>CM072169.1:13369245-14631412 GCA_036850595.1 Rhyacichthys aspro | reverse complement strand
CAGAAAATTAAATGAAGAAGAGAAAACGGGGTGGAAACTCAAACATTAGACAGACTAGTTTTATATGGCACTATCTTGTAGCTCCGCCTTGGCAGATGTCTCCTCTGCAGCCAACCATTTCCTTATAAGCATTAGAGCAAAGTGTTCAACAGCTCAGCTGCTGCTGTTTGGAGTAATTCTTAATAACAGGAAGTCTCCAGTAGTTTATTCATTTTCTCTTGTCAAATGAGCTTTTGATCTGACGACGCACTGACTACATCCATAGATTGTTCAACAGTATATACAGGAGTCACCATTGTTATGGGAACAGTAACAGAGCATCACTGAAAGTCAGTTTGTGTGCTTAAAAGGTTAGCAAACCAACATATACAAATATAATACTTTTGGTGCAATGCTGAAAAGCAACACTTTTCTCTTAATGTTGACATTACATTGTTATTAAATTTAATTTTTACCATATTTACTTTACAGCCAAACAGCTTTTAAAGTTGAGCTGTTTTGTGAGGGACAACACACTAGGGACCTGCAAGTGCAAAGACATGTTCAAATGAAAGGTCAAGCCAGTAAACATCAGAAATCTGTTTCATGCAATTGAAAGTAAAAAAATCCCCAAAATGTCTTAACTTAATGTGAAAGGCATAATATTGAAGGTTATTTAATATAATAAACTGACAAATAACATCTAATTGTTCTTGGGATGAGAAAATGTTCATCTGTTCCAACAGTGCAGTACCACAATAAGCTAAGAGACCTTCACCGAATGCAAGTATTTTTGTTCAGATTTCAGGGACAACACACCCATTCACTAACAACCATGGTTCCACCTGAGTCCACTGCAATTGTTACACAGCATCAACGAGGAAAATAAATCATATATTTGCCAAAATGTAGCACAATAAACATTACTCATTTTAATATTAATAAAAGTGACAACAGTTAATAACAGGAGAAGGGTACATTGAACAAAATCTTTCTCAACTTCCTCTGGAAACAATGCAACGTTGCAGCAGCTTTTGCCTGATCACAGAAGCAAGATCCTGGACTAACAGGCATGTGTGAGACTTACCAGTATAAACCTGCTCTTGACAGCTGCAGGCAGAGTGTGTTGTTGGCTCCACAATAGAGGACCCTTGAGCAGCAGAGAGGGAGAGCTTGATGTGTTAAACAAAAGGGCTAGACAATAGCCCTTGAGTATTTCCAACAAATATCATAACACCAAACCATGATGGATACTGGAAACAGTGGTCAGGGTACCGAGGTTTACACTTCTTCACTTCTTCTGGTGAGTTTCACCAATATTTATTTTAGTGTAAACACCAATGAATGACAGGGCAAATTTGATGAAAAGCCAATACATTATCTTCATCTAGAGGTCATACACTAAACTTGAACCCACTGAACACCACTAAAGCACTACTATACTAACACATAAAGTGATGAAACTCTAATGTCCACTTCACATTATTTCTGTCGAATCTGGTTTTTAAAGTGAGTTAAGTGAGTTTTGACCTTTATTGACAAACTAAAGTATGCAATAGCATTAAAAAAGGCATTTTAGAAAGCAACAAATAACTGTCTCTGGAGTTAATTAATTTGTGTTTTCAGACAGAACTTTTTATTCTCCTCATTTTGTGAACAGGCCCGCAGCGATTACCAGCAATTTGCTAAATATTGGCACGCACATAAAGAGATTTTTAAAGCGTGTTAATCACTTTGTGTATTAACTGCTGCTGAAAAAATTCAGACAATACATAGAGGAACTAGTGGTGTGCCTCACAGAGAAATCTCATTATGTAAGACTGTTTTAGAACAAGTCATGTTTGTGTCACAGAGATATGGTATTAGCGGTGCCTTTTTGTAGCATGAGTCTTGGCTCAGCATGCCCTCTGTGTTCCTCGACACTATATATTATTCAGTGGAAACCTTGTGTGACTGCTGTGGCACTGATTTTGTTTGTGGAGGTTGTGTTTTTGACAAATCGGGTTTTGTTTTTGTTTCTTTGCATATTTTTATTGTGATTAAGGTTCTGTTGATGCTTTTTTGTTGGTGAAACATGTCCTTGTGGAAATGGTCTTCTGCAGTCTTAGGCAGCAATTTATTATTTATTTATCCCTATTCTTTCATGATAAAAAGGCACTTTCATTCGTAAAAGTTTCTGGTCCACAGTTGAACCAAATTAGACCAGTTATAACTATATTTTTAATAGAGTAATTGTGTACTAAATAGTACACTTTGCATTGGTTTACCTTAAAAATCTATAAACCTAGTGAAAGTTCCAATACTTTTTCACTAGCTTCTCGCCAGCCAAACTATTCTGGTTTGTGTGGATTCAAGTTGGACTTACAAAAGGCAGCTCTAACTGGTTGTGTGCAAGTGCCCGGGTCAGACAAAATGAGCTCTGTTAAAGAAGAAGCACATCAGTGTTTCCTTTAGAACACACAATCTTCCATTAACTCTTTGACATTTATTGTTTTTGTATCATCATTTCTAAAGCAAACTCAGTATGATAGCCAGTTTTCTAAGAGGTAAAAAATGTTTGAAAGCAAGCATCTCACCATTTTACTTACCTGCATGTTTTGGCTTTTAGACATTATGAATCCATTCAGTATTAGGTCTATTTTCTAATTAAATGGATGCTTTTATTGACAGTTTGTTAGATAACAGGAAAAATGGAGCAGGAAATATTTCAATCCAGTGTTAGTATTCCAAACATACAGGTTATACCTTCCAGCCCCCTGCGGTGCTGTTCACACCAGGAGGGTTCAGATCTACTTCAATGACCAGACATACATTTGGCTACAGCTGAGCTGGACACATGATGTAGGCTAGACTCAAAAATATTTGAATATATTTCTGTCAAGTTTTCCGTGTTTGAACCATATAAAGAGACCACAGATATAGCAGCTTGTTGGGGCTTAAAGAGATGTATCAAGTGCTGGGCAATGCCTTTATTTGCAGGAATAAGATAAAAGCTATTTTAGGACAAAAGAATGAGGAAAACCTTCTCTGTACTTCATATGCAAATGAAAGCAGTGTTTGTCTACAATTCAAGGTAAAAGTGATTATCTTGCCCCTAGTAGTTCTTTTGTTTTAAAATACTGAATATTTATTTGCTTTTTGTTTTTGTTTGTTTAATACATATTAATCCCCAATATAAGCAAACAAAATAGGGCATATTTCAATACATGTTTCAAGACAAAAGATTTGAGGATAAATTATATTGTGTCCTATACAGATATGGATATTATTGGTATTCAGTTCAGGGTTCTTTTAGCAACATTTTCACTGTATTTGCCTCTCTATGCTCTCTGCCTGTCACAGGTTTGATTGACTACAACTTCCACTGTTTCAAAAAAGCCATCCAGGAGGTGTTTGACGTGCGACTGAAAGTTCAGCAGAATCGCAAGCTGCTCAGTCAGAGAAGGTGGAGCAAACTGACTATGACCAATGGAGCGAGCAGCAACCCCCACTGACCGTGGGGCGATGGACCTGAGCCTCTGCATCCAAATTTAGAGGGAGGCTCGAGAGCCGTTGTCTCAGCTTTCAGACTCATTGACTGCAGTGCTACATGCTAGTACGTCCAAAGATTAAAAAAGACTAGAGCATTGTTTTACTTTATTTATCCCTGATATCCCTGTTTTAAGAGGTACTCTGCCTGTCCATTTCACAAAACCACTCAAATATTTCCACCAAATGCACATCTCGACACATTGTCTTTGAAGAAGGAAGGAGGAAGCAGCAGCCGGGCCAGATGGCTGCACAAGATTAAGAAAGTTTAAATGAACTCCTCATGTGGTGGAAGTCAACAAAACATGATATGTGTGTGATTTCCACACAGTTAATAATATATCTAAATGAAGAATGAGTGACCTCTTGACAGAGTGTTTGGACAGACTACTTTTATGGTTCCACTGTTACAATGCGTAACCAAAAAGATAATATAAGCACAGACATCTAGTAGTTTGCAAAAAAAATATCTGTAAAAAAAAAAAATTGACTGGGATGAATGGTGTCTTTACATTTCTTAACAGTTTAAAACAGCTTAAAAACAACAAACAAACACAGCCAACTTTCTCTTTTATCTGCTTATGTGACCATGCTTGAGTCACGGTAAAAAGCACTGAGCTTTACAGACAGATGCACATACTTTTACATTTGGTTGTAGTTGTCATAGTCAGTGCAGTTACATGGCCCAAAAAAAAAACAAAAAACAGATTTGTAAGTCTGATTATAATTGGCTTTTTAAAATGCATGTGGCCAACTCAAACATCGTCGGCTAACTCTGGTCTTTCTGTGAGGAGTCTGCATGTCCTCCCCATGTCACTGTGGGTTCTCTCCAGGTTCTCTGGCTTCCTCCCACTGCCCAAAAACATGCATGTATAGGTCGATTGGCAACTCTAAAGTATCCCTAGTGAATGAATGTGAGAGTGAATGGTTGTCTGTCTCTAAGTGTAAGCCCTGTGACAAACTGGCCACTGTCCAGGGTGTACTCCACCTAAGGCCCAAAGCTGCTGGGATAGGCTCCCAAACGGGACTAAGCGGTAGAAAATCAATGAATGAAAAATACATGTAAACATCTTAATCGATTGGAGGTGCAGCAGTAGAATTTCTGTAAATCTGAGAAGTTACACACCTGAATTATGTCATTCATTGTCAGGCTATTGCTGCATGTATACGGCTTACTTTGACTAAGGTTGGACAAAGTGCTCTGACAATGTTCCCGCATAGAAAGTCGGTAAAAATGGATTAAGCTTGTAACTTAAGATAAATGAGTCTGATCACTGTGGAATTGATAGTTCGATCATGTTCTGTGCATTTAAACTTAGACAAAGATAGAAGTCCAGATAGATGGATTTGTCAAGCTGTGAGCATAGTCCAATGTAGCTCTCTATGTAAATGGATTGACTGAAAGACCAACCACCTGACAGCAGTAGAGATCAAAACCCAAATGTAAATCTATATAAACAAGATATATAACTTATTGGTGTGTCTGAACTTAAATATTTAACAAATATAACAGACAATAAACACCTCCATAATCCTACCCGTTAACTTCACTCCTTCACAGCAACAGGAAGTGGTGTCACTCCATCTATCTTCATTCAGTCTGGTCAACTTTAATGTTTTGGAGCCATAAATGTCAACGTTTGTCCTCTAATTAAGGGCTTTGCACTGATTTAGTTTATGGAGCAAATTTGACTGTGCCAATGACTGACTTTTATGTAATGCACATGCACTGGCAGTGTGTATGGTTTTGTTTTGTGTGGCATAAGATATTATTGGAAATATAATTTATATTTAGGTTATTTATTTATTCACATTTATCATTACACTAATGTAAAATGAACATTTTTGTAGACAACGTCTTTTTTTTTTGGTCTCAGTTGGTTTTTATTGGATTTTGGTAAGCTCAAATGTTTTTGTATACAGAGTGTTTCTACATAAAAGTTGGAGAAGTAAATGATTGTTGGATTCTTTGTTTGTATCAGATAAATGCTCCTGTCTCTCAGCAGGATTCACTGCTTCATACAAACAGTAGAGTGGCTTTCAGCAACTTAGTCACTTATAATTGGGAGAAATTAGCCCTGTTTTCCATTGCTGAAGCTGAATGTGTTATTGTTGTGTCCCGCTTACGTCTGAATCATCTCCAGACCAGCTGGCTTTTGTTGCTGACTATATCAAGCTGTGGATTAATATCATCCACATAATCTACATGGTCCATATCTCTTAGTGCACAAAAAACGCCACAAGAGAAAGTCCTTTTGTCATTGTTAGACAAGGATATATTCAAGATTCATTTTATAAAAGACCATCATGTTTGACAGCAGGTTATTAGTTTAGGCAGCAGAATGGAAAATGTATGAGCATTGAAAGTATAGCTGCTCAGGTGAGTAGCCACACTGAACGGCCGGCAGCTCCAGGCTGCAGTGTTTTTATTATGTTTTCTTTTAACCTTTTACTCCGGGGAATGATGGCCTGCACTCTTTTTATTCACTCTCCACCTGTCACACGTTTTCATCTCCAACCTGTTATTACGAGCCATACGTCAAGGGGCTGAGAGAGCGTGTTCACAATTTATAGTGCACACAGGCTTTTGTGTCTGAGGGGACACTTTACATGTGACCTCCTGAACATTGCTTTATGGAACATTTACAGACACATCCATTTCTTCGTAAACCCCAGAGGCAGTGCCCTAAACCCACCACAGGGATTATATTTCATGTAAGGTGGAGGTCCATCATGCTCTCAGGGCCTGGATGTGGTTTCAGTGGAATATCGATCAACAGAAGCAGAGTGATGGTTCATTCCTTTTATGCTTATTTAAGAGTCTGAATGGTTTGGACACCATGACGACAGCAACGTGTACTGAATTTGATTTGATTATCGGCTCTGCAGATTTGGGATTGAAGGCACACCTCAGAGAAATTAAAGCAGAAGTGCCACATTCATTTTGGCCTAACTTACTAACTTACTTTTCTCGTATGGTCATTAACTGAGGGTCATGATTAAAAAGACAATATCTTGAACACAAATGGACAAAATGAGCTTGGCTGGGTGGCCCATAGAGGTAGAGTGAGGAACTGGGTCACCTGGGAGGACCTCAGTAGAGCCGCTGCTCCTGTACACTGAGAGCTGAGCGGGTGTGGATACCCCTCCTTAGAGAGGTGTCACGGGCATATCCCACTAGGCGAAGGCCCCGTGGCAGTCTAAAGACAGACAAGAGGGGCCTTTTGTAACCTTTTATTCCTTAATGGAATTAGTAGAATATTCATGTATGGCAACAGTCAAATAAAATGCAGCTTTTGTCTCGTCCACCATTGTTTACACCATTCGCTGATTTCTTTCTTGTGATTGGGTTTAAGAAAATGTAACCTCTGTCTACAAAGCAGGGCCTTGAATTTAGAGCTAATAAAGACATATTTTAACAAAAATATTACTGACCTTCAAAATGGGAAGATTTTAAGGATGGGACAATATTGTAATATTGCATGTAGAGATCATGAGAAAGACAACTTGCTGCTGCAAAACATCTAAAGAGATTACACTAGAGTTCATGGGGCCATCAGGTTTAAAAGTGAAGATGCCAAAGCAGTGAAGAGAAGCCGTTGGACACCAGAAAGTGTGCCTGAGGCCAGGGAACCATGAGGGGCAGCAGAGTGCGGGTACAGGACCGAGGACCGAGGGTAAAGACCACGGGGCTTCATCTCAGGTTCCTTGTTTGATCTGTGTGTGATCGAGAGTATGTCTTATATCTAGATTACTTTCATCACACTTGTTTAAATGCTTTTATATCTACTTACAAACAGTAGCTGGTTTTGGCTTTTTGTATTTTTAAGAACACAATGTATATGAACATTTACAGTATTTTCGGTCTTAATAATATTTCATCACATTGTACAACATTGGTTGCTGAGAATTGTCCAAAAACCTTGACCGTACTCAGGCAATCAATGCAACCTGGGAAGGTATAAACAAACACAGTTTGGAAAGAGGCAAGTAAAGGCATTTTTGAGTGAGCTGAATTTCTTTGGCGTTTCTACTTTTTCATGTGTTATAGGCAGAGTGTAGTCAAATAAGATGACATCTAGCTTCTTCTTTCTACAGCCTGTGAGCTCCTACAGCAGCCCTGAAGGAACATGCTGGAAAATAATCAGTTTAGTTCATTATAGTTTTAAGCTGTCATGCAAGAGTGTTTGACACAATTATAATCTGTGCTCCAGTTGAAAACGACAAAATGTTACACGATGCCTCTTTAATGGTATTTGAATGTTTTGGCAGGATTTCAATAGGATGATCTGACCATTTTTTGACAGAAGGAAACAAACAATACATCTGTGCGAGTCAGTGCAAAATTGCAGTATTATTGTAACCTATGTGTGCCATTAATGCAGTTAGTCATTGTCATTCAGTGGCTCAAAATGTTGGCAGACCGAGCGAAATGCTTTTTCCATGTTTGTTCGGTCATGAAAGGCTGCGGCAAATGTGTGTTTACCACGCTCTGTTTTTACCGTGTATTTGCTGTTATTATGTTTACTCACCGCACAACCCTTCAATTCAGACCTGGATAAGTGGAAGATGCAACTTAGTGTGGTGAATGGGAATGAAGCAGGAAGCTCATGCAGAGAACAAAAGGGAAGACTATATATAAGGTTTGGGTTTTTTATTTGGTATGCGTTTCATGCATCATCCAGGGAAGGATAATGAGAAAGTGGCTCCTATTCCTCCAATGTTTATGTGATGTTCTTACCTCAGCACATCATCATTAAGACACAGCGCACTCCTTCCGTCACGCGAAAGAGATGACACTCCCAACTATGAAAGAGCCAGGTGTGAGGCAGGTTAGATTTGGTTTCCACAGAGTTGTGCTTCTGTCAAACTCAGTTGGTTTTATTTATGCGTAGAACAGTGATGTACTACCAAACACTAGTCTTGCTTCGCCAGTCTCTTTTTCTATGCAGAGAATTATTTTGGTCAAGTTGGATTTGTTGTTTTAAACATGACTCGGTCTCATACCAGCGCATGTGGCGTGCTGCTCACCTGACATGGAAGCCATTGGTTGTATGTTTACCTAATAAAAGTAAAGACTTAATCATTTGGTTTCATATCCAATGAATAGTTAATTAGAAAGAGGAGCAGGAGCAGCTGCATAGAGAGTTGTCTGATAGAATGAAAGCCAAAGTGTGAGGACAGTATTGTGGGGATGGTGACACTGGGAGGTCACTGGCAGCACAGGTGTGGAGTCTGGAGATAGTACAGCAGCTTATTAAGGCTTCTGTGATCAGTAGCATCCCATAATCAGAAGTGAATCAAAATCAGGATTCACTAAGTTGGTAGAATTCCAGGAGTTTTGTTGCTTTTGATGAAAACTGAGTGGATTGTGGTATTATTGTGAATACTGAAACCAAAACAGTGTCCTTAATAAAGGGTTTTGGAGTTTTGGGGTTATCTTCATATATCAGAATGAGAGAGACAAGGAGCTAACTGACCACCAATCCAATATCCAAAAGTACCAATTAAAAATATGATGTAAGTTTTATGCTTTAAGTATATTTACAAAAGAAAAAAAACTATTAAAGGCTAAAACATTTATTCTCATTAAAATAGATTAATAACATAATTTACTGCGTGTGGCCCTGTTCTGTTTTCTACATTTGCAGAATAAGGTCATGGTGTCCCATGTACGGTCATTAATTTAAGAAATGGAACGCATAATTACTTCATTATGTGTTTTATTTTAAGCTTCAAATGACTTATAGTCACAATGACTTTTAACAGCATTTGGGACAGCATTCTGTAGCAGCAGAACTAATGTAATAATTATTAATGCAAACTTTAAGAGGCTACTTATTATTGCGTGTACTTTGTTTGACCTTTGTGAGTAGATTACACTTTATATTCGTGACTTGTCTCAAATCCTGTGTACATTACTGACAGCTGACACTACTGAGTCTGAAATAAAGATATGTAAGAAAACATGTGAATGGCATTTTGAGGCCACAGAGCCTGCCACGTCTCCAGTGGTCAAACCTCAGCAGTCCTCTTTTATTGTACAGAACACACGTATACCTTGTCTGCTTCAATACAACTTACTGTATGTTTTCCAATCACATATTTGTCATTACAAATTTAGCACCTGCAAAATTACTTTTTTATGAACTCACCACAGTTAGATCCAACTGGTGCTATTAATCCTCTTAGCTGCCTCTGGGAAAAGAAGCATGATTCATTTCCTTCTTTTTCTTGTTTAAGTGTTTGCTGGCAGTGGCATTATAAACTAAAAACTGGCTGCTGTGGGCTAACCCTGAAATGGTTAATAAATAGTAATCAACCATAAATGCTTAACAAGTCTAATTTTCCACCCCTTAGAAGCATTTATTCTTGATATTCTAGTGTGGTGACTTAAGTCTTTATTATCCTAATTGTACTTAAGTTGATGTGAAGTGATATTTACTTTGGGGAGAACACCAGTGACATGATATTATTCCCCCTCTCTCTTAATGTGTATTCATACTCTTTCTACCCATGTGCACATGTGCCGGCACGCCGCTCTCTTTCCAGGTCAGCAGTGGATTGCGTAAGAGCTGCTGGTGGCTGTCGTCTGCTCTACATTGTGTTACATAAGACAATTTGATGTTCGCTGTTCTAATCCGGTTGCCGCTGCCTGTGCGCTCCCCATCTGGGATTTCCAGCTCTGTCCCCATCCTGAGCCCTGCACTCGACTGCTCTGCGAATAAAGACGGGTCAAAATGTCCCTCGGTGCAACACTTTGCCCGGGGACACCACATCTCCTTCCTGACGTGTCGCCTAATGCTGCTGTAAACTCCTCGCACAAAGTATCTCCTAATACTCAGAGTGCTTTGAAATTGCCACGGGACGTTCAGGCTCCCAGGGAGATAAGGCTTTTCTGCTTCAAAGTCATAATAACCTTTTTGTTTACCAGAACAGTATTTGTGCCAGGATCCAAAAGGCCAATCCAATATAACAGTTTACAAATGTATAAATTTATGTGAATGGAAGCGGTATGTATTTCACTCTTTTATCAAGAGGAATCCCCTCAGTTCGCTGTTTAAGTCTCACAAATCCGCTGCTGTGTATGTGTAATAACTTGTATCATGCATTCAGGGATTGTCCTCTAATCTTCACTACTCCTGGACCCTTAGTAGATTGTAGTAAGTCTGAATGATATTTTTATGGGCCTTGTGAATAGATATACATAATGTAATTTAACCGCTGAACAAAGACGGACTAACACAAACAAGTATGTGCACACTTGTACACGACATCTGTCATTTTACATCAACATCTTGTGGTAAAACAGGTGCAATTCCACTATTTGGAGTATTAGAGTATTATTAGTATTAGTATTAGAGTAGAGTATTGGAGTATGAGCTGCTCAAGGTGAGTGGATTACTTTTTTGATGGACGTTATTAAACATTTTATTTCATTTTCACTTTATTTGTTTGGGTTTTTTTTTTTTTAAGATGTTGGGATGAATCGAAAATACTGTTCTTTAGAAACCCTCTCCATCCTGAGACAACAGTAGACACAACATCCAAAATGTGAGATTTGACAGAGCCCTCAGGATTCTGCTGACTGGAGGATTGTCTACAAATGCATGACTCTGTAAAACTTAAAGCTTTCTTTTAAACTTTCTTTTAAGCTTTATTTTAAAGTGCAGGTATTCAAAACCAACAGTTGCTGAAGGGACATTAAACAGAAGATGAAGATCACCTGAATCAGTGGTAATATTTGAACAGCTCTGAGAAAAGGGACATGTTGAAAAGTGAAGTGTGCACCCAGGCAACACAAAGCCTCCCTCTACAACAGCACAGCAGCCCTCCTCATGCTCCGCTGTTAGCCGCTGTTAATAATACCTTCCACACGTGTAACGGATTAACCCCAGGGTTTATGTCATCATCGAGCGTCTAAAAATAGTCTCTATTAACTCACAAGCTAATATCAGTTCAGCTGAGAGTCTAAAATGGGAAACAGTTAAAGTGAAATTCAGGTCAAGACAAATTACATAAAACAAATTTAACTGATCTCATAGCCTTTTGAGCTCACTCGTGCCATATTCACTTAAAAGTAATAGGGAATGTGTTAGGTCAGCGTCTGACTTAGGTTATTCCTTGCCAGTAACTTTTCTGCACAGATTTTCATGCAATATGCAAATTGTTTTGTGTCTATCCAACCCCTTATTGTTCCCAAGATGTCAAACTGATGTAAAAACTGACACCAACTCCTCTTTAACAATGCAAAACTAGATATACTTCATAAATGATTGACATTATGTCAGGACAAAGTTTATAAAGGAGGAGCTGAAGCAGCAGGATAAAATAAGCTTTATGTCGTGTTCAGAGTATTCATAATTTTGAATGACATTATCACTGATCTGAAAATGAATCTTATTTCTTTTTTAACAAGCTGTGTTTGTGTTTACAGGCTGTCAGTTTGTTAAGAAAATGCTTCTGTTGATGCCTGATGACATGAAAAAACGCATAACAATCATTCATTGTTAGTGTTAGTCCTGTGATTGTCCAAGATGTACTGCACTTCACACTCAAAGCAGCTGGGATAGGCTCCAACCCAAGTGTAGGACTACGGATGAGTTAACATTTATATTATTAATATTCATAATTATATGACAAACTGAATGTATCAACATATCATAAAGAACTCCATCAGTGTCACAATGGCAGGAGATGCACATGATAATTCAGTGCATGAAACAGATTTACTGTGATGTTTTTTCTTGCTCCTCGCTGTTTCTTTGTTTAATTACATTGGCATGTTTCATCCATGTCATATTTGAACCGATGAAAGAAAAACTCATGTTGTCTGGCACAGATCCTCTCTGTGCCATTCATCTCACACGTTTAATTTCCTGCCTGACATGTCATAATTAACAACCAGCAGTGAGAATGTCACTGAATGACTGACCTTGCTGCCTTTCAAACCGACCAGTCCTTGGATGGCTCACTCTTGTGCCGTACCATTTGCCCAACAAATTGATCTTTTTCTTGTGTTAGCTGTTTTGCCCACTCACATAAAAATTTAATGTTCATCTTGTGTCACTGTGAAGTTTCCACGTTTTCATTTTGCTTTGCAGCATCCACTAAAAGTCTCGATGTTCGTCTTGTCCTAAAGCATTTTTAGAACAAAGAACCACACTTTGTTGTTCTGTTTCTCTGACCTCTTCCTAGAAACTGCTTCAATGAACCACACTTACTTTCTAACAATTAAGACACACTCTGCAGACATCCCTGCTCAGAGTCCATTTGAGGAGAGATCAGTTCAGCCGAAGTAAGTCTGTTCCTTCACCGCACTCCACAAGCTATTATGTTTCCCCTCCAAACATAATTGGCAAACAAACCTCTTGTATATCTATAGAACAGAGACGGCCCTTTCCTCTCACTTCAGTCTTGTGAAGCTTTAATAGCCCTCGCTATGAACAAAGCCCATTTCACTGGGTTATATACAGCTTTCCATTATTTTCTTGATACACTGTACATCTCAAAAAAACAACAAGCGTCAGCACTGTCTCAAACAGGGCTGTGTGTTAACATGTAGGTGCAGTGTAGAAGTGACAAACCATCAAGTCCCAACAGGTAAATGTAAAAATAGACCTTAAACCTTCGCGCTGTGTCTCCTGGGAGGCCTCTGTGATCGGAAGCAAAAAGAAGCACAACTCTTCACTAGAGGCATCTGAAGATCACTTTTGACAAGCACCCAGGAGCTGCTGCTGGTGTGCGTGTGCTGGCGCCAACTGTGTGAACTCACCAGGGCGGTCAGGTTGCTGACAGAAGAGATGAGAGGGTTTTGAAGCCTGTCTCATCCACACACTCCGACACACACATGAGAGGTGGTTCACGCTGAGCAGGACCTTTATCCATGCCACAGGCTGCGGCTCTTGACTCGAAGTCCCTCGATACTTGTTTGTCTCTAAGGGGTTTATTTAATCATGAAAAAAGATGCGATGCAGTTTTAAGGCTACAACTTGCACTCGTAAGCACTTTCTTTGTCCAAACTTTGGGTCTTTCTTGTGTTATGTTTCTTGCTCAGGGACAGTTCTGTCGATTCCAAATCTAGGTGACTCATTATCTACAGACTCAAAAAAATGCACATACACACTGTTTTAAAGTAAAAATAATGGCCTCCCCTTACACCAACTTCCTCCAATTGTTCTAAGATACGCTTCTACAGGTGAACTGGTGACTCTTTTTTTTTCCTATTGTAAAAGAATATGAGTATGAATGACTGTATGGTCTGCTCACATCATTTGAAACATGACTTGAAAAATGATATGACAGACTGACTAAAATCATCATTCAAACACAAGCCACAGACGGAGCTTGTGTGTGATTGACTCCAGGGCTGGATTTCAGGACTTATTCAAGACAGGCTCTGAATGTTTTTGTCTGACCAGTGGCAATGATTGGCTTAGAAGGCCAACAATACCTTCTTTTAGGAATGCACCAGTCTGTTTCTTTTGGATTATTAACCAAGGCTCCATATTGGCCTGAAGGTCAATCCACCTGCTTCTCCTCAGACCTGCACACATTCGACTGACGGACAGTGCTTATTTCCAGCTCTGGCGTGCACTACATGTGAACACGGAGCTTAACTAAAGTTGTGTATGACTTCCAATCTCAAGAGCAATTTCCTTGTAACTCTAAGCCCATCAAACTCTATAATCCTCGTCCAGTCACAACATGCCACAGTGACTCTTCACCAATCACTTGTTAGCTCTCTGTTGGAATTCAAGAGTCATTTTGAGAGTGTGGACGTTTCGTGACACTTGTCCAGCAGCTAAATGGTTCGCTTTGTGCTGTTGAAACGTACTTTTTTCATTGCTTTATTGTGATCCAGTCATTTTAACAATAGAGCATTTTTTGTAAAGGACAAAGGCCAATTGAACGAGCAAGCCTTGCCATCTACCAAAGACTATTACATGAGCTTTCCAGCCTTTTAGATTCAGAAAACCAAGACGATTCATTTTCAAGGAGCCTATACGTCAGCTCCAAGCAGGCCAAGGCTAAACCTGAGTATTTATTAGCAATCCTTTTTTGCTGTTAATAGGCTAAAATGCACCAATTCCCTTTACCATGAATGCATCTGTCGTTCGAGTCACATATCCCAATACCAACACGCACCCATTTAACGCTAACAAAAGCCCCCAACAGATGCTTTTAGTCGTCTTGTGTGATTTCCACAGACTGCAAAGAGACGAGTGCTGTTCTCAAAGATTGTACATCCTCGTGTGTGAACCGGAACAGAACCAGCGGGATGTTGGCTCGCGTAATGGGGTAAAGGCTTTGATATGTAGCACTGGCAAAACATGAAGCGTCTTGTCAACTGGGCATGTAATACACAGATTTGGATCCAATAACGCTATAAAAAGACACCGGCAAAATGTGTGTGTTTAAGTTTAAAACTCGTAAGTTAATTCAGACCTCCCATCGTTGTCATTATTCCAGTGTTGACTAGAAGTTCTTAAAAATGCATTATATCCCCATTCTTTCTTGTCTGGGCTATTCTAATCTATACATCATTGATAAAGTATAACTGGGCTGAGAGTCTGCAGAATGAGTTAAGAGCATCACGTCCAGATCTATGGGAAGGAAATTACTGCTCTCAACTGTTTCCTAAATTCAGAATAGACTTAGTAGTATCCAATTAACATCATTTACAGCCCTGCTCCAGACTGTGCCAAGGTTTAGTTGGCAGCTCACATGGGAGTTAATAGCCTAATTATGTGATGATTCAGCCAAAACAACATTCTCAAATTGCACAGAGGAACAAGTCCAATATCAGACAGCTTCTGCTCCATCCAAAAGCTATTGTTATCTCAGTCATCAAAGCAGCTAGTATCACCCTTTATCCACAACAAGTCAGCCTCACAGATTAAAAGAGCGGTTCGTGTCCGTTCCACTCCAAGCATGATGGACTGAAGGTTTATTTGGGAAAGAGCTTTTGGGAAATGCACTACACACTATTACTGCATGAAAAATAAGTGGCTGTGTTTTAACGCTTGTGTTGACTTAGCAATGAGGCCATCCTTTAATTCAAGTGAACACTAAACTAGTCTTTTAGTCTTTCACGATCCGATCCCCTGAAGCAGTGTCTGATGCGGATCTGGTGAATGATTTTGATGCAACACATTTAGGTCACATGGTTCTGTTTTAAAGGGTGTTAGTTGTACAAAGTGCTAATCATTTATTCTGGTTGGACTTTCTCTGACCAATATCCCATTTCACTTCCTTATGATTCTTTATGCTCCACCAGCGTCGCGGCAAAAAAGCTTATCACTGGAGGTTTAATGATGCATCCTTGTCCTCCATAAAAAAGCTGACATGCCTTAGTACGCTCTCACCTAAGCTTTCCCATTTGTTCTCAGACTGTCACGTTTCATCTTTCATCCGTGCTACATCCCATGGCGGGATAGAGATACACCTCACTAGAATGAGCCGAAAAGTAACAAGCACAGGAATATTCTGCTAACAAAAAGGGAGCATAAAATTGTTATTTATTACAGCGTTTAACATGTTAAATCAATTATACAAGTAATAAAACGCACATTTAAAAGACTCAGACTTTTATGTTCTCACAACAAGCTATTTATCCACAGTTTTATTTGATTTAAAATTGATTCATGTTCATATTTACCCTGAAAAAATAGCAGAAACCTTAAATAGCAGTCATGTTGGAGTGTAACATATTCAGGATCCAGCAGGAGGAGGATTGTGGTTGTGTTTGGTCATAAATAGAAGCTCTACCACATGTACAGACAGGAAGTGACAGATGCAGTGCAGGATACAGTTATAAATAACACTGTGGTCATGTTAGCCCCTGTTTGCAGCATGTGTCTGTGTGGTGATGTCCCTATAGTACAGTATAGTATCAAAATCCCAATCCCCCACGACCACGGCCGACAGGCAAATGCTCACTCGGGGTCATGTCGTTTCTCATCCAGCTTTTCCTTTCTAATACAAGCCAGGTGATGTTACCATTCACGGGATTTACAACCGAACACCGACTGATTGAGGACGTGTTCCGTGGCGTTGTCAGGGCTTGTAGTTTGTGGAAGGTGCACAAGGGCAAGCCGGCGGGATTAGGACGGGGACAGTCCTCTGGTGCATTTTATTTCGACACAGGATTGGTACACATCTGGATGACTCCTGTATCAGTAATAAAAAGTGGACATGTTGCAAGTGGTCAGCCGTTTACATTCACTCTGAGTCGGATCTATAATTGGACAAACGCCACACTCTTCATGTGCTCTTTATCGTACACAACCATTTCTTCAGTTTGAATCATTTATGAAGCCCAGTTAAGGGACCTGGATGTGACAAATGTGACTCAAAATAAAATGTGTTCAAAGACGTCCACAGAAGAACAAATGGACTGGCTAACTTCACTTAATAAATACTTAAGCAGCTGATTGTATTAATTTAACTGTCCTGATGCTTCAAAAATAAATATAAAACAAACATAACTCATTTCTTCTTGTCCTGCTTTGTCAGCTGCACTAGATGCCAGAAGTTTTCACAGAAGGACACATGGATAAAAGCTTTTCTTTCAATTGTTTGGACTCTTAAGAATGATTTCTGAGTGTCATCATCAGAAGATGCTGCAGACGGTCCCTTCAGACGGCCATCTCACAGGGTCTTGGCCTAACGAGAACTGTTAATTATTTTTTTATAGTAAAAGTATAGTCCAATTCACATGCAAAGGTTTTTTTATGGATTACAAACACTTTGAAAAAAAAGTCTCGCGCCATCTGGAAGTGAAAGTTTATCCATCATTTTGCTCGCGTAAATCCACCATAAGCTGAAGTGTTTATGCTCCACTCACAGCTTTTCATCATGGTCTCATATTCTTTAACCATTCAGATTACAAAGCCTCTTAGTTTGCCATTTTTAGCACCTTTCACATTGGTAGGGCCGCCCAGCGTGCCCAGCATCTTACCACGGATTAAAAAGACTGCTCTGTGGTGAAGTCATCAACCGCCTCAATCAACAGATGTTAGAAAACAGAAAGATGCGGTCAAAGGTCAACACCAACATGTCACTTCGTGTGTGGTCAGTCACTTTCAAACATTTCACAGGTCACTTGTAATTACAGCCTCTGGGTCACTTTTTGAAAGGATTCGACTTTTTTTTTATTTCATCTTCTTTCACTCCTACGACTTCAAGTGTGAGATGGGGTTGTTCAAATCAAAAGCACCTGAAGAAGTCCTTTCCTAATACACGGTGATCCCATTTCACCTCACTAAAAATATTTTCATGGGATATTTTCACATTGAGCGCAAACGCAGACAGAGCTGCCCTCTTCGTGCCCTCTTCCCCGAACAACCTCGCACCATTTCTGCCCTACTATCTGCTTCCATCTCTTACCTCTCCAGAGACAATATTAGCAGCTTATCTGCAGCCTTTCACATTTGATTAGGGCCTGTATGCATGAAACATCTCTCACTCACTCATGTGGAAAAGTGTGGGATATCTTGTGTGAGAGGTGGTAATAATGACAGGCTATTGCTTTGTGATGCAATTGCTTAGACCATTCATAAGCCTAATTGAACCAGAGTGACTAATCCTTTCTGATAAACTCAAGTACGACTCATTCCATCTCAGTCAATGATATTCATACACAAGGGTCTTTACATCGGCTGTGACAATGTACGGCAAAAATGGTCTTGATTGAGGCTGTGGGAGTGGAGCATATGGGCCTTTAGT
The DNA here is from genome assembly GCA_036850595.1 of Rhyacichthys aspro. NCBI lineage: Eukaryota > Metazoa > Chordata > Actinopteri > Gobiiformes > Rhyacichthyidae > Rhyacichthys > Rhyacichthys aspro. The sequence continues at coordinate 14,613,175 of CM072169.1, read as the reverse complement.
GGAATAAAAGAAAGAGGAAAGGTGGGTGGATGAGTGCAGAGGTTACAGCATCAAAGGCTTTTAAAACACTTCTTTTTCCCATTTGCATAAATAATTACTGCGTAAAAGTGTATGTTCTTAAATGGAACTTTGAGGATTTGTTATCTAAAACTTAAAAGTTTGACAAACATGCAGTTGTGACAGGGACATAAAAAACCTGCTTGGGGCAAAATGCAAATGTTCAAAGCACTTTTTCAGAGGTTCACCATAAACTTTGATAACACCCCGCAGTGCCATTTTGTCAAAGCTGAGGTACGAGTCTTGTTTCAGATGTGAGTTCAGTTTGAGTTAAATACACTTGGTTCACACTCTGGAGGGAATAATGTAGACAAACTCACATTTAGCAGTTCATTTGGTGGCTGCAGTCAACAATTTGTCTTCCCTCTTGATAGATTGTGCATGACTTTGAAATTGGACTATTTTCATCACTCTCTTTTGGCTGGCACAGAAGGAGTCTTTTTTCTTGCCCAGAAATACATTTTGGTTATAAATGTTGATTAAAAGTACAGAGTCCTTTATGTGTTGTAAATGATTTTTCCTGCTGTGCATCTATTCATCCATCTTCTTCCACTTATCTGGGACAGGAGACTGCAGCCTCCCTGACCCAGGTTTTCTACTGTTCAGTTTGGACAACCACCTCTACAAAAGACTGGCGTGAATTCTTTTTCAAAGATAGTGCAAGGATACGGTTATTATCCTTGTGAACAATAAAACGTAAATCACATAAACATCTTCATTTCATTTACATACAATGACATAATGCAGTCAATTAGTTAGTACACGGTTTAATGTGTGGGAGGATCTGTAGAAAACCTGTACAAGAGCAGTTTTCCATTGTATTAAATTTTCTTCATTCAGAGGCTTAACACAAAAGAACATCTGTTGTTATTCTTTTACTTTGGGAGACTTGGTTACTTCTCTTTTCATATGAAGTGACAATACATAGCAGAGAAATGGCCTTGATTGAGGCTGTGGGAGTGACAGATCTGAGCATTCGGTGGAGAAAAGAGAGATGAGAGGTGGGCGGGTGAGTAGAGAGGTTAAAGCGTGAAAGGCTGTAGCACTTGTTTTATGAAATGCTATTCTCTTTTCTTTCAAATAAAGCAGCACTTTCTGTGCACTATTACTCAAGCAGTGATGGGAGTCATCACTCTAAATGTCTATAAGTTGTTGAACACAAGCCTTTTAGGTACTTCTTGAAATCTAAGGACATGATGTTCCCATTGAGACTTTTTTTTCCCTGTGCTGTATATAAGTTTTTTAACATAGAAGTGTGCTTGAATGCTGATATCGGAAAATATGGCAACACTGCACATGCTATTTTGATGTTTTTTACTTGAAACGTTCAGTTATTCCACAGACAAAATCAACAACTGTTTCCATTGCATGATTTCAAAGTTGTGAAATATGTATCAAGGGCCCTTGAGATTCTAGATGAAGGCTGACCTTTAGTTGCTTTACAGAAAACATTAAAACTTATTTAAAATATTCACATTTTGTGCCTCCACTCTCAAGAAAACCATGTGAATCCAACTTAATCCCAAGTCTAACCACAGTGTAGTGATACAATGAACAACCACAGTGGAGTGATGCAATTAAACTAAGCTCCGGGTCATCGTTTGTTTGTTGGTGGTTAATTTCTATAAATGGGCAGGAATCATTGTGCACCACATGTAAACTATGCTAAAGAACAACAATCTGTAGTACACTGTAAAACAGATTATGTCTAAGACAGCTGTCACACACAGCTCGTACACATGGTAAATCTCCAGAAGGAATAATCATCCAGAACTACCCTAACACCAGTAAGAGACTCACAGGCTTTGACGTCACACACAACTTCCAACGACACGGCATAGAAACGTCTTGAGACTGACTTTAGACAGTGATTGCTCTAAACGACATAAATATATTTGAGTAAATTTAAAGAGATCTTGTCACTGATGTTGATGATGTTGTAGTGCATGTATAAATCTACTTCATAGTCTCAGATTAACCACAGTAAACCAGATTAACCTACACTCAATCAATCACTTAGAAATTATGTAATCCTGACATCTTTTTTTTTTTTTTTTGGCTTCTCCAACCTTTACACTTTCTCATCTTTTTTTCCTACAGTCATCCACTGTGTCACAATAAGGGATTTGAAAAAGTCCGTCTCACTATAATTGTCCAGTTGTTGCTGACAGTCATCAGGCTCTGACATTCTCAGATGCACAGAGGCATGCATCAGCTTAAAGTCACAAATCTAAAAGCTGTCCATGTTCTATTGACACACAACACATTTTGTTTATGTTGTTATCCCCACAATGCAATCTTGATCCATCTTCAGCTTATCATTTTTGAACAAGCCCTGAAGCATGATGGGATGGTTATTCTGTTATGGAGCATGCAATGCACCTGTTTGGAAGCCTCCATTTTAGGATTTGTTCTGTGAAACATCTGCTGGCAGTCTATCTGAATCATTAGACAGTTACACATTCTGACTTTATCTCCCCAATGCATGCCATCAATCAATCCATGTCAGCAAGAGTTTGAATGTGCTCACAACAAGTTCAGATTTATTTGTTATTGCTATCCCAACAGGAATATCAGATTTACATTGCAATTAAATCTGATGTTACTAAAAATAATTGTTTTGGTTTTTTTTAAGCCAGAGGCAGTTGGAAAACCCTTTGTGATCACATTTTGATGTTAATTTGTCTTTTTGCTCTGGTGCATACATGCACATTGCATACATATTCCAGCTGTCCTTAGGCATTTGCAGGTGCAGGGAAATTGTCATATTCCGTGTCAAGTCTTTTTCTTTTGTGTTTGTGTCTGTAACGGAGGTGCTTTTTTCTGTTTTCACTGGTTATGCACTGAGTAAACAAGTTTTAGGAAAGGGAAGGTCAGGCCTGACAGATATTCTCTCTGACAGAATACTCCAACTGTTTTTCTTTAGCACGTTTTCGCAGGTCAGAGTCACTTCATGCTCGGTTTGTGCGGACGGACCCGTGTGAACCTCTGCCACATTTGCTGTGCAATTTTAAAACAGGGGGCTTGTATGTCAACACAGTATAATAATTATTTCTGTCAAAATGTACTTTTCCTTGCACTGAATATTTTATCTCAACGCTCTTCTCTTCATATTTATTACTCCTGAAAATATGCAGAGAACACTTTTGCACTGTTGCCTCAAAATCAATTTAAATGTTAATTTTAAATTCAATATTTAAACAGCAAAAGCATTACACATTAGTTTTAATTTGTGGGATACTCACTATCTTCTGTCTTTAGCAATGTAACATCTTATCAGCTGTACACTACACTCAGTACCTTCCATGCTCTTCCCACTCATCTGTCTCACACAGGTTCATAGAAAAGGAACATCCCTGCCTCCTGTCCTTTCAGTTCAATGTGAACTAAACCCAACATCCTATGTTTGTTGCTTAATGCTGCTCAGTGCTGCCAGCTCACTGTCTTGTTAAGGTGAAGAGTGCTTTGTCTTGCTCTCCATTGCTCTCTGGAAACATTAACAACATTACTGAGGGTTACAGCAGGGTATTTCACAGTGAACAGGTCAAACCACAGAAACAGATTCAACAAACCTGATCAACCACAACTGGGGGCTTGTATTACAAAGCTGGATTTGGAGGTTAGCGAGGTAACCTTATAGTTAACCCTGGGTTTACGGTATGGCAAAGCTGCTTTATATAAGGCCGAACTTATTGAACCCTAATCCTTCTCCATAGCAGGTTAGGATCAAGATGGAGGATAGAATCAGGAGAAACAAGCCGCCGGTGTGATGAAGGAGGAGGAGGGGAAAGATGCTGCGCGGAGAGTGAAAAAAGTGTCTGCACAAGTGGCTCAAGTGATTGAAACACAAACATACGTCGCACATTTGGCCATCGACATTGTAAAGTGATAGATTCAGAGCGTGACTTAGGCTATAAAGATTTATACTGAATTTCATTATGCTCAAAATGTGTTTAATTAACTCGTATAGTAATAATAGTGAAGATTTAAACAGTAGATCCCACATGGTCTGACCAAGTGCCCTTCATTCAGTCCGTGCTGCTGTTTAGTTTGACTTTACTCTAACTGTCTGTCGGTCTCCAATGTTAAAATATCTCCGAAATGTCGATGTGATTGGTCGTTTAGTGCCTCTGCTCGACATGAACCTGCTCTCAGCTCAACGGGGAAAACCAGGGCTGAGGAAACGAGTTATTAACCCTCTTTCTACTGTGTATCCAGAGCGGGAGTGTTCGGGTTTGTCAAACTGGGTAGAAGACGCATATCTGGGGTAGATATTTGGCTTTATACAGCGCAATGTCTGATCTAAGCCACTTTTGAGGCTATAGTAAGTGTACTCATAAGACCCAATAAAGCACATAATCTTAACAAGCAACTAGATATAAATTAGTACACAAAAATCTAATTGAGATAATACTAGACAAAAAATACACTCGCATGTGAATGAAGCTATAGTCTTTTGTTGTTGTCTTTGGTTGGCACTCCTTTGTTTCACAGCTTTTCAAACCTCTTCATTCAAGTCACACATCGGAGGCATTTAATTTCATTCCTGCCGCGGGACGTGCAGTGATTATCTTTGTCATTCATCTATCTACAGCCCAGAGGAAGTCCAGAGGGCAAAGAGCACTGTTTACCTCTCACTACGCTCCGGCACGGCATTTATTACAAAGTCTTTCTTCCCCTCAAACACACAATTACACTCTGCGTCGCTCGCTGATAAAAATAACATCTAAAAGTCTCTCTTGTTGTTTTTATTTCTTTATTTATCTATCATCGTAAGCGTTTATTAAAGCAAAAGGTAGGGAATAGAAAATGAGTGGGACGCCAGGAGTCCAAATGCAGAAGGCGAGCTGACAAGTCGGGATAATAAAACAGCACAATTCTTTTTATCTCTTAACCTTTTACTTTTTGTTCATAAATCCTCTGCTTGTCATTCATCTGACAGCAACGATCTGCTTGTTTGCCGCTGAGATTTGGCTCGCTATGTTGTAATAAAAATCCATCCCTCAAGTCAAGCCTATAGATGAGGAGTTAAACTCGCTAGAGAAATATTTTTGATTGTGGAGAATGCAAGGAGGGTTTTTACAGCATAGACTTGGGAGACTAGTATTTCTTAAAAGTGGTCTGATGTAGTACTGTATGATGCTACTTTTGTCAAATTACCTCATGGTCGCAGTGTTTTGTTTGCAGTGTTTGCAAGGTAAATTGTGCTTTAGCTCATTTGCACATTATAACGAGATTGGATCTAAGGCATCCATTCGAGCATCAGCAGACCATTGTCTTCACGCTCTTAATTACACTGGTATCTATTGGGAGCAGAAGGGAAGTGAAGGACCTGTTGTGAGTCTTAATATAATCGGTGGCTCAAACAGCAAAATGAACCCTCTCACTTAATATATAAGCATAAGTAAAGAAGTAGTGGTTGTACTTTTGCACTTACAGCATGAAAATCAGACCTGATCTAATGCAGACTCAGGAGTAAATATGGAGCTGGCCATCTACAAAAACAGATTGAAAGGCAAGGTCTGAAGGGGGCTTTGACTGACAGACTGGTACAAGTACCGGCCACAGGGCAACTACCATTTTCCAAATATTTATTGTCAGTTTTTGTGCTTTCTTGTCTGGGCCCTACAATAACACAGTGTTGTTCCAAGAAATCCCTGCACTTGAATGATGGGCTGACATCAAATACACTCTGTCCAGTTTTATCTAAAGTCTATGAAATCAGTTGTAAGCAGGAGGTATTTCAATAGATAACTACTGTTCTCTTTTGAAGGCTTATGCTGAACAAAATGTTCAGCTTTGAATAACACACTTACTGAGCTGTGCCCTGAATATACAAACATGACATGAGTTCCCTTAAATATCTGTGATGCTCTTGTTATCTGAGGGATGGCAGACAATATCCTGACGGGCTCAGATAAACCTGTGGCAGCATCTTCACAGCAGATGCCTCATCAAGTGTACGTAAGGACAGGCAAGGACATATTCACTTGTATCAGCCTGGATCAGAATATGCAGTTTATGTCAATATGTCTCTCTGTTTCAGTGTTGTGACGCCAAAGGATAAATATGCATTGTGTACAAACACAGTGGTGTTTTCTGCTTACATGAACACTCAAGCTAAAAACTTTTTAACAGTGTGCATGATAATTGAGTTAGGCAGAGCCTAGTTTAACAGTCTTTGATTAGGATTTAATATTTGTTGTGCTATTTGTTGTGTAAAGGTCCACTATAACACGAACATCCAGTGACTTGTAGCCTGTATCCCTCAGATGGTCATAAATAGTGCAGCCAAATATCAAGTCTCCTGCTAATGCTCTCTACCCACTCACTGACAGCACACACATATAGTCAGTTGGTTGCCATTTGCCAAAATAACATTGTTTATGCAGATTTTGAGGTTTTTGACTAATGCCCTTTTGTCCACTGAAAATTCTTTGTGGTCTGCTTAATTTCTGTTGTCCAAATGCACACTGATATTATATTATCCTGATGGTAGAAAAGAGAATTTAGATCGCATACAGACTTTGACATTTCTTTTTAAATGTGTCTTAGAGGGCATAGTCAAGTATAGTCTATATGAAACCACACACAGGAGAATACAATGACCAAAAAACATACTGTCTCATGAAATGCAGTGTACATTTTTGAAGAGAGTCAAAATGGAATTCGTCTGAATAATGTGTGCTTTTCCACATTTATACAAATCTACTCCTGACTTCCTCCTGAGAACCTCAGTCTGCAATTGAGCTGCTGTAATACTTCAACATTACCCATCTGGAGACGTTGAGAGTAAATGTCAGGGGGATAAAAACCCTCTTTATTAAATAAAGAATAAAGTCAACTCAGCTGGCAAGTAAGCTGTCAATCACTCCTGTCCATCAGGCGTCACACGGCAGACATCAAAGGCTTCTATTAGACGTAAAATCTTAATAACCAAGCAATTATTTACAAAGGATCAGCTGTGCACCCACCATAGAGCTGGAGTAAAGGTAGGGACACTGATGCAGAATTGCTGGAGAGATGTTTTTGGAGGAGTACTGGAGCCAGTATAAGACTCTTTCACACTGAATTAGGGCTCGGTTTGTGGTGTTGGCCCTTGTCAGACCTTGTAACATTTCCATTTCACTTTGAACATGGCACGAGTTGAAACTGCTCTGAGTTTAATGTAAAGGGTGCAGCCGCTGAACGCAGAAGACGCTACAATGGAAGTGGTCTTCCCTTTATGCTTCATAATTAAAAATGACTTTTTTATTCGATCTGGCTCCACAAAAATATGTACAAAGATATCAAATGAGGGTAAATGTACACTGCAATCTTTTCACTGACTCGTATTTCCATTTGAATGAAAGGATTTGCTTGTGGCATGTGAGCAAACACAAATTCAAACTAAACAACTTTCAATTAAATGCTTGGCTCCGTTGCAAATACCAAACCAGATTGTGCTATCTGTTTCCCAACAGGATCAAACAGCTCTGAAACTCTGACTTTGGATCAATTTTTAAGGCAATGTGCCTTGTTACAATTCCTATTACAGCAAAATCACTTCTTAATTTTGTCGCCTAGTCCCGTGTGTTTAAACTGAACACTAGCATGAATGTGAATGAAGAGCTAAATGAGAAAACAAGAACAGAAAAGGCAGTGACAATCTTTCATGAAATGCAGTGTTAATTATACAACTGAGCTGATCTCCGAGATGCACAAGGTCATTAACTGAGATCTGTCACTGTTGTTTAAGTGTAGCCTCATTGGAACAAGTAAGGATAGGAATTTCTATTATCCTGATGACAGAAATGAGAGAACGAATGAATAACATCACACATCAATAGCACCTCAGACAAGACTTTTTTAAACTTGTCTCATTGGTTGTACTTTGCCACATAGTGTGGTAGAGCATACAGGTGAGAGGGTGCGAGACTACCTCTGAGCCTGAACTAGTCTTCATGAATAAAAGAGATTGGTATAAATAAAACAACACAACACCTTTCTGCACATTTACATATTTTGAAATGTTTCAGGAGATGTACTCATCAGTGTAACCTCCAGCCTGGTGATGGTTTATCATGGGACGCACAAAATAAAACATGACTGACCAAGGTAGACCCAAAAGCCTGGCCAGACCCTTTCACTTCTGTAGGTGAAGTGAAATGGGTCTGGAACTTCTCTTATTGATCATCCAGTTCAATACGACCACCCGATCATAACCATTTATCAAAAATACGGAGGGCTTTATGCAATGTTCTGTTCTTCTTATTGGTTTTATGTTTTTAAAATTGCGTCCATCTCTTTGAATGCTCAATTCTGTTTGGTTAAATGCCTATCCGTTTGCAGTAGTTAAATCTGTGTCCACTTTTTCCATCTTCTGGAAATCAAACCAAAAGGGATCAGACGAATGTGTTTAGAAATAGAATTAGGATGGCTGGCCAGGCTAGTCTAAAAACAGTTCTTTCAGTCCTACCCAAGTGTAAACAAATACATCTATAAAGACAAGGATTCTCTGCAACCATTGATTCAAAATATTAAATAAGTCTCCTTTTTTATTCTTATTACAATAATATTTTTGTGATCCTCTGTTAAAACAAAACCAAAAAACAGTGCACTACAGGTTTAAGGTCTATGACACAATAGCCTTTGCAGTAATACTCATACTCTAGTAATGGATTAGTCCACTTTTACTTTTACTGTAACTTTGTTCTCAACCACTCTCTATATGTGCTTTATTTTCTTGTAACAAAACCTGAGGGTGAATTTCAAAAATGTGGAGAGTGATGATTTTTAAAATCGTATTGACTACTCCTGTCACTCATGCCCAATTTTTGTATTATTAACAATGACAGACAAGTAAAATTTGCACCGTGGCACTTGAGTGTGTAATAAAAGTAGGAAATAATGAGCTACTGTCACTTCACACAGTAGCGAAAACAATCAGCTTTGTTTAGGTTTGTCTGTCATCATATGATTTGTATTGTTGCTGAATGTAAAGACAGCTTTAATATCACTTCAAAGAAATGTAACACAATAAGGAAAAATAATACGTCACAAGTAATTCACTCATAATTGACAATGTGGTTATCATACCAGGAGCTCAATCTCAAATTGGAGAGGGAGAATTAAAGAACTGGGACGAATGATGGATGGCGACACATTCATTTCAAACTTCACTCAGTGTTTTGATGTCGGTAATATTATTTATGTTATTGGCATTTCATATTCTGTGACATTCATCGAGGCAGTGCTACAGAAATCCATCTTCCCCTGCTGTCAGGTCATCAAACCTCCGCCCTGCGAGCTCACTGTGGTAATTTATCACGGTGCTGTGAAGCGTGTCAAAAATTAGGCTAGTCTTTATGACCGATGGCTTTTTAGTTGACCTTTAATAAAGTAATGTCCTTAAACAACAAAAGAATGTTTTTATAAAGCACTTTAGGGACTTGTTTAAACTAAGGATGAGACTCATATGATCAAGGAGCATGAGTTATGGACCATTAATAAAGCAGGATGATGTGATTGTCATATGCTGCAAACTGAGTTCACACTAAACTCAAAAGTGACTCAGTTCAGATCAGTTGTGTATGATTTAGATCTTTTTGTAACAAAGTGTGAACAGACTCTTTACATTGCTTCTTTAAAAAAATAATATAGAAATCTAGGTAGAACCCAGTGGAAGAAGCCATTACTTCCTGTTGCTGCCCAGAACAGAAAAACTGGGCACTGGAGGAAGAGAAGAGGAGATTATTTTGATCACATAATCCAGCCTGAAACCGTAGAACATTTATGAACTAAATGGATTTTTGATTTAATAACTTTTTGTCCCTTTATTTCTATAACAACAAGCAAACTTGAGCACTGATCTAGAGAGTATATAAGTTAACATTCTAAATAAAAGCCATCTTCATGTTTTCTGGGCTAGTTTCAGTCTAGTGATGTACTACAGTGGGGAAGTATTTCCACACATAATGCCATTTATACTGAAGATACTGAACACAAATAGTGTTCATATAATCATATTTGAGCTACACATGAAAGTGGCCTTGCATAACAGCAAAGTAATAATAATGACATTTCTAGCACAAGTGCTATAAGGTCTGTCAATAATGTTACTGTTCAAGGCTTCTACAGCAGTTTAGTTCAACTCAGTAACAATATACTGAACTCAAAGGACTTTTGGATTCCATAAATCACTATGTACTAATCAGTACATATTGATTTAAGCCCAAAGCAAGCGTTTGCTTTTTGTTCTTATTAATAAAAAATCCTTCATGTTTTGCAGAAAGGCCAAAGGAAGTATGTGAACTATGTGGGTTGTCTAGATCAAGGCCTCCTCAAAGCAGGTACTAGAATGAAAAGTCTTACAAAATATATATTTTTTAACAGACAGTAGAAATCGAGATAAAAACATAGATGTTGTATAGACTTTTTTAAAGAACAACCTTCTCCAAAACACCATTTGAGACACAATTTGTATTTTTTTCATGTTATGTCCACAGCCGCAAGTCACTGGAAGAAGGCTGTATATTGGAAATTCCAGCGAATGCAAAAGCTAGTTTGGTCAAAGAAAGAAACTAGTTGTGCATTCAGACAGCAGCCCCTGTGTGAATCGCCACTTTACCGTTAGAGCCGCTTAAGTCCCCAAGTGATTCTAGCTGCACGTGTTGTCTGGGGCACTGCGCCCTGGGAGGGTCTCCAACGGAAAATTGGTCTAAGGTGAAGGGCAGTTCAAATGACAGTAGTAACGAGAAGCTTGAGCTTGCCTAGAATATGAGAATGTGTTATTAAATGCAGAGTTTAGACAAGCCGCCATTTCAGTCAAAAAAGGTGATGCTATTGTATTTTTGTGTCTCATTGCTTCTGCTATGTTTGCAAGCATGACACCGATGAAGAAGTCATAAAAAAGTTAGTGGAACAAAATACATCCGGAAAATGTAAACCAAATGTTGAATTCTGCCCAATGTGTAGTCAAAATTATGAAAAATTATCAACAAATAGTGTCTTATGGCAATGTTTATGAAATGCCTCATTAAACTATGTACTGAAAAAGCTGGAGATGAACAAATAAAAACTCTTAAAATTCTAAAACATGTACAGAATGTGCAAATCTAAGACTAAACTAACACACAGCTCTTTGTGCAATTAAAATAGCAATGACAAACTACTATCTTTGATTAATCTGTGTTATTTGTCACTGTGGCAGGTCCCCTCAGTGCATGATAAACAAATGACAATTAGTGAACAGATTTGCAGTGTTACCTGAGCATCTGTCACAACTGGCCATCACTAACCAGCAGCCGGCAAAAACAGCTGCTTCTCATTTGGTCTGACTGCTCAAACAAGGCCCTGAAAGCACCACACTAACACACTGTCTGTGTACTGACATGGACAAGGCAGAGTAAGCTGTCCCCTGTGTGTGACAAACCTCACCTCCTGCACGAAACTATTTAGGAGAAAACGTCAATGCACTTTTTTAACGCTTGTTACTGATTTTTATTTCACATATTTATCTCGATGTATGATCCACAGTCATGTTGTTTGTCCACAGTCTTTTGTCACCCGTTTATATAACAGATATCTGTTGGCGCACACACATATTGCCAGATTAAAGTTGCTGTCCTTGCTCTCTCACTTGTGGTGCGTCTCTATAATGCGTGCACCCTTTGAACAGTGGCAGCTTCTCACTTACCACAGAAAGGGATTTATTTCAGCTTTTCAGCTTTATGTCCTTGATATCTGTTTTATGTTTATCTGATATTTTTGTAGTTTCATTACAACATTCAGTGCAGCGCGTTGGATCTGGCTCACAGTTTGTCGAAAGGAGCGAAAGAATAAAAGGACAGTGCTGGCAAGGTTACTGCTCCATTCGTTGATATTCATTTGTGAGACTTCCAAAAGACGTTTTAGCAATGACTTCTTTTAGAGTCCATCATCAGTCATGACTATTTTGGTGAGAAGAAACTCCCTATGATCCTTATGTTGTCAGCCGTGAACACAGTGCTTCCAGTCTACCTTTTACACATTTAAATATGTACTGTGGCCATGGTTCATAAATATACACAGGGCAGATATATACTATTGTTGCCAAGGTTTGTGCTTCAAGGGTGAATAAAATCAGCTCTCACAATCCTCAGACACAGGTAAACACAAGAAATGAAAAGAGTAAGTCAAGGCAAAAGGAGGTTGATGGTCATTAGAGAAAAAAAAATCCAAACAAAACTTCTTGAGATCTTTGATGTCTACTTTTCGTCAGAGACTAATGAAGTGCAGAGGAAGAGGACTGACCTCCAGCTGTGATATGTGCAGAGCTTTTAGTCATGGCTCTTTGGAAATAAATATCAGCACACGGCTTGAGTTCATGTTCAGCTGAGTCGACTGTACGCCCCGCTGCAGGCCCGAACACTGAGCACTGACCCACACAGTTGGGTTATTGTCACTGCGGGAAGCATTATGCTGAAATGGATAAACATGCTTCCAGGATTAGATAATGAATTCTGGACGCAGGAGACACAATGTGCAAATAGAGCACGCTGTATCGTAAAGACCAATGCCCACTTTTAACACTCAGATGCAAATTTGTTGGGGGAAACAAATGCAAGTCAAATGGGCCTGTTTTAGATCCAAAGTGATAATTGACATTTTTGCTTTAGTGGTGTGTATACTTTTAATTGTTACCAGAGATAAATATATACTCTCATACGTCCAATTATGTGCCCACTGTCGTCCCATTTTTAGAGTTAGAAAGTTGTTTTTGGTTATTTTGTTTTGTTAACGTTGATCTGTTCATTTGCATTCAAATTGTAATGTGAATTAGTGTTGCTGTTCTGTTCAAAGCCTCTTTTATTGTGTTGTGTTGCAGTGCTCAAGACCAGTCCTGGACTTAAGACTGGACCACTAGGACCACTTTAGAAGGTTCTTGTCTCAGACTATAACTACCATTTAGTTCTGTCTCCAGCTTGGACATACAGGTCTTGATTGTACGTTGTTGTTTTTTACCAATGCGTTCTACACTGGTCTTAGTATGACTCGCTCTCGTCCTGCCATGATCTTGGTGGTAACTAGATCTTGCTGACTGTGACCCTATCGATTAGTTGCAAAGTTATTTATCTCTTCAAACAAGTCAGTTCCATCTCACAAGAATGGAGCAATACTGCATTAGAGTGAATAAAGTATAGAGAAAACCTGCTTGAATATATTCACCAGGGGAATTGCAATAAATGTTTCTACCCAGACATGAAAAAGCCCTCTTCTACTAAGTTTTTGAGCAGGTGTGAAATCAATAGAAGCAGAATTTGAAATATGAGTCTATGAACAGCACACTTGCCTCAGAAAGCCATTAATTGGTTACAGCACTAAATCCTGCTCCCACAGAGTAAAAACATTCAAATACAAAGCTCGAATTGCAGCATCGTCTCAGTTGCATTATGATTGCAAAAGACATGACAAATACTGCTTAATGCGGGCTTTTGATGCAACAGCCTCCACCAGCGAGGAAACTTCTGCAGATCAAGCCAGCAGAGACTAGTCTATCCACATTTCTGTGCTTACATTTTTACTGTAATAGATGGGTTTGTTGAACAGGCTGTTACTGAGAGAGTGCATCCTCAACTCATCTTTCTCACCCTTATTTTTACCTGTTTATTTGTCATGTATTTGCATTGACAGTAGCTATTGTTCCGGGAATCCATTTAGCAAAGATTTCTTTTTCAGAAATGTAAGTAAACAAATATTTCTACTCCATTATTTGCATCTCCAAATTCCTCAAAATATGACATGAATAAATAAATGAATGGATGCAAAAACCTCACAAAGTTGATAAAAGCCAGCATTAAACATACTGCTGTCACGGGTCAGTGAAAGCAACACAGGCTGGCACACACCTATTCATCTGAAGCCATTGAGAGTGTTTGTTGGCGTTTGTCCAATGAAAACCTGTCCAATATTGTTGTCTCTGCAGGCTGTTCCCTGTTTGCACGGCATAATAATTAAAGACCATTTCCCATTACACAATTCTGGAACGAGTCAATGCACTTTTGTCAATGAATTATGTCTTAAATTACTGTTATGAGAGTTAATGTTAAATAGAAATGTCATGCTTATTAATGCGGGACACAGAAAGTACTAAAAGCCTGCCAAAGAGACATATTTAAAAGCACCCTGCAATTCTTCAGTACTTGTGGAGTACCTCTGAGCCTGGATTTATCATAATGTGAAAAATATGGGCTCCAGAATAAAGCCTTGTGGAATTCCTCGGGTGATATCCACACTGCTTGAATCTCCAATGGCGTCATGTGGAGATGTTTTTTTTTTTAAACAGTTCAAATCTTCATGGGTCCTTAATGTGCATTCAATCCTCGGAGCTGTTCATTTGTGATTGCATCATGAAAGATGCCAAGAGAGAACAGAGCCAGAGAGACATCAGTCAGAAACACAAGAGCGGGTCCCTTTTGATTGCTGGAGGCAGGAGGTAAAAAGACAAAGGATGTGACCGGGGAGAAAATCAGCGTGTGTTCTGTAATAAACCATGCCCAAATTTAGACAAAACAGAGGTCTGTGTCTATTGTTTTTTTGTGATGGATATCTCATAAGATAAATGGATAGTTCATTAAGTTTTTCGAGTGGATTGATTTTTTATCTATGACCCCAAGCGTTGTGTGGCCCAAGGCATGATTCCCTTCTTTGATATGGATGGACTGTGTGTGGATACTCTGCTGACTGCTACTGGCTGCTGGCTGACTGAAATATCTGGTTGTTTTTTAGTCTAGTTATAAATGTTCTAAGGTTTCAGTTGGTGCATCATCCACCTTCTTACTCTCAAGCCCTTTTGTCACGTGCTTTTTCCATCACAGGATATGCAAATGTGTGTAAATCAGGAGGCCAAATAAGGGCTCTCATACACAGCACGCTGCTTTAAAACATCTGGGAGGCTACAGTATATTCAAATCACATGAGGATTGAAAACTGCATAATTCATATTAATGCTGGATTTCAGTGTTACCTATAGCTTGTACAAGGAATATTCTGCAGTACCTTGGGACTTGTTTAAATAAAGACCCATTTTGACATTCCCTAATTCCATACAGTCCCACTGGAGCTGAGGTGGGGCCCCGCCAGCTCCAAAAGCCTTCTTTGTATGAAGCAATTAACATTATTTATTTAACATAGCCCCATTCCAACAAAGATAAAGTTAAACTAATTAACTCGTTCCTGTTGAAGTCGTGGTTGGTTGAAGTTTTAGAAGATGTGTTAAATTATGCGCATATCAAATCTGTTTTGTCTTCAGCGAAGTGACGCCTTCACTTGAAAATGTGCAATAAGTTGAAAAAGTGAGGGCAGTTTCGTTTGGACAGTTGCTGTTTTGCTCACGCTGAACTTGAGCTTCTCTGTTGCGGCTAAATATCATTTAAATCAACAGCAGTGTTAGCTTACTGAAATATTTAAGGGGAGTTTTGGCTTTTGTTTACCCAAAGCTGCACTAATGAATGCTGAATGTATGGCTGCGCCTTTAACAAACTTGAATCACGGCTGTCAAACTCAGCTGTCACCGGCCTGACATCTTGTTATTGTTGTCATGTCTGCTATAATAGAAGGGGATGAATAAACAAAGTACTTGGATAGATATTGTTGATACAGGAATGTGTGTTTGATTAAAGGATATTTGTCATTTTATTTATGTCGTAGTCTTGACAGGTTTTTTTGCTTATGTCTAACTTGTGCGTTCTCACATTGGGATTCCCAGAAAATGTCTTCTGTTGCACATTCGCCGCCGCAGTCTCTAATAAACCAACCCGGAAAGCTTTTTTTTTGCACTTTTCATACAATTCTCCACCATGTTTCACATATTTCCTCTGCATTTCCAAACGCTTTTATATAGGATGTGGACTCTTTTACATTCTGATGGGGCAAAGTTGATGGACCACTTACAGATCATCCTATTTTGAACAGCCATGATTGAAGTATAGGGAACATATGACTCCTTCGCCAGCTTCCCAACGCTGTGCAGTAGAGACAGCTCCTGAACTGTGCCCAATCCAAGTGTGAAACTCCAGTTTGCACCTACTGCGCAAGTATCTGAAAGCTGCAGATTCGTGGCTTTTGTGCTTTACTGGTCAGGAGGCTCTGGCAGTTATTATATCCCAGAGTCCTCCATAGGGACTAGACACATGAAATAAACTTGCCAACAGCCTGATAAAAGCATAACACAGGTCACATTGGTTAATATCATATGCGCATTTTTTACAGCTAAAGTAAAGCAAATCAGGTTCTGGATTCTGTGGAACGTTTTACTTTATACACACAATATATTTTAATTACTTGTTTTAGTTATTTTGTATTTTGTTGTATTCATTAGAAACATTAACAACTCTCTCATGCAATAAACAGAAACATTAACAGAAGATAACAGATTTTCATTCAGGCAACAGTCCAATCTGCATTGTCTTCTTTTGCCTTTTAGCAGCATTTCCAAACTCGTCATTACAAACCATTGGCTAAACCATGAGAATAATGTCATAATGTCACTTTTTATTGGCCTTTATTAACAGATATATTGCTGTTAAGGAGCCTCGTCGTTATTCCAGCTCCGCCTGTTTACACACGGCTAATCAAAGCCAACAAAATGCTTCCCCAATGTGTGATTTTAATGCAACGCAGGCACTCAGGAATCTGAAGCGTGGCACATCTAGAGGCGTGGAGTGTGAAATACGTGTTGGAAATACAAGCAGATGTTGTTTTCAGTACAACAATGGCAGATGTTTCTTTCTTTATTCAGACAGTGAAATATCCTGGACCGCTCTGTGTCTGTCGGCCCCAATTCTCAAGCATTTGGCTGTTGGTTTGTGTAGATTAGCTGCTGTTTTTCCTCAGCTTTTCAAATCCCCCAGTGCAATATACACAAAATGTCATCTAGACATCACACCCTCTCACACATTATCCCTCTCTCAAGAGACACTGACTTTAACCATTATCACCTTTATTATGGAGATCATGATATTTAATGCAGTCTTATAAATCTTATCTTATAAAGGTCACCTTGGCTACATTTAGGCATCTTTTAACAACCAGCCATGCAGCACCAGTCTGTTATCAGTTCTTGTATTGTGACAAAGCTACTTCTAATGTCACTCCAGCAGAATCCTGTTGGAAATTATCTACGTACAGTGTTATGTTCTCAAACAAGCACTGTCTTAATATGGCATATCAAAAAGTCAAATTTTAATGTAATTCCCAGAGATTCCCTTATTTAAGGTGTATCTGTCTGTGCACATCATTTTAAGTGAATGGTACAAGTGTAACCTGTGAAATCAATGCTGTTTGAAAAACCAAACCAAACAACCAATAACAGAAATGAAGGGTTGCATAAAGGTAAATGGTAACATAGTCCAACAAGATTTTCATAGTGAAATCAAAGGATACCAGACCTACTTCATTTTGTATAGTGAATGGGTCTGGCTGGCCATTTATTAAAAAAAACAAAACATACCTTACACAGCACCATAGACATACAACAACCCATTCTAATGTACTTTACACATTATCCATCAACATATTTCAAGATGGGGTATGTACTTTTTGGCCTTTTTTGTTGTTGTTGTTGTTTGTTTTTTTTAAGAAACAAAACCAATGAAGTTAATGAATGCTAAAGACCTCAATGCAACAATGTGTGCTCAAAAAGAAACATGACCGTGCTTGTCCTGCAGCAGAGTTTAGATTTTCCTCTCTGGACAGTTGTGGGAACATGAAGCATTGGAACTTTCACTTTGACTTGAGCTTTAAAGGTCTCTTTTTCCAAAACAGACAAATGCAAAAAGATTTTTTCTTGTGATAATGATGTGATTTTACACAATACACTTTTAAAACCCACAGAAGTCTCACTTTAAGAGCAAGATTTCACCCACCTCCTGCCCTAATATCTGTGGTGATGTGAAGTCTTCAGCTTTTAATGCATTAAATCTCTTTGCAGCTTGACTACAGTGATCCATTACGGGACTAAAAGGAACATGAGGTATTTGCACAAAATGAAGCAGATCACTTCACTATCTCACACTAATGTCCATTATGACAAGTGTATGAATTCATGTAAAGTGTCTGAATGCAGAATGGAAGTATAAGTAGCAGCTGTTCAAACAGCATCTCTGTGCCATTGAATTACATAACACTAATGCACCGGTGTTTATCCCAACTATTAGCTGTGAATAAGTCACTTTATACACTTATACTCCTTCTGCTTTACCTGTGTGTTGTGTAATGTGAAAGCTTTAAAGGGGAATTTGTGGCGTCTATATCTTTGAGAGTATTAACAGAGAAATAGGTCATGATAGACACATGAGCAACGTTCTTCTACACAGTAACACTGACATTTTTGCTGCCCTCTATTTTTTAGTAATAGAAAAATGAATGTCAAAAGTAGTTCCAGACCTAAAATGTCAGTGGTATTGTTTAACATCTCTGAATTTCCAGTCAGGTCAATCGCAGCTACAATGTCCATAACTTTCATTGGTCGTTTTTAGATTTATATTTAACACTAAAATGATATGCTCGCACCGACATATAAAGACAGACCTCAGCCATTCAGCGAACACTGCTCTGCTATTCATCTTACACATCAGCCTTGTTACAGGCTAATTGTAGAGCGTGACTGCTACAGCTATTAATCATGTGTTAAAAATAGAAAATACTTTTACAGCATACAGCACTGAAAATTAGAAGCATTATTACATATTTTTGCTAATCTGTTCTGGCAAACTACGCTTTTCGTTTTAACCATTAATATAGAAAAAATACAGATATCTTACTTGTCTTATCACAGTAGAATTGACCGATTCAACATATTTTTATGGTTGTGGTAGAATATTCTCCGAACACGAAGTTTAAAATGCAGTTCTGGGAACATTAGCATCTCTTTTGGGTTGTGTTTCTGGCCAAAAACAAATGGAGGCATAAAGGTCACTCACATTAGCTCACATTGTTCCTTCTCTTGAGAAATTGTCCAGCCTGTATTTGTCATCTGTTTGTGCTCTTTAGAGAACGCACAGCTCATTTTGGAAGGATTTAAAACCCAACACCCGACAAGCTCGTCACGCATTCAGCAGTCTCTGTTATGCAGCTATTTCAGCCTGACTTCCATTATATATAAGAACTATCCCGACAAATGCCTATACTGTATGTACTACTCATCTTTACACCCAGCTCTTCCTTCTAAGTGTTTTCGGCTTTAAACACAGAAGTCCTCATCCACACAGCGGCACCTTAATAAAGACGAATGTAATCTTAACGACTCTCTTAAGGAGCAATGGAAGCAGTTTCCTTTGAGAGGCAGAAAGAAGACTCGAGTTGACCCCTTCAGTGGTGAGTAATTTAAGGAGATAGTGAAGAGGTAAAGGCACAGTGAGGAGGAATACAAAAAGACAAAATCACCAGTTCCTACTGACAACTTCTCTGCAGCACCAGACCTAGTGTTCAACACCAGAACCTGGGGGATGTTAGGCTTTAATTTGAACCGAAGTTAAAAATGCAAAAGGGGGTATAAATGATTGCCTGGCAGAGTTAGACTGTGGGAAAAAAGTTCCTAATTTGAGTTAGTTCTTTTGATCATCTGTCTAAAAATATATTCAAGACTGCTTCAACTGGTGTCATGCAGAGAGCTCGCTGAACTGTAGGCCACACGTGTTTTTCTGCCAAATGAGAGCCACATCTACATTCACTGAATAGCGAGAAGTTAAGAACATAATTATATTACAGTGATATTAAATTATTATTGATTCTGTTTCTTTAGAATGTGTAATCAAGTCATTATTGGCACAGGTTTTATCAGAACCACAGACACTTAACAAACCTTTTGGATGCACTTTGTGATACGAAGAAGGGTTATTCTCTAGTTTAATGTCAATAAACAACTATAATGAATTTGAGGCTCTTATTTAGATGATTTTCAGGCTCCACATTTTGACATTAAAAGTTACATACTGTTGCTTTAACTGGATAAAAACAGAGCTTATTAAACCAAACATTTAAAATATTTAATGGGGCTAATGATTTACAACAAAAATGCCAAATAGGCCATATTTTCTATGAAAGGCCAGGATGGTCAAAAACAAATAAAGACCCATTAGATAAATCCTGACTCCTGCCGTGATGACCATTTCATTTGATCATCTTTGTCATTTTCAAGCTGCTTAGCATCACGAGATATATGATCATGTTTTATTCCATATGAATGCAAATAAGGACTAAGTTATGGCCCATTAAAAAGGCTAATGGATGATCATTACTGACAACAGATAACATTTATAAATCATGTCGTGTATAATTACAGCCCAGTTCCGAACTCATTATTCTGAATGTGGTGCCATTCAGCCACACATATTGTGATCTGCCACACAGAGTAAGAAATCAGATTCAAGAGTGCTGTCAAGTTTGGATGAGTTTGGCCGACTGCCCTGGATAGTATTGAATGCACTTGAAAGAGAAAATGACTGCGCTCACAGCATATCTCTGCAAGTAAGCACAACCCCAATCTTACTTTGATGGTAGCCCACTGCAAGAGGCTCCGGGTACTCATTATCTCCACCAATCTCACAACTTCAACTGCCAGGCCAAAAAATCACGGTCCAGACAGTCCAAGAAGCTTTCACAGACAAGAAACTCTTTTATGTGTTCAGTGGAGAGAAGTTCTGTGTGACTTTCATTCATCCTTGTTACATCAGAACATCTATATACCTATGGCAAGAGAATCATTCACAGTAATACATCCTTGGGGCCTCTAATTGGATCTCTATGTCCAATAGCTATGATGCTGGGTGAATTACTGTCAGGTTTAGGAAGCCTGTGAGTTGTACAGTATGTATACAGTAGCAGAGTGGATCAATATCCTCTGACATTGCCTCTCATTACCCATCACCACCGCCCAGTCTGCAGGTGATAACATTATGGAGCTGAAAACAATGATTAAGTTCTAACCCATGATGGACTGAGTGACCTCTAGAGCGGCCCATATGTAGCTGGTGATACAACCAGCCTTCAGCTTTGGCTTTTTTATGGGTAAAAAATAATGTCTTTAAGCAAGTAGGAAAAAATTCAGATACCGCAGATATATAAGACATCAAACTATATCTCTAAGATTTATTAGTTTCTTATTTGATCCAGCCCTTACTTTCACATGATCTTTTTCCTCAGTAACAAAAGCCAATTGTTTCTAGTGTCTGAGATAAAAACTTTAGACTCAAACTAAACCTGCTGCTCCTTTACTTTTATTGGATCAATAGCCACATTCTAGCAGCATGCGAGCATTACAAAACTGTGCCTGGGGCAGCCTTTTTGGAAGTCAACAGTGTTCTCAGTCTGTCTATAATAGGAGAGCCATTGTAAATCAGAGGATTGCCTCTAAAGTACCAAGGTGAATTGTCCATTAAATTATACACCATTCACCAACAGCCTCTACACTGCAGTACAGTGCAATAACAGGCTGCCATAAACTCTTCTTACAGGGTAAGTAGGAAGACGAACACAGAGTGGCATCAAAAATGAGAGGCTGGAATCAAGGAAGGATGAGGGAGAAAACTGCATGCCAAAAATAATAAAGCAAATCAAACAAATAAAGAGGGGAACAGAGCAGATGCTGCTCCAGAGAATGGGTATAAGCTTTTACAGCTTCCCTGTCATCACAAGCAATGTAAACCACTGCTGTGAGATAGACT
Organism: Rhyacichthys aspro; assembly: GCA_036850595.1. Classification (NCBI taxonomy): domain Eukaryota; kingdom Metazoa; phylum Chordata; class Actinopteri; order Gobiiformes; family Rhyacichthyidae; genus Rhyacichthys; species Rhyacichthys aspro. The sequence continues at coordinate 14,591,435 of CM072169.1, read as the reverse complement.
CCAGCCTGCTTCCTGAGCAGGCAAATAAATGAATGTGTGAGAATGAACCAGCAGTCAACAATGAAAATGAGCTTCGCTGGTTAGTTGTGTAAACCTGAAAGTACTTCTCGACCCTTAACAGAAATAGATTCATAGCTTATACATTAGAAAGACAATTAATCGTGAGCAAAATTTTTATTACTCTGACCTTTATGGTTTATGCTTTCTCATAGATCATGCAGCAAAGGTTTTTTAGTGATACACCTTTCTTGCCTGAAGAATGCTTGCTGTGAGCCTCATTTTCTAAAAGAGGTGAGACTCAAATCTAATTGAAATGTAGTCAAGCATTGTGACGGCTCACGGCACTAAAATCTTTGTAACTCTAAATAATTTTCCAAGTTGTCTTCTTGTGTTTCTTGTAAGCTCAGCATAAAGGAAGCGGGTGAGCAACAAGTAGACTTTAGGTTTTAAAACGTGTTCTCATGCTTATACAACAAACATCCTTTCACTATAACGTGGTTTCTGACAGGTTTCTTAAAGAAGCTACTGCTGTGAGTTAATAAGCACACGTCTGGAACTTGGCTGATTAGATGTGATTAAAAATTGGCAATACACTTTTGAAGATGCCTCGGGTTGAAGACGCACTTATATAAACAACATTATGGTTCTTTGACTGAATGGTTAGTGCACATCAAATGCATGCGTATGATACAGTGCGGGAAAACGGAGGAGGAAAGAATGAACCCCTCAGGACATAAGTGAGAGGAGTTGATGTTCCTACTGAACTTTCGCCAAAGCTTCATTACTAATTTGTGGGCTGGATTTGCATAATGCATGTAGCCTACTTGGAAAAATGTATGCATAAGAATTACTCTAACATTGTAGCCCATTCCCAAATCATTTTCCTATTCCCAAAGCAGGTGCTATATGTACTCTGTCACATTATCAGAGGCAAGAGAAGCTAATGCTTTGTTAGACCAAAAAAATTGCAGGTGGTGTGGTCTTTATGGCATCTCCAGAGAGAATCTAATCACTGTCAGAACTAACAAGCTGCGCTCCTTGTATAGAGCCATTGTGCAACACTCTCTAATGGGAAAACCTGTTGACAATAGGACAATAGCAGCAATAGGCACAGAGAGTATTACAGCTAAATTAACAAGAAGTGTGCATACCATTTCAATATCATATCAAGATGCCAGACTTTTTTTTTTTTTTTTGGCATAATTCATCCCGTCCCATGGCAGCGCAGGCGAGAAGCCCGATCATGCTGCGTCTGACTGAGCGACCGAGCCACATGTGACGATTGGCAGGGAAATCCGGGATAAGCTGCGTTTCTCGGAGACTGCACAGTGGGTGCTGTGTGAAAAAGGGGGATGAATGGGCGGGGAGTGAATGATTGAGATGAGTCATCAACAATGTATCTGAATCCAGCGCTGCAGGTGGAGCTCATGCTGGCCTTTTATCTGGGGCCTTCACTGTGGGGTTACAAAAAAGAAACGACCGGGACTGATAGATGATTTTAATGATATACTCTTTGTGGATCATGGGAAATGTTCACATATTAATGCAACACTATGTAACTTTTTAGCTGGAAATTCATGGCCTTAAGATACTTGAAACTGGTAGAACAGCCTGGCTTTCATATAAACCAGATACTTCACTGCTCAACTCTCACCAGCCTTAAATAATAAGTCCTAGAAGTAGTTTTAATAATCTCACAGCAGATGAGAAAGCAACAGTCGAAAAGTGTTATTATTTATTAACATGAAAAAATGCCCCAGTCCATTCGGCTCGTATTTTACACATTTATTTACAAACAAAGAAGATAATGGTTACTCAATTTTGAATAATAATAGTGTGATATTAAAGCAAACATTTTTTACACTGAAAATTCACTGCTCTAAGCTGCGCTGCCTCTTCTACCAACACAAAGGATCCATGGTGGACAACTCAGTCCTTGGGAGGATGCGTGGACTGGGTCGGTCCTTCAGCAGGAGGCGATGGTGTGGATTTCTCTGATGGATCCTGGCGTTTGGAGAACACCTAGAGTAGCCTCTCTGGGCACCTGTAGGAACTGGAAGTAATACAACTTCCACTGGGTTCTATGGATCTATATAAACAGAAATGCTTTACAAGATAGCTCTCCTTCTGCTTTCACATGTTCCCTTCAGGGGTCCCCACAGCGAGTCTTCTTCCTCCATCTATCGTTATTCTCAGCATCCTCTTCTCTCTCCTTCACTGCATCCATAAGTCTCTTCTTTGGGCTTCCTCTAGGCCTCCTGCTCTAACCTTAGCATCTTTTGACTGATATATTTTCTATCCTTCCTCTGAGCGTGTCTAAAAGCCTGGCCTCTCTAACTTTGTCTCCTAAACCTCTGACCTGAGCTGTCCCTCTGATGTACTCATTCCTGATCCTGACCCATCCTTGTCACTCCCGAAGAGAACTTCTACATATTCAGCTGTGCTATTATTACTACTACTGCTGCTCCAAGACAGCTAAGTGTTATTGTGTGATTCTACACTTCAGCAAAAATCATTTTGGCTGATCTGTTATTCTATTCAACAGCAAGCCTTCCCAACACTTTACTACTGTGACTCCAAATCCTGTAAACTTCTCTTTTGTTGCTTATATTGAGAGGACTCTAACCAACACACCACACAATTTTCAGTCAAAATCATTACACATTGCCTTTTTATTGGGGCACAACATGATGGATCCAGTGGATGTACAATGAGTTTGTGTTGGGAGTGCTGCTCAGAGAAGCCATGACCTCTTGAGAGTTGGCCGCCTGAGGTCACGTGTAGAAATATGCATCTAAACCAAAACGTCAGACGGGACCTTACTCAGTGCCTCTTGTGACTAATGTAATTGGGCACAAGCCACATAAGCATATTCTATGAAGATATACGTGACCTGTTTCTGCAAATATACATGTAGCAGCTGTTTCCGCAGGAGAAAGATGTTAGTGTGAGAGCTTGCCCTTTTGCTCAGATGCAAACTCAGAACATTAGTAAACACTGCTGTGGTAATATGTGCTCCACTGATGCACATTGTGAGCGGCAAAATGTTCAGAGTCATGTATCATCTGGTCTAAACTATTATAAAGTAATGTTCTTTTATTTCAAATGCTTTTCATATCTTTTTGCCAGTTCAATTTCCTTATATTTATCTCTGGAAGTTTTTCAATTCAAACCATTCAATCTGATTATTTTGGCTGTGCTAAAAAAGCTTTGTAGAGAGAAAATTTGAGATAAAATTGAGGAAAACTTAATAGAACTGGGGAATAAAAGTGAAGGCTGCTGCTGTGTGCCACACCATGTTTTTCATTGGGAAAAGATACAGCATTTTCGTCATATTTCTTTTGAGCCCAGTCTCAGATGACAACTATTGGAACTGACAATGTCCGACAACAAAGTGAGCTGATATTTATCTGTTGAATTAATACACAGGTTGGACAAAATTGAGCTTTTCAAATAATCTGTTAGCATTAAATTGATTTCAAGCACAACTCTCCTGAAGCCAATTAAACAGCAATAAATGCATTGATTAGACTTTTTTTTGTCATTTTTAATATTCCTACAAATTTTAAATAAAAAATTCCTAGTGCTTGCGCCCCCTATTGGTCAGATTTCACTGAAGGTTAAACTAGGTACTGATCAGTTCCATCACACTTTCAGCCACAAAGCTTTTTATTTTGTAATGTTCACCCCAGTGCTCAGGTCGTGGCTTGGCATATTGTACTCTGTGAAATACTGGCTGCATTTAAATTGCATCATGTCCCTGAGCTGAGGAAAACGTGATTCCGTAATTGAGTTTTTTTATTTACAAGAGGGAGGAATAATCTGCCTCTCTTGTTGTGTCATGCTAGGATGCAAATAATCCGCGTGTTTGCCCCCCCCTCTCACTGTGCGTATCCTACAGATGTTCACATGCCCCTCTCTCTCCCAGTCTGCCTCTCTCCGTGAGGATCAGTGCTTGGCTTGCGGTGCGTCCGGGATCTCAAACACTCAGACGCACCACACCGAGGCGCACCGCAGCGATGCCATGAACGCGTCTGTCCGCTGGTGAACCATGCGCTGCCGCCTGAGCCCTGCTGCTGCTGGAATGAACCGACTGAGAGGGGCTTTCAAGGGACTCACCTGTGGATTTGCGCCGCCAAGATGCCTTATTTGACCAAACCTTTGATTTTACTCCTATGTCTGGTCGTCACGGGGGAATGTCGTAAACACGGCCACCGGGTGAAGAGATGGACCGGGAGCGTGGAGACACAGCAGAAGCATGGCCCGTGAGTACAACGTATAGGCGCATTTAATTATAAACACTTGAGGAATTAGGGCTAAAAAGTACTTTTAAACAATTGCTTAAAGTCCGAAATAAATCAAAGTCAGTTTGGGGAAATTTTATGGCACACCTCAAAAGAATACAGTGCATAGTGCGTAATAAACTACGATTTTAACCAAAATCTTATGTTCAAATGGGCAACTGAGTCTGAGATCACCATAAAAGGGAAAATCCGTGAAAAACTAAACGCTATTTGGTTGATAGAGTTTAATACGTTGTTTTTTTTTCCTTTTTGCACTTTAATTTTGTGCCATTCCTATTCTGCGCTGCCCCTGCGCAAAGGTGTGGTCAGAAAAGACTCATTTTGGGAGAAATGTTTGACAATGAGAACACTCTATTTTAATCCAAAAATGTTGCTAGTTAAAGCACATGCAACAGTTTAAAAGCCATCAATCCGTACTTTTTTGCCAGTAACTGAAGCGTACTTTGCGTCTGTATCTGTAGAGTGGCTCTAGAGATGCGACTGAGAACAGGCGTATAGAGTGAAATGGGGTGTGACATCTCATCCGGTAAAGGTCACCTCAACTGTGACTCAAACCAGGGACAGTGACCACCGTATCATCCCGGGACACAACATCCTTCCAGAAACACCCTGGCTGTAATATAAATGCTAAGTAGTGGCTGCAGTTCTCAGTGCTTTGTGAGAGATTCACCCACATTTGTACAATAATGGAGCTTAACAAGCAGCGAGGCACTTGACTACTTCTCTCTGTTTAGCCCAAGGACACTAGATAGACGTGCTGTTTGAAATGCCTGAACCAACATGTTGCTATTTTACCACACATTGACCTCTTGTGGCCGTAAGAATTATGACTGATGTCAAGGAGCCCTGGTGCTGCTGTATTGTGTGACTAAGTTATGAATATTCAAGGACAAGGATGAGGCAGAGGAGTTCTGTACAGAAGGCTCTGTCCTCCGTATTACGATATTAAGGATTATTTAATCTTTAAACAGCACTGTCAATTTTCAGTTTCAAGTGTGTGCTACAATTTGCCCAACCATGGCTTCACATCATTATAAACATACATGCAATAGTCTTGTTGAATATTGCATTGACATTATGACTTGCAGTGTGTGAATTTGTCCTTGGGCAAAATACAAGCTTTCAGAAAATATTATGGTGTTCTTGTCGCTTGGCTGTGAGTTTGTTTCTAAGGATTTACAGAAGGAAGGCATTGAGGCCATGGAGTCAATGTAATCTGTCATATAGCCAATTCAAGACATGAATGTCTGACTAATAAAGTCATCATTTTATCATGGTCTTGCTATTATAATATTCACTACTGGCCACTGTGTACTCCAACCTAAATGACTCTACCAAGATCCCCTGTGACCACAGCTATGTTTTACTAAGTAGCCTGGCTGGCTCTTCCAGTACTTTTTATATTCTAAACAAATACACAGTCATTTGGAATGGAGCAGACATACAATAAATAAAAGAAACTTTACATAAAATCTGCCCAATTTTTGATTGGTCCAACAAGAATTCTATAAAGTGGAAAAGGGATGAAGAACCCATTCACAGGTAATGAGTGTGGCTGGCCAGGCTGAGCAAACTGACAAGACAACTGCACTAACCAGAATTATTCATTGTCAGGTTTGCATAAATGTATCTGCACCAAAACGTTTGAATGCATTTATTTAATATCATCTCATCACACACCTTCATGTTGGTTAACCCTGCACTTTATTGCAATGCCTATATCACAATAAAAGTACATTTTTGACAGTGCAGCATTAGTCACAACTCTATGTCTTCAATGAGAGTAGCTTATTAAACCAGGAACTTAAGTCATGTTCATTCAAGTCATGAGCATGTTCAGTTTAATATGCAGGGCCACAGTTTAAACCACTTTAAAACCAGCTTACACATAACACCTCCACCAGTCCCCAAGCTGCCACCGTCTCTGTCACACAGTGATCAAAATTACTGTCATACAAGCTAGAATCCTGAATGCAAAGTAGATCAGGAAGCCATAGCATGCATCAATGGGAAAACACACTTAGACTTTTGAGCAAGCTGCAGAAGGAAACCATTAAGCATGCTCTGAAGAACACGCTAAATGGACACTAAACATTTTTATTTATTTATCTATATGGGCAGGCGTGATTTACACAGCATGTGGTCCACACAGCAACAAACTCACCACTTTCTGCCAAGCACTACACATGATCTGCAATTATAAAGAGGCTCTGCAGGTTTTTTGGACCCCATGCAAAGATATCACATCCCTGACATGACCACAGGGCAGCCAGGCCTGAAAATATTTCTCTATAATGTTCTTCATACTGTGGTGTTCAACAGTGAAGAAATACGCAAAAGGATATTTGAAAGTCTTAAAAAGAAAATGACAGTGCAATCTTTTTTATGGCAGTTTTGCGGAGCTTTCACTAGCCTTACTATAGGCTTTTTATACACCATAGAAAATAATTACAGGGGTTGAAATCTTATCATTAATAATAATATAATTATGATGTAATTTAAATTCATATTAATAACTATAGACAGTGCTGCTGAGGTCATTTGGTATGAATACTCCAGTAATTCAGACTGGATAAATTGGTTTCATATGAAGTGAAATGATTTGAAAGATCTCATGTAATTAATTTATAGAAAGTAATAATAGCCGTTGGTCATTCTGGACCGAAAAATCCAACTAATTTGAACTAATCACAGGCTGATGCTGATTTTTTTTCCTCTTTTCATGAGATGCAGTTCTCATTCCAAATTCACTGCCTTCGTTTGTTGTGGTTTTAGGGCAAGACTAACCTATTTGAGTTAAATAAAGAAGGGTTGGGCACTTCAGCTTATATGTGCACTGTAAATAAATTCATATATCATTCAATCATTCAATTCGTAATAATGATATATGTTTTCTCTTTTAAAATGATTATGTTGTAACATTTCACGGCCCTTTTGAGTCATGGGTCTTAGAAGTGCCCTAACCTTTCCCATCCTGTTGTGCACCTACAATTATCACAGCATGAGCTCCTTTCAGCCGCAGACACTTTAAGGAGCAGCTGATATAAGTGTCTGCTTCAACAAAGAAACTGATTTTTCGGCAGCACGTTCATTTATCATAATGTGACAGTGAGTTTCTCTAATTCGCTCTTGTGGCATTTTCTGAGGGCTTTGTTGTTTTGCATGCATTATAAATAAGCACATTGTTTTGATCCCTGTTGCACGGCACAGCTTCGAGTAAGAAACAGGTTACAAATTAATGAATCTGCATTTCTCTGTGAATATCTGTTGAAAGTTACAGTCTTCACTCATCCTGCTGCGTCTCACCGGAATCGTAATCTCGTTTTAGCTCCCTGGCCAAGAAACCTCCAGATGTGACCAAGTCTCGCAAAGTCAAGACGGAACATTTGCTCAAAGTAGATGATCACGACTTCACCATGAGGCCCGCTTTTGGAGGTGAGTCTCAGTATCTTTCCTACTGTTTTGTAAGGTATTCTCCTCATAATCCTGGCATATTCACTCAAAGAAACATCATATATCTCATCAAAAAGCAAGAAAGTCTGCAGGTGATGTGGTTTCTATGCAGCCATCTTTTTGGATTCTGGTTGGCTATTTAATGAGACAATACTAACACCAGGGCACTGACGGCTCTCTCCTAAAAAATGTTGAAAGGTCTGTCAAGCGCCTCACATGTATTTGAAGTATTACTCAGAAATGCTTGATTTGAGAAGGAATTTAATCCATTCACTCAATACAGTTCAAGGTACAGTCACTTAATGTTGTGTGGTAAGCTTTTGGTTTTGGTTTTGGTTCCAAATTACACACAAACACCAATTTTCATAAAACTCACTAATAACGCTTTGAATTTTGGATCTCACAAGGACAACATTTTGAACAGGACCTGGTAGCACAAGAGAGATACAGGCTCTAGATGTGCACTTCTACTTTTCGGTTTGATTGATGCTTTTATCTCAAGAATGAAAATATGAAGTAGAACCCAAGCCACTTCCAAAAATCGATACCAAACTGAACATGAGAGATGGAAAAGCGAAGACTTGATGTAGCCTCTGAGATGACATGAGCAGGAAAGAGAAAACTCTGTCATCTCTGCTGCATGCTAGCACTTCGGACTGCCTTCATGTCTCATAATTGATTGGTCTTTGGAGTCCGACTTCAGATATGTAGCGCCTCTTTGATGTTTTACCAATTTAAAGAGTCTGTCAATCCTCGGAAATCATCTTCAAGACGAAGAATCATCTATATGCCCCTTCATCTTTCACAATAATTTTGTCTCTCACTGGGTCGTTATCAGAGTGTACAGTGGTATTTTTCATTCTCTTGGAACTTAAGCTTTTATTTCTCAAGTTGACGATGTCACTAATCTCTGGTTGTTGCTTTGAAATGGTTTAACCTTTTGGCAGATGCTTTAACACATTAAGAAGTTGTTCTCTAAGTTCCAAAGCTCTTCGAATAGCTCACTTGTGTCATTGTGTTTGCTCTTAAGAGGTATCTGATACCTGTAGAAAACTCATGGTTTCATTCATTGGAAAAGGCATGAAAAGAAGTTCAGTTTTTGGTCTTTGTTGAGCTGCTGTAAAGATCTGCCCACACTACCTTTGAAATGTGAAAGAATCCATCTTCTACATCTCAAGCTTGTTGAAAGCAGAAGGTTGCATCGGGATAATAGTTTCTTTGTAGAAAGACAAAGCCTGTTGCAGGAGGTCACAGTGGAAATATGACTAAAAATAGCTTTTGTGCATGCACAGGTCCCAGCAGAGGCTACAAAGCTCTAGCCGCATTAGTACAAAGAGCCTCCCAGTGTTTTCCTGCAGCATGTTAGCTCCTCTTCCCCCAAAGAGAGAGCAACACAAATATTTCTGGAATTTGGGAGTTTTGAAGTTGTATCTGGTACGGCTAATATATTACCTGTAATAGGCTTTTATGTCCATACCTGCAATCTGAAGAGCAGTATATGAGGGGTCTTCAGTGTCAGCAATGCATTTAAATAAAACGACAACATTCTTTCTAAAACAAGTGAATATCTTTTTAGAAATGTGATACAACTGGGTCTCATCCTGCGGCTGAAAAGCAGAACCCTTTCAAAATCATATGTGAAACTTACAGTGCCCCCGGTCAACATTTATCACACTGAGTGCTGCATCTTGCGGTTGACTTTTGCCATCTGTACAAAGTTATAAAATAACACTCCACCTGCAGCTATACATTGTGTGTATACATTGTAAGGGGCCTATTATAGTGTACCCATAATAATAATAGCATATTTTATAGAAAGAATACCTTCCACTGCTTTTTACTTTAAATTCAAATGGTGAATACAGAAGTAAAGAGAGTGGAATATCTGTGCAAGCTCACAAAATGTAGTTAATGTGCATTATACAGTACAGTAGACAGTTTTATGCTGTGTATGTGGACATCCAATGTGCTGCTAAAGCTCATATCACTCTTCTGTCAGTGCTGGATAATGGATTACATCATGTGGCTCATGGATTGGACACTAAATGCCTACACATGTCAAGTGAAATGTCTAGTTTCACTGTCAGCTGATTGATACCGAGCCATTCACTAAATCTGCAACAAAACCTCAGCTTAGCTTTCCTGTATATTTTCTAAGGCTTGAAATGTTTCAAGTTTACACACAAACTCAGTGTTAATGTGACAGTCAGCTGTTATTATAGGCATTACATTCTGTCAAAATCAATGAATATGGAACTCATTACCACACAATACCTGTGATTTGTTGTCTTCCTTAAGGATGGCTGGTGATATACCTGTTTTCAAAGACAAATTACTGTTCAATCCAAAGTTTTCAATTCATTAGTAAGGAGGCAGTGTCCACTGTAAGCCACATTTTTTTGGAGAATTTCAAACGCTCAAACCCTGCAGGTGGTCCCTTTGCTGTCAGAATATATTGTCTAGTGAGGTGGTGGATTTATGGCAGTGGCTGAATGTAAAGAAGGATTTGACTGAAGTTCTTCTTTGGAGAGAGGAGAGGTTTCTTTTCCAACCCTCAGCAGAATCCAATATTGTGCTTTTGTTATTTCTGCACAAGCAACTGTAAATGCATTTGGTTAATTATCATTTATATTAGAGCATAGTGATTGCCTTTTAAGCCAATATCTAATTTGAATGGGTCTAGTGGTTTTCAGATTCAGTAGGTACTTTAATAAATTGGACTGGAGATATAATAATATATAAATATTTCTCACTACGTGTGGAAAACAAAAAACAAAAAAAAGAACACTTTAAAACATTAATACACATATTATTTACATTTCAAGCAGTATAGCACCAGTCAAATTAAACTCAAGGCTCTGGCACTAAGTCTGTTCATTTCTATTCCAGTTTCATTCAGCCTGAAACTGCATTTTGGTGTAATATGGTTGTGTAATATGTTGCTCTTAAAGATAATAAAAGGTCAAGAAATATTAAACAGAAAACTAAACATGTATAAAATAATGGCACTCAGACTGATCTGGGACCACTGAGGAATACTGCCTAGAGAAACACCACTTGACTTGTTCATTATGTTATGTCCATCACCTCGTTCCTGAATGACATAACCATGATGCTCATAGCTGGTGACACATACTTTCGAGGAGATGTTCCTATCTTTGGTGGACAGTGGTGAGAGTGGCTGACATGTGGGCTGTATTACTGCTCTTAATCCTGGGTAAGATAACACATTAAGCTCGTTGTTAATCCAGGCAGAAGGGAAAGAGATCCAGATTCATTTCATGTATGTTCTCCAGGCGAGTTATGATCTGTTAACTGTACGCCAAAGCTGCAGTGTGCTTTTCAGAAAATGTGATGGCTTTGTACCGTGGGGGATTTATTAGGTCACAAAGGCAGAGACAGGCTGGATACATGCAGTTGATTACTTTAATATATGTTATACACAGGAGTGTAGGCAGCCTCAGTAAGACCAGATCGATGATCACGTGGTCGCCGACAGCTGCTTGTTGATAAACCTGGTAACAGTACTTGTATGTGTAACAATCTGTCAGAGAGTGAGCCTGTCCTCAAAGGGTGGCTTTTACACAGCAGCTATAAGCTTTTGGAACAATAAATCAATGTGAGAAGACTCAAGCTTTAGTCTAGTTTTTAATGGTTGATAGCCTTTGTCTTTGAAGGACACAGCTTTGGGTTAGTGTTTAAAAGTGTTTTTGCACCTCTGACAGTCAGAGAGGCTTAGTTTGTAACAACCAATCACAACAGACCATCTATCCTGTCCATATTTCTAGCATCAACGAATACAACTAAAAGCTAAAACAAACTAGTTTAACATTAATTGCGAGCCTCAAGACCATTGCAGATCTATGTGCTTGTGTTCCGATCCTTGCAGTAAATCACATATTAACCAGATTTACTGCTGTAGCAAAACCTCTTTATGACAAGTTAATGTTCCAGCCCTGCTCAGTGACTGAGCTCATGTGCACATTATAATATAGCAGCCCTAGCCCAAGCGACCATTCACAGTAAAAGGCACTGCTCCTAATTACTGAATAACAGGACTTATGTCCATCTCAGAAACTACTCCAGATGACCTTTACTCCACAGAAAATCACTTTCTCCTTTTCTGCTCCCAGACTCATTCTTGTCATTAAGGCTCTATCAGCAGCAGGCAGTGGAGGCTCTGCACTGCACTGCCTGCCTCTAGGTGACAGTTTCCAAGTGAACAGTTCCTCATTTTATGTTGTTGTCAGCCCAAAAAACTCAGATGCACTTGAAACGTATTGTGATCATTTATCTTACATTATAATTTTACACATGCACAGACTTCTTATTCTAGTAATACACAAATCCAACGACATGGACAGATATTATTTATTTAGAGTCTGTGCTTCTAGGATGGATGGGCTGGTGCTTTATGTAACTTTAGATAGAATAACCTGTCACAGCAGGGGGGCAGAATGGATTGCAGCAAGAAGCTCTAGGTTTGATTTCCAGCCGTGCATTTTTGTGTAGAGTTTACATGTTGTCCCTGTGTCTAGTTTGGGTGCTCTGGTTTCCACTGCCATTAAAAAAAAAACCTTTAGGCTGGGTCTGCATCTAAGAATTAATATAAATGAAACAAATGATTTAAAGTTATACATGTAGTTTTCACTTTCATGTAATGCACATAAATTGAGTTTTGTTGTGAGTGTTGAATGAAAACTTGTGTTGTAGCTAAGCTTGCCCTACTTCACACATGCCTGTGTATTTTTAATGCAGATTTAATGATTTGTAGTAGAACTTACCCTCAGTGGCACTACTTTATCATTAAAACATTCGTTAAGTATGTTTTTTATTCACTTTTTCAAATTGTTCGACTGCTCATCCATTCACATTTTATCAGAGAACAGTGGAAGCTGTAAAAAATAAATAATCAATCCCTATCTTGTTCATTTCTTAAAATAACATGACACGAAATCCCCCACTCATCAGTTCTGACTGCGGGGACCAGAGTTAGATCTCCGAACTGTGGAGATTCAATTAGAAGATTGTATCTGGTCTGTTATATCAAAGCAAAGTGGAACAATCCATTTATTTAGGCTCAATGGTGTCACACGGCTGTTGCAAACCTAATCAAATGTCGTCATTGTTTAATGTTTGCGTAAATCGTTTTTTATTGACACAAGATAAAGCAGAGTCTATTAAATGCCACAAAGAGAAGGCAGCCATTATCACTGAGTGCCAAAGTGACGTCCAATTGCCGCGTGTCATCTGTGACTGGGCATGAGCTCAAGGGACGTCCCAATAATCAACACACTGTTGTTTCTTTTTGTTTGTGGCTAAAGCTTTAAGCCGCGCCGCTGATGGAAGGGTCAGCGGAGCCCACAGACCATCTGGAGATGCTTATTTTGAGGTGAGCCGAGTAGCTCCAGGCCCCGGCGCTGCTCAGTGTAACTTGCCCGTGGCACTAGCCGAGCCTAGCCGAGCAACAGGCCCCAGTCCAGCAGTGATGAGCAGATTAAGCTGGCAGCGGTTCCTCCTGCTTACAGCTTAGATTAGCACAGGCACCAATCTGTTACGCCATCAGACAGCTGTTACCCCGCAAATGACACTTTGTCCCAACCAAAGAGCACACACTGGAAACAACGGCGCAGAACTCACAGTGAAAGGACATCCAGACAGCAGCATGACATTCAAGGAGGTTTGGGCACTGTCACCTGGGCTTGGCAGGTGTTCACAAACATGATGTGGAGTTGTTTTTAGTCTTTTAACAAGATGCAATGAAAAAAAAGAAAGTAATTGATGTAACCCCTATTCTGGGAAAATGTGATGTTTTTCATTACTTTGTGTTGATGCTGATAAACAGCAGCTGTGAACGAGATCGAAACAAAAACGTTGAACCAAACTGGAGTGGCTTAATTATATAATTTTGTTCTTAGTCTTTACACAGACACATTTTTTTATTTTGTTGAAAATAGGAAAAAAGCAAAATGACAACAGTGGCAGACATCATTTCATCCTGAACTTGAGCAAGTGACTGAAACTGTTGCACTGTTGAATGTGCATTGACAAGCTGTCATCGGCTACAAGTGTGTCCATGCAATGTCTTTAATCTGACACATCTGTACCACTAAGGCTTTGCTTGTCTGTGCCACGCTGCTGCCCTCTACTAATGTCCTCATTTGGCTCAGCCTGTCCCACATTATTACTTCCTGTATAGCCGCCTTCCTTGCTTGATGCGTGTTAAAAACAGTGTTTTTGCAATCAACGGTTTTAAAATACACATCTTAAAGCCGAGCCACTTGAGAGTAGAAGTGTCTGATTTGTTTTGGTGTATGTTTTTAAACTGGCATGACATGTCCCTGCCATGAATTCCCAGTCAATAATTATCAACAGGACACTTCTTTTAGAGATGCCTTGAACGTGTTAGTACCACTAATGTAGTTCTCAGTGACTGTGCCGTTAGAATTTGTATTGCATGATCACGGTCTTGTAATTATCCAAGTGTGTATCAAGACTTTTGCACAGACTTCTTAATGAAAACTTTCAGGGCTGTGTGAAGTTTTATTAACAGTTTCTCAGTCTGCACAACTGTCTCACAAATCCAAATCAATGACTGTCACCAAGCAGAAACCGACATCGCTGACAGGAGCATCAAACCAACAAGAGCAAGGACTTTTTAACATAACAACATTCATTTTTTTCAATAGAGTAGAAAGCCATGGAAAACCTTGAGCTGCAGACTGAAAAGGTGATTGTGATGGTCTTTAATGACCCATTTGAAACATATAGTAATCACTGTTTCTCACCAAATTTACCTTTCAAGGCCTTCTGATACAAAGCTCATTTTCAGTAATTCGTTGCTGTACATTCATGCTGCATAATGTCTTTAAATATTTAATCAGAAATAGTCTCAGGATGCTTGTATGCTTTCACCGTAAGTGTCATTTCAAACACAAAACATACAACTGCGGCAAAGTGCATCCATTATGATTGATTTTATCATTATGACTTTTTTATTGTTGAGCAAAAACAACAGTATAGTCCCAGGGTTATTTTGGAGAAGCAGAACCACATTGACAGGATCTTAAATATTTTAGCCAGTTTGCCCATCGGCTCACTTTCACTACGTGTCCTGGTGGTTATTGAGCATCCACGAGTGCTCTGTCTGTACATCACATACACCAAAAGCATTTGTTCAATATTTTACACGTTTATGGTGTAGTATGACAACAGATATTTGTCAAAAGTTTTCAAATAAAGTCGTTTGGTCAAAGCTGTTATTGACAACTTCTGTATTAGTTGCAACTGCCACTGAACAAATGTGTCCATGTTTGTATTTATTGGTAAAAAAAAAAAAAAAATTACAGATGGATAATATAAGATTTACAGTTCTTAAACCTGCGTTAAGCAATAATCACCGCTCAGAGTCCAATTTTCTGCTGAGCAAATACATCACCCACTGACTGCACCGAATGGGACAGATTTTGATGCATCATCACAGACAAGCTTTGTGATCCATCTAATCCAACTCTATATCAGCAGTATCACTTTTCCATCTGTAACAGCAGCTATTCCCTCACTTTGTCTTGAAACTGTGTATATTTTATCCGTAAGAAGTCGTGCAAAAGCAATCAAAGCCTGATTATATTCTCAGTAAAAGGAAGTGATTGCTTTAATGCATTTTTTTATTGTGGTTAATAAGAAATGCTTTCATAATGTATACATGTTAATGGAGATAAAGGTACGGCTTAAATGAAAAAGTGTACTTTGCAAATGTGCAGATTTTTGCAAATGTATCCAAATGTAACATAGAGAGTGTATTCTACTTGTGTTGATTAAGAAAAGGAGGAGATGTCAATGTAACACAGTTTTATTACACTGGTCAGGTTTAAGAACAGACATATTTTCAAAAACATGCCAACAGATAAACACTGACTGTACAGACCACACAGAGAGACTAGAAACCATTCTCTTCTCTCTTACGTTTCTTTGTGAATGTTTACTCACAGCACTGCGCCGTCCCTGTTGCTCCTCTCAGCAGTGACCATCAGCAGCACAGTACTTCTATAGGTATCCACCATAACAGAGGCACTGCTGATTTGAGGCGGGAAAGAAGGAGGGCATGTTGGGTTTTAACCTCTTTATCTACCTTTGTCTTACTTGAGATTAAAAAAAACAAAAAACTGAATCATCTCAAATGTATTTATTTAAACTGTTTATTTCTGAACTGGGATTGTAAAGAGGAGCATAGAGTAAATAATGTACAAACTATTTTACTCAGTATACACAAATGCTAACAACTCAAAACAAAGGTACCTACTTGAGTAATGGATATACCGTGCCATGAAAAAGTATTTACCCTCTTCCTGATTTTTTATTTTTATTGCACATTTGTCACACTTAAATGTTTCAGATCATCAAACAAGTGTAAATATTAGACACAAATAACTCAGTTAAACACAAAATGCAGATTTTAATTGATGATTTTATTTATTCAGGGAAAAAGCAGTTCTCTAGATCTTGTTCTGGGTTCTCTTGTGACCTCTTGATGAGTCTGAGCTCTTGGGGTAATTTTGGCCGGACACTCCTGAAGGTTCAGCATTTTCTCCATTTGTGGATAATGGCTCTCACTTTGGTTGGATGGACTCCCAAAGCTTTAGAAAAGGCTCTGTGACCCTTTCCAGACTGATAGATAGATAGATGTCCATAACTTTGTTTCTCATCTGTTCCTGAATTTCATTAGATTGCAGAATGATGTCTTGCTGCTTGAGATCTTTTGGCCTACTTCACTTTGTCAGACAGGTTCTCTTTAGGTGATTTCTTAATTCAACAGGTCTGGCAGTAATCAGGCCTGAGTGTGGCTGGTGAAATTGAACTCATTTTTCCAAAGAATGTAAGTAATCACAGTTATTATTCATGAATTAACAAATGGGGCAACTACCTTTTCACTTTGTCTAATATTTAAATTTATTTGATGATCTGAAACATTTAAGTGTGACAAATGTGCTAATAAATAAGAATTCAGGAAAGGGGAAACTCCTTTTCATGGCAGTATAATTCTTTCAGCTACTTTTAATCGTACTTTATCAAATCTGTCCAAATCTCCGAAGTTAAGGTCTCGCATTTCTTCCAGGCCATTTTAAAACAGTGTTTGATCATGAAAAGATTCTTCTTCCACAAATTTAAGTATTACTTTGCTCCAAATACATGCACATTCATGTCAATGTTCTGTTGCTTCTATCAAACAAAGTATAATCTAGATTGATTTAATTGATTTATTCAATTATGTCCAGATTAAGTTTAAAAGTAACTTGAAAGTTCGTTACCAATGTGTCTAATACCCAAGTTTTAGAGTGTCCATAGAAAATGACACGAGGATTAATAAGCTTTAGTGCAACAGTCACAGGGTCAAAGTGGGCATGCTTCATTCATTTTTTATGTGACAAATGTGAAGCACTTTTGATGCTATTGTTGCAGTAAGTAAATAATAATTCCAGACAGAGATCACTCCCTGAATGCCACATCTGAATGGTTTGGGTCACTCTAATCTACCTTTTAGCGTCTCTGCTAATCTCTCTGGATTACCACTACTACAGATAAGTGACGCAAAATGCCTCAAATCGTCTCTAAATCGTCCCTCCACTTTTGAGCTCTTTGTTGAGTGTTGATACTTGACAGCCTCACGTAATGCCTGTAAAGGTCAGAGGTCATGTCACCGAAGTAATAAAACGATGCATACAAATGAAGTCATGGAGAGGAATAGTATATAATGTTAGCTGTCAGTTATTATGAAGAGCCAATTAGAAATCCCAGGGGCATAGAAGATGAAAGCTGCTGGTTTTAGTTTCTGGCATGACATTTTTTTTTAGTTTAATGGCACACACACAAATTTCAGATTAGTTTTTGGGTCAGTCCTTCCACTTCCTGTTGACTAAATGCGATGTGTAATGTGTTGGGAGCCATCACTCGCACAGAGCTTCAAGGGAGCCAGCTGCCAGCTCCTGTAATGCAGGAAAAACTAGGCCAAATGTTAATAGGAGTTCACACAGGGAAAAGTAAAGTGATTATTAGTTACTTTAAATATTTCCAAATCATTTTTTCACCTAACCTCGAATCCCGACTTCGTCCCTGGAGACAAAATTACCACTCTGTTTGTGAGGCTAGTTTGCTTTTGTGTCATGAACTAAACATTTTGTTGTAACTACACAAGCACTGGCAATTATCTTGTCCTAGGTAAGTCCTTTTAACTTCTGTCAGTTTTTGCTTTCATATTTGCATTATCAAAGCCTTACGTGCACGAAACCACTGGCAAACACCCTGAAAGTGAAATACATCCTTATTGCTCATTCGGCCATTGCATGTTGTTGTTTTATTTTATTTTTTTCAAACAAGGAAACACAAACAAAAGAACTAGACACCTTGGAATACAAATGATGTACCTGATGTCGGCACTGCAGCAAAGTAGTAATTTTCATAATCTGCATTCTGTTCACAGACTTTAGCCATTAGTTGTGACACAAGAGTGACCTGTACTAATTTATAAATCTATTTATCATTATTATTGTACACCAGAAAAATTATTCTCTATTTGTTGAAAAGCAGAGGCTCTTGGACATCCATTTTATTGCATACCTGCTCTTTCTGTCTAATTTATTGGTTTTAGACTACTTTACCACAAAGGCCAAAACGTTTAAAATATGCATTACATTGTTTTTTAATTATCTACAGTAAATAGCTTCATAAAATATTGATTGTTGTGACAAAGAAAATGAAAACCCTGAATGATTTACTCTCTGCTCCACACTGATTTATTGTAAATTGTTTCCTTGACTTCCCTCTTGTATATTTACCTCTGCAGCTCACTCTAAGTGGCCTGATCAATTAGTGGCTGATGGATGAGGGAAATGGAAGAATAGGTTTTCATTTCTCCAGAGAAAGTTAAATGGAGTGAATATTGGAGTCTGATGCATCGAAGGACACAAACACATTTTAAATGAATATTGAAGTTTCGTAGTGGCGATTCTTAAATAACTTTCCAAACAAGTTCCTCATACTGACTTTATGCTTTATGCCCCAGAGTGTCTGTGTGTTTTGTTTTTTTATGAATCCTGCCAGTAGGTATACTACACACACAGAGGAACGGGAAAGTGAAAAACATTCTGGCACTAATCTGTTTTCTGTGGAGAAATCTTGAAAATTCTTAGAAGCTGCCTATTACATTTCCGAAAGCTTAGGGGAAAACTCACTCTTTTATCTAAACATAGCATGACCACTGAGCAGAACTGTTTTATATGTGGCTTAACCAAGAGGTGATTCAAAAAAAAAAATTAGCCATTGTCCAGAATTTTAATGACAACACAAAAGATTCATTGCTGCATTTAAATTTAAAATAAACATTTTTCAAGAAATAAATTCTAACTTTGTCAGTGCTGTGATTGGATTGAAGCGAATGTAAAAGCATCAAAGAAATAGTCTTTTGTGTCTCCTGCCTTCTAGCTGTCTGGCCTGCAGCTGTGGGATAATCACATTCAGTGCTGCCGGATGGACATTTTGTAACCTAATAAAAAGTTTCAAAGCACTGTTTATCACACTGCCGCTGCTGGGGATTTTTAGTGTAATTGTTTCAGTGGTTTAGCAGATTTAGATGTATAAAATCCAGAGAATTTGCATTCATTAGTTTAATCGGCGGACAGAAGGTGTCAGACACCAGCTTCAAACTTGTCCCGCAGGCAAACACAAAACCGAGTGAATTGGGTTAAGTAATGATGTAGAAGACGCCTGGGGACGTTAAGCATTATTTTGTGAACAATGCATCCAAATGTGTAGTTACAACTGTATACTTTTCAGCATATTCTTAGACCGGCCTTGTATAGCTTCTCGATGATAGTCCCTGTTGTGATGCCTTTGTAATACTTTTGTTTGTCAGGTCCCGCAATCCCTGTTGGAGTGGATGTTCAGGTGGAGAGCTTAGACAGCATCTCAGAAGTCGACATGGTAAGAAAACACGTCACTGTGAAGGGCTCTTGGGGTTTCGACTGTTTGACATGGTTTAATAAAACATCTCAAAGTGTAGATCTGCCCTGAAACTCCCCTGCCATTCAGCAAACCTGCAGATAACCATTTACTAATCACCACATTTTATTGACACTTACTGTGAGCCACAGATTTTTCCAATATTTATAGACCACTTCAATCAGACTCTCTTAATATCATTCATCATGGACTATATATCTGCAGGCCAAGCCTTAGGTTTAAAGACGGTGTGTTTAGTTTATGGTAACTTTACATCTGGTAGTAAAGTGTAGAATGTTTTAGGTTTGGATGGAGGTAGAATAAATTATTTTATCTCAGGCAACTCCCAAAAGAATAATTACACATTAAATTCACATGCACTCAGTCAACTGTAATAACAGAAATGATTATCACGCCACAAAACATAATCACACACTCATTTCCTCCACTGGTGTTACTAATGTCGCAGCAGGTGAGTTTATATGTACCACTAATCTTTATTATCAGGACGTAAGAGTTTTATCGAGAGCACATTACTGCTCAATTGGGATGAAATTTAGTTTAGATATTTGCATCAGTGGCTTCAATGAGAAGGTTTTCACGTCTATGATCCCATCAGGACTTCACCATGACCCTGTACCTGAGGCACTACTGGAAAGACGAGAGGCTGTCCTTCAGCAGCAGCACCAACAAGAGCATGACGTTTGACGGACGACTGGTCAAGAAGATCTGGGTCCCAGACGTCTTCTTCGTCCACTCCAAGAGGTCCTTTATTCATGACACAACCACTGACAACATCATGCTGCGGGTCTATCCTGATGGACACGTCCTCTACAGTTTAAGGTCGGTACAAGTGAAGTATGTGTTATTCTGTTTTTACCCTTATGCTCAGACAAACTTTGCCGTCAACTTGGTTTAATTGAACTGGAGCAGAGGGCATTCAAGCAACTTTAAAAGATTTGTTTTCCTTTTCATTTCATTCATTTTTCATTTCAGTTTATCTGACCTAGCAACAGTAACCAAGGACAGCATTTGTGACCAGGCGTCTTTCAGCCCATAAAAGCACTGATGCAAAACATGATTTATTCTGTCATTCTTACTTAAAGTACCTTGAATGGTATGGTGGTCATCATCGCAACAAAACAGAATTCTTTTAGGGTTTTTTTGAGATTTTTAAGATGCTCATTCAGACGAAGAAGAACTGAATACCTCTCATGTGGTGCCATAGAAATAGCAGCATTCAGAAGTGATGTTGACACAGAAAAGTTCAGGCTGAGGGCCCTGTTTGAGGCTGGCATCAATCAATAGCACAGACATTGTGCCAGCAGGGTGGTAATTTCAGCAGGAGCACTCATGAGCATCTTCGTCTACAGGTGCAACTAGTAATTTAGTCATTGACAGTGACAATGTTTTCAGCTCTCAAACAGAATATGAATGTTGGTCAAAAGGTTCAGTGCAATAATAGTTTTAAAGATAGGTTTACTAAATCAACTACCAAGCTATATTTGTCTCAGAGGGCATTGTTTCATTTTTAGATCCAACTGGCAGACACTCACTTGCCCGTTCATATTGTTTCTGGAGCATGTATGTGCATTATTCATTTAGTTTTGGGATATTTCGCTCCCTTGGACACGACACATCATTCGGTGTTTTGTTTGAACAAGATGATTAATATTTAAAGCTGCACTGAGCACTTGGTTTAAAATAAATATGGTTACACAAACTGCTTAAAGCCAAAATGGCATAAGAGATGTGTTGAGAGATATGGTATCATCCATCCAAAAGGGTTTTAATGTTGCATGATGATATCATTAACAAAACTGAAAAATGAATTGCACTGGTGATAAAAAATCCTCATCTATTGGATCTTTTCTCTTAAATCTAAAACTGTCCTGTTTTGCCTGATTGTCCACAACATTTTCGATTTGTTCTATAGCTTTAGTTTGACCTTACATTTCATTATTCAACAGACATCGAATGTCCTCCAGTGGCTGACTTGTAGTTGTTGTTGTACTCAGTGGGTGGTCCTGTCCTATTTAAAGCCTCATGTCCCGGTATCGGTCAAAGTGTCCTGGATTCCAAATGCACCATTGGATTTGGACTGAATTCCAAAATCAATGGATTATACCATGGGTTACCCACACTTAGAATGGTATTGTAATCCAAGTAACACAATATAAACATGCTGCAAGTAATGAGTACTCTTGATGTTCCTTAATTTAAGCTATCCTCCATAACTTTTAACCCAGCATTGGCAGTATTGAGAGGGATCTGCGTCCTCTGCTGGCTAAAAGTTACGCAGGGTGTCTTTAAACTGCTGTTTTAGATTTATACATACTAATGTCCTTGTTTATGCATAAATTGCACACATGAGCTATGGAAAGAAAGTTTATTTTTGCTTTAATTATATCAGCCTGAACAATAAAAACAGTAACTGCGTCAATTGTAACAAGAGACATCATCATATAATGAATCTCTTTGGCCATGTTTGGTCATAGAGACAGCCTGCCTCTGCCTTCTATTTTGATAAAATCTATTGGTATATGAACAATTGTGGCTTAATTATTATATGCATAGGATTACTGGCAATCATGAGACTATTTGTGGTCCTGTTTATGCTTCTGTTACTGCTTCTCACAAAGATAACTTGCTGTAGCCTAGCAGTTGCTTTTATTTATTTTATTATTTTTTAAAACTGGAACAATTTGCCACCGTACATTACTATTACATCAAACTGAAGTTTAGTGCTTCGTCTCTTATCTCCGTCTTGTTAAACACTGTGTGAAGGCATTGCCACTATTTGTGTTTATGGTTAAGCAAGCATATTCAGTGCTAAAATAAACACTTTTCCAATAGGATTTTCTGCAGCCATTGGTTCAGAGTTGAAGCGGTGTAGACCAACAGCCAATAAGAGTATCTTTTGTTTAAACAAGAGAAGACCCCTTTGTATGTGAGCGTGTGATTGGCCAAAGCTTGTTGAACACTCACATCTTTTTAAAGTCCTTGATAAGAGCAAAAATGAGTTCAACCACTGTACTTTTAAGCCTGTAATTTAATATAACAAAGATAATATGTACTTTTTGTTGTGTGTTGAAAACAGCTACTTTATTTATCAACGCTGATTACATAATCCCATTACATGTAATACTTTGCCTGACTACACTTCACCAAGCTCCATAAACTTGGAAGTATGACTGGCAATAAAAAGAACGAGTCACGACTTCAGTGCAACTCGATGCTTCAAGCAAGTAACATGCAAAGTGCGAAGATGTTTGCTTCAATTGATACATTTTAAAATGCACTCAGACACACAAGCTGTAGGATTTTTTGCCCAAAACTGTTTTCCATTTTTGCTGATGCCCATGTACACCACCACTGGATACATTAGTGAGAAGTTTGAAGGAGTTTTGTGGTTTGTCCTTGTTTGATTTGTGAAATAGCATCCTGTCTTTTTCCCACTCTGAATCCTGACTCAGCCCTCCAGTTTGTTCTCAAATAAGATTTCTTCATGAGTTTGTTGTCTTTGTTTTGTTGCTTTTTTCCGATGCTAGTATTCGCCATCATTTGTTTGATGTAATGAATGGGTCTGTGCCTAACAACTAAAAACAATTTTTAGTACCTTGGTTGAGAGATGCTGCTTTGTTGGAGGAGACAACACAAGAATAGACCAACATTTGAAATTTCAAACAATGAACTGGACCTAAATGTCACTGAGCTGCAACACTGCCAGCTCTTTTTATTACAGCAGTTAACAAATCAATATTATATTTTCTTTGTCACCGGCCAAATCAATTTGTCTGGTCTGTTTGCTAAACCATGCACTTGTTTACTCACAATATTACTTTGCTTGATTCACTTTTAATTACATTTGAATCCTCATCTTGTTGAACCATTCTTTGATTTTGCAGCAGGGTGCTTATTGGAGAATGAAATCCGAAAGCGCCTTTTGAACGTGTTTGAAGTTCTGTTTGTAGCTGAGCTCAAGCTTACATCTTCACAACCATGACATGGAAACTCATGAATTATTTTCCAGACTTGTACCATCTCAGGAATTATATTTCTGTCTGACAGCTCACTTTAATGAGCACCTTCTCAGTCAGTGCCAACCTTTGGGCTCATTTGAACCAGACATATTTAGTTAAATTAGGGCAATTTACACAGTAGTAAAAACTTGCTCCTAATGGAAAATGCAAGACAAATATTTTTCACAGATATTTTTTGTGGATGATGTGTGGAGTGTAGGACAGGAGAACATTTATGAAAAAGACAAGGACTTGAGATGATGACATTGTGAGAAATCCAGCAGAATAAGAAGCACATGACAGTGTCGAGACAGTTAGAAGATGGTGCTCCTGTCCATTTCTGATGCTTAAATGGTCAACACGCCCAAATACATGCACAGTGTTTAACTGTTTGTGGCACTATTTCAAAGTTTTTGTTGTATCTATGTGTTTTTTATATAGAGCTGTTATGACAAGGTTCTGGTTTAATTTAGAACCAACCAATGTGTTTACACCAATAATAACCTGAAATGTGGGTTCACAGCCAGCACCAAACAATAGAAACCATCCACACAAACTGGGCGTCATAATTATGTCTTACCTAGTCTCATTAATTTTCCTTTTTTTAAGATGCCTTTTTTCATTTATACCATTATTATCTAACTTTCTTCTGGATTGATTGGTCGTATTTACATCCAGCTGTTGGTTCTATAGCATAAGATTTACTGTAACATGTGTTTGTTGCCATCTGATCATTACTGATAAATTCATGGTTGGACAAAAATAAAACTTGGGTCATTTGCTGTGTTTCACCTCCCACTGATGACGTACAGTCGTCAAAAACTGGCTCTGCTCTGGCTGCTGGCTGGTTCAACAGGGAGCAAACTGGGCTTCGTGTTTCTGAACTGAGCCAGAACATGAACCAATGTGTCATATAAAAAATAAAAAATAAATCCCTGGGAAAAAATGATTTCCTAAAGTTTCACTGGCTCTATCTTATTATCAACTGATAATCTTGATTTATTCTTCTGAGCCTAAACCAACAGAACACTGCAGGCCCAGTCTTTCCATCACAGCTCGGACTTCAGGCGGCAATGTCAGATGGCTTAAGACGCCAGATCTAATCCTGGTTTTCAGCACATCACCACAACATTTTCCAATTTTTCCCCTGCATATATTTAACTGTGAAGTAATGAAGGGTGTTTTTGTGTTTGAACAGAGTGACAGTGACAGCCGCCTGTAACATGGACTTCAGCCGCTTCCCGCTGGACTCTCAGACCTGTTCCCTTGAGCTGGAGAGCTGTGAGTAACATGCCTCACTGCTCTTCACTATGTAATGGCCATAAAAAGCTCTCCAAAGAGAGCTGTGAATGTTAGAGAGAATATTCTTTCGAGCCTTTTTATGTCTAGTGTTGGGCTCAAATCAAACAAAGTTTACACAAGTCAGAGAACACAGTGTGCTCTGAAATAAGGTTACGGTGTGCAGTGATGGAAAGTCACATCTTAATAGCATCATATTGAGGGCAGACAACAGCAATTTTCAAACTGAACAGCAGCACTCACTTAATGACACACTCAGAAACAGTACACCAAGAAATCAAAGCTATGTATTATGGTAAACCACTGCCTCAAAAGAGGGTATTGCTGTAGATTTTTTTGAAAAATGCTTTGTCCTCGTACATTATATGAAAATTAGTATCTTTAGAAAATGGTCAAAAGCAATAAAACACCACTAACAATGAACAGAAATGTAAGGTACAATGTGACATTACAAAGTACAAAAAAGCAAAAGGAAAAGCCTAGCCTTCATCTGCCACTGGATTCAACCTAATAAACATGAAACCAAACAGAAAAGGGCAGTGCAGAGACAGAATTTTCTGGAAGAAAATGGCTTTGGAAGGCAACAAAAGCAACAAAACAACCACAAAAACCCAGAAAATAAAATTAAGAAACTACAAAAAGTGTCAGGTTTAATGGGTGAAGTTATTAATTTTGTGTCATTCTGTGAAGTATTTGAAGGTCAGTGCTCAGAGGGTCAATACTGTTAAAAAACATTTCTTGGTGAGTTGCAGTGGGCCAGTCTTTGACAGACATTGAATGGGTGAGCTTTTAATTTTAATTTTTTTTTTCATCACACATTCTTCTTGCAGCAGATGTCGATGTACAGCAGCAGACAGAAGTGACCCTTTCTCTGTGTCCTTATCCACTCCATATACAGTATAGAGAAGCATGAAGAGAGTTTTCAGTCATCTTTATTCAGAGAAGGGCAAGGTCTTCTTGAATTGATCTACAACTCAGCAGTTTCTTTTTTATGCAATTACTGTATTCATGAGATAATGATTAATTTACTGTACCCTTTTCAAAAGTCACCTAATGGGTAATATGGTTGGTCTGCACTCAGGACTTGAGTTGCATTCATGTTGTCTATGTGTGTTTCCAGCTTCTGAAGTAAATTGATTTATTATTCGTTCTATAAAAACATTTCTTACAGAATTCATACAAGAAGAAATTTTAATGAATCTGTAGCTTTAACATACCCCACTGCGACTAAGAGTTAAATACCATGCAGTAACATGGATTAGGCCATTCAGTGTTTATCCATTTTAAAGGCGCACTGTGCAACATTTCCAATGTCATGCTCTCTTTCAAATTCAAGGTTACTCTCCTGTTGTATAGTTTTGCTGGAATTTTCCTCTTTTCTTTAGTTGTTTTTGGCTAAAATTGCTCAAAAATATCTCTTCCATGTAAACAAAGGGATAAAATAAAGAGTGATTGGTTTACAGATACATTCAGCTCCATATTTGGAACAATGAAGGGAAGGGAACTGAGGAGACTGCTCGTTTGACTGACAGAAATCTTGGACCGAGGGGTGGAGGGACAGATTGCGTTGCCCTTGTGCGTATTTTGAGATTCTATGTTACACAGACATCAAAGGTATTCCCAGGGACCATCAGACTTACACCAGGGGCCCTTTCAAAAAGCCCAGCTATAAATTTAAGATTAAGGATGCCCTCTGTGATGTTTTAAGACTCCTCTGAAATGGTGCAGCTTCATGGCGTCAACAGTTGGCCTGAAAGACTTAAGCATTGCTTTTAGGCATTAAGTTACAAGTGATGATAAAAGCCTGTAAAGAAGAGTTGCATCCCGAGATAAGGGGCCGCTCACAGCAGGGCACCAAAGTTTTTAGTCAGTGGGTGTCTTTTTTTAAGAAGCTCATATGTGGACAGAGACAAGTCTATTAAAGTGGACCTGCTTTGTTGTTTTTTCAAGGTTATTTTCCCCCTCTTACTACTTTATCACAGAGCCTTGTTACCTCAGTCCACTGTGAGCAACCTGCTGTAATGACGATACACATTAGACCAGTTTGTATTGATTGTATTTTCAAACAAAAAGCTGAAGCATAAATATGTGGCTGGTTTAACAGATTGTTCTTTTGCACTAATTTTTACTAAAAGTTAAATACAATCTCTAAGGCAAAATATCTGACTGAGCTCAAAGCTAAACGCCTGCTGCTGCCTTCTGGCTTTGGGTCAAAATTGTTTAATTAGGATTTTTTTATGCTTTTGAAGGCGTACATAAAACTATGGAAAAACTTCACATTGTGGCCAAAACTTTGTTGCTTTAAATTTTTGAAAAATAGTTAAATATTATTCATTTTTAAATTTCTGTGTCAGGTGTGTGCCATTAGGACTAATCAAGACTATTTCATTTCTAAAATAACATCCTTGTTTTAAAAGTATGACAGGTTTTGCCTAATTTGACATTCATGCAGGTTAATTAAGCCCTGTATAAATGAACCCTCTTCATGATTTGAAATACAGATTTGCCCCTTTAGACTTCCACTTTCACACACACACATTTTGATAATATCCAGTGATTAGCTATTCATTTCAGATCCTGCCGGACATGCGTGAGTCAGTGTGTTTGCGTGTGTTGTGTTTTGCAGATGCTTACACTGATGAGGACCTGATGCTGTACTGGAAAAGCGGTGATGAGTCTCTGAGCACTGACGACCGCATTTCCTTATCGCAGTTTCTCATCCAGAAGTTTCACACCACGTCTCGCCTGGCCTTCTACAGCAGCACAGGTTCGCTTACATTTAGTTTCAAATGCACTGGTGACAAAAAGCTGCACAATATACTTCAATATCAGCATAAACAACATCCATATCACTGTTGGAAGACTGTAAGAGCTTAAATATTCATAGTAACTTTTACTCTTAAGTGGAAATTGAAATATTGCACATTAGTATTCAACAATCACATCACATATTTGCACAAACATTGACATTAGGGCTTTCAGATTGCTTTCAGAAAGGATAAGCTGATGCAGATAAATATTATTATAGTTTGAAAGCCTTCATTTTTATGTAAGCTGTACAGTATATAAGGCTATATAATATTAGCATGTCCTCCTTACAATTGAATATATTTTCCATCTTGTGCTATATATATATGTAGCCTGGCCAGGTTTTCCTAATTTGCTTTGCAAAGTGAAATGGATCTGAAATCCCTTCCCTATACAACCATTTGTAATTGTAACAGTTAATATAAAATGTGTCTGGCTTTAATAATGGCATTGGAAATCAGTGCCTTCTGAGCTGGTTGGTACTGTGCCCTGGAAATCCAACTTAAATTGATGGAAACAAGATTATTCTTTGTGTAGGACAGAAAATGAATTCAGTAATTTTTTTAAATTAAAATCTAAATAAATATATAAAACTTTTTCTAACTGTGCCTCACTTTTAATATTGAATTTTAATGTACTTTTGCCAAATCAAATCCCAGTTGCTGATATGGAGCCTGTGCTTTACTGAAAGACTAAAATGAGTGTGGAAGACTTCAAACCCAAAGGGATAACACATTATTATCAGCAGTAATAAAGTGTCATGACTTACTGGCAGATGTCTTGCTGTCTTTTCAGGCTGGTACAATCGTCTGTACATCAACTTCACGTTACGCCGCCACATCTTCTTCTTCCTGCTGCAGACGTATTTCCCCGCCACTCTGATGGTGATGCTTTCATGGGTGTCATTTTGGATCGACCGCCGGGCAGTGCCAGCCAGAGTCTCCCTGGGTAACAAAAACATAAAGAAATGAGCACACAAATGTCCTTTGAAGAGACTGCTTTAGCCTGCGGAAAATCAGTGTGTGTCAAATGAGAAAAGCTGGCAACACGGCTCCACCAGCTGGAAACACTCAGACATATGTTTAAACACACACAAACCTCCCACCAGCTCCTGTTTTCGTTTTCTTTGAATTATGTTATCACGGGTGTGTTGCTGCTCCGTCATATAGGCGTCTGTTTTACCCCTCGCTGTGAGATTCGCATGCCTCATGTCACTGCTCTGACTAAAATTCAGCTGTTTTTAACACAGCTTTCAGCTTTGTATATCTTTAACACTGTTGGTTTGGCTTCTCCTTCTTTGTAACTGTCTTTTTTCATTATTTTATGAAGGCTGTTAAGTTTTGCTACGTGCTACTTTAGGCTAAATTTGAAAGATAAACTACTTTTGTCACCAGAGACTTTCCCAGCAAGCCAAGATTCATGATTGTCATCAAACCAACCGCACGTTGAGGCCAAAACACAGTCATAAATTTGGCGTTTTTAATGATTATGTGAATATTTCAACCTTTCTGTCAGTCCCACTGGGTTTTAGGCGACAAGTTTCTTCATATCATATACCTTTGTATATCACTACACTCACTGGTCTCACTCCCAGGAGCTCTAAATGCAAAATTAATCTGCCACTGCAAATAGTTCCCACCAAATTCACTTTCGCCCTAGTGTTTGTTTTTAAGAAGATTTGAGGAACAAACCCTCTGAACTGCTGTTGGTAAAGAGACTTACACACTGTTGGCTGGGATTTGCCAATGGATTTTGGATTTGCATTCAAATTGCCTTTTTTTATTTAACAGCAGTCCTGAAGCAACGGGAAGAAGTAGGCTACAGTCAAATTTAGTTAGAAACAGTGCTTTTATTGTTTTTTAAATGACAATAAAAGTAACAACAAGGCTAAATAAAAAGAGCACATTCAGAAGAGAGACTTATTTATTGAGTTTATGGCGTCCCAAATCCCCATTTCTGTGCGTCAGTCTCTAGAACAATCATGTGACAGTAAAGTCCTGACCCCTGCTGAGCTCTACGTGGTGAGTTTAGCTCCAGGCCACTTTTGCAGCATGTTGCATCATATTTTAAAGCCTACTTTGTTCCCTCTGTGTCCAGGCATCACCACGGTGCTGACCATGTCCACTATCATCACTGGTGTCAATGCGTCCATGCCCAGAGTGTCCTACATTAAAGCCGTGGACATTTACCTGTGGGTCAGCTTCGTCTTCGTCTTTCTGTCGGTTTTGGAGTACGCCGCGGTCAACTACCTGTCCACAGTGCAGGACCGACGGGAGCGCAAGATGAGAGAGCGGGCTCGGTCTCAGGTAATCACCACGACTGGGTTGTTTTCATGCACGAAATATGCTCAAAACCTGAGATCAAAACAAAATATTCACATCCTGTTTCCTTTGTTGTCCTCAAAATCCGAAAAGCTGATTTGTGCAATTGTAGCAGCATCTGTCAGGGAACAAGTGGCATCAAAAACAGTGGCTTTTTGGAAAGTTATTGTGTTAGGCGTCAAAAGAGTTTGTAGGATTTGTTTGTTCAGATTAAATAAACACATTGCTGCCAAATGACAGCTCAGAGCAGGAAGTCAGGAACACTCTAAACAAGACCAAGTCATGACCGAGGCCAGAAAATATGACAAAGCCAAGGAACAAGCCTGAGTCAAGATTGGTGTTCACAGAAGAAAGCAGAGTTTGAATGATTTTATTAAATTCTTATTTAAAGGTCCAGCCCCACCATTCTCCCCCAACAGCAGTGTAGTAACCTTTTTTTTTTTTTTAGTAAAAGCTGACCAATTTTCCTCCACAAAATACTAATACATTACAATTAATCAAAGTTCAGACCTTACCTGAAACTTTTAGCTTTTGAGTTTACCGTTGTAGACGATCCTGGAATTATCTTCGCCTGAACATTACGTCGAAGCATTGCCAACATTATCCTCATGTTTAATATGCTGCACTTTTTTTTTTTTTTATCTTTTTTTATCTTTTTTGCTGTAAAATAGGGCATATTTTGCAACAGAATAACCAATTTTCTTAGTTTATTTCCTCTGTCATTCATTGTTAACATCAGTGTCAACCAATGGGAATGCTCCATTTTACCAGAAGCAAGCTGTGATTGGCCAAAATCCCACTTTGGCTTGATCGTTCGTTTTATTATAAAGCCTAGATCATGCCATAAGGTCTCATTTTTTTCACAGATGATTCCTGTTACAATAAGCTGTTAGGTGACTGTGAAACTAAATGCAACATAAAAAAAAAACCTAAGAGCTCTAAAAAGTCAGGTTTTAATTAGCTCATCACAGTAGGTGGCTTAAGAGGCTGTGAAAACACGGATCAAGGATCACCTTTTTAGATTAGAGTTTCAAGACTTTACTAGTCTTTTTTGTCCAGTGGACCAGCTTTTGTTTCTGGCTTTAAATCATGCCACAGTGTCTACATGTTGGCTTCATCAGTTGATATAGAATTTAAAAATGGTGGGATTTTGTTAAACCTAAGAAATTCCTGTTACTTTGACTGAAACCCAACCATATGCAAACCAAACCTGACTGAAAAAATGAAATGAATAGAATTCCAGCAGTCTGGCTCTGACACTATTGACAGAAAACTCCTGTGAAACTTTGCATTTCTGCCGTTCACATTCAGTCCGTGCATGGTTCCATTCGATAGGACAGGATTTTCTCACTCTTGGGCGCTGTCAGAGCAGCTTAAGTGTGAATAATACCAGCGCAGCGTGGGGTAGGGTTGGAGCGCAGGTCCAGCTGTCAGCTACATAAAGTGTGAGCCGGTGTAAGGCAAGGAGACATCGGTGTTGTGCAGGTTAAGAAAAAAAAACAAAAAAAACAGGTCAGCTTCAATCAGATGAATAATTCTGCTTCAAGAATGCAAATCAAAGCAACCTATAGAGCCTCATAAACATCTTAAATAAATGAATTTGGACATTTCATTATCACTTAATCAAAAACAAAAGGATTATTTCATTAGTCAAAAGGCCTGTTGAGGGGGAGCTTAACTTAATCAAGGCAATTAAATCATTTGCATGTCCTTGGAGTGCTGCTGTGTTGGTAAGATAACATTATCAGGGATCTTTTCATTTCTCAACAGTAATCAGGCCATGCCTAAAATTGTTATCAAACTAGTGTAGTGATTTTACTTTTGACACACAAGACCTGCATTAGATTAAGAGGAATAATATATCAAAACTTGGCAGCAATCAGAGCATCTATATTTTATTTGGATTTATAGTTAAGGGTTTTGTAATTCATGTATTTAAATATGTCACAGGGATTTTCTCACTTATAAAGGCTTCTCCCTGGTTGTTATTGCATTGAAGCTTTTCCACTGATGATTTAAACCCAATTACTCAGCACTTAAAAGTCTTAGTCATAAAAGCTGTGTCCACTTAAAATAAAAAGTGACATTTTAATGGGGAAAAAGAAAAATGAGTGCATATCCTTGATTAGAAGATTATAAAGTTTTTTAAATGCTGTTACAAATTCTTAAAGCTGTCTATGGTGATATTTTAAAATGCAAATAAAATTGCTCTTTAAATGCTTCTACAGGGCTTTCGAAATCTTTACATTTTAGTCACGCACATTCATTTGGTCACTAATTATTAACGATCTTGAGGACGAGTAAATCAAACCAAAACCAAACAAGAACGGTCACCGAGTTACCCTCGACACCAAGCACTATATTTCACCTCAACATCTGAAATATATAAACGGAAACTTTTCTCGTTTTCGCATAAGGACCTTTTGCATATCCCTTCCTTTGCAGTCTTTGCCGTGCACTTGTGGTATCTCCCAGACCCGAACCATGACCATGCTGGACGGCACCTACAGCGAGGCCGACACCAACAGCCTGGCGGGGTACACCGAGGAGCCCATGGTCCCGGACGAGGAGCAGGAAGAGATGCACGAGGTCCCAGAGAAACCCGAACACATGGTGGTCCATTTGTCCGTAAGCAGCGAGTCCACCACCACCAAGAAAAAGAAGAGTCTGCGCACCCTCAACATAATCCAGAACACTCACGCCATTGATAAATACTCCCGGATGATCTTCCCCGGTTCATACATCTTCTTCAACCTTATTTATTGGTCTGTTTACTGCTGAGACTCAGAGGCTATGAGTTTAAACACAGAGACAGTTTCATTGCTGCTTTCAAAAGGGGCACCACTGGACAACGGTGAGGGCTGGTGTCCTCTAACTGGAAAGCCCTCTACCAGAAGCAAAAGACATGAACTGTATTTCCTCTACAAGAGACTAAAGCACCCCTTTTTAATTATTTTTCAGCAATTTGAATGTTCGCTGCTGTAAAGAAAAGAATACTTTGAATGATGTTTGTAAATTACTGAAGCTCACTCTCTCAGTCTTTTTCAGCTTTGTCAAGTCTACTGCTCGTTACTGCTCTTTGTATTCATAACTGCTACAGCTTAAGGCACATCTATGGCAACATGTAAACTGGGCCAATGCAGACATCATCTTCATCTT
Organism: Rhyacichthys aspro; assembly: GCA_036850595.1. NCBI lineage: Eukaryota > Metazoa > Chordata > Actinopteri > Gobiiformes > Rhyacichthyidae > Rhyacichthys > Rhyacichthys aspro. The sequence continues at coordinate 14,558,075 of CM072169.1, read as the reverse complement.
GTGACAGATCTGTGTATTTATATTTATTTGTGATATTCTGCAAACTCAGCAAAAGGTTACTTCAAAGCTGCTAAAAAAAATCAAGATGACTTATTTATATTCTTAAAGACAACTTTATGTAATTTAATTATGTTGTTAATGGATGAAAGTGCTAGCATGCTAACATGCTCACAAAATACATTTAGTGTCCATATGTTAATTAGTTTCATAATTCATGATTTCATATTTTTGTCATAGTGACATAAATCAAAAAGTTGAATTATTGGTAAATGTGACCATATTTCATTTGTTTATGGATGAACCCTTTATTTTGGGGGGTATATTAGAATAGAATTATTTATTAAATTTTCTACTAATACACACCTTTTATCTGTATGCTCCTCCCTCTGAGCCCAGTCTGCTCTGATTGGTCAGATGTCATGGATGTAGGACCACCCTCTGCCTTGTCGCCAATTCCAAAAGGCTTTTAATTAAAAGTATATATTAGTTTATAAGTATAAGGGAGTATAAAGGAGCTTCCAGGTACCTATCACTTCCAAAATGGTCTGAAATTGTTTCATATCCTTCATTTCAGAGATGGATAAAATATTAACTTTTTTATGATGTCACTGCTCTGCCCTGCCCTCAAGGTCATAACTGATCAAGAGGAACGTGACGGTGGGTAAAATACTAGACTGCATTCATGAGGACTATAGTGCTCCTGCTCTGCTGCATAATGTGGAAATAAACCCAGAAGCCAAAAGCTTTTTTTGGTGTATGCACCAATGAACAGCTCTTTTTTAAATCAATGACTGAGCCATGATTGACTTGGGATCCAGGTCTAATAACACATCTGTGGTCACTGCTAGAACAGCAGCAGGTGGACTTAGCCTTTTCCTGTTTCCTCCAGAGGCACATTATGTTACTTGATCACATCACTACCATGAAGCCAGGCTGCAAAGCTTAGACATTTCAGGCAGCTTTTTGAACAATCATTAAGAAAATGCAATTGTGGCTTTGGGCTTTGTAGACCTTTTACAGACCTTTTATATGAACAAACACTACTTAATGCACTAAGCAACTGGAACAACAGAGGATTTCAAAAGGGGCTCTTTAAATATAACACAAACTGAAGTAATCCTCATAGAAGTGTATCAAGTGTGGAGTTCAGGTCACTTCCAAACATTGCAGCACTATAATATATTTGTGAGTGCATTTTGCTACTGGCCGACTGATTGAGTAGAGCATCTTTAACACATTTCACCTTGTGGTTTGGCAAAAGTATTGTGATTAAGAATAGAAATGTTCATGGTTGTCACTGCGTGTTAATAAAGATATGATTCCTTTTGCAAACTGGCATCATGTGTCATTTTCTTCATCTTGAACATATTCATTGTTAAATAAAGGATATTACCATCAGCTGGCATTATGTATAAACTAGTTCATCAGTTTTCCTCTGGGTTTTGAGGTAAACGATGATATAAGTTACATACTTGAAAGGGCTACACAAAAAATGTCTAAGAGAATAAAATCAATGATAAAAGACATGCTTAGATCTATCATCTCGAGTTACTATTGCCTTGCATCATGGGGTTCTTATGGCTTTCTAAGCTCCACAGATCTCAACTTTACAGTTTTCTTTTTCTTTTTTTTTTTTTACTTTGTATCCAGACTGTGAACTTGCATGAGTTTAGTACCAACAGATCCTAAGGTGAACTCTTGAAATTGCTTCATTATTAATGTGTACCTTAACAGATTAGGAGCCCAGTTACTTCCACCACCTCTGCTCATGCATCATGCTGTTCACCACTGAACCAACCAGAGATACTGCAGTTTTTCATTAAAAACCCATCCATAAGAACTGCAAATGAGTCTGCCCTATACCCCCAAGCAGATCATTCATTTGGCAGGGCCTTGGAAAATGCTTGAAATTATAATCAGATAATTAAGTTTTTTTTAACAAGTGTTATCACAGCAGCTAAAATATTACAGTATTACAATATTAAAGCTTATACACAAATGGTTAGTTGTAAAAAGTAGAAATGTGAAAATCGTTTTTTATCTCAAGGTCTGAAATTAGATGTTGCATCAAGGGCCGTGGCTCACTTTTCTCAAACGATCTCTGTCCACAGTAATGTTTAAAAAAATATGATGGTTACCATTTGATTAAGAATCCACACATTTCCCGCAGACAACCAATCAAAAAAAAACCCCAAAACAATAAGGCAGCAAACACCGTTGTTCCTTCCATAAGCCATGTTTACATAAAGCATATTGAGAGCTTAGTGTTGATGTGTCGCAAAAAGAATAATGCAAAATAGGTGCATTTCCATTAACTGATGGAAAACAAATAAACTGCTTTAAGTGATACTAAAGGTTTTAGACGTTTTTTGCAGAAACTTGAGGAAAATTAGAACTTTTCAGGAGTTATGCTCAGTCCTGAGACCTGTGTCTTGTCTTTTCTTAATGCCCCCAAGAAACCAATATGTGCTGCTTTAGGAACAGTAATAAACGTACTACATCTATGAAATGACAACACATTTAACTGCTATTTTCTCTCAAATTATTATTACTATAATATTGTTATTTGTCTTGAAGTTGACCTGGACAAAAAATGTGTTGCTATTGGATGCTGAAGCCGGAAACAGCTTAAGGGGATGAGTTTGACTTTAGAAAGTGATAAAAAATCAAAATAAAACAATATGACCCCATTGATTCTGCCTTTACATTACAAACCTTGACTGAAATCTTTAATCACCCCATTCCTCATCACTGTATCCCCCAGAGGGCACTTTGTTAAATGAAAGCAGTCCATTTTAGATCGTTTTTTACTACGGACATATTGGGGGTAAAATACACCAGAGATACCAAACGTCTGCCTTTTGAAGTATGTCTTTAATATCACAGTTAAAGCAGGATGGCCAGAGACCCAGAATCCATTGCAAATACCATTGGTTTTACAATTGGAGCAAAGGTTTTGGGGAAAACAGAACAGGTATCATATAGTTTTCTGTTGGAAATATGGTTTCAGATTTGTGTTTGTAGATAGAGCCACAAACATAAAAAGTAATCTTCTATTGCTATTCTAAGTCTGACACTATCTTAAAAAGTAGTCATTTCAAATTCATATGCAGTGGCACAACATTGTACAGCTTCCGTGAGATGTAAATGCAGTATATCAAACATGTTTCCATATTGTGTGTCCATCTCTCTTTTCACAACATTGGCTTTGAAAAATGATGTTTTTGAGGCAGCTTTAGGTGTAATACTGTTGTTTGTGAAATGTCAACTGTTTGACAGGTTTAAATGCATTGTGAAGAAATTCAACATTTGAGGTTGGTCTGTACTTGAGACATGACTCACACTGTTTACAAGTTTGACAAGGCTATAATCTGCCAAAAAATCATACTGTAATAACTGAGGCATCAATCTCCTGATGTTTATATGTGCAAAGTCATTTCTATATCCATCGATCGAGATTTTGTTTTCTGAGTAAAACAACATTTAAAAATAATGTGCCCACTTTTCTTGGAGTATTTAAAAAATTCTTTTTAAGACATTACATTGAGAACTCAGAAGTTGTAAGAATCTCTACTGATTCGTTTATGTATTTAAAAAAGAATATTAAAATATAAATATGATGATCAAAATATGCCAAAGTGCATGGACATTTGTTTCATGACTCAATAATCGCATCACATTTCCTTTTACTGCTGCTTTTCTCAAATGCCTCCACACAACAGGGAACACATTTCCACAAATCCAGATTGTGGATCAATCACTGTCATGCTGTTGAGAGATGAAAAGCTTAATCTCACTTGCAAATAAAGAAGAATAATTTAGGCAATTACTGTACATGGAAAATTGCACAAAAAGAAAGCCTCATATAACCCAGAAAAAAGTAAGTGGCTGCAAAACTTAGAGGCAAAAAGTAAAAATGATGCATTTCAAACGAATACTGGGTGAATAATATATCAAATGAGAACATGAACTGTCTCTGTCTGTCTGCACAAAAGATTAAAGATTGACTGTTGCTTGAAACCTAATTACACATTTCTTAACATATGGATGAGGTATAAAATACAAATGTAGCAGAGACATTTGTTTTTTATCATGCTGCAGTGAGTTTTTATGTGTATGTGTATATTATGTTCAGTAAATTATGTTTTTCAACAATTATTTTCACAAATAATTTACATATAATTTTCTTCAAACTTGCACAGTTCAGTTGTACTTGTCATCCATTTTAAATTAGAACCTTTTTCTATCATATTCCTCTTAGAACCATGCTTTTATCTTATGGAATTGACAGTGTCCATCGACATATACACTCTATGGGTACTCATGGGTCCCTTATATCTTTTCTGTATGTCATTTACAAAACGGAAAACCTTATACAGGCCGAACACACAATACGGCCTGCTTCCTAAGGCAATTTCAAGTGATGTAGCTCATCTCAAACCGACACAAATGCTTGTAATGGATGCTGAAGGCAACCATTTTCCATGATGTAAGAGACGAAACGTTTATTTGGCAGGAGAAAAGAAGCAGCGTGAAGTAGTATTCAGCCACTACTGAGCTGACAGAGTGTGATGTCGCTGTACTTTATGAGACAGTGGAGCCTGACAGCATCGCGTGGCCCTAATGTGGAAGCACACATCGACGCAAACAGGTGCTCGTGAATATGGATGAGCCGAATAGACCTGCCTTCAAACAAAGACAGTGGTTGTGGGTGCACTGAATGCAAAAAGAAAAAAGTGCTCACAGCTCACTTTCCCAAATGGAGGACATCACACATACACTCACAAAGATATGTACAGTATATATCACTCTTTCTTGAAAAAAGAAAACATTTGTTGATGGTAAAGTTTTTGTTACCTCTGTATGTGAGTGTGCTTTATTGCATCATTTTGACTTGATAAAACTATTACACAAAATAAGCTGAAACTAGCACCTCAACATTTGTGTTTTTATGGTGCAGTTTTTATTCCACCCCAAGAAATGTTTTATTAGTGCTTGGTTATTACTGATTAACATTAAAATGGTATTAAATTACCCCCAACAACAGCCCACTTCTGGGATTCTGATTCTTCTTTAGTGATGCCATCATTGTATCATGGTGCTGCTGCCTGGGCTTAGGCTCTTAATTTTGAACTGTCTCAGAGAGACAGGAAATGTTTCAATGTTATGCTGCAATATTTGCTAAATACTTGCCCTGTTCACTGTCAAACATTTTAGGTGTCAGTCTCCGCTTTTTGCACTCTGATCAGATTTTTTTTTTTTTAAGAAGCCCCATTGACAGTTGTTTTGTGTGGAGACAAAGCCACTGCTAAAGCTGCTAATACCTACTGTATGTGTCTTGATACCTAAGGGACTTAATTAGTAGGGTTGGAATTACAGGACCAAGACTTACAGGGACAAAGACTCAGTCAAAGCCAAGATCAGCTCAAGGTCCATGGGAAGAGATTGGCAAGGATGTAAAACTGAAATGAACACCAACAAAAAAAAACTTGAATGAAGGCCTTTACAATAGTGGCTTGAGTACTATTATTTGGACGGTGCTAAAACGGCTTGTAAACAGAGGCTAAGGTGTATGCTTCCTACTATGATAAAACATACCGCTACTGTTGTCATCTTTACCTGTTATTGGCTCACGCTGCCACCGCTTTGTCCTCACCACAGGCCTCTGTTTGATCAGCTGACTGACAAGCTGCACTCATTTTAATGAAGGCCGGGAGGAGGCAGAAACAATGACACGGCTCTAACATCGTCTGCTGTCACTAGGGTTTAACAAATCTGTCTCTTTCTCTGACAATTTACCTGTCTATGACATGCAGGTATAAACATGTTCAGAGGAGATGACTTTTTACACTAACATTCTCACAGCATTGAACTTCTAGGCTCACAATACAACATATTTCTTTGCCTTTTTTTTTATTTTGCAAATCAGTGCAGTGCTCCCAGTGAACACTTGCATTGCTTTACATACAGTCAAATCAACTCAGTATGTGTCTTTTACTGCAAGGAATAAAGTGTTTTAGATCTCCTATGTGACTAAAGGGGAACAAAACATCAATTGACTTAGTAAAAAGAAGGTTTAATCTGACCAAAAGCATAAAACCCATTAACAGGATGAAGAACAACAAGGCTCTCAAAAATTTACATCGGACAAAATAATCTGGTCCAGACCTCGCAGACCTCATTGTGGTGGCACATCAACAGTCAAAACATGTTTCAATTTGTATTAAAGTTGCATTGTGTTACTCTTGTTCGAGCATGCACAACATTTTAAACAGTTCACCTAAAAAAACTCAATAAAAATAAATAAAAGAAAGACTGACAAATGTGAATCTAGTTCTGCCTTCTTAAATTACACCTTTCTTTTACAAAATCACATGGCTTTGAGCTGAATGTCTTTTACAAGGCCATCAAGGTGCTGGTAAATATAGTGTACAGTGCAACCTTTACATCCGTGGGTTTTAAGCATACGCTGTTATCATCGCACCGTATCATTATTTTTACACTGTACATCATTTGTGACTGTAATTTGCTTGTCAGTGTAATCTCTCTGTCCCAGCCCTGTGATGAACTGGTGCCCTGCATGAACCCTGAAATATGCCCAATATTTACCGGGATCACGTCCAAGCCTAAATAAGCATCAGTGCCAGGGATAAACAGCTATAAAAGAAAGCTGCTGCGGGATAAAAATTCATTATTTTTACACTATTAAGAGATGTCCATCAGAAACTAACACAGTAAGTGATGTGGTAAATAAGTCTTGAATTTGAACCATGGGGGTTCAGTTGTCTTATTCAAAAGGTACAAAGAAATAGCATGGTTTATTTCGTGTTTCCCTGTGGCGCTGTGTTTTTGATTTAAAAAGGAGTATAGCCCCAGGAAGAACACAAATAGAAATCAGTGAATAGTGCCACAGTTTGAGGAGATGAAATTAGTCTTAACCAGTGACTAGATTAAAAAAAATAAACAGTTTGGTCTGCCAAGTCCAGAGGGAAGTATGAAGCTTATTAGCTTCTCTCAACAAGTTTGCAAACTAATAAGAAGGTGTCTCTGCGTTGTTTGGCCAGGTGCACAGCATAGTGTACAGTAAACAGGTATAGTTAAAATGGCAGATCAGGGAGGTATTATTAATTAAACATCAGTAGAAAACAATATGAAGAAAGCATAAACATATTTTAAGAGAATGAAAAGCAGTCAAAGAATCATACAAATTCTATTTACAATTGTGCATTCAGGTCTTTAATGAAATGCCAATTGAACAATGCTAATGCTGTTTCTTTGAGTGTCTTGTTGTCAAGCGGTACATATAGTAATAAAGAACATGTCACTCCTCCAGTCTTGTTTTACTTCAAGTAAACTTGAGTTTGGCTGCACGCCAGCTACTCTTTGAATGAGCTGTGTTTTTGTTCAGTTGTGATTTCCAATGAAAGGGAAGAAGAGAAGAGTGGAGGCACTGAGGAGCTGGGCATTCATTTAAAAGTTTTATTTTCAATTTACAAAAGCTGAGATAGGCCCATTCTTGAGGGAAATACTTTAAAATATTGGTTTTTAACAATCTGTGGAAGTAAAAGTAAAACAAATTTAATTAACAGAAGACATAGTGAGCAAAGTAAGTAGAGGAATAGCAATGCAGCTGTCAGACTGAAAGGCAACCGCAAAGAACATTTGCTGTTTCTCAACCAATAGGAGCAGCTCCAGAGACGCGCCTTACAGTTTGAATCATAAATCACTGGAGGTGAGTCACACAAGGTCAGCTGCTGTGAATACGTTTCTGTGCAGTCGTAATGTGTTGTTAACCATTTGGACTGACTTAAGGGGTAAGCAACACATTATAAGAGCTTGCAAATCGTCAAAATGAGTTAAAAGATGAGAACACAAAACAAAACAAAAAAAATTAAATTAAGCAAAAGTAACTTAAAGCAACAGTATGTACAAGTCCTTTTTTTTTTGTAAAGTAAATAATTCTTTAGCTGCACTGCTGCAAACAGATTTGGTATTGTTTTCTCTGAAGTTACATTTGTTAAATATCTTTAAAAAAAGAAGAAGTTCACTTGAGATGTCACTTCATTTGTTTTATAGTGGACAGTCTGGTGCTATGGCCAGCATGAAACATCATTTCTCTATTTTGCTGCTTCATATTGAAATGATTAGGAGGCTCTGTATTTTCTGATAAAAAGTTACATAGTGCTGCCTTAAGGAGTAGAAACACAATGTAATTGTTTAGGCAACATAATAAATATAGAGGTAAAGATATATGACACTGAAACCTAAGCTTGGCTGTCATAAACTTATACAGAAAATGTTAAAGTATTGTTGATTTTGAGCTTATATAACGTGTAAAATGTGTCTTAAAATTTATTTTAAAAGCATGTTGTCTCCAGTGCCAGCAGTTTTTACCCCTAGCGGCTACAACACTCTTTGTGACTCGAGGTCAGTGACCAGCTGCTGTTGACTTGCCCCTCCTTCTATTTTAATCTGTTGTGTGGAATTAAATGAACACCAGGATTTCAGTGCTTATCTTTTTTAGAAAAATGCATGGAGCACATACAGTAGCAACTACTCTCAGCCCATGAATAAAAGCACTCCAAAAATAAAACTTTAAACAAAACTTAACAGGATACTTTAGGGGAGTGAATTGTTAGTTCGTTTGTGATATAAATGAGATGTATTATGTGATTATAGCTTGGATAAATACACCCTCATTTTCACCTCTTCAACTACAGCTGTCTAACACTAAAACAGCAACATATCAAAACATTGGTTGCTGTGTTTAGTTGTAAAGGTATTCAGATTTCAGTGGATGTTTAAATTAGCCTCAAGTTTACGAGGTTACAGTGAAGGCATCATGACAGTTGCTCGGCTCCACTTCCGGCCCTGCCTCCTGTAACTTTACTGTCCACAACACAGCGGGACTGAGCTCACATTAGCGCCCACTTTCACCTGATGAACACAAAGCCGTAAGTGTTTTTATTCTTGAACAGTTATGTCTGGAGAAAAGTGTTGGTAGCTAGGTCGAGCTAGCTCAATGAAAACAGGCCTCTAAAGCTGCCTTAAACATAGCTTCTGCTTTAGCACTTCCCTAATAGATTACTGTTGGTGCTATATAAAGCTGCATGTAGCTTCGAGCCGCTCACATGAGTTTGTTGTCTCTAGGCGTGGAAATTACCGTGAGCCCATAACACTGCAAAACTACATAATTAGCGTAGCATATCGGTCGATTCTTATGTGAAGTTATACTTAAGTTGGTAATTGTCTGTAAAACATGCAACAAAATAAGAAAAGTGAATAGCTTAATTGACTGTACTTTTGGACTAAAGGATTAGCGTAATGTTACGTTAATGCGTCATGAGTTTACGAGACAACTGTCCGCACCGGCTGTCACTCCTACAACAGGCTACCAGACCTCAAATAACAGGAGTTTCTTATTCTATCAAACTACTGCGTGATAATAGGATACTAATCTATACAACATTAAAACTGTGTGACAGGATCTGTCTGAGCAATAAACTGAGCGTAACAAGTCAGTCAAGTTCCGGTAACTTACTAAGAAAAGCACGCAAAATTATGCTAAAATATAATACTATAAAATATAAGGGTAAAGGCTTGTGCAATCTAAACAATACACTGTAACTGAGTGAGTTTTAATACAACGAAGTTATCGATAAGTTGAAGTTATAATGTAACTTCGCAGTGATTAAAGTTATTATATACGTATCTTTTATATATACAAGATGTAAGCCAGTGTAGAGATTCTGGTCTTTTGGGCTTTCACTGAGTACACTCTGTCCCAGAGGCTAAGTGAAAACCAGCAGATTTTGGGCAGAAAGAATGTTGTGGTGGGGAAGAGTGAGTCATTCAGGAAAAAACATGCATGGTGTACTTTTCTCTCTCAGAATTGATGCCCCTCTTTGTGCATGCAGTGCCAGAACTCCTCCTGTTCTTACATTTTATTGCAGTTGCTAGACCTGGTTTGCCAATTGTGTTCTTCAACATTATTCTTCCAGCTGCATTTCCTGAGGGCACAATCCCACCATTCCATTCTCCTCTCATTGTTGTTCATGAAATGCATGGCATTTTGCCCTTTTCTGGTCCTTAAGAATGCATGTGCATAACAATAGCAGGTGATTATTGTCTTGACTAAATCTAACTGTAGTAAAGATGATTAAAATCAACAAGCATGTGGGTGGGCCTACATCATTTGCATAATGAAGTTTTCCTGTTGTCTGTCATCTTCCTTCTTTTGATTACAAAACTAATTAAGTAATCAGAACTCTTTTGATTGCCTAATTATTTTTGAACTTTTTTTAGATGCCTTTGAGTGGCATCAGCAAAATGCTCTTTACAAAAACCTCATTATTAAGAATTAAATTGACAAAATGAAGGAAATATTTACATGGTTAGGAGGTTATCATGTCAGAACATGCCACAAACCCTTGACATTGCTTCTAACAAATGATAAAACACATATTTGAAAGAATTCCTGATTTGCAATGGCATATCACACGATTCCTCCTGATTCTCATCAACAAATCATTGTGACCTCTTGTGGCCCGTTGTTTGTTAATAGTTGGCATCCACTCACATCATTCTTTCTGTTGATTTGATTTGTCACTTGTTCCCAGTCTCATGATACTGTTAATTTCCTGTAGCATATCTCTGCAGACTCTGCTGCTAATTAAATATAGATACAGTGTTTGTTTGGTGTCTGTTTATGTTTAGGTCCTGAGCCTGGCAATGCCTCAGCAGGAGCAGCAGGAATTCACAGAGAGCCTGGAGGCGGCCCTCTCCTGGATGCAGACCACTCAGGAGAGACTGAGGGCCAACGACAACACCCAGGGGCCACGGGACGCCCTGGAGGCCCGACTCAGGGAAACAGAGGTAACATGCTTTTGCTTAGTAATTAAACACCACTTGAAATAAAGTGGTGTCACCTATATATCTTTCTATAGTTTTACTTTAAATTTTGTTTCTGTAGGCTGGAACTGTATACAGTTTTAGTCTGTTTTAGTCAGTTATTGTTGAACTAGGCTCAATCGACATTGCATACGTAATATCTCTATTTTATAATTTTTCTGAGGTTAGTGAATGATATGACATTGTCAAGTGCACATTTAGCAATCTGTGAATTTCAAGTAGCTTTAAATAATTCTCCCTATGTAATGTTTGATGTAGAAAATCCATCATTCGGAGCATGAAGGTCGTGTGAAGATAGACATGGCTCTGGTGGCGGCAGAGAACCTTTTGCAGAGCGATGATGAGGAACTGAGGAACCACACCCACAATAAACTGAAAGACCTGAAAACCCAGTGGGAGGAGACGTCCATATATATTATCCACTGTCACAGGTGTTGCATATTCACGGACTTGGTTCTCCTCGGGTTTACAGCCACTAGAATAATCAGACAGTGTTTGCCCTGAGGCCAGAGTTAATTATATACCGACAGTCCAACTTTTAACATGTGGCTTTGGAACGCTTGGCTTATAGGATAAATCAACTTAAATCCACATATGCAGAAAGTGTCAGACTGTGAGCAATAATTATCTGGCTTTGAACCAACTGGGGGTTTCCAAGTATTTAAATAATGTGTTTCTGTCAGTCAAAGCCTTTTTATGCCAACATTCTGTCATTTTTATATTTATGTTTGATTTACATACTGTTTTCATGGCATGTCTTTGAGGCAAGTGACAGTTTGTGCATTCTCACGTGCTGCCCATCAGCTGTATTTATCACTACAAACTTCAATGGTGTTAAAGTCACATAAAGGTGGTAAAAGAAGTTTGACAAACAAGTCAAGCCATGTTGGGTTTTTGAGATGTTTGGAAACTACATTTAATGTTGCATAAAGTTGTAAAATGGGTCTGGAATCCCTTCCCTTTATAGGAATTTTCACTTGTTTCAAACCACTTTTAACCAGTAATCTCAAGTGGTAAGGGCTCTATGCAATATTATATATTATTTAATATAATAATATTGTTGGCATACAACTAATAATTTTTAGTTGTATGTCTTTCCAGTTGCACCTAGAGCTAGTTCATGCTGCTTTTTTTTGGTAATTTCCCAAGTTATCTGATTGATTGTAAGTCTTCACCCTGGAAATCAAATTAAAATCCACAGAGACCAGACTATTTTGTGGCCGGCCATTGTAATGCTACTAACTAAAATAGGGTAGTCCACATTTTCGAGTTAATGTACTTCAGCTGAATACATAGAAATAGTATTCTGTTATCTGAACCACAGAGCTCCTATAAACTCCTTTGTTGTCGTCTCTGATCATTTCTAGTCGGATCGAGTGGGTGTGGCTTCACTGGAGTGAGTACCTGAAGGCCTACGAGGAGTTTGAGCTGTGGCTGACCCGGCAGCAGTGCAGCCTGGACAAAGGTCTGGAGCTTCAGCTGGGGATCAAGGAGAAGCTGTGGCAGGTGGACCAGCAGAGAGTGGTGGTGAGCGACATCCACAGCCAGGCCTCGCTGCTGGAGAGGCTGCTGGATGAGGCCTCTGCGCTGCACAACAGGACCCAGGACCCCAGTGTGGACGCTCAGGCACAGGAGAAAATGCAAGAGGACTACAACGATGTCAGGGACAGGGCTGAGGTGAGCCACTATTGACAGAAGGGGCCCTGAGGTGTTGGCTAGCTTCTGTCATAGCAGTGGATGTTGGTTATTTTCTGCTTGATGCTGGCTGACATTTCACAAAGTAACTTTCTTTACTTGAGCTACTTGGCTGTATTTGCATTTAAAGTAGAAACACTGTTGCACAGTCAACATGGACAGGTTTCTGCAGACAGCCTTTGTCTTTGTGAGGAAGTCTTCCTTCCTTTTTTTTTCTTTCAGGCAGCTCTTTCACAGGTCTCTCAGAGATAACCACCCACGTCAGTCTATACCTTTATCATGAATGCACAGAAACAAATCAATCTGTACTTCATGCCAAATGGGAAGTTGTGATTTAAATAATGTCTAGTTTGAGGGGGTAATTTTCCCTTTAAAGCGCCTCCCACCTGTTTCTTTGTCTTATCCCTGTGCTCTGAGGAATCTTGCACTTGATGTGTCAGTAGAGAAACAAATCAGCCCCTTCGCTCAGATACCCAAATAGGAAGTTAGTGATGTGTGCTCATTCCTTCATTTTGAAAAGCACGAATCTAAAATTACCACGCAGTTTGTCGCCTGCTGTGCTAGGAGCGTCTGTCGCTGCTTCAGAAGATTGCTGAGGAGCACCAGACTTACCAAGGCTGCGTTCAGAGGTTCCAGTCCTGGCTGCTGTCAAAAACGAAGGAACTAACTGAGCTGATGGAGAGGGATGACCTCGCGGAGAACAAGCTGCAAGCATTAAAAGTGAGAGTCAGATAAACTGCAGCAGGCTGTGGCTGCACTATTTAAAATGTATTGTCTTTATCTTAACCACCTGTGTTCTAATTGTTATGCTATTTCATGTGCCATCATCTCATGATTGTCAATATATTTGTCCAATCCAACCCAAAGTAGAAATACATTAACACACACATTGGGCATATAAATTAGATTTTTATGCACCAAATAGTTTAAAACTCATAAAAAGAGTCTCATAAAAATCATTTTGTGTGTTATTTATGAACGAGTATGGCTATCCCATTAGCCTAAGAGCTATGAATTGCGTTGAATAACACAGTAGCTTCTCTTCTACTTTTGTACCAGGCCTTGGATGACAGTGTGGCGAGTGAAGAGAGGACTCTGCTCCACATCGAGTCCCTGGCAGAAGGGGTCAGGGCCAACACATCTCCTTCCGGAGCCGAGCTTGTGGTGGAAGAGGCCGAAGAGCTGCGGCTGGGCTGGCACAGGCTGAGGCAGGGCCTGTGTGAAGCAGAGGAGGGTCTGCGTGCCAGCCTGGACTCTCATAGTCAGTACATGACCCGCTGCCAAAGGCTTGGAGGGGACATTGCACATCTCAGACAGCTTCTGCAGGGTCTGGACCAAGAATTAGAAGAGGGACGTGAGGCTGGAGACCGCACTGACCGCACAGAGGAGCAGATGGTTGGACAGTGGAGGACATACATGGTAAGTTTAGAGTGCAGTATACTCTGAAATATTGTCTAGCCAAAAAAATAAAAATCATAATGTTGTCCTGCAGCTCTTTAAGTGCTGATAGTAATGATTGTAGTGAAATTGTACATTTTGTTTACATAGATTTAGGCCATTACTTTTTGTCCTGTGTGGTTAAAGCACCCCTAGGCAGCCAATAATGGGTGCAAATTCTACAAAGTACATACTTTACAGTTTTGAGGCTTTGTGTTTTCTGATATGAAATTGCACAGTGTTACTTTAATGTAGCAACACAATAATGCATTTTTAGGTTTTGTGTTTCATCTTGTATCTGAAAAGATAATGACAACTTCAGTACTGGACTATTTGATTTGTAGAAAAACTAGGTACAATTCTGGCACATTACACCAGTGTTTGTATTTTCCCGTGTGTTTAATGGTGCAACGTAATAACAGCTTTTTGGTTCCTTTCTCTTCTCTTTCTAAAGGCAGCTTTGGTAACATTTTTATTCAAGTTTTTTGATTAAAAAAAAATTAGGTTACAAACTGTGCTGTATTTTTGTAAATTTAATCTATTCGCTCACATTTTTTGCATTTGTGAGTGTTAATTGTTTCTTATTTTATCCCTAACCATGAGCCTTTCTTCTCCAATTCCTCCTCCTGCCTGTCCCAACACGAAGACTCTCCTCCAAATTCTTTTTCTCCATCACAGCATATTTTACAGCATGTGCTCAACACACTCCTAACAACATGCCGGAGTGCTGTCACTCATGCAGCCTTCTCACTTTAGTGGATTGACTGAATGCTTTGGAAAGGTGTGGCACATTCACCGCAGGTCACCACTGGCTCCACAGTGACAGCCTGTATTTTCACACTGTGGAGCAGAAAAGTGGGAATAAATCTAACAAGCTGTGTCTATAGGAGGGTTCTGTTTTCAAGTGTGTGAGAGATATTTGCGGCCTGTGACAGACGATGGGCAGAATCAGCATGAGACAGTTCAGAGAGAGGCTTTGTTAGGACATGTAGCTGGGGACCTGTAGAGCTGCTTCTGCTGGGCGTGACTAGAATGTACAATGATGTGGTGGACGCATGTGTTTGTCGCCTGCTGCAATGACAGGCTGTCACCTCATAATGGTGCATTCTGTTTGTTTTCACTTTCAGGCTACAAGAAATGAATTATAAACAACTTGAACCACATTATTAATATGCCACACTGTTCGTGGAATCAGAAGAAATATTCACTCACTATAAAAGAAAAGCTTATTATTAGTATTAGCATTATGTAATGTGTGTGTATGTATGTGAGCATGGTTATATTTACTTAAAGTGAAGACACTGAAGTGTAATAAGTGTGTTTTTTGAAAAATTTCATCCCTGAACAGGCAGCTCTTTCAGTCAGTTTTTTTTCTCTTCTCTATCTTTGAGTATGAATTTTAAAGACGTTTTGTGCAGTTTGTTCACACTCGACTCATGAGTCTCTGAGCTGCTATTAGTGGAAAATACTTTGTTACAGATAAACACCACTTCACTGTCAGAACAATGCAATAAAAGCAAGCTAGCTGTTATAATACTTTGCTTTTCGTTCTGCCACTCATCTTTTACGCTACTGTTACGCTAGTGTTTCTTCTGACACACCTAAAGTAAACTTCTGTATTCTACGGCAGCGATATTATGGCTATGACATTTGTAGCCGGCTTATAATTACGTTTAAGTGCAGTGGTATTATGTAATTGCAGGGTGTGAAGAATACTTTGGCCGGGGAAGAGTCCCAGGTGGAGCATCTTAAGGCTCAACTCAAGGAGCTCTTCAGATTCTCGGAGGACTCCCGCCATCTTTCAGATGATGTCCTGGCTGTTGTAAAAGAGCATCAAAGGTATGAGTTTTTAAAGCCTATATACTGAAGAAAACTGATTGGAGTTGCCCTAAACAGTGTGAGCTTGATAGATGTGAACACTTTCTTATTTGTAAAGTGGTATTCTGCAAACCAAACCAAATTTTAAAACTCATATGATGCATATCAGTCCTTAGCAATATGTGTTTGTTTGTCTAAAGAAACACTGTGTCCTTGTGTTCCAGTGTGAAATGCAGAGCGACTCGGCTATGTTCAGAGTCAGAGTCAGGGCTGCGAAATGTTCTCCAGGACCCGCTGCTGGTCTATACTCAGTGGAGCCACATGGTCTCTCAGGTTTTGGAGGCTGAAGTGACAGACTTCTCCCATATAGCTCTGCTCGTCCAGAATATTGAGGTAATGGTACTGCTTCATAACCATTTGAGAATACCTGCACATTTATGTGTTATTTTCTGAACTTCTGTCCATTATATGTCTTTATTTTGACTATACAGACTATAGCAAGCAGCTTCTAAGAACTACATTTAACATAAATATGTAGTTTTATATGATCATTTGTTGCCCTGTAGTGTAAATCTTATTTAAATTAGCATCTACATTTGCAGCTGTGACAGTGACCGTTAATTTTTCCAAAGAACTATACATGCTTGTAATTTTCACCTTAAGAATAAAAAAGACATTACACTGCTCATTTTCAAGTCTACTATAAAGTAAATTTCTTAATAAAATCGAATGTAATAGTTGTCTCACATAGAGTAGAACTGCAGTGTGGTTGTGAAAAGATTCAACACAAAACTTGTCTGGAATTTCAAATATTGCCCTGGAAATGTGCCTGAAGTAATCATATAACTTGATGTTATATGTCTGTTGACAGCGGCTGCTGAGGGACAGTGTCCAGCTACAGGAGCGTTTGAGTCTGCTGCAGGTGAAGGGGGACCTACTGGACTCAGTGTTTGGTAGCGAGAGGTCTGACAGTTTGCAGACTGAACTCAGTGCTGCCATCAGGAACAGAGAGCTGCTGCATGCTCAGCTACTGCAGAGGAAGAGCAGGCTGCAGGTAACAAAAAAAAAAAAAATCAAAACACTTATCTCTTCTTTACAAATATGTAATTTCATCATACCTTGTGTTAGTAAGAGTTTTTAACACATTTTTAGCATAACATGACCTTGTGCAGTTCAGCTGTCCCTGTTTTTATCACTGATGAAGTAAAAGAGCAAGAATCTTTTCATTTCTTGTCCATCCACTTTGTCATAACCTAAATAAAACATAGTTAATCCTGCAAGAAATAGTCTGAAAATTGCGTAGAATAACAACTGGTTGAGTTAATCATTTTTTCTGCTTCACAGAGTTTAACCTTTCAAAAGATCATTCGAGGGCTTTCCTAATGGCAGATTTATATATAGTTTAATGTCTGCCTATTACAGTTTGAAATGTAAATGACTGACAGCAGACTTTTGAGGCCAAGTGCAGATAGAAGCTAAAAATAATCCCACCCCCTCCCCCAGTGTCTGTCCTTGTCAGTGGCACTGGAGGGAAATAAAACACAGATATAATGTTATAATTAGTTCTTTTCAAATATCAGCCCTTGAAGATGAGAAAGCACAGCAAGTACAGCAAACTATACTTTTGACTTGTTAAATAAAATGGTTCTTTTTCTTGGTGGTTCAGTTAAAGAGCACAGACATACCAGACACTGCATGCTTCATAACGAGGACTCAGTTTCATTTTTCTCTCACAGGGCCTTATCTCTAGAACCAAGGACTTCGGTGATGCCTATGAACTGATTCGCTCCAAACTGGCCAGTCTCCGAGACAGACTTGTTGCAGCTGATGTCCTACAGCCTGATATTCTCGCCAAGAAAAGCCAGTCGGACCAGTTCAGAGTGAGTTAAATCCCAGGCCAGGACCAGAATTCCTTAATTAAGATGTTTTATGAGGAACGGTTAATAAAATGGCTTGTTTCAGCAGAGCTGTGTGGTATCGGTTGGTTCTGGTAAACCTTGTTTCCACTGCGGTTGTTTTTATACTTATTTGTATGTTGTCCTGAATGTCTCCAGGTGATCCAGAAGGACCTTGAGGACTGTGAAGCCCACCTCACAGCCCTGGACACGCTGGTGTCCTCCAGTCCCAGCAACAGGACTCAGTTTGAAAGGCTATACGCTGACTGGAAGAATCTTTATACTGTTGTCAAGGTAAGAAAGTACAAAATTCAAGGTTGGAGGAATACTTGTCTTTCATCTGCAATGAAAAGATATTTTAAATGGACCTGTGGCAAAGAAACCCTTTGTCTGTGCTAGACTTTAGGTCATTGCTCCATCTAGGGGTACAAAGGGATAAACCATTTCATTTTTAAAAGATACTGCCCAGAATGTTTTCCTAAAGATGCATTGAATAACTTTTCTATAGATTAGCCCTCTAAAGGCCACTAGTGCAACTGTACTGTCTCAAACGCCTCAAACGCACTGTTATGTGATGGCCGCCCCTCACAAACAGCATACTTTATTCAACACCATCAAAGAGCAAAGGCTAAGAGCATGTAGACTGACAAAGAACAGTGATTTTACTTTTTAGGGCAAATATGTCTCTGCTATTGTCCAGCAGTGTGCAGAAGTTTACTCAGAACAAAAATGTTTGTGGCAAAAATCAGTAGCTAGAGGGGGCATTTATTACATGTTAAGGTTATAGGGATTTTTCATAGAGCTATAGATGTGTTTTTGAGTTGCTCCCTGTATGCAGGGCTTTTTGTCCCTGTTTCATATCAAGTAACAATTCAAATGACATTGAGCATATATATTTTTAGTTAAAACATTTTATCATTTTATAATTAGGCTTTTAAAAAGCTGACATTAAAAACGTGGGTCACATTTGTCAGTTTGCTGTACTTTTTTTTTTTAAAGATAGTTCATTGTAAAAAGGCATATGGATACATTAGAGATTTCACAAGGAAAGTTGTCTATGTTGATTCAAAAGCTAATTGCTGATATTTCAGTTTGAAATCTCTGTGGTTTCATTTGTATGGGAAGGACAGGATGGGCTAAAATTGAGATTTAATATGTTTTATACAAGCTATTAAAAAGACGGACATTTTCTCAGCTCTCCAAACTAATTGAATGGCAGCTGGAGCAAACACCAATTTTATAAAGGTTCTCCTGACATGAACTTTGAATATTAAATTTCATGGCTGACCATATTTAAATGTCTTCTGACTTTAATCTCTTGGAGTCCTTATCATTACAAATTTATCCAACGACTTCAGAGTGTCTTTATTGACTGTCTTTTACCTACACACAGCCAATCACAATTATGATTATAATTATAATCATAAAAGCATCATTAATTGTGATACCGAAATTGCAGTGTTCTGAATGTGTTCTTTTTTCCAGATGAAAGTACATGACAGCGAGGACAACATTGCAGAGCACGAAGGCTTCCATGACAGTTTACTGAATATAGAGAAGTGGCTAATGATTATGAAACAGAAGCTTGAGTCCTTCCGCAGTCCGTCAGGAGAGTGGAGAGTCGAGGGCCGTCAGCAAGAAGCGGAGGTCTGTGAAAGAATGTCTACCCCTGTGTTTGTGCATGTCATCAAAAAGCACTGTACATTGAATAGAATTAGGTAGCCCTGACAGAACAATCCCGTTAATCATATATGAACAAATGAGGTCTATTAAAGACAAATATTTTACAGAGTTTTAATGAAATATGTCCAACAATGTGTTATACAACTACTCACTATCATTGTAATTAAATGCGTGCAAAAACTGCAATCCCAAAACATGCATCATTTTAGTACATCCACCCATTCACCATTAACTTGTTTACTAGTCATAAACATGTATTATTAATTGGCCTCTGTGTAATCAGTTAGCTAAGAATGACTCTTTGGCAAACACATCCATTTTTAAGCATTAATACAGTGGACTCTTTGTAATTAGTGCCCATCTGTCTCATCAACATCTGGGATTTAGATTCCTCACCTGTGTATTTAATTCTCCACTCTTCAAGACATGCACACTTTAGCTGTTAGTACACACTTGGTTGATGGAAACGGGCCTCGGCACTGCAGCACAGAATTGAATTCCTATCCCACAGAGGAACATGGTTGGCCCAGTATGTTGGCCAAAATTAAACAGCAGGCACAGATGAAACAACAGGCTTCAACACCAAAAGAAATGATGAAAGGAAGATAAAACAGATCCAATATTTTTTTCTACCCTGCGTGCTGTGTTAAGGTGGAGGAGGCAGCTTTTTTGTGCTCAGTATGTGAACCTCTGTTGTTTTTTTGTTGAGTAACTAATCACATCTCCAAAATGTAGTGATGTATTTTTTATTGTTGATGAACAACTTTTTGGGGGTTCTTTTAAGATAGATATACTATAAGCAGTTAAACTTCAGGGTTTCTGGTATCCACATGTATGTTATCTTAAGATTCAAAGCTTCTATGACAATGTCTGTTTTTTATACTGGAGAGTTGTCTGTAGCCACACTTGAGTACCACTCCTCTCGAGAGAAAAATCTGTCAAGTGTAAATTGAATAACAGTGTTTTTATATTGATCCATCACATATTAAAGATAAATACATTATAGCTGGTTATTTATTGTCATGATTGAGAATGGTTGCATTTTTTAGTCAGTGGAGTGAGTTTTTCCAAACTGCTATTTATTTTGTGCCAATGGATGCAGCATGTGGTAGAAGGACAGATTCGTGCTCAGGCTCTAGTGTTATTGAATTAAGTGTTGGACTAGAAAAAAATATACTAAAAAGAAAATATAGTTCAGACTGTTTTGCTTTTTTTATGATGTAAGCACCATTTGTTCTGTGCCACATGTCTCACAGCGAGGGCCATCAGTCTTCAATCAGTTATTTCATTTCAAATGCAGCTCCACAATTTGTTGTAAGGGGCCACATTTTAAAGTCAGCAGTATATATTAAAGCTTTCTGATCCCAATATCTGCAGAAAGCCTTGGGAGAGTTTCCTGAGAAAGAACTTCAGCTACAAAGGATGGAAGCCCAGGGTCGGGCTGTTTTGGATAAGACTTCTGAGGAGGGAAGGGTCCACATTCTGCGGGACATGGAGCGCCTTCGAGAGTCCTGGCTGTCCCTGTACAACATGAGTCTCAATCTTGACAGGTAATAATTTGCTTACAAATGAATGACAACTGTAAGGCTCTGCTAAAATATGTCTGGTTCTGACATATTCAGTTACATAAGAAATCACTCACTTCAAACAATGTCTGTGTGCTCCTATGCTTTTCTTAATAGCTTAATCTCCATGACAACTGAGCAGCTCCATCTTCTTTGGAAAAAAAAAAAGGTTAAAAAGGCTTTACACATAAATAAATTAACTTTTGTCTAAAGAATTTCTTGTTCTACTGCTGAATCCAAGGTCAGAAAAAAGACCATGACTCACCTAATCAGATCAGATGCTGTGGCAGTAAACACTTGCACAGAAACAAACAGGTTGAAAAAGAAAAACGAACTTGACAATACCCTCATATTTATTCAAGAAACAAAACAAAGAATTGAAGAACTTTAAATATATAATACTTTCATATTGTATCATTTTCCTCTTCTTGTCCCAGGCTGCTCAAATTTTCCACAGAGCAGACAGAGGCCGACTCTTGGAAGCTAAGAAGCCTGACTACAGAGCACATTTTGGTTGAAGAAAACAGCCAAGCTGGAGCAGGAAGTGCCAAGAGTCAAAGTGGCCAAACGAAGAGGTCAGGTGGCATGTACAGGACACTGGCTTTCTCTGGCCCTGAACAAGACAGAAGTATGGAAATAGACTTTGAAGAGGATGATATTATTGGGCAGAGCAGCTGGGTTGAAGGTCAACTTAAGGGTCAATTTGTGCCATCTGCAGAAAACCAAGAGCTCCTCAGGCTTTCAAGGACTGATAGTGGGCCGCCCTTTGGAGGGGATGAAACAGATACCAATGCGTGGACACTTCGTCAAAGAAAAGATCAAAGAGTTTCCAAAGACTTAACTGTGGATGGAGACTCTGAGATTGATCATTTGAAAGTGGGAGAAAGCAGTGTCTTATCTGAAGATAGAGATCCAGCAGTAATAACCGCCACTGTCGGTTATGGCGAGGAAGACCGCCTAAGGTACAGAGAAGGCACTGTGGAGGCAGCAGACAGCCTGAGCCAAGGAGGAGGAGCTTTTATCCAATTCAGAAGGAGTCCATCGACACAGCAGTCTGCCACATTTCAACCCACTCTGGTAATGTGCCTTCTTGAGATGGTGTGTTTGCTGTATAAAGCTCACCTAGTGCAGCATCTTTATTCAGTATCATTTCTGTATCTTGATTCAGTCTTTTGTTATTTTATGTTCTTACTTAAGTTAACTAAAACCTAATTATAACATGGTAACTAATGAGACCTGTGACTAGTTCCGTAATACTGATATATAAGTTTATTGTTGCAACTAGAAATGTAAGAATATTGTTTTGCCATAGTGCCAGCATAACATTGTGAACAAGACTGTGCATAGGCCTTCCACATAAAACATGTGGTTTAGTTTCAGCTGCAGTGTGCCTCTGTCTTACCCTCTCAAGTGGCAACACAGTTCAGTTCAACTTTCTGTTGCAGCAACCTCAGATTTAATTGAGAGATAGTACAATATAAAGGTTCTAAAGTCCTTTTCTACAATAAATATTGTACCATGGACTTGTTGAGACATTTTTATATCATCATTCATATAGTTCATGTAGTTTAATTCCTACAATATCGCAATCAATATCAACTGTGATATACGTTTTGTATTAAGTTTTTGATGTGGTTACTTACCTAGTTAAAAGACAGCTGACTTTTTGTCTTTCAGGATGGTACAGAACAGTACGAGTCCAGGAGGAAAAGGTTTGAAGACTGGCTGTACAAAGAGAACCAAGTTCTCACAGGGATTCTCAGCTCCAAAGCTGTCGCGCCAAGTGCTGAAGAACTTAAGATCAGATTGAGCTCACTCAAAGTGAGTTTTTATTTGACATATTTCTTAGTTTGGGCTGTGGGATTTTCTTTTTCTTTTATAATGATATTGGCTAAGGGAAACTAATGTTACAGTGACCTCATGTGGTTAACTCTTCAAATTTCTTTTACTTCATCTATTTAAAAGTGACTGTGTAACTTATGACCAGAAAACACAAATCCTTGAAATTATTAAAATATTTAGGCTCAAAGTCATAGTGATAGTTCCCTAAATATAACCCCCATAAGATAAGATACTGCAAATGCAACTCTGAGTTTGCAGCAGTGGAGTTGCAGAGTGCTTCAGTGGGTGTAAATCCTTTTAACTCATTTGATGAAACCGTTAAAGTAATATCTTTCCTGCAATGTGCCATGAAAACCTCTCTGCACACAGGCTCTGAGAGCGGAAGTGCCATGGGGCCAGGAGCAGTTTCAGCTCCTGCTGCAGGAGAGTCAGAGCAGAGACACAGGCTCGGGGCAAGTGGAGGATGTGGGACTGGAGGATCTGCGATACAAATGGATGTTGTACAAGTCCAAGCTTAAGGATGCTGCGGTCCAATCCAGATCAGCCAAGGTGAGAGGAGAGCCTTATGAAATACTGCTTTAAGTTCCAATTTGTTTGACTAACTTAAAGATGTAAAGTGCAACATGCTTACAGCTAGTGTGGCTGTCGATTAAATACACACCATAATTATTTAAGCAATATGGAAGTGTGTTCCAATTATACCTAAAAATCTCTTGCTTACGTTGTATGAGCAGTTGGTATTTCACCACTAGATAGCAGTGTAATACAAAGAAGGAGCAGTGCTGAGGCTAACGATCCTTGGTCACATCTAACTTGCTAATTTCATTGTGTCATGTGTAAATGATGTTGATGTCACAAGTTTTTAGAGGATTCTTTTGATGTGATTTATAACGTTTGTTGGTTAATTAATATTGTTATCAGTATTGGAACAATTCTTTACTTTGTCTCTCTGCAGATGATCCAGGCCAAACAGGAGGAGCCAGAAAACATGTCCAAACTGCAAAAGGTCAGTCATTCAGCATTAATTGATTATTATTGTTAGCTATAATTAGGTACAACTTATGACCACTTGGAACACAAGCACCACATGCACAATACTTCTTTCACTTTCAGACAGTTGTTTCACAAGGTTGTCAAGTTAAAATGTCTCAAGGTTATTGGCTGTAGTGAGTTAAACACCTGATGTGACCACCCGCGCAGCCACCGCTGAGGCTTGTTAGACCCACCCCCGGCCCACCATTCATTTAGTAACCAGTGGGTGGTGAACAGATTAAGGAATGCCATTCCCCCCTGAGTCTCCTGCTGACCCTTCAGACTCTCAGCCAAAACAGCCCCCAAACATTCCTGACTCTTTTCACAGGGTCTTTACAGGCTAAAGCCTCTGCTGCCCCCTGCTTTCACCAGCTCCATCTTCAGTGAGCGGCAGAGATTACATTACTGACCAATGTTTTGTTTTTTTTTTTTCCTGCAATGAAACTAAAGCATCAACAGTACATTTAGCTACTAGTTACTGTAGGTCTTAATCATAATACTTCAACCTGTAGGGCACCAATGTGGCATTTTCATGATGTTTGTTATTTAAGTCAAACCTTCTCCTGTGCAGTGAGTCTACCAAGTTACCTTTGTCCTCTGTGTGTTTGTCAGGTGAAGTTATGATCACCTCGAGTAGTTTCACTTCCTTGTCCATCAATCAGTAACCTGTACTCACAGTCCAGCCGTCTGCGTGTCTCAGTAGTTCACACAGACCTGCTCATGAGCGAGTGTTTGACTTCTGTGGATTTTCTTTTCCTGCAGCTTCTATTTGTTCTCTGCTGCCATGCACAGCTCTAACTAGAAGCATGCAAATAAGTAATCACCAGTTTGTTCAGTGAATCATATGTTTCCTGAAACCTGTTTTTGTAGTAATGAGGAATACCGACAATAAGTTTCACATTAGATTTTGTTTCTTTCTACATTCTAGCTGTTATACTCTAATTGTAGTGGATTTTCTTGAAAATGAAAATATGTAAAGTAAAGGTTCGACGGCATGAGCAGTAAATTTTCTGTTCTTACTGTGTCATGTGACAGACCAAGGCTTTAATTTTG
Source organism: Rhyacichthys aspro (assembly GCA_036850595.1). NCBI lineage: Eukaryota > Metazoa > Chordata > Actinopteri > Gobiiformes > Rhyacichthyidae > Rhyacichthys > Rhyacichthys aspro. Next base: position 14,533,144 of record CM072169.1, on the reverse strand, counting down.
GGACAATAGTTAAGTACATAGAGCAAGGGAGAAAAAATAGTGCATAGCAACTTTGTATCTATCTTTAAATGAACATAGCAAGTTCAAATGTGAGTTTTGTAGACCTCAGTCCCAAAGACAACACACATACTGACATCTACACACATCTATCAGATTACCTCAATCTGGGAAACAATTTCTAAACTCCAGCTCCTCAAATAAGACTCTGCCTGTGTTTCTTTGACAAAGGATGACTAGGCTGTCAGGAATGAAAATACCATCTGTCAGTCTGTTTTTCTATGTACTGACTGTGACAGGTACATAGCACATTATTAATACAATTTACATATTTTCAAACTATTAAGTTAGCTCTGTTGTTAGGTAGAGTGATCTTTACCATTAGTAAAGATAACTCCTTCACTGACACTAGTCTGTAGGTTTTGTATATGTATCATGTAGTTCTATTTCTGTATAAGTCAATACAGCATCACTTTTGGGCTAATTATTCTTTTACAAACTATTTTACCTGTACTTTTTTCAACATTCCCTGTACGTCCACTTCCATGCTAACTCTGAGTCAAATTATTTGTATTTAATTATATATTCAATTGTTTGGAGACTGGGTGAGGCAGTGAAAGATGAATGTAGGCGGTAAACATGATTCATAAATCTAGGAGGGAGAGTGCGCAGGCCACGGCTCAGGCACTTTGCTGTGGAAGATGATGCGGGTGTTGCTGCCTGTGTGGGTGGTGTGTGCTAGCTTTCATCCTTTAGATTTTCTCATTTCCTATCTGCACCAAGGTTTCTGACTCTGGGTCTGACAAATTGCACCACACTCCACAGATTTTGGAAAACAGCAGCTGCACATATTTACATTCTCAACCAAGTACAAGACTTACAAATCATTGTATCTCTGGTTTGGATGTAAATATTAATGACAAGACAAAAAAAATACTGATTTTCTTGGATCATCAGTAGCTCTAACTGAACATAAAATTAAATTAAATATTATTTTTAACATGTTGCTGGCTGTTAAACAAAGCAGAACAAATGGTTTATTGGTTAATGGATTAATAACAGCACTAGAATCAAACCCACATTTGTTTTGTGTTTTTTTTTTAATTAGCAAATGGGTTCACTTTAGAATAGGGATAAATATTTTGCAGAATAGCCCAATCTTTTACAATCTTTTACAAGTATTGAAGCAAGGCCATGCAATTTTTAAGATTTTAACCAACTTACTGACTCACCCAGGACGGTTATGCCTCAGTATCTGATGTATATTAGATATGAGAAGAGTTGCCTTTATTTGTGAGATACAGTATGTGTCTCATGTTCTCATTAGAGGGTGATATTCTTCATTCAGTTTCAGATGAGATCTAGTTCCTGTTTCATGTTAGAAAATACAAAAATAATATTTTAATCATTTTGAGCAATACTGTGTCAATTTTAAGTTAAAAGTTACATAGTATTGCTTCAATCATTTAATTCCATTTCCACAGTTAGGTACATTGTGTTGCTGATAAAAGGTCTTAGTACTAGACTTACTCAGACCAGTGTTGAATATACTGTACTGAGGCCTGTGCTGGTGTTGTTGCAGAAGCCCGGGCTGCTGTACAGAGTCTGTCGCCTGGCTCTCCTGCTGTGGCTGCTCCTCCTGGCGCTGCTGCTGCTCGCCTTCCTGCTGCCGCTCATGGACGAAGGTAACAGCTGCTCGCTCTCAAACAACTTCGCCCGCTCCTTTAACATCATGCTGCGTTACCAAGGACCACCGCCGACATAAGAGACCACATCCGGACGCTGCATTATACAGTATCATCTGAGGAACGACAAGACCGCTTAAGAGCCCACATTCCCCTGGCGTTTGGTAATCCGACACAGTCTACAGATACTGCCCTATTGTGAAGTGATGAAGTAACCAAAAAACACAAAATACGCACAAATTCTTTTTAAAACAAATTGGTCATGATCTGTCAAATTCCTCTAAGTAACTAAAAGGAGCAAAACTGAGTTCTGACTAAAATCTCAGGCTCAGTCTAAGAATGTCTGTTCTGAGCAGCTTTAATTCTAACACATGTAAAAGCCAATACTTTATATCTCTTTTACCAAAAGATTTTTTCCCCCAAAGTTTTTATGCAAAATGTTGCCATGTTTTTTGTTTTGTTTTTGTTTTTATCAAATAATCCTTTTAATAGCTGTCATCACACAAATAAAAGTAATGACAAGTAATGAAAAGTGTTAAGATCTGCCACAGTTTATTCTTGTAAAGAGAAGATATAAATTTCTTGGCTTCTTCTCTTCCTTCCTTGAGACCACAGCTATTATTCTAATAAATCTGATCTCATCCTTTATCCCTATCATGTGCCGGTGGCAGGAGCTGGAGGCTTTCCCAGCTCCCACTGCGGCTCTGATGGTCTGCACCTGCCCCCTAAAAAACAAATCACGCCTGTGTCATTTATTTTCATCAGCACATCAATCTAGAAACTATATTTTCAAATATGTTTTGATCTCATCTACTAAAATAAATCGATTTTATAACTGAATCTGGATCATTACAAAATGTCTACAAAAATCTATCATCTATTAATATTAACAGGCATGATGGAAAAAACAATGTCAGTATAACACAGTCATATTAAAACATGCCTATTCTTTTTTAAAAAGAAACCAGTAACATGACAAAACTGCAACTGCAAACTGTACAGGAGAGCATAGGGACAAACATATAGAGTTGTTTATGTCATGTGATGTTACACTGCTTTTCCAAAAAAGCCGATGTGGATTTGAAAACAGATAGTTACTTAAATAGCTACTTAAGAACTCATTACTGTGTTGCAGCCATAATAATTTAAAAATGTGTCCAGCTTTGCATTTTATAGGTTTTATAATTTTATTGAGCTTTAAGTACATTTTAAGTGTCATATGTTTTTCTCACTCTTAAATGGATTGATGACTGTTTTTTTCTATAACGATGAATTGAAAGAGAAATCCCTCAAAGCCTTGCCATTTAATTTACTAAAGTAGTGTTTTTATGAAGGTGTGTGTGAGCAGTCTACTCCTATCTGCTCAGATACTTTTAAACAGTACCTCGTCAAAACCACTTTAAGTCTGGTTTCATTGGATCAGTATTTGCAGAATTTTCAATCTTGACTCACCTTTGTAGTGTGCTCAATAGAGGATCATGTTTTTAAATGTTTAGCTGAATCATGTTGGCACTGACATATAGAAGGGGTCATTGATTTTCCCTTTGAATGTTTATATGACATTAGTTCCTGCTTATTTTATTATCTCATAGATACTGTTTGGATTTTCAGATGGCACTACTTTGATTAAATCCACTCATCTTATCACAGCCAACTTAACAGTACAGTCGAGTGCAGCCTTGGCATATTCTTGGCCCACGGTGTCTTCCTGATGCCAATCCTTTGAGCTGTAAAACTCTAAAAACAGTCTGGACGCAGCACCTTTTTATGGCACACTTTAAAATCCCCTAAACATGCCCCAGGCCACTCGTTTTTATCTGCGCTCCGTTCACACCCACTAAAACACCTCCACACCCTGTCACGCACTCGCTTAATTTCCTTTTCTGGCACAGTTTAAGGCTTCTGTTGCATGTTACCACAGCAACGTTGACCAAATCAAGTTTCCTTATTAGGGCTTCTTGAACAGAGACTTTATTTTTCGGTAAACTTTGTTTCTAATTGAATGTAATATTCACTTTAATTTGGGTGAAGTGCACAGGCTCATTTCATAGGCACTTGGCCAAGTCCACAGATTTATGGCTGGCTGCTATATTTTTTTTACCATTGATAAGTGCATGCACATTACATAAAAAAAACATACAAAAAATGTGTGTTTTCTGTCACTTGAAGCACTGTTTGTGTGCGTACAGCAGGTCAATACGCACAGAAAAGGCTATGAAAAATACCTGCCTTTATGTAGACAGCAGCATATAAACATTTAAATTAATTCATTGCAAGATTTCAGAAGCTGCACGAATGTAATCTACAAGGCTAGATGTAATTATTTAGTTTGGTAAATGTCCCTTTAACCACTGGTTGGTAGGATTTCATACTTATATACTACCCCACTGTTGTGAGACCACCTATAGACTAAATAGTAGTCTTATTTGTATGAGTAGAAATCACTTTTCACACTTCTAAAGGTGATTATTGTGTAAATATTTTATATGTAGCACCTTAAAAGAATATATATCCTATTACTGAGGGCACACTGTTACCATGGCCTTAAAGCTTTACTATAATCACTTATATCCTGTGCCATAAACTGAGGTATGTTTATAGTATGTAGCTTTGTGAACCACTTATGCCCATATCATGAGAAACGGAGATAAGACTTGGGACGAGGTTTTACTGTACTGCTGCTTATTGCACTGCTTTCCTCTGTTATGCATGTGTCCCTTTAAAACGCCTATGCAACGCCTGGCTCTATTTAGACGTCGTTACCTTATGCAACCGAAGACTTGAATCTCCTGAGCACAATTGGCCCCAATGCAGAATATGTAGAGACAAACCTGTTGAAGTTATGCAAGAATGTCCGAATGGCCTGTGTGCGCTCTTGAATGGAGGTGTTCATTGTTAAAAAAAAAATGCTTGAGTAAGGTAAAAGCATTTTGTCAGACATACTATTCTATTTTCTCAAAGTATTCAACGGGTTATGCTTTATGTTATTATAAAATCTTGTATTTAACCTTTTTTATCGTAATGGTACTGCAAATAAAAATATACTTCTGATATTTTTTTTTGAGTGTGTCATTTTTAAATCTACAGACAAGTTCATTATCCATTGTAGGATCAGACTATTTCCTGAGGCTCACTAAACACACGTCAACACCTATATCCACTAGAGCTGCAACAAACAGCAACCCAGTGTGTGGTATAAACAAACAAGGTTGCAAAGATATATTTTCTTTTTATCACTTAAGCCTATTTAATCGTCTTTCCTAATCACAGATTGCAGTCATATCCACCTTAAACCCTTGTTTAAGATTTTTTGACTGTTGTCTGACTCATACTCTTTGAAGAAGTTCATATTCAAGACTTATTGTAGAGCTGATCCAGGAGCAGCATAAGTTAGCTGAAAACATCTAATAAAAGCAATTACTGTACTATTTATCTACTATTCGATGCTTGTTACATTCCCAGAGTTTAGCAAAAATAAGCCATATACAGATGGTTTGTGACTATTGTGATGACGATATTTCAGTGTTTAATTGGGCAAAGTGAGGTTTTTGGACTTAAAAATAAGGGCTCTAAAGTAACTTTCACTTGTCACTTTGATGCCAATTTCATTTTAATTGGATATTAAGCTTTGAATTATTTTGACAATTAAAGCAGGAGTTCTTGGTACATAAAGTATCTTAACATTGCAGGTCAAGCAGTCTTTGTGATAAAGATATTGCTACTGTGGATTGCACTAAATCATAGTGACTGCAATTACAGTTGCATACATACAGCTGAGCCACCACGGCACCATGTATCTAACACACATTAATATTAACAAAATCCGTACAGATTCTGTTACAGCCTCTAGAAATTTTGGGTTTATGGCAGTCTTGCTTCCGTCACTGGGGATACAGATTCTTACAACTGTTTTCTCAGAAACATTAGGCCACCATTTTCTTCACCTAGATCTGTGTTGTGTGTAATGTTCCGAGTGTTGGAGCGTTTGTTCCATGTACGAGTGCTCACCCACGCCGCTCTCACCTCGGTCTCACAGCCAGGCCCACCGAGCTGTGCCGCAATCTGGAGCTCACAATCTGCCAACTGCACTGAGCAAAAACACCAAGACGATCTGTCCACCAAAGAAGCTCCCAGTCCTTAGAAATCTTGTACATAGTCTATATTACTTATTCTGTGTGTGTGTTTGAAGTAATGTTTTTTCACTTAAGTACCAGCCCCCACAGAGTGTAAACCTTTGATGAACATGCATCCATTTACAACATTTATAACATTGAGGGATTGCTGCTTTCTCAAAGAAACTACTGTAATCATTTTAGGGCTAACTTTGAGATTGTCCCCATGGTGATGACCGCTCATAATGTCAGGGATTTACTGCAAGCTGGCATCAGAGGCCATCACTGATGGTACCAAGACTTGTGTCCAGCTTTCGAGGAGCTTTGTGGACACCTGTGCAACAAGTGAATGCAATTCCTATACTGGCAAACAATGTAAAAAACAAAGTCTGATCAAATTCTTCTTGCAAGAATTGATTTCAGAATGCATTGTATATTAATAGATAATCTTTTTTGACATTATTGAGTAGGGTTTCTCACTGGCAGCATGGTTAGTGCTGCCTCACAGCAAGAAGGCATCCCCATAATCTCTGTGGCCAATGAATTAACAGTGATTCAGATGTTAAATGTATAAGGTAAGATAAACCCACTTCATTTCTTGTCTGTCTCAGTGGACTCCAACCCCAAGCAATACCTACTTTTCACTTTATGTATATTGTACCACAAAAGTAAAATTCCCAATGTTGAGGGAGTGAGATTATAACCCGAATACTTTCAGAGTTAATCTGGTGATATTTTAAATCTGACTCAGCCAGCTATTCTCAAAGGCTAAAGGGGTATATAACAAGGCTCACATGGGACAAGCACCAGCTGATTTTCATAAAACAACAACATAAGACAAATTAAGTTAGACTTTATTTGGCTTTTGACCTGAATTCTTCTAAATTTCTTGTGTTTTGCCTCTAAAGTGATGAATGAACGGGGTTTATACATTACCACTAGATTAATGCCAGTTCAAGAGATTGCCATAAGCTAATATATTATTGCAGGTTTATAGCAGATATTAGCTCATCATCTGCACTGATTACACTTAAGTAATGGCATAAACAGGATACACCCAGTCCTCATTTACCCAAAGAGGAAGCACAAAGAGGACATTGAGAAGGATGACTGAGAGAGCGGCCTACACCAACAGCGCTGATTCGATTACAGTATATTATGACATTCGATCTGTTCGTATTGCTCTGACAGGCGGAAACCGAAGCTTCACTCCCCACATGGAAATGGATGCAAAACATCAGTGTCTCATGTCAAGAGACAAAATGGCACCTTTAAATAGAAATGGCAACAAAACTCATCCCAGAGCCGCAAATTCAACTCAAAGATGTTTTTTTTCATTTTCAAAAGGCTGCTCTGATCATCTTCAAAGACTAAAATATAAACAGATGCTTAGTACTCAACAAATGAGAACCATCAGAAAACTAGTTTAAGGGCAACATCAGGCTTTTTTCAGTTTTCCTGTAGTATTTCAGTTAGTTGGAAATAATCTTTATTGTCCTGGAAAATGTTCATTGCATTTATTCTGTGTGTGTTGTAAATTATAAAACTGTTAATAAGAAAATTTTGTCTCGATAATGTTGTGGAAAATGATTTCTTAAAAGGTATAGGAACCCCTTTGAAGCTTTTGCCTATAAAAATCTACAGTTATCATTGTATGGTTCATGATTTGCTAGTTTTGGAAGCTTTATCTTGTAAATGAAGTCCCTGAACACTGCTGCTTGTTATGATTGTCAATATAGTTTGATTTATCCTAATTACTGAGTCTGTCTTCTCTGCTGCTCTTACAATTGTCTCAAAAGGATTGTTACAGCAGCTGAAGCCATGTGGGAAGTAATCATTATAGGAACAACATTTTTGGTTTGGCATTTGAGAACAGCAGAAACACTTTGGATCCAATATGGTCCGACTTTGTTCACATCGATTTGTTCTGGACACAGTCCTTGTTCAGTGACAGTGTTTACTCAGACAGCTTTGGACAGCCTAAGAGCCACAGACAACAGAACAGGGCTGTTAGGCAGAATTATGAGAAGCCTACACTCACTTTTGACAAGTTGCTGCAATGTTACAATAGGATTGTTGTATTGGCCTCTCAATTGGTACATTTTGCATACAGAAGTCACAAACAGGACCAAGATTATTCACTAGTTTAGTGAAAAACAAGATTAGAATATTTGCTATTACATTTTCAAACACATACTTTCAAATATTGGTGACCTCCTGGCAATAGAAGTCCTGAGTTCAACTCTCAGTCCAATGGGGGCAAAAAAGTAGTACTTACTTAATCACTTCTAAATCAAAAGTAACTTTGTATTTGAGTATTTTTTATTTTATTGTATTTTACTAAAGTATTAATTTTGTACTAACTTTTTAACGTAGGGAATATTGCAACTTCTGGTATTACCACCATATTTCTTAGGTTTGCAGATTTTATATGAAAAGTACAAGATGCCCAAAACATTTTCCAAGCCTGTGACCGTGATTTACTCCAGATCTCTGATTACACATAACTTATTGCATTATGCTTAACAAAGAACAAGTCTTTAGTTTTTCATATTTTTTTAACACCCGTGCTTAAAAGGATTCCAAATAAATATTATAATTCAACATAGGATTCGTCTGTGAACACAAGCAGAGCTGATGCTGATTTGACAGTGAAATGAGTGGAATATGTAAATAAGACAGAGGTTATAGTGAAAGAGAATGACTGAGTACAATGGATAGATTTGGTCCTTTTGTGTGAGATATTTACATTCAGATGGTCCAAGTCTTGGTTTCCTCCTGTGTCACTGTGTGGACAGTTTGAGTGAATATTAAAGCTTGTTAAGAATTGACTGTGGCCACTTCCTGATGAGACAGTATATTTGTGCAGTCAAGTGTCAACTTGTCCTTCCTCTGACTGCATGAGGTCTCAGCTCATGGGAGCCAAAGTGTATTGTGACTCAATGTGCACTGCATGTATGTGTTTGTGTGAACTTTTTGTGACGGCTGACTGTGACTTTCTGTTTCCATTCGATCACACAGCAGATGGTCACAGAGATGGACGTCTCTGCTCTGTCACTGTGTTTGCTGTTTGTTTGTTGGTGTGACCGGATGAACCAGATTCTGTCACTTTTGCATGACTTCGCTTAAAATCAAGCCATTTGTTTCCTGGTAGTTTGTTCAATAACAATACTCATTACATGAAATTGAATCAATGAATTCATTCATATTTGTGGGAAAAAAGACATAAACCAAAAGCCATAGCAGAGTAAGTAATGTGTGCTTAGGGATGATTATTTTTTTATAAAACAATAATCTGAGCATCTTGCCAGAGGCTATTTCTGTCAAATTTATCTCTTACAATATTCACTATCTTCTGAATATGTGATGGGATTGAGTTCAGGATTAATATTACATGCAGTGTTCAATCATATTCCAACTGTGGAGAGGCTAAACTGAACCCAGATGGAGAATAAAAAATAAATAAATCAAGTTTCTAAATTGGTCCTTAGCTGGTTTCATGGAATCCTGGACATTACTACTTTGTTTCATATTAAGCACAACTAAACCAGGTTTTTAGGCTCATGTTACCATTGATCAGTGTTGTGACACCAAGCTTACAATTGCATGTTAAATTCTCATCATCTAATGAGAGGAAACCTGACAGAGACAAGGACAAATGGATGTGATATTAGCCTGCATCCACAGACCCAGATACAGTTAAATATAGCCCACCGTGCCATGTGACATGAAGATGATGATTGGCCAAGTGCCCCATCAGCAGCAGCTCTGGCCCGTTTCTCAGATGAAAGCACTTCTAACCTTGTCTAGATCTTTAGATGCAGATCCTGCAATGACTGACACCTGTGGAGAAAAAAAAACAAAAAACAGTGGAATATGAGTCACTCTCTGCTGCCCACACATAACCAGACAGAAATATTGTGAGGCACACAACGCAGCAGGAATTTAATAGACTTGTCTAAGCCCTGAGAAGTTTGCTGTGGTGATTAGAGATACATTTTGATGTCGTACTTCCTGTTTGTGCTCACTCCAGACTTGCTACAAATGTTTTCTGATAAATGTTTTTCTTGACGAACTGTAATGACACATAAAATGACAATATTCCATCATTGGATATCAGCACAGTCGTTAAGAAAATCCAAATGACTCATATTTTCAATGCATTCAGTATTTTATTTTTTTTTAATAAATTGATGTTGTCACTGACTTAGCTGATGCCACCAGTCTTACATGTTGCAGCCAAATGTCACAGACTATTCAAATTCTGCAGCTAAAGTTGTAAAGACTTCCTAATAAGTTTTCCCGAGTGATTCTCATGAATAAGTCAAAAAAATCTGTAACTTTGAGAACAGTGTTAGTGAGGTCAGTTACAATGAGCAAGGACACTGATGATATCAAATGCAAGCTCGCTAAAGAACTGTATGATAACCATCTAAATACATTAATATAATCTAATGGTGAGCTTTTACTCTACATAAAATCAAGTCCTGTTAAATCTGTGTTACACTTTCTGCCTTGGCCATTATCAGGTACTTTCCCTTATCTTCTTTCCAAATTCCCCTTCAGCAGTTGTCCTTTACATTTCAAGGAGTTCATTTGTGAGCACACAAGCGCAATCAACCGGGCAAAAAAACAAATCAGCTGACAAAACACAGCCACTTCCTTTAGCTGTTTGACTTTTGTAATGAGACTGAAACCTCCGCACTCTCGCAATCCTCTCTTATTTGTGGCACTCTCTGCATTCCCCATGAGCAATTAGGGCTGATGCACTTCCAGATAAAAGCCCAGCACAAACATACGAGTATGCGATTACACACGCCACTATGGCCGCATGTAAATCCACAACAGAGAGAGGACATCGGTGGGACATGCTGAACAGTTTATATCCCTATGATTGGATAAACCAGGCTGTGGGTTGATTGTATGACAGTAATTATAAAGACTACATTGTTCCTGTGGAAGTGTTCAGTGTGATTTGATTATTCTGAGGACAGCTGGATGAACTGAGATACGCCAGATGGCTTTTAAACAGATTACTCCAGATGATAACAGCACACCGTTTTTAGCACATCGAAGATTAGGATTGACTTAAAGTTTGATACTCACTTGATGCCCGCCGCATCATCGGTGTGTTGTTTCAGGAGGAGGATGAAATGGTTATGCAACATCTGCCTCTGCTTGGTTCTGTGTGGGCTCAGCTGCCCTCACTTACATCCACCAAGAGAAAAATAACTTCCAACTGTTGTGGGTCAGCATACAAATAGAGTGTGCTCCTCTGGAAATATCCCCCATTCCCTTTCATCTGGATTTATTTATAGAAATCCAAGTTACGTATTAGCCTGTGTGGTATACAACCATGAAATGTATAAAGAAGAAGATGCGGGCACTGTGAAGCCACCTAAGTTTTGAAGCCTTGTGTGGCAAGTCTGTCACAGCAGCCCCTCTGCAGTGTATAAACTCGCTTCACTAATATAAAGCTCATTTGCCATGTTGTGACACTGTGCAGGGTCCAGACGCACCCTCAGTCTGGACTTAATGACTGCTGCACAGGAAGAGACGCAGCGCAATTATTCTTAGCTCACTTTGAAGCTGCCGTGTTTAAGAAAAACTCAGAGAAACAGCACTGGGCGACGTTTAATGACTTGTTTACACATAAACCATGATCCACTTCTCACATCTCATTTTTCTGATACAAAAGGGAACAGAAGATAAGGCATCTTTGCAAATAACATTTTTGTAACAGCTGACATTTTGTGCCAGTAATGACAGGGGCATTCCACATCCTGGAAGTGAATAGATGAGATTAAGTTTAACAGAAAGGGGGACACACAGTATCATATTCATCTTACCTCTATCCCTCGGACATTACTGTTCCAGTCTGGTCTGATATTCCAGGTCATCACTCCTCCCTGTGACAGCTCTGGGCTCAGTTGAGACAAATTACAGTGTGGAGTCTAACTCTCTTTTGCAGGATGTGGATCATTTTAAGTGATGTAACATTTCCCATCAGAAAGTGCTGTAAGAACAAACAGGTCACGACAGTTTAACTAACTAAAGTGGTTTTGTTACCTGAGCCCAACAATGTGTAGAATGGAGGATGCAGCCTCTGGTCTCCAGTGTCACAGACTGTTTACACCCAGACAGGATGCTTTAAAGGACATAGCACTTACAATTTGACTGAAAATAGTAAATTAGATTTAGCTATCTTTATTATATGTGTATCTTTTATATTAAATCTGCAAAAGCCATGTAAACAGCTTAGAAAAATGTCAACTCCGACTATAATTTGATTTGGAGTCTGCACATCAGATATGTGTGGCATTGCTCTATGTGATTCTGACAGTTTTGACAATCACCTGTTTGTGACAAGTCTCCTCTGACAGGCAATAATTTCTAAAGCCTAAAAGCTTGTCCAGATAAAAAGGGGTAGTCATTTTCTCTTCATTCTGCGTTATACGCTAATAGGTTGACTTTTGTTGACACCAAAATACTGCTTAGCTAAGAATAATATTGAAACCATGAGGGGAAGAGTAGATCTGGTGGGAGGCTTGGATGAAGCACTGCATCAATAATAAATGAGCATTGCATAAGATAGTACCCTGCGATGGCAAAGCACATGGTTCCCACACCAGTATCATTCACATGTTAATGCATTTGCCATACTGCACAGAATGACAGTGATTTGAGTTTCTTCTATTAACATTGAGTATGGACTAAATACAGTTGGTGGAAGATCTTTAAAAAGAAGCCTCACAGAAATAGGGTTTGTCTGTTAGACTTTCAGCTGCTCTTAACAGCCTTTTTTGACTATACCACCAACATGGAAGTATCAGAGATGGGATAAATGCAGTGCACAGTGGCTCTTTGCGCCTGTAGGTTAAATGTGTGGTAGTTTAAGATCCCCTTGTCATCTGTGTCATTGAAGCTGATGACTTCTCAGCTTTCCTTGTTCCCTAGGGCCATATTTCTCAGTTGTCCTTCACCATTTTCCTTCCTCCTGTCCTTGACACTGTTGTTCTGTCTTGTGGTGATTTAGCTGACACGTGGAAACCCTCAGGTTTGTTAAAGCTTTTCTGCAAGTAACATTTACATGACAGAGAAAATGGATGTGTAGCCTATGTTATTATCTAGATCCAGACTATTATTGTTTTACAGGAGAAGGTGTGTGGTTAGTTTTTCATGGCACAAATCAACATAGACTCAAATGCAATAACAGTATGGTGACTTAACAAAAACAACACAATATGATAAAGCAAGAAGCATTAAAAAGCAACATGCAGTCACCTAATAAGCTTCATTATGCAACTTTGAAACTAAACTAGGTAGCAAAACAAATCGAAGGTGCTACCCTAGTAACCTTAAACAGTTTGGATCCACTCCTCAAAATATGCGATTTGTCTTGGCTGACTCCAGAACAGTTTGTTCCTGATAAAGAATTTCATAACCTGGACATCAATATTTAAATGCGCACGTCTTTAACGCTGGTCACACTGTAGGTAAACAGTTGGATTCACCTTCTGAGCCTATGTCGCACCTAATATTTCAATTAGAGCTGAGTTTTTACAAAATGACTAACTTTGCTTCAATGTGCGTGGGTTTGTCCTGATGCATGGGTGCGTCATCTTAATTTGGCCACGTTTAGGAGCTTCGCGCAAATTCTTCTTCGTTGGTTTTTATTGAAGGTTTAATGTGCCACTGCCTTTGAGAGAGACAGACGAAGAGGAGAGATAGAGAAGGGGGCGGGAACTCCTCGCAAATACCAACCAGGTGCAGGACTCATTCTCACCGCTCTCCGTTCATCTCTGCGGGGCTCATTTTATCCGCAGCTCTGACGGGATCAACAAACCCACTGTAGCAGCACAGAAAATGCCCGTCCATTAAGTTTGAGCAGTGCACCATCTCTGCAGCTCGCATGGCTCCGTGTTGGCAGCTCGGACAATAACAAGAGCCCGCCTCAACTGCACCACCTCCACCACCACCAGCAGCAGCAGCGGCAGCTCGGACACCTCGAGCCCGCGGGAAGCTGCTTCGTGCCCGGGATACTCCAGCTCTTAACGCGGCTCCAGATGGCTGGCCACGAGTGGGAAGACTGGTTTGAACGGGAGGAGTTTATCGGACAAATCAGCGACATCCGAGTGCAGAATCTGCAAGGTAAGACGAGCATCCCGTATTTGGGGGTCTTTACTGCAGTTTTGGGAACACAATGAGCCGGGCTGAATGGCCTGGGCGCGCATGGATTCAAAAGCACAGTGAGAGGAGTGAGTGCTGGGAAAGTTTCGGTTGCAATTGAGCAGAAAGTAGAGTCCCAAAGTTTACAGCTGCCCTATTTGATAACAGATCTTCTAATTGAGGCTTTTAGGACACTGCTCCATTCATTTTACTTTGGAGGTGTGTCATTCGGGAAGTGCACAATGAGTGGACGGGACAAAGAATGGTCGCTAGTGGAACAAGCAACACAACTTTAGGAACAGTTTTTCTATGTGGATACTTTGGTTATACAGTTGTATATGAGTGCAATAAAAGTTCTGGATCCCCGCAGATATGGACGTTTCACAGGAATCCAATGATTGCCACTGGCTGTAGACTTTTCACAGACAACTAAACATATTATATTTCCTTGTTTTTATTTTTTAACACAAGTAACCTACAAGATTTACAGTATGCACAAATACAGGTGCCCCTTCACAGAAAAGGCACAGTTAAAAAGAAACATTTGCAACATTTTGAATGAATTCTTATGCCTTTCAGGATCCCATTCAAATTCATATCATGGATGAATGATAGTGTAGTGCACCAATAACAATTTATAACAGTAATTAAAAACTTTACTGTCAGTGCTGGAAACAGTCATGATAAACAAGGGTTCTCTACAATCAGCAAAGTTGTGTTTTTTTTTATACAAAAGAGCAGTGTGTTTGATTTTTTTCCCAGAATCGCAGCTGAGTGTCATTGCACTTCTGGCTCCAGTTTGTTTACATTCACACAAAAACACTGTTGTAGTAAGTGCTCTCTAATTGTACTATAGCTTCAGAAAGTGCTTGTTAGATTCACTAAGGGCTTTTGGTGAAAGCACTGTCACTTTATAATGGTGCACTTTATATTTAAATGTTAAACAGAACCAGCATTATTGCACATATCTTCCCAGTATCCCCCTTGCTTCATACCCATTACAGTGGCTGTGTGCATCTAATAAGCTACCTGATGATTTTCAGTTATTAGCTTCTCACTGAGCGCCTGCTGCGCTGCATGCTGGTCTATTTTCTGCTCTTGTGGGCGTTGAAGTTGTGCTGCTGCTTCTTACTGTTTGATTTATTTCCATAGAAGTGTTAGGGCAGGTTGAAATAGCTTGTTTTTTTACAGTTTAAGGTGCTAAAACTAAATCTACAGTTACACATTCCGCAATAGTGAACTCTTTTAGAAATAAAACCAAAACTTGACATCAGCACCTTTAAATACAATCACAAATAGGGAAGAGTACTTTTTCTGTAAATAGGGTGAATACAGTTCAGCAAATTATCTTTTGGCAAATGTTTAAACCCACCATAAGCCGTTCTGTAGTGGTCAGATGTTTTTCTCAACTCTTACTTGCTCTTTGAACTTCAATAAACCATATGGGAAAAATCCAGTGTAGTGCATTTGTGTTTTTCCAAAAAAGTGGAGCAGACTAACAACAATTGCTCTATAAAGTGGAAGTAATTGATTTAATGACTGTGAAGAGAATGGAAGCTTTGTTCAGATCTAACCCAGTTTAGCCTAAACACTCAGGACATGCTCTCAAGCTGAAACAAAAATATGAACTGTGTGCAGATAGTCTCTAAATTGACAATATGGATCAAAAAAGGCGACTTGTACAATTGTAAGAAGGAACACTTATCCAAATAAAGGTATAACATAGACAAAATGATGTTTCCACCAAACACAAAAAGCAGAAAATAAGTCACTTAGGACTGAAGCCCTATAATTACTGAATTGAACTGAACAGAAACACAAACAGAAGTCTTCCATTTGTATTTTCCTAGGTGAAAAAAGGACAAAATTAGCCTTTTAAGGTGACATTGTCTCAAATGTTTATCCCTTGATTGTCATTGTCCTCTTTGCGCTGGAGTGTTACATCGAGTCTCATTGTCCACAGAAGTTTATCAGATTTTTTTTTCCAAAGTATCACTTCCCCTCCTTCGTACTCTCTTCTTTCGCACACATAGCTACATATTTAGTTACGAATATATCTGAACTGAACATTTTTCACCAGAACTTAACATCAACAAGTATCTGATTCCACCAACTCCTCAGAAAACATCGTCTCTTTCTCTGACATTTAGAGGCACCATACTGATCCCCAGTGTATCTGGTGTTTACTGCTGAGATGTTTCCATAGATTTTTCCGGCAGTTAGCTTCAACCAAAGAAAGATACTGAATAAAAATGAGCTTAGGTAAACTGTCTCACCATAAATCCCAGGTTATCCTCCTGATGTGCTGTTATTGAATGTAGCAGCACATTCCTGTAGTGTACTCAACTGTGGGGGTATTTTATTGCGAATTAATGAAACTTTTCTCTAAGAGGAAGAATGTTTAAAAGGCTTTCATCAGATGAGAAATGGGATATATCGTCTGGATGAAGTTGGATGAAGTGGTCGGCTGCCCATGTGCCAGGGACAACACACAGCCGTGGATTGAAGTGAGCGCTGTATCTAGTTGCACTTGGTGAGCAACGGTTGCCTGGGAAACACATAGTCACGAAGTAAAACAAGGACCAACAAATATGATCTAATTTTAGAGAGTTTTTAACTAACTTCATTACATACATATCATTGCTGTTCAGATTCTCATGATTTTAAACAAGCCACTACCACGGCAAATATAACCACTGATATCAGTTAAAAAATAAATATGAATTTGTTATATATTTTCTCCAAGCAAAAACAATAGCCATTTTTGAACAAATAAAGAAAATATAATATTCATATGAAATAAATGGGCTGCAAGTGTCAAGTTCCAACACGGAGACAGCCTGGTTTTAGCCAAAATAAATAAAACTACAAATAAGTAACCCAAGCTATGCAGATACCTCATCAACTCTGATTATAAACTCTTTTTGCCAGGTCACTTTTTCTAGTTTTTTTTGTACTTTTAACACTGTTTTTGAAAGGAACCATTAGTTATTGGTTAACTTCACCTAATCTTTCATTGTTGCACTGATGTGCCACTTCAAAAGCAGGACTTGTAACTTTGCATTATTCATTTAACTGGGCCAACACGTTGTGATCTACAGTGTGTGAAACCTGTAAGAATGTGATAAACACAGCCCCAAACCTGCGCTCTCTCTGCAGGAGTATGTGCACTAATGAATGGGTTGCAGATCAGAGTGTTAGCTGCACCGGGGCCTCAGCTCCCTTCATTCCTTTTTGGCACAAAGCAGGGCTTTTCTTTTGGACTTGGAATTGTTCCAGCCTCTTGAAATGATGCAGTGCCTTTGTTTATATTCCACACAACACTGTGCACATGAGCTTCATCCGTCTGATGAGTCTGCGGCTGCGTCTCTCGGCGTGAACACTGGTAGAGCAGCTAGTGCTTTAAAACAATGTCCTGGAGGCTGTTACATAACACAGAGGCAGGCTGTCTCTGCATTACAGCACTGTACAGTCCCTGAGCTTTGTGCTCCCACATCACACATCCCACACGACCGCCCACTTCATTAGGATGCAGGCTTCTCTCTGAAAGTACAGTTAGCGTTAATGGTGTGGGCACAGCACAAGGTTCGGACAATATTTTGCTAGCGTATGTAGAAATCTGTGTAGAAAACTGCTACAGTTATTAAAGGACTGTATAGAGCTTTTCAGAGTAGGTCTGTTTTACAATTAGTTGAACAGAAGTCTTTTTTACTGCTAATGGAGCAAATAATATTACACGTAAATTGTAAAACAAACAAACGTAAAAAACAAAATGGTCTCAATATTTGTAGCTTCTAATGTGTATTCACATTGCACATTAGAAATAACATAATGCAATAATGTATATTTGCATTTGCTTTATATAGTTTGTTACACTCTTGTACTGTCGCTTGTTAAATCCATAGTAAAAGACTGGCATTGGCAACAAGATTATGTTATTAAAAATACATATTTTACCTTAATTTCAGATTTGACTTCTGTTGGAGGACTGAACTGTGAGGGGTGCTTGCACAAAGCATTCACAATGTTTTTTACCCAAAATAAACTGGCACCTGTTATCCCACCTCAGAACCTTTCAAATAACCTGCGGCTTAAAATATGTGGAACATAAAATCTTGTTTTGAAAATCTTGTTTTTTGACACAACTGACCGAAAAAGAAGTCTGAACAAAACAGGTACATGACTTCATGGTGTTGTGTTAGTTACTAGGCAACAGATTCTCTCATTTTGTTTGAGTTTATCCCAGGCCTAAATACAGGTGCCAACATAAAGTTTCATTTTAAAGCCTGTTCTGCCCCAAAACATTGAATAACAGAGAGGTAATCTTTTAAAATAGCCACATATGGTTCATAGAGTCCTGCTGCAGGTGGGGCTTCTGATAATGGTGCAGTTCACTGTGTCCTGTACTCGACCCTCTGCTTGAGCACAATGTAACACCTGTTCTTTCATGTTTTGCCTTGATATTGATTGTGCAGCCTGCTTCATGATGTCTATTTAAAACTTTTAAGGAATGTGTTTTTCAAACATTGCATTATTTTAGCCATCCAAGTCTGTTCTCTGTGGCCATGTGTGAATTATGTTTGAATAGATGACCATTTAAAATAACAAAGGAAGCATACATCTGTTAGTATTAAACTAGATGTTAATTATCTTATGCATAACTCTGTCTGTCATTGGATCATACTTCCACATTCTCTCCTAATGCTTTGCATGCTTCTCTTGTTGCTCGAACGTGTGCTCAGGCCCCATCGGTCACTGTGTACGTGTCCAGTCTTGAGTAGAAGGGAGGTCAATCACTGTCTTTTCAAAGGCACAAACATGTGTCAAGGATTCCCCATAAACCACTTGAGCAGCAAACAGCAGTTTGTCAAAGCCAGGAGCTTCCCCCGCTGTGCACCACTGACTCAAATTGTCTCCAAAATACAAACTGCCTCTGCAAATAACACTGGATCTGTGTGCCATTCTTGAGCTTATGCCCAGTCCCCCTACAGCCAGGAGTGGGGTGGCCATGCCATAAGTGTCCCACAGGTCGAAATATCTTGTTCTGTTTGTTTGTTTTTCCCATTTGTTTTTGTTTCTTCATTTATATGGGCCGTTTTACTGCTTATATATTAGGAAAGCTCATTTTGGAAATGAAAGTTAAGTGGACTGCAATTCATTTTAGACGAAAAGGAATTATTCACCAAAAAATGCAAACACTGCAAGTGAGTATGTGTGTGCTGTTAAGGAGTGGGAAGAAAACAGTAACAGTATGATGTGCGAGAACATGCACAGAATGACAAATAATCCCACGTAACACAGACTGTTGTAGGACTTGTGCTTCCATATCGATGACTGTTAAACTGAGAGTTGCCTGAAGATTAGCATAACCGCTGCTGCCTTTTTGATGATGTCACATGTAACAAGCTTTATAGACAGGCACTGCAGCCAGTCTTCAATAAGATGTATTAGATTTCCAGGTCTTTCACAACAAAAAAGCATTTTCTGCAGAGCGCTTCAGGCTCAAGTTTAGTGTTAAACAGCAGAATTTGTGATGAGGCAGCACATGTTACACACACACACCATGACAATCGACTGACTGCGCTGAAAAGCCTGCAGTGGACTTCACATGAAATTGCATTCTGCTTGCTTTCAGATTGTTATCAAATTGCAGAGCTGTGGGTGCAAACCGGTGTAAATACTGCAGCCAAACAGCACATTATCCATGCACAGTGCACTACAAGAAACACCTTCATGTGCCAGTTAACAACCCTTAATAGTGCTCACTCTGGAGTTCTGGCTCCAAGTATTTCTGTGCTACATTTAGCCTTCCTAATGTGAAACATTCGATCAAAGGGTTCCCTCTCAACATCACAAGCTGCAGTTAATCTGTCCCAGACTGGATCTTTCTAAAGCTGCCTCTCAAAGTGCAAAACTGTCTGATGTAGAGACCTGCAGCAAATAGATATAATGCTCAAGTGCATTTAGATGTTAATGGAGGTCACTAAAAGAATGCATTCGATTTTCTGACTGGCATATGGAAAAAAATAATCAATTGTCAAACCTTTTAGCCACTTAATTCACTGGACCAAATTCCTAGTTGAGGGACAGCAATTGATATTTTATGAGAACTGGATAAAAGTCTCATATCTTTTTGTGTTGCCAAATTGTCCCAGTGGTCACTCATGGTACTGCAACAAAAACAGTATGTAGTATTGTTGGCCTAATACTGAGAAAGAAATCCCTTCAACTCACAATTATTTATACACGTTAAAGCGGTTTATCTAAAATGCGTCCAGGTCTTTCCCAGTCAGGTTGTCACTTCCCCAAAGTCACATGCTTTGTTATTGTGATTGGTTGTCTGTTCAACTTTGTCTATAGTGTCAATTGGTACTGCTTTCTTTAAATCCCCCTGAAATCCATAAAGACTAGAATAATTATTTTTTAGAAAAAGCATGGCTGGATAGGCTTGTATAGCAGCCAATGATACTAACATAAATAATGATCATAGTATTAAATAAATGTAAAGCTAATTCCACTCCACTCCTTAGCCTGTAAATTTACTGTATCCTTTTAATTGTCCTCTGACTCATGTTAACCATCATAAATTGTACAGCAGCTAAAAAGCCCAGTTATGTAACATGGCATTTAAGCTCCCAGCCTTACATTATTTTACATGGAGCCACCTGTAGAAAACAGAATGGCCTTTTAGTGGATTCCTGAATGTGCTCTCCATGGCAGTGTTTTTTATTTCTACAGCAAGTAAAGAAAGCTTTGTATCAAAATAACGATGCCTTCAGTCGAATGTCTGCTGTCCTGTCTCGGCCTTATTGCTGGTGACACTACTGATCTGTCATCGCCTCCTCCACAGAACCCAGGTGCTTATTCATCAGAGCAGAGCGACCCACACTTCAGCACGCCTACGTTCAGCACTCTGCATTTGAATATTCACTTTGACTTTACCGTCTAGTTTGACTGATGAAGGAAACGCTGAATGCCACATAGTAGGCCTATGTAGTTCTAGTGAAGAGATTTTCTGATCACGCAGCAGATTTCTTAGAAAGACAGAATATTTGCGTGTGTGTTGCCAACAATGTCTACAACAGAAATCTATATTCTCATTCTCAAGAGTTACAAATGTATTTCACAGATTCCACTAGCTAGTTTCCCTGCTGTTTTTACCATGTTTTAAGCTCCAATAAACTGTGGGGGGCTGAGTTTTTTTTTTTATATATACACGTTTCTTTAACTCCATAAACATTCTCATTTTGTTTCTTTCTAAAGTCCAAGTGTTTGGGTGCTTTCTGACAAAAAAGTATTTTGCGGTGCGACTTTGACATATACTACCAAACCATTACCTGTTGTAAACTGACAGCCTGAAGTAGACTGAAGTCTGGAAAGGGCTCAGTTTTTAAAACCCTGGTCATTTCCTGTCCTAAAAATACCATGGTGTTTTAAAAGGTCACTGATTATATTGTAACATAAACTCCAGCGCAGGGTGACGTAAGCCTGGGTTAGCTCGCCCTTTGTCTTGAGGCTGTGATTGGTGTGGAAAGCAGCTTTTTATGAGATGCAGGTGGTTTTACTGTTAGAGCAGAGAAATGGCTTGGCACTAACACTGTTACTCAAGCGCTACAGTCTTTTAAGGGTTAACAGTGACGATAATGGAGAGCCATGTGCCTCCCCACGCACTGTATCCAAGAGAGTGCTCTAGAGTTGACCCACGGCCCCCGAGGGCACTCACTGAGCAGGTAAGCGTTGCAGAAAAACACCCACCCACCAGGGATTGCTTTTCAATTTTCCACAGATTTAACTTGAGCTGTTGCTGCTGTAGCTCTTTCCTGATGTTTCACTTTGTTCTCACCTTGAAGCCTGAAAATTACTTATGTGACTCTTAACCCTTGCTGCCATATTTTACTTAATGAATCCCATCTTTAATTTTACAAAAGCCAAGCCTGTATTACTGGGGTAGTGATATTTCTTTTATGTGCTGTGAAAACTTATCACTTCAATCGTACCCAAGAGTTTTCTTAAACAAGATGCAGGTCGTGTAATCGGCAGGAATGTGGAGATGCAGGATGACATCAGCCCTGTGTTCATTTCAACAAATCCACACAGGAGCCTGTTCAAAGAAGGTCTCTCAGGTTTGATGGCGCAATGAAAAACAAATGTTCTTTTCTGCTCATGAGACAGGAGCTTGTTTTCCACCTGCGTGTTAAAAGTCAAAGATCTTATTGATCAGTGTTATGTAAGCTACAGAGGATATGATCACAGATTCTGAGATTGATGACATAATATATACATAGTACAAGTAAAATAACAGTGATACATTAAACACGATGAACAAAGACATTTCTTTATGTTTGAGGTCTCCTCTTGCCAGGGATGCACAATTTATTGCAAATTTGTTGTTATCATAGTATTAACTATCACAATAACCAAATCATCACAGACAGCATTAATTGTAATAATGTTTTGATATTCAGCATTGCTTATCTTATGTTTTTGTGCTATTGTGGTGCCCGGCACCTTCCTGCCGTGGATAAGAGCAACACAACAGTTGTGAAGAAGCATTTAGTTTAGACCTAAACTTGTTCCATTCAGTTTAGGAACTGTAGTTTTTTATAGTTCATATTTATTCACATTTTCAACTATACAATTTGTCAATATTAACTCAACTCTGGAGCCTGTGGCCACATGAGATTGGATTCTTTATATGCAAATAAACAAGTTCAGCTGACTGGTTGAAATATTGTTGTTTTCATTTAAAGTGAATAAGAAAAACTTTTAAAAGCAGCTTGTATAATGGCTAAACAACTTTCACAGTTTTCTCACTGTTAGTAATCCTCATGAGAAATGCTTTGGTGATGGTATTGTACTCCAACCTCAAGTGCCCCAGGCCACTTTTGAAACCAAACTGTGAGAGCATGTTTTATTGCCTGTTGTCTCGCCAGTAATGCAGTTAGTAATGTGTCTTCTAACTGAAAATAAAAGTCAAAATGACTAAACAAGGAAGATTGTTCACCTTGTTAACATGGACAGGAATCTGTAATCTCCTGACCTTGTCTTAATCTCATGGCATTGCTCTTTGATGGCAGCTAAGTAACGCTGCCTGTTTTTTTAGGAATACAGTTTGGGCTGTAATGTGATGTGCTCTTACTGTTTTATTATCAGGGGTTGGTGGCTCAGCAGCATTAATGGAATCCAATAAGGCATCATATTATTTTCTTATCACTCCACAGTGAGGAATAGCTCTGCAGTAACAGGCTTTTATCTCATATCTCACTCTTAAATTATTATTTACTCTATCCCATCTGTCTGCTGGAAATGCTTCTGTGTGCACATCTACATACTAAAGCACGTATTTATCAGCTTGGCCAAGGACTGCAGTGCAAGGTTTAGTGCTGCTGTTATGGGAGTCTCTCGTCTGACTCATAATAAAACAAAGACAGGGGAAATTTGATCTGTGACAGTGCTGAGCCTGCAGCGAGTGGTCTGGGGTCAGTGACACCAGGGCGAGGGAAGGTTGACTCTGGCCAGTGACCTGTGATTACACAAACACACAGTGGGGATTACACATAAGACAGCATGTTTGTTGCGTAAGATAATAGGTAATACCAGGGTTTGTATGTGTCCCAGGAATTTGTAGAAAAGTATTACAATCATTGAAGCAACCTGGAAATTGATTAAAATGTCCTGAAAACATTGAATTTATTCCTGAAAATGGTAAATTGTATTTGAGCTCCTCACATTACTCTAACTTGTTCTGTAGCTAGTGCAGATTTCTGTCAGAAACTCAACCTGGCTTTAGGTAAACAACACAGCATTAGGTGTATGCCTCCCATAAACCCATTGAGAATTTGAAGTTTAAGTTTTGTCCCCCTGAGGCAGCTGTAGTTTTAGGACTATAACTTGCAGAAGAGAATAATAATCTATAGATTACTGCTTTCAAAAAAGACAGAAATGATCTCTTAAACAGTGCTGTATGTGTACTGTGTTAGTTTTAGAGCACTATACTGCATTGTCATTATGTATGCCCCCAGATGAACCACATTCAAAGTTGTCTGATTGTTGTTGAAAATGTACCTCACGTAAAGCTGGCGCTGGAGAGAAAAGGATGTGACATCTCTGTAAATGATTGACGGCATTCAGAGCTGCTGCCGCTGACTCTCTGTGCTGTTGTCAATTGTCAGATTCTTCTTTGTTTCTGTCTCTGTTTATTTGGAGTCTGGTTATATAACACTCTCTGTAAAACTTCCTGGCAATTAGTGAAGGCATCAGTTCAATGCCCCTCATCAAATAAATAGATGTGACAACTGAATGTCTGGTTTATGTTTGGCCCAAAAGCTGTGCTGTGAGAGCTGTTCTACAAACAAAAAAGCCTAATAGACAGCAATCAACAACATTTTTATGTGTAACATTTTGAAAGGATGAACCAAACTGGTGTTCAGTGCAAACTCTCTCCTGTTAAGTTAGCGTTGTAGACTCACTATTTTCAAAAGTGTGACAGCAATTGTTAGCCAGTAAGAAACTGTTACTGCATTGACAACAAATGTGAGCTAACTTGCTTGATAAATGAGTATTTAAGGGTTATGACCCCAGTGGAAATGCTTGTGTAGTTCTGCTTGAATTGCCCCTTCCTAGTCCACTAGATAGATACAGTAAAACAGCATACATCTCAGTAACAAGCCTTGATCTCCAATATGCACAAGTTGTGGCAGTGGTGGTATTATTATAGTGTGTGAAGTTTTATCATCCTTCGTGAATGCAAAACAAGATGCAGCATGTTTATTGAAATGGAAACAAAACCACAAGTGTGTTGTCCTTGGTTCACATGATAATATTACTTAGAAAGTGTTATAGCATTTGTCTCATTCTGCTAGAGCACCACTATCGCCAGTTATCACAGTATAAGGATATTGCTGAGTTGGTAGCTTTAGATCCTTAGAGGTCGGATGCTATTTTGTAGACAGCCCCCTGTGTGAACTGGTGAGTTATGTAACAGCTCAGGTTGATGCACCACTGTGCTCTAAAGGGAAGCCCTCTGTCATGGCTGCTCTATGAATATTTCAACAAAAGAGCTGTGCTACTTTTTTCATAATTTAACCTTGGGTTGCACTGTGTCAGGTACATTCCTACTCTGAGGTGTTCGTGAGCACAAAACAACAGGAAAATAAAGTATTTCTCAGGGAACATCTATCTCTTTCATCTCTCAAGTCTCTGTTTCTGACTCAGATGAATGTTGGATTTGCGGAGGTGGTTCCAGGCTTTTTTTACTCTTCTGCCACAGCACCAGCAGACATCTTTGTGACTAATTGGCACTTTATGACAGAACTCTGAGCTATAGTTCCCTTTTAACTAAATCCTGTACTTTTTACGATTTGTTTTATGTATAAAATTGGAAATATTACTTAAATGTATTACTACAGTTATTACTACAATTTAAATGATCACACAGTGTTGTGCAGTGTGTGGAGATGGGGAATGTGTCCCAATAATGAGCACATACTGAATGTGAATGTTAAGTCATCATTACGTCAACATGAAATACCACATCGGTTAAGCTGGTTGGTTGGAATGCAGCCACAATATGACGTGATGCTTGTAATAATGCTCTAAGTGTTGGCCCAAGTTGAAAGATAAGCTCCTGAGCAAGAAGTGTGAGCAGTAAACTTCTCAAAAACTTTATCTGAAATTGTAAAGTCATTTGGAAATTCAACCGGATCCTGTTGGTGATTCTTAGGTGTGCCATTAACATGAGGGCTTTATCAGCAGCTTACAAAATATCTCAGCTCTACTAGTGTTTACTTAGTGAGGTGGTTGCCATAGCTACCATTGTGTTTGTGTACCTTTGTTTTGCTCTGGTTTGTAGTGATCCTACAAAGCAGCTGCTCAATGCAATTCACTGTTGCTCTAATTTTTAAATCTGTATTAAAAAAAAAAAGATCTCTTTACTCCTAGTCTTGTCCTGCAGTGGATTAAAGCTGTCTAATACAGACTAATCCTCCCTCAGAGTTAAGACAAAGCAATTAACTTAAGGACTTGGATGGAATTCATAAAGCAAACAGACACTGTCGCCAAGAAGCTCACTAAGAATTGCTCATCTTGTTTTTAATAGGTGTGTTTTTTACAGTCCCCGAAGACTTAATTACTACTTAATTATATTTGCTTATTCCGCCTGTACCCTCTTTTCTGCCTCTCAGCCTAGAAATGTCGTAAAGCAGTCGCCACAGTGAACACATCTGTCAGAAGTCTGCTGCGAGAAGCTATGCGGATTGCTCAGCTGAGCTCACTGTGTTTGCATGGCAAACAAATGAGACTAACCTAAGCATGAGAGGTCTGGGAGAGACAAACTGGCTACAACTCGAAGTGAATGAGTGACACAAAGCCTGTTTTAACTTTCCTATGATTAACAGAGTGTTGTTGTGTTGACTTCATCACATCACACTGAAACTGAGGAAATAATGCTGCTGGTCTGGATGCACCTGTAGCTCAGGAAGTGTTTTCAGTGTGTAATTTGTGAAGCTTCGTCAAATTGTGAATGAAACAATATTAAGCATTGTGTTCACACGTGCTGTGTTTTGGGGGAAGGGTTTAGGCTTACTCAACACACTGATGGATAGAGTTACAGCCATTCTTACAGGACGGTCTGTACATAAAGTAAAGCAACATACAAGATGTGCAAGACTGTATCACCAGAATCAACCCAGAACTCATTTAACTTGAAAATTCATTACAGTTTCAATAGGATGATATCTGCCCCAAGAATAAAGCAACCTCCTTTTTATGCCAGACTGAAGGTGTTTGGAGTACTGCAGGAGCTCTACAGTCTGTGTTTAATGACTAATCGGATCAAATCAGAACGGATACATTAAGTCTTCCACGTTGCATTTTTGGAATACATAATAACAGGACTTAGTAAAATGTTACTTGTCACTTACCAACTTTAATGGCTTTATTCTTACGGCCCTGTGAAATTCATTAAAAAGGCTTTGTTGGTGGTTGTGAAATTAAAAAGACCGTTTAATAAATTCTCCTCACGGCTCCCTTACTGAGTGGCTGAAAGCCAAACTGAATTGTAAAGCAGATGCTGTCAAGACGGAGTCATAAATTAACAATTTTATAAATTAAAGTATTGAAGGTGGTAGCTGGTAAATGCATGCTTCCAAAATAATATGAGACTATCTATTATTCAAGTGGACACAAGACAATTTGATTCTATGGCATGGAGCAATTTAATTATTCATTTGTGCCTATTCCAACAATCTACATATACATTTAGTGTACCTCTCTATATATGTTGTGCTACTTTTACCATATCTCTTTTTTATGAGTAAGTAGCTGGTTTGGAATCTTGGGAAAGTGCACACATATAGCAGTCACTTCAAAACCTTAAAGTGATCTTGGCATCTGAAGTACAACCAATCTAAACAAAAATGAATGTTTTAACACATGATCCATTGCATGTATGCACACAGAGACTTTGAACGGCTCACTAACAAAGCCTAGAGTCTTGTCATGATGCTCTCAAGAAGGCACAGACTGCAGCACAGTAAATTGCTGGTATTAATTTATCTTTTTGCAGAGCTTTTACTTTCCATTTTATATTTACAATGGGACATTTGTGAGCAATTAGCTCATTAGAAATAGTGGGAAAAACACACACAGTCAGACTTATAAAATAAAACTTTAAAAAGCTCCATTATGTGCCGTAAAATGAAGTCACTGATGATGCCGTTTTTCCAGGTGCGTTATTCGAGGTGACTTCTGGTCTTACAGTCTGTAGAGTATGGAGCATGACTTTATTAAGATTAGGTCACAATATCCAGACCACTTGTGAATGCTGGTGTTGTGCAAGTGTCCAGGAGAGGTGTCACTTTCCGAAGGGTGGACTCCCTGACCTCATGGAGAGCTCAGAGTCTCTACGCTTGAATTTGATTTAACTTAGACCAACAAACACTTCTGAGCGGGATATTCATGGTTCCCCTGGTTCCTAATAATTATTGTGACCTGTGACTCTGTCTAGCTGGAGCATAAAATGAAACGTGCTCTTTGACCTGCACTTAACTCAATGAGAACTTGTCTCTCATCCAGGCTATTAGATTCGCTGTGGCTGTACATATGAACCCTCTTTGCACACTGTTAAACTGCTGTGTGCATTTTACTACAGGCACTTTTCAGGAGTGCAGTAACCATTTAAAAAACTCAGGAATGTTAGCCTGCCTTTTTGTGCAGAAGAACAAAGTCTATATTTAGGTACAAAGCTAAACTCCCTGGGGCCGGATGCATTTGACTTACCAACTATGGGAACATACAAAAATATAAGCTGCTCAGGCCTGATTTGTCCTCCTTATTAGACAAATATGGATAATAGTTTAGGTGCACAACATAAAAGAATAGTAAAGCATGTGTTTACAGTTATATACTGCTCTCCTTGGTACAGTTTAGGTACATGGTTACGTCTATTCTTAAACTTTGAAGTTTGTTCTTCTGCTGTTTTACTAAACACATGCTTTCTGTATTCTTTTTCATACACTAGAGACCCACTTGTTACATGAAGTATTTAAATGGCCTTGGAGTTATCAGTGCAAAATTTGCAAAGTTGACTGTTGTTTGAATGGGAGTCAAGGTTTGTGACTGCTACAAGCAGTGCACAGATTAATGGCTTAATTATGTGCATGCACTGCAGGAAATTTCCCGAGGGACCAAGACATTTTCTGAAGACGTAGAGTATTACACTACGGGTGCAAATGGTCTGGATAAGATATAGTATGCGCGATTTCTATTGAAATAAAATGAAACCTTACACACAAAATCACGTTTTCTGCACCTCTAAAACCAAGCAGGTGATAGTATCTGTAAACCAGCTGCCCTCTGGCTGTATTTCATCATTTTCCTGCTTTGTTTACATTGGAGGGATGTTTTGTGTATGTAGCTCTCAGCAAATCACAGCTCCCAGAAGAAAAGAAAAAGCAGTAAAAGTTTATGACTGTGGGATTCATTTAAAGCCATAGTTAACCCAGATTGGTCTTTTGCTGACTCTTAAAATCCTGTATCTCATGCCTTTAATTTTTAAAGGAGAAGCATGCAACAATGCAGGTCTTGTTACCATGGCAGCAACTTACGCAACAACTAAGTTACCACAAATCAAAAACGTGTAATATACATATTACATAAGAAAACTAAACCATTATCCATATGCCAGACATTTTCACTTAGCATATCGATATTTATCATGCAGAGAAGAAAACAAACTGTTCTTGAGGACTACACAGTGGATTACAAATGTATTCTGATGGCCTTGGCTTCATGTACCCTTCTAAATGAAACTATGTTACTGTCTTGAGGAGTAAGAAGCTAACACATTATTATTTTTAAGTTGATACAGAGGTATTGTCCATGAGGAAAATTTAAATAAGTCATCGCAATATCAAACAACAATATCACACGTTACATATTATATAATCATTCAAGTTTTCAACAACATTGGTTTTGTTCCTAGGATCTTGTAGTTCCAGGTGTTACTGTACTTTTTAAGGATTTGTGTACCGGGGAATGTTTTATAAATGTTCTCACAGATTCCAGTCATTTCTACCCACATCTCCCTCCAGGCTTTCACTCTTGTCATCTTCTCTTCATGTCATTTTCCTTTTGTTTCCACACTCCCTCCTCACCCACCTCCTCCTTGTGTCTGCTCTGACAAAGCTTCGACTATGTGCCTTGAATAACAAACCAATGGGGGGATTCTCTCTCTCAGGCTTTTCCCTGTGAGAATACACCAGACGGGATAGGGGCCCTGCTTTTGATGGAGGGCATTGACAAATAGCAGTAACTCAGCATCAAGATTAAACTCCTCTACGAGTGAAGGCCCCAATATGGCTGTCACCTTGACCTCTCCATGTTGAAGCTATCTGCCCTTCTGTCCATCACTGTTGCCATGACGCAGACCTGTCATTCCTGTCTCACCTTGTATGAAGCAGTCAAGACTTCTCTGACGGAGATAAAAAAAAAAAATCAATACCACAAGCTCTTGGCCTAAGTGTGATCAGTGACTTAGCTTCGGCCTCCAGTGAGCCGTACCGGATGTAAAGATGAATTACAGCTGACCCGGCTGCCATGGAAACCCCATCTGAAGCTCCTCCCACTCTCTTTAGTTGCCATTTCTCATGTGTGCCTGCTGTAGTCTGCGGCAAAGGAGAGTGTGCTGCCTGAGGAGAGTAGCTGCTTTGAGAAAGAAAATATAGAGGATTTCTCCAATACAAATACAGATGTGTCTTCTAATGGAGCAATAACTTATTCAACTTTAATTCTTCATAATTTGGGTGGTTTGGGTTTTCTGTTTTCCCAACTGTTTACACTCTGCCTGTCCCTTATGTCCACTTTCTAATCCTAATAATATCATTTCTTAGTTTTATTAGACACATCTTTATTCTGTTGGGTGAAGAGCTTGAGCATGTGTGTACATTTATTGCTCCCCGTGGGTAAGTATCAGCTTCAGAGAACCTCAGCCATGACTGATGATTGAAAATATTGATTTCTGTTCATCTTAGTGTGGAGAAGTGAGGAAGCATCGAATAAGAAGATTGAGATACAGGAATTTAAGCCAAATGTCAATATCTCCAAATTCCCTTGTGTCTATTGGCTGTCCTAGCTTTTTAGGTTTTTTGCATTGTATTTGCGTTTACGGTTAAGTGATCCAACGTGAATACCTTCTGGCTAAAATAATTATCAGAATGTGTTAGAATATTTTAGATCTTAATAGTTTAATCAATAATGTAAAGCCTGTTAACCTAAGAAACTAACTAACTCTATTATTATAAACTAATTCTGTAGTGTCAAGACTTATTTTTTCTAGTGTAGTACATGGAAAAGGTGCCCTAAGCTCTCCTGTGTGTAAAAATCAGCACTTGTTTTTACTTGCATCGGAAGACCACCTACTGTGTTTCTTGAGAGCACGCTGGGCTGGCCCTAAAGGTTGCCACAGTCAGCCATCTTGGTTAAGATGGCTGCACATCAGTGGCTTTAAGTATAGGCTTGTCCTCTACAGTTTTGTTCTTCACAAAAGACTGAGAACCTTCCGGTGTAATTTAAAACTTAAAGACAGTCTGTAATGCTATAAAACACGATCATTTCCTACCCTTAATTCTTATCAAATCATGAATGCCTGCTCTCATCTGTTTGCATCTCTTTGCCTTTAACCAAAGTTGAGTCATGTTTAGCTCTGTCTGTCTTTTTTCCCAGTGTCTCAAACAGTTCCTTCTGTCTGTTGCAGTGGAGCGCGAAGTGGTTCAGAAGAGAACCTTCACCAGATGGATGAATCTACATTTAGAAAAGGTTAGTTGAGTGAAATGGTGTCTGAGCAGAGAAAGACAGTAATCATGGTTTGCCACTGGGTTATTACTTAGCAGCTCACTGAACTTTAATTTACTATCTGACTGCAACAAGACAAGTTTCTTTTATTGCCACTCCACCCCAAACCCAGCAGCCCTTCTGGTTCAGCTCTGACAGGACCACAGCGGCGCTCCATGTGTGCTCTAATGCTGCAGAGGCACGTGCAGGGCGTAAACAGTGCAGCCTCCACCACCGCTCTGTGAATTATACATGGGCGTTTGTGGACTTGCCTGTGTGCATCATCAAATTTTCATTAGACTGTAAAGTACTAATTTAGGAGAACACTGGAGGTGTAACAGTTGTATCTGTCCCAAAGTAGCCGTTTGCCTCTCCACGGTGCACAGCGAGCAGGCTGCATCTGACTGCTGCTGGGGGAAAACAACCCCCACACCTCCACTTACTCTCTCATCTTTCCTGCAGTGTAATGCTGCATCTTATCATTTTTTTGTCATATAATCATTTCTACTTATGTCTATTGTCATATATCTCTCATTAGAAAGAATACAGTAATTATCACTCTTTCACATTTGATTACCTTGCGCACTAATTGCTCTTACATCGGGTTAAGCTGAGCATGTATAATAAAATCACCAGATCAGTTGGAGAAAAAATAGTAATCTGTACAGTTTTATTATGATCTAACCTTTATTGAAGCTGATAAAGGGTTAAAATCACAAATTAGTCATTACCTGTGACATCAGTGTGTTTGTTAATTTGGGGTGAGTTGCAGTGACATGAAGTGTGTGGCGTGAGATACAGCCTTTTGTTTTGTCTCGCACAATGAGCCTGTCTTCACTTGCTGACTTCTTGGCCTGTTATCAAATCTCTGACCCAATAATTGACAATCAGACATTTGTTTTCTGTTTGTCATCTTGGAAAGTTCCAGTCGTTTTCATCCACGCCTGTCAACCTCTTAAAGCATGTTTAGGCAAGCACTAAAGCCCTTGTTACTCCTGCAGACTTGTTACTACAAAGAATTAACTGATTATATATTTCCAAATTGAACTCATGTATAGTAGGCACATTGTGTGGCATCTACTCTGAGTCAGGAAGGTGTGTTCATAGAGATCATGGCACGTCATGGATGATTATGGGCCTGAACAATCTTGAATTTATGCCGCGTTAAAGTTGACTTTGCTTCCCTATATATGTCGATATGTAAATTAGCTGCCAATGGCTAATCACAGAAATGATTAATGGGGGTTGTTTGCTAGAACATTAAGATCCTTTAACGTTGTTAGGAGTCCAGCTGCAGATAATAGCAGCTAATATCCTTGACAGATTGTTTGATCCGCAGTGACAGCCTTGAGCACTTGAATATCAAGAAGATATTAAAAACTACTCTCTTAAAACTAAATTAGGTTTTGCAGTCTAGTCACCTACACATGCACTTTTACACAATTAGTATGCACAACACAAGATTAGGTCACAATATTAACTTAAGTTTTCTGTTTTGTGCTTAGTGTAACCCACCGATTGAGGTCAATGATCTTTTCCGGGACATCCAAGACGGACACATCCTTATGGCTCTGCTGGAGGAGCTCTCTGGCTGCAAACTGGTTCGATTCCTACTTTTAAATATCAGTATTTCTGGAAATATATATAGTAATTTGTTACAGTTAATGATGTTTTCTTGCAGCTTCATGGATTCAAGAAGTCCTCCCATCGTATTTTCCGGCTCAACAACATTGCCAAGGTCTTGTCATTTCTAGAGGAGAGAAATGTGAGTGTAGCATAATCCCTTGTTATTTCCAAATGAATGGTTCTTGTTTTATTCAGAATGTATTTGTTGTTGTGTTTTCAGGTGAAGCTGGTCAGCATTGATGCGGTTGATGTTGCTGATGGAAACTCCTCTATCATCCTAGGCCTCATCTGGAACATCATCCTTTTCTTCCAGGTAACCTGATTTTCCAAACTCTGTTTTGATCTGCCTTTGAGTCAACCCTTCTTTTTTAATCTCATCTTTGAGCTCTAAGGATACTCTCTCACTCGCTGTCTCTGCCTTTCATATTAGGCAAAATGAGGTCAAGTGTGAGGCGAAAGTATCTACTTCATAGCCTGTGCTTTTCCATTTACATCAAAGTAAAGATTACTGAGTAATTGATGTAATTCCTAGTATGGGTCAGTGTCTTGGAGAAACAGAACAAAGACATGTTCAGTGCATCATGGAATAAATCTGTCTTCTGTGAAAGCTCGGGTATTAAGCACAAGACTGATAAATTGCTTGATGGATGTTATAATCAAAAGAAATTGAACCACTGCTGTGTTTGTAGGTACCAATACTAACAACTAATTTGCAGACGTAACAGCAAGGTCAACATTTTATAATACAACAAAAAGGAAACAATTACTATCTGCAATTATTTACATCAATTAAACCTGGTTTACATTCTGTTGTGAATATAAGGGCTCATACTGGTAAGACTTAAACTCTGTGTTCATAATTACTCATATTACTCAGACATTTTATGGTCAACTTTATAATCATCTTCATAATTGTTATAATGGTAGTTAACAGTGCTTATTTCCTACTCAACTACTTTATAAGATATAATTTCCACGCTTTTTTAGATGCTACCTTGTATTTGTCACACAACTTACAGCCATGTTAAAATGTATCAAACTACAGTTATAATGCATTATAATATCTATGTTATAATGTGTCTGTTTCATGTTATACTATATGTTTGCTTTGTGTGAAGTGTTACCCATCTTTGTGAAGTGAAGCTATACACAAACTGTATATCTTCTGCCAGATTAAGGAGCTGACTGGAAACATCCGGAGTCAGTTCCCATCCTGCTCCAGCCTGTCGTCCATCCCCACCAGCTCAGACTCGGACGCATCCTTCTCCAGCACGCCGTCCGATGAGAGACAGTCGTCCACAAACCCAATGCGGGAACACAGTAAAGCTATCAAGAAACTGCTGCAGTGGGTGCAGAGGAGGACGCGCAAGTGAGTGTTGTCTGGAATTCATAAACAAAACTGAGATGGTGTTCACACTGCATGAGAATGACCCAATCTGGAAGCATCTCAACCTGAAAGAAGTACACCAGATTTCATGGAGTTTGAGTGTTCCAAAATTCACAGTGCAGTACAATTAGATTTTAAACAATTTTGCATGGGAGGGGGGGGGGGAGAAAGGAAGGGGGGGGGGAAAAAACCCCCCCAAAAAAAAAACAAAAACCACAAAAAAAAACAAAAAAAAAAAAAAAAAAGAGGGGGGAAAAAAAAAAAAAAAAAAAGCAAAAGGGGGGGGGGGGGGGGGGGGGGGGGGGGGGGGAAGGGAGAACCCCCGCCCACCCCCCCAAAACCCCCCCAGGGGCGGGGGGGCCCCAAAAACAAAGGGGGGGGGGGGGCCCCCCCAACCCCCCAAAAAGGGGGAGGCGGTGGAAGATGAAATGAAAATGAAATGAAACAATTTTGCATTGTGGGTCACTCAATAAGCAACAGACTTAAGTAAATACAGATGTCTTTCCACCTTTTGCACTGATCATACACTGTATACTTTGTCTTAGGTATGGTGTGGCCGTGCAGGATTTTGGAAAGAGCTGGACGAGTGGTCTTGCCTTTCTGGCCGTCATTAAGTCCATCGACTCCAGTTTGGTGGACATGAGAAAAGCCCTGTTGAGAAGTCCCAGGGAGAATCTAGAAGATGCCTTCCGGATAGCGCACTACAGTCTGGGCATCCCAAGACTACTGGAGCCTGAGGGTAATGTATCATCTTCTTTAATATGAATAACATTTGAATATTACCTTTTTGCTTTGAATGCAGTCTCATGGTTGGGATTATTCTGAATAATCAGTATTGGATTTCCCCTGCAGTAATAATTAGGTTTTTATGAGGTGTGAAGCCTTAGTAATTGCTTAAGTTGCTGACATCAAAATATTACAACTCTATGTAGTCCATGCTCATGGGAAAAATATAAAAGTGAATGGTGTTCTAACATCAGCTTCCACACACCAGCCGAAAGTTATTAATGGAGTTAATTGGAAGACTGAATGTTTTTACTCATGTGGTCCTTAATTGTCCAAATTTCCAAGTTCATTCTTCATTTTTTCAATCATGTGCTTTCAAGGCAGAACATTTTTTTTCCCCAGTTGTCTGTTATTATTTGCATCTAACACTTATTTCAGGCTAGATTTGTATTTGTATGTTTTGTTTAAATTAAAACTGAATGCTAGTAGTTCATATAAAATGTAACTTTACTTACCTTACCTGGCAAATGGCAAACAATAGTTTTTGTCATAAGTTCAGGTCACTGTCATGAAGGTAAGAGTCAATGTGCTATAATATGCCCTAATAATGCATAAGGGTCAAATTGTAAAGTTAAACAAATTAACCCCAGTTTCTGAGTTCCTTTTCCAACTTCAGCTGCATTCATCTGCTTTTTCCATGTTTTAAGGACCCCATGAATGCAGCATTAGCATCAAAACAATCTTTAATATCATTCTCTCTGTCTGCCTAGATGTGACTATGAATGTGCCAGATGAGCAGTCCATTATAATGTATGTGTCACAATTCCTGGAGCATTTTCCTGGCATTGAAGAGGTAGGACTCTCATGAATGGTACCATGAGTCATACCCACCTACAATCACGATTTGAAACGAACACTCATAGTTGTTTCTGTTGCTATTCGTTGTCCTGCCTTAGCCTGAGGAGCCTATCCAGGTGATTGAACGGAGCGTCTCAATGGGCCGACTGAACTTCCGTGAGAGTGACATTGACCACTTCAGGAATGGCGCACATCGGGGCAGAGTAAAAGAGAGGTCCTATATGTTCCAGAAGGACTGCGCTGCACCTCCACCCAAAATTTTAATCTC
The DNA here is from genome assembly GCA_036850595.1 of Rhyacichthys aspro. NCBI lineage: Eukaryota > Metazoa > Chordata > Actinopteri > Gobiiformes > Rhyacichthyidae > Rhyacichthys > Rhyacichthys aspro. The sequence goes on along the minus strand of CM072169.1, from coordinate 14,496,988 downwards.
GTCCGTGTCAGAGGACAGGGGCATTGTGTCGCCTCCGTTCAGACAAGCTGCAGCTCGATCGTGGTCTACAGAGGGCTTCCTGTCTGATTCCTCACAAATGGAAGACAACTCCAGCCGCGTAGTGGAGGAGTCCAAGAAAGAAGTCAATCAGGACTCTAACAACCCAGACTCTAACTCCCCTGAGCTACGCCAGATTCACTCACCAACTGACTCTGCAGCGCCCGAGTCAGTGATTGGTGATTCTGCCATCAGCTCACCAGATTCATGGATTGAGAGCGAATACAACGTGACACCAGAGAAATTCTGTGAGAGTCGAAGTGACAGCTCACTATGTGACAGCGGAACAGCGTGGGATATTTACCGTGCAACACCTGTGGAAATCACCAACAGCGATGAAGGATTGGCACCGTCTGAAGAAAGACTTTCTGATGAACAGCAGTCTTATATTGATGAAGGAATCTACTCTTTAAGTTCACTGGAGAGTACGCAGGAGAGAATTGAGGGTCATGTAGAAAAGAAGCAGGAGGATATATTAAAAGACAAAGAGGCAGTAAATGAGAACCAGGAAATAAACTTGCAGGTGGTCAATCAAAATGAAGCTAACATTGCAAAAGAAAAAAGTTCTACACAGATAGATGCAACTGTTCTTGATATAGTGCAGACTGAGCAAGATCCATCCATAAGGTTTAGTGATTCAAAAGAACTGGCCAGTGATAAAGAAGTCAGTGAAGAGATGAAGCAGCGTGACAATGAAGAACCAGTCGGTGCAAGTACTGAAGAACAAGTTGAAACTGAAATTAAAGTAACAGACTTTGTTGGGGATAGACAGGATGATCAATGTCAAGCCAAAGCTCAAAGTGAAAGTCTTAAAGAGAAAAGCAACTCACAAAAAGAGGAAAGTGAATGTCAGAAATTAGATTCATCTTCAGAGGCAAGAGATCATTTGAAAGAGGAGGCAAGTGAAGAAAGTGTAGAATCACAATATAAAGCAATTGAAGATGCCATTGAAGGCCAAACTAATCTTCAAGGAGATTTGAAGTTTTGTGATCTTCCTGAAAACGCTTTACACACCAGCCAAGAGTCTGTCACACATTTGGGGCCAATCACAGGCATTACTATACCACTCATTTCAATTTCTAGTGAGCCGGACGAGCCAGAACTGGGACTGTCTGGCTCCGATGAGGAAGACCAGTATGCTAATAAGGACGTGGGTCTGACCGAGACTTCAGAAAGTATGGGAGCTGAAACTAATATAGACAGTGAAGGGGAAAACCCTGTAATGATTCCTTCTTGTTTCATTACAGAAAATATAGACATGATAGCCTCAGAGGAAACAACAGACATGGACAATGGGGATTTGGATGAAAAAGAGGAATTTGACATCAAGAAATTGTCAAATGGCACATACAGTGTAGAAAATATGGAAGTAAGTGAGAGCACACAGAAAGTGGTTTCTCCTAAAAAAGATTTTGATAATTCCGTGGTGGATTTCAATTCACTGTCTCATTCTGAGGAGCCTGAAATTGACACATTGAATAGGGGGCACCAAGATGAACTTTGCAGCTCTTTTTCTGCCATTGATACAGCAAAAACACAGCAGACATCACTGGATGCAATCGCTCTTGAGTCCAATGGCAATGCTGTCACTTTATCCAATGACTCTGCAGATGCATGCAGAGACAAGGGGCAGTTTTACACAGACTATAAGCGAAGTTCTCCCACAGGGAAACTTGTTGACTTGGAACCCATGGATTTGTTCTACCCTGACAAAGAGGAACCCATGTTTACAGAGCCAGCTGATACTGACATGCAGAGCTGGCCCTCTGTCCTGAGTGTGTCTCCTCTTCAGCCCGCACCAGTTTCTGAGGATCCATCAGACGACCAGCTGTTTACCCAACTGGATGAAGACTCAAATGGGATGGAGTCAAAAACAAAATCAGACCAGGTAAATACATATTCATTTGTAATGTAAGATCCTCTGATTGACAAAACCATATCCATTGTTTAAGATTTAACAATTGAGCATATTTACTGTACAAACCTTGCGACTTAATAGTAACGGCCAAAACAAAATAGTGCGGTAAAATGCTCAATTAACCATTATACTGATGTAGTATTGCCCAGCTCTAACTACTGTAGCTGTACATGACTGGTGTAGATCTCAATTTGACAGGACAATTTGACTTTGTTAATAATACGTTAAAAGTAACAGTTTCTGCCTGTGAAGCCCGATGGCCAATATAACAAGCAACATGAAGCAACGTGACAGTTCACACTTCCACAGGATCACACCTAACGACCAGATGACCTGCCGGCATTCATCTTTCTCAGACACACAGTTCTGTCACTTGGGCTGTTGAAAGCTTGTGGGCAGTGTGATCTTTCCATAATTACCATCTTTACCCATATAAATCCAACAAAAATAGGACAATGTTGCCACAAATTTGTCTTGTTTTTTGAATAAATGTATGAACCCCTGTATAAACAGATGCTCTCCCTCATTTATACGACTAATGTGTGACACTGCCATGCCGTCTTGTCCTCTTTTTAGATGATACCAGAGAGCCATGAAGTGAATGACAAAGCTTCTGGATCTCTGGGCTGGTGCATGTTGCCTGAGAAGAAGAAAGAAGAACCTCTGTCTAATGAAGAAGATGCCATTGATCTCAGTGCAGCTCAGCAACAGAGCGCTCCCACAGACCCTGTGAGGTAGGCTGTCTATTCTTATTCCTCTCCCTGGTACACTGAGAAACACACTGTACCCAAGGGAAATCGCTCTGACCTGGCCTCTCTCTGATTTCTCTGATATTTCCTTAAATGTACGGCAGAATTATCTATGAGCTCGACAGAAGGGCCTTGCGAGGTTTAATAGAGTAAAAACAGTGCGCCTTGATTAAGGTGTTTTTGTTTGTTTCAGGATTTGATCTCTATTTAAGTGTGGTGACATTTTGTACTGTATGTCTAGCTTTTAACTACACTTTTAACTGGTGGAACACGACTAAATGGACACGTTAATTTGAAACTTAACATGCTTTGACACAAGGATAGAAAAGGATTCCTGTTGTGCTTCATACCTTTGTTACACTAATGATAAAAGAAGGTCAGGAGATAGTCAAGTACATAAGGCTTTTACTCCTGTGCTTCCCTTGATCTGGCTAAAACCTAAATAATTTACATTGTTCTTTTTTTAGAAGTTACATTAATAGTTCCAGCAGACAAGATGAAATCCAGATCCCTCCAGTCCTCCGCCACAGAAAGGGACCCCGCTTCACTGAATCTACGGTTCGTTTGACACTCCATTTCCGTCTCTACAGACAATTCACTGTTGCTGTAAATATTAAAAAGACCCTCTCTGCTGTATCTTGTTTTCTCAGGACAATCAGAGACCCATAACTGCCTCTGCCAGCAAAGATGACAGTGACAGCTCTGATTATTGGTGAGTAAAAAGTTCCTTCTTCTTATGTCATCGTCTTGTAAAAACGAGGCATCAAATGTGTATCCTGAAGTGTACAATATTTGAACCTGTCTGGTTTGATTAATGTGAATGTAGACTGCCAAACAGGCTCTGGTGAATTAGGACACCTCGCAAATGAACTCCCCAAAATAAAACATGTCATGAATATTTAACATTGAACGTGTCCAACTGGAAAATCAGTTCATTGAGAATTGAAACTTAAATCTGGGGCAGTCTCAGTGACACTTTAGATTTTCTCTCTTTTGCTTTGGTTTGATCTCTCATAATGTATCTTTTCTTTCTGTGCGTAGGCTTGGTGACAGCTGGGAGCCATATGTTCTTCTGCTGCTGTGGCTGCTACTCTACTGTTTCTGGATTTTGCCCCAGATGGACCTGAAAACACTGCCCAGCCTGCTGCTCAACACTAGACAATAGATACTCACATGTACACTGTAAATGCAAACACACTACATCACCACTTACTTAGACGCATCATTACAAGATACACACATATATACAGCTCAACTGCCAGCCTCTTGTTCTTGTTGCTTCCTCCAGATCAATTGAAGGCATTAAACATGTATATTTCAAATAGAGCGTTTTGCTTTTAGCAGTAAATGTGTCTGAAAAAGATCTGCATGATTGTTTATGAGGGTCATTGCAGGGAACATACACTATACCCATACTTTATATAAGTATGTCATATCAAGCCAGCTTTTTCAAGTTTCTTCCACCAGTTCAAATTTTAGAGAAGCATTTCATGAATTTGATCACTCAGCAGCCAAGTCATGATATAAAAAATGACCTTTGAATTATTGTTGAATATTATAAATATGTTTGAAGTTTAGCAAGTTGTCTAGATCTATATAACTTTAACATGTAAAATTATTATTATATACTATTGAAAAAAAAAAGAAAAGTCTGGCCTTGTTGTTAGAGCCTTAGAATGTCCCAGCAGTGGCCCTGATATGTATATCACAGATCTGCTCCTGTTTTATAGACATAAAACATTTGTGGTTTATCGTTGTAAAAAGCCAATAGAAATATTATCAGCTACTGTACAGCACATACTGACTTGTAGATAGAGATGTACACTAAGGATGTATGGATGCACAGTTGCCTATTTGAAAAGCCATTTTTCCCAGCGAAGTGAGATGTTAAATATTCAAAGTGCTATGGGTGTTATACCAGGAAAATAAGAGTATATGATTGATTCTCAGCTTATGTAAATCTGTCTGAATGAAGGCTGACTGAGAAATGTGTTGCACTTTTGAAATAGAATACAAACTGCCAAAGATAGCACTAATGCAGAATGTTACCGACTCATAATTATGAAAATAATATCAAAAATCACTTGTACTAAATCATGACCCCACCTCTGTATTGTAACATAGTAAAGCAGATTATGTATTTGTAATATTTTATGTCTGAAATATATGAATGGATTTTTAGAAAAAGTTTTATGATATGATGAAATTTTAAGAAATGTTTCAGTGATTCAGCCATGCTTAAGCTTGCCCAAGCCTGTCTATGATAAGAGAATGCTTTACTTTCTATGTGTTATTTTTAAATAATGTCTTTAATGAAGCACTATGACAAACTAAATAATTTATTTCATCTCTGTCCGTCCATAAGCACAAAGTAGGTTGATCACAGCATGGCCAAGCAGTGGGTGAAGCTACTGTTTACTTTTCATAATAAATAGATCCTCCATCCACAACAGAGGAGCCATTCTTTCCAGTTTACCACAAACTCAATGGCCATAGTTCAAGTGAGTTTAAGTGTATGGATGAGTTTTTGTTCCTTAATCCTTGTGAGAACAGAGATGTGCCCCAGTTCTTTGGCAGTATGCAAAATAATGCTAAATAGCCAATTAAAATCAATCAAACCATGACATGGATTGCTTATGTTGTAATTCTCTATGTAAAATCAATGAGGCTCTGATAAATGTTATGCATGTTCTACTAAAAAAATTTAAGTCATCCATTATGTAGCGTGCAGCATAGGCCACATCCCAAGAGACAGTACCAGCTGACCTAGAGGGCCAAGGTTCGCCCTCACAGTCTAAAATGGGAGCTAACAAAGATAGCAGAGAATAGTTTAATGTCTTTACAAGGATATACCATGAATGTGTGACTGTGTTTGGGTTCTTGTAACCAGTTACCATGGCCACAGAGATTTAGCATTGCCCCTCACACTGACAGACTCCTCTAAAAATGTAAAGGACTGAGTGACCTAGTACAAATTACATGAGCTTTTCTACTAATAATCTGAGCTGTTCTATTTGTTTCAACAACACTGTCAAGTGCAATAAATGACATATTTTAATCATCTTTGTGTGTCGTTTTTTTTTACATTTTTTAACCTGTCCCTTAACAGTTTAGTACCTTAATTACTGCTTATTACACTGTCTTTATTGTTGTTAAATTGATCTTAGTAAAATGTCAACAAGACTACAAGCAATATGTAATTACAGGTATAATTTGAAGTTGCTTAAGCGCATGAGAAATCTGAAAACGCAAATAGACAGCTTTGGGTTTAAATTTAAACGCCAATGCTGCCATCTGGAGGACACTGTGTGTCAGTCAAGTCAATCAAAACAGTTAAAAAGAAAATGTGAGTACTGGTATTTTTGCACACACCACTTTGTGAAGGAATATGTGGAAATTGTTTTTAAAGACCACTAGGACCATTAGTATTTTCAGGATTTGTAGACAAGACAGGACATGGATGGACTCATTGATTCAATATTTAATATGGGCTAACATGTATCAGTGCTGTTGATTTGTCAAGCTATGTGTTCCAATGAGATGGTAACACTCACTTACATATTGTAGGCTATCTGATCAGTGAAAGAATTGTTATTCTTCCATTTTCATGTCAGGGAACCATCATAATGACTTCAAGGCTATTTAAATAATTTTGCGGTGATGTTGTTTTTTGTTTTGTTTTTGAATATAGTTAGCTACGTAATATTTAAAAATAGAGAACTACTATTGGTCTTCCAAATTGTATGAATACTTCCCAATTAATACCAGAAACTGTAAAGCCACCTACTCACATTTTTTGAAAGAAAAGGGTAACTTTTTTTGTCTTAAGATTTAGACGTAGTCTTTATCTTTGCAAATTTGCGTTCTCAGTAACATAAAGTTTAAATGTCAGAAAGTGCTGAACACTTCTTTGCTGCTGCAACGAGGTCAGTGACAGTTGCCCATAGAGATTTAAGCACATTACGGAAAACTGGTATTCACAAAGAAAATGATTTTACACGCGGGTCCTGAAGTACAGAAAAAAACCCTGCTACGTAGATTACGTTGATGGTTGTGCGTAGCGGAGGCCCAGGTAAAAGGAAGTGGTCCCACGGTGGACGAGCTGTAAGAAAAACGGGACAGCTATAGTGAATGGCAGCGAGGAAATCCACGAATGTATTCAGCCCGGTTTGCCCAAGATGATCATTTAAACGACGCACATAAAGTAAGACTGTGCATCGAAATACATAATCCGCGTTTCCGTTTTTTACTAGAGCATGTGTTGGCCTAGCATGCTATTAGCTCAGAAGCTAGTTGGCTGAGTGACATGATGATGGTGCATGGTGGTGCTGCTTCAGGCGCTGTTTCATTACGCGCCCTAAATTTTGACCAAAGCTGCGTTTTATTCTAGTTTCACAAATTACACTGCCAGGACCATGTAAACTTGCACTCTAAACGTGTGCTTTGTGTCCTATTATTTAGTCTGACTTATTAAATGAACCAGGCACGTTGCGTTTGGTTTAACATTAGCTGACCATGCTAGGTTTAGATATTTGCCTAAGCGTCTATTACAGTTCTGTGACTGCACTATCGCGAACTGAGTGTAAAAAAGTTATATGCCCATTATTTCACATGGGATCCCACACATTGTTTATGTTATTACCACTTGATCTTTACAACGTAGCTAGTAGGCTAGGCTAATCCTATACATCGTGGTTCATAAAAGCTACAATTATTCATAGGCCAAGAACTGTGAAGGACCCCTGTAGCTTTGGGGGTTTATTGTTATCATTTTCCATTATTTAAAGTATCATGTTAAGAGTCATGTTAAGTTTGCAAGGTTGAAGATGTAGCTATAAATGTCCATGAATACCATACATTAACATGAACGTAAAGTTTGCTAACTGAATTTTAGCCTATGTGCACAGCATGGATTATTAAAACTGGATGGATGTGACTTTTAATTATATAATTAGATGTCGTATTAACTGTTTATTATACAAGTAAATAGGCCGATGGTATTTATAGGAAGTAGATAAGGTTGGTTTATGTTCTGACCAGTATATGCCTTTGGAAAGAGACTTGTGCAGATGTGTTGGCATGTGAGGTCAAGGTTACTTCTAGACATACACTATTTGTAAGAAAACAAAAACATGCTCATTAAACTGGTTACACTTCTTCAGAGATAGGCTATTTACTTTTTAGATTATAAGATGGACACTAAGGTTATGTAGTTTGTGTAATGAGGCTTTGGCTTCTGTCTGTTTCTTTTATTTTTCTCATCACTTGATAAATAGCTTTTACTTTCAATAAACATTGTTTAATTTGATTTAACTAGTTAGTTATTAACAGTAGACCTTTCACATGTACCAATACAAGCTCAGTCTAACAGCCTGATGCTAAGGTCAAATTGATACGTTATCAGATGATGCGACTGCCAGTAATCCACCATTAGTCTGCACTTAGAAACTAAAGAGATATTCCTCAACCGCAATGTCAGCCACATTTGTTTTCCTCACTTCCTAATCACTTCACTACTTGTTTCTCTATTACTATATTATAAAAGATGGAAGATCAGCATGTTTTTTCTGTAGTACCTAGTTGGCTTTTTGTGTGTTGTGATAAGCAGGCCAAAGAGGCTTTTAAAACAAACTCTGGTGCAACCTAATGTGTAACCATGGACATTAAGTTCTAAAAAAATAACTTTTACTCTAACTTTTACATTCAGATATTGCCAGTCTTAACATTACCCCAATAATAATCTTTTTTTTTTTCATATTGCAATATTTTTTTAATATTGTCTTATGATTTAATATGTGAGCATTAAATAAGAACGGCTCTTTTAAAGACTATTTTACCCTACGTCATCTGTGTCTAGAGTGGATTTAGTTTCAATTGATACAGTTAATCTTTAAGGCTGCCTGGTTTGGGAGAGGTGCTGCAAGCCATCTGGATTCTGCCAGTTTAGTGTTTTATTTAGTCGTCATCAATTATTTAGATTTTTATAGAATTATAACCATGTAAAATCACATTTATGGCAAACTAAAAACTCTTTTTTTATCCATAGTTGTAAATATAGAATTTACCTGTTTTTTTTGTTAATGTAAATAAATATTATTATGACCATTGTCTTAACAAAATGCTGTGGTTTTGATTTGGCAGGTCTGTTCTCACTCAAATGTTGGGGAGCATCAGACATTGGTAAAGAGACATTTTGTCATGGGGCCCAGATTACGTGTTGTCTGCTCATCCAAAACAGCTCTATTATATTCTGTAAGTATTTTTCACAAGAAAATAATTGACAGTGGGGCAAATATCTGAAATCACTTAATTTCAGGTATTTGCTTTACATAGTATTAAGAAAGGATAATGAGATAAAATGCACACAGTTGTGTTTGTAACTCGTTGATCCACTGTCCTTAATTGACAGTGAACTTCTGTAAAGAGGTGAATGATGAAATGAGATAAAGTGGACAACTGGAGGAGCCAGCCCCTCACCTCCACCTCTCTGAAGCATGGCAGGCTTACAGCTTGTCACCCCTGCCACTTCACCCATGGGGCCTTTCTTTGGTCTGCCATGGCAACAGGAGGCTATCCATGATAACATCTATACACCTAGGAAATATCAGGTAAATAAATTCACAATAACATCTGCATCTATGTATGAACACATGAAAGTAAATTGACAATTTTAAAAGCACACTTTCAGTGACTGTATACATCTATATTCTCCTTTACAGGTAGAACTTCTCGAAGCAGCTCTTGAACATAATACTATCGTCTGCTTGAATTCTGGCTCAGGGAAGACCTTTATTGCAGTACTTTTAACAAAGGAGCTCTCCCACCAAATCCGTGGACATTACGAAGAAAATGCAAAGAGGACAATTTTTCTTGTGAATACAGGTATTATGATCTAATCTTAGCTCCTGTTTACATATGGTATTCAAACGCATTGCTCTCATCAAATACAGACCGCTGCTATTGGCTGATTCACAGCTGTTTTTATGTACTTCTATGTCAGCCAGTCCAAAAACTGTGTTTTACGATTTTTTTTTTTAGCTTCATCTGTAGTTCATCAAGCAGCTGCAGTCCGGACGCACTCTGACCTCCAGGTGGGAGAGTACATAGATGTGGAGCAGGCCTCATCATGGACAGACAAACAGTGGAGTCAACAGATAATCGAAAATCAGGTGAGTTGAATGTTCTCCTTTGTTAATTGTACTAATAGGCTGGATAGGCAAATCTATATATTTTATAACTACAAAACTGTGCTACTTTTTAACTTCATTATAGGTGCTGGTGATGACCTGCCACATATTCCTGCACATTTTGAGGAATAAAATATTGCCATTGTCAAAAATTAATTTGGTGGTGTTTGATGATTGTCACCTGGCTATCACAGAGCATCCATACTGTAAGATAATGAAGGTAAGATTACCGTCACCAACAAAAATGTAAGTGATACCCGTTAGCACCAGCTATATTTAATGCTAATAATGGAAACCTTGTTTTTATGTAGCTGTTTGAAGGCTGTTCATGTAGTCCTCGTGTCTTGGGTCTCACAGCCTCCATACTCAATGGAAAGTGTGACCCATCAGAACTGGAGCACAAGATTCAGAATCTTGAGCGAATCCTAAAAAGCAACGCTGAAACTGCCACTGACCTTGTGGTCTTGGACCGGTACTGCTAATGATCAGCTTTCTCTTCTATTAACACACTGTATTTTATTAAATAATTTATAAATAGATAATGAACAATAATGCGTCTTGTTTTAGATATGCCTCTCAGCCAAGAGAAGTGGTGCTGGACTGTGGCCCATATGTGGACAAAAGTGGCTTGTCCTTTCGTCTACAGGTGGAGCTGGACGAAGCACTCCACTTTCTGAATGACTGCAACATAACTGTTGCCAGAGAGGACCGAGATCCTACCTTTATCTCTAAACAAGTAAAATATATATATATATATACAGCAACATATTTGCACGTGTAATAAAAATCCTTATTGCTTGCTGATGATGTTTTACTGTAGTATTCAACTTCTTTGAGAATTGAAAATATGTTGTGAAATTAAATAGTTTGAACATAATTGCAGTATGTCCATATCATCAATAACTGTGTATTTCTTGTTTGCAGGTCTTGAGTGACTGCCAGGCTGTTCTGCAGGTGCTGGGCCCATGGTGTGCAGATAAAGCAGCAGGCATCATGGTGCGTGAACTTCAAAAGTACATCAAGCATGAGCAGGAGGAGCTCACACGTAAATTCTTACTCTTCACTGACACCATCCTGCGCAAAATACATGCTCTCTGTGAAGAGCACTTCTCCCCCGCCTCACTGGACCTCAAGTTTGTCACTCCCAAAGTCCTGCGGCTGCTGGAGATCCTCCATGAATACAAGCCCTTTGAAAGGCAGCAGTTTGAGAGTGTGGAGTGGTACAACAACCGCAATCAGGACAACTATGTATCCTGGAGTGACTCTGAGGACGAAGATGAGGATGAGGAGGTGGAGGCTAAAGAGAGGCCTGAAGCCAATTTTCCCTCACCTTTTACCAACATCTTGTGTGGGATTATTTTTGTGGAGAGACGATACACTGCTGTTGTCCTCAATCGGTAGGGTTAAAAAACATTCTTTCACCTGTACAGCTATAATCACATTACAATTGGACATTACACACTGACCTTTTTCTCCTCAGCCTTATCAAAGAGGCTGGAAAACAGGACCCAGAGCTTGCTTATATCAGCAGCAACTTTATCACGGGCCACAGCATTGGCAAGAACCAACCAAGGAACAAGCAGATGGAAGTGGAGTTCAGGAAACAGGAGGAGGTACGTAGTCTAAATTGCTGAAAAAACATGTATGGAGATAAAACATTTGTGAGTTTACATTGTAAAAATAGTTGCTAGTAATGTAAATGTAAAAAGAGTATTTTGATGTGTGGTCTGTAACTGTGTAATCAAATTTACATTTTCTGTTAAAGGTTCTCCGCAAATTCCGAGCTCATGAAACCAACTTACTTATTGCCACCAGCATTGTGGAGGAAGGTGTGGATATTCCCAAGTGTAACCTGGTGGTGAGGTTTGACCTGCCCACAGAGTACAGGTCTTATGTCCAGTCCAAAGGAAGGGCCCGGGCTCCTGTGTCGAACTACATCATGTTAGCTGACAGTGAGCGTACCAAAGCCTTTGAGGAAGATCTCGCCACCTACAAGGCCATAGAGAAGGTATTGTATACTTAACTTGTAAGAAGTAAAACCTAACAAACTGTATGTACTGACAATTACATTTTAATAGATTTTAAGAAACAAATGCTCCAAGTCAGTGGAGGTCAGGGAGTTTGAAGTGGAGCAGGTGCTGGACGATGATAACATCCTCCCACCCTATGTGCTTCGGACTGAAGATGGAGGTCCCAGAGTCACCATCAACACAGCCATCGGGCACATCAACAGGTATGCCTCCCTTATTTCTATGGTAAACTCTAAGCTTCTAGTCTGTTACTGAAAACAGTTTCCGAACTGTTTACTCAGTGGTAAACCCCTGATGATGATTATCATGAAAATGCTTTATATTTCTGTTCAGGTATTGTGCACGGCTGCCCAGTGACCCTTTCACACACTTGGCACCCAAGTGTAAAACTAAAGAGACCAAGGATGGACGCTTCCAGTCCACACTCTATTTACCCATCAACTCCCCACTGCGAGTTCCTGTTAAGGTGAGAATAAAAGTGTATTTTTTAATTTAATTTAGAGTAATTATTAAACAAAAAATGATTGATTGTGTTGTGTGACAGGGCCCTCTGATGAACTGTTCCAGACTGGCAGAGAAAGCAGTTGCACTAGTGTGTTGTGAGAAACTTCATAAAATAGGTAAAAGCATAAAAAAAAACTTTTTCTGTTGTGGCATGTTTTGTTTTTAGCAAGTTGTAAAGGTGTAAAGTCTTTGTTTTATTTAGGTGAGCTAGATGATCACCTGATGCCGGTAGGGAAGGAAACGGTCAAGTATGAAGAGGAGCTTGACCTTCACGATGAGGAGGAAACCAGTGTCCCAGGCCGGCCTGGCTCTACCAAGAGGAGGCAGTGTTACCCTAAAGCCGTACGTCTTACTCTTCATTCTTTGTATTCACCATATATAAGCAGCTTTTACTTAACTGTTCATTTAATTGTTAAATTGTTATTTTATCATTTCTAGATACCAGTGTGTTTGAGAGACAGTTACGCAGTACCAGGACAGACTTGCTACCTGTATGTGATTGGGATGGTTCTCACCACCCCTCTACCTGATGAGTTAAATTTCCGCAGAAGAAAGCTGTACCCTCCAGAGGACACCACCAGGTGCTTTGGCATCCTGACTGCCAAACCCATACCTCGAGTATGTTATCTAATTTATATGCCTTCCTCTTTCTGTCTGGTGTGGCCAATATTCCTGTGCCATTTTTTTACCCATTTATAATAGTTTATCGCTTAAAGTGGAAGTACGGGATTTTAATTTTTTGCCACTGCAGTCTTAGACCACCCATCACCCTGAAAGCAGCCTAGGGAGCCCAACAAGGTGGGGGAAGTGCCCAAGGATGCAGTGACAGTATGAAATTGAGCGGGGACTGAATAGGAAAAATTCTTGTTATTGGAATATCTGCCGTACCTCTTGAGCCACTGTGCCCCATCCCTGTTTCATGTTGCATTTTCTATCTTTATGTTTTTCTTTTTTGCAATGTTTCTCTGTGTAAAAAGATGTACTCAATACTGAATATACACTTTCTCAGTTTTATAAGTAGCCAGTACTTCATTATGGGAGTGTACCAACTCGACACCTCGCAACATAGAAGCATGTGATGGGCCAAAGCCTCCGTTTAGAACTGAAAATGATGCTGATTCATTTATTTTCATACTGTAGATACCCCACTTCCCAGTCTACACTCGCTCTGGTGAGGTTACCATCTCCATCGAACTGCAGAAGTCTGGCTTCGCACTCACTGCTGCCCAGCTCGAACTGATTACCCGTCTGCACCAGTATATCTTCTCACACATCCTTCGCTTGGAGAAACCTGCACTGGAGTTTAAACCCACACTTGCTGACTCTGCCTACTGCGTTCTACCTCTGAATGTTGGTGAGTGAATGAATGACTACAACAAGTATTACCAAATAAAGCAGTTTTGTGCATAAAATTGTTAAATGTCTGTGAAACTGCCTATGGCTGCCTTCTTCATTTCCTTTATGCCTTTTTAGTTGGTGAGTCTAACACATTAGATATGGATTTTAAGTTCATGGAGGACATTGAGAAGTCTGAGGCCCGCACTGGCATTCCTACCACTCAGTACACCAAGCAGAACCCCTTCACCTTCAAACTGGAGGACTACCAGGATGCTGTCATCATTCCAAGGTGATAATTGAAGTGTTAGGAAAACAAATTAGGCAAACTATACGTTTGTGTAGTTTTTAATTTTGGGCTTTAAATGATCAGGAAACTCTCTCTTTCAGGTATCGTAACTTCGACCAGCCTCACCGCTTCTATGTCGCTGATGTGTACACAGACCTAACACCCCTCAGCAAGTTTCCTTCTCCAGAATATGAGACATTTGCTGAATACTACAAAACCAAGTACAACCTGGACCTGTCCAACCTAAACCAGCCACTGCTGGATGTAGACCACACCTCCTCCAGGTCAGCAAAAAATTCACTTACAACAATCTGACCTGATAACATCTGTTTTACCATGCTCATATTTGTGGATTTATGGCTCTGCAGTTGATGATAAAATATTCTACTGTACGTTTTAATTATTACTCTGTCAAGATGGGTTGATATTTGTTCTCTGTTTGTGTAGACTCAACTTGTTAACCCCTCGGCACCTGAACCAGAAGGGCAAAGCTCTGCCACTGAGCAGTGCAGAAAAGAGGAAAGCCAAGTGGGAGAGTCTTCAGAATAAACAGGTAACGGCTGCCTGTCTTAATGACTTAAATTTGAACCTGAATTTCAAAAGTCCACTTTAAATACTCTTGATTACTAACAGGAATGCTTTGTTTCTTAGATTTTGGTTCCAGAGCTCTGTGCTATTCACCCAATTCCTGCTTCCTTGTGGAGGAAAGCTGTATGTCTGCCCAGTATCCTCTACCGCCTCCACTGTCTCCTGATTGCAGAGGAGCTCAGATCTCAGACCGCCAGTGATGCTGGAGTGGGGTCTCAAACCCTCCCCCCTGACTTCAGGTCTTTACTGGAAATACTGTGCAAACTGATATAGCCTCTAGAGCTGTTTTTCAGTATTTAGGTTTATTATTTAGTATGTTTCATCACCTTCAGAAATGTTAATTAAGCTGTCTGTAGTCTTTGAACTAATGTTCTGTTTCTGTCCGGCAGGTATCCAAACCTGGACTTTGGATGGAAAAGATCCATTGACAGCAAAACATTTATCTCGTGTCCTGAGTCCTGTACAGAGGATGGCGAAGGTCACTGTAATCACCAAGCAACTGAAAACTCAGACCCAGATTCTGAATCCGAACCGAGTGGTCTCAGACCTCTAATGAACATGAATCCAGAAGACGCCTGCACTAGGAACCTAACTAATGGCACTGCCATCGTCACTGAAGGTGACAAAGGCCACCAAGAAGAGCACCTTCACCATTATGACAATTGCCAATGCTCCCAGCCCAGCCCTGCTGTGCTGCCGAGCCCTGAATCAATACAAGTCACTACCTCAGTTCCTGTGCAGCCCTCTCACAGCTCCTGTCCTCCACAGCCTAGTGATGATTGTACACCACGGAGGACCTCAGACCACACAGATAAAGCTACCTCAGTCTGCAGCCGTGCAGCCATGGGTCCCAATGCTCCCACAGCACCTTGTCCTGACCTCGCTGTTGTCCCACCGGCAAGAGCTGAGGCAGGAGACTCTCCGAAAAGCCTGGGACCCAACCCGGGTCTCATCCTGCAGGCCCTGACCCTATCCAATGCCAGCGATGGCTTCAACTTGGAGCGGCTAGAGATGCTCGGTGACTCGTTTCTAAAGCATGCCATCACCACATACCTGTTCTGCACTTACCCCGACGCCCATGAGGGTCGCCTCAGCTACATGCGCAGCAAGAAGGTCAGCAAGACTGATTATACTTGTATTCCTGTCATGCATGCAAAGTTACATAGAGCGTCTAATAATCCCATGGAGTGAACCTCAGAAGTGACGAGTTGAGCTTTTTCAGCCCTGTCTTACTAATCATTAACATACATATTCTTATGTTATGAGCTTCACATTGTCTGTCCAAAGAGGTTCAGTCGCATTATTTATTAACATTCACTTTAGTCTACTTAACCTCTGTCATTGTCATTTATTGTCCAATTGTTTTATAGAGTGCTGTATGTTAATTACACTGCTGTATACATTGTCCAGGTGAGCAACTGTAACCTGTACCGCCTGGGAAAGAAGAAGGGACTGCCCAGTCGGATGGTGGTGTCCATCTTCGACCCACCTGTAAACTGGCTGCCCCCTGGTTATGTGGTCAACCAGGACAAGAGCAGCACAGACAAAGTGGATTCAGATGAGGTGTGAATGGTTTGGATAAACATTATTCATTGGTCTATACTTTTCTGCATCAGCTGTTGACCATATTTTGACGTGAATAGGCCACTAGAGGGCAGGCTTTAACTTTCTCTGTCAGTGTTTTTGTTTGGTTTGAAATCCTAGACTCCACTCTGTTGTAAATGGAAGGAAAATAGATGTAATACTCCTACTGCACAAAATTGATATAATATGCTCTTTAACAGATGAAAAAACATATTACAGAAAATGACACGATGAGCGGAATAGTTTAATGTAAAGAGCAAATTCATCATAATTCACATTGAACCACTGAAAACAGATTGTGTCTTAGACCTGAAACCTATTGCTTCTACCTCTGAGTGCAGGGGGCAATGGGCTTTGATAAATTTGTGACAGCTTACCTATCTGTGCCTTATACCCACCACTCCCTGTAAAGTCTCTATTAACCTGGTCACATAACCTGGCATAAATATGTAATAAATTGACAAGACAAAATAGAATCAATTCAAATCTTTGTTTTTGTCATCATCCAGCCCAAAGAGGACATCCTGGCCAATGGTCAGTCTGAGATGGACTATGATGAGGATGAGGAGTGTGAAGAGGAGGACAGCGAGCTGATGCTGAAGGATGAGCCAAAGGACGAGGTCAACATGGAGGATGACCTGGAGTATTATAAGGAACACATCAAGTTCATTGACAACATGCTGCTGGGATCTGGGGCCTTTGGTAAAAAGATCTCCTTAAGCACCTTCACTCCCACACCGCCCTCGGGCTCGTCCCCCGGTGTGGAGCCCCACTACGAGTGGAAGGCCCCGAAGAAGCCCCCTCACCACCCCTCACCCCACTACCCCTCTGAACCAACGCACAGTGGCCCATCTGCGGAGGAATTTGACTACAGCTCGTGGGATGCCATGTGTTACTTGGACCCGAGCAAGGCGGGCGAGGAAGACGACTTTGTGGTGGGTTTTTGGAATCCGTCAGAGGAGAACTGCGGCGCAGAACTCGGCAAACAGTCCATCTCATATGACCTGCACACGGAGCAGTGCATCGCCGACAAGAGCATCGCTGACTGTGTGGAGGCTCTGCTGGGCTGCTACCTGACCAGCTGTGGAGAGAGGGCTGCCCAGATGTTCCTCTGCTCACTGGGTCTCAAGGTGAGCTCACAGAGTCCTGCTCTCGCTGTCCAGGGTTTCTGACCCAGCCGTTAAATTCTAAAGGGGTAAAGCCAATTTCTCAACGTTAGAATAGGAAAACAGTGAGTGAACATGACATAGGTAATCATTACAATAAAGTGCAGTTTTCTAAACATTCTAGTATTTTCAGTTAAAGAACATTTATTTTTAAATATTTACATTTATTAACAGGAAACAGGATTTTTTTTTTTTTAACAAACTTGGCCAAGAGTTACTCAAAAGCCTGAGCACAGTCTCTGTACAATAGTGTTTCCAGAACAGTTTAGGTTACAATGACTCCCAGACAGAAAATGAATACCAGCAGACTGGGGTGAAATGTGAAATGCGTGTCATAAGTACAAGCAGATATTACAGAGGTATTGACAGTTGTGTCCTGTCATCAGGTGTTGCCACTGGAGAGGGGTGTCCTGTTAGATGCAGCTGTGCAGAGCCCTCACACGTTGGCTCTGGACCAGTGCTACGGCTGGCTCAAGATCCCTCCGCGCTGCATGCTGGACCATCCCGACGCCGAACGTACTCTCAACCATCTCATCTCCGGATTTGAGAACTTTGAAAGAAAGATCAACTACACTTTCCAGAACAAGGCTTACCTCCTGCAAGCCTTCACTCACGCTTCCTACCATTATAACACCATTACAGGTTTGTATTAATATTACATCAGGAAAAGCTGAAGAGAAACAGCTGTGCAGCAAAGGCTTCTATGTCCAATAGGCATTTGGAAGATATGGTTTAAAATAAAATTTAAAAAATGTGTTTAATTGCATAAATGCTCTGAAATGATTTTAGCTTTTGCCACCTTCTCCTACTATTTTTCCTTTTTAGATTGTTACCAGCGGCTTGAGTTCCTTGGTGATGCAATTCTAGACTACCTCATAACGAAGCACCTTTATGAAGACCCGCGTCAGCACTCCCCCGGCGTGCTGACCGACCTGCGATCAGCACTCGTCAACAACACCATTTTTGCCTCTCTGGCCGTCAAGTACGACTACCACAAGTACTTCAAGGCCATCTCACCTGAGCTTTTCCACGTCATCGATGACTTTGTGCAGTTTCAGCTCGAAAAGAACGAGATGCAAGGCATGGACTCGGAGGTGAGTTCCAGGTCCATGCTCAAATGCAGAGAGCATTAATCCTCAACAACAAAGCCTTGTGGCAAGAAACCTAATCTTTGCTGTTGTAGTCTTTTTTTCCTTTAAATATGAGTCCACATTCAAAAAAACCTGCTTGAAAAACACAGGCTGTCAGTTTTTATGAATCTGTTTCATATTCCAATGATTTCACTACTAAAGAGAAAATGCAGTTGGATTTAATTTGTCTGGATATGGCTATCTTGGCACCAGATCTCTTCTCATTCAGCTTGAGAGGTACTTTAATGCCTTCAGGACATACACAACCACAGTTAAAAAACAGCTGAAAGAAATAAGGAAAAGTGCAGCAGTAATATTGTCCCATTCACTGCCCTGTGATCAAAACTAGCTACGCTAACGTAAACCTACTTTTGTGAGATATTACAAACTGTTATATCTAACGTTTAGCAATTTCTTTCATTCCAATAAGTGTTCTATCCTAACTTTCTGTGGTGTTTTGTGTTTAGCTACGACGTTCAGAAGAAGATGAAGAAAAGGAGGAAGACATTGAGGTTCCTAAAGCCATGGGGGACATCTTTGAGTCACTAGCTGGAGCTATTTACATGGACAGCGGAATGTCACTGGAGACTGTGTGGCAAGTGTATTATCCAATGATGAGGCCACTTATAGGTGAGTCTGAATCAGTAGTTTAATAGAAACATTATAAATGATGAAGGAACATTGTGGATGTAAAATAAACATAACACATTTCCCACTTTACAGAAAAGTTCTCTGCCAATGTGCCACGCTCTCCTGTGAGAGAGCTGCTCGAGATGGAGCCAGAAACTGCCAAGTTCAGGTGAGAGTTTAACTGTGTTCATGTTGCAGCAAAACTCTGAATTAGTTCATCAAGGGGTTGTTTTCATTGCCTGTGTAAATGTGTGCAGCCCTGCAGAAAGAACGTACGATGGCAAGGTCCGTGTGACAGTGGAGGTCGTTGGAAAGGGCAAGTTCAAAGGCGTTGGCCGCAGCTACAGGATCGCCAAGTCAGCCGCGGCCCGACGAGCTCTGCGCAGTCTCAAAGCCAATCAACCTCAGGTCCAAAACAACTAAGCTCCGTAAGAGCAGCATTAGCACCTAAGCTATTGACGCAAACACAGAAAAGCGTCACTTCCCAACACACGGCAATGCTAGCCCTGTTTCTTCAGCCTTTGATGGCACAACCAAGGCAGCCAGGGAACACTGTGTGGAGACGCAACAAAAGAAGCAGACGGATCTCACGACAGATTTCACATTGGATCTTTTACTTTTTTTTTTTTGTTTGTTTGTTTTGCGCAGACACAATCTTTACTTTCCCTCTCTGCTTTGGTAATCACATGAGTGCTTTATTAACGTTTAGCAAATGTCTAAAAAAGGTCAGGTCGCAATGTCTGTTCATTGTTTTTTTTTTTTTTTGTTAACCTCTGTAAGTGAGATAAGGCTTATGCTTATTGTGTAGTATTAGATTGTAAATAGTTCAATCAAAGGTGTAAATCAAAGTATGTAGGAAAAAAAGAAAAAAAAAAACAAAACGCTAAACTCCTCAGCCTGTGCACTAGTGCCAGTCCGTTTCAAAGCGTTTTTTAAACACGCTAACAGCAGACATGGCAAACAGATACCACTGGAGCAAAAACCTGGTGGCACCTCTGAAATACGTCTTTTCTTAATCATTTTTGCACTTATTCCATTAGGATCTGTTATTTTGAGAATTGTGTGGTCACATTGACACCAAAATCATATACGTAGCAAAATATATAAATATATATAAAGATCTAAAATACCTGAATGATATTGTTGGCCTTCGATGCAAAGGCCTCCCCTCATATCCTGCAAATGGATAGGAATTTCAACATTCCCAGTTACTGTAATTTAAACTAGTTTTTAATCGCACTTGAGGTTGCATGTTCTTGTAGCTAATGTATAAACCATGACAACTGGATGGCTTCTATAAATGTTCTAAATCTATGGATATATCTAGAATGTGTGAGAGCGAGCTATAATGTTTTTGGCATTATCTTGGTGATTTGCTTTCTCGTGTTTTGTACAAGAATGGATGGTAATAATATTAAGTCATTCTTGTGAGCTTTGTCTTTCCACAGAATGAATCATCCAGTTTTGATATATAAAAACAGAAAGACATATCACATGTAAAATATGCTGCAGACTTTTCTACTAATTGGATACTTTTCGAATACAGTCTTTATGAGAAAGGCCAACTCATTTCAACACACTAGTGTTCCTCACATCCCACACCTACCAAAGCTACCACAGATGTGACACTATGAGGTTGAAGCTTCCTGAGGATAAGGATACCAGCCTTTTTTGTGGTCATGTTCCTATAGATTTGCTTTTTTGCTAAAGGTCTTTTTTTCTCATCAGTAAGCCCTATTCACCCGAATACCTCAGTTAATTGCATGCATTTTCTTGTCTATATTTTATTTTTTGTTTGGTGCTATGTTTTTGTATTAAGCTTGAATTTCTCAACTTTTTTGCACTGTAACTATAATACCTCTTTATTTGACTTTTTTTTTTTTTTGGAAATCTGTTTGGTTTGGTTGTCCTGTTCGTCAGCCATCAAGCTGTAGAGGAGAGCTGCGTTGTTGTCTCTTCCCCCTCCCATACTTGAGGTTGATTACTTTGGGGAAGATAGGAAGTGTGTTCTCTGCACATAAGCCTGTTTTATCTCATTCAGATGAATCACCGACTTGTTGGTGGGTAAGAGCAAAGAGACTGATCAAATGGGTATGAATGCTTGCAAAGGTAATCAGATTGCACTCTAAATTTTAAGCTACAGTTTTTGTATTTCAAATCAAATACTTGACAAAACTAAAATTTATTCTGTCTAATCCTAGCTGTGTTACTCACAGTCGAAAACTCCCACCTACCGGTGCCTCTACCTCAACGGACGGTGCACTCAGTGTCCTTCAAACACTTCTCTAACTCTGTGTGGCAGTGACACCTGCTGTAGGCTCTTTGCTGTGATATCTAACCATCTATGTCACAAACAGCTATTCTAATCCTTCAATAATGTGCCTTTTAAGTGACAAATTACCATCAGCACAAGGTGAATGTAAATAACACTAAAATTAAATGGACAGGAAAATTAGTCCAAATTTGCTCTCTCATTGAAATGACAATAAATAAATGTGGCAGAGATAAACCACACATTATTCGTGGTAAATATTGCCATTATTTCTAGAACACATACATTCACGTTATTTAAAAAAAAAACAACACTTTTTATTTACTTTTCTATTATACATATTACGATTATTTGGCACATTTTCATGTGTCTATGAAACATTGAGCCACTGAAAATATCATGGTCAGTGCAAGTCATCTTTTCCACCTAAAGCCAAATGCTCAAACATTTTCTTAATTTTAAAAGTTGATTAAAAAAAAAAAAAAAAAAAAGACTGATTCTTCCAAAAGACAATGGGTGTTTGAGGCCACAGTTTAATTATTCCACTGGACACTGCATATTTTAATGTTACCATTGCCATTTACATTGAATCCAGTGTTCACCAGTTGTGTTATTTAATCATTAAGCAAGTCTCATTTTACATTAACAGTACATGTATGGATAAGTTTGTTCCATTCACTCTTTGCTGAGACAATACTCGTCTTTATTGTATGCCAAAAGCTGACACTCTCTTTGGGTGTTATATTTGTGGCTCACAGATAACCATGCATTAGATTTATGCTATACTATGTGTGGAAAAAAAACGCAATGTGAATTCACTTACAGCATGGAGTTTTAAGTTGGCTTGTCACTGTCTACAAAGGAGTGCAATCTGACATTATTTCTCAAGCAGGTGTCTCACCCTGTCATCCAACAAAAAGCCGGACTAGCACTATAATGTCATTTCCAGTTTAATCAAATAAATAAAACATGGTCAGACATTTAGAGTGTAAGGCTTGTCATACCAACTCTGTGTGACACTCAACTAATCCAGAAGGGAGGGATTACTATAAGAATGTGAAATTGCTCATACAGTGCCACACCTTCAATATTTTTGTCTGTGTCTGATAAAAAAAAAAAAAAAAATTTAAGCCAGAAGAGGCATCAGTACCCAGCCTTTGTTTTTTTTCTTTTTTTTTTTTCTTTTAATGGAGAATGGAGCTGTGTTTGTGCTGACGATCAAGTAGTGCTGAGTTATTCATAGCGGACTACTTTTTCATACAGGCAAAATTTTCTTTCTTTTCTTTTTGTACATGTAGCACAATTGAGCATTGCACTTGGGCGCCATACTTTACCTCATGTCAGAGTGTGAAAGAGAGTGAAAGGTGGAGGAAAGGAGTGTATATATGATGCCGTAATGTTGGGAGGACTAACCCGTGCTTCTGGCTGTTGGCTTGATTGCTGGTATTATTTGACAAACCTGTTTCAAAGGGAATAAGGGGCTGTGGGAGAAAATGGAACAATGCACATGCTAAAATGAAGTCTGCCTTACACATCTTTCAATGACTGTATCCATGTCGCATGATTCCTATGTCGGGTTAAAAAAAAAAAAAAAGCCTTGCACAGTCCTTTATTAGGAACCTAAAAGGATTAATTCATTAAAATGCTGCAGTACTGTTCTTCAAAATGATTTTAGACAGAATTTTGATGATTTATTGTTAGTGTTGTTATATTGTACATTTTACTGCAATTACACTTACCACCATTTTCTTTTTCTTGTAGTGATATGCTGATATAGTATTGTATTCTGTATTCTCTAAATGGCCACAGAATATTTAAGGTCAGTACTGCGCATTTTATAAGGGATTTTTCCTTAAAGGTTTAAGTGAAAGTGTTTAAATGTTGACAGCAGACGATTAAAAGTCTGATTTGAAGGCATCTCGATTAAAAACGTGGTTTCCAGAAGCCAGCGTAGAAGCAGGACGGTGCCGGTCAGGAGCTGGAGGAGGGGCTTGTGGTCACCGAGCAGCTAGAACACCAGCAGAATGGAGCAAAACGACACCATTTTGAACTGTTGTCAGTGTGGGGAATTATGGGCCATCACAACCTGCAGCAAACGTTTAAGGGACATTTGAAAGAATTTGAACTCCTCACTCATACTGTAATACCGTGCTGCAGTGGTTTGCGGTCTGCACCTTATGGATCACAAATACCTTTATTGTCTTTTTTTCCCTTATTTTTTTTCTTTTATAATTGTAGCCCAATATATCTACAATAAAAGTAATAGTATGGTCATTCATTGGATGTCTTTGAGTGATGTTTAACTCTTGTTTTAGCTGTTTTCATTGTTGGTCAAGTTGTGGGGTTTTTTGTTGCATTTTTTTCAGGTGATGTCAACTTAAATCACTGTTATATTGTATTTTATTCTTATACATGTCTGACTTTAGACAGTTTGAACCATGGTTGACAAGGAAGTGCAACTGTATTATTTTAAATTCAATCTTAAAATGTTTAGTCAAACGTACAGAGTTTTAAGTAAAAAAAAATTTTCATTCTTTATATGAATTAAGCCACTGGTGCTTGTCAAACTTTAGCAGTAAAAATCCACCTAGCTGTTAAGTGCAGATGGGCCTAGAAGACGTGTATTCTCTCTCCAGTTTCAGGTTTAAATCCATCTGATCCTGACATGTGGCTGTGCACCGGGGGAGCTGCTTTCACTCTTTATTCCTGAATTAGTGCGGGCTGCCCATCACGTTCCCCGCTGCTGCTCTGCGCCTCGTCACCAGCACCCACTATATTGGCTCTGCTTGAGGTGCTTTCTCACAATGGCCCAAAGCAGCTTTAGCCTGCCCCAGGGAGCAAACAGCAGGTTCACCAGCGGGCCTTCTTTTACCCCCTGGAATCAAACAAAACATAAGGCTGCAGTCAACTTTAAGCTTTTACTGCTCATTTATTCACAAACATTGCTGATTTACGATAAGAAAAGCCAACATGACGTGGCAGCACTTCACATAAAGCTGTCCAATGATGAGTAGTGAACCTGAGGTCAGTAAAGGCTCTCTAATCTACTCATACTGTTACATGGACTGGAGTCTGTGTGAAGGTTTAGTGTCATCGGTGAAACCAGTGAAGCATGTGTCATGTCACGAGGTGAATTTGAGGAAGAGCAGTGCAGGCGAGCAGGAAAATCCTCTAGAGTCAAGTATGATACCCACTAGGCTACATTTGTCTGCATGCTAAGGAAGTATACATATTTGTATTCAGGATTTACTTTTTTTCTTTTTTGGAGGCAAATGTGTGGACTTAGGGGTTCCATTTCAATTCTTTTGATTCTTTTCAGTTCATTTGGTGACAAAACTCTTGAGTTCAAAGCCTGGACGAGTTGTGGCACATCCGCATGTATTAAATGTTTCCAGGTAGAATAACAGGAAAAATATGAGTGTGTGCAAAAAAAGGCAAACATATTTTGTGGCATCTTTTATCTCAGTTGATGTGTAATGATCCGCTGATGCACCCCTGTCAGTTGGAGGTCATAAACACAAAAAACACTGGCAACACACACTATGTAGTACACATTTTTACTATAGTGTTTCCAAAGCCTATGCACATCTGATCTTTCAGCTCTGAAATGCTGATTAAAATAACCCATAATACATTTTAAAATGCTTTAAAAGTATTAAAAGTATTGTAGTGTAGGCTGAGTATAAATAATCTGGTGCGTCAGGTCATGAACAGTGGAAGGTCATGAGGGGGGCTGCTTTGGGAATGAGCCTTAATGGTGACTTATTGCCTGTGTTGATAATGTGCAGGCTAGTGCTGTGTCATTTGAGCCATTTATTCTGCGCTGTAAAAACAAAAGCGGCCATGGATAAATATGCTAGTGTGTGTTTTCTGTGTGTATTGTTTCCTTCTCTCCAAGTGTGTTACTGTGACCTGCCGAGTCGATGTCCCCAGCTAGTGATAAAATGTCCATCACTCAGCGCACGCAGCCCCTGCCCTCAGTACGTAAACTCCAATGTACCATTACCGCACGGTCCATGTTAATATCGTTTTTCATGCAGATATTAAATAAATAAGCCATGTCCAGCGTTGGCTTTGTGTTTGGAGTGGAACGCAGTGATGGACAGTGACAGACTGTTAATACCGAGGCGTACTGATGGTCTGGGCTTCCTCAGGCGTAACCACATCCAGGTGTGTGTGTGTGTGTGTGTGTGTGTGAGGCAATACATCTGACTGACTGCAAAGTTTTGCTCAGCTCCGTTAAATGTTACACCATAACTAAAATTTCTGTAATTGTCAATGTGTTTGACAGAGCATTAATTAGCTTGTTAACTTGTGATGATAATGCTTTTATGCAAATGTGTGTGTGACAATGGACATGCAATTTATGAAATAGCATTGAGCAAATTAGCATTGACAGGGTTTGTATCTGGTACAGTGTGTGATTTAAATTGAGCAAAGAATAGTGAAAATGTCCCCCAGTTCAAAAAAAAAAAAGAAAAAAGTTCTATATCCCAATCTTGTTTTTTTTTTTACATTTTATTTTACTTATTATGTACTGTATGCTGTTGTTAACTTCAGCATAGTTTTGATATTATAATTGATATTATTTAAATAAAATAAATGAAAACGAAGAGACAAGTAAACAAAGTAAAACAGTTAATTCCACAGTAAAAATGTAAAATGAACTGTTTTATTTTGTTTACTGTGCCATGTGATTCACAGAGACAGAGCTTTTTCTTACTTTCTTAAATGTTTTAGAGAATACATCTGTCACACTGTAGAGGTTTAACTTCAGAGGAACTGGAGTGCAGATTTGGTTCACGCTCAGTTTCCTAATTGTGTTTGTGACTTGCATAGCTTTTGTCATGTATTGCCTGTCATTATTTAAGCTGGCATAGACCACCCCTTGTTTATCACAGGGCTCACTCTTAGACAATGTTTCTCTCGTATATTTAGTGGCAATTTAGATTCGTCAAATGCAAGAGTAATAACCACTTCGCCATCATTCCAGTGTCTCAAATGAATGTCCCCAGTGATGCCTGGAAATGAGAGAGACGAGCCGAGTAAAAGTAGCCATTCTGGTATTTGTTTCTCCTGAGAGTGGGTCAAGTTTGTAAGACAGGGTTTAGTACCGGAAACCACTGAAGAAGAAGTGCATCATCTAGATAACCAATGAAGTTATACAAACAATCGTCAAATTTTGTTGCAATAAACAGTATAGTTATTATTTTCTTAGATATTTGGACTTAAAATTCAGATTGCTGTCCCAGTATCCTACATTTTTTGGACTCACTGTTTAGTTTCAACCGCAAATGAAATGCTGACTTAAATTTCAAGTCAAAAAAGTTACCTGTTAAGTCCACAGTTCAAAGTAACACTGCGCTTTGCAACAAAAAGATTTCCTGGTATTTAAAGGCATGGTGTTAGTGTTGTATAAAGATGTCAACGTGACTGAACCATAACAAGCAAATCTGTACCAAGATCATGTTTCCTAATCCATCTTTAATTCACACGAAACATGAGGCGCACAAGTCCGCTGTGGCGCATTAAATGACATAACTTTCTTGAAATGCAATCTTCACTTGGAGACTTGTTGTATTCAGATTAAGTATCACACTGCCGTAGCCTTTCTAATGAATCCACCGCAAACCAGACGTAAATGAGAATCAAGCTGTTGATTGAAGTGTTAGCGAACAGGAGAATGAGTTGATGGCACCTGCTTAGCCAGATAATCAACACAATGTCAACTTTGTGCGATGCTGCGTCTTGCTGCTGCTTTGATTTGTTTGCGAACAGGTCAGAGACGTGAAGCCCCCTCCTCATGTACTCACAACACCTCCTCTTTTCACCTTCCAATACTCATCACCCCGTCTGATGAGAAGCAAATATTGAAATGAGGTTTGGGGCGACGGAGGCTCGGTGAACAGCATGGGAACGGCTGGAGAGGGGCTACATAATTAAAAATATCATTTCAGCTCCTGCTCGGCCTATTTCCATTCAGCATTACCGCGTCTCCACAGGTAAATTGCTCCCTGTATTCCTGCGATGAGGGTAATGAGCGGTGGTTAGGTCTGACACCACGTCTCTTTGATTTATCCTAAATGAGAAATATGCCATCAACAGGGGGGACTCCATCACAGGGACTTTAAATATGATATGAGTCCAGCTGAACAAGAGGGGGTGCAAAAGTATGATATTAGGTTGGCTGATGGAAATGGATACTCACGCTATCAGAGGTATGTCAACTCTCCTGGAAGAGAGAAAAAAAACTTATTATACAGATAATAATATATCAAAAACATACCAGCTTTGGCATCAGCTCTGTCTTTCGTCTCGCGGAGCACAGGCTGTCACTACATTTCACTCCGTGCACCATTTCAGCTAATTGGGCGCTTCATCTGAACATGAGGTAAAGTATGATTTGATCTCCTCCCACACAAAGCGTATTCATTTGTGGACACATTTTATGGACTCAGAAGTGATGTCAAACCTCCATTAACCAGAAATCCATCAATAATATGAAAAGTAATCGAAGTTATTTCAGTTTTTCTTTTAACTTCACGCTTTGTACAAAAGTGTAAGACTGGGTTGAAATAAGGAAGTTTTCATCTAGTGATTAAAGTTAGTGAGAACATTATAAAGCGAGTAATTAAGCTCTTGGTTAATATCTGGATGCAAAAAAAAAAAAAAAGAAGAATTTGCACAGACCATACATTTTTAAATGAGGTGTGGTGTACATAAGGCTATCTTCTGTTTTGATGCTTACGTCTTAAAATGGCCATAAACAACTGTAACAACATTATCTTAACACAATCTACATGACACAAATAAAACAAACTAAAATAAGTTTAATGGATTTGTTGTAAGATACTGGAGCAGAAAAGGTCAACTGTTTGTTCTTGCGCCAAAGAGTCAACAGACATTTTCACAGTGGCCACATAGAAAAGGTCCATTTTCTTTTTTTTTTTGGGATTAAACGCATATAAACCTCAAATTTCTGGCGTGATATTGTACAATATCAATTCCAAATTCTGCTATTTGGCTCGTATTATGTTTGATTATTATGTTATGTGACATTATTTGTCTAATTTGATGACACTAGTGGAGCTTTTAGATTCTTCACTGTCGTTCAGAGTCATGTGAGATCAATACTAATAAAACTTTTAATAAGTCCTATTACATTTTTCTGTTTCTGGGTTTTCAGTAGAAGAGAAGGAATTGCTTTCACAGTTTCCAAATTGTGCCGAGCATCAGTGCTGTCATCTGGTAAGTTAACATGTGTCTTCTGTTCGACGATCCCTTTGACTGACAGTCTCTATTCTCCAAATCACTAATAGGCATATAACTGCATTTTATTACATTATCCATGTGATGCCAAAATGGCTTTGTGCCTCTTCAGAGGAACATGGTCGAGCTGAGCTGTGCTTAATATTTCCACTATGTTAGCCTGTTATTATTAGTCATTAGTAACTCAAGACGAAAATATCAGCCTGATTGAGCCTGATTCTCCGCTGCCATTGCACGCTACAGGCAGATATGCAAGATCACAACAGAAACTAAGTTGAGTGATTGTTTTGTGCTTTGCTCAATGGAGCGTTGCTATTTCTGCATTTAAGTTTAAGTTAGACACTGATCACCCTGAGCTCGTCTTTCTCGGGATCTTTTGGGATCATGTGTACGCAGCATATTATCAGTGAGACACCAGAAATGTGGAGATGATGACTCTGTTTTGTGTGATTGCATTGAGTCAAATTGCATTGTGTATTTTTTCTATTTGATTAGAATTTTTTGTTCTCTTTTTACCACTGACCACTTTTACATTTACAAAGCGAACAGTATATGTTTTAGTTCAGTCAATAGTTGTTATAGTTTCTGTAAGAATAGATTGCAATTATTACTGACTACATTCAACCACAGTTTGTCATTTTGATAAACGCTGATGATTGCTTACATGAACAATGCCACTGAGCAAAAGCAAAAATCTACTTCAAAACATTAAACCAGAACTCTGATTAGCTGCTGACTACCAGTTCTTTTTGATGCACTCTGTATTTAATATGTCTGTCACTTTGGAAGTTTTGGAGGACATAAAGAGACCTTACAAGTAGCTTGTTACAGTGACTTGTTTTTAGGTGTGGTGTGAAAATGAGGGCAGAGAAAAGTTGCTGTGAGATTAAAGACTGGCATGAAGGTAAGACACTGGTATTTGAACCTTTGATGTGGAGCCTGTTGAAGCTGATGAAGATGATATAGAGTTATCAGTCCAGATGGTTCTGCTGAGCATCCCTGTGACATTGATACTGGCGGAGATAAGCCACAGTGTCTCCTCGCCGGGCAAAAAGCTGCTTCGACGTGGAGCTGTTGTGATTGGTAATACGGTGCAGCTGTGACCATGAAATCAGGACTTAGCATAATTAGCCACTTTGAAGCGGAGATTTAATACCAAAATCTTCGACAAAATACCAGAGGATCTGCTGCTACTTGATGATAATCTGATATCCAAGCCTTTCGTCTCATGTATTTTCCTTTTTAACAACCGTGCCATTTTGGGGCAGAGACGTGGGACCTGGGTTCCATTTGCACCGTCTGTTCAAGAGCCAGACACAAATGCCGCAGCGCAATGAGCTCAATTCCTATTTGTTAGGAGGGAGCCCAATATGACACATGCACATTCTGAGAGAAAAATAAAAAGCATAAGTATAATATTACAGTGTTATTAGGGTGGCTGTTTCTCGGCTGTAAATACCGCTGTATTGGCCCCATCGAGGTTTAGCATTAACTTGATTTGCACTGGTGTTATTTGCGTGAGGCCTTTGACAGATGGCATGCCAGTTCAAACAGAGACACAGCATTCAGAGACAAAATATGTTCTTCACACATCTTGTTTTGCTGAACACATTTATAGAGTTTAATTGTGGAATAAAAACATTATTAATATGGTTTTAATACGGTGTAAAACTCGGGGGTCTCTATCTTCAAAAGTCATAAATGTTACCTAAAAACAAACGTGGCTACTTGCTCCATTTTTGAAAATATGTGTTAAGTGTGTTAATAAAGTATGCCAAATGTTATAGAGCGACATAAATCTCAGAAAGTGCTGTCTCTGGTGGCCTGTTATGTCACTTTTTACCACTAGATGGAGTCATGAGCTATAGCAATTGCCCTCAGTCTTGCACCAATGGTGGGTTTTATTGGCACTGGGGCTATTATGTCGAGATGGACAGGTGAACTCTAAACCGGATGTTGAAATGTAATTCAGAGTTCTGCGGTGTGCAGTGTTCAGGTCTGTGGCATTTATATTCTTGGTCATGGCTGCCATCTGTTGTTGATCACTAGACTGATTTGGACACAAAGCCAATTGTTTATATTGTCTTCCCTTCTCACTCATTATTAACAAAATAATGAACAAGAACAGGCTTTTATCCAAGTGGGGCTTTAAGGGTACTTACTGGGGGCAAACTCACACAGGAGCATCAGGCATGTTTCACAGGGCTCAGCTAAAATCATATTTTAACAACAAGGTCTTAATAAAACACTGATATTTGTTCATTCCTGTTATAAACCACACTGTCTGACTTGGAAGACTTTGTAGATGGCTCACAATAAACATAAAACTTGAAAAGTAGGCATTCAGAATTCTAGTTGCTAGCACATGTTTATATTAAAGAATAGAAAGGCTTTTATGCACTTTCTGGTCCATATTCCTTTTTGAACTTCCCACTCTTTGGACCCTATCAAACTGAATTGTTTCAGACAAAGTAATCCCTGTAAACTCACAACTGCTTGTTTGGGCGACATCCCTAAACTGCATCAAAGCTAATTCGGCCGACACTGACAGTCCAGCGGCGATGTAAGCTGAGACCCCGCTGTCCCATGATGAGGCATAAACGCACCAAATCAAGGCTCCACTTTGGGCTGAATTGGCTCGGGCCTCTCCGCTTTGGCCCTCAGCTGTTTAATGCCTCTCTGGATCAGCCGGGGCAAAGCCGCCGTGCAGGGAGGCCCTTAATGAAGTGCTTTCAGATGGAAAGGCTTTTCAGACCTTGCAATGCTCCTATCAACCCCCCTTCAAGTCCAGAATAAGAGAATTAGCTAAGCCTTGTCCAGACCCCCACCCTCAATGCTCCATCCTAAACTTACAGGCCCCCTCTTTACCCTTCTCAAATCCCCAGTCCCATTCATTTTTCCCTCCAGTGCTGTCCGTGTTTAATGAAGCTGTGATATATTTATGGCCAGCCAAATCCCGCTCTAATCCTACCCCTGATAATAACAGCTCAGTAACTGTTTTCTTTAAACAAGCTTCATGAGCACTGGCTGGAGACCCACGGGCCGTGCTCTGTGGATATTACTGCGTAACCTAATTTGCACTTGCTGTATGTAATGCACACCGGTGTAAAGAGGGAGGGAGGTAGCGGCCCGGGTCAGTGGCAGGCTGCTGTGTTGTGTGTGTGGGGGACGGCTCAGTTGAAAAAGGGGGTCCTGTTTGCATCACAAAATGGGCACCTCGAGAGGTTGAGGGGGCAAAGGCAACAGCAGGGCTACCTCAGCAAATAACGAGGTGTTGCTGGACCTGTGTTTTAAGACTCGTATTACATCAGAGCTCATGAGAGCCATTGTAAACACGAATAAACCGGATTGGCCTCCAAAAACGATATTTGAGAGAAAACAATAATATGCCTGTATGGGAATGACGTACTGTAAGGGCATTAATACAGTGTTTTGAAAAACATTCTGAAATGTCTCTTGGCTGAGATAGAGGTGATTTAACATTTAATTCTGCACTATAAACACAAATGTAATGGACATAAACATGTCGCCATGTAGCCTGCGCTCACATCGCTGATACGGCAGGGATTTGAATTAACGGGCAACTTTTCTTTCTTTCTGTGATGTAGTTCTAGTTAAAATACTACACATAACTCACACATACATTAAACGCCATCGTAAAATTACTGACGAAACATGCCAAATAGGTAATAAACTTAAGTTATGTTTGTTTTTGTAGAATCTACAATTTTACCAGTCATATATTGTATACTCCTTAATAGTACTACTAATACTTTTGTGGCAAAATAAACTTATTCATCCTCATCTGCATTTGTTGGATTTGTTAGCTAGATTAAACAGGTTAAGTTTAGGGATGAGAACATCTAAGGATGAAGCATATCATTTGGTTTACAAAAGAGTCAATGAAATATCTAGAGTTAATTAAAGTTATTAAAGTAAATTAAGTTAACCTGTATTCTAATTGAATACATTCAAATTGTGACTATGTGTGCAACCTGAAAATCTGAAGTATAGAAAATAATACAGTGTGTACTTGCATCCATGGGCTGTACATATGGACTGTTGCTATTTTCATTTTTGGTTTGGTTTATTTCTAGGATTTCATTATACATATACAACATATCTTACTCTATATTTTAGTAATTTAACTTTTCTATTGTTGTAGTCTAGTGTTTACACCATGCATCTAACTTTATATAATATACAGTCGGAGTGGCAGTAATTATGCATGCAAAGGCACATTTTATGGTCTTTGTTCCAAACAAATAATGTTTGTGGTCTGCTACATTTTGCAGAACACTGTAATTTCTTTATTCTGTGCGCAATAAAACAATGATACATACTGAAAAAAAGGTTGTTGATCTTGCCAAAAATTATATTTTGTATATTCTCAACATTTGTTGTTACTTTAATACATATATATCTGAACCCAGACTGGTCCAGTCCTTTGTAAATATTTAGATTAAGTGCTTGGTGGAACAGTGAGGTGAAGTAGGGTCAAAAGGTCAAGAAGACAGTCTCTGATTGGCTGATGTGGCAGCTTTCACACCTGAGCTGTCAGACAGAGTGAGGGCTGTAGACGGAGCACAAGTTTGAACGTAACGTCATGGCTGGTCGTCCGGACGCCTGAGAAATCACAGTCCCCCTCTGCGGGCCGGCGGTGCCATTTCAGGCACGCTGTTTATTTTCACCGGTTCACACAAGAATTTTAATTTATTTCATCGTCCTTTCATTTTTCTCAGCAATGCTGACCGTTGTTTAAGGATACCTCGGCTCTCCGGGCAATTACTCTGTCAAGAAGAGTGAGCTTAAACATCTGCAGCCACTGAGGGGGATTTAGCTGCATCCTGAATAGGCCGCAGTGTAACGAACTCTAGCCACTTTGGGAAAGGTGTAACCTGTTCTGTTGGAGATTTAACCTGCCACAAGACTGTACGACAGCAGTGTCAAACTCAGAGTAAAAAAGGGTCATATACACTATTCACAACAATCATAGATACAGTAACTGACTGGCTTTTATTAAACCAGTCAGTACGTTAAATATATTTATATATAAATGTAAATGTTTCATTTCCTTTATGTTGACTAAGAACATATATTTTTATGTTTATTTTTCCTTAATAAAAAACCCCCCAAAAAAACATTTGATTTCAAATAATACATGTATTGGTAACTTTAAAAAAATGTTCCATAGGCTTTTAATTTGTCAAACCACAGCCAGAGACAGAGCATGGATTACCATTCTTAGCTAAGAAATACCTCCCTATTAGTCTTTTACACTGTGACAATTTCTGAGGTGATGCCTTCGGAGTATTTCTTTGTTTAAGCTCTGTGGCTCTCCTATAAGAGCGACATATGCGAACGCACATGGGCAATGTCAGCCGTAATTAGCTTTGACAGGGGCATTTAGTGGTTGTAATTCAAATCTAATTCAGAACATCTTAACCCTGAAGTCTGTCAAGATGCTTGAAATGCACTGGAACACTCATGGTCCCAATCAGCTCTGCGTTTGTGTGGCAGCACGCTGATGTGTCAACGCGGCCTGCTGAAAAAACAGCCATAGAAAACTAATTTACTGTACAGAGGCAGAAGGGTTCAGGACAATGTGTTTAAATCTCCCCCTGCAGGAAAAACTGCATAAATACTCATTAATCTGGTTCAGATTTAGACCCAGCTACAGTGATTACCCAAAATGCAGGAGCCCCTTTTAGTTCCATTCTTCACACCACCTTTTGAACCCGTCTACAGTACAACAAAACATCATCTTTGGTCGTGGAAAAGAAAACACACAGTTGAAAGCCGGGGTACGCTGGGATCACCGCTGACCTTCGGCTAAGGAGACTCCAGGACCTTGAACAACACAGCGCTTTGTAATCCCCTTGAACTGCGCACAGAGCACTTAGCCTTCTGAAGGGAACTCTTAACAGGACAGTCAAGGTTTGAGTTTGCCAAAAAACTTAAAAACTTCACTTTCATTCTTGACCTTCCACTGACCCAAAGTTGTAACAGATATGCAAAATTTAGTGAGCATTTCATGTATTCTTTAAGGACTCCCCTTAAAAAGAGTATTTTTAAAAGTGCAGGCACCATTTTATGATTCTCGACAGTTGTAGTCTTCAGGTACAAGTAACTGTATAGACAGTATGGAAGCCTGCAAAAGCCAAAAAGACATGTAATCAGCCGTAGAGAATAGAATAGTTCTTAGAATTTCAATTTCTAAAATTTCAATGCAAAAACTAAATTTGCTTTAATTAAGCTCTGCCATTGAAGCTTAATAAATAAAGTGTGATTTAAAAGAAGCTTCTACAAAGTCACTATTCAAGACATGTCTAAAGTTTTCATTCATCTTCTTCCACTTAGTCCTGCTAGAGGGTGACTGGAGCCTACCCCACCAACTTTGGGCCCTAGTCGGGGGACACCCAGGTGGTCTCAGGGCTGACACACAGACACTGACAGACAACCATTCACTCTCACATTCATTCACTCAGGGACCTAGATTCACCAATTGACCCATACATGCATGTTTACCCAGAGAGAACCCACAAAACAAAAAAAACAAAACCAAGAACAATAGTTTACACATGCATAGCTGCCTGTAATGGTTATCACTCAAAGCAGCTTTTTATAATCTGGAACTCGAAGTGAGAAATATTCATATTCGATTTATGAAACCATATCAGTCAAAGCCTCAAATATGTGACCGTTGACATGAACATGTGCTTTTCAGAGAGTGTCTGTTTTAATAACAGCCTGCCTGAAAACTCTGTTGTGCCTGCTGCCAATCTCACCCTTCATTCAACTGGGGGCAAATCCTGTGGCAGATGACTAGTTGTAATTTTCTTTACAGTGAAAACAGTAAGCAGAGATTCAAAGAGCCGGGAACGGCAGCTGTCCGACAGCATGCATTTAAGCCGGCATATTTGCATTTCTCCCATAATATAAGACTTGTGTTAAGTGACACATGATTGATGATGGGGAGCGGGTGGCTTTTCTAACCCCTGTAAGTGCTCTAAAAACAAATTAAAGCTTTCATCAGTGTAACATGTCTATTACAAGATGTGGTAATAGCCCCTCGTTGTATCAAATTATTTGTGTGTCTAAATAATTTTGAAAAATTAAACTATTAATCATCCTCAAGAGCGTCTGACAAAAGATCACACTGAGGGCCCAGTGGAACGTGCTGTGCCTATTCACAATACACTTAGAGGTGTTTATGGCTTACTTTGTGAAATGGCTGTAATTGCTTAATTGCTCATCTGCTGGTGGCTGCAGTGTTTTTCAGGCTAAAAGTTACTGCCTGACTTGAGTTTCAGCCGAATTATCCAAAGTAAAACCAAATGTTCGCTTTGAGGTTTTCAATGCTAATTTGACAACGTGAACAAGATTGTAGTTTCTTTTTTTCTTCCACAGTACATCGATCAAGGTGGCCAAATATAAAGGAACAAAGAAAAAAGATCTTGCAAAAGGAATATAACAAAGCAGCAAATATCCACTTCCTGAACATGCCTTATCCCAGCAACGGAGTGTTTCACTGCTGTATGTCATAGTTTCAGTCCACATTGGCGGGTGATTGGTGGAGAAAGAGGAGAGAAAGTTCACACATGGCTGTAAGTGGAGGTGTTGGCGCTTCATGCTTCGGCAGCTCTGTGAGGTGTTCACAGCCCGAGCCATCCGCCGCTGCACTCGTCCTACTCTTTGTTATTAAGCAGGTCCAAGGCAAACACAAAGGGATACTGTGTTTTTTATATGAGTAATGCATTAACCTGTTGAGGAAAAGTTCATGTTAAGCGTATGGGCTTGGACAGCACAAGATTTATGGCGATGGCTGCAGAAATTATGCTTTTCTTCCCCCCAAAGGCACTTTAATTATGTAATTATTGCCAGCTGCTTTTCATTTGCGGTCGCCGTTAATTAGGGCGAGGGGTCCGCAGTTCAAGTGCCGAGTCTCTCCTCCTCTCTTTCTTTCCTTCTCCGATAAGTCCAGTTGTCCCGGGGCGGCAGCAGCTCTGGGATGATTAGCCAAATCCTCAGCAAAATTCATTTGTTATTCAAGCTTTAGCCAGCAACCTCCTGCCGGGCCAGAGTAAGAACCCTGGAGCCCAATTTCCTCCTTGTCCTCCGCTTCTTATCCCTCCAGCTCATCAGCAACAATTGTCCCCAAATAAGAAGCGGTGATATGTCTGTTTGCTTTCCCTATTAGGCCCCCAAAAGTAGGGAAAACATTAGCCGGAGTGAGGAGCTGAGGGGCCCCGACACCTGATAATCTGAATTAATCTCTTCCATCACACTTTACTGTGGATTCTTTCCATTAAGTGGCGGGGGTGAGTGGTTTGGGAAGGGGCTCTTGCACAGGCTGCACAGGCTAATTGCTGGATTGATATTCAAGTCGTCTGGAGAGGACAAATGAAGCGTGAGCCCCAAGTCCTGACTGCTGTCCTGTTGCCACTTCCTCACCCCAGTCACAACAATAGCAGCTTTTAGGAACAGGGGCTCAGTCTCAGTCAAATCCAATATGTTACAAGAAAACAGTAAATTATTACTACTTGTTTACATGGAGAGAGGCATGTCATTAAAACAAGTTTTACATTTGTTATATGCACCTTTGGCCTCTGTGTGGTGCCTCGTTGTGGGTGTGATGAACTCTACAGTTGATGGTGCCTGTACGTGATTTGTTGGAACTTGGCAGTAACTGCATCAATTGGAAATACAATCTTGTGGAGTGTTTGTGGAAGACACACATTTATAATTGG
Organism: Rhyacichthys aspro; assembly: GCA_036850595.1. Classification (NCBI taxonomy): domain Eukaryota; kingdom Metazoa; phylum Chordata; class Actinopteri; order Gobiiformes; family Rhyacichthyidae; genus Rhyacichthys; species Rhyacichthys aspro. The sequence continues at coordinate 14,459,530 of CM072169.1, read as the reverse complement.
CTCATAATGATTGTCATTTTGATCATTATATTTGTTGTATTTCGCATGATGTTGATTATCATAACTTTAAAGACTCGTAGAATGACATTGTCTATCATTCTGAACATGACGTTGCCCTGCATCTCACCAATTGCCCTCCAAGGTGTGATCAGTATACCATACACAGTTATTTTTGACATAAACAATTCCCTCAATGAATATTGTTAAATGCAATCAACTATTTCACTATTTAACTGAATATTTTTTACTTTGGTTTGAAGTGTCAATGTCCGGAAAGCTCAATTATTAATTTAATAATTATTTTAAATACAAACTGAAGCCTACTGCCTCCTAGTATTTTATTGATTAGTTGGATTTTGACCAAAGCAACTATTCTTAAAGCTGCAGTAAACACACTCTCTATTACTTTAACACACACATTTCTGCAATACACAATTTATTTAATAAATGGAATTTTTTTTTATTTTTTTTTTAATCTTAAATAAGGATCTATTTTTCCATTTAAAGGTTGGTTCCTTATTGTTTTCTGGGAAGATTTTTTATTTCTTTTTTATTAAAAATATATATTATATATACAATAATTTTATAAATTATCTAAATTATCTACACTGAAATTATGAATACGACTTTCAATCAGTGTGTAACATGTTGTAAATGGCTGGTTTGCATGAGACTCTGAGGTGAGGTGATTACATTACATACAAATTATAACATGCTCTGCTCCTCAAGGGCAACAAAATCTGAATGATCACGTTATTTTGCAACAGAAAATAAACAATTCCCCTCCTAAAAGTTGGTGCCTTAACAAAATGGAAACAAACCAAAACATAGTGAGACAAATGACTTTTGCAGCCCACACCTTTAACCTGCAGTGTGTGTGTAAATGGTGCCGGGTGAAAACAAAATGACCCGCGTTGAAGCTAAGTGCTGTCATTTCTCTGCATCCGGCCTGAACAGTGTGTACCACCTAACACTGAGCAAAGACGAGCGTCCGTGCGGCCCCCTCGTGAGTCACACAACAAATGCTTTCTTTCTCCCCATGAGCCCCGCTGCCATCTCATCCATTTGGCACTCAAAAAGAAAACTCTGCAATGAAAAAACACATATCTGGAGACATGGGCGTCGCACTGAGCTTTGACTTTCTGTGTGTGCAAGGCTCTGACAGGTCTGACAGGAGCTTGATATTTTACTCATGGAAATGATGCCCTCACCCAGCCATCAGTGTCACACAGTCTCCCTGGGTGTCCATCACAGTCTGAGAAGGAATAAAAAAATCCCAGAAAAAGCATGTTGTAAAAAGGATGTTTTTCATGTTTGGAGTGGCTGGCCGATTGGCCTGTCAGTGGGGGGAGTGCTGCGGAGTGACACACATGTGATTACCTATGCATTAGGGCCTTACAGCTCAGGAGAAAGAGCTGCGGAAAATTAAGGCAACCTAACATTGAATGCATTACGGTATAGGCCTGTTTATCTGAAGCTTATGTATTCCAGCTTTTATAATGCGGGACACTGACAATTGTTGAATCTCTCAGCGGCGAATTGAGGCTTTCAGCACAGAATGAAACAGGACAGAGATGCACAGCTGCAGAATGGTTTTTTTTTGTTCATTGCAATTTAACCTTTTCACAAATGCTTTTGTAAATGTAAACTGAGTATATTTTACTTGAAACCAAAGTTTTAATGTCAGTAAGTAAGTTTAATCAGTAGTAGTTATGCTGCTTTGATATAGCTGCTGTTGCAGTGGACTGTTTAATAGAAAGGGGTTGGCAAGTGCATAAAACCATTTGATGAATTGTCTGAGGAGGTGGGGCTAAAATGACAGAATAATAAAGCAAACATTTTAAGTGAAACTCACCAATTAAAGGTGCTGTGTGGGAAATTGTACAATCTACAATTAATGTTAAGATAAAATGGAAAAGATTATTCAAATGTATGTTTAATAATGCATATGTACATAAGAAAATAACAATATTTGTATTAGTTTTTATGAAAAGGAAGAAAGAAAAAGTCCCTTAAAGACCCATACAACTCATTACTTCCTGATACTTTTCTGCCCAGATCAGACAAACAGAGGAGAATAAAACCCTCTTTCTTAATCAGCTAAGGTGATTTGGTTTTCTAAAATTTGAAAGTGAACTCATTATCTGACTAGGTTTACTCATAGACAACACCATATACATGTGTAAAGCCAGAACGTACATTTTAAACATTAATCATTTTAAGTCCCAAACAGTAATGGCTACTTGAATGTCACTGAGAAACGACTGGGAGATCAGCTTGTCGTGGAGTCCAGACTGTGTTCAGGATCTATACATCATGTGATTAGCCTGAGCTATTAGGTTACACAGCCTTGACTTTAGGTTGAAGGTTAGAAATGTTTGCTGATTTTCTAAATTGGTTGGATATTTTTCCTCTTGGTGAAGAAAAAGTCTGACAGGTTTTCAAATGACAATCAAAATTGTCATAGCTACTACTTTCCTTCATGGAATGTGCAATATAAAAGTTAAGATATTGTTATTGAAACGTCCATCAAGTATTTGTGGATGACCAAATGTTAATAATGAACTCTGCTGCTTCATGACACACTTTTCTAATGCTTATTGGAACAACTGAATGATACACCTGGCAACAATACTAACATAACAATCCAAACACTGACTGCATTTGCTCCACGTGTAAAATTGAATTGACATTTGGCAATAAAGATGGAAATGGAACTGCATCATTGACTAATATCAAGTCCAATGAAATCCTGTTGGACTTGCCAAATCCTATGTTGTGAAAATAGCATTAACAATCAAGACACCGGCCTCCTCCCGAAAGGAGTTGATGTAAACTTTTTGCTGGCTAATAAATCAGGATTAAGGGCTTGAGCACTGAGACAAACGGTGTGTGTTGCTCATGGCTTTAATCTGGGCTGAATTAACACTAAATGTGAAAATAATCCCTATAAAAATACAAAAATGCACCCTGAAACAATAACTTTCATAAATCCCCTAATGCACTTTAATGTCTGTGGTCATAAATCATGTACATTCTTACAGCAAAGCACACTCAGTTATAAAGTATTACAATGGAAAAACAGTGTCAGAGATGGAGTTATGAAAAAGATAGCACAGGTTCCAACAGATATACGATAGTGCTCGCTGGGATTTTTCTATCCACTTAAGCAAAAGCTTTTCAACAAGCTGAGTTGTCAGTAATAGCCCACATTTCATAAGCATACACTGCTGGATTGTGAACATGGTGGGAGAGGGTCATTTAAAGGGAGCATTAATCAAACGAAGTCTGACTCTAGGCCTGATGGCCATTTCCAAATACCTCATTAAGATTCCTCAGACGTCAGGACACTGGGACTTGTTCACATATGTTTTAGGAATTAGCTTCCATCTTGTGTCACGTAACGTCCACTTTCACCCAAAACCTGATTGTCTCTAAATGAACAGGCCAATGTTAATATGGCTGTGTGCAAAAGCAAACAATGCCTATGGGCTTGGACTCAGTTAGGTCAAACCTAACACATTATTGACACTTGGACCCAGAAAAGAAAGCACTTCAGGCTTAAGAATTATGGGTTGGGATATTTTCCTTTTCAATAAGTAATGTTGCATTCACACTATTGGAAATGGGAAACGGCAGATGGAGGATGTTTACAGGATACGGCGTGGATTAGCATTGCTGTTAACACTGTGTTTAATAAAATGAATTTGATCATTATGTATAATTTATAGATATTTGGTATAAGCTGCCAGAATAAGAAATGATGATCAATAAGGTGGTAGTTCTTTTTTGATCAAGTTTAGAGTTTACATTTTAGAGCACGAGAGATGAGGTCTGAATTTCTGTTGTTATCTCAAATGGGGCATATATTCACAGCACTGAATAGCTTTTTAAAGTAGGCAATACCACCTACCTATCAGTAATATTGTTTGTAAGATGGTATGCCATTTACCGCCATGGATTTTCCAGATTCAGTGTAAATGTAGTGAGGTCAGGTCATCATTGGATTCTGTTCAGAGAAAATACTTCTGTAAAGTTTTCACTCTTCACCTTGCCTTGCTCTGCTCTCACTCAAATGAAAAGTACCATTGTTGGGAATTAATGTTCAAAAAAGACAGGGGGGTTGGGGAAAAAAGTAAATACAGAAAAAGACAAGAAATGGGGGGTTGTGGATCTTGATTTTTACAAACTCCAGGCCTCCAGAGCTAAAGGTTTGGGAGAAATACCCTTGATAGTTGATTTTATGAGGGGTTTGAAGTCCTCGTCTTGTAATAATACATAATGCCTGCCTGGGTCATCTGCAGTGAAGCGGCGGCCGTGACCTGGGGCAATTACAGACAGGCATCAGCGAAGCCTCTCTTTATGTCCCGTTGTGTCTGAATTCTCCTGACAGTGCGTATTACTCTGCTGTCAGGGCATAGCCGCTACACCAGACCAAAAAGCTGCAACTCGCTAATGCCTGGCTCTCTCCGAAACTGCAGAACATTATAAATCTAATAAAAAGAAACACCTTAGATCATATAAAAAGAATATGTCACAGAATACTTGACTTTTACTGTTGGGGGCTACAATTCAGAGGCTGGAGATTTGTCAAACGTATCGCACTGTTTGTGCTCAAGGGCATGTTTCTCGTTGGTAATTTGTTAATTCAGCTAACACTCATAAAGCATGCGGAGGTGTTTGCCAATTCTATGGAGGCAATTCGGATCGGAACATTTTTCTTGCCATTAGTTTTATTTATTTTTTCATCTAGAAAAGTTGATAAAGTTGAAAAATGGTTTTATGAAAGTGCTGGTGCTGTCCTGGTTCACACTTTTGCCATCCAGCCACCCAGCGACATGACAGAAGACCACTCAGTCTGACAGGAAATGTATGATTCCTGTTTTCAGCCCTGATCCTTTCAGATTTAGTGGTGCCCTCCCCAGTGTGCATCCCGTTTTTTTTTTTCCCTTGGTCCCAGTTCACCATTTGTGCAGGAACTTATAAAGGTTTCACAAGGTTCAGTAAACGTTTATTGGCTCCAGCTGCATTAGTCCATGTAGTTTTATGGGATAGTATAGGATCTTCATTCTTAGCAAGAGAGAGCTGTCGGACATTGTTATGTAAAAAATAATGTCCCTAATGATCCCTGCAGAACCTTTAGATGTATATAGGTCATGTTTCTGCTTTTTGGGTTTACCCAACTGACACGGCTCTTAGACACATCAGCATTTCTTACGTTTTCAAATCTCTTCAAACTGATCCAAAAACAATGTCTCGGTTTGTCAGAATAATCCACAGGCTTTGCTGTCGGCACTTGTCATAGGGACTATTTCTTTGGAAGAATGTAGTTCCAGAGAAAACAGTTCACATGAGGTCTGTGGATTATCCAAGAACTCAGCGTTCTGTTGAATTTTTAACTCTGCTCCATAAACTCACGATTTATTCACAGTCTGTTAACGTTCAAGCAAAAAATCTGTGAAGTGCACACGGACAAAATAAAACTGCATCATTGAAATTCAGAAAATTGTTAGACATTTTCCAGTGATGGAGATGACTTTTAAAGGAAGACACATCACTTCACTTTTGGCTGTTTTATTGCACAAGAGGAGGTGGCTAAATGAAAACTGACAGAGAAGAGCTAGAAATATAACTTTGCCAATCATATTTTGAAATTGATTTTGAATACGACCATCAAGGTCAAGCGAAACAGCAATTGTTCAGTGACAGCTCCAAGTCTTCAAAAAAATTAGATAAGGAAACTATGCAGACACAAAAGCTTGCTCAATCATATAAAGAAACTTGAATCTTTGTTGTTTTTTTTCCTCTGTGGACACTGTAATACTTTACTAAATCCATCAAGAGTTTGGACTGATCTGCATTTCTTCAATGTCATTCCTGCTTTATAGTCAGCACATGAGTATGTTAATGTTTGTCAGCTTAACATTTTTGATCACTTTTCAGCTCAAGAGAGTCACTGATAGAAAACCAGATTACATTCAGGACTGACAGATATCAACCTGCTTGTACGTCAGCCAGTGTTTCCTGCTCAGTGGGTTCATACTCACAGCAGACCTCTAAAAGCTTGCATTAAGAACTGCAAAAATAAACAGTTAAAGATTATAAGCTTTGTAAAAATATTCAAGACACGCACTTGTGATTGTGGGTGCTGACAGATGACTGAACTTTCAATTTTTGGCTCGTAGTTAGATGGAATTTTAAATACCAAAAATGTTTTGTGGGAGAAGTAAAGCAGATCAACCAGTCCATCCACAAACAGTGGATATACTCATGTGTTTGATCAGAAGAATTATCAACCAGAGCTTTTTATCAAACTGCTTACAGATGATTATGTGTTTATCGCTTTGTCCTGGTCCTTGTGCTGTGATGATTGTATATTTATGTGTAAACCTCTCTCTAATCTGCCGGTGGATTACATCACACTCCTGTGGTTTTCCAATTACTGCAGTGACAGGCCAGGCAATGGTAATGACCTGTGAGAGCTTGGTTCTGCTTTTTGGCTCTGCTGGCCCGCTGTAAACCAGTTTGACTTTGGGTGTCTGTCAGAGACGGCCTGTATTTACACATAACTCAAACAAGTGGGGGTCTGCTCCCCGTGTGAGGTATTCTGGCTCTGGCTGACAAGACCAAGGTTGCCTTTTCTCTGCACTGAAGCCTCCCTTTTAGCGTGGAAATGCTAATACTGAGAGCTGATGGAAAGGTTATAAAGCAATTTCTTTGTCAACAGCCAGACAGGGATGGATATTGAGCTGTTGCAGTTGGAGAGGAATGCAGATTTGTTACAAGCTATCACCATTTCTCTTCAGGCCTCATCAATGCTAATGCCCCCAACCCTTGTACCTTAGAAAATAATTCAGATGAAGTGGTCCCATTTTGAGCTTATCCATCCCCTCCCATCCCCATCCTACTGATTTGTAGGTAAATCATGGCTGTCAGTGTAGTAGCAACCCTGATTAAAGTTCAGGGGTTTAATAGATCATTTTAAATAACCCCCAAATTACTCCCCCTCTCCCCAGCCGATCCACCTGGACCCCTGCCCTGGGTGCATGGCAGTTTTCAGCCGTCGCGGAGCGAGCCAAGTCCAGCCTCGTGGTTCCTGCCTATTCCCTCAGGATGGTGCGCTGCAGGCCTAGACCAACATTCTCAGCTGTGTTCAATCTGCTCTGAGACAAGCTGGCTATGAGAAAATGCAAAGAGAAAAGGCACATACACACAGAAGGAGAAGGAGAGACATGGAACAGTTAGCGAGCTTTGTTCACTTGGTTCAGCTGGAACGTGTCCAGAAACACCCCGACACACACAAGCGAGCGTCACCTCGGTCTCCCCGGGCGACTGGAGTCCATTTCAATTAATCGTGTTTAACCATTCTAATCACACTTTAGCACATTAATCCTATTTTCGATCCAAAACACATCTGAGACGACCGGCATGAGCTCTGCTGATTTTTTTTCCTTTTTATTGCCATCGCATTTCAGATGAAACCCAGAGCCCACTGCTCTGGCTTGCACTCTCTCTGAACTTGGACTTTCGGTGGCTTTTTCCCCCTCCTCGACTCATAGGTAGAATTTATAGCATGATGCTGATGCCTTCACTCAGAATACGTCCCGGCTGAATTCAACAATTACCTTGGGTGAGGTAATAAGTAAAAGCCTCGGTATGAGGAAGTGTCGTTTTTTTCCCCTTGTTGGCTTGATTATGTTGTATTATGGTGTATCGCATGGACACGGTATCTTATCAGTTTGACATCCTAAGTCACCGAGACAGCCAGATAATTTGAGCCCAATCCATCTGCTATTGGAGTAGCCCTGGAGGCAGGTCATGATACAGTATCTACGCTCTTGTTTAATGCACTCAGAGCTGTATAATTTAACCATATCATCTGGAGGCTAACAGTTATCAAGAGAAAGGAGGTTGTTGTTCTGTGGAATTAAGTCCTAGGGGTCCAGAGAGGAAAGCACATGGGTTTCTGCCCATTTTTTTAGTGTTTTGGGGCTTTCACATTGGCAGGAGCAGAGGTGTTTAGCGCCCCCCAAGGTTCCTCCTGGAAAAGCGTTGAAAAATCACAGATCTAACCTCCTCCTGGAGCTCTTAAAATTCAGCAGGCTGGGGTCCTGTAAAAGGTGCTGGTGCATTGATAATTAAGCCTCGCAAAGCAAACAAAGAGTCAGAAATGGTGTTTTAATGGGCACTTTTCATGCTGCTCTTGGAGAATGCAACAGACATTAAGCTAATTGAGTTTTAAAGGCGATGTAAAACTGGCAAAGTGTGGTATTTTAAATGATGAATATAAACAAAAGCGCTACTCATAGAAAAACAAATGGCTTGGACGCTAAGTAAACTGAGTGACATCACTGCATCCCAGCTCAGCGTGTGGCGAGAGTGATGTAATGGGAGCTGGAGTGCTCTGCCTGCCTTTGACTTCTGTAACCCTCCTCCACAGAAGGCAGCTGCAGCAGGGCTCACCCTTTTAATTAATCACTGTTTCATTAGTGCATTAGAGGCAGGAAACAACAGTTGTGATGGCATGACGAGGGCTGCTCTTAATGTGGCTGCGGTGAGCAAACAGACATTAATCCACAAGGAAGTGGGAGGGTGCTCTGCATAATCTCCTGTTAGTTACAAATAGTGGAGTCAACAGCTCTGCGTCTGAGGTCACGCTGAGCTTTGCCACAAAAGACAATGGCTCTCACTCACAGACAGCGTTGAATCCTTTCTAACTAAAGGCTTATATTTTTGCCATTTGTGACAATGATAATACTGGCCATTGGTTTTATTGTCAAAACACAGTTCATCTAAGTTTATTCAAATCAAGACCAAGACAGGGCAAGTTGAAAACAAGACCACAAAGTTCTGTTTAATCTCAGCACCAATGAAAAATCTGATCCAGCAAATCCAGATAATATTGGTAAATGAAGCAGTGACTAAACGTCTGCTCAGTTAAAACAATCTGCGCGGTCCGGGTGATTCTGGAGACTTTACAGATCATGTCACTGAAATGAAGACTGCCATGCTCACTGTGTGCTGTGGTCAGGGCTTTGTTTTGGGACGGTCCCAGAGCATGTGGTAAGGGCCTGCTGCTGACCCCTTGCTTCACTTGACTCTCAGTCATGACATCACCACGGTGCAGTGGAGCTGGTGCTGTGTGGGACTGGAGCACACTTCCTCTTGAGGCGGGTCTAAATTGCAGACTTTACCGAGAGACGCCCAAATATAAGCAGATCATGTTTCCTTTGTTTGGTCACTGAACGGTCAGAAGTCGCTGTGGGAACGAGAGGCTGGAGCTCGGTGCTTGTGGTCAGTTCCGCTGAGATTAGACAAACTAAGTTGACAGAAGCTTTTCTGGGCCTTGAGTGGACACCCACTCATGTGTGTCTACCATCTGTATGCCTTATTTTGGATGACAGCCATAAGCATATTGTTACTGTTAGACAGTGTAATACCACCTTCTACCATTTACTTAAAATGAGGCATTTTTCCAACACGGCTTTTCTAATGAGACAGCATTTTGTGCAGAAAATAGATCAGTGAACCACAGACAGTGATTGGTCGAAATAGATGTCAGTTAAAAAAACAACAACATGTTTGTGGGACAAATGGTAACACGAGTTTAAAGTTCACATATAATGGACATGAATGACATTATATTCAATGTTAAGCTCTTCAGACTGTGGCAGTGAAAATAACAGAGCAGAGTATCCCACTGCTTTCTTTGTTTTCAGGAAACATTGATCAATCTCACTCAAGTCTCACAGAAATTGACCCAAATCATTGCTGACAGCTTTGATGTTGCTCACTATTTGAAATGGATGATGTAAAGACCTCTGCAGTTCCTCAACTCTGACTCGTTGAAATATTCACAAGCTTGAAAGCACTGAAACAGGCTCGATTTTCCCACTCAGCAGCAGAATGGTGTGAAAAAAACTGTTCTATATTAACTTTACACATGGTCTGAGAATGACTCTTTGTTTCCTCCCCTTTCCACTGCCACCACTTAAAGCTGCGCAGAATAAATAAGCTGGCACGAGGAAACACCACAGCGACGGAGTGTGTTCTCTGGAGCCGGGCCACTGCTCGCTTGTCAGGGCAAATGTAAGTAGGCCACAAGTGTGAGCAATCACTGGAAATTATACGCTTTTAGAGGGATTTGATATAAAGGTATTAAGTCGGTCTGAGATATTTGGCAGCCCAGATCGATGGGAATTATATTCATGGACATGATATGCACCACAACTGCGGCTTCTTGTCAGTTCCATCGGATTGCATATTTTCCGAGTGTTTGTGAGTGTATGAAGTGGATCCCGGCAGATTGGTGTAATAGGATAAATGTGGCTACAGAGCGGGCTCGGGCCGGTGAGACCGCCACATGGTAGGTGGGATGGAAACTCTACCCCTCAAGCCTTCTCCTCTTCCCTGGGCTCTTTAGCATCAATGGAAACTTAAGAAAGCCTGTAAATGTAAGACGAGAAGGATGATCCAGGCGTATTCATTTAGACTCCACTTTTCCTCTTCATTTTCCCAATCTTTCTTTAGACTTCAAATGCCAAAGAGCTCCACAGCCATAGTTGAAAATGTATGAATGTGGGGATGCTATAGTTCAGTCTACCATCAACTCTCAGCGTGGCCAATTGCAGCGGGCACGCAGCCATGCAATCAGCTCTGCATTTCAAGCTCGGTTTAGCTCAGAGGACGATGCGGTTTCCTCTAGCATGAGATAGCAGTGTTATGACAGTGCAGTCCTGTTTACCAGCTCATAAAATGGGTGAGGTGACTCTGATGGGATCAGTTGTGTGTGTGAGATCACTGCAGCTGCACAGATAGCTCAGGTTTGATTATAAATGTTAAAACCTGACACCAAAAGCTGTCAGGCCCCTGAACTGCTGACATGCTGTGAAATTATACAGTGTTGTTGCTAAAAATAATTATTGGTTTGTTTATGTATGTATATTGACAATTTATTGTTAAACTGTCTAGCTGTAATATTTCTGCTTCTTCTGAAAATACATTTTTAGTGTTTGGTTTGTTCAAGTACAAAGATATCTAGAGAGTGGCGTGGCTTTACCACCAGATGGAGTCATAATCTACTGCTGTGGTTTGCCCAGTTTGCCTTAAATCCAGCACAAACAAGAGATCGCTTCCCCACAAGGTCTATTAGAACATCTTGTCATAGCTGTGGGGAAAAATGGGAACAATTTCAACCCAAAGTTTAACCCCAGTATATATCAGCACAGTATTTTGGTATGGTCTCTGAAGTTCATTTTCATAAGGCCAATATAATAGAGTATAATTTTGTCCAAATGTGTCATCGAGAGTAATAATTAGTCTTTGCATATTTTGGTCTATAATAGTAATTTGGTTACTCTGTCATTTAGTGCTACAAGAAATTGCTATAAAGTTAATGTCTTGAAACATTTTCTGATTCATTTGCAGGCATTTAATACTTTGTAGATTTTTTTTAATGTATTGCAAATATTTTTATTTCACTGCGGTGCTTTTTTCACTGGTCATTTGCTAGATTTGTAAGATTTCCGCCGTATGTTAGCTTTAATTTCAGCATATTGGTCATAATGACTCCAGTGTTTGTCTTGGCCCTCTATGTTGTCAACTCTACAATATGCTCCTTTATAAGATGACAATCAGGTATTGAATTTCACAATATCTACATCTACCATGATCATATTTCCTCTTTCTGAAAATGGAAGATCTCTTGATTTGAAGACATTTCATATAGTAAATAACAGACTGATGTGTAGAAAAATAACAGCAAATGGAGTAAGTGGAACCACATGTAATGAATATGAAACAAATGACGCATTATGGCAGGAGGTATGCCCTGTAAATGCTCTATCTCCTATTCATCTACTCTATCAATACAATCTAATCCAGTGGGCTTTGGCCCAAGAGCAATGTGCGCTAAACAGAGCGATGCATGTTTGTGCTGATAATGTATTCATGAGGTCCAGTGGACAAATAAAGAGTTTTATTTATTCATCACTGACATGCTGTTATTAAATTCTTATGTTTGCTACGTGAAGCTGACATGATACGAGAGTGAAAATGCATTTGTGGAATTACAGTGGCGAAGCCGAGCCATTACTCTGGATAACAGATAGTCTGTGTCTGATATGCACCTACAACTTTCATTTCTTGCTAGGAGACCTGAGATTTCCCAAGCCTTGCTGGGATAAGAAACTTTTATATTGCTTATTTTGACATATGAGTGTGTAAAAAATTGCCTGCCAATGCAATGCTATTTGCTCTGTCAGAGTTTTTGTAGCTTCGAGGAAATGTATTTACTGTCGAGTTACAGATTCGCTGTGACTTTTCATCTCTAAGGAATCACTTAAGAAGAAACAGAATCATTACAGATGTCTGTCACCTACAAAATGTAAAAATGTACTGCATTACACCTAACAAAATACCACAAGAGTTTCTTAGTCACAGCAGCAGCCAAGCAATTTCATTTGTACAAGATGCACAGAGAAGTGTGTTCATATGAAAATGACTCCACTCCAAAGGGTTTCAACTAACTAACAATTAGGCTTTCACTTATAACTAACAAGAGGCTCTTTTAATAGTTTCAAACTTTTTTGGCACTGGAATGTGTATTTTGTGTTACTTGAACTAATATAATTCATATTATTAGAATATTCATGTGTAATTCCTAAAATGGCCACTGGATGAAGGCTCTTAAAAATTCTCTCCTTTCAAATATTCCCAGTTTGTACTGATAACAACATTGATAAGGTGATAGCAGGATAGGGTGGGATGTTCAATGGCGATGTGAGCTTTAGTGGGGTTTAAGTAGGTCACAATACTACGGCTTACAAAACTCTACTTCATGAAACCCATTAAATATTGAGAACAAACTTTCCTCTCTGAATGTAAATTCTATTGATTATAAACCAGCTCCCTTCACTCATTTCTCTCCTCCTCAAAGCCAGTCATCTCTTGCTCTGTAATTGTTTTCATGTGGACGTGAGTTTGAAAAAGTAGGTTTCACAAGCCGCTCTCATCTGTCACCTACAGCAAGACAAATGGCCGACTTGTTCGTATGCATGTACATTTCTCTGCTTGCTGCACAAAGTCAACTGGGTTCATTGCAAAGGCTAGGCCTGGTTTCCTGCAGCTGGAGATCAGATTCACCTTGCATTTTTTGTGTGTTGTGTAGTCTGCCAGCTGCTGAAGCCAGTGTCACAACAGCTTAATTCTCCTGCAGGAAGATAATGATGAATTTAGTGGAACAATCAAAGTTACAGCTCGCTTTATTTCAGCACTTTATTAAAGATGATGAAATGCCATCTGTTTGGATTCACAAAATGATACAGATACAGTCAGTGTGTATGTATATGCACTGGAGAGTTGATCTGAAACACACAAACTGCTGGCACATGTCAAGATTATTGATCAACCAAGATTTTTAACACTCTCATTACATTTAAATTTATTTATTTAAATAAATTACACTCAGAAAGCAGTATTGGGACTAGTATTCAGCCTCCACTGTAACAATGTTAAACAACGATGAATATAAAAATACATTTTTCAGGAAATGAAGATAATGAAGATATAAAAGTATATTGTATTGATATTTACTGCCTCTAAGATCTGAGCTAAAACGTGTGTGTGTTGTTGTTTTTTTTGTTTTGTTTGTTTTTTGAGGCAAGAGATCTAAAGATTTTTCTATCTATCATGAGGAACTGATCACACCTAACAGGATCACACAGTGATTCACATTTCTTGAAAACTGGGATTACTTAGCAGTTGTAAACTAAGACAGATTTTCTGAATGTTAAAATGCAAGCTGCAGTTCGGGTAAAACATAGCACACCACCACAATAAACATAACCATAAATTTCTCTTATGATGTCTAATTTCCCATATTATATTGATTAAAAATTGGTCTATAATTACCATAGTATATCAATTAATTTGAATAAAATACATGTAGAATGCTTCATGTGCAAAGGGATTCATTTTTAGCAGAAAATTACTCTTGGTGCTCCTTATTATACTGAGCACTATTTCGAACAGTAAAAAATAATATGAAAATAATAAATAATAATAAAATAATATAAAACTATGGTTACTACTGTTGCCCTTATTTTTTTTATCAATGCTGACGCTGCAATGACTAAAGCAGCAAAATACATCATTTTGTAATAAACGTTCAGCTGAAAAATTAACAAAAAATTTTTAATTTAACACTCGTTAAACTGACATTAACTAAGAGTAATTTGAAATACTCAACTGATATTACTTTTACATAGTGGCATATGGTTTACATTTATTGAAGTAATTGTACTGGAATATGTTTTTCCAGTACAAAACATTTTTGTGTCAGTAACATACCCAACCTGCTAATAACAGATGCAATAAAAGTTATAATCCATATTGGGTTTTTAAGTGGTCTAACATAACAACATTTTACAGTTGTCTGGATGTTTGACAAATGTTGGTTGACTTTTGGCTCATAAAACTCTGGTTATGGCCTTCACGGGCAGTCACACATTTCATTCATTTCATATCAAGAAAATAGAAAACAGCAGAAACAAATAGAGAGTATATAGCCCCTATTCCCACAACCACATATATTCCCCTTTCTTCAGTTCCAAGTCATTTTGATAGTTCCTCCGGGCTCGATCGAAATCCACACAGAGAGCGTGGCAATGCACAGAAGACATCAAGATCTGCGGAGTTTGGACTCTAACGTGGCAGCTCTGGTCGGACCACCCGTAAGGATCAGATAAGTGTATGTGGCAAGCCTGGCCCAGATCAGCATGGCACTTGGAATTACAGTGATGTTAAAGTGCTCCCCCCTTCAGCCTCAAACGCCATATAACCGCTCTCTTCCCTTGTAACACATTTCAGCAGGTTTTCTGCCCTCCGTGGCACTTGTTTATTATTGCTCCAAATGAGAGAGTGCAGAGTTTAGGGTGGAGGGGTCGGGCTGATGGTGAGGGCGCTGGTGCTCCATTTTCTGTACTTATGAGAAACAAATGTCAGGGATGGATGGGAACAAGAGGGAAATCTTCTGAACGGGTTGAGGCCTTCACAAGTGCAGTGGTTAAAATGTGTGTGTGTTCTTCTGAAAGGCTATCATGTACAGAGCAGAACATGGCACCTGTCAGCCCACACTCAGGGAACAGCTTTAGCAACATGGCTCATGAGGTTTATGGGGGTTTAAAAGCCACATATCCTGAAGGTGCCATCCATCTGCTCATCTAAATGTCCTCAGGCTGACGGGCAATTTTCTGTGGACGACAAGCCCCCTACAACTCACTGAGTGATGACAGAGTTAAAAGTGGATCAGTGGTCACTTGCCACAGAGCCTTTAACATGAGCTTACAGTATCACAATGAGCATGTCAACTGGTGCCTGTTACTATGGTCTTTGTAAGCCACATTCTGGTAATGCACAGCATAAAAATGTAAAGAATCTGACATTTTTAATGGTCTTGATAATAGTGTAAAGACCTAGTTACTTGTAGTTTATTGCATTAACACTATTATATGAAAATCAAAATCCCACTCTCAGTTGCTCAGAATCGACTAATTTTAAACACATGCCCACCTTTTATTGCAAACTCAATCACCAGATTTAATATTGCAATATAAATGTATTGAGGGTCAATAGAAAATAACATTTTTTAGCTCTTCTTACAGTAAGGAGGAAACTGAAGGTGAAGGGAACAGTTATATTTGCCATGAGACATAAATGATATGGATATCTTCTCTCTTGTGATCTTTTTGACTTTCCTCATCGCATGCAGTGATTTTTGTGTGCCGTGTTACTGAGACTGTTAACGATCTGCTTCTGTTGTGCGTATTGGGACTAACCTAAACATTATGTGATTGCAAAACCCAAACAATGAAGCTGGAAGACAGTGTTTAGCCGCAGCTTACGGTACATATCCTCTCAGTATCCTCCTAGACAACTGCCTAACCCCCTTCAGCCTCTCACACAGCTGCAGGTCTAGCTTTAGCACTTTACATCGTTTGTTAGCCAGCCTCCTCTATTGTGCGATTAATTACAGGCCTACTTATTAGTCCATTCTAATTGAGATGGGATTAGGCCAGTGCATGGGGTTTAAGTCAATTGGCTCGTCTCAGTGTTTTTCAGTGGGCCACGCTGAGGAGGCTGCTGTTTGCATTTCTATTGACACTACACCTTCTCAGCACAGCTTCATTGTGACAACAGCTCATACTGGCATCATACACAAACACTGCTAAGGAATGCTGCAATTAATGAAATTGCTGCTATTATGTATCCAAGGAGAGTTATGAGAGTATAAAAAGACAAAGAGCTGGTTCATGGCACATGTCTTATTTACGCACAACATTGCATGAACTCTGTTGTAATTAAATAACTCCAAATCCAAGGAGGAATCAAAATGCAACCTGATATACAGACTTCAGCAACAATTGAATTTTCTGAGTATCACTACTCACCACCAGAAAGCGGTCTCTTTAGCAGCGTGGGGAACTCTATCCCCCAGTTCCCCCTCCTGCATGGCCTGGGCAGGACACTTGGGTTTCACTGCTGATTTAATAGAAATGAAACAGGATGGATTTGGGGATATTTCATTAATCTTCCTTCTCTTTCATTGTGGAGGAAATTAAAGTGAATAGACTCTAAAACAGACTTTTTCCTCGTCCCTCTCAGCTGGCCTAAATCCTGGCTGAGACTATTCTCTGTCTGTGTCTTAGTGGAAAGTTAAGACCCAATTAGCCAGCCAGAATCCTGGCTGATCCCAGCGACTGGGTGAATGTGTATTCTGCTGCAGGTGTAAACATAAGCAGAGAGTAAACTATTACAGGCTTTACACTGAGCATTTTACTGAAAAAATGGACAGTAGTCAACATCTGGCTTTTTTTTTTTAACAGTGATACATTAATTCAATGAATTTACAATAAATGTTGCCTTAAAATAGAACATTCAGAGTGTGCTGAGGATGGGAGCCACATATTCTACAGCTTTGCTTTACACTTCGATAATTTACTCTAAAAAGATGCCAGCTAGGGTTGAAACTGCAAAAAATATAATAATCGCGAAAACCAACTAAATCTGTAATAATGAAAAATTATTTAGTGATTCTGCATTGGTATGTATATTACAGTATATTTCCTATATACACAAATATTGCATTTTATCCACTGGGTTCTGTGTTTTCTACAGATTGTACTAAAATAATAAAAATAATAATTTTTTCCACTTTAAGTTAGTATATTTACTACAGCCATATATTATTCTGGCCTTTTGTGTGCCACTTTGAGCTGTAAACATAGAGATTTTGTTAAGTTAGGCGTTGTTTCATGTCATGTCATAAATCAGGATTTTTATATAACATTCCATCCATTTATTTTCTCCCAGTTTGCATCAAATTACATGTGCACTATATTTATATTTGCCTATTGGTTTTGATGCATAGACTGTTGGGGCTGAGAAAAACTTTCAGTCTGTAGTTTGTGGTTCATACGCAGCTGAACTCTTGTTTCTTTGTGCCCTTTCAGGAAAACACATCTTGTGTTTGGTGCATTTTGCTGTTTATTTCTGTATCTGCATATCTCCCAGATTGTTCTCATCAGTGCATATTAAAACAGTATTACATTAACCATAACACAAGCCAGTGAGTTGGTTTGAGGCTACGGCCAGAATGCCCTCATGCTTATTGAATTACCCAACCTGCGATAGGGATCTCCAGCAGTTACTTGCCAATAACAACACACTGCGAGGGCTCTAATTTTAAAGGGGGCACTTTAAGGTTGAGTAAAGGTTTTAAAGTATTACCAGGCATTGTTTATTGCAACAGATACGCCTCTTGTAATCAAATGTTCTGTCGATTTTAAGCATGAAGACTTTTTGTCTACAAGAATTTCATTTACGGGACACAGATAACACTCTGATTAATAGGATCCACACTAAATACCCGTATTCACAAACAGAGAAAATAAATATATTTGCAGAACTGTACACTCTGTGTGTTTTCTCTCTTTGAAACAACATTTGTCTGTCTGATTAAAATATATTGTAGTGATTATTTGAATTAGCCCAAAACCAACTCAGTAATTGAATTTTACACAGATTCTTTCAGTAAAAGCCTTCCTCCCGGAGAGTGAGCTTGGAAAGGAAGAGGGAAATATGGAAGTTGACCTTGTAAACTCCTGGGAGAGAGCGCCGATCCAAAACGCCACAGGGCACAGCTCTGACAGTTTTCAGCTGTGGGGGAATGTTAATATGTATTTCCAGGATTATTGAATTATGCATATGACAAGCGTCTAAGGAAGGCCAAGTATTAGCTTCAGGTTTATGAGGTGGGCCTGGTCATCTCCACGCTCCAGTTACTCCTAATGATGGTAATTATTACATGGCTTAACTGTAATACTGGATTGATTCTCAGGCTCCTGAATAACCCCGATGCTGGCACCGCTCCCCGTTGCCCCCCTCGCTGCCCTAAACAATGGGCACGTTGACGATGGCGGACTTGCCTCTCTTGGGGTCCCCTATACTTGACTGGCAACCCCCATGTGAGCCTTTTGACGGGGGTTCATGCCACATACAGATGGGATTAGAGCTGCGGCTTACACAACGCGGAAGAAAATTGAAAGTTTGGGGGGAAATATGCAGCTAATTCTACTCTGTCAACAGTGGATATTAAAGATTTTTAGCTGCTCTGACAAATTATTTGTAAACCACAATGGCAGCCCTGTTAAAATCAGCTTTAATTTTCTGGGGCAAGAAGTGACTGGCTAGTTTAAGTGGGGTATTGTCTTCTATCGGGCCCTCATAAGAGCTCAAGGTTTTTAAAGGATTTAAAGGATTTGATCATTTTGTTGAAAGGGCTGGCCTGTTTCCTGTTGCTGGATTCCCCTCATTTGAAGAGACAATGGCTTATTTTCTCCACACATTATCCCACCCTGGATCAAGCTTGCACCTGTAAACCATCATGAGAAATATCTCTAGAAGTCCACCTAAAGAGCACTGACGCACTGTTGCTGCTGCAGTGGGCGGACTGGGCTGTTTGGCACCTGTACTGGATTAATGGGGGACCACTGCCAGTAGCTCGACAGAGTTAAGCTTTTAGATTGAGTTACACAGAGGGGTGGGACGCACACAGGCCAGGTGCTGGCTGGGTAATACCTCCCAGACTTCAACAATCTGATTCTGTTTCAAGGCTGCACTGTGTCCCTCTTTAGTTCTGCCCCAGGTCTTGGTTTAAAGCCATCACACTTGGTATTTATCAAGACTCTTGAGGTGCACTACATAAAGCTACGAGGCAAAGGCAGAACACTTTGGAAGTACAATACAGCATGTATTAATAATAACTTTAACCAGGCAGTTGTCAAGTTACACAGGAGTTAGAAGAAGTCAACGTATTCAGTCTAAACTGCGTGATATTGTTTTTTATTTGACACAGTTTTTTTACAAAAAATGTATTATTAAATAGCATACTGTGTGAAAGGCATTGATGGACATCCAAACAAACCAGAGAGAGGCTATGTTTTTACAGTAAATTATCTTTGCCCTTCTCTACTCTGGTCCTACAAAATAATGTCATGCAGTTAATTTACCAAGTGTTAATCCATCCAAGTATTTCACTACTGTAGAACTACTGTGTCAGAACACAGCATGCACAAGACAGAGCTGGTTTCTAACGATTAACTTCAGTTCATTAGACATGCCTCATTTGGTCTGGGCTTGTTTGTAAAAGCGTGATGTTGCTGTAATCACATAATCAGCTTCTCCTGTTTGATTTCTTATCATTTTTCACCATTTTGGCAAAATACTTTACAGTAATTGCCTGAAATGACCACTAGATGTCAGTTGACTAACCACAATAGAGTCATTAAGAGGACATAGTCTGATCTTGTGGGTTGAATGTGTTACAACTGTTTAGATTCTAAAAATACATCACAACAGTCTTCAACAAAACTTGCCATTGTATGTACTGAGGTAACATCCTACTTCCCAAAGACTGGAACAAACATGGCTAACGGTGCCCGTGTTTGATTTTGTTGCTACAGTGACTGTGATGCAGAGCAGTGTTGTGTGATAGACCTGATTATCAGCAGTCCTGCAGTCTGTCCATGTGTGGAGCACACAGCCGAGCTACTGTGAGCAGAAACACAGTTAGATGCAGCCGAGTCGGGCTGCTTTATGTCACTGTGTCCTAAATGGAAAACACAAAGGGTTGCATGTTTATAATTTGGAAAAGTCTATTTTTGGTTTATAAGTGCCACATTTTATTAATGGTGACTTGATATGCTTTGTGTTTAATGAAAGATCTCGTTTCAAACCCCAAACACTAGATCAAACGGTTAAAAGACTCTATTTTATTAAATGGCTTTCTGTATGTTTTACCAGGCTTCTTGTTAAATAGTGAGACAAATAAGAAACACAGTAGGTCACTAAGGAGGGCAAGCTCTCTAAGATTAGATTTTGGATTTTTATTGAACCATGCAGCTGATGTGGCCCCTTTGACCAATCAGAGTAGATGTAACTTGGAGGGAGGGACTTAAAGACACAAATGATCACAAGGTTATTATAGCTTGTGATTAATTAGAGTGACAGAATTTTTTTTTTACGTACAGTTTTTACTTGCTTTTAAATACTTTAAGACCACAGTTTATCCAAAATGCATTTATGAGATGATACTTGTTTCAAAGGTGTTTGGAAACCAACACACACATTCTCTAAATATAAAGTATATTATATTAACCCATTCTGGTACCACATAAATCATCTTAATGTTGACATGTTTGTAATGTATAACAGCTCTGTAACATATCGTCTTTCCTTGTGTGCATTTTTGACGTTTTAGCAACACGATCCTGGTTTGAGATTTGTACAAATCATAATGAAGTGAAATGCACACCCAGGACTCACATGTGGTGTTAGATGTAAATGTATTGAATGCTTACTCCTCGCCCGTCATGACAATTACATGTGCAGAGATGTAAAAGACGCTCTAAAGTGCAGGGCGGTCTTGTGTTGAGACAGGCCTGAGGTTTAAATTCTAATGTGTTCAATCCATCCCGGCTGTGCGTGTGTGCCCGCTTGTTTTGATAGAATAATTCTAGGTTTCATTATGGCCCTGCCACAGCCTTTAGAGCTGATTTGAATTTCTTGTAATTCCAAAGTGTGTTAAGTAGCACCTCTGTGAAAAGCAGGGGGTGTCAGAGTGCATGTTTGAGACCTTCTAATGTGTA
This sequence comes from Rhyacichthys aspro, assembly GCA_036850595.1. Classification (NCBI taxonomy): domain Eukaryota; kingdom Metazoa; phylum Chordata; class Actinopteri; order Gobiiformes; family Rhyacichthyidae; genus Rhyacichthys; species Rhyacichthys aspro. The sequence continues at coordinate 14,438,324 of CM072169.1, read as the reverse complement.
AATGTGTTTCTTATTTCTGACATGACACATGGCACTGTGCATGTGTGTGTATTTGTCTGAATCCCGCCGTGGACTTGCTGCCTGTAATCAGTAATTACCAGGATTGGCTGATGGATTCGGGTTATAATGAATGATTGATGACCCCTGAAAGAAAGCGACCGGGCCATTTCTGTCCTCTGACAGCATGATGTTAGCACTGAATTTAAGTAGACCATTTAAGTAGAAAATGACTGGACACAGGCGTGGGCTCAATAACAGGTACCGCTTGCATTTGCCCCCTCTTTGAATAGTCGCTATATTCATGTGAGTCCTGAAATCTGAACTCCTGCATCTGCCGACAGCTCAGGCCCCGCTCTCTGAAAATCAACCCAAAATGCTAGACAGACTTAAATGTCTCATATGAATTTCATTAGAAAGAACCCACAGCACTTTTTCATCTGTACGACCCACTTTTACCAAGTTGTGTTGAAGACACTTAAATTATATATATGTTGTGTTGTCTGGATTTAGGTGATTTTCTTTGAGTTGACAATTAAATTTGCCAGCATGCAAAAATAGCATTATGCCAAAAACTGCTGCATTTTAATAGAGAACACTGGTGTATTACACTGGGCCTCATGTTTGGTAAAATGGCAGGTCCCCAGAAAACAATACAAGACAAGACAATATAATGATTGGAGTACAATTGAAGTATTTTCAACTGGGTTTAAACTTCAGCCCATGACCACAAAAATGTGAAAAAACCAAAGACCAAACATTAAGTATCAGCAAAGTTTAGTCTTTTTATTTATATTTATAAGTTATTTAAACTAATGGTCCATTTAAAAATACAATAAAGGACTCCATGGAAACAAATATACTCAAGTTGTTTATTGCAAAATTAAAAGTAATAGAAAACAACAAACCTTTAACAAATCTATAATGGGTGATATGCGTCAGTGATTTTTGTGTGGCCCATAAGGCATAATAATCTCGAACCTTTTGCACACTAACTATGATACAAGAGTAACTGTAGAAAAAAAAAATAAAGTAAATACAGTAATAAAGGTAATTGGTCATCTCAGGACCCCCTTTTCTACTGGGGTCCTGGGATATTGATGCCTACCCCATTGAAATGCCCCTTATCTGAAGTCTTTTTTTCTTTTTTCTAAATGTGCTTACACTTCCTTTTGTCCACTTTGAATTACTCCTATTTCATCTGTCTTCATGACTGAAAAAGGTGCTCAATCACATGATCTTGTGACGCATCATGTTTCCTCTGATGTATGCAGCATGAAAGTAATTAGAGACCATTTGTGATGACTGCACATCAAAACCCATAAACTGTGGTCCTGTTCACATAAACACTCTTAATTGTTAATAGAAGAAAGACAATTTTGCCTTTGAAGTGCTTTATTGTTATTGTCCTATTTCAACTTCAAACATGTGCCACATGCTTTAATTTATGGATTTGCATGTGATTTCATTGTTTCATGTAGAAATTGGTACAGATTGTTTTTTTGTTTTTTTTTAATCTTTTGTCAAGTAAAGTAAAGAAGGTGGCATCTTTGCTTTACAGTTAGTTTTTATTAGAGTAATACAGTAATTATTTTTTTTACTTTGTCTGCCCAAAAACTGCATATTGTGAGGAATGGCTTGTGAGTGGCTGAGTTGTCCCCAAAGGCCCCCAAAATATTAGGTCTGGCCCTGTACATTCTACAGCATAAGAAGAGTTGTTATTGGGTGGTGGTAATGACTGCTAAGATTAATAAAAACATGTATTTGTTTCTTGCTGCACAAAGCTAAACATTTTTCTCTAAAAACACGTGTCCGAGCCTCAAATGTCACTCGGCATCATTCGTTCATCACTTCATCATCCAGTAGGCCTCGGCTTTTTGTGTAAAGACTATTATATTTACAACTCAACTTGAACTTCATGTGTGAAGAACATGACAGCTGAACAAAAACTACATTTAACCATTTTCTGCTCTTTGATGTGTTGGGCAGATATTACAGTTGTGGCCCGGTTACAGGCTCTTTGTGGTTTTGTTGGAGAAGCAGACGTTTGGTGGTGGGAGTGATGTGGAAGGGGGTGTAGGGGGTGTGTGTGTGGGGGGGTGAGGGTGCTCCTTGAAATGGTTCTGAGTAACACATGGGTTTCATCTTGGACACTGAACGCAGAGCTGGTCCAATGAAACAAAAGGAGCCAGTGTGTGGAGCTGCTGGGTTGGTCTACCTGATCTGACACAAACATAAACATGGAAATCTGTGCTGTATCTTTAATGATTAGATGGGACTGAATAAAATCTAGTAATCTTGTTTTTGATGTCTCTTTTCAAATACACACCATGGACCTGTTCAGATGTGTACGTGTCTAGCACTTCCTGACACATTTACATACACACCATTCCAGTTAGTGCTGCACAATGTCCACTAATGCCCCTCAAGTATCCATCTAATTATAATAATAGATCATTAACTGACTAATTACTTGAACTATTGAGTAAGAGATATGGTAATATTACCAAAACATTGCAATGATGTTTATTTAGTTTGATTTGTGTACAAGTTTAGAATGAGAGTTATAATTATAATTTTAGAGAAATTGTACATAGTTTTTTTATTTCTAAGTAATTGCAGGAACTGAAATGTTGTTTCATGAAAACCATTCAATGTTTGTAAAAGACTTTTGGGGTTAGATTCCAGTCACAGATTGTTTAGTCTTCTCATTGGTTCCACTATTTAATGGAAAAACATAGTAGCATTGTTGGAGAGGTTTTAGCCTGTGACTTATTTTAGTTTTGTTTATGTATTGAGTTCCATTTCCTTTGGGGATTTGCATGTGGGTAAAATAAAAAAACATTAAAGTGTTAAGAAATGACATTTTTTTTATTATAAGTCAGCAATTACAGCTCCCATTTACAATAGGGGTACAATAGAAATCCTGACACAAACCATCTCATTGTCAGCACTGTGAGCCAAGTTCTAGACATTAAAAATGAACTCCATCATGCAGATACAAGTTCATCTGAAGGTTGCTTGTTCTCTAAAACTAATGCTGTGTTGGTGGAGATCCCTGTGGAAACCTGTGACAGTTACAGATACAAGAGGCCACAAACCTGGGGACCTGTAAAAAACCACATATCACATAAAGAGTATCAGATCAACATGTGGAGGTCTAACACCTGGACACACCTCCCACACAGCACAGACTGTCCATCCCCTGGACACTGTCTGCTGCCCCACTTTGTGTAGTGGGACTGTGGATGGTGTGAGGTGACAGGAAACTGGCCAGTCACCCCTAACAGTGTCTGGACTGCTCTGCAATTTTCACTTTACCTTCATATATAAGAGGCCTTAAACTGAGGTGTTCCTGACAAATAGTGTGGAATAAAGTTACTCTAGAGGAGAATTTGCCAATGTATAACATTTTAACAGAACTGAGATATCTGTCTTAACCTATCAACAAGTCCTCATTGCATTTAAACAGCTGTTAAAAGTTACTGTATAAGACAAAATTATGTGCAACCTTAAAGGATATGATATGATGGTCTGCTTGCACATTTTAAATCAAGTGTTTTATCCAAAATCAATCCAAACTTTACTGGAAATTTTGGATTGTATTCTCTAAAGACCTTTCTATTTACTGCAATGGAAATACCAAACCTTCATTGATCTGCTGTCTGGCAATTTGGAAACCACACAGGGAGACTGACCACCTCATGCACCTTCGTCCTATCTGTCCTGACAAAAACATGTATCAGTGATAAAATATTTAATAGTGTTTATTGGTACTACATTATCCCCACTTCCCACTTTAAAAATCATAAGGGCTGCCACATTTTGTTTCTGTGATCATTTATGGGCATTTTTTTTTTTATTCTGCTGGCGACACTGGCTAAAGTATTTAAAAAAAGGCAAAAACTACACTCACAAATGCCATTCCCCTAACTTAAAAATTGTGACTTTATATTTCATTGCAATATGTATCTTAACTTCAGAATCTGTGACAGTCATAAGGATCTGTCTTTAGCCAGACCCTCAAAGTGTGTGCAGGTCAGTGGTGACTAGAAACAGCCCTGTTTTCAAACTCTTACCTTTTTCTATTTACCATAATCACTTTAGACTCAGTTTGCAGATATATACAACTTCCAAGGATCACTGACATTTTTAAAAATAAAGTTTTATAGATGTAGTCTTTTTTTTTTTTTTACTGTCCTTTCATTTGTGCAGAGACAATAGTTCACACTGCATGGCTCCATATAAGTAATCAGATTAAAGCAATAGAAAGCAAGTTGTAGACAACAGGAGTATCAACAAAGTGAGAATCAAAATTAAGCCATTCATTTCTACTTTGCTAACACCTTTAATATATTTACAAAAACTGTAAGGTTAAATAAATGAAGAGTATAATTTGTAAAGGTGTTATACAAGGATCTGTCTGACTGTGATGTTTTGATGTCAGCGTAATGTAAATGGTGCAGATGCAGTCAGATGTAAAAAGGCCACCATGTTTTTATCCCTCCTTGTCGTATGCATTACCAAGCAGTGCTGTTTTATTTGCCGTATTTAACCAGGTTTTACAGATCAGAGCGCTGATATATAAAGATGCCTCTGCTATTGTAGCTTTGTGAGTCTTGAGCCTCCATCTGCGACGTGATTGACGCTTCTATTCACCTTTAAGTGCTGCCTTCGCACAGCTTCTCCACAGCTTTTAATTTCAAATGGACGCTTGGTTTTGTGGCAATCCCTTTTGACTCGGCCCTTTCACTGCCACTTGGAAGTCAAAAAAATAAAAAATATATAGAAAAAGATGTGAAAATAATAACAGTATATGGCACAGTTTTCTGCCACTCTGCACTGGGCTTGAATCATAGTGTGACTGTATTACAGAAAAGGCTTTTCGGCAGCAACACGTTTCCATTTGAAAGGCAACAACAAGCCAGGCTTCCATCAGACTTTCATGCATTGAGGAAAAGGGAAAAGAGTGCTATTAAACACAAATAAAACATGTCACATTCAAATTATGGACACCTGGGAATGATTTGAGCTGGAATGCATTTAAGGAATAACATTTGAATTGAATTTTAAAGCCAAAAATCCTGTTGGACTTTTTCTATTATAGGAATGTAATGTGGAGCAAAGTAAAGGAATAAAACTGATCATCTTTGAAAACATTGCCTGTATTTGCAAAACTTCCATTTGTAAAACATTAATTAGAGTCTGTTATCTTTTTTTATGGTGAAACGTAAAGGGCTTTTGTAGCATTTATATAAACAGATCAAATAAAATATATTTGGGATATTTGTATGGAAAAATCAAAAGAACTTAGACAAAAAAGAAGGTTTGACAGAAGCTATTCAGAACAGAAGAGATGTGAGTGATTCTCATCAGCTGGAGTTTGATGTGATTAGACAAGTTCAAAGAATCAAAGGTGAGTGATTGTTGAAGTATTTGTTCTTGTGGAAGTCAAGATGTCATTAACATAAATGTTTGGATATAAGAAACAAACACAAGAGCAATAGAAATTCAAAATTCATGGATATTAAAATTGAGTTGCTCAGGTATAGAAAGATGTAAAGTATTTTTAACTGTTGGTGAGCTCAAAGCAGAATGGATCCCAAGAGGCCACACATTTTTATTTCTAAAACTGAAAACTGTGTTAGAAAAACTTGAATTAGATGAAAGTAAATGAAGCCATAGATTTCTGACGCACAGTGTACACAGCATTAAAACCAAAATAAGCAATAATATTAAACGAAGAAAAAAAAAAAGAATAAAATCATATTGGCATTTTGTGCGTTATCTATTTTAACTTAAATATTTATGTAGCATCACCAATTTTCATATTTGGGACTGAATTAATTTTACTACCGTATAATTCCTGTTTTTTCGACTTTTTAAATGCTGTTAGTAATCCTGTTACGACTGGAAAACGTTTTGGGTTTTCGTTTTCTGTCCAATTAAATTTGAGCGTGCGGCACAATTAATGTGGACAGATTGTGTTCGTATGAAATATGATTTTAGTGATTTAGATTCGAAAACATTTTATTAATATACAGTGGGACTATACTGCTGCCGCGCGGGGTTTGGAGTCCATCTCTGGAGTTGATTGAAATCTGTTGTTTTAGGGCATTAGTGCCGCACAATACGCATCGCTCCAGCTCTTTGCTCGGGCTAATCATTGTCCACATCTAAACGGCACATTCTCAAATCACAAAGTTATCTGTCAGCCGCCGTGAGCATGTGTTAAGAGCCCATTGAGTGTTAAATGCAATCAGTGGGTCCCATTAGGCTCTGTATTGGGAATCCACGTTCCTCCACAGCGGCATCCTCCTCCCTCCGTTCCTCTCAGCGCATGTTGATTAGCGCTGTAAATATGCAATAACTTCTCTTTCTCTCACTCAATGGAGGCGATAATGGCTCGTTATCTTATCGCGGTCAGGGGGGAAATGTTCCGTGTTGTGGACCCGCTGAGAGGGCGCTGCTGTCGGGAGGAAACGCGCCCCGCAGAGCTGTGCGCTCAGGCCGGATAATGAGCTGGGGCCAAGCGTTACGCGCACTGGACACTGTCTGGTGGAGAGAAGGTTCATTTGTGTTTACGCACATCTACACAAACACTGATGGAAGTTTTATGCAGTACACAAAGGAAAAACAAAATGCTCAGAGATGAAATGGAGATTGAATAGATGACAGCAATGAATACTATTGTGATACTAAAAACACCTTTGTCCACAAATCTGGGTAAAAAGATCCACCAAAATAAAAGTATACTAAGTACAATACACAATCGAACATTAAATGTTTTTTTACGAATAGCTTAATATTTCATGTTCTTTATGTTGTGCGAAATGACATCTGGCTTATATCTCAGCGGAGATTGTGGAGTATTTTGCAGTATTGTAATTATGTCATGAGATTGTCTCTGCTTCTAACAACAACAACAACAGATGAATTTTAACGTTGTGATTTGTCACTTATTTGTAACACATACTGATACATTAGACTTGATGGAAGGGCCGTATCCGCCTCCTCATTGTAAACACTAATGTGTTCGATAGATTATGATGCCTTTACTGACAAAGAAATAATCGGATTACTCTGCATGAAGAGCTACGCTGGCACAACACTGCTGTTGTCCAAAAAGTCTGCAAACAGTGCGGATTATCTTAATTGAATTAATGCTCAATACACAGCACTGCAGCTGATCCCAGAGCAGCGCCACTGCGTGGTGACGTCAGCAGGGTATAAAGGCGGCGCTCTCTCAGCTGGTCCCATACCGAGTCCCAGTCCAGTCCAGAGGAACACCGCGAAGTGAACAGACTTCAGAGTCAACATGACGCACTTCTAGGAACTAGTAGAAGCAGGACACCTCGAGCCGGACATTTACTTTGTATCGACACTTTTACTCTCACTTCTTGTTCCTGTTCGGGGGCCGTGGTGATGCCTGCTGGGATGTTCAGCATAGACAGCATCCTGTCCGGCCGGACGAGCTGCAAGGAGCCGCTGCTGCTGCACAGGAGCCCGGTGCTGCTGTCCGCCGCTGGCCTTACGGACTCTATTTACACCGATTACAACGGACTGTACTCCACATGCGGCCCGTCTCCCCCAGGCGTGCAGCCGGTGAGCGGGACCAGGTTGGGATATAACAGCTACTACTACGGACAACTGCATGTCCAGGGGCCAGGGGTCCAGGGGGCCGGGGGTGCACCACCGTGTTGCGGCTCTGTGCCTGGCCTCAGCCCACAGCAATGCCCCTGCATCCCAACAGGTAAGAAACTTTCTGACATGACACTTTCAAAGTTGCCTATACCGCTTTTTTATTTTTATTTTTGCTGCAAAATACTTTCAGCACATTAGTCTGTTTGACTATTACGCTTCACTAAATGTAACATGATATGCCTGAAGCTTACGCAATAGACGCTTTTAATCCATAAATGTAACTTCAAAGTGTGCAGGATGGCTTTACTTAAAAAAAACAAAAAAGAAAAACGTACAGGTACTGTTTCTGCCTTAAGTTTTGTAATTGGCCTATTCTAAAACTTTTTTTTTTTAAAAGATATTATTTAGTTATTATTTAGATTTCTGAAAAGAGGCAGAATAGGCAGACAGACATCCAAACACATGAAAATATCACGTGGTATCACGTCTGCTCTGGTGTGATGCCTTTATGTTTAGGTAAAGCGCAGTGTTTTGTCTGGTTCACTTCTAGACTGTTGCTAATGTATTTCCAGGCCCCAGTTGTGACACACGATTCTGAGTAGTCTATGTATTGCACGAAAGACAATGTGTCAGAGTTGATGTTTTTACGCATGATTTAAATCAACATTACGTCTTCTACATAAATACCGTACGTTTCTAATCTTTCTGCATTTACCCAACAGCTCTGTGTGCGTGTACACAACGCTACCCACACTTTCCACTCGGTAGACATAACTCCTGACTCTGTTTACGCGCACGTCCACCAAGCGACAGTCGGATTGTCCATTCCATGTGTGCTGATCGCGTCCTGTTTGCGTTTGTCCTGCAGGTTACGACAGCCCTGGCTCAGTGCTGATCTCCCCTGTCCCGCACCAGATGATGTCCTACATGAACATGGGCAGCCTGTCCCGCACCGAGCTGCAGCTCCTCAACCAGCTCCACTGCCGCAGGAAGCGCCGCCACCGCACCATCTTCACGGACGAGCAGCTCGAGGCTCTGGAGGGTCTCTTCCAGGAGACCAAGTACCCGGACGTGGGCACAAGAGAGCAGCTCGCCCGGAAAGTACACCTGCGGGAGGAGAAGGTCGAGGTACGAGACACATATTTTATTTTATTTATTTTTACTTTATTATTTTATTTTTTTACAAATGGACGCAGACGCATGTGTTTTTGGTAGAAATTATATCGGTTTTGACCATTATGGCAGACACAAAAGGCAGCCATTTCAGCAGACTATAGTTTTTAGGTCACAATTTACATTCTAAGATGTTTCTAAATTTATTTTACTTTTTATAAGTTTATTTTTTTCCTTTAAGCGAGTATCAATGTAAATCATTATTACTGATATAACAGTAATTCGTAAAAACAAATATTGAGGGTTTCCATAATTGAAAATAAATATTTAAAATACAGCACGACAATTATTAAAACCAACCCATGCGCTTGAGTTTGAGAATAGATACATTTTTTAATATATCATTCGCATCGTGTTAGTGGCAATAAATAATTTTGACCAAATGCATTCAATAGCACAGGAAGCAGTTTTATTTATAAAGAGAAATAAAGGTGGCTTAACTTCCTCGCCTTCTTAGGATGCGAGCCGTCAAACCCAGAAAAACTAATAAGTTCAGGCCTCTGTGAGAACATGTGGCCCTGATAAACTAGACTGTCTTTACGAAGAGGCTAAATCTGTCCTTTCTCATCACGTTTAGGTGTGGTTCAAAAACAGACGCGCGAAGTGGAGGAGGCAGAAAAGGTCTTCGTCAGAGGAGTCCGAGAACTCACAGAAATGGAACAAAACGAGCAAAACATCCGCGGAGAAAACCGAGGAGAGTAAGAGCGAAGTGGACTCGGACAGCTGACCGGCCGCACAGGCCGAGTGTTGTACATAGAGTGGACAGTCTGTGGACTCGACCCCGTGGTGTGATGAACCGTGTCGCCATGTTGCACAGTTGTACATATCTACAGTTTATTATTGATATTGGTTCTGTGTCGCTTATTTATATTTAATTTAAGTCTTTTGTAAAGTGAGGGAGCACCAGGCCACGTGACCGGGGTCTGACCGTCATGTCTGAATATATGGTGATATTCTATGTGACATTAAATGTTGTATCTGGGGTTTGTTCCGCTGTTCACGCGCACTGATGCACAGGACGCAGCTGTACAAACGCACGAGGAGCTGTGCGCAGCTCTGCTCGTGCAGCCCTTATATGAACTTGATTTTATTTCGACAGAATAAGAAACTTACTTAAAGTCAAATGAGTATACATTAAAGTATCAACAAACACCAGACACGTGTCTTTTCCTCTGTCCTTTGTCTCGTTTTAAACAGACCTATCTTTTGTAATTATCCAGGCAGTTACAGCGCTCCAGCAAACATTAGGCACCAATTAAGGACAATAATAGTTTTTACTTTTACTTAAAAAGATTTTACTAAATAAAAAACCCACAACAACAACAACTTGATTTTCAATCAGCGTCACTTCATGCGTCTTTACGCACGAACGCGCTTTGGGGTTATAGACAAGGAAAGGCCATTGTATTTGGGGATAAATATATTTCTGGTATACTATTGGCGCGGTTATTCTACAGATATTTGAATTGGTATATTATATTAAATATATTAAGGTAAGGTTGGGTCTATTAGTTTTGGGAGGCCAAGACAAAACAAGACAAAAACGTACAAAGTATTCTGTAGGCAACTGAAGGTTTTACATTTGTATTACATTTATTGCAAATGTTAGTAAGATTTTACGTAAAAAAATAAATAAATTCAGCTGTTTGTTTTACATTTCTTTCGAGGATTAATCATTATTTCTTAAACGTAAATTAAAAATGAGTGGCGCATTGATACTACAGCGTATAATAATTTATTATAATGCCACGTTTCAAGCTTTTAAATCTGGCACATTTGTAAATCAAACTGTAGCGACTTAAACCACGTGTCTGCTCCTAATTTTAAAGATAATACATGAATAAGAAAAAAAAAAAAGTTGATTACGGAAAAAAAAAACCCCCAAATAAAACAAAAACAGAGTCAGAGACAAAAATACAAAAATATAGAAATAAATAGAGAAGGCTTCTTAAGAGTGAATAAGAATACAGTATTTCCAGTTTAACAGAAGAGGAATTTTAGGGTTATTTAATTTTTTGCTTGTACAAATCCAATCATATAAACAAAGAGATTTCTCTGAAATCTTCTGCAGCTCACTTTATGAAACATCACACATTATATTAAACCAAAGTCACATTTCACATGTTTAGATTTCCTTGTTGTAGTCATTATTTATTTACTTTAAAGCCCAGAGACCAATTACTAACTAGTAAAATAAATAATAAAATAAGAATTTGATAAAAGAGTCACATTTCATGTATGGTTTTCATATTAAAGCAGAGGAAGTCATATTTATTTGACTAATTTTTCTATCCAAAACGAGAGTGGACAAATTATGCATCAGTCAGTTGGTGTTGGGAAGCAGAATAATATCCAACCTCTGGCAAAAATATTGTGTAATTTCCTGATATTATAGCTACTAATTTTGTGTTGTTTTTTTTTTTTCTTGTTTTTTCTTTAAAGATGTGGCACAGTTGCCAGTTGCATGTGTTAAATCCTATCATAAGAATACAGAAATGAAACAACATGGACATTTTTTTTTTTTTTTTTGTGGTTTAGGAAGCACCATTCATTTTTGCACCTACAACTACTCAGTTATGTTTTTGAGTTATATTTGACCAAGTCTGTAGGGCTCTCAAGAGGCAAGATTGGGTTTTATTATCACATATTACACACTTCTACAATTTATTATCATCTCCAAAATAACCATTGATGCTTTTAGGTAGAGTTTAATGCACAGAGTTTGGAAAAAATTAATAGAATAATCATTGAATAAATAATCATAGAATAAAGCCTATTATTCGCAAAAGTTATATATAATTGTAGTAATGCATTTATATCCGGTATCCCTGCAAGAAAGAACAATCTACGGTTGACTGAGTTACAGCCAAGAAATGTCAAATACAAGACTCATCCATTAGTTAGTCATCTACTTTGATGTAATATGTGTTAAATAAATGAATAAATATTAGCACATGATTAATAGAAAAGCCCAATGGCATGTTTGAAGTTTACTGAAGAGTCTACCTCACTCTTTAGGAATAGTCTTCTAATCAAAACGGTGCTGTAGTGACTGAGTTGTAGCTTGGTGACAGTGCAGTTGTTCCTGATCATGAATGATGTTTTAACATGACAACAGAGCAGACATGTTTTAAAGTGGGCCGACTGCAGACTGTCCAGACAACACTTCAGACCAGGGCTGGACACATTAACACAGTATGACACAGAAAAAGTAAGTAACACAAGGTTTATAAATATGTAACCGCGTTGTTTTAATTTAAAATTGGAAATTCAAAGCATCCATAAAAAAGACAAGTCAGACCTTCTTACATTGTGTCACAATCGCGTGTTTGTAGAGCATGTCATGGCAAGATCAGATCAGTTGCACAGCAAAGTCACTTAAAATAATTTGCTTATAAGTTAAAGAGCCAGATTCATTTATTTAATTTTTAATTGTAACTGTAAAACAAAAGGAAAACATTAACCTAGATAAAAACTGAAAAAGAACGCAGTGCAATAAAATGGACTATTTTTACATTCTCTGCAGAATTCCAGACTTCAATCGACAGAATAGTTTGAAAGGATTCATTTCCATTCGTGGTATGCAAACAGGTGTTAAACACGTCATAATGTATTAATGTCATTAACAGTCATTATAGTAACAGTCTCTCAGCAGGTTGGCAGTAAATGAACTCATATGTTACACACTGGTACATTTACATCTGCACTGATTATGCAAAGGTCAGCGTTTAAATATATATGTCTAAAGTTTGATCAGGATATTCAATTTGATTTGTTATTAAAAAAAAAAAAAAAAGACCAGGTGATGATGATGTTATTGTCAGTGTTTCCAGTGCTTCTGGAAAACACTCTTTAGTCACACTATTGGACACCACAACACTGAGGACATCAGCTACACCAGATGGTTTACTTATTTTCTTCTATAAAAGTCATTTTCAAGCAAGTATGCAAATCGAATACGGGAAATATAGCAACATCCAGAGATAAAGACACTAACCATGTTTAAGCAGTGGCTTGAGGATGAGACTTTTCAAGGTCTAAAACAATAACAGTCTGTAAAGTGTGACTGCAGACTTGCAACAAAATCAAAGTCAGGGGGATATTTTTGAATACTGCTGTCTTCATTTTGCTTTTGTCATATTGCTTCTTATATAGAAACAGACTGTAATTACAGTTTATTGTTCTGAACTGAAAATAAGGGCAGACTTCAAACGTGACCTTTCAAAAAGCAGATTAGAACCTGGGCCAGTTCAGCTCTCCAACAACTATATGGCACAATCCGAGAAAACAGCCTCTCTAATAATTCCTTGTATGTACAGCAGTGATTTATTAAGTGCTTGGGCCCACAGACCCAGAGATCCACAAAGCCCTCAGCCTCACACATTCATCTATTTTCTCAGCAGCAGCAGTAATTTTGTATTTCACATATTTAATGCGTTATTCATAGTCATTTTTTTAAAACCATTATTTCTTTGACCTTTTTTATGTGCCGTTCCCAGAACTTGGAAAAACAAAGGTGGAGTCCAAGAAAAATTAGGTATTGAGTTAACTTTCAGTGTAGATAAATCTTTTCTTCATTTGTAGGGATTTTGTAGAAGTCCTTTTTCCTTAGCTTTCTGGGTGACATTGAGTGGACGCTCTTATGTAAGCCAGCTGATGATGCAGAGGCCTGATTTATTGACTCTTTCAGACCAAATACCTCTATATCTTGCCGTATTGGAGACTGTGAGTGTGTGGTGGGCGGGTGGGTGTCTCTGAATGATGCTGTTAGTGTTCGGGGGTCTGGAGACTTTGAGCAGTCCGGGATTTGGCGGCTGGACTGACAGCTCTTGGGTGGATTCCCTGCTCTAAAGATAGACAGGGGTGTTGGCTAGTCTGTGGTCCACTTCCAGAAACATTTCAGAGAATGGCCTCCCTCATCACGGCCGCCTCAGCCAGTCATAAACGAAGAGCTAAGACAAATAATGCATATTTTTACAAAATGTAAACTTCCTCCTATATTATTACCATATTTCACTGGGATGCCGTGCGGTTAGGAGTTTGTTTTCGGCTATCTTTTCTGCTGCTGGATCTTTCCATAGAGCTTGTGCTTTGAGGCTGGATTAGGGCTGGTTGGCTACACCGATATGCATACAGGCATGTACAAATACACAGTGCAGAGTATTACCGCAGCCGCTTAAACACCCAACATGTGGCTACACTGCACTGAGCTTCCTGCTCCCTGCCTCACCACCTCGGGTTCATTTTCATGAGATTTATAGGATTAAATGTCTTAGTCATGACACTGTTCTATTCAAGAATTAAACCACACTATACTGCCCATTAATCCTTTTAGTGTTTTCATTGAAGACAACATTTTAACCATTTTTTACTTTATTTTTCCTAATTGTTATGGTTAAAGTAAAATGAAGTTAAACTAGTAGTTAGTGTAACCAGCAGCACCTTGAACTGTGCCAGTGATGTGGGAAAAAGGATACTTAATTGTTGGTTAAATGAGGCACATAAACAACTACAAAAGAAGCACAAGTAGTTACCAAATACAAATGTGTTTGTTGCCTGGACCGAATATTTGCTGCTGCTCACAAACAGAAGATGGCAGCAACTGACCAATCTCTCACACACACAAAAAATATTGTTTTAAATCTGGGGTCAGGGGCTCATTGCATAGAACAGTCACCACCTGTCAATATTGGAAAAAGGAAAAAAAAATCTATTATAGTAATGAGTCATTTCATTTCCACCAGTTATGAGACTTGGCAACATCATGTTTCCAGTCCAAATAGTGGTTAGTAAAACCTTTCAAAGCTCTTAAACTGTTACAGTGCTTTTGTTTCTTTTGCCCCGTTTCTATATTGCTGTGCTCCAACAGCTGGGCTATCACTTTACTTTGAAAGCAACTGGTGCAAGTAATAGTCTCACAGAGCATCATTTCACAATCTCACAGTTTAATTTAGCTCAACAAGAAATGTGTGGTCTGCTTAAACAACTTTAACACCAGTCAGTAGACCTCACCCATGGAATTCCTTATTATTGTTTCCATTTTCGTTTCCCCAACACTCTAAATAAATGTGAATTTGTATCTATAATGTATGAATGTAAAAGATGTATCCATTTTGGAGCTCAAACCAGATCCAAAAGAAGAGTAATGTTTATTTATTATTTCCCTAAATGTACAGCAATTACACGTTGTCCAGATGTATAAAGTGGAAACTAATGACATTTGATTGCTGCCAAGGTTCCCTCTGAAATGACTATAAGTGTATCTTCTGGACTTTGTGGTAAACTTTATTCATTTTTTCTCCCATTTTGGCAAGAGCCCTCCACTCAGACCTCAGAAAGAACCCACACTGCTTTGGACCTGCGATATTTAATATGCCTTGTGTTTTATGGGAAATGTGTAATGTGTTTTTGATGCTTTTAAATCACTCTACCCCTGGCCTCTCTTTAAAAGCTACATCTCCAGAGAGTCCCTGCTCGAATGAATGATTAAATAAAGCACATGCATAATGAGCTCAAGCCAAGTTTGTACATGCACACCCCCCACCAACACTCTCTATATGGAGCCGCAGTGCCTATGCTTTACAAATAGTGAAGTGTAAGGATTCTTTTATTGGTCGAGTTAGCGCCCACGAAAGCTCTTAACTACTGTAATGTTCTTTCTGACCAGCCGTGTAATTACACTGCCTGTCACCACACAAATCACAGCACACCCGTCATCCGCTGACTTCAATTAGACAGCCCCCCCCACGCACCCCCCAGCCGGGCCCGCTCAAAAACCACAGAGGAGCGTTAAATGAGGAGGCAGGAGCGCGGGTCACAGCCGACTGCTGCCAGTGTTCACCGGGCGAGGAGGAGGAGGAGGTGGAGGAGGTGAGGGTAAAGCCCCCTGACAACTCGGCACAGGGACGCCTCCAGGGGACAAGACTCGCACTATGAAAACTACCCAGGCTGCATCTGGGACATCAAAACAGTCGTGTTGTGTGGCACAGAAATCAAATATAAGTCAGGTAATCTGTCACAAGAACATCATGTCTGCTTTAGCCTGTGTCAAACTGGATTATCATTGTTTGGACTTTGTGATAAAGAAGTGTGCAGCAAAACCACACTGAGGAGTTTGCAGAAGGCCAAACTGATTTCTGGGATTTCTTGTATTTCTTTTACCTTCAAACATGAGACATGGGAAAAAGTTGACCTCACACCTCTTCTTTCTTTTATTGTGAACAGCTATGGTAGCCTTGCCAAGACATACTGTCGTTATGAATCCATTTCACTTTGTTTTCTTTTTAGAATTTTTTAGAATTTTGCACAAAATACCTTCAAGAAAATACAAGAAAATCTCATTATTAAACAAAACTTTAGATATTTTTTTTGCGTTTTTTTTGATAGGACAGTAAGTGGACAGGAAGGAGGGTGAGAGAGAGAGAGGGGATTGACATTGAGTATATAGCCTAAGCGGGAATTGAACCCAGGTCTCCCAGGTACATAGTATGCGATTTTGTGATATGAGATTTTTCGTACATTATGCAAATAGTCTTGACCTAATTGCCTTATTGGTACGTGTAAAGTTTACCGTAACACACCTGGCCTCACAGATTTGACCTCTTCTCCACTTCATTCTCAGTGTGCCAGAGTTGAATAAAGTACTTAAAGCAGACAAATGAGAGAAAAAGTCGAATGG
Source organism: Rhyacichthys aspro (assembly GCA_036850595.1). NCBI lineage: Eukaryota > Metazoa > Chordata > Actinopteri > Gobiiformes > Rhyacichthyidae > Rhyacichthys > Rhyacichthys aspro. The sequence goes on along the minus strand of CM072169.1, from coordinate 14,421,832 downwards.
CCTCCACAGAGAGCATTTCACACAAAGCTACAGGTGACGGTGGCTGCATACCACTCTGAGTTTTTCCAGTGAGACTTGTATTTGAGATCTTTAAGCCATGTCCAAACTGATGGAGGGTATAATATGTTCGCTGTGGTGGGCTGATGCCAAGGCAAACACACATGAAAAATCTAGATGAAATATACCTTTCCAAACACGTGTCCGCATGGCCCTCTCTGCACGGTGCACGCCGCAGACTCGGGTAATTGTGGTTTTCCAATTGGTTTGTGATGGAGAGAGAAGTGATGGTCTGACCACTGCATTAGGGTGAAACTGAGGCTGTGGGCTCAGGGACAGGGCGTGGTGGGGGCTGACGGGGGCACAGGGATAGTATGTTAAACACACAGAGGAAGAGATGCAGTAGCAGCTACAACAGTCTTGGTACGAAAGGTAATCACTTTCCACAGAGTATATATAGTTTATTATAATTATTACTCAACAACTCAAATTTGTGAACTGTATTGTAAATATAGTGAATGGAAGTGTGGAGGTGAAGCTACTTATGAATTGCAAAAAGCCCATAACCTCATGTTGTTTTCCCCTTTATTTTTTTTTACTGTTACAAGCGTGTTCAGGAAGACACAGTGTGGTTATTTAGAACAGAAGTGATAAATTTCAATAGAATGAGTTATAAAAAAAAACCTCAAAACAAAACAAAACAAAAAACCCCATCATGGACTCCTGAATGTTTGTGGATTTACAGCTCAGCATCTTCATACTAATAACTGATTTGAAATAGATTAATACTAAACACTTAAAGGATCAAATGAACTGCATCCATTGCCTAAACTAAAAATAAGTGTAATTCCTGAATATTGAAAAGAACTGCATGACTTAGCAGCTTAATCAGATTAATGTGGTTCCGAGTAGAGCACTGTTGTAACATCGTTAAAGCTGTGTGTTGTGGGTGGAGTACTAGGTGAGTGTGCACTGCTGACCTGCCACAGACCGTTTGGCCCCTGGTTCACCGCGGCCCCTGGGAGTTTCTGGGTTTTGTGGCTGCCGCTGGCCTCTGTCGCCGACATTATCCAGAGAACACTGGGCAGCGCAGCGCCACCTGAAACCTCCAGCATATTTCAGGCTGCAGTGCAGTGTCAGCCCGTCCTCCCCCTTCACCTCCACCCAGCACAGGGACTCACTTGTTCCTGACCCGGCGCTGTCCCCCTGTCCTCCTCCACTCTGTCTCCTAGCTGCTGAGAGCCAGAGGTAAATAAAACAATGTGTGGATTAATGATCAAGTGATTTGAAAGCTGTGTTCTTCTAAGCGCCAGAGCAAACCGCTCTTTATTTACCCAAAGGATAAATCAAAATTATGGACTGTATCAACAATAGAACTGCACTCCCCTGAAAGCAGATACAAAAAAGAAAATAGATAGATCATCGAAGGAACAAAGTCCCCTCTCTCTAGTTATCTGATAACGCCGCCGCTTCACACGCAACACAATGATAAAGTGGCTCTCTGTTAAATACCCTGGAAAAAGGAAATCCACTGAGGATCATGTGACATGATTAGAAAAGTGAAACTCAATCACAAGAACTACCAGTAACGTGTCACGTGACACAGTAGAGCGACCAGTGAGGATACGGTAATGGACTGTGTGTCTGAGCAGGTGTTTTCATTTTTAGTGACTGTCAAGAAGTTAAATCAAAGGGACATCATTGGAATCAGTTCAGGTTGCACTGTCTGTATCAATATCAATATTACTGATAATAATATATCATTATGTAATCACAATATTTAATTTTGATACTTTAAAACTAGGTAATGACATTTTGAGAGTAAACCAAACCCTGTATTTACACAGATATTTTTGTTTTACACACAACATAAATCACATTGTTTAATGTTTAAATTTACCGATATTGTAATGAAGTAGTACAGTTGTATGTAAAGTAATATCAGGGAGACGTCTGACATGGAGCAAATGGGCCAAAACTAGAGGATTTGAGAGTTTTGTTGTATATTCTATCGCAATATTCAACTTTTATTCAACCAGCTATTGTATTAACACTATTTTTTTCACCGTTAATGACCTATTCCTTGGAAGTTATTTTGGTATACCATTATCCAATATAACATTTTAACTACTTTAACTCGATTATTTTATTATCAAAATAAATTCCAAAGCAAAGTAGTCTCTTTACAGTTTCTTTTCACCAAGAATGTAAAAATACATTCTGCTGACTCTTCTTGCTTTTGCACATGTTTCTCTCTGTCTGTGACATTCCTATATGAAGACCTGCTGACTATTCCTGGTGTCGAAGGGAAAGGCTTGTACTGTACTTGTGGATTTCCTATTTTTAGTGTTTGGGCCAGAGCTCAGTGTTTTGTATCTTTCAACATGTCTGTCCTATAGGAGCTTCCCGTGGAGCTGCTGCTTCACCCACCAACAGCTGCATCTGCTTATGCTGACATGCAGGGAGTCGATCCTAATTGACTGTTGCATTAGATTTGCTTGTCAGACTGCCAAGGCCTGCTTTAAACAGTGAGTAGGCTGTAGGACATGCTGCTGGGCCACAGATGCAGCGATGAGTGCAGAGACATGGGCACGCACAGAGGGAGTGTGCCCTCTGGTGGGGCATAGTGGTATTAGGTGATTCTCGCACAGTGTGATATTAGCAGTTTTTATGGGTAATCAATAAAATGAATATATGTTAAACTGTTAGTGTTTAGATGATCTGTCACCTACAGTCTATATAGCATAATACTGCTAAAAAGACTGCTGTGAAAGGGGACAGTAAAATATAGATATTAATATGTTTTTAAAATTTACATTACATAAAAAACACACAGTTGCGCTAATTGTAGATTAGTTGGTAAAAGTGTGACCCCTCCTGTCTGCTTCTTCAAACTTTGACTGTTCTGACAATTATCTACTACAGGGAATAAGTTACATTAGTATTTTATAGATTCCTTTTACAAAATCTGAGCTCTCCTGTTCAAACGCTTTTTTTTTATGTTTCACTTACCCTAACTAACCCCAACACAGTTAACTATAGGGTAACATAAGACATTTTATTTTTCTTACGTCATTTTTTTGTGTCAATAGAAATCCCACTTTGTTTTGTAGATATGAGGACACGTTGTGGAAACCATCCAGAGTAAGCTACATTCATTCTTATCCGTGGAGTCATGTCCAAATGCTGGGGTAATTTTTCGACTTTGGTTGGTTTTAAAGCAGAGAGAATGATATCTACAAAGTGAGCTGTGGCTTCTCTGGTTCTGTCATTGGTCTTTGTGTACACAGTGAGCTGCAATCAGAGAGAGCTGGCCTCCTCATCCTCCTCTCCTTCATTCCAGTCGGCCTTGACAGACAGCCGGTGGACGACATGAGCAGATATGATCCTGACTGGAAGCAGAGGGGCTTGTGGGATGGCGCTGTGGGGGATATCAGCGTGACCGAGTGGTATGGGTGTATGTGGAGGGACGCACGATCCAAGCCAAGAATCTACATTGATTTGGCGGTCATGGTCAAAGAGAGGTTTACGCTGTTTGGTTTGATTTACAGCAATAAAGTGGATACTGTACTGGACAATTTATATTTCAGAACTAAATATCAATGTGGTCATATTTCATGTCCTAAACATATTTTTACAATCAGTGTTTGTTTCAGAAAATCACAAGTGACATTTTATGCATAGTTTAAGTAATGTAAAATAGGGAAAGTTATAGGTAAGGAATGGAATATTACTTTTTAAGAAGTTAATATGCAAAATTCAGGATGTTGACCAATGGAAACGGAGACAATTTACATTAAACTGTCGTGAGAGAGAAAAAGGCCCTGTCATTGAGAATTAAACTGGGAAATATTTAAAGTACATTGTCTTTAAAAGTGCTCTTATGTATGTATGATTTTCACTTTTGAGGTTAAAAGTTCCATCGAGTTGCTTTTGTGCAGGAAAAAAAATATTGTACACAAAAATGCAATTTGCCCGCTGTCAAATACAAATGTAGTATTTACACATTATTTTTTTTTTATTAACAGAAAATCCGATGTTTTAGTTGGGTTTACAAAAGTAAGCTGATAATCTTTATTTAAGTTTGCACCCAACATAAGTAAAATGTAATAATTGTACCAGCTTCAAACCATTCCTGTTCATATTTAAAATTAAGTAGATTTAACGTATTAATATTGCTGCAGCTAAGAATATACTTTTATTTGTTGGGTCTGCTTCACCTTTGGGCTCTTTTCACTACTGATGCATATGAATTAGCTCTGTAGCATTAGGACCAGGATTGGGGCTGGTGTTCATTTACCAGCCACTTGTTTACGCCGTGTTGAGTATGTTGTGTGACATAAGCATCTGTGCCCCACATTGTGTCCCCTGATCTAAAACTGAAAAGGGCCCACATTCATCTGCACACCTCTGTGAAGTCTCATGAACTTTGAGATTTAGTTTAAAGGCTGCTAAAACTCAAGAGTAAATATTTGACTTAGCGTTTCAGGTGAGTTGAGCAAAAGGCCAGTGGGCTGTGTTTGGAGATGGATGGAGGATAAGGGTAAGGCAGGGGGCAGCTTCAGACACCGATACAAGTGTGATTACAGTTACGCGCAGTGACCCCTGAAAGACCGCCGTGCTGGCAGCCGCTCTGCTGTCTAATCTCCAGCTGCTAAGTGACTAATTGGAAGTGAGGGCTTATGTATTTGTGTAATGAGCTGACAGCATATTTCCACTCCTCGCCCAAAAGGTTCTCCTAATCAACATGGTCACGCTGTTTCTGTGTTAGTGACAGCTCTCGCCACAATGGCTGTGACAAAACAAAATGTCAACCACCGCAGAGATCTGTCTGTGTGTGTCAGGGGGCTTGGGGTTATGGGTGGGCTTCTACTGCTCTCCCAGCACTGCATCAATGTCTCTCAGTCTGGAGCCTTGGATGGGAAGCCAGGCCCCTGTACTTCACTCAAAAGCCCTCTTGTCCGCGCTGCGTGATCGATGATTTACATGGATGTGGCATGTGTGTGAAAGATCTCCTTTTAGTGGGAAGTGCACAGTGACACACACATGCAGCACAACGTTCTTCTGATGTGAGACACCAGAGGACGGTTTTATCAGAGTAAATATTATGGAAGTATATTTTAGTGATTTGTTTACGCTGTTTTTGATTCATGTTGGATTGAATGGCTCACACAAATCCACACCAACTACGTTTGGTATCCTTCATTTTTGTGGATTCCTAAAACCACCAGAACTTTCACTTTGGCCAAGAAAGGCACAGGAGGAAAAATCAGTGCTACAGAATCCATAGAGACATGCCTTTAACACTGTAATATTCTTGTTTTTGAAGTATTATTGGAAGAAATTATTTAGTAGTCCATAATAAAAATGATGACTTCTTCTGTCCCACCACAAATTGATTCATTATTATCCCAGCAGCTTTACCTGATCAAAAAGCTAATACATAGAGACAGTGGATGTTTCCTTTGGAGGCAGATCCTCTGAAGTGTGTACAGCTAACTCCTCATGAGCATCTTTCGGAACAGGCTTTGATGGGAATTGCTATAAAGTAATGTTAAGCAATTAAATCCAAACTAATAAATCCATTACAAACAAATGAAAAATAAAAGTAAACCTAGTGATTTTAGACTTACTACTATTTGAGGATATTTTATTCTGATGACATTTTGTGAAACAAGAGCCTGTGGCCAACACTTCAGCATCAGTCTATGGCCCGTCTATAACAAACCCATTCTCAGCAAAACAAGTACATACAGTTCCATACATGTCGAAGACTTGAAGAGTGCTTTGTGGCCAACATGGTGGCAGTCCTTGGCATTCCTATCCCAAAATGGCATCTGCTTTTCATCTACAATTCGCTGTACTTCAAGAAAACAATATTTAAAATGCCAATGGTACAGAGTGAAAAATTGTAAGCTTACTTTAAAATGATAGTGGACTTCAATTAGATGCCCACCTAAATGTAAAATATCTGTCACATATAATATGTTTCGAGGTTTCATAGTGTGTAATTCAATGAGTATATCATTAGTCCTCTTGATTTGAACTGACAGATATCATGTGAGACTGAGGAGAAGCACTCAGAGTTTTCACTGCAACGAGATGAGATTTATTGTCAAAATAAAAGCTGATTCCCAAATCGGGATGTTTTCACAGCTGTTGGTTCTGACTCATTGACAGTGTTTAATGTACAGTGTGTCTGCTTCACTGAACATTAATACAAATGCATGTTGTGGGAACAAAGAAGTACAAAGTTTGGATTTAAGATTTGCACACATGACCCGCTAATCTCTTCTAATATCTGTGTAAGTTGTCTCCCTCCCAGTCCGATGTCTGGGTCAAAGCAGGTGAATGTCTTTGACACTTTCACACATTTGGCTTCCACAGTCTGTGCATATTCACATAAAAAGTCAATAACTAAAACAAACAAAACTGCTAACACCAGAAAAAGAATACAAGTGAATTAAAATAGCTACCTGTTATAGCCGTTTCATTATTATTTGTTGCTTTTTGCATTTTTTTGCCTTGTTAAAATAAACCACATACGGCTCTAGACCATGATCTCACCACGAACAACAGAGATCAGCTGTTATCTTTCAGCAGTGCATCAGATATCTCCAGGAAACAAATGAGGTCAATATATCTAAGTTTTGAAAATGGCTCATAATTCACTTTGATTCACTAGTTTTGAAATAAACAGTAAATCTATTATCTTACCAAACCTTCTAGTAACTTTCATCATTAGTATATGTTGTAATCCTCTCTCCATCGCTGTGTCTTGTTTGGAAATGTGTGGGAACCAGCCTTAAATCATGTTTGACAAACAATGAATTTGCTCCTTCTCTTCAGGTCAGTATAGTTCATGGCCGTCAGGACAACTTCTTGATGATGCAAACTCCCAGCAGTGTGTAGAGTGTGTCAGTGCAGTATGGCTGCAGTCTCTGGTCGGATTAGGAATGCTTAAACAGGGAAATAACAGACCTCAAAGAGGTGAAAAGCCAAGTGATACAAGAAGGCTGCTGTCTTTTAAATCTGTAACTCAAGATGATGAGGCTATGTGGGAAATCAGCTTTGGCTGAGGGCTTCACGGATTAGCCCCTATCTGCTGGTTCCCCCTGGACCGCTGCCCCTCCCCCACTGACCACAAACCCCCCCAGACCCAGTATCATCTCTGAGGAGATCTGCAGGAGGAGAAGAGGTCAGCATGGATTGCTTACGGAGGTGTTCCATTTAAAACGCCAAAACAATTTCCCCTAGACCTGCTCAAAGGCTGATTTGGAAGCCCTTCTCTGCCACTTTACCCACAATGCAGTTCCTGACATATAACACCAGTGAACCTACATTAACCTGCAAGAGGAGGGTGGTTACAGACATGCTCAGGGCCTCACATGCTGTCAACTGAACAAGAAAAACAAAAATCTACCAATTCTCAATGAAACATGTATTTTCTTTTTAGATCTCCAAATACACAAGATAATAACATAATAATAATATGTAATAGATACTTTCATGAACAAGAATGTAGTGACTGCAGAATGTGTGTAGTCACTATGTAATGAATTTGATTTTTGTATGCCTATACTTATCCATATACTTATACGTATCCATATACTTAAAACACAAGGTCAGTAGTGATGATTTAAGTAAACACTATGACAGTGGTTCTCAACATTTTCACTCCAAGTACAACTTAAGAAAACATTTCTCTCTTTGTTACATTAAAATAAGGAGGACTATATTTATATATAATTATATGTTCAGATAGTCTTCCCACCGTGTAACTGAATGCCTATCTGAATATTATTAATGGTATTAATTACTGACATTAATTAGTTGCACTGCTATGAAGTGACTCTACAACATGTTTAAAGGTCCAAACAGTAGTAATGCATAGTATAGTGTATGTACAATAATAAAGCTATAATAAAAAATCATGGGGTGCACATGTGGTACATATTCTTGTCTCTGAAATCCTCATATTCCATGTATCAGTAGTGTGCAGAACAATAACTTATCTGCCTGCGATACGTCGAGTGATCTGGAGCAGAACTCTTGAACCAGAGACGCTCCCAGTGCGTGCTACACATTTCCTGCAGTCATTACAATCACCGTCTGGGCCTTTCTCCGCAGCGTGTCCTTGCAGTAATCTGGAGTCTGGCGACCGCTCGCTCTGCTATCTGCTGCACGGGGCACCAACCCATGCGTGACCATATGTAATATAATCAAAAAGTCAGCGCTGTGTTTTATACAACCAATCAGAGCCAATCAGTGTGAGCCCTGTGTGTGATGGGACGGTGAAAAGGGGGGGCTGGGGGTCTGCTGGGGCCCCGGCCGAGTGTGTTACTCATCAGTCTCCCAGGCCCACTGCTCTGTTTGGATTGCTGTGTTTGGATAAAGCAGATTGGTTTGCACTTAACCCTGTAATATATGCAAAACTATTCTCCTGATAATACTCTTTAAGGCTGGCCAGTCACCGCTGTGGCAGATGCAGTAAACGTGGTGCGACTTGAAGAAAAATGGCACGTAATAAATAGTGACATGGTCGGCCCTGGGGGCACATGTGTCCCAACCTTACAGCTCTCACACACTACGACCCATGCTCAGATATGAAATATGTCATAGGGAATTACAGATGAGGGTCAAGAGGTCAATACTTTAAACTGTGTAAGTCTGTGTTTGTGGGAAACACTGGCAACAGTTTAAGTCACTACTCAGGGCAGAAGTCATGTGTTTGTAGGATTTACAAAGGGAATCAATTAGAGAAATCTGGAAAAATGGAGCACAAACACATGATATTAGGTAATTAACTAGAATAAAATTTTTTTTTGCTTGTTTTTAAAGAATAATCTTACTTTTTTAGTTCAGTTCTATTCACTTAACAATATAACCAGGCAATGACTCAAAATACATAAACTGAAAAGGCTTTTTTTTCATTATAAGCATTGTTTAATTGTGAAATTTGATCATTACAAATTAATGTTAATATCATTTTTGTTTGTGTGTCCTATCCAGCAGCTTTCTTCTTGAAACCTCATCAAAGTTTTTTTTTAAGCACCATAATAAAATCTTCTTTTCCACTAAATGCATGCCACAGTGAAAAACACACAATGAAACTAATTAACATCTTGCAATTCCATTTTCATCAATTTAGCTTATTTCCAATGTAAAAAAGAGAGGAGGAGAGGAGGGGCAAAACACAGAAGAATGACTGAAATGTAAAAAAACAGCCTCAGTAGAGGTATTTATTTCTTTTCTGTCGTTGGTTGTATAGACATGAGAGCAGCAGCAGATGGCAGCAGAAGTTTAAGGGAGTTTAGTTGTGTCTTAGATTTCAGTGATCTACCAGAGTAAAAGCTTTGTCAAATCAAACCTGCTGCAGTACAATATCAGAAGTGAATATGATTATTAGGACAAGGAGGTTTCTAGGAGATGGGCCAAAACCAATAAAAGGGAGAGATACTGACAGCAGATGGCTTGTTGTGTGTTCAGAATGAGTGTGGTTTAATTCATCTCCATCTTGTGACATAACGTAAAAAAAGCTACAACATGCAGCGTGCTCTAGTTTATGATGTAGACACCAGGACACTTGAGGCAGAAGCAGTAGCTGGGTAAGCAGCACTTCAGACACATTTTAAAGGTGAAAAGTCAAAGAAAAGAAAAACATCACTGACACTACACAGATAAAGACAGAATGGACAAAGGGTGAGACTAGGGGACATAAAATGTGTGTTTTACTTATATTGTTACTGGATGTGTGTGTGATAATAGAACGGTAGAAATTAGACTTAGGAGTTTTCATTACAAAACATCTTAAAAAACAAGCATACTGTGCACCATCTGTTCACTGAATAATATCAACCGCATTAGACACATTTTTTTTTGTATTAAACTTACAAGCATTCAAACTGACATAGTATGTAAATTAATGTACTTTAAGTGACTATAGAGGTGATTTTGCCCTGATTTTAAGAAATAAATCACTTGTTTTTTTCCTCATTTTTGCCTCACATCTATTATTGACCATGTCCAAGTCCCACCCATTAAATTGCAAGACAAAAATTCAAAATTAACATACACATTGATTAAATACTAGTTCAGAAAAGCATTGTTTGACAGTTTCCCACTCAGCAGAATGATAAGCTAAGGCTGGTGTAGAGAGAAGTGTCTTTTGGAGTGAAGTTTCTCCTAACATTTCCCAAACCTAAGCACAATTACATCACTGTAGACTCTCTAGGCTTCTCGCTGCAGGGAGCCAAGGATATGTCTCACAGATACTGCAGAAAATACCAAAAACAACACGTTCACATGTCACTGGAAGGTGTTTGATCTTGTAGAAAGAAGAAAAAGAAATGGTGATGAGCTGTCAAACTGAAATCCAAAGTGTTTGCGAAGGATTTGAAATCGTTCCTCTCTCACATACAAAGGTTTTCTGTTGGACCCAGAGGATATGGGAGTTTTAAGCTGTCAATAGTTATAAATCACAATTACCCAGCTGAAGTCAGTTTAGTAATGGAAATGGACATGGGTGTTAGCATGTCTACCTGTCATCTTATGTTTCTCGCGAGCAACAAGTCAGATATAAGATCACCATTTGCTTTAAACTGAGGTTAACTGTCCCCAACATAACAAACAATAACAGTCACCTATTTGATGTAATCAAACTGAGGCAGAAATGGCTATCCACAGATGGTAACGTTGCACTTTTTTCTTTGGAATTGCATTAATACCGACCAGTAAGTGTTCACACTTAGAGATTACATTATGATATTATATATGAGTGATTAGAAAGAGTGTATTTGGAAAGACAGTGCATTTCTGTTTGGTAAACTGACACTTCTAGACTGTGAGACATCTAGTATGTAGCTGTATTTATTTCATTAGTAATAGCAGTACATAGTAGTGGTATTCTGTATGTAGTAGTATAGGTAATAATGTTAAAACATCGTGATTTTCTTATTATTCCTGTTGATATTACACACACCTAATCAGTCCTCACATAACATGAAGTTAGTTGGAATGGCCATCAGAGGGCAGTAATCCACTGCTACACACAGACTGCTTACTAACAAATATTTAACACCCAATAATGAATTTATTTATAAAGTCAACACAGCCTTTTCACTAAATGAACCCAGACAAGAGCATTGTATGAGAAGCTCAAACTCGGAGTGACCCCAAGTTGAAACTGTTGATAAGAGCATTGCTTATATTCATCAGAAGCAGCTGTTCAGAGAGAGAGGCGCCAAATGATTCATTGCGCTACAGCAGAGGTGAGGAAGGAGGAATTAATGCATCCTTGTTCTTTCCACAATGTCCAAATGAGTCTCCAGGGGAATCAAAGGAGAGAACATGAGCATACTCGCAAACAACCAGTCTTAGAATAACTTCTCTGTACACACCCATTAGAAATCACATCACACATACGGCTAATACTGGCTTAGTATGGACGTTTGTATTAGGTTATGACAGTGGATCTTTACATAGAGTGAACAAGGCACTGACGTATACATAATCAATATCACATGTAAAGATGGAGAGCTTGGCCCGAATCATTCTTGTTTTGCACTGATTTAACTGCACTGTCTTTGTGAGCAATCATGCATTCTCTCCTCTCACCCCTTCTGCAACTCCAGAGGCGTGCTGTTGTCTTCAGATAAATCTTATGATGAGTTCTCTTTAAAAGCTTCACTTTGTTTAACTCATTACTACATACGTTTACACTGTGCACCTTTAAATGGATCAAAATGTGTGAATAAAAATGTGTGGAACTGAGCTCTGCATTCTGCACTCTTCAAGTCAAGGGTTGTGTACACAGCCTCTAAAGCACTTCACGAAACTGTTGGCCAATCCAAATGTCACTAACAGTCTCTTTTGCTTGTTGCTTTAAGTGTTTATTTCCTATCTTGTTTGATTCATTTCTGATTTGAGTACAAAAACATAGACGTTCTCTCAAGTGCCTTTCAGGTTTTCATCATACGCTGAATGCTTTGCAAGTACTTTTCAAAATGTTTTTCTCCTGTGATTACAAAAAATAAACAGACCTTGTTAGAGTAGCTGTTAGTTTAGTTATGTTTGTATAGAAATATATTTGCTAATTGCCACTGCATTGTACCTGTGAAGTGTGATAAATATTAGTCATGCCTAAAGGGATTCAATTGTTAACCTCTAGGTGGCACTAAGAATCTAGTTGTTCTTCTCCATCCACAGCTGACAGTCCACTTCCTGCTTTTTGCCACATTATTATTCCTCACCAGCAGGGACTCGCAGGCAGAAGGAGCAACTTTAATATGTATATTTTCTAACGGCGGCGCCACATTTAAGTGCTCCACAAACAGGAGTAATTATTTGCGAATGGCAGATTGCGGGCCCTCCCAGCTGACCCCCGTTACCTTCAGCTCGTGGCGTTTATTTGCCCCCTTTCATGTTTTTTCCTCAAACCTTCTTCTTTCAGTGGGCTTTAATTGCCGTGATCTCCTGCTGCACAAGGGAACAGCCAGAGTAGTTGAGGCCAGAGTCAGCTGCTGAGAGACTGTGAACATGCTCCAGCTCGTAGATGTGGGTGGGTAGAGTAGTGCTGATTGAGGCAGGCCCCCTGATCGAATGACATCACCTCTAATGAGCATGGGATGGTCACCGTGCGGATAGATACAGTAGTGATTTAAGGCCACTCTGCTTCATTATGAGTGTCACACCCACAGTGGAATGAATAAGTCAAAGAAATGGATTGGGAATCTATTCTGGAAATGAGATTCACACGCTTCACAAATCTGTAACGGGTCACTAACAAAGGACCAAAAAAGATGTTGCTAAGGTAGAGTTTGCTAAACAGAGAGTGGCTGTTATGGATTTTATTTGTGTCACAACAAAATATAAATTCCAAGTCCATGAACATTTCTTGCAAAATAACAAATTCTCTATCCAAGGAAGCTGCGTAGGACATAGGGCGAGGTACATCCTTCACACTTGCAAGTTAAATGTGGGGCTTTCACTCTCTGTGGGCAATTTAGAGTCACTATAGCGTTACTATAGTTGCATGTCTGTGGCAGAGGACGCCGGAGTACCCAGAGAGAGCCCACAATAGCACAGGGACAACATGTGGACTCTGCACAGAAAGGTCATAGCCAAGGTTCTTGCTGCGAGGCAGAAGTGCTTACTATATTGCCACTGTGCACAACACAAACAACGTGAATTATTACACAAGATCAATCAATGAGGCCAGTTCCACATAACATGCCACGCACAAGAATAAAGAATGACAAAAAACATAATTCAGGAGACATATATAGATATTTGCCGTAAACTGTGATGTTTAGAGTCAAGCTAATCCATTCTTGAATATATTGTCAAGAAAAAAATGACCTTGTTCCAGGAATTCAGCCATTTTTGAATAACATACTGTATCTGCTCACATTGAACCTTTCAGAGCCACTTTAGATTCTTCTGCCTTCCTTGAAAGTGGTTACACTGTGTCTAAATGTGATTCTGTGAACTTTACTTTTAAATGTCACAGATCTGGCATGTAGTTTTACAGTATTTTAAAGCCAGGATATAAAGGTCATATAAGTACCATGCCATTTTTAATGTTTATTTTGAAATACATACAAAATAAACAACATGGTCATCTGTCATTATCACGGTAACTGCACAAATCCTGGATTGCTGCATAAATTTGTTTGTTTTTCTCTCAAAACCTCGATGATGAATTGATTTCAACACATATCTGAACTCACATCTCCTGCAATGCATTAATACTATATCATCTACTGGTGGTGTCAAGTGTGGTGACATTTTCATCAGTTGAACACTGTGGAATAATATGGCTTTATTTTGCAGCCAGGGATGCGCTATAAAAGAACACTACACAATATCCGTGTGAGAACAAATGAGCAGAAGACAAAGTGACAGCAAAGTGAAAAGCTGCATTTCAGCCAAATGAGCTGAATATTACATTGGAGAAAATGGAGGCAAAAGCCCATCTTGTTTATTAGACTCAAGGACATGTTGACAAATGAGGATCAAATGAAAGCGTGGGATGACATTGCCAAAAATGTTCAGTGGCCCACTCCTCTCTATTAAAGTGGCGGCCAGTCATTACGGTGATGCACATATTGTTCTGAATATGACAGAAGTGACATGCAGTGGAAAGGGAAGAGGAATATGGAGGAATATTCAAACATAACTACTGCAATATTTATTTTTTCTGTAAAGGTGAAGAACCCACTGTGAACTATACCATTTTTATCCCATTTGCTTCATGGCATAAATTAATATTGTACATGAATATCTGTAACTTATGTAGTTTACTGTTTATTTCCATCCTGCACTATTTTTTCACCCATTGCACTACTGACTTTATATAGACCACTGGATATAATTTACATGTCAATCTGTAAATTATGTCCATAGTCCCTCCTTCGACTGTACGTACATCCTACGTTTATCCACCTGTAATTGGTGCAATACTGCAATAGTTACTGCTATACTGCACTTACTGTACAGTCTAACTGGAAATATCCACCTGCAATGTACATCTTCATAACACTCATGTTTGTATCTACTGTTCATACTGTATATTCTGCATTTAAATAAACAATAAAGTTGAATCTAATCTAATCTAAAATAATCTAATCTAATCTAACATGCCCAAGAACTATATTTTCACCCTTGAGAAATACTGTATAAATACTCTCCAGCATTAGCTACAGTATAATGTAGGCTACAGTATATGTGTGTGTGTATGTCCTACAGTATTAACTACAGACCACCATTAATTGTAAAACACATGAACAGTGATATTTTTGAAATAATAAGGTTTTCTTTAAATTCTTTTTAATTATAAAGACATACTTTGAGTGCCTCTTTCCCAATCAAGTTGCTCAGAAGTAACTGAACTTTATAACACTAATGTTTTCCAGAAAGAAACCAATTTTAAATGCTTCCAAATCAAAATGTTCAAATACCAAATAATTTAGAATGTGAAAGTAAAGTAATGAGTGACTTCTACTTTATCAAGGTGGTAGTGTAATGGTGGTTTGCAGAGTGAACATCAGTTTAATGTGAAACTCTGCTGGGAAGCTTAGCAAATGATGTCAAAAAAGAATTAACCCACAGAAGTCTTGAAATTCATTAACACAAATGTAATTTAAGACTAGTGTTCTTTTTAAAATGAATTTGGCTCATGTTGACCTTGCAAATTTATAAAACTTCAACCACATGCTAATAAATGATCAAAGAAAACCACAGTCTTTTCATTTTTCACCAATAGTATGCTCAGTCAGTCTCATATTAAAGCATATTTTTGATCAATTTGTCACACGCTGGTTTGCAAGTTGTGCATATTCTCAGATCACTTATCATGCGTTGCAGGGAAATAGATTCAATGATACCTCCAATGAAAGAGGAACCTCAGTGCTCACAGGGGAAATGGTGGAATGTGCAGTCTCAAGCATCTGCCCGGTGACTGATAGAGGAGCTGGAGGATGTGGCGTCTTGGGGCCCGAGGTTGCTGTCAGACAAGCTCCACTAATGCTTCTAGCTGTGAGCTGTTTACTACATGTTACTATCACAGTCGGCGGCAACAGAGACTGCTTTTTTCAGCAGTGACAGCAGCTGGGTCTGAGACCTTGTTTAGTTTGCAACAGCAGGTTTTTTTTTTTGCAAATCCCAGTTCTGAAGTTTAGAATGGGTGCATCCACTGGGAACAATGTTTAAACTAGCATTTTAGTTGTGATAGTTTCATTCTTACTGTCATGTAGTGGTAAAATACCAGAGAATATGCAGCAGTAAAGTTAACTTTATGTTTGGTGATATTTTGTACACACTCAGCAGCTAATAGAATGGCAACAGTATAAAAGATACAATTTAGGAAAAAAAATAACCTTTGAGAGTTGTTGAATAGCAACCATTCATATCAAAACAAAATTTTATGGAGATGGTTGTTTGGGTAATTTAAGATTGTTGAATGTGAAATGAAAGAATAATAGCAATGACAAAAATAAAAGTAGCTGTCCTTGGTTTACCTCAGTTTGTAGCAAACAGAAAGTATAAGCACTTGATAGATTTGTCCACGGTGGTTTGGGAGGCTTATTCAGACATGACACAATGCATATTTGTAAAGACAAAGGGGGTGCTTAGTGAACCACAGATTTTGGACAAGCTCGAGATGGAAAGGGTAAGGTCATTGAGCATGTGCAGCTAAATCTAGCATACTATATTGGATGATGGTCTGTGTTGACTAGAATCCTCAGAATTTACAATCCAGGTAGATGGACTTGTCAGGAAGCTGTTTAATTGTTTTGCATCAGCTCTTAAACACATGGCTGCCATATATCTCATGTGCCTTTTAATTTTATTTACATGAAACTCTCGAAAATCTAGAAATGACAGGTAGAAGTCATTAGAAGTGTTTTGCAGTCACATTGTAAATAGTGTCAAAATTCCAAAAATTGTCTGTGGCTGACACAGTATAACCCCGCTTCTAATGCATTTCTGCAAAGCTTCGCTAATGAGGTTTATGTTTCATCATTTCCTCTGTTTACTCCCAAAGAATAAAGGATGTAAACACAACTGAACAACAGACATCACTCGTTCAAACCTGCAGTACAAGTAAGTCAATAGGGTTTCATATCTGCAGACCTGTGAGGTGAGATACAGTGTGCTGTTGTCGACAAAAGAGGATTTGAGTTAATCTTTTCAGATGAGGCGCATTGGTTTGGTTTGAAAGAAAACACCTTCTCAATGTGTTTTACCCATTGGAGCCCATCTGCTGCCGAGACAGACACCTTATGCCTACCTCAAGACAAGACATTGATTTCTAACTTAATGCTGCTTGAATTTAATTAAGACATAACCAAACATAGTTAAGCATTAGAAGGGCTTCGGGGGGTGTGAAGTAATGTTTATATGGTCTGATGAATTTTACTTTATCTTTTGCCTCTATTTTAGAGGCTGGTAATCTAATCACTCTGATGTAGTGGTGACACTAAAACGTAAACTCCAATGCAGTTTACAGCCTTATTTAATATTTTTGGTCCCAACAGTTCATGGGGTGTATATTTCAATTTATTTAACAGCAAACCTTGAAATAAAAGTTTCTTGTTGATTATTGTTTTGGTAGGATTAAAGCAGCACTTACTTGAGTGAACTCCCAATCTTGTGTGAGGAACTTTAAATGACTCCAGCATTAGTGGAAGCCTCGGGGCGTGTGTCGATCATAGACTTTGTTTAGGGGAACTGATGAAGTGTTCACAGGCGTCAGTGGTATTGTGTTCAGATTAGAGTAATCCAATCAGTTTGACCCCCGAAGGTATTTAGGAGTGTGGGGTTTAGACAATAGAATGGCAATAGAATGAAATAGAGACAGTAAAACCTTACACAACTTACACTGATGCTGTAACTTTAGAAAAACTCATTTGCAACCAATGATAGAACACATTAAATGACAAATTAACTACAGTAAGCACCTAATTAGACATAAGAAACTAAACAATGCCTTCCTAAAGTTTTTTCAAGGTCAACACATTTGACTGAAAAAATACATTTCTACTATCCATATCAAAGTAATTACAGAATTTGATAGCAGAGTGCCTTGAATCTCTTAATTAACTTCACTGTAACAACTCTTTATCTTTCCTCAAACAATTCTATAGGGATAAAAAAAGAAACTATTCATTGATGATTCATTTTCTTATGTAGATGTTTGTGAAAAATGGGGCTGGTGTTATTAGAAAATCTCCAAATCCAACTCTATTTTCCACGTGAAGCTGAGCGACATCCTAATCTGCTCCCAGACTGTGTGTTCGGAGTCTAGAAGGAGCTAAGCTTTGTTGCACGGCAGAAGCTACGCAGCAGAGCCATGTGCAAAAGCAAAACAAAGATAGAGCAGGCATGTTTATGTATTTGTAGATTCATTGTTATAGGACACAAAGCAGACACAAACATGCAAAAATTCAGATTTAAGGGTATCATTTTACCTTCTACAAATATTGTGTGCTTTTCATAATGTACTGTTACTGGCTTTTAGTGCAGCCATCTAACAGTGACAACAATGTGCAGTAATCTCAAACCTCTAGACTTTGTGACACAGGTAGCACAGGACTAGATTCTATTTACTCCGCAGCAGTGACTTTGACAAATAGCCTATACTTACCTTATCCTCATAGGTTCAAATTGACCATAATCAAGATAAATGCTGCTTGCTGGCCCAATTACATCCATATGGCTCGGGGCTCCTTAAAGCTCTCATGTTTTAGCTTCACAGGAATCAATAAGTTATTTATTGCAGTCCTTCCTTCTATGACGCTCAGAAGCTGTACGGGTGCATCATAGAGAGTGGGAAATGTGTGGGCATTTAATTCAGTTTTACAATAATCAGCAAGTTCATGATGGACAAATTGGTTTTCCCGTGTGTAGCAAGATACACAAACTAATATCACACTCCAGAGTGGTTTGTACTCTGCTCCCTGATGTGGGATTACTAAAGTTTCAGATTTTAAGAACCACTTTGAGTTACTTTTAGATCAATGGAAAATAAAGGCCCTGATGACCACAGGTGCGATCCAATACGTGACGATTTCAACTGGTTTTCTACATCAGACCTCTTCTGTGTAATTTATTCAATGATTACTGATTTAAATTAAATTGTGACAGTTTGGAAGTAAGAAAGAATATATAGCAATGTGTGATGCCAATACATTGTCCAGCTGACCACAATTTTTGAGAAAGGCATATTAGGGGCTATTACATTGACACAGGGAAGGCTAAAAGTAATTGCTAAATGTCGAGAAAGCAAATTGACTGACTCTATTAAGTGCAATTATTCACGGTCCAGATTGAGCTCAGGGCCACAAATATATAATTTAAACACCAGAACGCCATTTTAACATAATGTTGATCAACACTTCATTCTTTGCTTTGAATAGACTTACAGAAGGATGCATATTACTGGGGCATACTTGCAGGTTGACTGAAGAAGAAAAGTTAACGAAGTGTTTCTTATATTCTCCCTAACTGACCCTAATAAGTCATGTGCAGTATGGTAATTGGTCCCAAGATTTCAAACCCAGATGCAGGTGACTGATGTTTGTCTTTGGAGATGAGAGACTGCAGTCTAGCGAGTGATGGCCTATTTTCAAAGTGGAAAGTGATTCACAAGGGTTTTGACGATGAGCTGGTGACAGTGACACTGTGTGAGGCGCCGAGGCGTTCTGCACCTCTCATTTGTCATGTTCAGTCCCTCCCACTGGATGGATTCCTCACTCATGTGTTATTTTTTTTCCGCCAACCTGAAACATGACTTACACTTTACTTTTGACCCTCATTGTATGTTATCACAAACCACCATAAAATGATTATGTCGCACTTAACTGATCTTTACTGATTTTGTACAGTTATGTTATACAGTATTATCTCCTCAGATGCTGCTTTTTAATTGCCCTTTATTCCATTTCAATTTGTACATTTGTATTTAGACCTATTTATCTGTTTTTTTTTTGTTTTTTTTTACATTGCCTGGCATTCATTGTGGACAGCAAAGGAAGGATTTCAATGTACGGGGAAACCTGTTTCTATACTGCACACATGACAATCTGTTCTTTCAGATGAATACCAGGTAAGTATTTGAGTGAACCATCTGTGAGGAACTGCCTATCACCAGCATCAACTCAGAGTAACGCCATGTTCTGTACAAAGTATCAGCATCACAGCTGCTTTGTGATCAGACCTTCAACATGCCTCTAATGGCTTGTACTTCCGCACCATTGGTCAGAAATGGTTTGTTGGAAATCATATAGTGTGAGGGATGGATAGATTTCTGTGAGTTCGTGACTCATATCATCAATCTTGTGAGAATCCAGCAGCTGCATGAGATAATAAAAAAGGTCTAAAATCCAAGACTAAACCAGGTCTAAACCAATAACTAAACCCAGACTAAGAGCCATAATTAAAATAGTTACGCAAGGCTATCAAACAAGTCAACCCAACACTAAAACAAAACAACAAAATCTGTTCCCCCTAATGTTAAACCTGTGCCAATTACAATGATAAAAACAACACTAGAAAGGTGCTGAAAATACAGGCAGTTGAGTTAAATCATAGGGTTCAGTGACAGTTTCAACTTTTATAACACAAGACTGTCAAAGCTAGATTAATCCAAAGCATGGATTTTTCACATTGTACTGGCAGCCACATTATCTCATGCTCAGCTCCGAATACATTTACTGTCAGATTCCTGTACCCGAGGTGAAAGAGACAAAGTATTTTATTTTTCCCATGAACTTTTACCTTGTACCTCCATTCAGGAAAAAAAAAACAAAATAAGTTTTCAGATCCACTTCTGCTCATGCAATATTCCTCCACTTTAGGTTTGGTGATGCCTTAAGTGTGGCACAGTGAGCAGAGATGATGGAAATGAGCTTGAGTTCTTTAGGTCGGTTTAGTGTTCCCCTTGCTCACACTCTCACACACACACACACACACACAGCAGTGCTGACATTCCCTAATGGTCTGTGGACGGACTAATACAGAGCCTCGAGGCAGAGCTGCTGGATGTGGCTGATAACCATGCAGACAAATGGCCCGGTGCAGGAGGCTTGCTGGGAGGGGACATTGCTGTGGCTTGCTGCCCTTCACTGAGGAGGGATCATAAAAGTTATAAACATACTCCCCACAGACACTTAATTACTGATAAGAGACACGGACAGTATTAAAATCTCTCTAAAACTCTAAAAAAAATACATTCAGATGAACCCAGACTGTTTATCAAGAAAACTGCTTTAAGTTATGTCTTTTTAATAATATATGGTCTGATAATGCTTACTCATGGGTACAAAGTTTTAAAGGCTATAGCAGATTTATTTGCCTTGTTCTTGTCTCAAACATAAAACAAATACATACATTTTTAGATTTGACAGTAACCTTCTGTATATGTGACACTGATGACTTTGTAATGAATTAGAGTGACAATGTTTTACAACACTTTTTTGCAACACCATATTCCGAAAATACTCCCTAAAAAATGCAGGTTTTTATTGACTTATATTGCAGGGTTTCCTAAAGCCAATCTCAATTTCAGACAATACAAAAATAATATACAGTTTTCAACTTATCTTAAGTTAAAAAAATGTAGAAAATGCCCCAGTATGTAGATTTAGACACAACGGTTCTCAAGCAGACTGAGTCAAAGACTGTTTGTGAGGTGGAAACATATATAATGTTTTGTTGAGCCTGGGTGAGTGTGTCATGTCGGAATTATGGAGCATGTAATTATGTCCATAGGGAGGAAATCCAGCTCTGATGAAAAGGAATAGGAGATGATTGAACATATGCTGTATGTAGCCCCAAACAGCCCCCAGTTTATTTACATTCATACCTAGAACTTGAGAAAGTAATGCATCAAATCAATCAAAGAGGTTCGTGTTCTGGAAGCAAAAGGCATGTTGGTAAAGATTATACACTCCCCTCTGGCCTTGCCTAAAGATCTCCATTTTACCAACGTTATTTGTAAATCATGTAACTGAATATGACTCAATAAAACCACTGGTAACTCAATCATTGTAGGAAGCAACAGAACATTACAGCAACTGAGGCAATTCCTCTAAACAGTACTTTCATGACTCTTTCTATTAAGCATGAATCCAAAAGAGGTTCGGGATCAGCCTTGAGTCTGAATGATCCATGACAGATCTGCCCCGGCCATTTTGAGTTGAGTATGGAGGAAGTAACAAGCTTTAAATTTACACATGTTAGCGGTTGTTTTGCTAAGATAATTTATAATTTATACTGTAAATGCCAACCATTTTCCAAGCAGCTCTGTCAAGTTTGTAGTACTATGGCCATACATTACATACAATATACATACAATACAACACACAATTTATTTCTATGTATCTGTAGTTTATCCATGGTGAATAACACAGTTCAATAAAGTTAAAAGAGGCAGTAGGAAATTTGAAAGTCTATTTTGTGAACCTTGTGAACCCACAGTACCTTTCAGCAGAGGAAAAAAAACCAACAAATAATACCCTAGTGCTGATGTTTGTACAGAGCTCATTAAATGTTTAACAGCAGTGAATTTCATTACTAATGATGTTATGGCAGAGTCTATCTTCATCCGAAAGACGACCGGCTACACTGAGGAGTTTCTATTTTGTAATGCAAAATGGTGGACCTGGGATTAACTGAGGTGAGGATGCTAATCAAAGTACTTATCACGGCCTACAGACCAATGGGAATGTAACTGTCTCCAGAAGACAAGAAAGTGTTGACTTGAAACAGAGTTTTTGTTTAGTTATTTCCTTTTTTTAAATGCACTACTTCACGTAAAACTTCCCTCTGGGCTACGAAAGAAAAAGTCACATATCATTGTTATCAGTGGAGCAATTCTTTCATTTCTTATTAGACTCTCTTTGTGATAATTACAGCCAGATTATTGCTATTCCTCAAGCCAAAACTATTGAACAGGACACTCCCCTGGATTTATATGAGCTGAATCTGAAAAGAAAATGCAGCGACTCTGGGCAGAGGAATTAAAGGGGCACTTTAATGGGCTATTTCCTTGATGAGAAAGAAGATGATGTGTCAGATGTGCAGAACAGAGATAATGACCTGCAGGTGGATGGTTCATGGAGCAGTCAAGAGAGAGGCAGTGACAGCCTGCAGTGGAGCGTGAAGAGACACACTAAGAGTTATGTCCGTGGTCCCAACTATTACCAGACATTTGTTTCTTTGAGTAAAACACAAGTTTGGATCATTTAGAGTCAAAGCCAGGGGACATAATGTGGCCTACTTCGTCTGATTTATGATAAGACGTCACACAGTCCACTCCCCAGCTGATTCCATTGTGCAGGGGTTTGTGTAGGGGAGTGATTAGCTGAGGCTCTGTTATATACTCACCCATGCACACTCTACTGGATATGAACTGTGCTGTGTGAAGGTCTGAATCACATAACATACACAGAAAAATGTCTGTAGAAATGAAAATCTAGTCTTTTTTCCTTTATTTTGTAAAGTTTCAGAAAGAAAGTCCTTCTATGACATTCAGTTGAAATAAGAATAATGTTTTAATGTGTGAAATGTGTGAATGTACCACATTTGCTTCTCTCATTTTCTATTTACAAAGCTTTATATTCCATTTAGATAAGATATGCACAGTCATCAACACTGTCAGGGAATTTGACCTTTAAATCAATGAGCACTGCTACAGTTATGCCCAAAAAACCATTTCCTCATATTTCATATTGAAAATACTGCACCTCCATGTGTAATCAAAGTAAGTGTAATACCACGCTCATTTTTTTTTTTTTTTTACCTTTTAGATACATTTTGCATGCACCTAGACTTTTAAATTAAGCATAAATTCAAGGAATTAGTCTGGTTGGAGTTTGGTTTCCAGTGGGCAGAACAAATGGACACAAACATACAACCAATCAGAATTCAGGGGGCAGTACCAACATATGCAGGACTGACCCAATTTGAAAAAAAAAAAAAACAATATGAAAAATAGAGCACAGCTTAAAGCCTGCCCCATTTTAGTTAAACTGTTATGAATAGGTGCTCATATTGTACTCGAGGGAAGTTGTGGTCAATGTCAAAGGGTCTGAAAAGTCATCATCAAATCATCCATTAATAAACAATTTTACTTCAAATGTCAAACTATCTTTTAGGTTTATTTTATGGAGTTTTTTTTTTTTTCCATGTCTCTTGAGCAGAGGAGTTGTTACAAGTAATTATCAGTTCAACAAGGCAATGCGACTCTCTGGAGCCCTGTGTCAACATTGTGTAATTAGCTAGTAATGTTGAAACATGGCTTCCCCTTGCTATAAAAAGACCGAGGCAGAGGGCTTAAAAGATCTATAGGTGCTTGCACAGACGCAAGGAAATGTGAGATAAATGTGGCAGTTTACCTTTAGCAGACTGTTGTAGATACTAGGTAAATGAACCTTTAGGCAACGCGTTTAAGGAGTTTGAATTGTTATTAAAGAAGCTAATGTTGTATATGTATATATAGAGCAAGTGACAGGTCAGTGACGTTGCACCATTATTAAATGAGCTAAGAATAAAGCGAGAGTTTACAATGCTACTTGATGCACCAATGTACTTTTAATATATCTATAATAATAAAGATAATATAACAAAAGATAATCCCATACATCACAGTATTATTACAGAGTTGGCCTTGGTAATTATTCACTTTATATTAGAAATCAAAAAGGGCAATTTATGACATTTTACAAGATATTAAATTCATAGCAACTCAGTATGCCATTTTAATAAACCGTAACTGTACCATAACTTAGCCTTTTATTCATTAAATTTGTAGCTTGGCAGGCGTAAAATCATGTTTAAAACAATTGCAATGTTGGTGCATTATTAATTGCCAAGGTGTTACTAATACATGTCAAACATCTGCTGAACAATGAGTGTTGATGTCACAGAGATTAAAAATGATACCATGCCATCAGTGATTATGAAACGTGAGACTTTTTTGAGTATGCACAGTTCAAAATGTTAAGATTATGTTGTCAATTCCAAATGTGCAAACAGAGAGACTTTTGTATTTTCTGGCATGTGAGGTTTAATATCTACAAAGAGCTTTGAAAATGAGTATAATCTTTAGCATCAACACTTTTCGCCCCACATGACTTCACCTGCAGCATCCCTAACCCTACTGTTGAGGAAACCTTTTTATCTCTGATTTGTGAAATCATCGGAGAGCATGGATTTCCAGCTGCCCTTGGACAACTGCTTTTGCAAATGTCCTCTACTGCCTGCCGCTATCATTCCTGACTTCCCAACAGTCTCCAACCTCCCTGTACATATTTCAAGGTTTACTTCCCATGAATAACAAACCAGTACCTCTCCGAACATCAATAATACATTGAAAACACATATAATGATGCAGCACATGCCCCTCTCCATGTTAAAACCCCAGTCTCGACAAGTGTATCCAACTTGAGTTAACTAGAATCCCAACTTCATACCCTTCTGTGTTACATTTTCTGATTTATTCAACAAGCTGTGAGCTGCAGAAATGGATATGCCCTTCATTTGGAGAGCATAAAAATATCCCCACAGTTGGCTGTGATGTGTGAATAAAGGCGGACTCTGCAGGGCAGGAAGGCAGCCTCAATGAACCATTAGAAAGTCATTATTACAGCTGCGTATGATTGATCCTTTTCCAGGGACCCTCGCTACGCCTTAACAATTAACCCACAAGCTATTAAATGTTGGCGGTATTGCAGAGCACCAAATAAATCACTGTTTTACACCGTCCGATTCAGGAAGGGAAGGACTTTATTAAAGTGGCATATTGAATTAATCTGGAAATATGGGAGAGAACAAGTGGACACTCAAAAGGGAGTAAGACAGTAGCATACAGCAGTACAACAGATTACACATGTTGTAGTTCATAATGGTAGTACTGCTGTCATGTTATTTATCATAAAATAGTCAATCAAAGTCTACATCTAAATGTATGCACTGAAAATGATGTTGACAGCTATCACACTATGATTGGATAGTGCTTTATGTGAATGACAAAATTATCCAACGACAAGAAGGTTTATTTCAAAACAGCAATGCTTTGAATTTTGAACACTGAAACTGAGCTTCATCTTTTTCACAAAATGGATTGAAAGATATCAAAGTGGCCTAGGTTAGAACTGATAGTGTATCTGCATCATGCTTTAGATGTTCCTAGATTACATTTTCCTCATGTTTGCCCATGTCAGCTTGTTTCTGTGTGTGGCTGTCTTGAAAATGTAAATGGACGTAGAACAGAATCTGTTGTCGCTCAGCGAATACTGTGCAAAGTTTTAGGAATGAAAAAAAAAAACTGTACAGAAAGAAGTAAGATGAGGGTGGTGCTGGATTGGCCCAAATTTAATCTTGCAAAAAACAAAAAAAATGTAAAAACATATAAGCTATGGTTCCCCTCATTTGGTTGATGAGGTCAGACTGCCCCACACATACCATCCTGCTGTTTCCCTGGTCCTTTCTCTTTCTATGCCTTCAAACTACGTAACATGTTTACTGCAAATAAACAAGAGTATGTTCAGATTTATACTTTGTTTATATGACTCTCTGACCTATGAAACTCAAAGCATAAAATGTAAAGTGAATAGAACACTTGAGCCAAGAAAATTCAGGCCAGTTTAGCTAAAAGACTAAAAGCAAATTTTGTATTTCTAGAGTATAGATGTTCGACAATCAAAGAACACTTCAGGATCTTAGAACAGCGTGTAACAAAACAAGAAGGCACTCATTGATGTTATTCAGTGCAGTAGGTGTGATAATACAACAACATTTTACATCAATACAAAGCAGAATCACAATAGAAAAGGGCAACAGCCTTCATCTTAGTGTTTTATTAGAAATTATCCAGCACTTTTACGGTGAGGAGGCTCAATTCATTCAGTCCATCTGAGGTTTTCTCCGGTGCCCAGTGAGGGACAGTGCACATTTGACAGCGGGACCCGAGCAGCCAATAAGCAGACAGCACGAGCTGCAGAACACGGTGCTCACTCTCTGGTAATTACCTTTGTGCTTTCTGTAATACCAAAGCCATCATGGCTCATCTGAGAATGTGGAATTCAATTCTTTTTTTTTTGTACTGCACTTTCATTCAGCCTGATGGAGCTGGCCCACAGCATGTTTAATGGTGTTTCATTTTGCACAGGGTCCTCTATTGCCCAAAGAGATGAACATGGATTTGTACATGGAGCAGTCGCTTCAGGAATGTGTGTTTGACATAGACGGCCTTAGTAAGAGACAACTACTGATTGAGAGCTGTAGGAGTCAGATTTGCAACTGCAAATATGCCACATTGATATAACAAGGAGTGGCGGCAACTATTTTTTTCCTCTATAAGAGTAGATTATTTTATCACACTTCTGCTCCACAGTGATTGAGGGTTTTGGTGCATATACATTATCTCTTGAAGCGAAAATAAGAAACTCAGCAGGCGACACATGTCATTAAAAAAGGCATTATTGCTGTAGAAGTCTGTAACACTTCACTTGAACCTTCCTACAAAGATTTAAGGAGAAAATGTACCTTGTTAAATGATATGTTTATGATTTGTTTTAAAAGCGTTCTCAGCATTTTAACTCACATTTTTCAACATCATTATTGTGCTTCAATGGAATATTGCTGTATTTAAATGAAACAAAAATATGACCCAGTTCTGATGAGTGAGTGCTTATCCTTTATCCAGCTCTTTTGACATCATGTTGATATTGGGATAAACAAAGATGAACTAGAATTTAGAGACACTGAAGTCATAAATCCTTATGGCACAGATGACTAATAGACAAACGTATGTTATTGTGTCCTGTATTCCTGAACTTCACTGATCGCTGCAGTTCACATCATGGCAGAAAGAAGTTGTGACTCATTTTTATGCTCAATTTAGAGACAAAGGCTGGCTTCCAAATCATAGCTGGGCTTCACAGACTGTGGAGAGACATTCATTGTGATTTATAATATTTCACAGCTATGGACTGAAAAAATATTTGCCCCAGGCAGACTGAAGCATGAAGCAATATGAATGAAATAATAGTCACACCTTTATGAATGGATGGCCAAGTCAGAGCGGTGTGTGAAAGGCTGTCTTCATTGAGTTGATTTTTTGGGCTATTATGAGCCACTTTGCTGACACATACTGATGGGTTTGATAAAAGGTGCAGACTATGGAGATGTTTGATTGTGCCAGTTGTGGGGCTTTTTGTCACTTTGGGATGAATAAAAGGTGAGTGTGAGAAGGAGATAGGAGAAAAGAAAGAAAGAGGGATGGAGACATGGAGAGAGAGAGGGAAAGTGGGGATATGAATACATTAAATGTAGATGGAAATCATTTTTCCTCTAAGACTTTCATTCCACGCACACACACACACACACACACACACACATGCACACGCACACGGTGTTACATTTACAGCCCTCAGCCCGAGATGTAATTAATTCAAGAGCCAATAGCAGCGGAGATGAGCACACCTGCCCTCTCTCATTTCCATACAGTGGCATGGCTGCAGCCTTACAATGACTCCCCGTCTGCACACTGCATCAAGATATATTGAGCCTTTTGAAAAGAAAAGCTACATATTCTCACACATATTCTGCTGCCTGTTTACTTATTCATCAGAGCAAATAAAAGCAAGTTCCCGCAGCTGGATTCATGCTTGACAGCATTTTCAAACTGTCAGTCGTGTTTCCTCTCAAAGCCGCAGTGATTTTGTATTTTATTTTTTTGAGTGGATTACAAACAGACCATCTAATTAAAAAGAAAGTGGATTCCATTATTTCCCAATGGATTTGGAAAAAATTTAACAATATTTACCAGAACCCCACCACTGACCTACTTGAGATAATCATCACATTATCCCAATATGAAGCGATGGAAAGAGAACAGAATGCATCCAAAGGAACACAGTTATAAGCCATAACAGTGTACTGAGAGATGTCATGTTGCTGCACTGAATTTGTAATTGTTGCAACTCACAAAAAGTGGGTATATTGTCTGTGCCATTTCTTGGAGTGGTGTCTGCTTTGGAGTCTATCTTAAAAGCCGTAAACCAAACCTGAGGTTAGTGACTTTTCCCAAGGCTCACTCAGTTTTCTTACGCCCACAGGGAAGGTGAGTGAGCCTTTATATGAAACCATTGACAGTACACCGCTTATACAAAATCATCCCTCTTTGCATGTTTCTTTATTCCTACTTTTTCAATGTTGGATCAGGAATAATATACAAAAGAGAATATCTCATGTCAAAGTGAAAACAGATACATCAGTGTGAAATGGAGCCAGAAGTACTTCACAGAGTAAAATGGAGATCATTTGAGTGTAGTGAAGTGCTCCAGAGGATAACAGTAGTAAAGTATTGGCAGATCAGTGTTGTCTCTAAACTAGTTTAGTAGGTCTGGCCTTAAAGCAGAGGTAACTTACTGGCAGTTTATTCTAAAAGGAACTTCTGAAGCTACTCCAAAGCCTTCTAAACTCTGCCAATAGTTTCATAACACATAAAACAATATCCTCCCAAATCAGCCAACCCAGTAAAAGGATTGTGATGAGCCAGGTTTCAAACATGAAAATGATGAAGAATCTCTTGGACCACTGTCTATGCAAATGTCACGGAAAAGAGAAGAAAACTGACAAACATGGCACATACTGCACTGCAACAGGATGTCCTCAACAAAAAGAGCAGGTGGTAAATGAAACATGCAAATGCCTGACTACACAAACCACAATTAGGGTTCCCATTCTTTTTATTATGCCATTTTCCTCACCATTTATGCCAAGCTTTCATGACAATTAAAGATAACATGTTCTTATTAATGGTGATAGCACCCATCACATAGAGTTAGTCTGATTATTCCTCTTAGATTCAATTTAATCTCCACTCCACAAACTACAGTAACCTCAATGGGTCAAATCTCAAACTTAAATTGCCACTAGGTTAATGAGTGCATATGTTTAATATTTAATCATTTATGTAAAGGAAATTTGCATAATAATATAATAATATAATTCTCAAACAATCAAAGAAGAAACATCTTCTTGGTAAATATACATTATTTCCAGAACATTAAGGTATTTTATTCATATTTTCCTGATTTGAAAGCTACCTCCTGAATTTTTTTTATTCAAGTACAATACCTATGCACATTTTCAAACTCAAGGATAGCATTTTATTCCAGTCTAATCCAATTTAAAGTTACTGAAACACAAACCACAAAGCACAGACACTACATGAAGTTCATAAATAGTAAATGTCATTGGTAAAAATAAATGGCTTCAAAGGCCAAATGTCTCGACAAATGAAGTTGGATTGATATTAAAGGAGATTCATTTGCTGTAATATTTGAGCATCTGTGAAGACCCACAAGTAGGCTAATATAAAATATTATATCTACAAGGCTCTCTATTACCAGAGGCACAGCTGCAGGGTATAGGTTCTTTACTGTTCTTCTCTCTTTTACATTTAAGCTCTGTTTTTTTGCTCCAAGCTATCTATTTTCGGCCATGTATGATTATTTTCTGTCAAAGTTGTCTCACACAGTGTCCTTATCCCCACACTCTCTGTCCTCTTTAAAAGGAGTTTGCTTAGGAATATTTAGGCAGGCTTCAATGTATAAAATACTTCAAAATCTCATCCGTATTCATACATTGTACATTTGTTTAAAATTACAGGAGCTTATGAACTTTCTTGCCTGTATAAGCTCTATTTCTGAACTCCTCCCTCCTTCACACTTGTGCCAGAGCTGACCTTCAAAGACACATCCTCTCAGGTGATCCCTAGTCGTTCCAATTCCAAGCTGACCTTTTCATTACTTCCTCCACACTGGCCACTACCACCTCGACGGTTCACCAGGGTGGCACTCGGAGACACTCAGCCTCAGCTTCCATGATTGTTGGCAACCTTTTAAACTCCTGACATTTCCCAGCGGTCACAGAGTATGTTCTGGGGAGAGCTTCTCATGCCGACAGAAAGCTGACCTCATGCAGGAATAGAAAGTATTTGCATTAATTGAAATCCATTAAGCATATTGTGATGGCCTCAGTACTTAATGTTTTTTAACACTAATTAGTGAGGCTCTGACCCTTTGCCAGAAGAAAGGAGCTATTCAAACAAAAGGTGGACCTCATGAGAGTGCAACGTGTTAGGAAGGACTAATGTGCTGTAGCTTGGAGGGAAATGTGCCAGCAGCCATATGAAAAGAACATGCCATAATAATTCATAAAAGAGGCCAAATGATTCACATTTCACATTTGATACTGTTGGCACCTTCACTGCCGTCCATATAGTCATTTTAAAACTCATTATCCATTGTGTAGTCACATTAAATATATGTAACAATTATAATACAACAATTTATAATATATTACAATACAATTCTACACATATTTTAATCACAAATCTCATAAATAGCAGTTACAGGGCATAACCCAGGGCGTAGGAAACTGTTGTGTGCCACTAGAGAACAAAAATTAATGTCTGCTTTACTTTTGTTTCAACTATAATCTAAAGAAGCTAATCTTAAAGCTCCATTTACAAAGGGAAATCCAACTCTCATTAACTATCCCCTTCTGCCTAAGCCCGATTGTTAGCAACAGGTGTTAAATATGGAGGTCCACCACTGAGATTACTGTGATCATTGAAAAGTCACTACCCTATCCCTTATGGGAGATGAATTTTGAATCTCGCTCGTCTCATTTTTTATTCACGATTTTGAGTTTTTGACTTTGCATGTAATTAACGCACATTATTTCTCATTTTCATTACAAGGCACAGTCTGCACTTCTGTCCCAGAGCAGGAAGGTTGTCATTGCCAAGCAGGGTACAGCTGTCATACTGACTCCGCGCCACAGTTAAAAAGATGCACAAATAATCAGTCATATGTGCCTCTAAATTGGCCCTAGTAGTGACTGTGAGAGTGAATATGTGTCTAAATGTGTGGCCACTAGTGAAATATTTACTTAATCCATGTCAGAGTCACCCATCCATAGGAAAGAACAGCAACACTAGACTTTGTTGTTATCACTATTTCTGTTGTATAGATTTGTGAAACAAGTCCAATTGACATTACTCCTACATAAATCAATGCTGACCTCTGTTATAGAAAAGTAAACACCGAACACAACTCAAAGTGGAAAAAGGCTTTATCCTTCCACAGCTGCCTTCTATTTTTATGATTTATGAACCCTGCATATCCACAAGGTTGTCAGAACTTGGATTTACATTTTTTCGAGTCTCAACAAACTCTGAGAGTAGGTTGCCCTCATTTTAGTGCATGAAGTATTTTTCTTATCTCATGAGTTAGTATAAAATGTCTGTTTAACACAAGTATTTCAGATCAAGGGGACTTTGATTTGGCAGTGACAGTGTCATTTCAAACATTATCAGTGCTGGAGAAGTTACTGAGGAAGTGCTTGAGCGTGCATCATCATAGTCCACACTTTGAAGCTTGCCCTCATTATCTGCCGTTGAGCTGTTTGCAGGCAAATTCACAATGATTCAGACTGTGTCATGTGTAATTTGAAATGCTGCCTCTGTTTGACACAGTCCTGACAGGAGCAGAGACCCAGTCAGGGAAATGACTTTGCATGAATGGTGTAGCATTGGAAAAGGACCTTAGGCTATCGATAATGAGCATCTTCGACTTATTAAATGATTTCAATAATTCATGTTTGCTTTTTGCTGTCTCCGATGACAACTTGTCACCGGCTCATGGTTGATTCTTCATCGGAAATATTCAGATGTCACCGTGTTGAAGTGTTCTGCTACTCGAGCCCCGGCAGAGTGCTTTAACATGCACAACACCTTGTCCAATTCAA
This sequence comes from Rhyacichthys aspro, assembly GCA_036850595.1. Taxonomy (NCBI): domain Eukaryota; kingdom Metazoa; phylum Chordata; class Actinopteri; order Gobiiformes; family Rhyacichthyidae; genus Rhyacichthys; species Rhyacichthys aspro. Next base: position 14,389,507 of record CM072169.1, on the reverse strand, counting down.
ATAATATGAGAACACAGTGCCATGTGAAATATGGGACAGGCACCTTGAGGCCAAACGTAAGTCTGTCAGGGGATCAAGTCAATTCTCAAATCCACCACGAAAAGTCTGTTTTGGGGAGGATGGGTGAGAGGCTGTCTTCCCTCGAGGTCCTAGGGCAGCGCAGGATCGAGGGCCCAATTAATCACAAGTCTGTCTAAATTCAAAGAAGATGAAGGTTTTGTGTCTTCCTCAGGAGAAAAAAAGCAACTGAGACATCACAATTGGAGCTATCCTTTCATGTCCTAGACGATTTGTGGAGGTGACAAATTGGCAGAATTCAGGCACACATGCAGGATGTCGTTGTCAGATTCTCATAAAATAACAATATCAGTTTTCAGTGTAAAAGGGCTCGGGGTTTGCTGAAAGTGGAAGCGATGGTGGTGTTGGTGGTGGGCCGACACCTTACCTCTCTCCTAGTCTGAGCAGTCTGAATGGCACGCTTCTTAGCTTCCCCGTAGAGACTGTCAGGAGGAATGAGTCAGATTGCTTTGTCTGCATATATTTCTACCATTCAAGGTTGTCATAAGGGACATCTTGAGTAAGTGATGGAAGCGGAGGAATGAAATATAGGGCTGTCAAAGCTGAAGAAAGGACAACTGTGCATTTTCTGAATATAAAAAAAGCCAGACGTGAAAATGTGTCCGCTCTCTAGATGCTTGGGGTTAATAGCTGTACGCTGCCATTTCACCTCTGTGATTAAGGTCCACTCACGGCTGGAAGGATGCTATTTACCCACAATCCTGTACTCATTTAAGCAGTGCCTTTATGTAGCAAGTCTTGACACTGTCTCACTTCCCCGTGATTGCTTGTGTTTGCACTCCGATCACGGAAATTGGGGGCAAACGTATGACTCTTTGCCTGGACTCATAGCAGCTACAGAGAAGCTTAGCTAAAAGGACCGATAACACAAACGTTAATATAAAAGGAGCTTTATAGATGGAGTTGCTAATGCTACCCAGCAGTTATCTCTTTGCTCTGCGCAGCATTCTGGAAAGCGTCGACACACAAAGAATGGTAATTAGTTTGGTGCCTGTTTGTAGGGACTGGCTCCTGTATTAACAAGGGGGGAGTGTGCAGTATGTTTCCAAGGCCTGCAGACAGCTCATTTCATGCTGCATGCCACGGGTTTTATTAAGTAGCGACTTACCCACATTCTGTTCAGCGGAGGAGCAAACTCGTGTCCTACCTCAAAATGTAACTGCACTTAAGTTCATCCTTGGAACGTTCTCTGCATCGACTGCTCTATCAAGCTCGAAAAACAAGTACCCGTTTCACCCTCCACCACAATTGTATCATGCACTATTCTTCAAAATGTGCATCAGAAAATAAATAAAACATCACTCTCTTTATTGTCTTACGTAGAGTTATTTTCACACCAATCCAAAACCACTGCATATGCTGAACCACACCATTAGCAATCCCATAACAATAAAAACAAGATACTGAAATACTGATGATAACACCTTAATGCACTGGAAGGGAGGGGCTGGTTAAAACTTTTGTTCCTGTGGGAGACAAACAGCGCTAGAGATGTTTGAGGCCAGTTATATTGCACTAATACTGATCTTTTTTTCTTGCTAATCAGGTCCTTTTTGACTGTCGTGATGGAGCAGAAAATAAGGCAAATCACTGCTAAAACTCGCTCTGTAAATGTGTTTTGAGGACGAGAAGAGATTTGTAAAAATAAATGTAGATGCAGGAATACAAAATAGCTGCTTATTCACGGACTTGTCTTTCTGTTTATTTAATGTATTGAACAAACCCATTCACTTTTGTGGTTACTCACCCTATATCTGTTTCTGACACTAGTAGTGCAGGTCAGTATGCTGTCATACTCCGTTTAAAAGCTATGTTAAGGGTAAAGATCGGGTCACATTTAATTAAAGCTTTCAATCATCGTATTATGCAGTGAGAATCCCATTTGGCAGAAATACTAGCCCAGCATTTAACAGAACATGACAGAATTGATAAACTCCTACCTCTGTTACAAACAAACTTGAAGTATTTTGGCACATTATCCATGCAATTGTTAGGAATCTAGTGTGATTTATGAAACGTTGCCAGAGATGTGAAATGATGCAAGTAACATGGTTCTTTTCAAAAAGCTGTTTCAGTGTTGTTCCATTAGACTGGCACATCCTCAGTGTACTGCTGGCAGGGTTACAAACCCTCTGGATTCTAGTTCACCCGTAGTTAATTCGACAACTTTGTGAATAGCACTAAGGTAATTGTGTCCGTCCGCAGTAGAGCTACGTTAATGGACTGCCAAAGAATTTTCAAAAGAATAGCACAGGATTTTAATGTAAATGTCTTTTGTTTGGTTAGGATAAAATAGATGCGGCTTATGATGATAATGGAAGCATTAGATGGGGATTTATCACACCTCCCAGCATGCACTTGGTGGGTCAGAGCAGGGGAGAAACCTACTTGTCCATGTAATGATACCTCTCTGTGGCCCCTGATTCACCCTCATTCTCCGGCGCAGCACGCTCTCTGCATCGGGCAGCGTCCAGTGTTGAGACGTTTTAGAGTTGCATGCCTTATTTCATATTTACATCATTACACTTCCATAGGCCGTCCTCAGTATGGAGCGGTCCAAAAGAAAAAAAACTTCATTGTGAGGGAGGGCACGTCCTAAACTTTATAGCCTCTGTCTGACTGAAGGTTAGTAATAAATAAAAAAAAAAAGGCAGTTACACAGTGACAGTGCCATAGTACTGCAAGGCCTGTTGTGTGAACATGAGTAGATGGTTGAGAAGCACTGCATTATCGATGATCTGTGTCATGATTATTGTAGATATTGATGCAAAGGTGTGGTAAAGACTGGGTGCAAAGCTGGGGTTTATAGTGGCGTTTATGACTTTGAGAATAGTCAGCAATGAAAGAAGACATAGTGAGATATAAAAGGAAAATTATAAAACTAGAGAGAAAGACAAAAGACGATGAAGGAAATGACCATCTTACTGCTAATCTCTAGAAAAGCATTTTAAGGGGAATGGCTGTTCACTGGCACATCACATTCATGCCCTACTTTAAGAAAAAACGTGGTGTTCAATCTTGTTTGACCTTTCTGACTTTTTCCTGGAACTTTTCTGTGTTACTTTTGATCGTTATTTCCACAGTGCTTACAAACTGCCACCTGTGCCTTTGTTACACAGGTGGGTTTGTAACCTGCAGTTTGCTTCTCGTATGCTTACTTGTTGGGCTGATACAGTAGCCTGGAGACACTGCGAGGAGGCTGGAGGCTGCTGCTTTGTTTTAGTATAGTTGTTTTCTTTACAACTCTTTTGTCATTTTGTGTTTTATTAGATTGATCTTATACTACTTTTAATACAGAATACTTTGGCTTTGACCTGGATGACTCAGAACCAACGCAAATACTGTAGGTGATGACTGTGAGCGTGTTCCTTTGAGTTCAGTATCAAGTGGAAAACTACAGAAGCTGACATAAATTCTTCCAGCATAAGCTAATTATCAGAAGCCTGGCACATCACCTTGTTTAGACCTAGATGGATGGATGTTAGCATTAAAGCACTTCCTACAATCAGTCTGCCCGTTGGACGTATTGATTTCAAAGAGAAACAGGAAGTATATAAAACCTGTGTGTTCTGTATATCCATCATTCATCCAACTCCTTCTGGCTGTTGACAAAAGACAGTGTGGATCCACAAAATATGTTCAATAGGGTTCTGTATTTTTTGTTGGCAACAGGGCTGTGTCTTCATTTTAGGAGTCCATCTGTTGTTTTCACTGAAGCAGAAACAATCTCTGACTTTATCCACAAAGTGTTGACAGAAGCAGCTTCTGCAAAAACAGATGTTCTTCCTGGTTCTTCAGAAACATGCAGACATTTATTAGGTTCTTCATTATTTGCTTGTATTTCTCCATTTGTTGCCTAGGGAGCCATTTGCACTTACTCACACAGTGCTCTCCTTTTTAAATATGAAAGAGTGAAACAATATGATGTGTTTTTCCATTACTCTCCTTTACTGCTCTGTCTCTCAGTGGAGACCGGCCCCTGCCCTCGTCTTTGCTGACTGCAGATTGCTTTCCTTTGTCGAGAGCCCCCTCAGGTGCAAAACCAGCCTCTGAACTGAAGATGAATGGAGGCAAAGCAAAGCAAAGGAGAGTAAAATATTGACAAAGAGAGAAAAATGAGAAGCCTTCTGAGTCATAACATGTGACCTGTGTGGTCAAGAGAAATAGTCCAGTCAGTATTCCCTAGTTTCATGTGTGGAAGTGAAGTAAATATCTCACTTTGCTGCTCATTGTGGGAACAAGTCGGAAAAGTAGACTGGATTAAGGTCTAGTAAAAGTGGGTCAGCCCCGGTGGCTTAGACCTTCAGGGGCCCAAAAGGCTCCTGGCTTTACACTGACATTGATTAATCACAAAGTGGCTTGGAAATCTGCAAAAACAAAATGTTTTCTAAAACAAGGTAATCTTGACATGAAATTTAAATGTTGGCCTTTTTTGTGAACTGTTGTGGAGCTCAGATCTTTACAAATATTACTAGAACTATAAAAAACAAAGCAAATGTGTCTAGTACACTTTTCTGATTGTTACTGTGGGACATAACATACATGCTTTACTGAATTTGGTTTGTTTCTGGGTGTATGACCGCGCTAATGTCTTTCTTGCATTTAGCATCCATGTACTAAACAGAAACATATGTAAGTGCTGTATATCTTGTTTTATTTTGAAAAGCCTGGAAGGTGCAAACGTGGATGTGTGTTTTGCATTTTACAATGCTATTTAAAAACTAAAATATTGACGAAACTCCATTGGTACTAGTTGCAGACAGACATTTGACATTGGCATTCACATCATACTTTAAAGCTCCACTAAGTTACTTTTTAGCAGTATTGAAGTCATAAATTATTACAGTAACCTCAGTGTTACGTTATGTTTACCTGACATGAATTTTTCACAGTGTGTTCAATTCACAGAGATACTCAGAGTTACCTCAACAGGTTACAATCTTTCACACGTCTTAAACAAGTATATATTCAGACAAGACAGCCCCATGTGAGTATGCAGCAGGGCAGTTGTTGACAGAGCCCTTTAGTAAAAAGTTACGCTGTGTTGCTTTAAGAGGAGAGAAACAGTCATCCTTTAGTCGTTTTTGGAGAGGTGGAGGATCTTGACTTTTGGGTCAAATATAGTTTATTATACCTTGTTATATCATGGCATGCAATCTGAAATGTCATATTCCATTGCATCTGTAGGCTGGAGGCACATGAGTTTATGGAAACTGGTTGGTTTAGGTGCAGTTTTTCTCCAGATGATTCCCCAAATCTTTGACCTTGTTTAACACTTGTCATTATTAAACCCTGTAACATGTTTTACCTCTTAAAAGTAATGTAGTTAATAAACTAATTCAAACTTCTCATCTGAGTTTACCTACGCAGTCTCCACATATTCCTTGCAAAATAACTTTTTACAATCCACTGCATCTGCAAAACAACACAGTCTCCCAGGAATAGGCTTTTACCAAACTAAACTGCAACAGCTGACAACACGTTCTGTCCACAACATCTGCTTGTTGTTATTACAGAAAAAAAAGAAACAGAAAAAAAAAGTGATATTTTATGAAGCAATTAGTTTGGGTCAGGTAAAACAAAACAACACTTCACTTCATTTGTCCTTTTCTCCTGTTTAAATCCTAATATAAGAAATAACATAAGTACAGTCTTTGGCACAGGTTTCAGCTACCACAGCGCCTCAAGCTACTTGTACTTTACTTAAATAGTTCCATTTTATAATTCTCAGTGCTTTCTCTCAACTATATAGAGTGCAAATTTTGTACCTACAAAAATGAAAGTACAAAATCACAGGGACTGCTGAAGAGCACATGCTCACATCACTTTACAACATGATCCTGCACAAAGTACTGTTTGGAGACCAGAAAGAGAAAACAAATAAAATTCAAGAAATAACTGTGATAAAACATTAAAGCTTATGTATACTGTCTCTATTTTCCTTAGAGGACCCTGAAGCTCTTGAAGGCCCAGACTGACCACAGGGACTGACCCACTTCCACAGTCTTAATCCAGTCTGCACTCTCCTTCTCTGAATGTTCCCACAGTAAAAAGCACTACGATCAAATCCTCTGCTGTAATTTTGAATGGATTTCCCTATGGCCCTCGTAGGCATATTAAAGCCAGGTTGATGTACAGTATGTCTGCTTCATTTACGAATTGATGTTGCTATCGGAACTCAATGTTGATATAATCCCGCCACAGTAATCCCTCAGCTCTGAAGTTACAGTGAATGTATCTACGCCTGTTGATCCGACACTGTGATCATCTCTCATCACTCGCCTCATATGAATAGACGCAGCGAAATGAAATTGTTTGGGGGGAGGTTTGATGTAGTCCTGGAGAGTTCTCATCAGCGTGAGCACAGGCAGGGGCAATGAAACCCAATCAGATGTTTATTAAATCACAGGATTTTCTGACACTCCGCGTCAACATGCCATGACTCACGGCGGCTCGATGATGAGGGCTGAGCTTTGTGTGTGATCACTTTCTCTTTGGGCTGACACCCCTGACATTCTGCTTCAACAACTGATCAGCTGTTTTGTATTCACTATACAACTGTACTGTGTAGAATTCAAAGCGTAGGTTATTTATATTCAGGCACAAAAAGGGTTAATGATTGTGTTAAGACCTGAATTTTTATTATACATTATTATTTAATTTGGATTACCGTATTTTCCGCACTATAAGGCGCACCTAAAAGCCTTCAATTTTCTCAAAAGCCGACAGTGCGCCTTATAATCCGATGCGCCTTATATATGGATCAATATTGGTTAATCATGGCTACCGTAGTCAGGGGGCGTCTTTTACATGTTTACTGAATCGAGGAAAAGTTCCCCTCCACTACGTGATAAAAAAGTTGCACTACCTGTTATACCTTGCTGTTGTTAAAAGATAAACTGTGTCGCGAAAATACTACGAAAAATTTTAAAACAGTTTTAAAATAGGCCATTCATTGAAGGTGCGCCTTATAATCCGATGTGCCTTATAGTGCAGAAAATACGGTACATATGTTTTGGGGCCATATTGTGTGTTGTCAGTCTGATGCCATAATCTTTTAGTTTGTTCCTTCCTGTTATTGTAGGTACAGCTAGATATCTGAAAATGATGCAAATGATTGTCAAATCTAAGAGGACTATAAAAAATCTGTAAATAGAGGAAGTCACATTGGCATTTACTGAAAGACAGATAAAGGGGCTTAAACATCCCATTAAAATATATAAAATGTTATAATAAAAATAATGGAGATGAAACATTTTCTGGCCATGTTGGTCCAATTGTTTTCTAAATATTTTGGTAATTTGGCGGATTAATCTACTAAAGACTAAAGGATATCTGGTTATATTTATATAACCCTCATCTGGTTGATCTGTTATTTATGGCTTATTTCCTCTGATGTATCCTGTTTCTATTGGCGACAGCGGCGGTCCATTTTCCCTGCAGGTATCAATATCATTTCACCAAATCAAATCTAATCAGATCAAATAGATTTTTCCTGCTAACAGTGTGAAAAATTATTCACTGTGGCTCTGCTTATTTTTTTTAACTGCACTGAGTTTAAGCAATAAAGAAGCCACTTATTACACCGAAGCGCAGTTTATTCCAACTGAGAGGAGGCAGACATTTTAAACTTCCATTAGCACCTGATTTGTTGGACCTTAAAGAGTACAATTTAACTTTAAGACTTTAAAGGAATACATTTTAGGTTCCAAACAAACTTTGTTCAAGTCGATTAAATTGAATCAGTGAGAGGAGCCAAACCTGGAGAGTAGTGCTGTCGAAGCAGAGCATCCATCCATACCAGGTCCTCACTCAGTCTGTCACACAGTAAGAGTTACCCAGCAGCCCCTGCATGCTGGCCCGGTGCTTGGGGTTTGCATCACCAAACAGAAGTACCAAATAAACCACAGCATTAGCTTCTCAACTTCACACACAGTGCATCTATGAAAAGATAAGTAGCTTGCAGAGGGGAATAAAGTTTCAGTGTTTTTAATTGGGACATCTTTTTGTGTGTTGTTTGTGTTGTGAGTAAAAAAAAGGAGCATTTGATCTAAATTGGACAAAGTTTCTAAAAAGGCTGAAGCTGAAAATAATGTCACAACCGAGTCAGCCAAATTAAATATATGGCCACAATGAATCCTTGCATGCACTTTCTCCATACTCCCCTGTGTCCATGTAAAAAATAATCCACCTCCACTACACTTTTAAAATAGAGCCGCATTATTCATTTTTAAACTTAATATTTTTGATACAGCAATTCGTTTTTAATGAATTTCGTAGTAAAATAGTCCTGCTGATTTTCTTCATTTTAGGTCCATTTTTGTTCTGTTGTTTGTGAGCAGCAGCGAGGTGAAATAAGGCTCCTTTCTAAGAAGTAACACGTGTTTATGGGGCCTTCCTGTGTGGAGTTTGTAGCATGAGTACGTCACAAATGTTTCAAAAGTTCATAATGTAAAAGTTGACGCAGTGATTCAGCGGTCTCAGATTTGCCTTAGTCATTAATCAGTGCAGTAGCTTTCATAAGGAACACTGCCACTCTTTTACCCACTGCGTTCCTGCACTGTGGACAGGTTTACTTTATCCCCAGCAGGGTTAAAAGCTTCACATTTTTAATAGAGCAACACCTGCGAGGGCTGAGCCAGTAATGAGAGTCTTGAAATAAATTAGCCGGGCCTTATTGAGATCTGTCACCGGTGGAACAATGGCTCCTCTGTGCCCCCACAGTTCCTACAGCTCTGGGCATTTCGGCTCTGCTTTCCAGACCTCATGCCTTCACTTCCTCAATTCCTCCTCACCGACAGGCCTGCACCACCTCCATCTCACACTTAATTACCATTTCATTTTTCATTTGCCTCCAAAGTTGGCCCCTGAGGCTCACGGTTCCCCCTTCACATGATGAAGGGGGAAAACAATCAATGGGAGCTCAGCTAGAGCCATAAAATGAATGCTAATGATGTTACTATGTATTACCTCTGGAAAAGTGAAATTATTAGGTGGGATTTAGAGCGGCTTTTAAAGCTGAAAATGTCACGGACCCCACTCGAAGGGAGATATGTCATCTGGCTCCCACATTATAAAAGCAGTCCAACCAAATGTTAGAAGGAGAACGCTAATGCTGGTCTAAATCTACATCACAAAAAGGGCAAGCTTTATAGCAATGGAAATTTTACAGCTTTTATTCAGAACACTGGTCTGGACCTCAGGTCCAAGGAGTATTAAAAGTACTACTTTCTCTTTTTTGACCTGTGACCTCAGTTAAGATCTTGCCCAAACTGGCTGTAAGTATTTGCTAGGTCTTTTGTGAGAAGTCACATCATAGTTTTAATTTTTGTACTTGGTGGATTTGTGTAACATGTAATTACAAGACCTTTAAGTATGTTCAAATTGTCATAATGTAATGTTTAATTTGGAATATGAAAGTTAGGGCTCAACTGTATTAGTGTAAGATAATTTTCTTCAGTAAAAAAAAAAAAAGTTATCATCAGAAACAAGTTTATTTAATTTGTACGATTTCTCTGATTTAACTGCCTTTAATATGGAGAGCTTACTTTACTGTACTTTACTCATTAAGCACTGTCAACTAAAAAAGCAGAGCTGTCATGTGGCACTATTTAAGGTCTCAACTTAAGGACTCAATAAAACTCAGTCAGTATGATAGCATAGGACTCTCTCTGTTTCTCTGATTCTATAGAGTAACATCCAACAAACTGTGACTGCTATTCATATATTTAGTCTTAGACACAAGATGAAAATGCATCCACGTAAAGAAGATGATAGCTGCAGATACCAACTATGGTAGAATGTTATTTTTACATATAGATCTCGTGAACTTTCAATCTGACTTTAAAGACTACAGTTTTAATTAAATGTGTATATCACATCTTAAGGTTCATATATTTAAAGCAGATTTCATTTCAGTAAAACTTGCAAAATACAAATTCAGACTGTTCGACCATAATCTCTTTAGTAATTGTTTAATATCTGCCGTGTCTAGCACCCAACAACAATCAAACTGGGTCCCACGGTGAGAATGAAAACCAATATGAAAAATGAAAAATATGAAAAAATCCATCATCCTTTTTTACCTTCACTGCCTTCATTTGATCATAGCTTATGGTGACATACTCCATAAATGAAGATCAATGCAATCTTTGGTGTTCCAAAACAAACTCAGAACCTGGTCTACGCTTGTTCTGTGATCACACTCTGGGCTGTGTGTGTCAGCTGAAAAGTAATAAAGCCCTGCGAGGCCCCACAGTTATTTCCAGAGTGTCCCTTTTGCGCAGGGACACCTGAGAGTGGGTTGTTAAGGGCTACAGTGACGACAGGCTTCGTCAGGCCTCAGTGCCGGAGACATGAGGACAAAGGCGTTTGATGAATTGGTCTGGGTCCTCCAGTCTCTGAGGCCTTGTTCTAGGGCTGCAGCAAGCTGCCAGAAGAGCACCTCTGGGGCCACCAGAGTGGGTAGTAATAGAAACAAAGCACTGAGAGTCCATGTATGCACGCTCAAGCTTCTGCCAACAGTAGGGCTCTTCTGCCTCCTTCACATCCTATAGGTTTAGAAATAGGAGACACTGGAAAAACGACTCTTCATTACTGAGAAAGCATAAATTATAATAAACTCTTGTTTTTTATTCACTGTTTATTCACTGCACTTAGATTGAAATACGTGCCATATTTAAGTCTGTCTTTGTTAAAGACCAAAATATTGGATTACATTAAATAAAACCATCATCTGATTAGAACATTCTAACACAATCAATGGTTATCTTAAGTTGTGCGTCCATGGGAGATATGACACAGACAATGTAGTGCTATTCATCTGTTGTATTTAACACATTCTTTAGGCTTAACAGGGACAGACAGAGACAAGATCGCCGAGAGGTCCTGCACCATGAGCTGTTATCTTCGCGTGCATTCATCATTTAATAAAGAGAATAAGAGTCCTTCTTTCATGGCTGCCATCTCCACCGAGATAATCCATTTCCACTGATGAGCTGGAGGGGTTAGTGTCATGGAGCCAGACGCACTGAGAGAAATTAATTTATCTCAGAGGTCAGATCAATGAACACAAAGCATGGGTGATGTCTCCCACTGCACCCCTAATACTTACTCGCCAATGACACAATCAATTTGCCCCCTGCCTATACCCTCACACACTGAGCCATGGAAATCAATCTGAGGCGAGAGACCACTCTTCATGTCTTAAACACCCAGGCTACATGTTTGCAGTTTAGACTTCTGAATGCATATAATAAAAAAAAGTTTAGCCTCAGATTTAAAAAAAACATGTACAGCCTTTTGTTTTCAAAGGATAAAAATGGGTGCTGTGTTGTGTCTTGATAACATACAATTACAGAATAGAATAGGGTCTCTACTGACAATGACCACTGGCAATCAGTCAATGCGGAAATGTTTATACAATTACAGCTATCTACACATCTATTCATATACTGCATCTGCATTTTACATACTATATATTATTTGCTGTGAGACTTTGTGAGAGCTTTTGGTGCTACTTCCCAACCCACTTTCTTTTGGAAGACTTTTTGATTCAGTTTTCTATCACAATGTGACAAATGTTCAAGTTGCCAAAGTAATTACACTTGCCACTTTGCACTTGGTGGAAAATGGCAAATCAAACATGCTCCTGTGACAGAGTTATCGAGAACCCCCTATATTTTGGGTGCCATCTTTGGAACTTTTCTTTTGCTATTTCCAACTCAAGATATAATGAATGATGACTGATTAGAGTCATGGATAACTTGTCTTGTCTTACATATACAACAAGTCTAAAACATTCATCCAGACTGGCAGACTCTAAAAGACACAATAATGAACGTTCCATATTTGCATCTCTACCGTTTTATCAACACCTGCAAAGATTTAAACCCATTCATGGAGTCATATAACACACCGCTTACCTGTCTCTCGTCTTCATTGTGTTTTCCATCACATTTAGCATAGAAAATGGTCCATTATGACATCTCTTTTCAGTCATATGCGAGTTGTAACAGGCTCTCTCTTGTCTCACATTAGTCTATCTCTAACAAGACACTCTGCTACTGAATTTGCCTTTTATGATTGTGTTGTTTCTCACACGCCGCTCTCCTGTTCTAAACCTGAGCATCTCTACATTCATTAGAGTGATTGTTAGTGCCACATGTCCTTGCTTCCCTATCAGAGGGCACACATAATTGATCCACTGCAGGGCCAGGCACTGAATTTTTTACCATACTATATTAGATGCCACGGCCAGAGATAAACAAAAAGTGCCAGGACAGTTTGTTGCAGACACTCATAGCTTAATAGGAGCTTGTGACAGACAAAATATACTGAAAGCTAACACTGTAGGAGCTGGTATTGACCCATTCTTAAAAGAAAGTCCTGCTAATGACAAACAACAAGGTGTGATCAATGAATAAGTTTACAGAATGTCCTCAATGACCAGTCTAAAATAAAACCCCAAGGATTCTATTAATCAGTTTGTATCCATCTGCTCAGCCTGCATGGAAATTATAATTGTTCACTGTATAGGAAGTCAATTATAAACTCCATCCATCAAGCTGCCACTGTGTTCTGTGTGGTGGAACATGGTGCCAGTTCAGTGCAGCAGTCCAGGTAGGCTACATAGCATTTGGTTGGTTACCATCAGTCTGTATTGAACTTCTATTGCTGTGATCTCTGGGTCAGCCCAATCTGTTTGGTGATTAAGATTAATTATGTTAATATAGGCCGAAGCTGGATGTGTACAACACTCGTGTCTACAAGACAGATTAGCACAGATAAATGTAGTGCTATAGGGGCTCACGTTAAACAGTGAGTATTGCTCGTCTGTGAAGGCATCAGAATGAATGCTGCAAAAAGTAAGTTGACAACACTCTCAACTTCAGGGGCAGTTTTGTGTTGGTTTGCCTTTAGTAGATACTGTTTAGTGTTTCTATGTAACAACACATGGACAAAACTATGGATGGTTTTAAATGGTGCTAAAACAAATGCTGAAGTTAATCACTTGCACAGACCTTCAGATGTTGATAAGAGAGGGTCTATTTAAATGTGAGATGGGAAATTCATAGTAAAAATTGCACATATGGCATAGATGAAGAGCATAAATACTCTCTAAAATACAGTTACACCTATTTACAACATTTTTCATTCATTTTAACTTTCCTTCTATATACATTTCCCAAGGAAAAGAAGATTAGTCAAAGGTGAACTGAATAGTTGACTAAAACTAAAACTTGGATTAATACACTTTAATTGAAGACAATGATGCACCACATCCAACATAATTAAAAGACTTGATTTATTTGGCATGTTCCATGTCCCTTGTATCACAAAAGCAGATTTTGTTAATGTTGTGGTATGATTGGGACAAAATCCAGTTTGTTCAAAGCATTCATTGGAAAACTCTGGACAAACTTATTTTTTTTTCAAAATCTATTATTCAAAACATAATTGCAAAGGATAAATTATGATTTGTTGTAGGGAATAAATCGACAGTAGTTGTTCCTTGTCCCACACGGTTTATGGTTCATTCAGCTTTACACATCAATACATTTTATGTGTACAATGCAGAGATATTGAATCTCCATGAAAACTGACATTTATAGTAGGTGTTTTAACTGGAGCTATAAAAAAACACTGAATACTGAGAACTGTGCATGATGCGAGTGTACTGTAGGAACAACTTTAAAAGTGACTTGTGTTTGAGTCTCTGCTGGCTGTGGCTGCACACTGGGGCCTAACTGTTATTGATAGCCATGTTGTAATTCTGCCGAACACAGCACTGTTGTGGGTGCCCTTGCCTCCAGTAATCACACCAACTATTAGTGATTGCGATACTTGTGTGACAGCAGACAGGAAGGAGCAGGCAGCTACTTTACATGTAAATGCACCTCCATCCTTTGCATTAACAAAGACATTATCAAAATGTAGTAACATCATGTAGACACGTCAGCTCAGCAGAACACGCTTGTCACCTTTTGAGACTGTGTAGACACAAAATGGACTTGAAAAGGCACTAGGTGGATGTGGGGGTTGGGTTTATGATGAATATGATGATGAATCTAAATATTTTCAGTTCAGTGCTCTTTGTGTTCAATACTCTGTGAGATAACATGCATTTGAATGTGTCAAGCCAGTAACCAAAACTGAACGGAGACCAGATTGTACTGTCATGTTCCTACTGTACGACACAAACACAAAATAACAATAACGTTGATGAAAATGTAGCATAGAAGTATCAGCTTTAAAAGTAAGTATTCAGTGTTTGTTTTCATATTGTAATTTCACAAAACCTTTTTATCAATTGTGAGACATGTTAAGGATTTGTATATTAATGATGTCATCCCATAGCGTAGCATAACTCACATATTAGGCTGGCTAACTGAAACACATGCTAAACTTGAGCAAACAATGATTACTATTAACCTTAATTGTATTAATTGTATAAAATGCACCTTTTCCCAGGAATTACTGGTTAATACTTGATGTAAAAACACAAGTATCCTCTCTAAGCAAATGAACATACTGTTTCAACACTAATGGTCCCAGTTGGAGACAATAAACTGTTCACCTCAGCATTTCGATTGGGCTTCGAGGAGAATTTGTGGGCCACGGCCTGAATCCTCTAATTAAAACTTTGCATGTAAGACCTAATTGTCTCCCAGAGCCAGTTCTCTAACACATCTTGGGAAAAAATGAATACTAATTTCAGAGGAGCCCAGAATCTAAAATGTAATTAACATTAATAAAACCATTGCTGAGGGACTGGAACAATTTGACTAAAATCCTTTCTTTTTCCTATGTCCTGAGTTTTTATATCCCCACAGGTAATTTAGCATAGAGCCATTAGAAAAGATTTACATTTAAACATCGGATTGGATTACAAAATGATTCAGCAAGAATTAAACGTATGTATTAAAATGTATTTGCAGAAAACAGAGTTTGTGACAACATATAACAGACTCTGGCTTTCACACTTTTTTAAATAATATATTCAGCTTCATTTGATTGTGTCTGAAGGCTTTTAGCTTCCTTGATTACATTCTCTGATTTGTGTAATTATTGTCATTAAGTGTAATCAGTGATATTCCACTTTAAAGTGTTTGTCTATGTGTGAGTATGTCTTAGACTGAGGAGTTACAAATAAACCAAAGACAAATGATGAGGATAAAAAAAAAAAGAATCAAAATCTGCATAATTATTTACAAAGTCTGCACAACATGTTCATTTGTTTGTAAATGGCAAATCAAAACAATACAACCTGAACGCAAGCTTTTATTTGTTTTTAAAGGAAGAACTGGAAAGAGGAAATACTTTATAGTAATACTAAATACCTTTATTATAAGCAGTAAAAAATGGACACAAGAAAATTAAACCAGTGTGTATTTGGAAATATTATAGTTGAAAAGATTTGAGGTTATGTATTTCATGGCAAAATGTCGTGCTTAAAAAAGGATGCTTGTGATGGTTAGTGGTGATGTGAGATGGTTTGTAAATGACTGAGAAGTTAGTTTTGGTTTTAAAAAGTCTAACTACCATAGAACGATATTATTGATGCAACACCACTCGCATGGGGGCGCACTGTGAACAACGTGCCACTAACACCACAGTGATTACACTCACACAAAAACAGTGAATCCCTCAAAAGAGCCCGTCGATGTGACTCATGTGGCTCTTCAGTCTCCATGGCTATTTTGGTTTTATGCATTGCTGCCGGCACGCTGTGAAATACACAAGTCATCCCTATCTGATTTTCTGACATTTTGACCGAGTAGTCGCTCACTGTGCTGCCTCTGACTATCATAAAACTATTTAAAAAGCAAGACAACTTAAGAAAACAGATATTTTGTGTAAAAAGCATCACATGTCAAGGGGCACATAATCTCATGGCCGTTCCTAATGTTTAAAAGCCTGTCTATAATGGGTTTTATGGTTTGTGTAACAATGAATACTAATTAATTTAATGATACATTCGTTGACTCTGAAAGCATGTTTTGCTGTTGTAGAACGGCTGTGAAATTTCCAATCACTGTACATTGTCTGGAGGCTGGACAACATTTCAAACACTCAGGAATGCACAGAGTGTAACACTGAAGAGGTTTGGCCCTTCAGTTCCACAAATAAACAATGACAAATTAATTACTTGAATTTAACGGAACTGTCATGGTGAACGTAGGAGACGAGCTGAGTGGCTTGAAAGCTTATCCCCGTCAAATTACTGTCCTGCCATGTTCCTCATTACTAATCCTACACAACACATGACTGAAGCCAGCCTTCATTCTGAGGATAATTGTCTCGTCAGATCGTTTTCTACTGCTGATGAGTGTCTGAGAAAGAAAAAAAAAAAAAGAATTATTGTTGTCTTTGAAAGAATGGATGGACAAATATGGAGAGGACGTTAAATCCAGTGAGTAAAACTCTTCTAAACGCATTATAGTTTGGGAAAGTGGAGGAAAGTTCTGTTCAATACATTGCAATATAGATGCGATGACAGATGACACATTAAAAGGAAGTGGGATGGGAATGGTCTCTTTGTGCTTGTCAATAGCTCCATCTATTCTGCTTTACAAAGGATATCAATCAGATGCATATAATGTTGCTGTGGTACACTGCTAGTTTGTGTGACAGTTTGAATTCACTGAAAGCATTTTAAACCTAACTAAATCAATACTTAGAGATCAAATGTCACCTTTCCTTTTATTTCACTCATGCTTTTGAACATAAGAGATTCATTTTCTGTTTTCTGTAACAGGAGTTTGGGGAAACCCATAAACTGATTGGAGCTAGGCTAATGAAGACTTGTCTTTGTTGCCATTCTCTATAAACCCATATTTAGCTGTTGCTACTACACTGTTGGCATCATATATTCAGGACTGTGCTGAGCTCGATGTGCTTACTTTTTAAATTATTATAAAATTGTGTCTTAGTAGCATTTCTTATTTTCAATGCTGTCACAGACTTTGCTTGACGACATGAACTACTTCTTTAGTGTTTTGTTGTTTGCAAAGGTTTGTTCCAAGTTTTAATCCACAAATAATAAAGTGCTGATGCATGGGGTGCATTTCTAATTATCAGCAATGCTCATCCAAGTAAGTCAGCAATCCCAAAGGCCTCATGAGATAAGCTTTGAAACAATTACAGCTATTACAAGACTAATACACTGGAGGAATATCAAGCAGATGAAGACAACATCAAAGCCGACAAAAAACATAATTGTGCGCAATGGAAGCCCCCAGTCCATTCACAAAACAAGACTCAACTGAAAACTAATGGATTTACCCATAACAGGTAAGATATCAAAGTAAATGTGTTTTATGTGTAGTTCTGTTGGATTATACAAATGATGACTCCATCTTTATAAAAACGTTAGGGAATGTGTTGATGAGATGCACAATTTGAAGAGGCATACACATTTATTAATACAGACAGAATTCACAAGTTGATCATTCTGACCAAAATGAAAATGTTGGAGTTCAAATTTGGGGCTACGCTAAAAAGACAAACTCTTCAGATGTTTGTTTCTGTGTATGTGCCCTCGCTTGAATTTGGACTGCTGCCGATTGCGATATCTACTTGAGTACAATACACAAATACAGAGCTCTGAAGAGCCATTGAAATGCTACTGTCTCAGCAACATCATGTTTTAATCATATCAATTTGTCAAGCAGATCAAAAATGCCAAGATCAATAGAGACACCGGGAGACACAGCGGTGAGCCCACTGACATGTCATTCCACTCGGATTGCATCAGTGCTCTCCAGCTGATAGAGTTTAATTCCCCCTCTGCTGTAAGCGGAGATATAATCAAGGCGAGTGGTGGCAGTGAAATTAGAATATAATTCACGCATATGAAAGTTGTTCCCAGCCTTCCTTCCTGTCAGATCTTTTTCACCATAACGCCCCTGTGAATAAATAAGATGCAGCTCGGAGCCTCTTGGAGCGACCTTGACTGCTATCACCGACTTGTCTCCAGAGTGCCACCAGTGACTCAGAGCTTAATAGACACGGGCAGAGCACATAGTCTACTTTACAGCCAAGAAAGCCTTCCAATCGCTGGAATATAATCAGTAGGCCACATCTGCACCAAAGAAGCTGCATCTGAGATCTCTTATCATGTTTGTTCTTTCTTTTTCTTTTCTTTGTTCCTTCAAATCACACGAGAGAACGACAACAATCCTTCTATTGTCGTATGCCTGTTTCCATAGATCTGTTAATTACTTAGAGCCTATGAAAGATGGTCTGCAGGTTAGGTTCATTTTTTACACTGTTTTTATATGAAGTTTGTGCAGTTCAATGAAGACAAGTTGTATATTTGAAAACAAAGAAAACTGTAGTGTTATTCTACGATGTTCTGATAGCAGGCCTAATAGTTTCATACAATGAAAACAGACCTTTGACGATCTCAATTGTTCTGTGAGTCTATAGCTTGACACCTATAACCAATTGTGCCGAGAGATCAGGTCATCTTTCTGTCACCCCATCAAATGTCATGTTGGTGCCACTGGTTCATCTTTTCTGTGGCTGGACGAGGTTACAGCCAAAAATGATGTCTGAGACAAAAGCTGACCTTCACTTTGCAGCAAGTGTATTGTAACCTCCGGCCGATGATGGATGGTGAGCAATTTTGAGGGTTTATTGACATTGGATGTGGCTCATTATGAGAGGAAAGGGCAGCATTTGGGCGATCAACCATCCTTGTGGATGAAGTCTTTGATAATCACCTTTTTGAAATGCCTCAATGTGCTGCAGAGGTTGACACTCTGCCAAACAACGCTCTGTGCATTTGTGAGAAGTAAAAGATCTTTTTCTAAAGGAACATTGTTCAAGCCTTTGTTGCACAGACTCAGGTAAAATTCTCAGATATAATTGTTCACATTTAATTTAATATGGCTTTTTTTTGTTATGTTTTTGTTGAGATTACTCTTCTTCATTGCTTTCAATAATAATAATAAAAAATAAAAATAAAAAAAAAAAATAATATATATATATATATATATATATATATATATATATATATATATATATATATATATATATATATATATATATATATATATATATATATGTATGACGGGGTGCAGTCCTTATGGGCTTTAAGAACTATTCTCAGACTCTTCTTTAAACTGCATTTTCCAGCACCTTGAACTTTTGCCATGTCTTCTTCCTTTTTTCTTTTCTCTTTTCACAGCAGATAACCTCCCCTTCATCCTCTTGTGTTTATAAAATGAGTTCAGGTTTCAGTGTTTCCATTGCATTCAAATGTGATGTGACGTTATCATTTACTGAGTCTAATCCATCACTTAGCGCACTCAGCTACACTTAATGGCATTCTTTGTTTACAACTTTAGTCTGTCAATATCAAAGGAGTCACATTTATGTGGGAGTACCACACTCAGCAGATTTATGCTATATTTTCATAAAGTTAAAAATATTAAGACAAAAATATCACAAATATCACATTCAGAAACATTCATAAAACATAGAATAAAAATAAATAAATAAAACAACCAAAACCTTTGGATGGATAGCAGGATAAACATAATCTATTAGGTGTATTAGTCCAAGTGAAGTGTACTACATCTTTTCCAGTCATTTCAGGTCAGTGCAGCTGCTGCTTTTCCTCTATCATGGGGTCACAATATGTAGCTGTTTATCTCTGACATGTGTAAACCCAAAGAGCTGCCAGAGGCCACACTATGTGACTATGTATACACAGGCAGATAGTGCCATTGTACTGGCTTGCATTACAAGGACATGTTCAGAGCGGGCCGATCTCCTTCTGCAGCCTCTTTATCACTTCAAACACCGCTGTGGCCATGTTGCACCATTCATCATCTGAAGCTCACACCATATGCACCCAGCAGCTTGTGCACTGTGCTTTATCACTGCTGCTACACTATTTAGAATACTTTGTATATGGTAATGGTGTAGTTATCATTTTAATATGCTGATGTTGTTTACACATCCCAATAATATAGGATGCATAGTAAAATAAACCTCAATTAAGATCATAAAGGAGCACTAATATGTGTAGTGATGTGATATAGTCTAGAATAGAGTATGGATCATTTACATTTTTGCAAAAACATCCCACAAATCAAATCCTCTTTAAACTGAAAATGGTGTAATAATAATGTATTTTAGTACTTAACTGAAACACTGAAACAAATACCAGAACAGGCTCCATAGTATTTAGGTTTTAAAGGAACGGCCCCCATCAGACCATTAACTTCCTTGAGCACAGATATTTCCGCTGCAAAGGTCCACTCCTGCTGCCCAGTGATTGCTCAGTCGGAGATTGTATTCTGTCATGGGAGTTCAGGTCTCGAAAGTTGACATTTCAGAGTCAGAGTCTCTTTGTTGTTGTGATTTTCTATTGACCTCTGGCCTGGCTTATTCACTCAACAACTTGGACCTCACACATCCTCATCCTGCTTTCTCTGACCACTGCTAATTTTTCAGCTCTGTCGGCGGAGATACAGATTCTAATGTCTGTCTGTCTCAGGGTAATTTATGCTGCAGCCTTTGATCCTTAAAACTCATATTAAAGAAATGCTTGGAAATGAGTGTTTATGTGACAGGTTCTGCTGAGATACATGTTCTTACAAGATGATAACATGCCCTGCCTCTCAGAAGGGTAATTCCCTATGTTTAATGTGAGTGAACATGTTTATGTATTTTAATCATTTAAAGATGAACTCCTGCATATATTATAGCTGTTACACAGTGTTGGTATAAGCATCCACTCAATGGGACTGCTAGACTATATTACTGTAGTACTAATCACATAGGCATATGTTGGGCTTTTGATGGTCCTTTTAGTATGCCAAACCTATTTTGTGGACATGCTGCAATGAGATGATTCTATCTAGTCTGCTCTAATTGTATTTATGCCTCACTGAAGTTCCTATATCTGCCATTGTACTATACTACTATTATACTCTTTCTTGTGAGATGATGTTAAGGTCAAGACAGATTAGGTTAAATAGTGCTTTTGTGCAGAGCTATGCTGACGGTCTACTTGCACATTTTATTTATTTATTTATTTTATTTTATTTCACAAAGTCTTAAGTGGTCTTACTTCTGCAGCAAAAATGAAGGTCAACATGATTAGATCAAATTAAACTAATGAATTAAAATAATGAACCAGATTGACAGGTGATAAGATGGAAAGTTTTACATAATCAACAAATACAACTTATCTCCATTTAAATATGTCAAGTCAGGTTAACACAGTCAGTATACATTAAAAGTAGTGGCCAGGATGTGGGTTTTGGATTAATAAATATTTACTCTTTGACGTTCTGTAGAAGTTGTTTGATGGGATTTTCATATATACGCTTAGAACATTACTTTTACTGTGACTGGACTAAATGGGTTGTTTTGCGTTTCAGTCTCTACTGGTTAAAGGTTTTTCAGTATCCTTTTTGGCTTCAAGCAACAAAACCTGGTTGAAAATCAATTAAGTTCAAAATATTATGATTTGGCTTAATTTAGACTGGCCAGACTTTATTCACAGTGAAGTATACACTTTTGGGAAAGATACAATTTCTAACTTTTGACTGGGTTTTTTAAAGCATCGATTAGGTTTGAAAGCTCATACAGAGGATTGTGTTGTGGTTTAAATTTGATTTTCATCCAGAAAAGTTTAATGGCAGAAACTTTAGACTCTATCAGGGGTTCTTTGGGCTGTAAATCCAGGCCACATCCCTGAGCTATAAAAGCTGGCAGACACCTGGTGGAACTACAGGGACAATGCTGGAAAAAGGTCGTCCCTCTTGTGCTCCAATACCTAAAGGACTTATACAGGAGATAAAAAGTGCTTTGACTCAGCATAAAACATAGAACACGTGTTGTGGAGACGTGTTCTGGAGACAATGGTCTAAGAAGAGCAAAACTAACACAGCCTCATGGTGATGGGCAATGTGTTTTTGAATTTTAAAGTGATATTGTATTATTCACACTTTGAGCACGTTGAAACAGGCTTGCCTTGACAATGTCACAAAACAGAACTGTGTGTGATAACTGTTGCTGGCAGTAAAGGCCATGTTGCACAACACTGGTAGAGAGAAGAGAAGTTGTATAGTCACTAAAAAGTTGTTTGTATTCTCTGGCAGAGAAAAATAAAAAACATAAAATCTTAAATCACAAATCGTCTAAAGAATCAAATGTACAGAAGCGCACAGGCACATACATGGTGCATGGCAATTTGTGATGTAGACAAAAACACAAAGACTAATTAGCCATATCCAAGTCATGACTGTCCAACAAGTAGTCACTGGTTTATCTCATGTATAATGACACACATAGAGTCCTGTGGTATCCATAGGCTATAATGACACACATAGAGTCCTGTGGTATCCATAGGCCTCCGAGTTACAGCATCGCTACTTATGTGTTGTGAAAATAGAGAGTTTTAGTCATAGTTCAGTTTAAATGGAAAGCTGCTTGATTTGTTTTATTAATGCTATAAGATGCTCTCATGAGATGGGCTGATCATCAAAGGTCGGTATACGTTTCTACTGAAGTGAGGATTGAATTGCTATAGCTTTGATATTTTGGGTTAATCAGTTTATTCTTCCACTCTTCAGTTCAGCTTCACAACTTCAGAGGCCAGTTATTTTTCAGTAAATTATTTGTCTCTTAAGTGTCTCGTAGACTTCTGATAAGCACTTAGAAATAAAATGAATTGGAGAGGATTAAAGAGAATGAGATCATTTTCCTTTTTCTTTCAGACATACACAAGGCCCTGCACCTACACACACATTTCAATAGAGTCCATACATTTAATCTTCTCAAACAGATCCCCTAAATCCTGCGCACAGCAACTTTAAATACCGTTCCAATATTTGTTCCAGTAAAAAACCTCACCATGGGGTGCTGCCTGGAAACAAATGAGTTACTATAGGCAGGTCACTCAACAGTGAAATTAGTAAAACTCCAGAGGTGCTTCTAATGCAAAGTGTGACTAAAATTACCCCGAGGCTGACTTGGCTTCTGTTATTCACCAGCTTCCACACTGTGGTTTTCTTAAAAGGAAAATTAAATATGCTCTTTAAGGAGATTTGGCACATACACAGCTGATTATAATGTACATACGCTAACAATTAAGCGTGTGAAGAAATATGTTGCAAATGAGTTTGCCAGTGCCCGACAAAATTGCAATTAAAGATTTATTGGAGCAAAAGTACAACTGAGAGTTGTATGCACATACACATACACTGGTTTAGAGTACTCAGCAGGAACACAGCTCTGTTAGTATGTAAATGTGAGCGTCAACATAAAACCAAATGTACTTTTCTTTTCAAAGTTTTATCGCTAGATTCACTTGAAAGGTGCACAGATCCATTCAATAATGGAGTTTGAAAACAAGGTGGAAACAACAGAGTGATTGAGTTTTAGGGCTCTGTGGATTCCCAGCCCAATTCAGAGCAATAAAAGACAAATTTTATTTATTTGGAAAGAATAATGTTACTATTAAACACAACACAACTGACTCTAGGCAACACTTAATGACCTCACATAAAAGTCTAATGTCCCTCTAACAAATGTTCATCTGAGCTTCTTTCCTGTTAAATAAAGCCAATGAAAGCTGACAACAAGAAAATGATTGTTCACTTTATGCCTAAAGTTCTGACACAGAATCTGACAAACTATTATAATTAAGAAAGTGGCAACCTAGCTTTCTGTTACACAGTGAAGAAGTGAAATAACAATAAATGAATGTGCAGACTCAGGGGCTTTGAAACTATTCCCTTTTTTTCCGCTTTGTATTCACTGAAAAGTCTGGCGTAGTCAAGGTTACTGCAGCTGAAATTAATTTACTAAACTGTTTGTGCCAGTGTGCTGACTGTGTTAACCGTGACCTGGTGCAGAGTGGACAGACGTCACAGAAAAAGACAAAGGAACAAAGGCCAAGAGGAAGACATTGGGATCCATTCATTTTCAGTTCTATGGTCCGCAGCCATGGCATCCCTATGACAATATCTCTATTAGGAGTGATGGAAAGTGTGTTGCTTCTAGATTATTAAGTTTTCTGCAGGTCTGAGATCAGCATAGAGCGACCAGAGAGTAATGTCTGCTGCCATTCTCTTAATGCACACGCTCCAGTGCTTGAAGCAGCACACTCTCCCTCTCCGCACAGCCAAGGTCGTTTGACCCGATTGGTATCAAAACGTATTAATAAACCATTCGTTCCAATTACACATACAGTGCGTTGGCAGAGAAATACAGTGAGAAAGACAATGAGGAGAGACTTCAGTGGATGCACAGAGGTGACTGGGCTCCAGACACCAATCCACTCACATTGAATCTGTTGTATCACTACACAATTGGACTTATGCATATGTGAGAATAACTTCTAGTTTTGACTGGAACTGAGCAAAGTGTTTTGCTTTATTAACTGTATTGTCTTTGGTGTTCTTTAATCTTCAAACTTTATTGATATAGCACATATAGCATAAACCCATTGAGTTTAACTGTGCTTTGACTTGAATGCAGTAAGCTGTTGACCAATTAAAGTCTGTGATACATTTGATGCAAACAGGAATGCCAATATAATGGTCAGTGAGTGGGCTAAGCACATTATTGCAGGTTTAATAAATAATTACAAGCCATGAGTGCCCCAATTCACCTGATGGTAGCGATTACAATGCACATTTGTTTTGTTCTAACCTAGTATGAGACTCTGCTCTAGGGTTTTTTGTGAACTATAGTCCTGTGCAAACAGAATAATTTAGAGAAAATGAGATTTTTTTTTTCTGTTTACAACTGAGAGATGTATTCAAGGAGACAAAAAAGCAGTGTCATTATTAGAGAGGGCTCTCTACTTGGCAGTAGTTTGAGCTCAAGCCTCTGCTGACATTCAGTGGCCTTTGGCAGAATCCTCGGGGGAAGTGAAATAATAAATCCCATGGCTTCACTGACCCAGAGCGCACATGTGAAGAGCAAAGGCACATTACGATGCGCTGCCTGATTTTTATGCAAATCGATTAGCAACTGCAAATACAGTATGCTAATTTTATTCACACCCAAATGCGCAGCAAACAGAACATACACACATGTTTTTTGCTTCTCACTGACAGCAGCATTTGCTTTCTCAAATCTTTAATCCTTAACACCTGTCGAGGTTCATGTGATGTGATAAGTTATAAGACTGAGTGATAGACACAACACAGACTACAGCTGCCCAGACACTTGTCCTATAATGAGGCTACCATAGAACAGCCAAGCAAAGCATCCTCCATGATAATTTAGCTAACTGGGGTGCACAGTGGCAGCGTGGTTAGCGCTCCTGCTTGAACATCTTCGGCCAACTCCAGTCTTTCTGAGAGGAGTCTGCATGTCTTCTTTACAAGGTATTAGGCATAGCTCTATAGAACCCAGGTGCAGTTCACTGCCCAGAGAGGACAAACCGAGACTGGAGCAGATAAACTGATCTGCGTGTCCTCATACGATTATTGTAAAGGTGCCATGTTTTAGAAAGGGGATGTAAGTTGTGCACTTTCTATTCTGCAAAGTCACCAGTGAACGCTGCCAAAAAAAACAAAAAAAAAACACCTCACACCCTCAAGAGATATTTGCAAATACAGACCTAGAATACTATTAATGCATTAGTTCAGCTAGACCTCCTAATCAAGCTTAGCACACGTCTGACACCTTTTATAACTGCTAAATCTCACTGCATCTCCCTTCAGTGCTCACAATGGCAAATCTCATTTATTTACTGATTCTTTGTTGCTTCTTCTCATGGATTTGAATAATCCACTTCCAAACTGGCTCCTCTGCTTCATGCTGCGTCTCACTTGTTCCATGTCTGTTTTCATAAATGTCTGTTTGGTTCTGTTCACTATGGGGATCATTTCTGCTACATGTAAAAGGACTCCGGTTTCCAGCAACAGGACACTGACAAATGGGTTTACAAAAAAATAAAAAATAAATAAAATAAATCTTTATGCAAACCATTTTCAGTAAAATCTGATGATAACCATAAAATGTTTCTTGTCATTTCTCTGGGGTGACACATTTCTTGATTATGACAAACAATGTCATTACAATTGTTCAAATTACAGCTCTCACTTAATGCTTCTTTTTCACACTGTGGCAATACGCTGTATGCATATTAATATAGAGGCAGTCTCCCTACTGCTCGTTCAAAGGGGAGACGACTTAAATGAGTGGGCAGGTCATGTTTCATTAGGATCCAATATTTCAGACTCATGGGACATCCAGAGTGTGAAGGTATGAGACAGACAGAAGGCAATGGAAAATCTACTAAAGCATCCAGCTGCTTCAGACTGCTGCAGTCCCTCCTACTGCTCACTCACATGATTCATTTGGAGAACAATGACACAAGATACACATAAGAAAGAGGTTTTTTTTCCATTGAGATTGACAAGACATGTAAATGCTTGAAAAAAGTCTGTGATATAGATCATAATGTCCAGGCCTTTTTTATTTAAAAACTGAAAAGACAAGACTGGAACAACTGAGCTCTGCTAAAGGTAAGACATATTGATGTTCCTTTTTTCTTGCCGGGAGGCTTAGGACATTTACAAATTAAATTGATTTTGTTTCTAAATTGCCAAAGTGACCTCACCGTTTGACCTATTTTCACTGGGTTTGTTTAGCAGGTCCACTCAGTACTACTAGTACTAAATACACAGGCTGTAGAAAGAAATGCTGTAAAGTGTGGAATTACAGTCTAAATGTCACCAAAAGTCACACACTGCACATTTTGATAAAGTTAGGTAACAGCGCAGCCTTTGTTCATAGATTATGCATGCTGCACTGATCCTTTTCTATAATACTAAGTGCTATCATCTATCTCCTCTCTTCACACGTCACACAGCATCACTTCAGGTGGAGGACAGTGTCCAGTGTCGAGGATAAAGTTGTTGTGATGTTATCACCGCAGACTGACAACAACAAGGGCTCCAGTATTGACGGTGTAATCCCTCACAATAGACTTGCCTTGATCTGGCATTGGCATGGATTTACAGATCATTACTATATCTCACTGAACCACCAACACCACCACAGAAGAGACAGATGTGACCCAGTCAAACTGAAGTCACACTTTTTATCTGTGGGGCTGCAGCTGTGTCAACTTCCTTTTTGCTTAGTCCAACACTTCCTTCACCAACAGAAATGATTTTTAAACAGAAAATATATGTGGCAAAAATGCAGCCAAATAAAATGGAGGATTTTTATTGCTGGTTGTTGAGCATTGCTCCAAGATGATATTTATCTTGACAAGTGGCATAATGTGTAGAAATGTATAAAGGGTGTCATATAGCTACAAATAATCAGTTTAGTCTGGTACTTTATATTGCATCTTGGTAATATGGACTTGTAAGTTAATAAAACAGTTGAAGGGACTCAAAGGAAATATCATATGCTAAAAAAAAAAAAAAAAACTCTTTGTGTCTTGTAATCCAGTTTCAACAATGTACTCTCACAGGTTTTTGGCTTTTAAAGTTCAGCCAGACACAGTCATGTCAGGCCAATCAGGCTGTTTTTTCCGATCCCTCAAGCTCTTGAAAAGCTTCCACCGTTGAAAAGACCTTGATTAGATGGAGGCAGATAAGAGCCTGTGCTGCTCAGGGAGTAGACCTGGGTGGGAATGAAGCTGAAGGCAGCGCGAGCACAAGATGAACTGGCTGTAATGAACCTCTGCAGCATCTCCCACTGCCCCTATTCAGGGCCTGTCCGATAGCTCATCACAAGCTGATCACTCCACTTCAGCGGCTAATGGCTCCACTGGGCCCCCTCTGGCCCCTTTCCCCCGAATGAACTCGGACGTCACCTCCTCCGCATCCTCCAGAGATGGATGTGTAATAAATCCTCCATGATGGTGGGGCAGCAGGAACGAGCAAGGCTGGATTTGATTCATTGATTACCTCGCCTTCAAGTTGACCAAAAAGTGTTCCAAATAGTGTGGATGCTGCAGGGGAGGAGAAAACACTGCTGCAATGGTCAGCTTCTCCATCCACAGGATAAGTTACATAGGCCAGGAGGGTTTGTTCAACAGCTTAATATTCACACTAGAGCACCATCACCTTTAGTTCCAGAAACCATATCGGATACAGGGTTTCTGTTGTACATCCTGTTGCAAACTTTCAGAAGTATTCCCTTTTTTAAAGTTGAGAAAGGCAGCCATTAATAAACCATTATTACATGTGTGTGTTGAGACTTTATTGAGCAGAACATGGACTAAAAGACAGATCAAAGTTGTGCTGGAGTCTTATACAATGTGGCTTCATTCGATGTCTATGTGCTTAATGAAAGGCAATAAAACTTAAAGAAAAGGCCATTTCTTTTTTTGGTATAAAGACTTCACTTAATTGTCCCTTGTATTTCCCTATGCTTCTTTACCATTTTTTTATATTATGACCTGGGATTTTTTTTTAGTTGGAATCATCTGCACTGCAACTTCTCCCACTCTTTTTCAATACATGTATTTGTTGTAAAAAGTGTGACAATAATAATAATTTTGCAATGCAGTCTTTCTTAAAAGAAACTGCTACAGCTATATGGTCTCTTGAGTATCTCGTTTTGTTATAAACATTGCTCAAAACAAAGGAAACTACAGGCCTTAAAATCAAACACATTTGCCCGTAATTTGAACCCTGAGAGTCTCGTCAGTTTTCTTCAAAGCTCGGGTCAAATGTTGGTATTTGAAAATAAAAGTAGAGGGAATAAGATGCACCATTCTAGAGGCATATTGTGATGCAAAACAGTGTGTGCAACATTAAGATCTAAAATGTCAAAGCTGTCATAATGTCATGCTGCACAAGCATATCTCTCGCCCAAATGCCACACTGAGACTTTGCATACAGATGCACAGAATCAACAGCCAAGTATGCTATTAGCTTCTTCATGAGCTGACGATGAGCTCTGGCTGCTTCAGAGAGAGACAACAAATGTGAGGAAATGAATGTGGGTGTATGTGACCATGTGCATGCATTATGTATGTGCAGTGTTTGTTACAGGCGTGTTTGTGAGAATGGCAGGTGAGGTGTAAGGGGCGTCACCTCCACATGAATCCCCAATGAGACCACAATGGATGACAGCGGACTTCCTGAGATGTAGCTGCTCTGCCCTGTGTTTATTAATGATTCATTCCTGGGGCCTTTGGGTGTACATCCTACACCATCGGCACTCGAGATTAGAAGCGGTGGCATCCCCTTAACCTGCTGTCACCTCACATGACATAACCGTGTTCGCTTTGAGGAAGAAATGCACACAAGTGAACAGTTCAAAGTGCATTATACATATGGGAATATCCATAATGATACAGACTGTTGGGAAACACTTAATCGTAACTACACGCAGTTGTAAAGGCATTATAAAGCATTGATTTGAAGAAAATAACTATGTTCAGCTGAGAGTTAATGGTGAGTTTTAATATAGTATCACAAAGTATGTTTTATCATATTTCATATCAGGTTTATTCCTTGGAGCAAAATTTCTGATTCAACTGAAAAAGACAGGTCCACAAAGATTTCATTTACATTTTAGCCTTGTTAATATTTAATACACAGACTTACTTTGAAGGCCATCATGGGTTGTTTACAATTTACCTCTAACAATCTGTTACAGTCTCGCCTCTGGCACTTCCACTCTCTATAGTAAATACATACGCTGCTCTTGAGTGTGGTATTGACTGAGTTATCACAGACAAGGCATTGTGCAGACAGCAGTTACTAATAAGGGTATGCAATATGATAAATATGTAAACATTCATCTTTGGAAGGCAACATCTGAACAGTAAAAAAAATCTAATACCGCCTTAAAATCCTGCTATACCTGCTATAAGCTGATGATATTGAACAAGACATTTTAGTATTTTAATCAATTATGGTACATTTTCATATGCAATATACAGATGACAAAAGAATGTTCAAGTTTCTTATAAAATATGCAATATCCAGCTTCAGTGATGAACATGTTTTATTAAGCTCCCAATCAGATCATACTTTGAATAATTCCCATCTTTGTATATTTGTATTATACCTTATCCAGCCCCTTTTGCTGTAAAAACATTGGGGCAGTCCTCTAAATGGCTCTAAACTATTGCTTTCTGGTGTTCTGAACCATTCAAGACTCATGATTACTCTTTGAAGAAAGGCAAGATTTCCCCGACACTTTGATGTTATCAAATTAAACATGAAAAGCCCGTCTATTAACATAACACGATTCCTTAACACAGAAGCAAAGCGATAAAAGCCTCTCAAAGGAGGGCTAAAGCGGCGTCCACCTATTACAAGTTTACCTTTGATGGCTGAGCTGGAAATGAATGTGATAATGTTTTCCCACAGAAAAATCTCACTTTAGAGAGTTTCATTAATTTAAATATGGCTTTGAAACAAGGATCACCAAAGGGTTTCTTAAGGCTTCCTAAAATGACCCAAAAAAAAAAAATGGTCATCTTTGATTTCAGACAAGATTATTGAAAAGAAATAAGACAAGACACATGCTTTCTGCAAAGATTTAAGTCATCTGTTCAAAGTAACTGGAAATTTGTGACATATGACATATAGTGCTGCTTCCATAGAAAGAGATAGCTTTACTTTTCACGCTTATGGTTCCTTTGACCATAACCATATCTTATAACAATATTAACAACATTTACGATGTTCACAGAGATCCAGTTGTAATCAATAGAAGCAATTTTAGCTTAACATCTGTGATTAACCCTGAGACAAAGCTCTAACTGTTACTCTTACTAGCCATTGAGCATTAAGGCAGGGTCTGTACAGGACTTTTAAAGTGAGTAAAACTTGAAGAGTCAATCTACATTTACAGCAACGAAGAGCAATGAGGTGTGTTGAGTATCTTTGTGTGATGAATAATAAATGCATTTAGCTCATAGTAAAAACGTTGATGTTTAGAGCTACACACTCAGGTGTTCCATCAACTAAAATGCATTGTCTCAGTGGAGTCTGACGGCCCAAAGCTGCAGCTCAAGATTTGTTTACTTCATGGCAGCAGTGTGCAGATGAGTAGTAGTTCAGGTGGTTTAGATCAGTTTTGTGAAGATATGCAGATGCACTCTAGAGATAAAGGTACCTATCAACATAACACGGTCAAGGCCCTCTGTCGACAGCACTCTTTATGTATAAGAGTTTTATTTGATACCTCTGCGACAGATGTATGAAAAGGGCAGGACAAAGTGCATATATTTCACATATCACATAGATTTTCCTCCTATTGTTGATTTGTCAATGCCTTCATCAGGAGAGAAAAGCACAACTACATTTAGATTCAGTGTAAAATTACAAAATGGCTCGGGGAAATTGGATGAAGGCAAAGGCGTGCGTGCAGCTGTGATTTGAGAACTGTTTTGTATTCATAAGAAAGCAGACTCCGCCGCTCAAGTGGCAGAGAGTTAAATTGAAGCTTATAGCAGAGATAGTGCGGACGAGTCAAATGCCTGCATCATCACACCGTGAGTAAGATGGAATAAGCCATCCACGGCACAGGTATGCGTACGCCTGCAGAACTATGACTCACAATAGAAATGTCAGCTTTTAGCTATTTCATTACCTTCACAGAGGCTCTAGAATTTACATAGAGCGCTAACATTTTCTACTGAATGTATGTCTTTATGAAGTGGACATGTCCTCTTGAAAAACCTTAAGTCCATTTGTTTTGAAAGCACATCCAGCCAAATGATCCACTGAGACTAGTTTCTTTGAAAATAGTCTGATGTAGAATCCCAAAATGGTAAAATATCAGAGTAATTCTTTTGGTAGAATTGATTTTATAAAGTGGGGTTGTCTCTTTTACAGCAAACCATCCATCTGTGCCGCTACCTTCAAGATGTTTATCCTGTGGTTATCACAGTGGTTCTATTTCATAATCGAAACCAAAAAAAAAAAAAAGAAAACTATAAGCACTGCTACTTATTCCCTATAATTCAAGTCATTCCATGTTGATTCTCTCATCAGTCAATATTATCACTACATAATCATATACCTGTGTAATCCAGTGCTGTCTTTATGTCTCTGCTGATAGTAAAACCATATAAATACACACATGAGCCACAACTGGCAACAGATTAATGAAGAAATCACATTTGCTTGCATAAATTCAAGCCAGCCATTAGTTCTGGTAAGTTTGGGGGGAGCTTATTTGTATTTTTATGAAGCAGTTAAAGTTAAGTTAAAGTCTATGTACTTAGTGTACAACCCAAGAATCTGAAGAAAAGGCTTAGATATAATAAAAAGAAATCATACTGATCCCACAATTGGCTGAGAAAACCTTAACTTCATTTGCCTTGTATCTCTGCATCTACTCTTTCCTTTGAAGTATAAATGTATGTATATTAGAGCAGCACAGGTTTCTTTAGACCATAATTAGAATACTTGAGGTTAATAGAGTATAATCATTGTAATTAAGTGAACTTCATTACACTTCGTTGCTGTAAGGAATTCAAGAAAAGTCACATTGTCTCTTTACGTTAAGATAACTTCTTGTCTTAACAACGTCTTGTCTTCTTGCCTTCTTCTCTTGTCCCTAGTGGTCCAGCTAATTTATTATTTAATTGTTGTTGTTTGTAGAAGTAATGGGGCACAAAAACAAGATACCACAATATAGCTGTTCATGGCAATGCCCACCTTTATCTTTTGCCTCTGGTTTCTCAAATTCTGTTTTAATTAAAACACATTCCTCACTCGCCCTTGGACCACATGCACTCACACAGTAAACTAGGATGACCACATCATAAAAAAGCCATGACTCGGTCAAACACAACAACATGCCAACAGCTTCATCCAATGATTAATTTGCAACAGACTTTATTACTCTATGTGATCCTCTTATATTAAGATGAATTAAAGAGCAGCTGGAGCTGGAGATTTAATTAAGATTCAGCGCTCACCTTCTACTGAGGTACCTTTGTTACTTCATTTAAATGAGACCATAGACCAGGCTAAGTGTTAGACTCAAAGCCACATTGTGCTGATATCCTTGCTTTGCCCTCCACGCAATACTCCAATTACTTCAGTAATGCAAAGTCCATGTGTGCAATAATCATATTTGAAATGAGGTCTCTGGGCAGTACTGTTATTGCTGACTATCAATATGAGGATAACCTGACTTTAAAAGCTTTAGCCTCAGGGAAAGGAGAATATGTTATGTGCACTGTCTCAAAACTCATCAGCCCATTGCAGCAAACAGAGCTTCCTCACAACATTCTCCAGTCTGCACAAAGCATACAGTATGAACTTGGGCTTCTTGACCATGTTACTGTTGAAGAGATGTTCAGACAGTTCCTCGTGAAGAACGACTGTGACGTAGTAATAAACTTATTCATACACTTATTCAAAAGGTAACAATCTCCATTTACCAATGAATCAACCTCCACCTTTTAAGCCTTTTTTTCTGGGATATTTGCAATGATCTGTCCTAACATTAGTAGATAGAGACAAAGACATAGACAGCAGGTAAGCTAATGTAAGCTTTGAGCAATGAGCAGTGAGGAAACTCACCTGACAGACACATGCACAAGTAAATGTATCAAAATCAGGCAAAAGTAATTTACCCATTAAGAAATGCAACATGCCAACATTATAATTTACAAAGTATTTTAGGTTCATTTAGAGAGTATGGTGGGGCAAATTAAAGTAAGGTGGGCTGCCAACGTATCTTCACTGGGAAACACTGGAATTCTAAGGCTGCTCTGGGATCTGTCTCTGATGCCTCTTGGACACTCCCCTAAGGATGTGTTATGGGTATTTCCAACCTACTGAAAGTCCCAGGGCACTGAACATGTCCGAGAGTCTCTCAGCTTTTCCCCCTGAGGAGGTGCATAGAGAGAGTGTCAGGGTATTCCTGCTCAGCTTTACCTCATATCTAATGTATCAAAGTAAAGTGCTGTCCTGTTCACCTCAGTGGATGGTGTTGACTCCCTGCTGCTCTGACAGCAGTGGAGCTGTGTCACACAACTGGATTTGTCATTTGCTTCTATGAAAGCTTGCTAAATGTTAAACAATCCGGCAGAAAACAAAAGGATTCATACATTTGAAGACAGTGAAAAAAAAAGTTAATTTATTTTATTTAAAGAAACTTTATTTTCAGGTATGGTTATCAAGCTACATCTCTTCTTACAACATTTAATCATTGGTTCACATTACTAACCCTGAAAGTGGCCTGCTCTTTAGCGCCAGGTGAGCTAAATATGATTATTTTATATTATATTTATTTTAGTATTAATGTAATCTATGTAGAGAAATTCCCTTAGGGAATATATATATATATATATATATATATATATATATATATATATACATTTTAAAGCTTATTATTTAAAGCTTAAGGCAGCTGATAAGAATTTTATGTATTATGCAGAGCTCATTGTCTACATTTCCAAATGTATAAGCCTGTTAATAGCATAAACTAATTGACAGTATACATAATGCATGTGTTACAAATTGAAGGGAAAACAGTTTGAACCATGCTGGTTGTGACCTTTAGAATCTCAGTGTTAAAAGCTGAGAAATGATGGAGAAAGGTGCAGAGAACATCATGAGTGACATCTGTATAAACAGCATGAAGCATGTAGATTGAATCAGCTCTCCACTCTCCGGTTGAATCCTAGCGTCCTCTGAGCTCTCAGTTATGTTGTCAGTGCGTGACAGGTCCACTGTTCCTGCTGCTGCATGCCTGCGATTACATTATGAGTATATCTGAGCCTTGTGCCAGCCATTGATCAAATTCATATTCTCCTATAAGTAAAACATCTTGTGCTGAAAAACAAATTATTAATTTAGATTGTTAATTCACGGGGAGAATGAAGAAAAGTGTAAAGCCCTCATTGGTTTAAACAAAAGCCTGGGCTGAATTTTAATAGCATTATTCTCTGTGAAAGAGTGACTGTGTGAGTGATGATAAATGGCCTCTCTCCATTCCAGCTCCATCATGTGGTCACTGATGATTGTCGTATCCTGTCTACATGCATATAAAAGCATCCATTCTTAAACTGACATCCTCAAACTGTAACTAAATCACTCAGTTCAAAATGTTTTTGTTGTATTTACATTCTGAATTAGACTGTATAAACTCACATGACTGAAGACAAGTCACATGACTGAAGACAAGTCACATGACTGAAGACAAGTACAACCCAGTAGCTCTCACTTATAACCAATTATGTGTGAAAAGCATCATTCTTCATTATCATTATAAGAGGATAAGTGACCAGTGGTATACATCAGGTAAAACACTGTGCCTTGTTCATCACAGAACTATTGGTTAGAGATAGACAAACCTTCACTTGCTGAGTGACAATGGCTTGTAGCAAGTGAATCTAATTCAACATGTTCTGCTTTTAGGCAAAGGAGACAATATGGTCATTATATTCTAGTTTGGATTAAAAGAAGCAGGATTGAGACCTTTTTTTTTAAATCAATTGTGTGGCTAGAGAAACTATACAACATGAATCCTGTAGAAAAATCAGTGTGGATTTTTGTCTAAACCCGAACACACTAAGAGCTAATTATTTGTTAGAATATCATGTGTTCTCTCTAACATTTCTTTCAGATGGCTGGAGACCTTTCCTTCATGGACACATCATTTCTCTTCAAATCAAATGTTGGAATAGGACCCTTTTTCCCAAGGACCTTATGAACTCAATCAAAGCTCTTACACAGGAATGCTTGCTGTGGCCATGTACATTCTGCTGGGGTGACACAACAGCTGGAGCATTATTACATCCACCAGATTTTCCGTAAAAGCTTTCTGTCATGAATCATGTTCTGTGTGAACTTTGGTTTCATTTAGTATTTCCATACACATAGAAATGTTTTTAAAAAGCCAGTTTGGCGGCCCATTTCACAGCCAGATGGATAGATTCTCATGGACACAGGTGTTTTCAAAGCAATTAAACAACTAATTTGCACCTTCATGTTTTTAAATGATTACTTTACTATTAAATACAGTTTTTACACCTGCCAAATTTTCCAAATTGTATTTTTTTAAGTAATGTAATTTGCATGCATGTGTTTACTATGTTAAATCTCACTGCTATACATGAAACTTATCTCTTAATAAAGCTGATGTTATTAAAATATTCATCAAATGTAGCATTGAAAAGACATTGCCTTTTTGGGGGCTGACAGATGCCCTTTGGTTAAGTGACTGTCCCTGCTGAGCTAGCCCCGTGCAACATCCATCAGGTAGCCATGGAAAAGTCGATAAAATGAGGGCTGCCTACAAATGAACACATTTACCACTTCACTTGTCTGCTTTAGCTATGCAGGGCAGTGCTCCAGGGAAGCAGGACGAAGACTGTCTTTGAAGGCTGCCCTGATTGCAGTAATGTAAAACTTGGGACTTGAGGGAGGAGGTGAAAGAGTGACCGGTGCACTTAACCAAGCTTCCCTATCTGTCGGACAGTGCTTCAAAGCCTGGGATCAATGGTGCTCCTGTGAGCTGCTCAATGTGCAGGGACCGACAGGGGCTCCTTTACATGCACTTTTGAAGATTTAAATTAAAATTCAAAATACTGACTTTGACACATTATTCTAGTTCTAGCTAGATCTTTGTAGACCCCAGAGCTGTGTCTTTTTACATTTAAATGTACACATCTTCACATATGTGTGCATTTAAACAACTACTTGTGAGGTTTTGTAAATGATGTAGTATTATTGTGTCCACACTGATTGACATATCAGTTGCTATGTTATATGTAAGGCTGCTCAGGTTCACAATGAATTCAGTTTTTAAATATACTGTGAGCATATGATATTAATAGCACACCCTGTGTGAAAAACAGATCTAAGAGTCACAGAGAAATCAAAAGTGCTATAGTAGTCTTGACCTTGTGACTTGTTTTCTGACTCATTTCAAAGGCGTTCCAGCTCTTTTTGAAAGTCTTCTCTTAGTCCCACACATGGACAACTCTGGATCAGAAACAGCACAAATCCACAACTGAACTGAATGTCATTGTTGGTGAAAAAAAACAAAACATGGCCAATATGACCTTTCTGACCTTCTTAATGCAAGCTTTAGCAAATGGACCAAGAGTCTGAGAGACCTCTTCCTACATAGATCTATAGCTTGTCTTGGCTTATCTCCATAATATCCTTTTTTGGCCTTGATACACTGTTTGTGAACATGACATGATCCATCCATGATGATAAGGAACTGTGTCTTCGTTTTTGTCCACTTGACACTTGCTTTGGTAAGGTTTTCCAAAATTCCACCCTTCTTTAACATTAATCTTAGCATGTTTTTTTTTTTTTCAATTTGGTTGGGAATTAAAAAGATCCAATTGACTATAATATATAATAATAATGCACGATGTTCAGGACTCTAACCAATTTGCAAAGACCATTTCTATGAAGTCCAGGCCTAACCTTCAGAGATTATTCCACCCACTGTTCCTTTATGGTTGTGATGTTCATTTATTATAGCTGCACTTATCGGTAGAGGTCACTGCAAAGGTCAGAGTCGTCGACCTGCTGCTAATGACATGCTCAGCTTAGGTGGTCGTCCAGCAAGCCTCATTGTTCCTGCCCTGACCTCCGGTGCCCTACAGGTGTGTACTCTGGGTCAAGCAGCCAATTAGAGAACCTCAAGCGTATGCAAGGGGAATAGTGCTCATTAAACAACATGACTCCAATTTTACTGAGCTGCCAAACAGGAGTTTCTCAAATAAGAAAGAAAAAAGTCACTGTGCCTCCTAATTGCACTTTTTAATTGGCTTTAAGTTTGCCATAGAATCTAAAGTTGTCAGATCGACTTGAGTTTGACACATATTTCCGCGGCTGACTTTTTATTCATTAGTCTGTTGACATTTGTTTTCCTACAGCAACTGGGTCAAAACACTGATACCAATTAAAAACCAGTGCTTGTCATTCTAGGTCAGGGCTTTGTCAAAGAAGTTCTCTCACTTTTTAAATGAGATTGACATCACTTACAGTCTTAAGTAATTTGTAACATTCTTTATACATCTGTAATACCCATAACCTTTGATACCAGTGTTTACAAGCCTGACTACAAACAATACACAAAGCTAGTTACACATTTTATTGTATTATTCATCTTTTTCTTTTAACAAATACAGTCAGGTATGGTTTTAGCTGTCAGTTGTTGCTTCAGATGACAAAATATTTTCCAGGACATATACTGAAGGAAAAGTTGACTGGAGGTGACTGATTTAAAGTGATCTACATACAGAATGTTTCCACAACCTGGGTAGTTCTCTATCTCTATGTTGGCAGTCCTGTGCAGTAATATTTCACCTCACTGTTCCCCTATAGCTCTAGTCTGAGCAGCATCCACCCTCAGTGGAAGCAACTGAAAGGCCCCAGGCGTGTGCTTTTCACTCTCTCCAGAGGCCTTCATGTGAAAACTTTCATCCTCCAGAGTTGAAATACCGATACGAGTAAAGCTCTCCAATTCAGACTGGCCAGAAACACAACACTTGTCTTTGTGCAGCGCAAAATCCTGGACAAGCTGTCAAAAATAGATAAAAGCACTGTCTGAGTAAGATCCAACTAAAGTCAGTGGTAAAATGGAGTGCTTGACCCCCCTTAGCTTTGTGCTAAGGGCTGCACTTCTTTAAAGAGAAGTCAAGCCCCGGGTTCTTTGAGTTGTATTGCCATCAACAGGGATGACAAAAAGTTGTAATAAGAATAGAATTAGTGCTATTCATTGAACTACTGTGTTGGCTCATTGAACATGTAGAGCTTGCAGGGCTAATTTAAAAAGATGCAATATTGTCTGTAAATGTGCTGATGTTAAACAGTTTAGACTGATTCAAATAATATTTTTCTTTCAAACATGATCAAAATGTATATGACCATGGACCTGGAAAAACATATTGCATCATTCTGGCATATATTCATTCAATGTTTACAGGGCACTTTACTTTATGTTTATGAGTGGCCTGTTATAAAGAGGATAATCATTATTTGTTGATCCTGAGTTGTGTGTTCTGAGACAGAAAATCAATGACAACCTTTTTGTTCCCTTCTCAGTCCATGAGCCCAGTGCAAAGTGATTCCTATAGTGTTTTATGTTGATGCAGTAAAAGGGTTATAGAGGCTGCCCTAAATTCCATAGTGTAAACCAAAGTTATCAAAACACTTTCTTCTGATACAGATCGTTTTTTTATCAAATGAATAATAAAGTAACAAATAGTGAGATAAGACTCATGCTCAAGTGGGATATCTTCCAGGGGCTCACCGAGATCTGTTTGTACACATTACTGTACACATTTACAAGGTGTTTAAACAAGGCGACAGCGAAAATGGGACTAGAGCAGTATTAAATGCGACATAGGCAGTAAAAACTGCTCAGGCTTGATACTGTCTGCTTCAGTGAACCCAGCGCTTTCACGCTTCATTTAAAGTTAAGGGAAGTAAAAATCACTTGGTTGCTTTTGAAACTGGCTCTTCTGTCACTAGCTTTGATTAAGGCTTTTTCATGGAACTAGAGAAAGGGACAGCCATGTTTTTTTCAGGGTAAGAACCAATATGAATGTAATCATGGTAATCATATACAATAAACAATGATGCATGAATATAAGATATAACTTAGTTAATCCCTGAAGGCAAAGACTGGGACTTTACAGTCAGCTCATTTCTTGCATGTGATAGTCTATGTTACAAGCCTGACTGACTAACTAATCTGGATGGCACATTGCATTATTGATACAAAATCAAAAGACAATGGTGCTGCTAGAAATGACATCCAGCTGATGCAACAAGGAGGAATCTGATTGAAAATATCTTAAAATGCACAAGCGTTAGGGGGTGCTCATCAATAAGTCAGATACAGTGCCAGTGTAGTGTGCTATGTGCATAAAATTTCAGTGCAGAAGTAAAGGATAGACTGAAGACATTGTAAAAATCTAATTTGCTTTACATTTCACAGAAAGGTTATACCAATGGCTTTTATCCAATAAATACTTCAGTCTTATGTTTCATTGACCCATTTGTCCCTTCAAATACATCAACCTTGAAAATTACATTCATTCTTTTTTCAAGAGACACTGTTGTCAGAGGCTCAGAGGACAGACTTTCTTCAATCAATGCATGTAAAAATGTACTTTAAAATTAGATATGACATGCATAAATGACTCATAATGCGGAGGCTGGGTTGACGGCGGGCAGTAATGTATGCAGTTATAGGAATGTCAT
The DNA here is from genome assembly GCA_036850595.1 of Rhyacichthys aspro. NCBI lineage: Eukaryota > Metazoa > Chordata > Actinopteri > Gobiiformes > Rhyacichthyidae > Rhyacichthys > Rhyacichthys aspro. The sequence continues at coordinate 14,349,269 of CM072169.1, read as the reverse complement.
TACTTAAACTGAGGCTGGATGGTGACTCTGATCTCAATCGACATGAATAAGATTTAAATGGCATCTGGATGGCCCGAGCCTCTCGTGGCTCTAATTGGCATTCAGATGAAAATACTCCAACTGTGGAAGCATTTCAATGATTGCCTTCAACAAGGAGCATTTAGAAAGCTGATCGAATTCACTGAGAAGTAAAAGGAAGGGTGGGGTAAAGAGAGACAAAACATTGACCTGTGAACAACAAGCAGAGCAGTGAAAGTAACAGTGTGCAGATGATTAGATGACTAAAACTTGCCTAGAAACTTGGTAATGTAAAAAAAAATAAAAAAGTAACCTCAGAATGAACAAAGCTTTACGAAAGAGGAAGAAAACTTCGAGGGTGATCTGCTAACTTTGCCCTGGATCTTCTTGTTATAAAACTTTCCAATTTACGAGCCATGGTGACAGGAAGTCTCCCCTCAAGTACTGTAACCCTGAATATAATCTCTTGTGACAACCAAGATCGGTCAAAGCTGGCATCCAGGACTAGCTTCTCTTGAGATGACGGCTGTTAGCATCCTCTCCCTGTCACCAGATCCATGCTAGTTTTATAAATGCAAAAATAATACATTTATGGAAAGAATTCCTTTTACTTTTGTGAAACTAACAATGAAGACTTGAGTATCGGCATGTCCATTTCACTTCCCGTCTCTCCAGTTGATGTGACTATGTGACATGCACAGGGAAAGTATGAGAGCTGTCAGGTGTGATGTGGAAGAATGAGCAAAAACATTCAGTAAAACAAGGTCAAGGAGTTGTGATTTCTGCTATTAAAAAAGAGAATCTATCTCTTTAAATAGGTTTGGATATTGTTGGAAGGAGATTGTAGTTGCTTTGTTGTGGTCTAATGAAAGAGAGAAGGTCTGTAGAATGGGATGAAAAAGGACAGCTCTTGTAAAAAGGACAGATGTCATTTTAAACTACATTATTTGCCTGTTTTCACTGGAAAACTGCAGGGCAACGGCGCTCCAGTTATTTCACATTTCAGAGCATATCTGTCTAATTATAAGCCTTAAAACATTAAGGTTGTCCCATTCAATGCTAAACCAAAACCACAAACTAAATTTAAATATGGTTTAGTTTTCTGTTGGCCAGAGCGGCTCAGGTTTTCTGGCACAAAAATGTGTGCCCAAAGCACTGTTATGCAGCTACTGAAGCTATGTTGTTACCACAGCAACCACCATGCAGATATGTTAGTGCTGTCTGGACACACATTTGAAATGATTACTTGCAAATAACAGTTTGGCCGGTCAGTGTGCAGCTGGCTTACACTGTGTCTAATTGCCGCTATCTTGCTGCTGAAGTAAGGCCATCAACATCCACAGAGCTGAGCGAGGAAACGCTGTGGAGTTCACGTCTTTGATCAATTATTAGTGATAGCTCCTCAATTTTCAGCATGAGGTGGAGTGAGGTTGCGTGTTGATGAGTTGAGCACCTGCATCCTCAACTAAGAAAACGCAGTGCTGAAGCATTTCATAAAAAAAAAACGACAGGAATCCATTTGGCTGCAGGTAAATAAGGTGAAGTGGTCCAGTGGGTGCCAATAACAAGAACACATTAGATTCCACCACTGATGGCTGGCTTCTTTCTCCTCTGGCCTCGCTTACACAGTGTAATGAGGGCCAGCTCTACAGGCATAATTAATGAAAATAACAACTGATTAAATATGACTGATATGAGAGATTAATGAGGATTAGTGGAACAAAGCTGTGGGCACCGTCAGAGGCAAAGGCATAGGTTTAAATCTGTCGGTGGTGGATGGATTTTGCATTCTGTGTCCGTCACACAGAGAGATGAATGCAGTTTGTGTTGTAATGGATTTGGCCTTTTCTCAATCTTCCACCTGAAAACTGCGGGTGCATATAATGAATGTGTTTGAGGATGGCTGTTTGCATGTGTTTGAAGTGTTTTCCCGACCAAAGAATAAAGAGAAAAGTCATTCCTGGACAAAGTTTTGGTAAATGATGTCAGTATTATTCATCATCACTGAAAGCTGGATAAAGTTCCATTATATTTCACCATTATGTAAGTCTGTCTGTAATGTTTAAAAAGCAAAAGAATTATGAATTCACAGCCACAATGTGAAGACCATTTCTATATAATATTCTGTGTTGTGTGTTTGGAACGACTGTACTTTCATCACAGATCAGACTGATCTCTGACTCTAATGTACTCAAAATTTGTGTTGCAATCAGAGAAGAATGATAAATCACTGGAGAGCACCGTATACTGACACTGTATATCTGAATAACTGTACACATTACACATTTACATTCGAAGCAAAGGTTTAAGCACTTGTATACAGAGAATGAAATGACTCAGAAGTGACCACTGCTGCTGCATCCTCCACTGTATCTCTGTCTGTTTAGTATTGCAGAGACGTGCTTTAAAACACTATCTGCACAGTGCAAAAGCCAGATGGTGTCTCATTGTGTGTTTACAGTTGTGGGGCTTAAACTGTGATTGCTGTTTGTCTACCCAAAGTGCAGGATTAAATTATAAGATCAACCAGGGGGGCATTTTGGAAAAAGACTTTCTTTTATAATTTTACCACTTGTCGTTTTTGATTAACACCTCCAAGTTCACACTGTGCAGATATTGCACTGTGTTTTCGACTCATTAAACAGGCTGCGGTAGATACTGCCACACGACAGGGATGACAAGCAGACTTGTGTGTTCATCTGGAAAATACGTTTATAACAAATACCATCATGATATAACTACTAATGTAAGTACTGTGGACATTGTCTAAAAGTACTTGTCTTATTCATTGACAAACAGAACCAGTGCAGTAAAGTAGATCTTTAGAAGCTTGCTCCTACTTTTATCTCTGAAATGAATTTAAAGCATGCCATTTGAGCTCTGACAAAAATGATTAGGGTGTAATAGGAATGGGTATGTTAAGATTTCACCACATGCTTTGTTTTAATTTTTGTTAGTAAGTAAACAGGGGCAAGATTTGAGCTTGAACTTAACTGATTTTTATAAATGTAACTTATGTAACGTTCTTGGACCAATTCTGTAGAAATACTTGAAACTGAAATGAGGCTGGTGTCCTTAGAGACTTTTTCCCTTCTCTAATGTTTAGATAATTATGTACATTGCATTATATTTTTTGTTTTTGCTTTTATCCCAAAGCTTTTAATTTGTCTTCATCGTATCAGTCAACTGTCTTGTACAATATTATTTACAGGCAGTATGTCTCTGCTCTTTCAATACAGTGACATTCCTTATGCTGACAACCACAGTACAAGGCTTTGATAAAGAGACAGAAATAAACCCCAAACAACAACAGGGCCTTTTGTTGCACAATAGATGATGCACATGCAGGTTTATGTCAAGACAAATTTACATTCACAGCACCAAATGCCATTGTTCTTCAAACAAACTTTACTTCAGAGCCTTCTCCTGCACTTGTAAGTCATTATCAGCACTAGAACAGGCTCTGACAATTTGAAATTCATTTCGACTTTCAGCTGCTAACTGAGAGCAGAGACGAAGAGGAAGCGCTAATGAAGCGGCAGGTGCAGCTCTTTGATTGGACTGAGCTGGGTTCCTGAAGCTGCCAAAGGAAACTGCTGCAGCACAACCTTGACAAATCCCTGCATTGATCCGCTGATGTTGGTGATTACCAAACTGTGAAACATGGAGCAGCATGCAACCTAGAGTTTCCACCTAAAATGTGCTTAATGGATGAAATTATTGAGGCAGTAATTGAAAGGGAAGAGGTCCATAACAGGAAGAAAAGAGGAGTACCTCCATTTGTCGCTCTACTGAGAGACAAGAAAAACCCAAAATGATTCAAATAAAGTCTGTCCAAATTCAAAGCGGAACACATTTCTATGTACCCATGATTAAGTGCATTCAGAATATGCCCAAAAATGTGTTCAATATCGGGTTTGACTGTCTGCCAAACAAAAAAACCCTGAAAATGTAGTTACCACACCATATCATTACAGAAGTGCAACATGCATTGCTCTAATGATGGGTTCAGAACTAAATAACAAGCAGAAGAGTGTAAACAAAATTGAATTTGGAAAGGTTATGTTTCATGCAAATTAGAGATGCGTTTAACAATGCCGTGTGTTGCTTTAAATGGACTGTTATAATAACATACACCTTAGTCATTAGTATACAAGCATGCATTGTGTACATACAGCCAATGTTAAGAAACACTAAAGCAACTGTTGAGGAATTGAAAATGTCAAATGTAAATGGCAAATCAATTTGGATCAGACATTCCACAAAACAGTGTCAGTTGAAAATGCTAAGAAGTACATCTTTTTCACACACTTTTCTAATTATCACACAAAGTGTTCACGTAAGGAGCTGCTATGGGTAGACCTCTGAATTTGAGGCAGAGAAGATTTAAATGCTAAAACAACACATTTAAGTCCCTTTCATATATTTTGGACTTTAGTATGATTTAATCTGGAGGGGCTACATGTGAGAACACAATCCACTAAAATGTTTTCACCCGATATCTTGGTAAAGACCAAGTTGGTGATGTTTATATTGTACAACAGGTAGAGTGCATATGCTCCTGTGCATATTACTTTTTGAATGTGTTGTTCACAGACACATATTGATATAATTGCATATCTGCCATCACTGTGATTATCCTGCATTTTTTGACTGCGGTAGTTAAGCTTCATAACTTGGACCTACAAAAATACCCATAAGGTACCAATAATGGATGTGATGCACTTATTAGTATCGCTCCAAAGGCTAAAATTTGACTTCCACAGAAAGACTAGGGCACTTAACTTCCACAATCACCAAAAGAGAAAAGCTGCTGTGTCTGTACCACAGACTGGTGCTTTTACCACTGTGCGTTTGTGCCACAGCTTCAGAGTGTATGGTTCTGCTCAGAGGCCATCTGGCAGCATACAGCAACATATTGGACTGCATAGAGTCACTCCCAAGAGAGCTGTAAGTGACATAACACAATCAATTAGCAGAGACAGGTGTTGTGTTTCAGAAGCACGCCCGGGTTATGCAGTGACAGTGGACACTGTCAAATACAAAGGAACATTAACACCAAACCTTTACAAAATGTCACAAGCCTCACTCAAACTTTTCAGCTTTGAGTGTTGACTTATAGTCCAAAACAATTGAATAGTAACCTAACTGCAAAAGTAGAATTATAAAAAAAATTAAAAATATGGTCATTACACAGCAGCATTGTCAATCACATACTGACCATGGAAAGTTGAATTAAAAAAAAAATTCTGACACATTTTATACCATTTTCCAGTTAACCAAATAGTGATTTTTATCTCAAGTTTATTGTTGGTTTAAACCATAATGTATTCAGCTGGGTGATAGTTATAAAAGATTTTCATTAAACAGCACATTAAAAAACAATGGATACTGATTTATAGTTTATTATAGAAACTGTACATTATGGATGAATGAAACAAGTCCTTTGTCAAAAACACCAGTCAGTGGAGAAGATGCATTTTCCTTGGCTGTAATGTGCCATATGCTCATCAGGGAAGCTATGTAATTAGGCATGTCTAAATCAAAGTGACAAGGACGTTCCATCAATTATTTGGCACAATGTTGTTTGTTACACCCACACCGAGTATTATTTCAACACTGCACTCAAACACCCATGGCAGGAGAAAAAAATTAAATAAAAATCTGCCACGAAACTATGCACTTCATCAAGAATGACATCAATATCTTTGTTCTGCAGTCATTTCTTCACTAATTAAATATTTGCTACATCATTCATAACTGTGGCATTTGAGAAAGCTTTTCTGGTCCTCTTTTCTGGAGATTGTTGATGATGTCTGAGGGCAGAAAGTTGACATTTTTGAGATTTAATATTTGAGTTATGAATTTAGCATTTTTAGTTAATTTAGCGTTTAAAGATTTTCTCCATTTTAGAGGCACAAGACTATTAAGTAACACCTACATCCTAAATATATTATAATTTAAAACGCCACTGGAGATTGTTTATATGTTCATATCTCTGCAAATGTAGCTCACTTGAAGCACCATTATTGTGGTGACCTATGGATAGTGCACAGCAATTGCACTCTGCTTTTTCCTGGCCAATTATGTATTCATGTATTTGTAAAGAAAAGCTTAGATGAGACATACCATAAGTACTCACAATCATATTTGGACATGGTCTTGTAGATATTAAAGTGCATGTATACTTTTGGTTGTAAGAATGAAAAGAAAAGAGAAGGAAAGGAAAGACAAATTAGAATTTCTATTACCTTATGTGCATTTATGGTGCCACACAGTTATTCAGATATTTACATTGCTAACTTCTATTGCTAAACGAGACGCTAAACTCCTCCAACAGAGAGCAGCTGTTTGAGGCCATTCCTGAGACTTCCACAAACAGCTGACTAAAGATGTATTTTGACCTCCACTTCCATTACCGCTCTCCTCTCTGCACTGTGGGCCTTTAAAAGACAGTGAGGCTAAATGCTGCATTGCTTCAGACTGACAGGTAGACACGACTACAGCTGCTACTTTTTGGCACTCTGCACCAGGCCAGATGTATGGGCTGCTCAGTGGTGTACAACGAACACCGGGAATGACACTGGCCATCTGTCTGTAACTTCATCAAGAGCAAGAGTCTGTGCCACTGTGAGGACAAGGAACTGGCTATAGTCATGATGAGAACAAAGTGGCTGTGACCTGAGAAAGGGATCACTTCTTTGTTCTCGCCTGGAGCTGGTCAGAAATACAAACAGTTCGTAGGATATCACAATACTTAGAAATATAAGAAGCACAATGTCAGTAACTAAATATTGCACCTTGTCTTCAAACTACAATGACTCTTGAATGAAAAAAGGAAAATGTACGTGAAATAACTTGACAATGTAGTGGAAAATCAGCACTAAATCATCAATAGCACCATGTGGCTACGTTCATTTTGTACAGTCAAGATTTTAGGCTGCACCAGTTTGAGAAAATCTGCTGCCTTCCATACACTTTAACACAGAGTCCAACACAGTACGGGGCCTGGTGGCTCTAGTTATATCATGCAGCTGACATTCTTGAGATGGACTGCTCCACGTGCCAATATTTGGTTCTGTCATGAGCTGTAATGAAAAAGCACATTTTGATTTTCAATACGAAGCCCAATGCAAAAGCTGTCTGTTAAATTGATGTGTGCAGTCAAGTGAGGCCTATACATTACAGCACATGCAACGGATTGATGGGGGAAGCACACCTTGATGAATTCATGCAGTAGAATTAGGGCAAATGGACATTTTACGCTTCATGCCAAATGGAAGCCGGGCAGTTAACTAAGGATTTCAATTTGACACTTAATCTCTGTATGAAGGATTAAAGATGGCTCATGCAAAGTTTGCTTTAGCTGCAATGAAAAAGTGAAAGTATGTTTAAATTCAGGCAGGATTTGACTTGTGAGAGGTCAGTGCAAAGGTTAATACATTGTTTTAAACTATGCTGGTCGTTCCATGTGTTTACAAGTGTTAGTAGTGTTTTGAGGAACCAAGTGGAAAGGTTTTTGTAGACGTTTTTGTTTAATCTACAATGAATTTCCAACATTGAAATAGTCTGGAGGTTTGTCACTTGAAGTAACCATTTTAGGTCATTGAATTATGCTAGTTCATATGCTTAGATCAATATATAGACACTCTGATTTTGAAGCTTACAGTATGAACAAATAATCAAGAATCTGGCGTAAAGAGTAAGAGTAAAAATTAATTTTCCTTCAAGCACAGTCTTGTTTCCTCCCATTTCTACTCCTTTCATCTTATTTACCAATACATTAATGTCATCTTATTGTGTTCTGCACCACAATTACGCAGCTATGCAAAGAAATGTGCCAGACTGAGTGAGACAGGCTGCACCTCCCACGCTTGTACTTTTATGTGTAAAGCAGCCAAGTATAAAAGACTATAATCAGAGTCTAGCCTGACCTTGCACAGGAAGATGAAACATCTGTCAGACGATAAAGATGAGAAACATTAAATGTCTGCTGACTCCTGTCTATTTCACAAGCCTCGGTTTTCTCAGACCAGAGACAATAGGGTGACTTACAAAGACCTTTATTGCACACCTTTATTTTCTCCAGCAAAATTGTTTTAACATGTATTACACTTTAACTCAAGCAGTTAAATGAATGTTCCCCTGTAAAAAGTCACTCGGTGCACTCGGTTGAGGACAGCGATCTGTATGCTGCTCTTATCTATAATTCATTTTTGGAGACTTTAGAAGTTGTCTTTTTGCCTTTCAAACATCATTGAGGGATGGTTGTTCTTTCACAAACACAGCTATGTTATTACACTGATGCTGAAAGATCTCCTCGACTGGAAGTAACCTCAGACAGAAAGCCCTTTGTCTAGAATGTTGTGCTGGTCTTTCACGAGCTCAGGCTATGAATGTGTATGTGCCAATGCAAAAAGGCTGCATCATGTTGTGTCCTCAGATCCAATAGAGATGTCACACAGCGTCTGACATTAGAGTGGTTATCATGGGACACCTGCCACTGCACACAATAGTGTCAGAGGTAGATCTGACACTTCATGTGTTGTGAGAGTATTCCACTTTGGGAGCTGCTTTTTACTTTTTCTTCTCTGGCAGGTGCTGCAAAGACATTCAGCCGAGTGGAGGTTCTTTTTTTTTTTTTTTTTGACAGCTGAAGGAGAGATGTATATCTGTTTTTCTTTACTGCTGCACTTTCAGGGCTACTTGGATAGCAAAACAAAAACACATCATATGGATGTGCCTATTATGGAAGTAGTGTTAACCCACTTAAATGATTATATACTACATAGAAAAAAGATTCATATGATAAATAACTGTTTTAAATAAGGAGCAACTTTATAGTTTAACCCAACTCAAACTCTCAACAAATTCTAGAAGACTATGAAAAAAACCAAATGGACCTTGACCCAGCTTTGGGGGTGGGTTTTGTCCACATTACCCACACATACTGACATATTTTGACAACATAAGTTCATCATAAAAGCACCAGCGCATTGGATATTCAGGGAGGATCATACCAATTTGGTTCTAAAATAATACTTTACTTTTTACTAATCATTTTTATTTAAAAAGAAAACAAAAAACGATTGATACCACTGGATTTGCACAGATCACAGCGTGATTCGAAATCCTTTCTCTTTTTGACAATTATTGCAAATCAAGCAGGATTAGTCTAGAAAAGAGTTTCATTTCAATAAACCATCAAGATTTATTATTTTAAAAATGTTCATACTCATAAAATTAATAATAAACTGGCCAATACAGATTTTTTTATGGCACTTGCATCTAACCTTCTCAACCAGATACATCCACTTCTATTAACTAATTTACACAGAGTGCAGAAAAACAAACAAACAACAAAATGGCTAAGACTTGCGACTCACACACTCTGTCTGCACTCGGGCAGATTTACCCTTGGCCTTGCAGCCGTTCCTTCACTAATTGAGCCAATCAATGTTGCTAATTATGTGGCGGTGAACTTTTCGGGGTTCAAACATGAGAAAGAGGCTAGCAGACAGAAATGCCAGAGTCAGTTTTTTTTTCTTTCTTTTTTTATTCACATGTGTTTTACAGCACGTGTGTCTGGAGGTGATGGACAGGACAGGGCTGTGTGAGTGAAAAGATTGTGCACACAGTGTGCAGCTCTATAAATAACCTTTGACAACAGGAGGGAGAAACCAGAGAAGGGGAACCAGTTTGAAGATCAACACAAATTAATGTGAACAGAAATAAGCAGTTAGGGATCTACAGAGTAGTTAAAGGAGCAGCATGGAGCTGGAATAATATTTAATAAATGTCCAGTCTGGTCTCCTGGCCCGTGTTATTGCTTTCCTTAGCAGCAGGGCACTCCACGTTCTGTGATTGAATACACAGACTTAGCGGCTGTGCTGGTGCAAAGGAATTTGGCACATTTAAGAGACATGTTGAGAGACATCTGGCTGAAATGAGTGAGCTACAAGGATGAGCTCGTTCAGTTTTCCTGGATCATTCACACGAGAAGAGCATGATCCACAGGACATGTGTGGACAGGCAACAAGGTCTCAATGGATGGAAGCTGGAGATTTTAATGATTATCACGAGCCAAATCTGTTTTTACACGTCTGGTCATTGACAATCAAGATTATAATTCTACTCAGGCTTCTGGGTTTGTACATACATTGCATGGCATAATGGAAAGGTAATAAGATTGTTCGTATGATTATCACAGCCAAATTTAGAAGTTGTAAGTTGATTATGCATAGAATAACAACGTAGTACATGTTTAGATTTTTAGATGTTACACACAGCCTTTTGTCTGAAGTTTTATTACATGTCACACACTTTAACTAGGAATAAACCAATTACATTTTGACTTCGGTTATGCTTGACACACACACATCTTCAATTATAAGATATACAGAGCATTTGTCAATTAGCACAGGCCTGACAAAAGCCTTGGTATTTCCCTTGATGTTTCTTTGTCTCCCACCTTCTTCTCAGCCCCCTCCTCAGCCCACGCTGCCTTTTCTGATCCACATTTGCACAAGGTGATTTACAGATGATTCTGTGCCTAATGTGGCCCTTTATCAAACATCCTCCCCAGCCTGCTGTCAGCGCAGGGCTATAGATTGTTGGCTGAGGTTCACTCGCTGACACAAACATCTCATCTCCCTCACAACAACATGCGCTTTGCATTTCCATTCATCAAGTCCCAAATTTGAAACAGATTAGTCCATTTTAACCTGCCATGTTCTAAATCATTTGTGAAATGAATTCTGTCAAAAACTGTACAGGAAAGATTGATGATTGTAACAAAATATGTCTCCATAGGGTGAATGACACTGACACAGTATTGGTGAAGACATGTTTTAAGTGTTTACAGCTCAAATTTGTTATTTCTCTCAAACTTAATATGAAAGTTCACTTATTCTTATGAAAAGCATAGGTAAGGTTTTGAGAAATGAGGAAATATTAATGACTGGGGATAAAATATATCCCTACAATAACCAATATGATGACTGATGTAATGACAGTGTAAAAATCATAGAACATGATATGCAATGCATTACTCCATAAGAGAATAGGTAACCACCAAATCGGTCTTGTAAGGCACACAAAGGCCTTATGCTCTGTCCACACAAAAGCTGTGTTGCTTCTTCTTTCCATGTTTGCTTCCTGTTCACAAGCTAATTGTGTTTTAGGTCACGGAAAAATGCACAATTTTAAGAACTCCTGCCAGGATAAAGAATTTTATTGCCTCTTAAAAACTAAGCTTTTTCTGGACAAGTTGAGTCAGCACATTTAGCACATGCTCATTATCTATGGTAATAACATAAACAATCATGGCTGAAGAACCGAGATTTAAAACAAATGCAATTCTGAAAAGTCACCCTTGAACTTGAGTTTACAAATGTGTCGTGTAGAGTGAGATATTCTGTGCACATAATGAGTACCGTAAATATATATATATATTTTTTTTAAATGCCACAACATCACTGACTACTGATCTACTCAGTGATCATTCTCTAACAACCTTAAACATTCTACTGCAAGTGTAAAAAGCCTCTGAGTCTGACATACTCTCAGCTTTACAATGAAAATACAGAGTGAGTTGTGCTGTAGAAAGTCTGGAGCCTAATTAGTGAGAGTGCTGCTTCTGCGTTGTATGTACTATGCAGAGTTTTACAGGAAAAACAGTGTGAAGTTGGAGGGAGATCTTACGACGCCTTCAGCAGATTCAGCATCTGCCTTTTCCCTTAAGGCCAGCCAAGCTTTCATTCTAAAGCCAAATGTGTGAGACAGACTAGTTATCCTCACTGTAATCAACTGAGAAACTTTCCACCAGAGAACAGGCATCATTGTACCGCAGCATTTCGTCTCTACTCGTGGAAACTCCATCTATATCCATTGAGTCCGGGACCGCACAAGCACAACAAACATCCCTTCAGGAGAGCCAGCGAGAATCTCACGTTCTTACTTTAAACTGTGGATGTCTGGGTTCACTGTTGGCAGCAGGAGACTTTTGTTTCATCTTCAGGATGTACAGTGGAGCAGGGATGTGAACATATTCCACGTGCCAAGCCAAATAACCACAGCACACGGCCTGCGCAGGAGAAAAATGAAGCTGCCACAAGTGAAAAAGACAGCTGCTGGTTTGACTGGAGTGCATTTTGCTTCAATGGCACTTTCCCTTTAATCCGAGAATGGAGGTGTGGGTAGATTATAAATGGCGTGTTTTGCTGGAAGCTGCGACCAAGGACTGGGATGTGAGCCAGTTTAAATACAGATGTCAGCCTCAAAGAGTGATCCATTCAGTCTGTACAGTACACTGGGTGGTGTGCAGTTCCCACAGTAAACGTTTTAGAGAGAAGTCTTGCTCTTGAGACTGATCTAAAAGTTATACTATTCAAGAAGTTTATGAAAAATGAAATTAATCCTCACACAATGGAAATCTCCTTTTATTACACCTAAGTAAGCAAACCTGGATTTGACTTGTGCTTAATATAACAGTATAACAGACAACTTAAAGACCACTCATCCCCTTTTTACAATCAAATATATTTTTACCAGATCATGTCTTGGTCTGGGAAAGAGCAGACTCTGGATTTACATGAAGACTGATTGTAGTCTGGTTTGGACTTGGTTTTGATCATGTCTCATTCTTGACTATAACACTACCCACAGCTAACACAATAAAAAAGACATAACCAACAGAAAAAGATACAAAAAACAATCAGCTTTAGGATCTTTCTAATTGCAGTGCAGCATGATTTATTATAACTAAATGAATACATGAATGGGAACATGCTAAATATTTTAAAAGTGCTCTAAAACACTTCTCCTCATCCCTTAAGCCGTCCCACAGTTGGGCCCAGATAATGGTGTAAGTAGTGATTCATGATGCTTAAGAGCGCCTGATCAAGATTTATAAGTCAAGTGTGCATAAATTCTCCGCTATAATCCATCAGCCAGACAAAAGAGAGGGCTGCAATAAAAGCCAAACTTCCTCACGAGGAAGAAGGGTGAGATTTATCTGCTGCTCTAAGGGTTTACTCAAACAAGGAGCGCATAATGTTGCAGCCGCCGCGCAGACAGCAGAGATTATTAGAAACCACCGGATCAGGCCAAAAGATACTTTACAAGCGGCTTGGCTGGAGGGAAAGTAGTAAACATATGCAGCAAAGTCAATAGCCTTAAGGGTAGGAATGTGGTTTAGGACATGTAAATGTCACAAGTGAAACAGACAAATGACTTGCTTTCTGTGGAGTGGCTATGAACCAAACATCTCCCTAATCAATTAAACCATCCTTCATACTGCAAACATTGATGTTTCTATGTCCACGTTTATTTAGCATAGTCTTGGATAACAATATATCGGATTACTTTATAGACACGACTTCTATCTTTTTATTTGGCCCGTGTAATACCTAAGCACACAGATGTTTGATCAACTATCACCTTATCTCAGTTTCCTTCTTTTTTTATAGAAAAACTGTTAATATAATGTTAATATAATGACTCCTGTATCAAACTTACAACTAGTTATTTTCAAGTCTCATCAAATTATCTTAATATAAGTCAAAGTGGTTTGTCTATTTGGAGCCAGTAGAGCTAGGGACTGGTGTGATTGGTTCTATGTATTTGGTGTGGGGCTGTTCAGAAAGGGCTCTGCAACAATCCAGCAAATACTGATTGAAGTAATTGGTAAGGGCAATCCTATAGTGTTTGAATTTTGGCATAGCCATGATTACATTCTGTCACAACAATATTACAGTTTTCCAATTGCAAATACTCTAAGACACACATCAAACTCAAGGGCTGGAGGCCAAATACAGTGATTTGCAATGTTTTATGTGGCCTTTTATGTTGGTTTGGATTTTTGCTACAAAGATTAACCTACCACCAACCTATTACAACCTGCTGAAATCCAACTGAAACCTGTTGAAATCCAACTGAAACCTGTTGAAATCCAAGGATTTTTATTTACTATCGCGGCCCCTCACCACTTTGAGTTTGACACCTCTGCTCTAAGAATATGTGATTTACAGTTTCCTCTATATTTTGCAGTTACATAAAACAAGACTAAATTCCGATTCATTAAAATGACATTATACTATACTCCAAAACATCATAATCTAAAACTTGAATCTTGATTGTTCTTTGTAATCATACCAAAATTAAAAAAAAAAATGTTTTGTGACAAGGCTTAAGCTCAAAGTAAATTTGAAAGTCCACGATGTGTTTTTCAGCCACGAGCATTTCTTTCCCCACAGAGAGAAGCACACTGCCAGGTACACTTTTCAATATGAGTGCCTTCCACTACGTTTTGCTTCAGGGCTCTTGGAGAGAATTAGAGACGAATTCTGGCACTGGGAAGCAGACCTCACATTGCTTCTCTTATGAGCTTTTTCTTCTTCTATTATCCCTGAAGGTGTCTCAAGATGGAAAATTCACCCTTTACTTCCCTGATTTTGTCAGGATTATGAACACTAGTCAAAATAAAAGAAATGCCCCAATATAGAGAAAGGAGTTCACACAATGTCTTGAAGTAACACAGACCGAATGTACCTTTGATGAATAGTACTGTTTAACCTTGCTCTTCTAGTTCAAAGACTAGTAATGGTTTTTGATTTATAGAAAAGCAGCGATTGTGGAAGAACTACAGTATGTCATACATGGCCCAATTACAGCTTTTAGTTCTGTGTATGTAATTTATATTATTTTATATAGTATTTATTTATAGTATGGGAACTGCTGTCTTATAGTCATTGAATGGATTTCCTAGTCCTTCTGAACAGAGGTTGTGTGTTTTTTTTTGCTGTTAGTCCGTATGTTTTGTTGGGTTTTCTGCAGAGGACTCTGGAGTATATACAGTGAGTGTATAGATGTATAGCTGAACTGAATTAAATTACCTGCAGCAACATGTGAACACTACCAGCTGTCTGTCAGTATCTCAGTCCATAAATTACCTGATAATTGTCCAGGTGCTCCACAACCTGAGCGTAAGTATTCATTTTTACTCCTATATTCAAACATTTCTGATTCCTCTATAGTTCTGTCTTTGTACAGTCTGTCTGGCAATCCCACTGCACAAGAGCTATTTGATTCCAAAAGATTCACAAGTGTAATGTATTTTAGATAACTATAAAAGGATTTCCATTGATCTTTCATGATATTTCCAGTTGATTTGTATCCTACAATGTGGTGTTAAATGTATCAAACTGTGAACACTGGTCTTATGTTTTAAAGAAAGCCTAACCCTGCTGACCACAAATACATATTTTCTTCTAGGGGATAAAACAAGTATTTTTCAGAATAGAAGTAAACATGACACTAAGCTTAAGTTTATTTGACAAATCATTGTTATTATATAATGTGCTATATTACATTACTGCAATCAAAATACAAGGAAATTGGTAGAACAGGACAAAAAGTGGCCGTGATATTTAAGCAAAGGAAAAAAAGTCCATAATAATTAACTGATAAACACAAAATTAATGAAAGTAAACTAATGAAACACACAAATATAACATTGCTTCTGGCCCACTGGTGCCAGAAAATAAACAAATCAATTTACATGAACCATAACATTTTGTACATTGCTTGAGGGTGAAAAACACTCATTTAATCAATAATTACCCCAAAACTGATGTCCGTTTTCTAATTTCATGCAGAGGGCAAGTTGTTTGTGTTGCTGTAAAGTCCCTCGCTGCGCTCCAAGCTCTCTCACTTACATAGTCCACAACAGGGATGTAAACATGCTCTTTCTCTCAGTGGACATGGCTCCGAGGCTCGAGTGGAGGATGTGGAGGATGTAGCAACAGCAAGGCTCAAGAATGAATGAATACAGATTTTGTTGGATGTTTGTGAGTGATTCTGTCAATGGGATAGGCACAAAGATAGAGGTCTCCCCAGGATCTGCTCATTAATAGTGAGTGACGTTTACATTACAACACAAAATGAGGAATTTCTTGTGTTAGTGTTGCGTAGTGAAACTGACAAAGCATCAGTGAAGAAAAAAGTCATAAAGGATTTAGATCGTCTTCATGATATTTTACATCAAGGCTTATTTTTTGCTTAGAAAGGGTTCAACAAACAGTTTTACATATATAAGCAACTTCAATTCTTTCAAGTTTTCAAATAAGGTTTTTTTTTGTAATTTTAGAGAATTTACACTGGTGCTGAGACTGGACTTCATATATCAGACCCACGGATTCAATAGATTAAATATAATATGCTGTTAGAAGCCAAGAACCATGATGGACACATATCTGAAGAATACACTGTGCCACATAAACCCAGCATTCTTGCATTAACCCATATGCTGTAGACATATTGAGAAAAGTAGTTTTACATATTATTTTGAAAGAATTTCTTTTAGTGAGGGCCGTAAAACAGCGGGGAAGCTATAAAAATGGTCAGTGTGTGTTCAAATGAGGATAATAAGTCTCCTTGTGTTGGAATAATTGATGCATGGGTCACATTGGAACAGATTTCAACATCAGAACTTACTGTTGCACCTTTGCCCTTCTTTTGTCCCATAAGACGTAGAATTAAAGTCCACACCCTGACCCATGGCTAACTAGTCCCGGCGTCTGCTGATACAAAATTGTTTAATGAATGTTAAAGAGAGGTGGGGGGTGTGGAGCTGTCAAGGTTTATAATAGCACTTGATTAATAGGAGCTTTTTGAACATTTCACAGTAGGAGTTCCAGGCCAGACTGATTAATAACATATGAATTCCAATGAATTTTGGAGCCTCGAAGGGGGAAATAGCACTTCCTATAATCAGGCATATTAAGGGTATTATGTCCAAATTCTGTCCTTTTTACATTTGTCTTCAAATGATCTCTTTAATGGCCTTGGATACACACTTTTACCCTCAGAGACAGATTTCTAAACTATCACTGATTACCCCTGGAGTGCAATTATGGCCTGAAATCTTGGGACACAGTATCAGCCACATTCATTTTGTTTCTATTGTATGACTGATTATAAGCTGCTGTTATTTTTTTAATACAAGAATCCCTTCTACAACAGGACTCTTAGTGCATACTGTATGGCTGATTGTGCAAGTGGAGCACTGTCTAATGTATTGTCAAATTAAAGAGGTGTTGACTGAAGAATGACGATAAAAACTAACATCTATCAAATACATCACATTTTACAGCCAGTATTATCGGTACCAATTGCCAGTATTAGTTAATATTACTTAGTGGGTTGTTGGGGAGGTTGCTTTGCCACAATAGCTATTAGGATGTCTTGTTGGTATAAAAGGACATGCATGCCCATTGGGGAACAGCAAGGGAATTCTGTGGTTATGGGGATAAATACAGTCAAGACCAAGAATGTTACTATGTACAATCGTGTAAATATTCAGTTTATTATTAGACAACTGGGATCTATAGGACTTTACAGCTCATTTCGGGTAGAACTCTGGTATTACAGGCTTTGCATCAAAACCCTAAGGATTACTGATTGATCCATGAAACATCTTTAAATCACTCACACATTTATTTCTGTGTTGTTGAGCTTATCAAGGTGCAGTGCTGGGGAACAAGTGTTTGCATAAGACCTGGTGAGGTTGTAGAGATGAGAGCTCTGAAGGTTGATGGCTGCGATAGAGAACACTGACCTGTCACCAGATGAAGGCACTTTTGAGGCATGGGCGCCTTTGAAGGACAGGCCAGGTCTTGCATAGTGAAAGTCACAGAGCATCACAGAAGAAAAAAGTAGTCTTTATAACATCAAGGGTAAACTGGTGCTTTAAAAAGGTCAACAAACAGTTCAACATACATTGATACTCTAAGTAGTATGTTGTACAAAAGATTGTATGGCAAAATCATAAAATCACAGTTTTACAACAACTTCACAGAGGTAAGCACAGAGGAACACTACTAAAAACTAATTATAAAACTTGAAATCAAAAGTTTTATAATTAGTTTTTTGGAGTATTCCTCTGTGCTTCTATGTTATATGCATAGCACCCCAGCTAATGAATTTACACCAGTGCTGAGACTGGACTTGTGTTGTTTTAAGACACGATGTGAAGATAGCAAAACCTCACACTTTTTGGTGAATTTTTGTGAAGAGAGAGAGAGAGAACAAAAAACATTTATATAGTTGCCATGGAGATGCTAGAGTTCAGGCTATTGTCAGTGACATCCACTGACACTGTATAGATTACACTGTAAGCAAGTCATGCTGCCACACAAATATGATTTATGACTGCTACAAAGCACAGCAAAAATAAAAATGAAGCTTGAAAGAGTAATAACAGCAGTGTTTTATTGTTACATAGTGACGTTAGAGGGATTTATTGTTAGAGAGGGGTCATTTTTCCATGTAGACACATTGTAAAGTAGAGCAGATATTGCAGACTGCACTGCAAGACTGGGTCAAGGCAGATGTTTCATTAGAGTGAAGTCATGTGTGTGACATATGTGGTCAGCATAATGCACAGAAAAGCATTCTAAAGGGTGACATGATGTGAACAGTTGTATTTTATTGAAAGAGTGACAGGCTGATTTGAAATGGTTTTAAAGTAGACAGACATTTTATAATCAGGGTTAGTGTGAGGATATTTTAGAGATATTTCTTGAAAAGATATCAATTGTATTTGAAGCAAACTTTTAAAACATGTCTGCACTGCCATTAACTAGTTTAAGGAAGAGACTGGGCAAATTTCTCTGTTCTCCTGCAACAAACAGTAGGATGATTGGTTCAGGTTTTTTTTCTATCTGTCTAAACTTTTACTTTTGAGACCTGTACCTAGGGACTACACTGGCTTGTTTTTGAATAAATAAATAAACAAATAAAACTCTTTGCTATTATCCAAAACGTTTTAATAAAAACTGCAGCAATTACAATTTCTTATAATACAACAAAAACATAACTATCAAAATGGGTAATGGAAGGTAGAGTGCATTATTCACTTTTGCATAAAGCACTTGCTCTCAGGAGATGCAATGGTTTTGGTTCAGGTGAGGACAGAATTTGGATTAGCTAATAAAATAATATATTTTGTGATGTGCGCTGGCAGGAGCTTTGATGTTTGCTTCACTTACCACTCCAGCCTGGCTTTGAAACACATGCTTCAGTCACATTCAATATGTTTTTCAGTACTTTATAGATTGTGTAGTGAGCTTTTAGAATGAGAGGGTAGAGCTTTTATCTGACTTTGTCCAAATTACCATGGCCTCAGCCTGCACTTCTTTCAGAGTATGGATGAAACTATAATGGAGTTTGATGGAAGGGAAACTCTTAGATACTCTTTTATCAGACTTTTAAGAGTCATGGATTTCAGAAAAATGTCTCCAATTTGACTCATTCTTCCAATATCTTGGCTCCACGTTATTCCATGTCACATCTGTGGATTCTTAAAGCTAATTTTGATTCGACATACACATATGATATAGTATTGTAAGAATATGTATTTACTGACTATACTTAAAGTATTATTGTTAACATATTAATGCATCCGCTACTTCTCACCTAAGAAATAAATACTAGTTTATATATATATATTATACACACACAGATGTAGCATTGGTAATTGGATAATCATTTCAAATAATTAATCATTCCTTCAAAATGAGTGTGAGGTTATATAGATAATGACCAAATCTAGCAATGTTGCATTTATTTACACAATTTTTAAGGCAGTTGTTGGTGAAAAAATTGAGGGAAATTGTGATGAAACTGTAAACATAGTATGAATACAAATGAAGGGCCGTGTAATAAGCTGCCATTTTCATACAATGCATTTAGTCTGGTTACTGTCATTGTCAAGCTGTCCATTCTGCGGCTGTCTGTGGAGCATGGAGTGCTCCTTTTATAAGCCTTTCACTGAGTTGGTGAGATTGGTATTAGAAGTTCAAATCCACAGAGAATTGTGACGAGAAATATGTCTACTGTTGAAAAGAGTCATTTATTCTGGGCTGCATGAATCCAAATTATTGTGAGACGTATATTTCACTCTTATTGTGAGTCAGTAGTGAAACATAGCTGCTTGTGACAGTAAAGAATATATTTTTTTATTACATTTCTACCAATTTACTGGTTACAGTTTCAATTTATTACCTTTTCTTTTAAGCTGCATTTTTGCACAGTAGCAGCTTCTGTACTGTTTGGCAGTCCCTTGACGCAATTCATTACGGCTGACACTTCCACAGATGGATGTCAGACTGAATTCTTGAAGATAGTTTACATATTACTTTTCAGGTTGTATATATAAGAGGTGTCTGTACAGATAAAGTCACATACACAACACACAAACCCTGTATAAAGTGTGTTCAGACCACAATGTTAAAGGGTGCTATTGACTAACAATGTCAGTGTAAAGGTTTGAAAAAATAAAACCATCTCTAAGCTGCCTCTCCAGGGAGCGATAAGGATACAGATATATGCTAATAAAAGAGCTATTACTGGAGGCTATACTGTCCAATCACAACTCATAATAGAACATGTTTATCAAACACCTTGTGGCTTTCTGATCTCATCGGCACAAATCCATTCATCATTCCATATTCACGCAGGGAGGTCACGTCAGGAAGGCCCCGTTCACCTATTGATTTATGCGTCGCATGCTTAATGAATGATCTAACCTTGGCAACATATTGAAACAAGCTCAATCAGCTCCATGTAGGAGAGGGTGAATAATGCATTAACAGATGATCAAAACAAACAGCGACGCTAAAAAGCCACCTTGAATAAATTACAGCGTGGCGATCGCTGAGAGGCTGTGACCTTGATTTCATTAGCGCCTTTGCAGATGGCAAAATTTGGTGTGCTTTGTTAAGAAACACTGGGGGCCTTTGAATTGGAGATCATCAGAGGTTTGACTCAGAGCCTGTTCTTACTGAGAGTGTTTTTTAAAGAGATCTGTCACAGTCTTCAGTTTCTATGAAAAAGGTTGCATCAATTCTCACTTATGTAACTTCTTTCTTTAAAAACTTGCCAAGGCACTCAGCACCAGGCCAAACACCAGGAGTAGCTGTTTTGAAAAAGACATTGCATTACACTGAACATAAAGATGATTCTCACAGCTCGTGTTTTTGGCCAGTTTCACAGGCTGTTTAATCTACAAGAGAAAGCAAGAACATCGACTATCAACATTTTTAAAAGTAAAGAGTTTAGTCAGTGATTCTGTCTTTTCCCAAAATGTTACCATAATGTCTATGTCACCAAAGTTCAGTACTAAGAAAATGTATTTTCAACTTAGGATGCTATTGTGTGGCTTAATATAAATCAAAATTGAAATTGATTTTTATATATCTATCTGTAAGTGCATACCCTGGTTTTGCTGTGGGGCCCTGTGGTTGTTGAACAGCTGTTGTGTTAGCTGGATTAAGTTGTTTATTCATCCTAATGCTTAAACCATTTTCACTCCACTGCATCCACAGCCTTGAGATTACTTACTTGCTTTCAGACTTTTCAACAGCGCTCAATTTATGTGTGAGCTAGGACACTCAAATAACTAATTTATACAGAACACGTTGAGATTTTAATGACTTGTGCTGTCATATTTTTATTCTGTGACCTAAACCAAAGAAATCTGCAAACTAAGCAGACTAATAGCAAGATCACCATCCCATTCTAATGATATAACCAATACACAGTGTTCTTTTTTATGTACTCATTCGCTGATGTCAAACAAACCTTTGTTCCTTATCTTGGGTCAGAAATGACAAGTGAAGACTATTTCTTAATGAACACTTCTGTACTGTACTCAAGGAGCGTTTCTTTGCATGTTCTCAGGCTACAATCATGATCAAGAAGCAAACTTTTAGTCTCTATATAGGGACACAAGTCCAAAAGTTGTGAAGCAAACTTTTTTAGAAAGTCAACCTGCAGTAGTTGGAGAGTTAAACAAAGTAAGCCAAAGAACTTGCAGCGTAGCAGCAAGAAGGCCATGGCCCTGTCTGCCACTGTTTGTACAGACACAACTCTGCAGAATAAAAAAAATAAACCTTTTTTTTAACCCTAACCTTTTTAAACATCATATGGTAGCATTTCGGTAACGTTTTATTTGTACTATTAGTACAATGCAGCATTTGAGGAAATTTATGGAAGTTTGTGATCCACATGGTTGTTGTGCAGGGTCAGGTTTTTACAGTTCATAGACTTGTGAAGGAGTACCGCAGGTCGAGCGGGAACGCGCCGTCGCTAACCTAAGCACGCGCACACGCACATACATACATACACACACACACACTCACCACTTACCTGTTTGTTCATTTGCCCCGTGTCCCGGCCGTTCGCTCCGTTCCCCGGTCATTTTATCGTCTGTCAGCCATCACAGTAGACATGGGTGCACACTTGGCCACTGTTAAACCGCTATCATCCCAGAGTTTGTCAGTTAGCAAACTTTCAGCCAGTATCCACTTCTCATTCACAAGCATCCACTGTCAAACTGAGCGCCGCTCACACTTCCGGGTTAAATTGCGTCGTGCGCGGGATGCGTGCCTGGGACGTCATGGTGACGTCACCACAAAGTTCTGTTTTTGCACTCATTTATTTTTATTATTTGCTCTAGCCACAAGAGACACAAAAGTACAAGTTTTTTGGTGCTTGTATTTTTTGAGTATTTTTGATAATTGTACAAAGTATGAATGTGTTATTATTGTGGAGATATGGCCAATTTTCTGTGTTATTTACCTGAGGGAAGGTGCCTCGGTGTTTAAAAGAAGGCCTTTCTCCTGCACCTGGGTAGGGTGTGCCAGGGCTTGTTACAGAGAAGATGACAGAGAGCCACTGACTGTCGGAATTGAACTAACGATTATTTTTGTTATTGCTGAAATTGTAAATATTGTAAATACTGTAAATACCAATTTATTTTTCACAATTTTGTTGCTGAGCACTATTTTGCACCTTTGGAAGGATGAGCACAATAAATCACTGAAAATCATTTTTTCGACTATGCCATTTTTGTTCTTTTAGAGTAAGAACCCCGTCACAACACTGTTGAAAGTAATTTGAGGGAATGGACTCCAAATTTGATGAACATGCTGTTATTGTGGAAACAAAGTCCACAGTTTGGACTTTGAATTCCACTGATAAACTGAGATAGAGTGGCTTACAACACAGATTCTACATCACATCACTTACATGACTTCAAATGCACAAACCTGTGGTTAAAGCAGCTTTTTTCCACTAAAACTAGGATTCTAAGTGTTGTATTAATATTTTAAAATGCGTCTTGCAAAAATCAATGTAGTGACTGTTTCCTATTGAGGGCATTTGTGCGTGAGTGAAGTATGAAGCATGCACTGACAGATGGAGACAGAGCTACAGCGGGATTTTAAGGATTCAGCATCTCCTCAGACGCCTCAGCGGCCTCTCGTTGGTCATTTATTCTCTACTCCACAATCCTTTCCAATTACACCTGCCCTGATTTCATGCACACTTTCAGCATAATATTTCATCTTAAAAATTCAAGCTTGTATAAAATATGGTGCAATCACAACCAACTTGTAAAACCCCCACTGAAATATAGACTTTGTTGTGTTAGCAAATCATCAATGATGCACAGCAGTGTGGTTTGAAGGAAAGTAATCAAAATGAGCACTACCTCTCCCCCTCTTCCCATTTCTTCACCAGAATTATTAATGAATTATTTATCAGGGGAACACAAGTGCTGACTCCAAAACATCAAAGACCATTTTGGAAAAGCAGTATTAGAGGCTCACTAATTAATCAGCTATGTCGAGATTCATCGTCAGGGCCATGAAGGGCGCTCAGAACACATCTTCGCCGGCGTCGCACAATCAATGGAGCCTGATGTATTGGCTGAGAGGCTGCTTTGACAGAAGAGGATGTTTCAGGGGGCGGCAGGTCTGCTCACATCCATTTGAGCTCTTAACTTTTAAAATAAACACAAGAAATAACAGTTCTATATCATAGATTAGCCCGTGGAATTTCATAGGAAGACAAAATATCTCTCTAATGGTATGTGTTTGTAGGAGTTAGTATGTACATGATTGAAATAAAATACATAGACACAGTGGTTCCCGACATGGGGAAAAAAAACAAAAACAACCTCTTACATGGATTTTCTGGATCTAGTTCCCCAGATATTCTACTATATAACACTAGTGGGGCACTGTACCATCTCATCAAAACTGTATCTTGCTTGATATTTCAACTCTGTACACTTCTGAAATACATAAGATACACATTACACAAACAGTCCCGTGTGAGTTTGCAGCGGTATAGTGTTTACACAGTCCTTTAAGAAATGCTTAAAGTGTTGAGTAGAGAGTTTTAGTGTCTCTTAAGGCTAATGTGTGGCTGTAAGAGAGGCTTTGAAACAGATGGCCCTGCAGTTATTATTTTACAAGATATGGGAATGACTTGCCATGTTCACAATATGTTATTAATGCAATATGCTGTGTAAAACTACACAATCAGCACTATTTGTTAATTGCTTCACAGTTTTGTCAATATTTTGCCTTTAGTTTATTTATACCCCCACAATTACATTTTTCACTCTGCCATAAAATCAAGGATTTGAGGTCACCATAAAGCATGCATAAATGAGATCAGCATCTTTTTTGTCTTTTTTGTACTCTTGGGTTTTTTGCAGAGTCTAATCAGAAGGTTGACGATAAATGCTTTTCCAGATAGTGGGTTTGCGGAGAGTGTGGGCCGAGGAGCGGAGGGGTTATTGAATCAAGGTTTATTTACACAGCCCCGTGTTGAGTTTAAAAAGGATTACATTTCATGCCCCGGCAAATAGCTAATGAATGGCCATGAGAAGCCCAGTCCGGCTCAGAGAGTCAGATCAGCGGAGCAATCATAAAACACATTCTCCCGTTAGCTTTAGCTGTTAAAAGGGATATTGATTTATGACAAAGTGATAAAAATAATTCACACAGTGTAATAGAAGAAGGAAATGACTTGACATGACTCATATTTTGAGCAGAGCCAATCCTGTCACATTTAGACTCTTCTGGTGAGAACACAGTCTTCAAATTACATGAAAATAATCTCTGTTCAACAATTTTACTACTGACCAATTGAAGTTGGACAGTGTGAAATATGACTGAAAAAATCTCAGTGATAGGGATTTAACACATAAATTCTGAAAAAGCTGAAACCATGATGCTACTTGTTTATGTAAAAGAGCAATTTAAAGTCCATAAGTTTGTTTCTGATCCACAGCCATTTCCATTTAATTACTTTAATCAAAGATCCCTGGGTGAGTTATTAGAAATAATCATTGGATTTCTTTGAAGATGTAGAAGGCCTAAAGCTCAGCCAGCTGTGAAGCACCAAATATGTATTGATCATTTCAGGACCATATAGATTTGGCGTGTTCTAAACTGCCCGAGGTATTGAATTAATTAGTGTTATGTAAAGGGGAAAAGTGCTGCATCAACAAAATTATTAAGAAAACAATTAACAACTGTGTACAGCAAGCAGGCTGACTCCCGGTTACATTTTCATGGATACTTGGCTGTGACACAGTTTGTGCTTTCACAAAAACAACAAAGTTAGTTAAATTTTTTGTGGAGTTATTTGAGGTAATTATCTGTATTAGACAGCAGACGGCCTATTTAGAGATGCAGAAGGAAGTACTGGAGAGAGCAAGGACATGTTTTGGTTGTTAAACTGTATTCAAAGAAAGTATGTGCGTCAAGATTTAACAATTATTAACAAGGGCTCTATTTACGTGGCTCTCCTTTTTAACAAAGCACACGACCCTGTACAAGGATTAACACTTCACTACAAAAATTGCACTTTGTAGAATGAATTGAAATGTGGTTTTGTTACACAAGTTAGAAACAACATTGTGATTTTTTTTATGGTTAGGATTTTTCAGGACAATTGACACAATATGTGATTATAACAATATCAATATCATGTTTATTTATCCATGTATTTCCCAATATCACATCAACAGCTGCCTCAGAGGAACTGTACAAGACAAAAACCCTGCCCTTAAATCCTCCATTATAAATAAATAAATAAAATCTCTAAGCCAGGTAAAAAAAAAAAAAAAGAGAGAGAAACCTCAAGGTGAACCACATAAGGTCCTGATCCCAAAGTGTCAATGATCCGTGACAAATGTAGCGCAGGCCAAATCCAACCAACTATTTACTATATTTTCAGG
This sequence comes from Rhyacichthys aspro, assembly GCA_036850595.1. NCBI lineage: Eukaryota > Metazoa > Chordata > Actinopteri > Gobiiformes > Rhyacichthyidae > Rhyacichthys > Rhyacichthys aspro. Next base: position 14,323,153 of record CM072169.1, on the reverse strand, counting down.
TAGAGCTGATTAAATTCATGTTGTCGGGCACGGTGAAGCAGAAGCATCCTTTATATGACCCTGCTTTGGATGATCTCCAGGTCGTGGACTCGGAAGCATCCCAAATACATTTTTTACTAGCTACCTGCTCATCTGTCCAACTCCTACACAAAGTGTGCTGGGATAAGATACAGTCCCTCTGTGACCTTAAAAAAATCTGATGAATAAATCATTGCACTCTGATACAGCCCGGTCAGAAAAAACACATATCACAGTTCATGTCCAGGGGTTCGAAACAAACAGTCTTGTGTAGTGGTTCTTAATTAAAAACAGAAGGAGACCAGTGCCCACAAGCTCTTCAGCAGCTTGGACATTTTGTAATAATATTTGATTTCTAGTCCTTTTGGTATTATTTAATGGGAAAAGGATAACCTTGTTGCAGCTGGGTTTGGTGTGGAGCAAAAAAAGGAAGTTGGTTTGAATCACATTTTTCTTGTTTTTATGTTTTAGTATATATTTAACCATTAAGAGAGTGGGATTTGTGCCATCGCTCTGGAGTATGAAACCCTAGCATTTGACTACAAAAACAAGTATCTTCTCAGAGGGCTTGGTACTTCTTCAAAGCTTTTCTTCTCATGGTCTCTTGAATAAACCATTATCCAACGCTGACTCTTTTTGATTTAGCACAGCTCCTTAAGACACCTCATGTCTCTTCATGTGCTTCCTATTTGACCAACCTCAAACATAATGCCTGCTTTAATGAGTCATTCTCACGCTGTGAAACTGTAAATAAATAGATATGCCGATGTCAACAAGGACTGTAATCACTTCCTTGGACAAAGCCTCTGGACGCCTTCATAGAGCATTTAACTCAACTTTGGATTGGATCCAAGTGGAAGAAAATCCACCAGTTTATGTGCAACACTTAATTTGATCAAACGGCATTTTGCAAGTTTATCTGCTTTGCCACTCATCAAATCGCAAAAGGCTAAATTGGTCATGTTCACAGCGCATTATGTAACAAAAATGTTCTTTGTTATATCGCATAAAGGCGTCTTTGATAAGGATGCCACTATCTCGGTTTTCAATCCCTCTGTCTCTCTGATTACATTGTTTGCCTAAACCATCGCTCTTTCATTTATTCTCTCTTTTCTGAGGACTGATAATAATGAACACGCTTTCAGTTGGCACCAGCTATCTACAATCTGCAGACGCACTCACAGAATGATAAAGGAATTCACCCGTGGCATTTTACAGATAAATAAAAGCCAGGTGGAGGTGGATGAAGTAAAAGCATGCTCTCTTAGAAGCGCTGTTAAAAGTTTACAAATTGGGAAAACATAGCAGGTTATGAATTCAACAGTGGGTTATACTTATTCTGTGGGTCGAGCGCTGCAAGGATTCTCATTACTGCAAATGTATATAACCTGTGGATTGGTATGCATGTGCACTAACTAAGATAATGTATATTCATATGGCAAATCAGACAGTGTATTGAATTGCGTAACAATTGCAAAAATGTGGGGAATCATTTACTACAAAATCCACAGAACAATGCCCAATGTACAATGTGCTTTCTTTTGGAAACAACTGCAGTTACTAGCACTGAAGTAAAATAGGGGCAAATTTTGGAATGTACATACTACAGTCATTTCCACATGGTTCTGCAGTTAATGTCACTTTTTGCCAATTGTTTGGATGGGTTAGATGTTTTTTTTCTTGTTTCACCAGTAAATATTTCCTTGGGAATGAGGATACATCATGCTCTTAGTAGAAGTAAAATAATAGTCGCATAGACAGTGTTTAAAGAGGGACTGCAATCTGAGTAAGCAGAAGCAAAGTTAACAAGTAAAGAAAACATTTTGTAGCTTCTTCATTTCACACAGATTTAGAGTTTCTAAAAGCATACACACAACTTGTTGGACTATCAGAAACGGCAGGAAACTCTGGCCGACAGAATCAAAAGAGCCAAGCTGGGATGAAGAGTCTGTTTGTCTTCCTCTGCTCCCGGTTGTCTCTCAGTCAGAGGCAGCTTATTAGAAAGAAGCCCTCTGAGTTGGCTTGTCTTGGCTTTTATGAAACGCTGGTATTTCCTTTTCCATGTCGAGCCACTGCTGTGCATTTCCCACTGATCTCAGAGATGTCAAAAGCTCACATTAAAGGGAACTTACCGGCATTTTGAACCAGGTTAAGGTTAATAGATTATATTTAAGATACAGCAGTGACTGTTATTCATAAATTTGCTTGTTCGGTTTAGTCAGAGGAACACTTAAAGGGTTGTAATTGTAAATATCAAGATTTGTGTGACATGTTTGATGAAATACTCCAGTAAATAAAACAAAATGACAAAACAGTACAAAAAAAGAAAGCACTGTTAACAAAAAGTTGTTACTTGCAAATTAGTGCTTAAAAACATGTTTGATAGGTTGATTTAATTAACTTGCATTTTGTGAATGCTTTTTGGAAAAACAAGTTCCAATTTATGTTTCCATGTAATGACTTTGACATTTAGTGTTTAACCCGCACTGATGAACCTGCACATTTTAATGAACAATATAAAAAGAAAAGTGATTATAACCATATTTATTCAAATGCCACTTACATAAATACTGGAAACATTAACTTCTATGCACAGTGACTTCAGAAAAGTGTGGAAATGACAGATTCAGTGAATCCAATGTACAGTGATTAGCCCGAACAATACAAGCACAAGACATGAGGTCTAAGTGTTAAGTGTAATATAATGAGCAAACACAATACAGTTTTGTTTTTTTTTGGTAAAATTGTTAGTTAAACTGCACCAAGGCGTAGCTATAGTGTCTTTGATTGTGTTTCAGATGGTGCTCCAATTCTAGACTAGATGATAAACACCATGGCATTGATGCAATATGAGGCTATATAGTCTTAGATAGATCTATTACTCCAGAAGCATACCAGATGTATATATTTAATAGTATACTGTGTTGAGTGTCCAGTCTCCAGGTCCTGTGTTAACGATCATCTCTTGTGACTCAGCTCTGGATTTATAACAAGTCAACAAAGCAGATAAGTGTGAGTACTGGGACGGGCCCGATGTTATTGGACAGTTAATAAATCCAAACCCAAGTCCAGTCTTAGAGCACATCAAAACTAGCATTTGGTGAAAGAGGAAAGTTGGAAAGATTTGATTTAAAATCCCTAAACCTATATGTCCAAGACCGAGTAAACAAGACAGGACCAAGACCTTTTAAAACTGGTCTTAAGACTGGTCAACCTGTTAAAGGCATTACCACGTGATGCTATCAGATGTGGGACCAGTCCCGACTATGCTCCAATTCGTCAGTTAAAATATGGTGCTGAAAAAACGCTCCCCACATTTCCTCATTTTTGGAGCTTTTGGAAGGTTAATCACTCATAATTGTATCTCTAGAGATGCATGGGGAGCCAGCGCTTGGATTGAGTTTGGGCTGCTCTCAGGCTGGACTCAGGGGGTGTGATTAGTACCAAACTAGTCTACTGGACGCTCCAAACCACACTGCTACACACACAGGCTCAATTAGTCGACACAGGATGATGACTGACCGTGTCTTTCTTCTATCTGGCTTCAAACAAGTGAGATAGGACTGGCAGATTCTTTGACTTTTGTTACAGCCCAGCAGGTCAGAACAGCTGTGGTTTTCTCACTGGTTCCAACCCTTTTATATCCACTGATATAAACCATAGAGCAGTCTCATCACTTTACATGTTGCACATACTGTATGCACTATCTGGGGAATTAGACGGACATTAAAAGTCACTGGTATTTAAAATGGTCACAAACAGACAAAAAGAAAAAAACAGGATGCTAAACACACAGCATTAACTGTAAAATAAGTCATGTCTGTTGTCCTCATCAACAACAGTGTTTCCTGGCTTCCAGTAAAGACATTGTTGAAGAGGTCACACCAGTGTGTGCTGCGGATTGCTTCAGAAAAGTCAGAACAACACCAGGGCCTTGTGCATTTTCTGGTATTAGTAGTTTTTAATCAAATATACATGAGTTATTAACAGTTTTTAAGAACTGTGCTGTCTGCAGAATACATCCATCATTTCTCTGAAGAGAGCAGCTGCCTGCAGCGGATAAAGAACATCAAATAAATGAAAAGTTCCTCTTGAGGGAGTCCCACAGCACGCTCTTCGCTTTGCTTTAATTCATGTATTCTTTGTTCATGGAGGGCCATTTGGTAAGTAGATTGTGAGTGGATTGCATGTTATTGATTTTGGGTTGGGGAGATGAAATTAGGTGATGTACTTTCAGCACACATTGATGTGCACATAAAAGCGCACACTCACAAGACACAGAAAGCTTTTTATTTCATTTAATAGGACAAAACAGATTGAATTCAAGATTCCCTTTCTTTTGAATTTCATTACTTAAGGTCACACCAAATCTCATTTGAAAGTAGAATTAAAATGTAATCTTGCAGTAGAATGAACATTGTCTACTGTACATGATCCCTTCTCCACTCATTCAAATGCCTGTTTCTGCAAATAGGCCACATTTAAGTAAGTGCTTATCATCCAATTAAAATCTCTTTTTGTAAGCGACAGCAAATACTTTATAAACTCCACATATGTCTCTACATGTACACAGAATCTAAAAAAAGTTTTAGTTACATTAACATCCATTGTCCAGTAATAACAAACCATTAATCTTCAGTGTCTCTCTGGAAGCTGATGCATGGACATGTGTGAAAACCATCTGACTTTACAAATCATTTACCTTAAAAGTAATTTAATTTAGTTGAATCTCAACAGGTCTGCTGAACAGTCCATTGAAATAACACCACCAAATGGCCTTGGTGGATTTTTTGCTTTTCTGTAAACTATTACATTCAGAGAAAGAATCCAAGGCCTCCTAAGGTTTAAAAGTTGGAGTTTTAAAGCTGTGTAACTATTCCTTGTCACTTTTTATTAGGATAGATGGGTTTTTTGGGGGTTTTTTTTTTGGGGGGGGGGGGTTTAAATAAGTTAAAAAGTTGTGACATTGCATATGCTTTCATGAAATGCCTATTGGACCCAAAGCACTCATATTTTTAAATGTAAAGCTTTAAATTTTTGAGGTGTACATCTGTTATATGTTGATGAACAAAAATGTAAGACTATGTTAGTTGGATATACACAGTGTATGGCCATGTGTTCTAAAATAGGTAAATTTAGCATCAAACTTGTTTAGTGTTATTTCTGACAGCTCCAGGCCTGGAGAGTCAATTTACTCTCACATCTCAAAAGGGAAAAACACTGCATCCTTAATCCCTGTTTTTGTGTTGACCTTTTTTAAATGAACTGTACAGTGACACATGTTCCCATAGAAGTAGAGGCTTATCTGAGCAGCGAGATGCAGCGTGACCAGAATGCACTCAGAAACAGGAAGCCAGATGGATGGGCTTTAAAGAGGATGGAGGAATCAGTTTCACACCTCGACTGAAAAACAAGAAGAAAAAAAAATAAAACACATACATGCATCAGTGAAAGCACCGTGTTGGTGAAATGGCTGTGTGGCAGCTCAGTATTATCCTGCTCAAAATAGATGTGCAGATAAAGCAGCAGGGATCTGGAGAAAGATGTTATGATGTAAGGACGGTTGTATCGCTCAGCTTTTTTCAGCGAGTTGGTCATTATTTCTTATTTTCCACAATTGTAGAATGGTAATTCACCTTATTTTGTGTCATGCTGTGAGCAAAACAAAAACTGTAAATATCTGTAAAATATCATACTGCACATGTCCATACCCCCGCATGCATTTGTAGAATGAAGTGATTTAAAAATGACCTCCTTCCAGAAAAGCATTTTATGGCAATACATTTGAATAGGGCTTATTCTCTATCTTCCTGCAACATATCAAGCAAAGATGATTGACAGCAACCTTCTGTGTTTGTATCAAGTGTAGAAGTCAGTTTTTGTTGTTTCATCGTTGAGTGTGGCGTTCATATTTTAATCAAGCACTGCACATAGACACAGGCTTGATCTCACTGTAGGGTTGATTTAAGATGCTTCTCTCATTTACTGCCTCACACCAACAACAAAGAAGCATCTGACAACTGAGACCCTGCTAACCTTGGCCCTTACATTCCCACTCTCCACTAATACATCAGTGTCACAATCTGGCTTGTGCCGGTTTGCAGCGAGTCAAAGGAATTAACAGAGGGCTTGTTCACAACGTCAGAATCTTGACCCTTTGGACTGTATTCAAGGCAGCACATCCTTATGCCTACAAATCGAAATAGGTGAAAACTGACTCCCAGAATGATTCAAATACCACAGATAGCGTGCCATGGTGCTAAACAACAAATGTCGGTATATATGGTCAGGATAGGGGCTGAATCTGTTTTTGTTACTAAGGAAAAAATGACAACACACATGCACAGTTATTCAAATGTAGTTTTTAGTGGTATGTAGGCTTTCTTGTCAAATAATTAAATATAGGCTTGCAGATTCAATGTGGCTACTTGTATGTCACATGTAAATGCAAACAACTCCCGACTTAGGACTTAATGACACAGTTTTTGATGCAAAAAGTCTGCTGAATAACTTCTTACCACATATAACGGTATTAATTATAAAAGAGTGGTTTGGAGACTTTTCTTTTGGCATCAGGTTTGTTTTTCTGGCTTGAAAGCTTAAGCCTGACAGCGGGATGCTTTAAAGTTGTTGTTTTTTTTATTCCCCAATGCTTTGCCAATGCTGTTTTTTGTTCATATAAAGTTCATTTGATTAGCTGCTTGACTAAGCTGCCTTTTGATTGTTTATGCATGGAGGAGCTGCATACAAAGGCGACCATTGTTTTGTGTAACAGGAATAGAAGACACACAATATCCAGATGCCGGCAAGCCATTGATCTGAAGAGAGCACTTTACCTGCTGGTTATGTGGATTTACTGTCTTGTAGCAAATCTTTGAACATGTTAGGAAAGCAGGCGCTGTGCTTTAAAGAGAGACTTGAGTATTCAGAAAGCACCAGCATGAGCCACGAGCTTTCCAGGTACTTGTGCTGCGTCTTACTCAACAAGCTACAAAGCTATACCTGCCAGACTTAGTATGAATTCAGAAAGATAGTGAATTCTAGCTGCTGGTCTCATCCGTACAACTCTTCTATTCCCTTTGATCGACAGTCGCTGCTCTAATGATGCACACGATGGAAGCATTTTCTACAGAGTTTAGAAACTTTTGAAATGGATTACTTGACTTATACACTTATACACCGGACACTGGATAATAAACTGTTAAAAACCACATATTTTCTCTTTAAAAACTGTTAAAGAGTAGTGGATTACGTTACAGGATTGGTCACGCTGTGTTCAATGCTTCTCCCACACATATACCGTGTCTTCTCACAGGTTAGACACTGCTCTTTGCCCCCGAAGTGGGAGTGACATAGGAGTAGCTTCCGTAGCCCTCCCCTCGCAGGCATGTCTGTCTGTTATATTTATAACCTTGAAAGACTGCCAAATGAATATAAGCTCCTTCATGAGTAGTGTCTGTGATGAGTCATCTGGAGCTCACCTTGCATCCGTGAGCCTAACGGGCGAAGACGTCCCTTGAAAAAGTTTCTGTAATGAGATTTTTAATGATGTGCCTGTTCAAGCTGTTGTTTGTAATGCCCTGTATTCTGGGTGGAATAGTTGGATGTTTTGACTCAGTGACTTTATTTCAGTGATGATGGAATATCTATCTTTGTCTGTTAATGTTCCCTCATCGCAATGTAGAATATTTTCGCAAAATCATATTAGGCACGTGTAAAAATCTAGCTGTAAAACAAACGTACAGACAGGATTTTACAATAGTACATGTTCAAATATTGCAATTGATAATATTTTGGATGCTGCTGCCAACACATGTGGCACTGTCACAGTACGTATCTTGATGAATGATGTGAGTTTTCTTTATATGATCGAATAAGTCATAAGTAACAACTGTTTTATTGTGAAAAGTTTTGTAAAAGAAAAAAAAAAAAGACTTTTGTTTGTACACAATTGCTAAGTTCCTAATAGATTTATTGCCTATACCACAGAACCTTGTTGTACGGCTTCCTGATCCAACCTGGTGACACTAATTACAAACGACTAAAGATTTTGCCGAAGACTAGATTGATGGTGAGCCTACTGTGATTTATCTCCTTTTAAGGTTCACACTAATCAAAGCGAGGAAAAGAAAGAGCCTAAGCCATTAACATCATTTATTTTTGTATTTCTTTATTTTTTCAATTGCTCTTGCAAAAGTGTAATGCTTCTTGTACATCGCTGTATCATATTCTTGAGGACAGCTGCCGATGACTTCTGAGGGGGAGCCGTCATTATAAATAATTTCAAATTTGCCCCACACCTGTCAGGCAGTGCTGTGGATTCACAACTTCCCCCCAGGGAGATAATGATAGCCTTGGAAACTGATAAATGTGCAGGACGTAATCAGGCTCGCCAGCTCACCCAGGCTGCTCTATTCTGGGAGGTGCAAAGGATCCTGGGAACGGGTTGGGGGGGAGTGGACTTGACAGAGCTCAGGTGGATAAATAAAGAGAGGATCTTCTATAACCTTGTCTAGCCCTCCACACGGCTCTTCACATTCTTCACAGGCTGAGGTAGACAGGTCGTTTTTTTTCACTGAAGATACTGTACAGGTCCACACTTTCTTTAGTTTCTGAGACACTCCACAGAAAATTGTCCTTGTCAGGGTGGAATATTCTTTGAAACTGCTTTTAGAACTGGATAAGCTCTAAAAGCCATTAAATCATAAATAAACATTAATAATAACATTATCAACAGAATCCCTCTATAATGTGACTCTTGTGACCCCTTTACATGACAATAAACATGTTTATAGCCTGGTACAGAAGACTTAGTATCCAGAGTGGTCTTTTTTTAATTATTTTCTTCCATCTATACATTTGTTACCCCTGGGCTAAAGTTATGTAACTCCTCTTGTCCAATGTTTTTGTATTAGAAGAATCAGATCTGGCAAGATATTAATTCACAGCCAGGCTGCTTCCTCCAAATGGATGAAAATCCCAGCCAACACCACTCCCAGAACTTTATACATTTCTGTGAGCTCGCTTCTCCAAGATGGTAACATGCTCTGCCACTCAGAGTTAATTACATACTGGAGTGACTGTGAAGTAGGTGCACTGCAAAAAATAAAAATAAAAAACACCAACCAAACAAACAAACAAATAAACAAATAAAATAAAGAATGAAATTCAAAAATAAAATAAAAATAAATAAAATACATTTTCTAAATAATGATGTGATGTCCAGATGCTTTCTTCTTAAACATTATATTCATGAACCACTATTTCTAATCATCAGAATGATTTTTGTATCAATCAAAACACATTCCTGACAGTTTGTCTTTTGTTTTGATTTGAGTGCCCAAACCAAGAATCCTGAAAGACAGAAGATGACACAGGCCATGACTTGTTTTGAACACCTTTGCTGCTGCAGAGTAACATGCTAACATAAACAGATTCCTGAAAGCTTGGTTGCTGTATTCATCTGCACTTTTCAGGTATTTATGTTGCTGGACCAAGTGCTCAGTTTGCATTGATTTCAACTTGTCAGATCTTGAAGAAGACTTCTAGCTGCAACGCTGCACACTCTTATTTAACCTGTCTTAGACCATATCTCCCCTGATATCACAAAACCTGAGAGAGGAAGTGCTTTGGCTGTTAGAGTTTCAACTCTTCAAACAGGGATCATAATATCATCTATGGTATAATTCTCTTACAGACATTAATCCTTTTTTAGTGTAAAAGCTACATATGAGCGTGAAGAGAATTAGGGAAGATAAGGCTAATATTATTTATGAAAGTGTCCACTTGTGCAGTTGTAGGTCTTGGATTTTCCCACTTTTGTCTCAATAAACGTTCTATACACACTGCCCATGCACTTGTGCTTCACTGGTTAACAAATGTGTAAACAGAGCTGCAGTCAGACCACATGACCACAGGGAAAACCCACAGCCCACAAGAGACAACACTTTCACTTCAGCCAACATTCAACACCACAGGGAGCCTCCACACAACGGCCACCAGGTCCTGTAGACACCAGAGATATAGAAGTAAACGAAGATTACACTGCTGTGGTTTTTCCCTTATGACCAAGTCCAATTAATGCACTGTGTAATACAAAAGTTAAACTAAACTGTCAGAGGTTGTAAGTATGGTTCAGTGAAGCTGAAAACCAACACGACCTATTTTTGACTTCTTTTTACAACTATTTACTAAATTATTGAGTAAGTTACAGTGTTATTTGAAGTATAGCGTGATGAGATGTCGGCAATTTTCAGAAACGTTTGGTGCAAATGGACATGAAAAAATAGTTACACTGTATATTGAATCTCTGCATGAAATTAAATCCATACATTCCAGTCCTTGAATTAAAGCTGGAGATGGCAATAATTGATCTCATTGTATAGTAAGTCTAAAAATGAATAATAATCACGACAGTTTGAGTGCAGGGTTTTGACAAAGCACTACTACAGAGTGGCTCGGTGCTTTTTTTACTTCTTTGTTTGTCCATAACTGGGCTATTTTCATTATCTGTCGGCCACTTTTGCGCCACAATAGAAGGACATGCAAAGACATTAACACATTGCAAAGAACTAATTGAATCTGAATTAATTAGTGACTCTACACCAGTAGTAATGTTCTCTCACCACCCACGCCCCACCCCATGATGGATGCTTGTGAAGTAAACTTTGTCTGTCAACTTCCGTGACATCCGTCTCCTCATCAGCATTCCCACAGTCTCTGCTTCCTAATGCCTGGATCCGCCCTGATTTGGATCCAGGGTTAGCTGTGTGACATTTCGAGCTGATTAAGAATTTGCCTGGGCCGTAACCTTTGCGCAGCGTGAATCTGGCTGTCATTGCATTAGTGCTTCCATTATCATGCAGTCACATCTAATCTCACCTGGAGCGGGGCCCTTCCATGTGTACGGGGAGGCAGCTAAAAGCCTCCTAATGTATGTGGAGATCATTTGAATGGACTCTTAGACAAAGCTGAGAGGCAGGCGTTTAGCTGTGGCCAAATCAAATCACCTTCATTAGAAGATAGTCACAATTTCTGCCTGAATTACATCTCATTTGGTTTCTGTTTAATGCCCTGCAAGGGAAAGGTTTTATGCTGATGATGTTACCTTTCAAATTGGCTACTCATGCCAACCCAATATGTTGACACCTGATCTGAAGGCAATATTAAAAATGAACATCTAATTATCCTGCTATCGTCTTTACAGTGAAGTATTACATTAGATATGTAAAAAAAAAAAAAAAAGAAAAGTTATGCACAACTTTTCTTGAGGTGATTTTTTTCTTCTTTAAGAGGTATTGTGTATAAAGAAGCAAAAGGAATGAAATTAGTTTGTTCTCAATCAACTTCATTAACACCAATGTCAAACTCACAAGTGCCTCTTTTGCTTTTAGTGAGAGTCACTGTCTTCGCTCTGATTTCTGAATTAAAACAACTGCTTTTACTGTGTACGCTCAAATAAACGTCTGAGTCTGAACCCTGAAACTTTGAAATGCACATTGCTCAAGAATTGTGCCTCACCACAAACATATAGCTGCTCCTCCAGTGCAAATCCAAACTGTGTACATTTCTATGAACTCGGCTAATAATAAAACTAACATTTGATAAAGCTAGAGGAACAATCTGGGAGCTTATTATACCATTTAGAAAATACAAAGTGCATCTGCAAAGAGGATCAGCTGCAGCAGGTGGCAGCTAACCCAGAGGGACGGGTGGACGCCTGTCTCCGAACTGTAACGTGACAAAACGGACAAAAAATGACATGGACGCTCAATGTATTTGGGGATGAGCTGCCAAATGAAGAATCAGAGAATGTAATATTAAAGTTTAAACTGTAACAGGGGAACTCTACAAGTTTCAAGTACAGTCTCCGGAATATGTTTTAAAACAGACGTGCATACAAATCAGAACCAAAACAAACCAAGTAAATGCAAGGCCACACAAATGGGCTGTTTAAACTTTGGCCTTCATCTGTCTTCATATGTGTATGAGCTTATTGAGATTCCACTTCTCAACAAAACATCTACTGTTTGCAGAAGCTAATTAACCATTGCCCTCTATCTAGTAATGACCACTGTTTAATGCATTTATAAAAGCTGCATATTATACATTGTGTTTTTGTCAATGAATTCTGTGTGCATTCAAGGTCAGTGCAGCAGGTCAGAGCACAGTTTGGCCTCTGCTCAGCCAACTGTTGTCATAGTGTGTGTGTGTGTGTGTGTGTGTGTGTGTGTGTGTGTGTGTGTGTGTGTGTGTGTGTGTGTGTGTGTGTGTCATTAGTGAAATGAGGCGCTGAAGCTGGATGCAGATGTTTGGAGCGAGGGTGTTGGAGGGCACCCAGGATTAGCAGGTTAGCCTCCTGAACCCAGTGCTCACTGCTGCACCTGTCATTGATGCTTTAAATAGAGTTGACATGTTGTCACTCCGGTTTGAATTACAACCAATTTACCTTTAATGGCTGAGAGATGAGGGGTTGCGATAGGTCTTTAATGACACTGACCCGAATTGTACACAGTATCCAGCAGAGTCATGGTCATCAAAACTGTAAAACAGCTTAATTATCTATCTTATCCATCAGTGGAAAAGGACACATGTACATTTCAAATAGGATTAAAAAGCCTAAGCGTGTTCATTCTGGTAGCACTGGAGTCGAGCTGATACGACATTTGCTGTTCCACATAGTTTTCACATTTCACATAGTTTTTAGTCTTCAAAACTTTAAGATATAAAAAACAATTTGCAGACTTCTGTTTGTACACCAACTTTGAGCAGCATTCACAGTGGAAATTAAAGTCATCTGCAATGCAATATATCACTATAATAACACTATTTACCTATTTACAGCACCCAAAACAACACTACTTAGTCGAAAGTTATTAATGTGTGGGTTGCATGCATTTGTGAAGAAAAAAAAACAAAAACAAAAACAAATCAACAACAAAAACATAAATATTCAAAAAATGTATATAATATTTATAATACAAGGTCATCTCCTGGTCACTAGGTTGTGTAAGCATTGTCACTAGAGTTCTTAATGCCACTTTATCCATTCAAGATGAAATTACAGTTAGACCTCTCAAACAAAGAGAGGCCTGTGCTGTCCCTCTCCACTTACTGAGCGTCCTTGGGATGAAGTCTGTCTGTCTGGCACACTCAATGTGCCCCTGTCAGCACAACAAAGGTGTCGCTTTCAGTCAGAGGTGGCCATCAACATGTCGCCTTAATGATTCTGACATTGGCTTGGACACTGTGTGGAGGAAGGAAGTCGGAGGGAAACACTCATGCTGCTGTTTCTAAAGATGACATGTCTTTCACTGCTGTCAATCAAACTCTCACACTCTCATATACCACATACAGGACAGGTTTATGAGTCTCATTTTACTTCCTCTATGTCTTCCACATTAAAATGGAATCCAGTACAAATTATGTTTTTGGCCTGAACAACACTCTTTGCATTTGCCTATTCAAAAATATGTTGATGTCTCCAGCTCCACAGAACCAGGTGAAAGTTACCTTGAGCTGCCCAAATCCAACAAACTAAACACACAATCCTGCATAAAGGCTCATTTATCTTATAACTTATTATCCGTCACTTTGGATTTGTTCACATACAATAACATGTCCCTGCAGAGCTACCATAGATGTTCTCTGACTCTAGAAAGCAGGTGCACCACAAGAGGTTAAACATTCAAATTCAAACTATGATGCAATATGAACATTGTGTCATCAAACTGAACAACTACAATTAACAGAAATAAGTAAACTGGTCTTAAACACCAGCTCTTATCTGTCTGGCAAAACTAAGAGGCATCTTGTCTTAATGGATGGGATCTCACTCTTTAAAAAGCATTTGCTAAAACATGAAATATCCTCCATCTCTTGACCTGCTTTTCCTGCACTCAGAAGATTAAAGCAAGATACACACATATTTTGAGGAACTGTAAGGCTAAATTGACTTCAAAGGAACCTATAATGAGTGCAAAAGTTCTACTTGTGCCATAAGCGATATTTTAAGCTACTTGATCTCCTATTGGTTGTTTAAATGAGGTTGAGATGCGCTGGATTACCCGCTTGATTAGTTACTGATAGGTAGCTCTCACTGACACACAAATAACTTTTTAAACAGTACACAAAGCGCTGAATGATTGATGCTTCCATCGCAAATGAAAAATCCCAGATTCATGACATTTTTAAATTAGACCTGTTCTCTTTAATATCCTAGCTTATTTTAAAAATACACAAACATCATTCAATTGCTTTTCTGTATACTATATTTTCATCGGTTTACTTTGAACGTAATGGTAAATCATGACAAAGGTAAGTGACAATTTTGGGTAAATGCCATCTACACACAGTATAACACAAGGTTTTCCCACAGAGCATCTTTTAGCGTTCATTTTTATGTATAACACTTGATAAGGTCCCTGCAGTTTTCCCCTCTGTTGTTCATGAATAAAGAGTAATTGCTGCATTTATTAGAATCTCACTTGTTTCACACGCTCTGACTTCACAGGGAGACATCCACTTTGAATGTGCCTTTGATATGCGCCATTTCTAAACTCAGCTCAAAACAATGTAAACACTTAGCATTTATCAGGCGACACACTGCTTCGACAGCAACCCCTCCAACTAAACATCGCGGCGTCTCCCGGGAGCAGCTTTTAGGGCCTTCACTTTCCAGTTGTTTACTTCCTCTGGCAGCAACCGTTCTGCCGCTCGGCTACTGAGATCTATGGAGCTGAATTATTCATCACAGCGCTCATTAAATATTATTTGCAAAGCAGAACAATGACATTCAAAGGATTATGAACACAAATACAGACCACATTGTCCCTTATCCCAAGCATGCCCTTAACATTTAAACTCTCCAGTGATGTTTTTTGTGGTGTAGGCAAGCTCCAGTTGTCAGGTGGCTATTGTGAGTGCTAATAGAATTGATTAGTCTTTTCTATGTGAGGTTTTGTTATCTTCTCAGACACTATATGCCTGCCAACATGCAGCAAAGCCACAAAGAAAAACAGCCACCAACAAGCTTTTCTCTTGTCTTCTTTTGCTAAAGTAAAAGGGAACTTATTGAACAAAAAAGACTGTTTAACTGAGCAATATTAAATTAAAAAAAGTTAGCCTGGATGCAACTTTTATTACATTCTCCTGTTGACATTACAGCACATTACAAAAGTTAATTAAAAGTTATTTACTTTAAACCTTGTGCAACTTAAAAGTACCTGATGTAAATTCAGCCAACCTGAAAAGTTGATTGTTGGAGTAGCTCTTGCTCAGTTGATTTGGTTGATTAATAACAGTTTCGGATCCAACAGTGATGGATGAAAAAACAACTTTGGGTGTGAACATAACAGCTTGTGAAAGAAAATCATTAATCATCCATGCATGCAAAGTCATACTTCTACTGAAAAGATTAGAGATGACTAAACCAAGAAAGACTGTGTAGAAAAAAAGGGTTCATTAATAGGATGAGCTGTTTTGGTCTGCTTGATAAACTATGCATTGCTTATGAATGTTTTGATGTGTTTGCAGAATTAATTTGGCAAAAATGTCTCAGAACAAGAATTACATACATAATTAACAAGCTGGTGAGAAGGCAAAATGTAAAAGTTAAATGGGCTAAAAGGAACGTACACAAAGTCCTTTAATACACAACATACTCAACGTATTTCAGGTCAGAGCTTAAATAAATATTCTTTGAACCAAATAACCTCCAAGTACAGAAAGAACAGACATCAACAAAATGCAGCAAATGGAAAAAGAGAAACCAATTTAGAAGAAGACTAGCCAGGAAGTGCTCAGCAAATCTGGGAAGTACTTCAAGTTCTGAACATTCAAATTCAGTTGAACATATATGAATTTTGGCAGGTTTCCTCTGAGATAGGATATTTGAGACCAACTTACAAAAGTATATTGGAAAGGATCTTATCAGGGATTTGCATTTGCGACATTGGGATGGATGGGTTAAATGCAGAGAATGGGGATAAATAAACAGTCTCTTAACTTACTGACCTTAATTGTTGCTACAGTAACCCAATCACCCTACTACAAGACACATTCACATTTTTCACTGCAATCTCAATTAAACAAGCACACAGAAGTCTCTGCAGACTAATAAAAGTGTTTAATTTTGCCCAAATAATGAATAATAATTACAAAACACACAGTCTTGGCATTGTAGAGCGTGATCCTAACCATTATTTTAACAATTACTGCGACGCCCCACTAGTGATTGTGTTAATGGAGCAGGAAGTGATTCTGTATCTGTTTGACTAAAGGCCTGATCAAGACAAAGCTCAGCTTTCTCCCAGTAATTACCCCCCTTTTCTGCTACAGTTTTAATTTTCTTAAGGAATCTGGGTTTTTTTTTTTTTTTTTTTGAAAATGTAAATGGGTCCATTTTATCTTAAATGACCAGTGATAGTCTTTTCCAGTGAATGTCATGCAACATTAACGCAGTGGTGACTGATGTCTTCTACTGGGATATTCATTAGCCATGCATTAATATGTTTTGCATCTAATACCATTTTTCTCTGGCAGCTCCCGAATGATCCTGTTGTAGATAAATCACCTCCAGGCTTTTTTTTTCTACATTGGTGTTGTAATTCATATAATTTCCCCATAATCATAACTCATGCTGTCACCATAATTAGTTAACTGTGTTTAATCACACGCAAAATTGATCCCGGGATAAGTAATGTTTCTTGCAGTCTCTACCCAACTGTGATTCTGCTTCCTACTCATTTGTATCTGTGCTGTGTTAATGACTGCTTGTGGCCGCAGTATGGAAGACAGCGGGAGCTCGGGGTTTCAACTATACAAGGTTTGGGCAAATCAACAACCTAATACAGACCCAACCTTAATCAATAATTCCCTTTGCCTTGTTCCATACACCTTTGAGGAAAACAAGTGTGGGGAAGCTGGAGAGGCACACAAAGAGGCATGCATGTTATTATTCAGCCTGATCTCTCTTGGGACGCCCCACTATTCCACTTCTTCCTCTCTGTTTTTCTCTCGCTGTTTAACCCTCGCTATCTGCATTGTCTCTGTCAGTATCAAAACATGCACACGTCCAATTAATTAGTCCCACAAGTCCTGGATGAGTTGACGATAACAGTTCCTCCTCAATTCCAGACTTATACCCAGCTCTGCACATCCCATCGCCGCATAACTTCCTCAGGTGCCACTTACTACTCAGTTCGATTGGAGTCACTTACCCACTTTTACGAATAGTGCAATACAAACTTAAAGCTTAAATTGAATCAAAAGTAGTGGTGTTCTTGCCTGGCTGAAAGTGGCAAAAAGTGTATGTACATAAACAATGATTTCAATCTATTTAGTGCTAGGTTTTCAATATCTCCAGCATTGTATTGATGAGTGTCTTTATTTCCTGTCTGACTCTCTAAACTAGGGCTGCACCTTCATCTCACCGAGTGTTGCTTCAGACTTTTCAGACATTCAGATTGCTTGTTTGTATGGAATAATAAAAAAAAGAATTCAGAAATCTGGCCACAAAACGTAAGGATCACGTCTGACTGTGATTATAAAGTCATGTTGTATTTCTTCCGACGCTGGACTTTGATTTTCTTGTTGTGATGTGTGTCAGTCCAGTTCAGAGGGTACATCCTTGTCCTGACCAGACCAAAGGAAGAAGAAGAAAAAAAGAAAGAAAGAAAAAAAAAGAAAAACAGACATGCTGGGGTCAGTTGTGGATGTGGAATTATTTTTCTTTGAGACTCTACACTATTATTTCCTCTATAGGAAAAAGCTGCCAGCCACCAAGGTGGACAATTATTTATTTACCACATGCATTATAGATAAAGTCTGCAGTCAATACGGAGCATAAATATTCCACTGGCTAGCACAGAGGCATTCAAGTGGACACCACGGTCGAACATGCTTCCTTAATATCCCAGGATTCAAGGCATTTTTCTTTCATGTGAAACTGCTTTTCGCACACATTCCTGCTTGTCTTTCTTTTTCTGCAAGTACACTAGGGAGGTAAAAGGAAAACCATTTTGTAGCCAAGTCTTTTTCCCCTCTTTGCACAAAGCACAGTTCCTTCCAAAAGTCCTACATCATCTTTCACCCTGAAGCATGGAACCACTTTCCAGGTTTTCGGAGCACTTTGAAATAATATGCTGAAGTGCATGAATTTTGCAGGCTTGGATGGGAGGAAGAGGAGGGGGCAGGTGTGTGTGAGTATCAACTCATGCATGTAAACATAACTCGAAAAGGGGTTGTGTAAAAGATGATGCTTCTTGATGGATTCTTGTAAACATGATGTTGTTTATTTTACATTGAGGGCAATATGTTAAACTGTCTAACTTGAATGGCTTCTCCAACCTGGTCTACCAAGTGGGATCCTAAAATGTATTTCTTGATTTATTGTTGTCAATAATATAAGATTTTTAAAAAGGGCCTGACTGTGTGGTCACTCTGCAGACCACCAAAAACTCACCAGGTATTTCAGAATGAGTTAATGGGGAAGGTACAGCCACTCTCCTGAAGAGATGAGTTAACAGCACTAGCATTTAAAATACATATAGGTCTAGCTATTAAAGGCTATCCACAGACGGTGGATGCTTTTATGAATGGACACAAACCCTCAGACCTTTAGAAAAGTTTTGTTCACTGGTCAGAACATGTCAGCCGTCACATGTTCTGACCAGTGAACAAAACTTTTCTAAAGGTCTGAAGTTTTGTGTCCATTCACTTGTTTAAAGATTTCCATCTAATGAGATCGAGGATTAAAGCCTTGATTTTGCTGAAGCTGTGCAGTAGCTGTTGTGGTGGTTTTCACTGCTAAAAGCACAAAGCATCAAAAAAAATGACACTACGTTGCATCTTTGGTAAACGCTCTGTGGTTCCACCAGTGTGCTTTCCAGAAGGTAGAGCAAAACAAAAGACCACAGTCTGTTTACTTTTGCGTTTCCCACGTTTCGCAAAAAAGTTAAAAGGAAAACACAAAAGGACAATGTTTATTTTTGTATTTTTTGTAATTAAACATATCTTGTTCTCAACAGTGATATCAAAAGAAGAAAAATGACATAATATTTATAGACAATGCTGCTTGATGAAGCCGGTGAGCGTCTTTACAGCCAGACAAAACATCATCTTTGTTTTTGTGCTTTATTCTCAAAGGTACAATAGTTTGCTTCGTATATCTGCATATCTTATCATTTTTGCTCTCAAAACCTAATTTAACATATTCCAGAGGCAGAAGCACAAATAAATAAACAACTAAAGTGAATTTCAGCAGGAATGCACATAAATGTCACACCAAGACACATGCAGTAATTTCTACAAAATCTTCCGGTGAGGTAGCGGCTTATCGGGAGCAAAAAGGATCCCGTCTCATCACACAAACAAAACATGAAGTCTGGGAATGTCATTGTGTGTAAATCTAGGGGGCTACTCCTGAGAGGGGGGTGGTCGCCCGGACAGCCATCACCTGACAGCTCGGCGCTATCTCTGTCTGAACGAGGAACAAACGGAGCAGATACAGAGCATCGGCGGGGGGGCCCAGGGAAAGGTGCTCTGTGGTAGAAGCTGGACCAGAATCCTTGATGTATTCTGGTCCAGACAAGTCCACCAGGCCCAGCGCCGCAGCCACGACTGGAGCTGTCAGCGCAGATAGCAACCGCCGCCGCATAGACGCTTTCATCTGACAGCTGGTGGGGTAGACGAGTGGGATAGGAGCAGGCGAAAATGTGCTTTTACAACATCTACATACACACATGGCTTCCCAGATGCAGTCAAGTAATATCATTGTTCCCTTAAAAGCTGTATTCAAAGTTCATTTAAATGCTAATTTGCTCCCAGGATACACTGCGGTAGTTGCTTAGGTGCTGTGGTGTAACCATGGGACTATAAACACGCTTATTCACTGCTTATGACTGACTGTTTGTGATTTAAAAGCCATTGTACAGGACAGATGAAGAGTCGCTGGTTTTGTAAAACTGGCAGAATCTGATCTTTGTTTATGGATTAATATGATTATGAATAGCATTTCTTTGCTGATTTGACCTTTATATGAAGTACTTTCAAAAAACAAAACAAAAGTAGGTTATAAATAAATAAAAAATAATGTAAAAAAGCCGCTCTCCTGCTGGGTATTATTACTTTCAAACTGGAGAGTCTGAATTTGGATTGAAATAAAAAGCCTATACCATTTGTCTGTTGTGCCCTGGAGTCTTCCTGCTGTGTATCTTGTTAAAACATGTTTTGCTCCTGCTCTCTCCATGCAATAGTATCATTAAGGGTTGACAATATGCAGCCATTTGAGAAAGAATATGTAATAATGCACATTTTATCTATTGCTTTATTGGTTTGTTGCCGTGGGACGTATAGGAGGACATGCTTGTCTCATTTAAGGTAATTATTGCACGAACAGCATGCTAGGATGTAGTTATTCTTTTTTTGTACTGCATAGAGAATTGAATTTGTTAATATAGGAATAAATATGACTTGTTATATTTTACTCAAAATCTAAACACACATAGACACGGTGGTAATTACTCCAAAAAGCATGAATTTTAACTACTTTGGGTTCCATTGTCCATTTAGAGAGATAGTCCTTACTGGCTCCTTTATGGTAATGGTGCTATTGGCCTTGTATTCAAGCTGTTACAGTTTTAAAGCACTCTCTATAAAAAGTCCACCAGGAGTTTTAGGCTCAAGGCTCATAAACTTTCACTTGCTGCTAATATTTATTTTATTATGTATTTATTTATGTATGAAAAACTGGGCCACATCTCAGACCCTCTAAATCTAACTCAATCTGGTGCGTTACTAGCAGATTGAAGCCTGTACAAAACTTTGATTGGTCTCAGAAATAAAATACAATGTTATATTCTTCACTTGATATTTCTTATTGTTTGCTCCCTAAAATGAGAAATTACTGTTACTTATTTATTTGCAACAAACTCTAATTTTCCCATGCACTGACTCCATATTCCTGACTCTGCAGATTCCAGCCAATCACACACACACACACAGTCACATATTACTCAGCCTCACCCAACATCATTGAATTAGAATCGCTGACACCAGCTGCAATTCATAAATAGACCAGACTTACACAATGGACACATCTCATTGCTATCTTTTTTTTTTTTTCATTTTCTCAGTCTTCCTAGTCACTGTCCAGCTGTCTTTCCCCTGACAGAGGCGACAATACACCTAAAATTTAACCAGCTGCAGAGAAAGTGTTATTTAGAATTCACAGAGGACAGTTTTTGGTTCATGCTTGGGGTTGAACATTTGCATTTGCCCTTATGGTTGTCTATTTTTCATAATTTATACACCAACCACCAACTGTGCTTGAAATCATTCCGCCAATCTTTAGGTACACTCTACTTAAGTGTCGTATAGACCCCTCCACCTGCAATGTCATCAATCAAGTAACATGCCCATCGCAGCAAGAAAAGCAATATTTACAGATCATATATGAAGTCTACCTGTGTTGGCTGCTGTGGTGTTTCCATTACCACATATGGAGCAAAAATGTTATATATGTATGCCTCTCTATAAATGTGACATGCATTTTAACTTAATAAAGAGAAAAAGTGCCCATATCACTGAATATTAATGCAAGCCCTGGTGCAAGAAAAGTTACACACAGTTACAGGTGGCTAAAGTTAAAAATACCCAAGCTGCTTAGGGACATTCATGCATTTTTAACCTTAAAATGCTTGGCTAAAATGTGTTTATGCTGAGACATTCATGTTATTGTCTGGATCTGTCCTCATAGAATACATATTTATTCTCATTCAAAAGCATAAGTCTATCTAGGCACCCCAAAGATACCCATTAGTACACCCCGCAGCATTAATCTGGCAGATGCACCACTACCATTAGACTTTTGGTGTATCAGATGAGGGCTATTAGTGTTGATTTTCCCTCAGTGGCTGATGTCCTGTTTTGGTCATTACCCTCCGCACCTACACGTAAACCCCATATAACACGTCCACCTCTTCTCAGCGGGGTTTCAAAGACAAAAATTGGTTTTACCTTGCATTTTGTTGATAAAAGCAGTAGGTGGTGTTTGTAGAAAGGAACACTCTAAATATTAATTATTAAATTGAGTTGTTGCTTCCTGTTGCAAGGAATATAATCAGATATTTTGGTGAGAACATTAAGTATTCAGTACAAGCCAGTAATGGAAAGGTTATTATGAGAAAAAAAAAATAAAAAATGGAAAAAAGCATTTGGATGACTTGCTTCAACTTCATGTACTTGTGTTGGAGAAGTACGTAAAGAATGGCGGCATAAATCTAACACTTCCCCTTCAGGACAGGACTTTTGACGGTGCACCAGAGCGCCCAGAGGGGTATTATCCCATGCAGCCCTGAATGGATAGAGTATAAGAGGCTAGGGACTGCAGTTGACACAAAAACTAACATCACACAGCGCTGGGCCAATGCTCCAGGCCATTGACATGTCTCACGGTTGGTTTCCTGTAAAGTGGTGAGGTAGCGTCTCTTGTAATATTATGCGGGCCTCTGAGTTGAATCTGAACAGGTGCTGTATTGGATGTTGCACAAAGAGTTGCGTGATGACAGAGAAGTGGGGCATCCCTGAGCTGCTTGAATAAATAGCTGAAATAGCTCATGCACTTAGGAGAAATTCATCCTTGTCAGAAGTACATTTAGTTTTAAATGTGTCCTATCTTCCACTAAATCCGTGTCAGGCTGTTTAGACACCACTCCACATTGAAGAGATTTAATTTCTGACAATCAGTATGTTTAGAATCAAAAAAGTAAAAAAAAAGAGAGAAAGAGAAAAAAAAAAAAAAGCTTGTAAGCATTGCAACTTGACACAGATATACAAGAAAAAGAGTAAAAGAGATGAGATGATAGCAAATCACCAAATAGGGCGTAGTATTTTGTTGGAGAAGTGACAAGATTTGACAACTATTGTCTTGGAACAAAAATAGATCTTTGCATTGTAAGCCCAGCAGGAGACCAGCTGGACCATTGTCAGACAATCTGAGCTCCAACAAACAACAGAACAAAGCTCACTGACGTCATTAAGTCTCATTTCTTTCTCCTCACCTGCCTTGCCTGTTGGAGCATTTCACATTTATTTAAAAGCAGTGGTGGATACAAGTCCATTAAGAAAAAAAAAAAAGACAGAAAATACTTGAAAGAACAGACCCTTTAAATTGAGTATCTTTGGAGAAAAAAAACACTTTTACTTTAAGTGGTGTAAGGATGGACACCATGACCCAGTGGAAGGGCGTCTGTTGGGTGTTCGGTCTAAGGTGTCCTCAACCCAAAAAAATAATTTGTGAAAGAAACAAAGAGAGAAAGTTTTTAGAGTTTTAAATGAAGTCCTTGTGTTATCTACAGCCGCTAATGGGGTCAGTAAAAACACATTTTTATAACAAACAAGGCCTCAGTGGAAACGTGTATTCAATGAGAGTTATTTACAAGCATTTTCTCGTCGACTGCTTTTCCTTTTCTGCTACTCATTTGTACTCTCCTTGAATTCGGCACTTCCAAGTTCAAGAGACCAAGCACCAAAATGTGGGCCATCAAGTATCTAAGAGACATGAACAAATACAGAACTACGCTTTAATTGAGTACAAACGTGGTCATAATGTTAAGGCTGCTCCTGTGGTTTTTGAGGTCAAAGTGCTGAACCTCCTCAAGGTATTAAAGGTGTTCTAGTGCTTTCTGTTTTTCAAGTCTGCAGTTCCACAGGTTTTGCACTTTACTTCGGAGCTATTATTCCTCTAAACTATGCCAACATGTATTATTTTGTGCCTAAAACTCATTCCCAATTAAAGCACTTTATCTTTATGCCTGAATAAAACATTTGCAGCGAGTCCTTCCAGTTCCGCTGCATTATTTATCACAGCGAAGAGTTCCAAGGACTTTTTCTCTCAGTTAAACTGGATTTATCACTGGCCTCGTGGCTTAGAATAGCAGCCCACAGGTCTTTTTACAGACCTGGGCTTCTATGTTTCAAGTCTGAACAGCTGATATGAATGTGTTACTGCACTGTTAAGCAGGTGGAATGCTATATTTCTAGCTCAGCTCCCTGTAATGTATACCTCCTCCAGTGAAGTCATTAAGATTCCACCTGGACGACCTTCTCTCAACACATTTCTTTAAAAAATACCAATATGATTTTTTTTTTTTACTGTTGTATGAAAGACGTACTTCTGTCATTGTACGCACCAGGGTTTGGCCAGCAGGAGACGTAGCAAGGCAGATGCTGATATATTTGCTTTAATGAGGCTCACAGTCAGTGTCCTCTGCTGATATTCAACATGTTTGGATGACAAAAATAAGAGAAGAAAGTGGTTCAAGCTGAGATGTATTGCTTTTCGAGTTTGAATCGACTTGAAGCTAAGTGTGAACGTTACGGGCTTGTGGCTGCTGTCACAGGATTAATCAAAAATCCTTTAGAATAAATAAACAGATTGCAATTTAGACCTTTTTTTTTTTTTTTCCTTTTCCTCCTGGGGGGGGGGGGGGGGGGGGGGGGGGGGGGGGGGGGGGGGGGGGGGGGGGGGGGGGGGGGGGGGGGGGGGGGGGGGGGGGGGGGGGGGGGGGGGGAAGGGGGGGGGGAGGAAAAAAAAACCCTTCCCCCCCCTCCCCCCCCTCCCCCGGGGGGGGGGGGGGGGAAAAAAAACCCCAAAATATTTTTTTTTTGGGGGGGGGGGGGGGGGGGGGGGGGGGGGGGGGAAACCCCGGGGGGGGGGGGGGGGGGAGGGGGCCCCCCCAAAAAGAACGGGGGTGGACAAAAGGTTTTTTTGGGGGGTACAAAACCAACAAGTTTTTTGGGGGGGGCGGGGTTGTACTCACGACCTTCTTGTTTTGAGGGGGGGCGGACAACCCCTCTGACACGGTACCGCAATTTAGACCTACTGAGAGTAAAAGATTTAAATAATAGATAATTACAAGTCATGGATAAAGAAAATTACAAATTGGGAATCAGACTCGGTCCCCTGTGGTAATTAGAGAAGATACAGAGGAGCCTTAACTTTATCTGCAAACTACTGGCAACTGTAATAAGATTCTGAAGCTAACTTAATTTAGGCTTTCTTTTAGGCCTTTTGTTTAACCAATAACGTCACTTGTTCGAAAAAGATAAAAAAACGAAAACTTTGGGGCCGTGTTCAATGTAGTTTTATTGTTAACATTGTCAAGAGGAATCAAAATGTTTCTCTCTTCTCTTAGCATTAAAAACACATAAAATAAAGTCGAAAAAATAAGATTAAAATAGAATAAAGGAGCACTAGATGATCAGAAAAATGGACAAAAAAGACAAAAATTGCGCCATCCACTACACCATTTCCTGTTGGTCTAGTTGTCTTCTTGCCTCTAGACAGATTTGTTCAGGTCTTGAAAAAACACCGATGACATGGCCATCAGCTTCATAATGAACAATATGATCCTGTGGCCCACAGTGTACGTGGAATTCCCCTTCAATACAACAAAGCCCCTCCTTTGTTCAATGCACTGTATTTGAGAACTCCGATCTTTGTCCCCATTTTTAAACCAGTACTTGTTTTGTTTTGGCTAAGCATCCATCCATTTCCCCTGCATTACTGCCTATTAAGCTCGGAATTTGGCAAACATCACATGGTTCTCATACGAATGCTGTTGTTTCCTCATTGTCCTGCATGACCCTTCTCCTTGTTCCTCAGAGCCTGGTAAAAGCGAGTCCTAGAAACCGATCCCCACCTGTGATCTCATTGCTCAGACCACAGGAGAGCGGGCTGGATGTTGGAGGGCCGGAGCAGAGCTGCAGGGGATTGAGGGAAGCAGGAAGAGGGTTAGGTTACAGCAGCGGGAGAGATCCGAGCAGCAGAAAGGTGTTGATCTGCCCGAGCGCTTAGCCGAGCCTCTGTGCGCCTCACACACTTTTCTACCAGCGCTCACAAAGTTCACAGACTTCTACAAAGGTGAACAACAAGCCACAAAACCACAGGAAGTCATCGTCCGACTCACCCACTGATACGGTAATTAGCTCCTTTATGTCTCCCATAATGTTAATAACAGGTGTGTTACTTTATATTGTTAAATTCTGTACTGTGCAGAGTTTTTGAAAGATTACAGTCAGCGGTAAGAGTTCAAAACTTCTTCTTAGCAGCTTTTACAGTTTTTTATTATAATTTAAAATGAATAACTTATTATATGTAGGTGTTGTTGGTCATTGGGTTCTTGTAGAGAGTTTAGCTGTATTCAGTTGTACAGGACCTAGAGGTTGTCACTGACCAAAAATAAATAAATAATAATAATAATAATTCATGAAAAGCTGTTGATATTATTGATATTATCTGTTTTTATTAATGACAGTTATTAAAGCATAAAAGAAAATGCCAAGAGCCATTGGTGTGACTCTTAAATATATCAAATTTGCAAAAATACAGTCAGAAGCCAATTAAACATACCATGAATTAATTATGAATATATTTATGGTTTACTAAAACTTTTCACTTTTAATCGAGTGTATCACCTCAGGGTGTTTTTAACCTTCCTTGTGCCAGTTTTGTTTGTCATATTTGATTATGTGGCAGTTTGTTTTGACAAATGAATCACAGGCCGTGTTTCAGCAGCTATATTTAACACCATCTTGGTTTAAAAAATAAGCCCCATGTCCCCTTTGATCAAACAAAGGGGACATGTATACGAGGACTTTGAATTCCTCAGCCGCTCTGTGACTAGTAATAACAGATATCAAACAAAGGCATCAAAGCTTCTCAGTGTGAAAGCAGAACAACATCCTTTAGTTGTAGACTATCATCTTGTCATCAAGCCTTTTAAAGCTCAGATTCTCGAGGAAG
The DNA here is from genome assembly GCA_036850595.1 of Rhyacichthys aspro. Taxonomy (NCBI): domain Eukaryota; kingdom Metazoa; phylum Chordata; class Actinopteri; order Gobiiformes; family Rhyacichthyidae; genus Rhyacichthys; species Rhyacichthys aspro. Next base: position 14,296,329 of record CM072169.1, on the reverse strand, counting down.
GTTGTGTTTTCTTTGTCACGCTGTTTTGACGTGTGACAATATTGCCTTGGATATATGACCACATTTCCCACTCAAGCCTTGTTGGTGGCACGTCTTTATGAACACAACCCCATCCCCAGACATTGATTACTCAGTCTTTCACAGCATTTTCTCAGAAGAAGTTGTGCAAATTGGAATGCTTAGATACACAAACAGCTTGGATGGAAACAAAATGCATGTCCAATGTTTGTTACCAGGAAACTGGAAGCTCTTTCTTTACAAAACAATGGGAAGTTTATCCAAGACTTCTGAAGACGTGTTGGTGGAGAGGATTACAGGCAGAGCTGCATCCAAATTCCTGCTTTGAAGCTGAAGTTTATCGGGGAGACAGTGAGTGTCAGGCAGTCAAAAGTTATTACATGGCAGGAAGTGTGTGTTTGTTGAATTGAATTTAGCTGACGCGAACAAACAATCACCCCGGGGCGCTTTGACGTTTCTCATGTCACTCAACATGTCAGAGGAAGATGTCATGGGATTACAGCATGTGGGACGAGCAGACGTTACCTGCTCTGACAGGACAGCGCCTGGGCCCATAATGAGCACCAGATAAGTACGTGAGCAGATCTCCTCTCTGCGGGCCGGTTGTCTTGGCTGAGGAGGCCGTTTAAAGTGGGTTCCAGCCCCAGGGCAGAACTGAAATATGCAGGAGGAACACACAGTTGCACACACATAGGAAAATGAAGCAGCCAGAGAGGTCTACATAGTTTCCTCGGAGTTCGTTTACACAAATGAGGCGAGACGTATTGAGGCTAAGCCATAACTTTCCCCTTTCTGGAAGTTGCAGCAAACTGTGGACAATCCAGGGGTGGGGTTTTCAATTAGGAACTCACATACTGATCTCATTGGTTGGCTTCATATCCCTATTTACATTATCTTTTAGGAGTTTTTTTTAGCTCATTGTCTTAAATCCTTTGTTCTTTTCTGAATGCAAAGAGTTTTGGCTGCATCCCCAGATTATAGTGATTATTCCGATGCAGAATCTGTTCCACTCACACTAATACTTCCAGTTAACTGCATTCCTTCTCATTTTAGAGACTCTTAACCAGATTGCACAACTCAGTCACATGGGGCTTAAGTTTAGAAGAACAACATGGATGCAGTTACCTGGCAGCTGTTGGCATATTAACAACAGACTGTGCTTGTTTATCGTCAGACTTTATACAAAAATATATTGTACTGTAATATACAAACAAATGATCCATTCATTTTCCTACTTTGTGACTGTGATCGCTGTGAGAGACTATTTTCAATGAGGACACAGTCAGACATTAGCATAGACCTTAATGAACTTGTTTAACTCTGTACAGCAGTGGCGTTATCTTTTCTAGAAATACATTGTTGAAATGGATGCGAAATAAGTGAAATGAATGAAGTCTGTGTTTTTTGCATTCTATTTCGTCTGTATGTTTGTGGAATTCTAGGGCAAGCAACACGTGGCATGTGTTTCAAAAGACTCTGCCAAGATACAACGGAAAACAGTAGAGGCAGTGAGGTCTGCCAATGGCTGGATGCATCAAATCTTTAATGAAAGCTTAAGTCCCAATCACTGAGGTTTGGTTGCTGCCAGCTAAATTCTCTTTTCCTCTTTAAGGCGCCTTCTGTCAGCCACAACCAACGATACAGATGCCAGAATGAGTTTATTTCTCAGCTGTGAAATAAACAAAATGATGCCATGACTCATAAACAGCGTTAACATCGTTGTTCAGTTTGCTCATTCCACTCAGTAAACAAGATAAATGACTTTTATTGACGTCGTTTACATAAAATCAAAAAGAAGTCAGGGACGTTTAATTATGATACTGACACTGACATTGTGCAGAAAAGGAGGAGAAACCTAAGGATATTTGAGCTGCCAGACGACGCTGACGAGCTGTGTCACTATGGGTTTGGAAGCTTCGCAGGACAATATTTGGAAGAAGATCTAGCAGTCAGTTCAGGGTGTTGATATTTTGAAACCAGCTTCAGTTTCAGCTCTTTGGAAAACACGGGCAATGCTGTCAGTTTGCCAAAAATAATTTATGGCAGCATTATTAAGAAACTTTTTATTTTTTTCTCTCTCTCTCATGGAGGATTACATTGGTGCATTATGTCAGATTCATCTTGGGTTTTAGTTACTTCATTGATTCAAGACATTAAGGCTGAGCACCAAGTTGCAGAATTTTAGACTTTCTCAATTCACTTTAATAAGTCAGTACAATGCCATATAAATAGTGTTTTCTATTTAGCTATGTAGCTTTTAGAATTTCCACAACATTGTGGTGCATGTTAGTTTTGTGAATATAATGAATATGTTGTCTGACACATGGAAATTGTCAAATAAAGCTACAAAAACATTGTGTGTGCCATAAACACAATGTAAACAGTGTATTGTGACCTGGATTGTGTATCGAAAAGGTTATCACAGTCCAAAATCAAAAAATTGTTCAGGCACAGGGAATGAATTACTGCTCTATTGTGCTGTAGTGCAAGTGTGTGGAGAGGTAGGAAGTATGTGTGGATTTGGGGTAGGTCATGGCTATACGCATGAGATAAAGGCAGAGAGAGCAGATATTAGACTTGCTGATAGATTAGACACAGTAGCACTGTTGCAGGCATAATTCAACAAAAAGTATGAGCTTCAGTTTGACCTGTGAGACACCTGTAGGAAACTAGGTCAACTGTTTCTTTGCCATAAATAAACTGTAGTGTGGACAACATTCTGTATTTGGCTCTGAGGTCACATGTGTCGCTCCAAAATGTGGTAAATGATGAACTTGGGAAAAAAGTAAACATGAATATTTAGTGTAGGTCATCATGATGACTTACAAGAACTGTAAAACACAGTGAACACAGTGATTTCGAGCAAAAAAACTAAACCTCTGACTATAACTATGACATGAGATTCATGTTCGTTCTTTATAAGGTTATCTTCCAGTTCTACAAAAGGTACAAAGTGGCTAAAAGTGCCATCCATAAAGTGAAATGTCAAAGCGATGACAGAAAACTTTCCTCACTGATGCTCCCACAGAGCCTTCAGTGATAACCTAGCGCTGCAGTGGGAGTCAGATTGCAGCGTGTCAAACGGGACACAACCGGAGTGTGATTGATGACAGGTCATCACTCACAGTGAGTCAGAGGTGTGCTGTTAGTGGCGGGGCACAGCCCTGTGACTTATGGCCACCATCTCCCACTTTAATGGATATTGTTTTAGCTCGACTATTTGCTTAGAAAGGCTTATAGCAGCTTCTTAAGTTATTATGAGGGAGAGTGTGTGTGAGGAGGGGGCATTGACCTGCAGCCTGCAGTGAAGCCTTGCCAACACAAACTGACTCACTTCTTGGAATCTTTCAATTTGCTGCAATAAATCACAGCAGAAAGCAGAGGCCAGCCAATCTCCTGAAACACTAGACACTGCATGTGTTTATTTGGGCTGCACATGTGGGCTATTTTATTTGGTAAATTCACATGGCTACAGTGTGTCGGTCCAGTCTGAAAAGTGAGAGCAGCCCAGCTTTAACTTTATGTTATGATTTAGTTTCTAAGTGTCCAGCCAGAATTACACTGTAAAAGTTTACCACCATGTTTTAACTACTATTTGGATGTTCACTGTTATGCAATGCTGCTTGTCATGAGCCTAAATCATTGGTGAAAGTCTCTTTTTTGCTCCCCCGTCATTGTCTATTGTTATTATTATAAACTGTCAAAATGAATGAATGTTAGGATGAGTCCAGTAACCCCACCATGTTCATCTTCAGCTGTGGTTTAACCGTTTAATGAAGCCAGTAAAATGAATCACTAATGGAGTTCTCCTGGAGCTATTGTTCACTACAGGCTGATCCACCAATGGGAAGCATAGGTCAGCATGAAAACTGCACCTAAACAAAGAATGGCATACCCTGCAAGTATGCCTTTATGGGGATCTTATTTATACGAAGGAAACTGAAAATGACAGTTTCTCCCACAGTCAACTTGATGTAGATAATGAACAGTGTGGAAGAAATGCTGTTGCTGGTGTAGACCTAATAAAGACGGAGCTAACTGTCATCCAGATTTCAAACCTTCCTGAACACAGAATCAAACTGAGCCCGCTGCGCTGGATGTACACCTGCGTCTGACAGGTCCCTGCAGATCCACTCTCATTATCGGTGCACACAGCATGGCAGAACGAGCTCAAACTCAACACAAACTTTCTGACATTAGTTTGTCAAGCTCCTGCAATTTACCATTTGTAATGGACTTTAAGCCTTTTCCTGTAGCATTAAGTACACAACACCAGCTACAGCTGTGTGTTTTGGCTCCAGGCAGTGGTGCTGTGGGCCTCTGGCCTGGAAGCTACACATTCCAAGTTACAAGCTTCTGACAGTCCTGTCCAGTTTGTATAAAATGCTGCAGAGTACAAGGCAGACCTACAGGGAAATAAAGCAGCCAGTGTTTTAACAATGGTAGAGGGTGCTCCTGTTAATGACAGCTGAAAGTGTTGTGTGCTGTGTAAAGGTGCCACTAGACAAGCATAACTGACCACATCAGTCTGATAAAGAACTTACATAGGATCAAGAGATAATATTGTTGGGTTCTGTCAGCAGAATGTTTTTTAGTGTTTAGCTTAGCTGCTGTTCATTAAACTTCTCTTAAAATATTCTGTCTGAAAGTACGTTCGCAGAGTTGTTCCTCGGGCTGATCTTTCAAATTCTCTCTTCATAAAATCTCTTTCAGCTACACAAAAACAAAGCACTTTAAAATAAATAATAATTTATTTTTATAAATGTTTCAAACCATCATTTTGTGATGCAATGTTTGCACAGTCAAGCAATTCAATGTATTTTATCTCTATACTCTAAAAGCATCTGCAATGAGCACCATTTGCAGCTGTTTACTGTATTAGAGGAGTATTCCTATGCTGTTTGCTTTAGACTGGGTAATGTGGTTGTCAATCTGAGGATAGAAGAAGGATAGAAGAAAACAAACATAATAGATTTTTTGTAAAGAACTTCATTTTAAAGACCCAAAGTCCTATAAAAGTTAATAATTTGAACGTCATTGTTAGATTTAACCACATAACAGTGCAGAGCATGATTGGGAACATTTAAGCAAGAATGTTCAAAAGAAATATACTGTATGAATTTCGTATAATAGTTGCTTTTCTTTTGTTTTGTAATTAGCCAAAATACCACACGATGGATGAGAGGCTTGCACATTACAAGCTCTAAATGTGCATTGCTATTTGAAGGTTAGATGGGAAAAAAAAAATCAGCTTAACACAAACTGTGTTGATCTGTCTTCAGTACATACATATTGTAATCCTGAAGAAATACCTAAAAACCTTTTTTATGACCAGTGTCCGTATTGGGATGTTAACATTGAAGAAATTCTTCACATTAATCAGCAGATAAAACTGTAGTATCCAACATCTGGCGGTTGTAGGGTCACGTTGAGCTGCTCCTGAACAGAGTGCAGCTAAAGCAGAGTAAGGTGTTGACAGCTGTGGAGGGCTTTCTGTGATAAGAGCGCTCAGAGCAGAGACATAGTTAAAGTACCAAGTGACAAGCACATGCAGGAAAAACCTGAGGGGTTTACAGCGAGACTCTTCCTACACAGAGATCAACCAGCTGAACTAGGCCTAGAGAGTCCAGAACTGGGGAATTTTGTTAAATCAGATAGATCCTTTAGGTTCAGTTTTATTTATACCTACAGCAGAACAACTATGAAACTGTAACAGACAGTATCATATAAATGGAAAAAGGAAAATTCAGGTTTTTTACTAAAAAGTAAACCCAAATAACAACAATTCTCAACTTCTCAAACTCCAGGCCCACCTATGGCTCGAGAAACATAACTGTCTCATGATGTTATGAACGGCCTGATAAAACACTGAGTAACACCGCCACACACTATACCTAAGGACATACATTTGATGATATAATTGGCTAAAGCATCTAATTAAATGCACATACATGAATGTCCCCGTCAGTGCCACAGTATGGAAATAGCAACATCAGCGATACCACACTGACACTGTTGCTATGGTTGCACTGTCACTGAAGACTTCATGAATGTGACCATGTCAAGCTCACTGTCTCCTCTTTCTCCACCGTCAATGGCTTTACTAAACTTAAGTCAAAGCATTCGACTTGATTTATGTCATCGGCTGTTTCACTATACAGTCACTGACGGTACAGCTCTATTGAAGAGTCCCACAATGTCCCATGATGCAGCTTAGGTGCTTTTTCCATTGCATGTGTTTGCTTCATTAAGGCTGTGAGTGAAATAAAGTCTGCAAAGTTTTGGATCCCAAAGCTGCAGTCATTGATTGATTGGTTTTCTCCAAAAGATTTCAATCTGTAAGCTCACTTCCTCACTGTCCAACCTTGCTGTGTCTGTAACCGAGAAATGTAGATATTACACAGACGCTTTATTAATCCTAGGGCTAAACTAGACACTAAAGAAATGTCTCTTGCTAAGGAAATCAAATCAAATCAATCAAGCAAAGCAAGCCATGCATTTCTCTGCAGTGTTTGGGAAGCCAGTGTGATGGGTGCGAGCATGTGCAGAGGTTGGACAAACAGGATGTGTTTCCTGACATGGGAGCTGTTTATAACTGAGTGGTGTCATGTAAAAGCACTTCATTAGTGGATGTTGTTGAAAGATGGATATGGAGTTGAGGGGGCAGTAAGACTTCCCTCTGCTCACAGGGGGCTGTGACGCTGGGAAATGCCTCACTGTTATTTTTACATCTTTCGTGACACATATACACACACACACACACACACACACACACACACTGGCCTTGTCCATCTATACATCACTGTCTCCATGCTCGGATTTCTCAGCATACAATACCATGGCTTGTTTCAGGACTGCAGCCTTCACAGGGAGAATAATATTAACAATAGGTATCTGCCAGCATCACCCTACACCACACATCCCCATGAAACCGCTAACCTGCAAACCCCAGCTACATATTCACCTCTGTTCGAGTAGAAGCACACAAGAAGGCCATTCATTAAAACAATTGTGTCTTTTATACGCTTTATCAGTGGAAATGGACCATGGCCATAAAACTGGAACGAGCCTGTGTGTCCTACAGTATGTTCATGTACAGTATATCAGCTTATAGCAGTGCAGACATGTGATCCATCTGTAGTTCTTGTCAGACAAAAGCTGTTCGAGGAAATTAATGAGCAGTATTCTTATCTTTCACAGAGCACAGCATCCATGGTCTATAAGGAACCTGGTATTCAGGGGTTAATCACATGAAAGGGTTATGTTTTACATGAAGCTAATGCTGGACTGTAGAACTCACCACAGAGGTTAAATCATTTGGTAATTTAGGTTAATAACCACAATTGAACTTTATAACCTTTTTGAATACTTTTCTGTAGCCACATTTCCTTTTGTTTTGAACTGGGAGTTGTTAAGTTAAAACAAAAAGGTTTGGCATGTTTTGCTGCCGTTTTTTAACTCTTTTAATAGTTACCTGTGGTTAGTTGTACAAAGCTGACAATAGGCTTTGCATTAGACTTTAAAAAGTAAACTAGAAATTGTGCTCCAATTAAATAGCTGAAAAGCCCTCTCAATTTCACCATTGATTTTACCATTTTTAATATATTAAGTGTACCAATTAGATTAATGTGGTATGCTTTAGAGAATAAGATATGTTTATAAAATATGTCACAATGAATGTATGTAGCACATGGTACAGTATCAATAACCTTTGCAGTAATACACAGGGTGTATTGTGGAAATAAAGAGCTTGTATGACTAAATATACGAATGCATGTGTGTAGTGTTGGACGGTTCACATCTCACTCATGTCAGCTGAGCCTCCTCTTGGCTTTGACTTGGTGCTTTGTTGTGACGTACTGCAGCACAGTGGGCTTACTGTAAAACTGAATGACAGACAGCTCACAGCTGCATTCATTCTCACTGCATCATATCAGTCGCTTCAATGAGACATTTACTGTATATATTTCAAAACAATAGGAAATTCAATTTCTCCTGGACTGACAGCTGCATCCTGGAACTGAGAGTGCACTGCTTCTATAAATGTTGATGTTTTTAACAGATTCATATATAAGCCATTAGAGACTTACAGTAAACCATAACCTATACATAAATGCAGAGCTCAAAACAATATTACAGTCATATATTATATCAGAATGTGTGTGTGTGTTTTTTACCTTTTAATTCTAGTATTATTGTAGAATATAGAAAGACAATACAATAAACTATAAAAATTATCAAAAACATCAATGCTTTACTGAATTATCCCCAGTACTGCAGTACTGCATACTGTATATATGGTGTGTGTCAATAATATAATATTAATATTACATATATATAATATAAATTCCAGCTCAAGCATGAGTGAACCCACATGAAGAATTTGGTTAATGGGGTCTCCTCTGAGGCCCACCAGACCACTTTTGCCCTTGGGCTTCCAAATATTTAAATGAGCCTGTGTTTTTTTGACACTTCAGGGGAAAACTGAGCAATTAACACAGAGTCAAGTTGGAATTGTATTTGTTTGTTAATAAAAGCTATGAATATACAACAGCGGCCTGCACACATCATTACACAGAGCAGCTGTCCCTCCCAGCGAACGTAAGAATAATTTCTCCTGTTTAAGCAGTAGGTGAGCCGCCGAGCTCTGGGCCACAGCGTTAGTGAAGCTCTGCTCTCTCCAGAGTGTCACGGTGAATTCAGAGGGGGCAGCGGGGCATTTAGTCAGGGCAGATAAATAATGATCACAGAGGGGCTGATTTCCTAATGCTGATGTATTGCTGTGACGGGACAGGTGCTGGCTCCACAGCTTCCCAGCACCGTGTCAATTAATCTACTCTGTCATGTGACGAAGCAGCCGTGAATTAACCCACCCTTCCACTAAAGCACAGTCCATAAACCCCATGTCCTCACCCACACACTTACTATGTTTCTATGTTTTCAGGACATTAAATATATACATGAATTACAATCATGTTTAATATTAATCTTCAAATGTTATGATTTGTGTTATGAGGAGCCCTAAGGGAGCCAATTGACCATGCCAGATTTATAACACCACAATGCAATAAATACATAAACACACACACCGTTTGTACCCAGGGATGTTGTCAGAACACAATGTATAACTCAGACCCCATAGAATCAAAAAAATGAACCTTTAACTTCTCAACAAAGCCTTACCGAAACACAATCTTCATTTTCAGCAAGATATATTCACTTTGTCGCTAAGTTTATGTTGAACGTTGCAATGTTTTTTGGGTTTTTTTTCAAGTTGCTGGGCTGTGTTTTTCTCTTCTGTGCATTCTGATGTATTTCTAACAGCACTGTCACTTACATAAACCCTGCCTCGACACCCTCAAATGTTCTGCTCACGAGTCGACTTAGCTTTAACACTTTGCAACTAAATATGACAGCATGTTATTCTAATTTTAAAGAGTGTGGATGGATTGGAAGTGATCAATGTCACTGTATGTTAAAGAAAACCTGAACAATGTCATAGTCAAACACGGTGAAGGGAATTAAGTTGGCAAGTTTGTTTTAATGATCTTAAGGTTTATGTTGGCCTTACATTTAAAAGTTATAACGTATAATGTTAAAACAATGGTGGTGTTATAGTGGATGATGTGAAATGTGTCTAAACCATCCATCCTGCAAATTCTGCAAAATGCTGATCTAATTATATCAAGATGTATACCCACTGCCAAATATATAATTTGAATAAATGTTTCATGTTGTAATTTTAAACTGCCAGTTTGACACCTTATGCTTTCAAAGTGCCACCTAAACTCTAATTGCGTCCTCAAACTCAAACAATGTACAGTACTTTCAATCTACACCATGTTCACCTTTCAATTTGACTCACCCTAATCAAAATGAAACATATGCTTCAGTCCAAACCCTCCCTGTTTCTGTCAAAGCAGAAGTATCTGATACAGACCATATGTGATTCATCGGAGGGAGCACAGCCTCCATTAATCTCAGTGTTCGGCCCAGTGCCACCAGGCGAAGAATTATCTCACCGGGTCCAACCTGCTAGTAAATAATTGGAGCAGAAAGTGGTCCTACCTCATTAATACAGCCTGCATTGTCATCAGTCACTGGCCTACTTAGTGGAAGAACCTCACAGCTTGTGTGCAGCACAAGACGGCCAAAAGTAAAGCTCCAGGCTTGAAAAAAATGTGCAGACATAAGAACTGAAAGCTACGCAGATGGGAAACCTATTAGTGATATGCTTTCCAATGTTCCATCATTTTTTTTTTGTGATAAATCCTTCTTCCTGCATTAGTAATGCTTCCGACAATACCTTTTAACAATATTTTTAGATCCTATGGTGCACCAAATGAAACAGCTTCTATTTCTCAGAATTCCCTGCAGAGCTGAAACCAGTCCCGTCCTGTTCCAGTGAGTAAAAAAACAGCACAAAGGGCACTGCCGAAGTCTCCTGGGGACAGGACTCTACATTAAAGCACTGAACCTAATTAAGGCATGAAGCAGAAAGTATTACACAGTAGAATTAAACACCTGCTTTTTTATTTCCATTTAAATGAACCTCACTATGGTCAAAAAGAAAAACTGGTTTACGTATTTTTTTGCTTTTTTTTGTTGGTTTAATTTTAAGACTAGTAGGGAACTTTTTGCAGTGAGAGCTCAATTTACAAATCCATAATGTTACTGGATAAACATCTGTGGGTCTAATTTTCTCTTTGTAATTCATCAATGGCAGATTTAAGCCTTGATGAAACTGACTGTGGGATCAGTTGGACCTACTTCCCGGTCCGTCTTCCTGTTTGTTGATGGTGTTTCGCCGGGGAACCTCTTTATTCCATCTGCCCGTGCCTCTGGTGTACAGGCACTTGTTCTCTCTTCCTGCTCCACTTCTGCTGCAGGACTGATGGGTTCTGGCCATCCTCTCAGGCACTGCTAGATGTTTGATGGAGTTAGTACAAGCTGTGTCCCTCTGGCTTTCTGCAGGCCTCTACCAATCCCAGCCAAAAGAGAACTTACAACTGCCTTATCGAAGCTTTTTATCTTGTCATGTCTGATTTTTAAAACATCTTGATCTTAAAAGTAGCTTAACAGATCTGTCTCTGTTTTTGTTGTATTTTTAAGTTAAAAAAAAAAAAAAAAAAAGTGGACAAAGCGATACTCTGCCTCTATTGCTCCTTGTGCATTTTTCAGAGGTTTGTGCTGCATTGAATTTTGTCATGGAACTTCCCAGTTGTGCAAATAAACTGAGGCCATTAGCCGATTACTGTGATCTTATATTATAGATCTACTGAGCCACATTGTGTTGCTCACATGTTTCAGTCAGTTATGAAATGTATGTGTTGACAATAACATCCGTTCTGCCGCTGATCGAGGTAAAAGTGTGCATCCAGTTATTTTCTATATGAATAATTTAACAGGGAGTCATAATAGTCTGGACAAAATGGACATTTGCCATGGTCAGTGAAAAAACATCCTGCCACAAATGTAGATACCACCGTCAGGCATCACAAACAGCTTTCACGCACAATTTCATCTTCATTGGGGGCTGTCCAGGTTCAGACAGTGTCAGAGGCTTGTTGGGGTAAGTGCTGGACATAGTGACACTCAGACTGAGGAGAGGACCTTAGTCTGCTGCAGTGTACCCTGTGGCTAAGCCCAAAGCTATGAGCAAATTGGCTTAGGCTGCAACAGGTGACAACACAGCAGAACTTATCAGAGTAGCAGCAGCATTTACTTTTCTAACTCAAAGTGGATTGTAATATGTATTAAAAGTGAAGATAGGAAAGGTTGGCTGCAAATATACTGTTTGCTAAACCCAGATGTGTAAGATTCTACTGTTTAGAGTCAGATCTGAGTCTGTCCCGGCCAACTTTGATGTCAGGGCAAATACACAACACAACATACACTGACCGACAACCATCCACATTCACACACAATGGAAAATGTAGATTAGTGTGTGTTTCTATTTACTACTACTACTTGCAGTGGATTACAACTCACCACAGTTTACTCACGAGGCCTGTTGAGCTTACTTGGAAGCAATATGCTAATGCTCTGCAAATTATGCTAAACTATCATCTGACAGTGTAGCGAGGCACCTTTTAAGCAAAAACGTGTAAAGACACAGAGGTGAATGTGCTCAAACTTTATATAAGTGTGGATATTCTTCATTGAATAATACATAAATGGGAGAATACCCGTTTGTCCTTAATGTCAAATGGGGGTTTGAGTGAGAGTGACCTTCAGTGGACGTCTAAGGTCTCAGCGTGGTGCTTTGAAGCCCACTGAGGAGGAATGATGTGATGAACACAATATAAGGCTGACAGCTGCACAATACTGGGCTTTAAAATGAATAGAGACTGAAATATAAAGAACGACTCGCTGATGCAAACTGATTTCAGATAGCAACGATTCTTGAAGGCCATGCGTCACTGTAGAGACTTACATGAGTTAGAGTTTTCAAAATGTTTCTAAAGGCTTTATTCAGACATTCAGAATAGAGAAAGAATGTTTAAAGGGATTCATGTGCAGTTTGACTGGGTGAGCATGCAGCTACACTTTTGAAGGCTGTTAAAAAGGTCAGTATTTCATTGTAAAGCCTTTGTGGTCAACACCTTGTGGAGAAGTATTACCTTTCATTTTTTTAAAGTAGAGATAAGTTTTGGAAACAGAATGTCATTGGCGGTGAAGTTGCTTTTTAATACAATTAAAGCAGCTGAGCAACTTTTAGCCAGTATTACTGCGTAACTTTTTGCCCAAAAATATTTTGTCTCATAATCATTTAATGGTTCATAGACTTGAGATCGAATCATTCACATCTCACTGACACAGACGGAGCATAACAATACACTGGACCCTAGCAGAGTCATATTTGTACAAAACACACTAAAACTACCATACTGCTTCAGAAGACATATTTTTTCTTCCAAACTTGCTGCTTGGCTAGTTTCTGAAAACAAATGACGTCCGTAAAATGACACGGCTGTCATAACAACACAAAAGTTATGCAGAGTTGCTTTAAAAAAAAAAAACCCCAAAAAACCAAGAAGTTAATTGGATTCTAGAGTCATATTTGTTATTGGCATTTGTCCTTAATACAAATACAGCACATGTGGTCAGTATATGGGGTGTAGCTTATGTGCTCTTGTGCTCTTTTAAGCTCTGCTCTGTTGAGGTCATATTACCTTGAACTTTATATCATCTCAAAAGCTAAAAGGTCCCAGTTACTTTGATGTGAGTTTACAATTTAAATCCTGCATCAAATCTGGATTATTATAGAGATTACTATCAGTAGCTCTTCTGCTTATTTTGTTGCAGTGTTTCCTATAATATTGGAAACCCCCAGTATGTCCCCATATCTGTGGCTTTGTGGTAAATTACCAATGACCTAAAGCGATGTGAGACCCGGTCTGTAGAAGTGCTGATGTAGCACTGCAATGAGGCCGCTGTACTGATTTATTATTGTGTTTTGCAGTAGATATTGGAGGCTGTGAGTTGTGAATATGAGAAATAAAAACAGACAAAACTAAAATGTTACTGGTACTTGGTGGGTAATTAACAAGGCTATTTATCTTTATTGGACATGATGAACTAAAGGTGGGTATTAAGACACTATGCCATACAATTAATTATAGTTTTGTAGGTATGGAATTCCCAGAGACATATCTCTGACTCATGTAATTTAATCTACTGCTGCATGTATGTAATTATCACATAAAAATAATGACATGTCATAATTACTTATAAAGATAACACTGGTCACTGGAGCTTGAACATTAGATAACACGTGGGCTGTTTATGTGATGGAACTTTTAGTCAGTATTGAACACAGTCGCTTTATTGCAGCAGAGAAGATGTAGCAAAAGTAGATGTGTTGAAGTTTGATACCAAAAAAAGCTACATTGAACAGTGTCAACAGAGCCATATTTTATTAAAAAGCTAAGGCCAACCTGGAGTCTCTCCTTGTGGATAGTTTCCCACGTCGAGGCCTGTCTATCAACGCAGACAGTGCTGTGGTGGTGCCAAGTCAGGCCTGGATAGCTCAGAAACCCAATGATGAATCCACAGGGCTGCCAAACATCACAGCAGCAACAACCCACTCGCATTATCCTGCTTTTTTTTTTTACTCAGAGACTTCTTTTTTTCACAACAACTATTCATTTTCCGCATGGACGACGGCATCATTTCCAGATCCCTCACCTCCATCTTACTGCCAATCAAGAGTTTCATGCAGAATGTATTTCTATGATCAAAATCCATTGGCCTTTTTATTTTCTTTTACTTTTGTATTGTATTGTCATCTGTAGTCCTGTACTTTCTCCACTTTTGTTTAACCAGTCCAGAATGAAAATGCATTGCAGTGCCACAAACTAAAGACAAAACTACAATTCATTAGCTTCCCCACTGACAGAGTACAACACTAACTAAAACCAGTGAAGGTGAAAGAATAAATCCTATGGAAGAAATGTAGGAGAGATGTGCCTTTTCAAATGAAGTATGACCTGACAATACTGAGATATGAAAAAAAAATTTAATCACTTTGTTTGTAGCACCTCACACTAGTCAATTTTTTTAATGACAGGGACCACCTCGACAAAAATAAGCTTCGTCAATGTCCCTCACTATTAAAAAAAAATTAAAAAAATCTACTGCTTAAAAAAACAGTTTTTAAGGTAATACTAAAAAAGTAGACCTGATATTTCCGAGGTGCAAACAGGAAGAGATGGGCTTAAATTTATTCAAACTAATAAAACATTCTGATCTTATGATTTTGCTTCTTTTTTTTTTTGCAGCTGCTCCAATAATTTTGTTTTTGTCAATAGCACACTCAACAATGACAAAAAAAAAAAAATTTCATATGCATACATTTACATATTTCTGGATTCCCCAACAAATCAAGTCACACACTTACCTCAAGGACATCACAGCAGGATTTCATAGCTGCCTGTTTGTTTCATCTTGCGATTATTCATTTTACTATTAATAATTGTTGATCAGTGGGTCAGCATCTCAACAAGCAGCTTGCCAAAACACAAAGGTGGATTAACTGAAGATGTCTCCTGCTTTGAAAAATTACCAAAACAGATGGAAGACTGGAAGTTTTTTCTTTTTTTTTTTTTTGGTTGATAATCCACCCCTGACTGAGCCGTACTCTCATTAAAGAAACTCGACACTGATTGAACTGCCGTCACACAAACACACACACACCTAACGCACACACTTCTTGACAAACACCCCTTTGTTGGCACCATTAATAGTAAAAGATGCAGAGGGAAAAGTCAGCTGCACTTAAAGGTCGAATGCAGCCTCCGATGGATTCAAAGGTGATACATAAGATTTGTTTGCAGGGACACAGCCATGAAAAATGTATACAAGTTGACACCGCGTTTCCAGGGCATAGGGCTATTAAAGTTCCATCCACGATCTGGGCTTCGACAAAAAGCATTAGATCTGACCATTCAAAACAGAAATAGCCCCAACCTTTTCTCAGTGTGTCCCCCCTGAGGTCACACGGGTATGTTCTATCAATGAGGAGCAGTTTTCATGAAGCTATGAAATGCAGTAGGTAATAGTTTCGAGAATCACACTGAACTTTTTTAACACATGTGATATTTGTGTCTTTCTGTGAGCTCAGCGGTGGAGTTGTTTTTGTCCAGGTTCTAATGAGAACATCACGCCTGCTGTGTCTGACTAGAACGCCTGTGAGTCAGAACTCAGGGATCAATTAACCTGTTTGTCCCTCCTGTGTGGGGCTGTTTTTAACTCCATTCACAGCTTCAACTTTGATGCAGAAAGAGAGAGATTGCAATTTTAAACTAATCCAGACATTTCAATGTAACCTCTTCGTTCAATTACAAGTTAACCTATATTGAGGGTTTATAGTTAGAGCTTAACTGAAGCCGATTATGAGAGACCTAAGTGAGCTACATTTTGTCTCTTGAAATGTCATGCTGTTGCTTTTGCACATGATGTGTGTTGACTGAAAAGAAAAAGAAGACATTAAAAAACACTGTTAATTTGGCAGTAAACAATAAAGTTAGTCGACTATTGGTTGCTTTCACCTACAATTGTTCTAGTTGTGCTCTATAAATAGCAGTCGGTGACATTTTAATTGTACATCCATGCAATTAGAGCCTTCAGTATGTTGACATTCATTATGTTACTGTCACCTGCTCATGTGGAAGTATTGACAGCTACAGTAAATGTAAGGGTTAGTGGTGACCAGTGCAGAGCAGTGACAGGCTATTTGTTTCTTGCATGTGACATTTTATTCCCATTGTCTTCGATTTGACTTACCTTTCTTTTTAAAGCCACCAAGCTGTGGCATTTTTATCTATACCGACCAGAACACCTCTGCAATACGAGCTTTGTGTGGCATTTAAGTCTCCAAATGTGAGCCTGCGAACAAGCTCCAAATGCTGCATATACAGAAATGCCTGAGTAAATGGCGACGGACATTATTTAGGATGAGTTCACTGCGAATTCCGATGCACAAATGGCACTAGTGTAGGCGTTTCTTCCTCATAACTAATCATATAGATGTCTGTGCTGCCATTGTGTAAATATATCCCTGTAATCTGGTCACATATCCAGGTAATCCATTTCTCCCCCGGTCACGGCACTAAACCTCAGAGCAGCTGTCCAGTTCACACATGCACATACACAGCCAGATGACAGCCACCAAACAAGCGGGACTAAACTAACACAGTCATCCTAAACACACACACACATTCTGGTAAACTGCACACAGCTTTAGCCTGAATTTTAATTTACTAGATTGGAGTGGCGAGAGGCAGCAGCAGATGTGGTATTTGGCAGCGAGTCTTCGAACCGAGGCAGAGAATAAACCACAGTCTAATGTCTTCAACCCAGAGCAACCAGTATTTTTCACATTGTTTTGTTGGAGGCAAACACATGCATGATAAGGGGTCAAGTTAAATGAGAGCTGTGTCAAATGTCAAACGAAACCTCCTTCGAATCGCGGTGCTTAGACACTGCAAAAGATCCTTCATTGATAAGAAAACACCAACTCGAAGCGTGTAATGTCACTGCGGCAGGAAACACACTGAGTCTGCGAACCAAAAAGTGTTTGAAGAAGTTGCCGGTGTGTCTTTATCTGAAACACACAGAGCTGCAGAGGGACAAATGAGAGCGAACAGAGGCGTCGAACACTAGCGACTGCTACAACATCAAACGTATGATGGAGAATCTTTGTATGGCTTTAAACGCCATTCATTGTTCATTTCTTAACACAACTTGAAACAGAATTGAATTGATGTTATCTCATCTTTGGTCAGCGGCACCAGATAATCTCTAAATGTTTATATTTCCAGTTATTATCCTGTAGTAATTAGCACTATAGCTGGTGTTTATATAAACATGTCACCAAATGAGATAATAAACTAGAACTGCCATTTCTTTGAGGTCTTTATTCTAATCACTGTCATTTTCCTGTTGCATCACCGTGTATTCATTATAACCCAGGTTAAATTACTTGTTGTATGTGTTTATAATTAATTGTGGGTTTCCAGCTTTCTAAAGGTAGCATCCTAAACAAAAGCGCTCCATTTATGTCTGGCCCCTGCACCATTTTACAGCCTCTCTGTATGTTACACCTTATTGACCACAAAAGACTCCATAAACCTTTGATTTGTGTCGGTGAGTTTAACCTGTTCTTCGCATTAGATGGTGCGCAGCTGAGGACCTCTGTGTTGTGCTCTCTGCAGGTGGAACTGAAAGAGTAAACCGAGCACTAACACGATGAGATTCGTGAAAATATAGGTTGATGCTAGGTTTAAAACAGCAGTGCTTTACTTTTATGTGTGAAGAGCCTCTTACAGGGAGCACACGTAGCCTTCTAGCTGATGTTAGCATTGTATGTACGATTATAAAGGGCATAATTACATAAAATAAAGCATAAGGAGGTTGACAGTTCATTAGACATTATTAGACAGTATAAGACATCGGCATCATTAAATATTATGTTATTAATGACATTATGGCATATGCACGTATAGACACTGTGTATTTTGTCATATAACAACTAATTGGTGGTTGATGAGTGTATTCTTGCCTTTATTTATGAACATTTACAAAATAAACAGAACTGGTGGAAAACCAAAAAAAAAAAAAAAAAAAGTATAGCATTGCTGTTGTTATTATTACAACGTTGTATGGTTGTTGTTCACTCTGAAGCAAACTGCCCCCTGGGGATAATAAAGATACCTTGAACCTTGAACCTTCAAAATAAAAGTGTGTATTTTTTGCAATTGGTGAGATTCTCAAAACAAAGTGTCTCAAAACCAAGTCAGTGCATCTAGAATAGCACTTTTCTTATATTTATGTAATGTAATTTGACTTTCATTTCTAGGAAAGGTGCATCTATGTCTTCATGCCTTATACTCTAATCATGTGTGTATAGTAGCCTAATCTGCAAATGAATCCAGCCACTGTATGTTTTTAAAGATGGCACGCTTCCAGTTTTGTGAGTGAGAATCGGTGAAACTGTCTGAGAGGAAGGGGCACAGGGGGTGGGAGGGGTAACGGTAGGACAGAGGAGAGATAGTCTGAGAGAGGCAGACAGTGTATTCACTCAGATAGTGCAGGGCGCAGACAGAGCGGGGAGCTCCGACGGACACAAGCGGGACTCTTTACGCGCGCGCGCTATGGACCTCTCCCTCGGGCTTTGTGTTGCTGTCGGTGATGAGATGGTGTTGACAGTGTCTTGGGTCAGACCTGGGAACATTAACTCTCCTACCCTCTCTTCTGCCTCATGTCCTGTCCCACTCTGAAGGCGGCGGAGGAAGTTATTCCCAGTCTCCAGCAAAGAAGAAGGGGAGCGATGAGGAGCCGGGCGCGGATGCCATGAACACCCCTTCTCTGTCCCTCCTCCGTCAGCTTGGGTCAGTCGGGACACTGTACACTGAGCAGAATGTCACCATTGCACGGCGGGAAAGCGAGACGAAGCAGAGCGCATCCGCAGCGCGAGAAGCGGGCAGGAGGCGGACTTGGTGCCCGTTCGGAGCGCACGAGTCTGGATGAGGACGAGAGGACAGAGCCGTTACATGGACGAGACAAAGCGCTTTTATGAAGGTAAGACGGTCCCGGGGCAATAGTGTAGAGTTGCAACTAAATACTGACTAAATTTGGTAATTTTGTGTATGGATACTCTGTGCTCGTACTACATCTTAACATCTTGTGTCTTAAATAATTGTATTACAGCCGAATTTAAAAGAAGAAAATTAAATTAAAATCATTTCTACTATTTAATCTGATGTGTAAATTGTAGTAGGCTATTTCACTTGATTTATTTTGGTTTTCAAAATCACTAACTTGCTTAAAAGAAGCAAACAAAAACCTCTAAACTAGGGCACTGCTGCCAACAAAGCCTGTCTTTTATATTGATATACATTCTTTTTTTTCTCTTCTTCTTCTTCTTCGTGCACAGAGAGGGATATGGCCCCCATTTAGTGCCAAAGACCCTGCTGTTACTAACTGCAGTGAGGTCGGGTCACTATAATTGGACTCAGTTTGATGCCTGTCTTGTTTGCCCCCCCACACACTACCCCCCACTCCCCACAACCCTAAAGGAACATTACATAACTATTGAACCGTCTTGGCCACAACTCAATGCAATCTGTCAATAGGGCCTGGTCCCTGCTGCTTGTTATCTAGAGCTATACCACTCTGCTAACATCACCTAATAATACGTTATCATCACATTTGCTGTATTGATCATAAGTGCTCAAGCTTTATTGTTTGTAACTCCTTCACTGTAGTCTCGGAAATGGCTCCAATCTGTTTAAATCATGTGACCTTGGTTGCACACTTGCGCCTTTCTTCACTGAAAGCCCCCCATCGATCTTAGTTTTGTCCCTGTGCGAGGAATTTGTCTCATCTTATCTGCGCTGACAGGCCGCGTTCATCACCATCCCACTCTCCTCTCCAAACCTTTCTCCTCCACAGCACAATGAATGCACAAAATTAGTGTAATTTACCATTAATTGAGAGCAAATATTTGGCTAGAGGCGAGCCATGTTGCCATATCTACCTCCTAATTTGACTCTTGATAATGGCCTCCACATTGGATGACTTGCTGAGTGCTGTGGGGCAGGGTATTATCTATTAGAGGTAGACTTTTGTTTTGAGCCAGCCATGTTTTTTCACTTTACACCTCACTGCCTGAAAAACGCTTTAGGCCTGCATTGTTTTAATGCTTTGAATCCAGCCTCTTTTTATGAGTTTGATCACGTTCACCCTTATCAACTGGGGATGAAACAAAAAAAGTTTGTTCAGAGCATGTTTTCATTACAGATTAGAGGATGTGCACATGGAATAATAAAACATGTGTCTCTAATAATTTAAGCACCTTTCCTCACAGAAGATCCCTTGCAGAGTATGTATCAAATGTGTTAGTCATTTGCATGCACACTGCTCTGCTCCCCTAATTTACAAAGTCTCTCTTTGTGGGACAGAATTGAGGAAGAAATCCTTAGTTCTTTGTTGAAAAAAAAATAAATCTAAATTTCCCTATTTTTTCTTTTTTCCTACAGGTTTCCGGATCCAAATGTCAAGTCTAAACAAAGTGTTATTGCTCCAGAAGCAGCAGCGTCTAAGAGTGAGGAAGCCGACGACTAATGATAAGCCCGCAGTGTGTCATATATGGCTGTGTCACTGCTGAGTGCCATGAAGAGAGCTCTATCCGGTGGTAGCAGAAAGGGCTGAAAATGTAATGGACTTCTACTCGCTTCTTCCAGCTAAATCAGACAGTAGCTGCTGAAGGAATCATATTGCTAAATGAGGCCATTGCTCTTGCATTGGAAAGCTTAGGACAACTAATTACCAAGGGATTACTCAAGAGCCTCTTTGGAGACTGGACACCCTTGTGGTACAAAGCCAACTGTTAAAATCTAATGACTGCTCTGTTGGATTTTCCCAGGCATTATTTCGTATTCTATTCACTGATTTGTTTTTGTATTTCTATTTGAAATGGAGATACAGTGCCGTTCATGGAGTAAGAACTGGGTGTCCTTCGTAAGCCCATGGATACCTATACTGCTTGGCCTTCATCTCCAGTTCTCCCGGGCCTCCGACTGTCCTGAGGAGTGCCGCTGTGATCGCACTTTTGTTTATTGCAACGAGAGGAGCCTGACCTCAGTGCCTCTGGGAATCGGGGAGGGTTATAAGACTCTCTACCTCCACAACAACCAAATCAATAACGCTGGTTTTCCCTTGGAGCTCCACCACGTGGCTTCTGTAGAAACTGTGTATCTCTATGGCAACCAACTGGATGAATTTCCAATAAACCTACCTAAAAATGTGCGGGTTCTCCACCTGCAGGAAAACAACATACAGACCATCTCTAGAGCAGCTCTGGCTCAGCTTCTTTGGCTAGAAGAGCTGCATTTGGATGATAACTCTATTTCCACTGTAGGGGTTGAGGAAGGGGCATTTCAAGAGGCAGTGAGTTTAAAGATGCTCTTTCTCACCAAGAACCACCTGAGCAGCGTGCCTATTGGTCTTCCAGAAACCTTAAAAGAGCTGCGCCTGGATGAAAACCGGATTGCTGTTATCGCAGAGGAAGCATTTAGGAATGTCACTCGCGTTGAGCGCCTTCTCTTGGATGGGAACCTTTTGACAGATGAAGGAATTGCACCGGGGACCTTTCAGGACCTGGTCACTCTGAGGGAGTTGTCCCTGGCCCGGAACTCCCTCACTTACCCGCCCCCATTCCTGCCAGGCGAGGTTCTTGTTAAGTTAAACTTTCAGGAAAATCAGATAAGCCAGATCCCTCCCCAGGCTTTTGCAGGGTTGCACAGACTGGAGAAGCTGGATATTTCGAGCAACCAGCTGCAGTCTCTGACACAGGGGGTCTTTGATGACCTGGTCAGTCTCAGACAGCTGACTGTTCGGAACAACCTTTGGCTGTGTGACTGCAGCATCAAATGGGTGGTGTCGTGGCTGAAGTCGCTGCCAGGCTCGCTTAATGTGCGTGGCTTCATGTGCCATAAACCTGAAATGTTCCGCGGCATGGTGATCAGGGAGCTCAGTAATGAGCTGGTTCAGTGCCCACAAAGCACAGAGACAGCCCCCTTCTCCCCCTCCACAGCTGACTCTGCACTTAACCCGTCCCTTTCTTTATCCACACATGCCCCTTTAGTCACCAAGTTCATCAACCCCTCCTTTAGAAAGCCCTTTCCTACATTTCCCACTCTGTACCCTATTTATACAACCAGAGAGGGGGGGCTGAGGACTAAGAGACCTCTGGACCCACGCAAGGAGAGTCTGCAGGTCACATTTGCCATACAAAATGGATCAGCAATTCACGTGAGTTGGGTGGCCGCCTTTCCAGTCACTGCCTTCAAGGTTACCTGGGCCAGGATGGGGCCCAGTTTGACAGGAGAAACTGTCAGGGAAAGGATAGTGGGTGGGGATCACAGGGGAATCAGACTGGCTAACCTCGAGCCTAAGTCCACTTACAGAATCTGTGTGATTCCTCTGGATGCTTTTAATAACTATCGGCCCAAAGATGACACAGTGTGCACAGAAGCTGTGACCACAGCGGCCTCGTTCAGCCCTGACAACAACAAAAGACCATCTGGACCTGAGCAGGCCACACAGCAAGAACCCAACTCACCTTTTTTGCTGGCTGGACTAATCGGTGGGGCTGTGATTGTAGTGCTGGTTGTTCTGCTTAGTATCTTCTGCTGGCACATGCACAACAAAGGCCGCTCCAAGTCATCCACCAAATGGAAATATAATCGTGGCCGCAGAAAAGATGACTACTGTGAGGCAGGCACAAAGAAGGATAATTCTATCCTGGAAATGACTGAGACCAGCTTCCAGATAGTCTCACTCAACAACGAGCAGCTCCTCAAGGGAGATTTCCGCATTCAGCCTATTTACACCCCTAATGGGGGCATCGGTTTCCGAGACTGCCCCCTGGGGAACAACAGCACAGTCTACTGCAAGAACAATGTTCAGGATGCAGACTATTCTTGCACATGATAGTTTAGTGCATCAGGAGCCTTTTTACTGTCTTTACAGGACGCTGTACAGTGTTAATATGATTTCAAACTCTTGTGTCTTCAGAAATGTAATTTATACAACTGGCTGGACAACACCTTTTCTATAACAATATTGGATTTATAAATTATTGCTCTCCGCAGTTGTGATGTTTAAGTTCAGTGTTGACAAAATTTATAATCATAATTCATTTATTCCTACACTTTAACGCTTGGTTTAATTGTGTTTTAATCTTCAACAATAGTAAATAACAATCAATACATGCTCTGGCCATAAAAGATACTGACAACACAGAAATAAGTAGCACATCCAGTTTATGACATTTGGATGAGTGGATGAAAGGAGGCATCACCACTAGAGGGCAGATCTTTTCAAGTTTCTTGGGACAGTTTTTGATCAAGTCATCACACTAATATGGCACATTTGGTTAATTGCAGCTACATTTAATAAAAATGCAAATCATGAAGTACCTGCGTCAGAAACACCAGTAAGGGGATATATATTTATGCAAATGAATCCTTTCCCGCTTCAAAAGGAAATTTAAAGGTCACACTCATTTAACATTCACAAAAAGTACCAGGCCACAGAGCATCACCTGCTTTTAATGATTCATCCATAATCCCTGCCCAGGGTTGATCCAGCTGTGGTTGATTGAGAGCATCATGGACAAAAACAGCAAAAAAGCACATCTCTCATCTCTTGTACATTTAAGTATTTGTTCAGAAAAATAATGTTATGGTAAAATAGTAAATATATATATATATATATGTGCCTTGAATTTATCAGCTTACAATGTCTGTTTGCATTCACATTTTTGCACAAAATGTGTGTTGTATATACATTGAACTGAATTGTTGTTGGAGAAAACTATTGCTCTTGATTATTTATTTACCTCATTACACATTTAATTAAAAACATATCTCAAAAAATGATTTTACTGTCTACAGTCTTTTCCACAATCCCCCTTCTACTGGGTTCATATGATTATTATTATTATAATGAATGATTATGGTTTTACACCACCACCACAAAAAAGTGGTACTGTTTGACCATCTTTTGCAGTAGCTTACAGGCTACTGGGGCAGTTTGTGCAGGCTACTTCACAACTTATATTTAGGAATTATATTCTTAACTCTGAAATAAGAATTTGTTGATAGTAACTGTTTCACTTTTACTGTGAGTTTATGTGTTTTTCAGTCACGGCTGTCTCGCTTGCTTTCATGGTTTTCTAACTTACTTCTAATTCATTCTGAATAATGAGAACGTTTGTTGCAATCAATATGGGAAATATGAACCAGCAACCTCTACTGTAAACCTAACTTGACTTTAAAGAACACCTATGCTGCGAGGTGATACATGTTAAGTATTGAGGCTGCTTCTTTGCCAGCCATAGAGCACTGTCATCCATTAAAATTTCTTGTTTGACTATTAACTATAGGGTAATGGAAACTAGCACAATGAAAGAGCACAATACTTGTACATGTGAACAATTTAGCACTGAACTTATTCCTTTTGAATTGTAACCCATCAGAAATGATCTTGACAAGATTAATTGAAAAGCTCAGTTTCAGTTAAAGTTTAGTGTCATAGACACAGATACAGGCCTATATTTATTCAATTACTGTCAGGATCATTTCTGATGGGCTACAGTTTAATAAAACACAAGACCAAACATATATGTGTTCAAGTAAAATTTGTAATCAAAGAATGTGTTTATTCTTTGCCATGTTTTGGATGCATTATCAGATGTTGTTCTATTTATCATATTCATTCTATCACAGCCATTCTCTTCAATGTTATTGCTGTTATGCTCTGTGTTGTTGTGTTCCTATCATCCACTTTTATTTTGTATATAACAGTCTCATGCGAGTTTGCAGCAGTACAGGTCAGATGCAGGTCCTTTACTGAGTGCAGTGTTGCTTTAAATATAAATATGATCCACAGATAACCCATACTCAGGGTTGGTTAACTTAAATTAGCTTTAGATTTAGCTTTTAAATAGTTTTAGCATCAGCAGATTATTTCTCAGTATAAGCTTTGACTATTTTCTTCTCCACTATTTATGTGTCTTTCTCTGGCTTTGGACCAATCTACATCAAGGTGCAGCATATAGTTGCAAGCAGATTATTAATATAGTGGTAAATTAATGAACTCCTCTGAGCCTCCATAATTCATTGCAGGGCAATAGAACATAATGAATGATGATTTAATAAACACTGCTGTAATAAAATAAAACATACATTTTCTACACACACAGGCTTTCATAGACTGTAATAAGTGACTAATGGCATTATGATAGGGACATATCTTATTAAACTCATTCAAATGTATTTAATATACATAGAAGAGTGAATTTTGCAGTCTATGATCATTATCCATATAATACAATATGATGCATGGCATATCAGTATTGCGACTAAATGTAAAGGGAAATTTGATGACTCTAAGGCTGATAACCTTTTCATACCAATACTTTTTTGTAATAAGAAGACAATACCAAATAATGAAACTTTATTAAACTTATCACTAACACTGCATTCATTTATCACAAAGGATGACTTATCAGAAAATGAATTATTAACAGGCCTCAATAAAAGTGTATAATGATAAATCATAAGAGCAATGCCAAGGGACTACTCACAGTACTGACATCTGCACTGAGCAATCCTTCAGTAGTAGCCCTGTATTAAAAGACATGCGAGAGTTATTGATTTTTATCATTTTTGCTCACTAATTACAGAGAAATGTGTGTTCAAAGAATACAGTATTAGCATAAAAGATGCATCAGTTTGGCGACAGCATGCTTCCTTTTGGTTAAAGTGCCTCTGGGACAAAAGGATCGTATTACTCAGAGCTCGTCTTTATTCTGTATAAAGTGTGTTGGACAGTATTTAATCTTACTGATGGCCACAGATCCATATTTCTTGCCGGCGAAGCAGACATCAGATCTGTCTCATGTGTCTTAGAGGATGCACACAGAGATGGCAGAAAGGACAGAGAGAGTGGAAGTGTGTTAAACACCGATGCTTCTTATCACAGACATATTTTTGGATTGTCAGATTTTCAAGGGGGACTTTTTTTTATTATCGGGATCTGGACAATTTTAATTTTAATACCTCTATGTACTTGCCCATGCATGTCTTGGATTTTGGTTGTTCATTAATTGAAGTCCTTATTGAAGTGATAACCTTATTGTGTTGTGATTCTTTTATTTATTTTCTTTTTAAATCTAGTACATCTATTAAGATTCATGCAAGTGGGAACCGTATAGAATGTAGCAGTGCAACCGCTGCTGATTAAATGTAGCAAACATTTGCTAAAAATCACTAAAAGCTAGAAAAAGATTTAATGGTAAGTGGGAGATAAAATTTCCCATTCAGCTGGAGGTAAATGTTCAGAGGTTTCCTGGAGTCTGGGTCCAGA
Source organism: Rhyacichthys aspro (assembly GCA_036850595.1). NCBI lineage: Eukaryota > Metazoa > Chordata > Actinopteri > Gobiiformes > Rhyacichthyidae > Rhyacichthys > Rhyacichthys aspro. The sequence continues at coordinate 14,269,872 of CM072169.1, read as the reverse complement.
TGAATTCAACCCACATTAAGTTGATAAAAAGGGTAATGTAAGAGGTAAATGTTTAAGGCAGTTTAGATAGATTAACATTAAAGGAAGAGCTTTTCAGATATAGAGTTTGGTAGATGTGACCTGGTGAACTCTATTTTACTTAGGCAGTAATGGTTGAAAAATGGAAATGAAGCCATTCATCTGAAGGGATACACTCTCCATCTGTGCACATGACCACTCTGCTGGAACAGACCGAGGGGTCAGGAGTGTTTGTCCAGCTGTGGCTCATGGTGCGCGGTGAACAGTGAATGGACAAGCTGTGTTCAATTCTGGTTCTTTACAATTAGCAGCTCCAAAAGAGACAAAAACAAACCACAGGGAATCTTGTTGTGGCAAAAATGAACTTTATGGGTGACTGACTGCACTAATAGAGAACTCACAGAGTAATGGAAAAATGTGACCAAATGACAGACAGCCTTAGAACATGCTTATTAGGCAATTAAGCTAATGCAACGTTATTTTGAACATTTAAACAGTTGAATGAAAACTAAAAAAAATATCAGTTTGTATTTATGTATTGTATTATTTACTATTGTCATCTGCAACCGTGACAAGACTAAGGTAATTGAATATTGACTCGACACAAGCAGAGTCTGGTGTCTACATGGTGTGTTCGGTGACCACTGGGAACAGGGAGATGTGCACACTATCACACACCTTCACAAACGTGCTTAAGGTCACCACTGCGTAGTGAAGAATTTCCCCGGGAGAACACAACACACGTGAAGATTTATGTCATGGACCTCAGACTCCCTGGACTCTCAGGAACAGGTTATTTTTAGCCACAGCGCTGTTTAGTGCAAGGTCACTTTCAGTCCATCTCACTGGTCCAGACAGAAATATCTTCTCTGTAGTCCAGGGACTGACAGAAAACTTTGTACAGAGATTATCACAGCGGGAGGTGATGTTGGAGTGCAGTGCATTGTGCAGGGTTTTCATGAGAAAGCTCACTCTTATTTCTAATATTGACTAGATACGGCTCCAATTCCAAATTATTTCCCTCAAAAAATGATCCATTTTTAGATGTGTACGACATTTGAATTATGGTCTACAGTAACATCTCAACATCGGCAGACAATGCATGCTCAAAAGTGTTTGAAGCTGCTTCAAGAGATCAACTGGAGATGTACCACTATGTTAAACATTTGGTATAGTTACAAAAATAAAAATCATGGTAAATATAAAATGTTAACAGACTCATGTTAGGTTTCCATGTAAACTGTCTGCAGAAATGTGTTTTTATATGACTATGTTGTAGCCTCAGTAAATAAAAAAATAAAAAAGAACTAAAAAATCATTGTCTATTCATGAGTAAGGCTTACATATTTTTTGGTTGAAGGAGCACACTGATTGTTCTGGTGTTGGCTGGAGTGCTACTGTATGCATCACAATTTGGATTGCATTGTGTAAATTCTTTTTAAGGCTTTTTACCCAATTATTAACTGAGTCAGGCAATGTTTGTAGAATACGTAAACTACAGAATAAATGTGCACATAAAGTCTTAAATAAACTTTAGTGGAAGAGATTTCTCTTGTACAATGTAATGGCTTTAAATCAACTGCAGAGATGTTGAGCTAAATCAAAAGTCTTTTCCTCTTTAATTCAAAGTGGAGGGATAAAATAACCCTGTGGTTCTTAGGAACGTTTGGCTTCCATTTCTCCTGGTCATTACTGTGGTCAGCTTGCATTAAATTGCATTAGAGAGCCACTAACAGCCTCCATTCTCTCTGCACACACACACACACACACACACACACACACTTCTAGTCCACACGCCTCCGCACACACAAGTATTGATCTCTGGAACTCCAGTGGATTATGAAAAATGGCTACCAACCTTAATGACACTTCACCTGAGATAGACTGCCTCTTTGCACTGCATTGCTAGTGAGCTGAAAATGCGTGCACAGGGAAATCAGTGGTAAAATGTTCTCCCCACCTGTCCCTGTATCTTCTTGCATTGATTAAGTGTTGGAACAAAGACATAAAGGATAATTCATGCCTGAGATGATGAATGGATTGCATAACTGAAGATCATTTGCTGGTTTTCATGTCTCATATCATGTACAAGGGCAGTCATTATATCACAGTCACAATGGAGGTTCACAATGGATGACATGTGACATCTAATGTTTTTATTCATTTATGAATGAAAAGGATCAAGAAAATGTGGATTCTACAGGCTATAGCCTCTTTTGATTGATTGCTAACTATAAAATGAACTATATAAAAATGAACTATAATATTCACTCCAAACACATGTTTCTCACGTGGATTGATCAGGACACTATGTGTAACTTTACCCCAAAAATACTTATTCTCAAAATCCTTTTGATGGTTTTTAGACATGAGTCGAATCATCTGAGGATGTATCTCACTGACAGAAAACCTTCAGCTCTAACTTTCCTTTCATGGCATTGAAATAGAGGGTGCAGCTCCATTTTCCCTTTTAACATCACTACAACAGTGCCAGCAAAAAGAATCAAGAAACAACTGAAGGAGAAAGCCCAGAAGAGAAAGATAGAAGCTGATCGTCAAAGAGACCAGACCTGTGTAAACCTGCCACTGGCTTTTACTCTTTGGCGAGATTCACACAAACAAATTGGATGCAAAAAAGACGGAGAATTCATAATTTTGTTGCTCGACTTGAAGTTTCAAAAGATATATTTGGCTTGTTTTTAGCTATTATAGTGAAGTTTTAGTTATGTTGAGTGTTTTAAGGTTATTTATTTATTTTTATTTATCAACTTTGACTTTGTCTGAAGAAGGGCCTGTGCCCTCTACTGGTTAAAGGTTCTGCAATTCCCCTGAATAAATGAAAAACAAGTGCAAAAAGGAGCCAAACAGCCAAAATTAAAGAAGGGAAATTAACTTGACAAATGCTTTGGCTGGACTGTGTTCTATCCGTGAATCACCTTTAACGTGAGTAATCCATGCTTGACTGTATTGTATTGTATTATGTGATGCAGTATCATTTTATAGGGTTGCTAATCTAATTAAAGTGTGCTAGACTGTGTAGTTGCTGAGTGTGGTTTAGAACTTAGAAGCTCTCATTGTTTAACTGCACTAAGGTAAATCCAGAAGCTGTTGCCTTGGTAAACATACATTTATTTTTTTATTTTTTATTTTTACAAGAATAGCTTTACCTGTTATAAAAGAGTAAAACCCACCTTGAATTACTGAAACAAGTCTAGCTGGAAAACGATCAGTTGGATAGCATCCTGCGGTCCAACAAACAGCAGAAACACTGGAGCGAGCAAATCCTGTTTTCTCCTGAACAGCTGTTAAAAGTTGGTGGTCTGGCTCACTTTGTTCCCACTTCCTTCGACCTTGACAGAGTCCATCTCGGTCCTCTAATCAGCCCGAGCTGTAAGCCTGGGCCTGTAGTGTGTGTGTGTGCAGCCGTGTGAGTCCCAGCACGGACAAAAGGTTAGTTATAGGATGCAGCCTGTCTGGCTCGCACACTGTGTCCTATTATCACCAACATATTGCAGTGGTGGGCTACATTACTCACTGCGCTGGCACCGGACCAACTGCCTCAGCTGCTTTTCATCATTATCGGTGAGACTGCGGTTTTAGCATGATGACACTGTGTGAATGAAGTCAACTGGACCACATCAGTCAACACTGTCGGACGGCAATGGCAAGAGAAGATGTTTGTGTAATATTTAAGTTAGAAGACTACGTTAAAGGACTACACTGAATCAAATCAATGTAAATAGATGGCAGGACATAAAAGATGATGTGGATGTAGCACAGGTTACTGCATGTGAGAAAAAGTAGGCCCCAGTTTAGCATTTAAAAAGCATTTAAACTGCTATTGAGTTTAACATGACACAGTTTTTGTTGCACACACTCCGAACTCCCTCAATATTGTTTTATGAAATGAAAAATTGGTCTTTTATTGAAACATGGGACAGGTAAGAGACAAATTAAAACTTGTTACTGTGAATATTGTTGATTTTGACTGTATTGTGTGTCTGTGACCCTCCTATAATGCTGGGAAAAACAAGAACTCCAGCTCTGTAACAAAAAAAACCAAATACCACACGAGGTTAGTTACGTTTGCATTTTTAGTGTTGTCACGAGTAGCAGTTTGCACTTTTCATGATCGTTCAGATTTAAATAAGCCAAATGCATATTTAAAGTGGTGTCAACAAAATCTTCACAGTGTCGTTTTAAGCATGACTCTTTGTCTGCCATTTAGTTTTGACATTTGAAAACTGTGCCAATGTCACTAGAAATTCTGCAGATAATGTTTTCCAAACTGATAATACCTTATCACTGACAGTTGTGATATTATAAAATGTTAAGTTGCTCACAAAATCCACCCAGGGGAATGAACACTACGAGTCTGACAGCCTTATTTTTTCATCCTGGTGACGCACAATCTCAGTTTAAAGAGAGTGACATGTTGACAAGAGTGACATACATGTTCCTTGACAGAGATTGCCCATAATCTTAGGCATTTGCTCTATTGGGGGAGAACTGCTGTGTGAGCACCCATCGATTCCCAATCAAGTCCTCTTTTCAGCTTAAACAGACACTTATACAGGCTGACTGCTGCTTTGGTGTTAATTCCCTACATCTCAGGCCTAATAGTCAAGTGACACTGCTTTATTGCTAAACTACGACATGTGGACGCCCGGGATGTACCCTCACAATGTAGACCGCTGACAGTGAGAGCAGAGATACAGATTACCCCTCTTCAGTCAATGAGAACACTAATTGTTGCTAACTGATGAGCTGTTATGCCGTCACCAGAGGCTGTCTTGCTTCCATTGAGGGATTTTAATCAAGAGCAATTTAACTTTGAAAGATCGTTGGGGTCACATGTCACAGGTGGGTTGTATGTTGCATTGAAACTGACCAATGCTATTGCACACTGTTATTGACTGCTAGTTTCCTTTAGTGTTAGCCTTTTTAAATGACTGCCCAGCCTAAATAAAACATTTGATAGTATAACATCATAACTTTACAAACAGATCCTCAGTTGTAAACCAAAAACAGCACTCAACATTTACATCCTACTCTTTTGACAGTTTATCATTGAATTTGTGCAGAAACAATATTATACATAATATAAGAATTTCTGAAAATTGCTGAGGACATAGGGAACAAATATGCAATGGACCATGGATGCACTGGCAGTCAGGTGAATGTGACTGGATGATCCTGGGCAAAGGACATGTACAATTAACTAAAGTAATTGTGGGAAGCTGGGGTCAGTCAATCTAATGGAACTCTCTAAACATGTTTGATAGCATTAACCATTAACCAAAATATTGTGTGTTAGTTTTACTCCTAAAAAATAATGTGAGACTTTATGGTGCAAATGGTAACTGAAAAGGATGACATACCATTTGCCAAAATAGTACGTCAGTGCATGAAACCTGCCCCATTTTAAAGACTGGTTTGGCCGGATTTTCACTCAGTGTGAAAGGAAGGGATCCAGACCTGTTTGTGCACATCTCATTCAGTGTAGCACAGAATGAACAGGCGCAGTATAGAGGAGTACTGACCTGGACAATAGTGAATATCAGCTCATCTCATCCTCTGCAGCCTGCACTTTATTTGCCCTTCTTTCTTCTGTAAAAAGACGTTCTTCCTTGAACATTTGCGAACACCCACTGTCCCTTCTGATCTGCGCCTCAGTAATGACCTCCCCCCACTATTGCCACACATGCTCCAGCATCCACCCACCCACCTTTCTCTGCCCTGCCAGCCCCTCCATCCTCTTGCGTTGCAGCATATCATTCATCACTACTAGGACACTTAATGAGAAACCTTTCCAAGGCTGATTCTGAGAGAGAGTCATTTAGATTCAATCAATACTCAATGAAGATATTAGAGCATGTGCTGCTCCCACACGAGTAAACCAATGCAATAACGGATGGAGCTGATGCTTAATGTACCCAGGATTAGATTAATAAGGCCCAAAATAAAGATATATTTGACATGTTGACAAATACAGGAGTTAGACGGAGGAAAAAAAAAACTTTTATGTAACAAGAATCATTATTTTTTGTTTTTCCTTTAACCTACTCAAAGGATTCTGACATGCCTTTTGCCCTCTAACCATTCAGTTTTTAAAGTTTGACAGGCAGTATCCCAAATGTTTCATCATAGTGTCTGTAGTTTAGAGTTTCCCTTTCTTAGTTAATCCACAACCAGTGCAGACATTATCTCTTTTTTGTTTGGTATAGGCCCAACAGGACACCAGCCTGATCATGTAGTTGAGTTTGAAATAATGGGGAGAAAAAGGCCAAATTTAGCTTTGCAAGAACAAAGATGCACTGTGGATTGCTTCAGGGCCTGTTTTTTAATATAATTATTTATTTTATTTTATTTTTGCAGCTATGTGTCAAAATGATTTGTGAGGGGGCTTAGTATACAGCCCTGTGGTACTCCTGTGGTTTGTTTTATGCAGTTACTGTTTTATGAAGCTAATGCTTACTCATGCACTTTTTTGTTCTTTGAAGAAAACGGATAAAATAAAGATTTAATATTGCACTGTTGTCTTTTGAGGGCTGTTAGGTTTGTGTTTTACTTCATCACACAACCTCACATCAACTCCATATTTAACACTTGTTTGCATTTGCTGAGCAAGTGAATAGGTATTGGTAAAGCTATTTTCTAACCAAAATGCATATTCAAATCAATAATTTCTGTCTGGGATGTTATAAGTCATGTGCAATAATCCAAACTAAATGTCCAGTAGAGAAGTTTAGTTTTAAAAGACTAAAATAAATAGGTTTGAACAGAAATACAAATAATGACTGGGTAGCAAATAGCAGCCATAAAGTGAGCCCACAAGGAGCCCACAGTTTTAGGAGATGAAGTTGTTTACTTCTTTTTGAAACAATTACTCACGGATCATTATTATCTAACCTAGAGGAAAAAGGAAGGGCTTTTCGGTTGTTAATGTGTTGATGACAAATCTTGGGCAATTTGTCAAGAGAGTCAGATAAAGCCTCTCCAACTTTATCGCTACAGAATAAGCTGATCAGGGACCTGCTCAGATTTTCCTCTGGGGTTTTCTAACAGTGATGAGCAGAGATGATAAAGTCAGAAAGAAATGTAAATCCCATGCATAAAAACTCCACAATAAAGTAGTATGTACAGTATATTTCTGTCGCTAAACATTGGAATGACCAATTTTGTTGCGACGTTGTAAAATAGCACGGATGACAGTTTTCAGCGCAGATGTTCAGCTCTAATTTAGCATTGTTATTGGTTAATAGGGCTTCATTTGGTTGATATAATTAGTTTTCCAATCATTACTGTGTTTAAGGAGAAAGGCATCTACTCAAACATAGTAATCAAGGGAAGAACAGTTCTATATTTACTGTGCAGTTTAACGAAGGTCTCAACTGACTTCATCATCTGCCTTTTAATGCAATCCTGACACATTTTACAACCAATTCCTGTTGCAACCTTGACGTGCTATAAAGTACATAACATCAGCTTTAGGGAAATCAAAGTTTTAGGAATGTCACATCACAAAAATGAACCGACACATGGTAACAAATACATAACACACTCTTTTTCTTTTTAATTTGTCTTCTGCCGAGAATACCAGTGGATAGGATTTTAAGACAAGTGGACAAGTTTACCAAAAAGAGAACCATTATTGGAGATATTCAGACAAGGCCCATCAGGATTTTCTGTCTTTCATGATAGTTGATAAAACAAGAGATGGGAAGTATTTGTACATCGTAGACGTATCTGTACTTACTCCCTACTTTTGAACACAAATATCTGTACTTTCTACTCCTTGCATTGTCAAAACAGCCTCGTTACTTTTACAACTTCGGCAGAGGACGGCATGACGTAAAAGACGTAACAAAAAGAGACGGAAAGCCAAGCGCAAAAACAACAGAAGACGATTGTTGCATGTTGCAAACATCTAATATTGTTTGGTGATAGAGTGATTGTGGTGATTGTGATGCAGAAGAAAAATAATTCCATAACTAATCACAATTGCAGTACTGGTCCAGTCTTCATTATTCTGTCTGAAACTTGAAATCTAAACTGAAAAAGCAACCAACTTGCAGATTATTCATGAAAGAAAATTGCAGAATTGTCACAAATGTATTGTGTTTCATTGACAGCAAAATTAGTTTTTACTTAATTGTATTTTAGAGAATGTACTTTTTTACTTGAGTAAAGAAGTTGACTCAGTACTTTTACCAGAGTTGTTTTTAACACAGTTATCTGTACTTCGACTAACAGAATGTGGATACTTTGACCACCTCTGGATACAACCATACTTATGCTGAGTTTAAGTAAAAAGTGTCATATATAAAGGCATAAAAATAGCACATTTGAATTTCCTTTCCAGTACAACCATCCATTAAAACAGTAAAGCTTAAAGGAGGCAGAAGATGAGCTTGATAGGTCTCATAATCTATTTAATCTAGCAACTTTAGTGAGTCAAAAAAAGGGCAGCGGATTAATTTAAACGGCAGCTATTGATTGAGGCATTAGACCTTCAAACTGTCTGAGAGGAATTAAGTAGTTCAGGAATGTGCTTCAAATACCAAGTGGATCTCTGCAGCAGACCCCAGGGAGAGGCAGACTGAGGGCGGTGGTACGTGGAGGTAGGGTGAAGTAAACTAAACTACAATTGGCCCCAGAGCAATGCCTCAGCTCACGGCTCGGCTTCTGGAGCAAAATCAGAATCAAAACAGCCAGAAGACACAGGAGCCTTTGATGTGCTATAGATGTTTGTTTGATGTCAAGGCCGAGGGCTCGGTAGCGCATTATTTTGAGTTAAGTGGTAATTTCACAGTAGCATTGAATCCATACAAGAAACATTTCAGTGAATGGGAAAAGGTCAATGTCAAACTTTCCAGTGAAATACACAGTCCTTCTTTGTACCATTCACTGCTTTTTTTTTGTTTTTTTTTGACTGCATAACTTCAACTTCATCATAAATCTGAGGAAAAGAAGACCTGGCTATTATTCCAGGCATCATGAAACAATATTAAAGAGGCCTAGTGACTTCCTGGGGGTAGAAGGATTCACAGTGGACAATATTGTTACCTGTCATACAAGCTCTGGTGGCTCAACTCGGCATCGAGCAAGCGCTTTCCTCGTGTCAAAATCCCAGCACATGCATACATTCATGCCTCCTCTTGCATGTGTAATAGCCATCCTAATGCTGCTGCGACCTTTCATTTCCCCCAGGCACCCGCAGAAATAGTGCCAAAAAGACCAAACCTGCAGATTAATCACAATTCCTCTCCGACACAGGGCTTTGATTTCAGCCAGAATGAAAAACGCAGAATGGGAGAGCGTTCCTGCAATACAACCAATCGGATTAAGTTTCCTCCTGTCCCCGAAATGTGCAGATTGGAGATCAAAGTGCGAAGATTGTCAAAGCTCAGTTCTAGACCCGTGTCTCTGCACCGCTTCCTGCTGTCTGCCTGATAAAAAAAAAACAGAAAAAAAAAAACGCCTATCCCATCTGCTCCGTGTCCCGTGTGTCGCTGATGCATTTCTTTGATTGCACTAAGTCAATACATTCCAGAGCAACACACAAAGGCAGGACGGATGATGTTTAAATTAAATCTCCTTAAGATGTTCCTCTTCACTTTCACTCAGCACGGTTCCAGACACAATATTTCAATACCTCGACGTAACCTTGTCAAAACAAGAGAGAGTGTCTGGGCTCCAGTTTTGGCCTCACGCCGCTCGGCTCATTTACATGGAGTGAAGGTCAGTCACAGGCTCAGCTTGCTTTATGGATCCCCGCTCGAAGATCTGAACTTATTTACACTTCATTCACGGCTCTGAGGACACACTGTAATTATGTTTTTTTCCACAGAATCAATGGCATTAAAATCAAAGAAAGGAATGGAAGAGAACAATTTATTTGCTTATTTACATAAAATTGAGCTTAACAAGGATCAGTAATGGATTCTGATTTATCTATGCTTTAAAGAGAAGGACTGCTGACTACGAGTAATGAACTATTTACAAATCACATTCAACTTTTTAAAATGAATTATTAAAACTTTGTGTCTTTTGCTGAAGAATTTTCTCTTGCTTCCCATTTACACTTGAGTGTTTTTTTTCCAGCTTCTTTTTTCTGAACCCAAAATCATTTTCAGAACAAATGTGTCTAAATAGATGTTGCAATATGTCATTTATTACACATTATAACACTGATTTGCTCCTTAAGGGTGGAAATGGAATTTTAAACAGATAAAGTTTTATTCAACAACACCCAAATTCAACAAAATTGAAATTCACTTGAACAATATCTTTGAATAACAAGCACTTCTTCACGTTAAGCACGCATTTGTCATTGTTGGTCTTGTTTTTTAATTTCTCATTTTTATCATGTGTTTTTCCAATTTCAAATCTCCTTCCTTTACTAACCGCATTTGAAAGGATTTGCTGAAGACAAGACACACATTATCTCTCCAATCATCTACTCTTTTCTTGCCAAATCACCATGCATTACAATTCTCAAGTTGTTTTTTGTTTTAGAACATCAAAGCACTGAATTATGTATCCTCATCTGATCTGCTATTGAACACAAGTGTATAAACTATGCTGTCTTTATGTGCCCAAAAGCTAGAATATGATTGTCTGTGGGACAGAAATAACCATTTTGATTCGTGAATTTATATAGGGCACTTCAAATACAGATGGAGCACTACTGATATACAAACGCATTTTCTTCTAGCACCCTTTCTGGCTCGAGTGCAATGATGACATGAGTTTTACATCACTGTGAGACCAAACCCAAGATATGTGGCTGCTCACTGACAGACACGGAGGCATCTTTTCAAATTGATCTGTATGTCTCTTTCATTCAGCAGCTCTGTTTGGAATTCCAGAAATGACTGACAGCTTTGTGCTCCAAGACAATGTCATATAAGGTCTGGGATCAAAATCGACTCGTCTCGCTGCCTTGAAAAAGTTACCCTATTTCATTTCATCAAGGTGGATCAGACGGCATTATGAAGGGCGGCAGAAACACGCTGCCACGGTTTCACAATGTTGCATGTAGCATTTTAAGCGATAAGGATGGTAGATTTGTGACTACTCGCTGTCAAATCCATGATACTGTCATGAACTGCATTGACACTGCTGATAAACACTGAGATATAGTGTCAAAGATTGATGTTTTAACATGGTTCCATAGAGATTAGGTGTTGCTCAAAATATTGCAAGATTTTGTTCCCAATAAAGCTGTCCGTCCACAGTTACTATTGTAGACATGCTGAAAGTGTAAATTAAAAGCTGGTGTTGACGCAATGATTGCAAAGTGGTTGAATCTGAGAAAATTGCACATCTACTTCCCATGCAAAACCATTCCAAAATAACCTTGAAGCAACACTACATGAATTTTAAGGATTTGTTGCCACTTTGGTGAATTGATGGAGAGAAGATTATAAAACTGTGCATTTCGTGATTGTAAGTCACACAGTGATACATTAACAGTTTAGGTTGGACTTAAATGTTTTTCAATAAAGGGATACTAGGCAGTTTTCCTTTGTATAATTTGGTATTATTACTGTAGGAGACTGCACTCTGTTGGTGCTTTAAATAAATATAATATAAATCCTGTCAGGTAATAGAGTGTCCATCCACAGTTATCCCTAATAACACCATTTTACAAATCCTTTAGTTGATCCTTTTATCTCCGAACAGAACAAAATGTGAATACTATTTGATCAGTGATTGAAATGATTCCTGTTTGTGTTGCACTTGCTTTTTACTATGCAAGCTGTGATTCATTTATGAACAGATGATAGTATGCAGTATAGTTTAATCATTTTGTTGATTATGTGTGTGAACACCGCCAGAGAAAACACAAAGTTCTCTGGCTGTGTTCAAGATCAAAGTCATCTGAAGGTAGACGTGCTTCCCCCTCTTTTTTTTGCTATTTAATTTCTGATTATCACTCAGATATATGTGTGATCGTTACGGAGCCACTCCAAATGCCGATTGGTCTGTTTGCTCAGAGCTGCTCTCTTTGGCAAAGGCAATCAGTGATGAATATTTAAAGCGGGCGCTAACAGAAATAGATTGGCGAGGTCATATGAGGAGCCTGAATTATTTTGTTTTGATGGCCACTCTCAGGGTCTCATGAACGGCTGAAGGTTAATCTGCTGATCTTTAAGTGATCTACAAACCCAGCAAAGTCTATTTATTTCCTGCAGAGACATGCCTGAAGAAAGGACAAAAGACATGTTTACTTCTGCTGCTAGAATACGTTTCCAGAGAGGTATGGGGTGATATTTGCTTTGGCGATGGCTCAGAGATGTGCTACTTCTCACATCATTAAAAACACAGTGTGCCTGCTGCTTTTTCCCCATCGCTGTGATATTTACAGACATCGTCCACCCACACCAGCGATCCTACTGCTGCTGTATGATTAGATCTATAAATACGGCGCTTCACAGACAGCTTTACTCATGTAAGTTTGGTATGAGTCAAAAGTGAGAGTTTATTTCCTTTTGCGGCAACTCATAACCTCACTCACTCACAGCTACAATTTGCCCTCATAATAGTTTCTCATCTGGTGTGCCATTCTGATGTCCTGCCCTACGGAATGGAGTGTCCTATTTACTAAAACTGGGATGTGTTTGGTGCTGAACTGACAGCCAGCTCATTTTAATAACGACCACCAAGTCATATGGTATTAATGAAAGAGACATGCAAATGAGAGCAGAAGTTTTCGAGCGGGACACTTTTACTCATATTGGACACCTTAAGTGCTCTGTGAACCTGCAGCGGGACGGGGGAGGGAGGCACAGCAGGGGACATTAGACCCCCTTCATGTAAAAATATCAGAGATGACTGGACTCAGCTGACCCCATCTGTTCTGTGGGTGGTGCTCCTGGCCTGACCCACGGACCCACCCGGATCCCAGACTGTTTCTGCTGACATAACATGGATTGATTAATTTATTTTAATTTGTTTTGTTTTATTTATTTATTTATTTATGATGAAATATTTTTGGAAGTGGCTTGCTCCATTTGTGGTTCTCACCAAGGTTTCTCTTCAAAGTCTGTAAAGCCCTTTGAAGCAATTGCTATTATGATATTGAGCTACATACAGTAAATAAAATTGAATTATCTGTGAAACATTGGATGAATTTAACATCTTTGTAAAACTCACTTCTGTTTCCTCCATGTCATCTCCTTCTCTCCCTAATGTTTTTTTCTCACGTCATTTTGAAGCAAGTCTGCCCTGTTGTTTGGATTTACATATATTTACAGCTTAAATTTTACAGCATACACTATGAATGGAGAACAGCACGACACCAGTTTAGTGACTGACCGAACTTCACAACAGCTGCTAGCATTCAAACATATCTACTCAATCAGGAGATAAAATCCCCAAAAGGTTGCCCAAACTCTTGAAGGCATAACATACAAGCTGTCAAATAAGTAACAGAGCAGAGATTGCGTCACCTTGACAACCGAGGGTCTTTATCACTGCTTCTCAAAGCGACTTGAGCGTCCATCTTGGCATTGCCCACTGCGTCTGGAGTTAAATCAGGTTTGCAGTGGATTAGGCAGAGGCACCTTGTTTGTGTAATGTACTTTATTTTCCACAGAAAGCCTTCACCGGTGTCAGGAGGCATTAGTGAAAAATTGTCAATCTTCCCTGCACTCTCTCTCTCCTGCAGCTTTCTCCTTGGAGATTTGCTGAGGCTGAGGGATGATAGTGACTTGGAGTGTATGTCTCAGCTTCTGAGGGCTGATATGGGTAGGGATGAATACTGCGACTCGAGGGGACTTTGATCTACTTAGGGTGTTATAATCCCGACTGTAAGGTCCTGGTTTTAACAGCTGACAAATTGTCAAGTACTAATCATGACAGGGGGCTGGCATAGTGGAAACACAGCACCTTTCACCTTGAGCTGCTTGTCTGTTATCTGTCTGTTAATGTTCTTTTATTTTATAGTCTGAACGACAAGGCCACAAATCCACAACAGGCATTATGGTGGCAGTTTTTCAGCCCCTTTTATTCTCTCATGACAATGTGTTGATATAAAGCCATTCTAAAAGTGGCACAGATGTAAACTCAGAGGGCTGTTTATTTAATGGATTCATGTAAAACAAAATCAATTGTCACTGTGTTGTTGCATGCCAACGTGGCCAAAAATTCATCTAACATCGTACAGCCATTTACACAGAATTAGTGTGATATAGTCAGAAATGTGTAATGAAAACTAGATTGTCAGCAATTACGTGGCATAATCTTAGTGTGAATTGCTAGATAAATTGAATCCATTCCCTTTTTGGACTATAAACTACTCTTGCTGCAGTCTGGAACATCACATTTCCAATTTTGTTTATCTATTCTCCACAATGAGGATGGATAGGGAAAGTTGATATCTAATCTGTACACCAAATTTCTATAATGACGAGTCCAAATCATGTGTCACTTAGCCCTTAACAAGAAATGTTTATGGCATTTAGAATGGTTCTCAAGCTGGAGCCAGTAAGTTTTCTTGTAGCAACAACTGTGCACCATGACACACTGTTAATACAGATAAGGGTTAGTCAAGTTTGACTCACAGCTCCATACACAACAGTGGAGGCATCACAATACAGTAAAGACATTTACCAGGTACAACTTCTTACTGCTGAATTTCTTTTTTGATTGACTGACAACCCTGCGACAATTATCCATAGTGATAGATAGACGCAACACAATTGTTGGCCACTATCTCAGATGCATCTGTCAAACAACTGCAATGAGTAAGTCCACAGTGCATTGTTTTAGAAATAATACGTGAAGCCATTGTAAGGGCATCCTATATTACAAGAACTCTTGTGTGAAGGACATCAGCCCAAGCTGTACCAAAAGGAAATGTTTTATAAACATATTGTGGGTATAAATATGTTCTATTGTCATGTCTACATGCACATTTATCTCTGTGGTAAGTTTTCTTCAAAATCCATTATAGTAAATACAGTATAAGTAGTGTAATACAAATGAGCACAAACTGCACTGCACAAACAGTCTATGTGCTGCATGCTGTTAAAAAATATCTCAGTGTACACAAAGCATGTACATGGAACATTATGGAGGCTCAGTGTGACAGTTTTGCAAAGTGGTGACACATCGCTTACATTCAGCTGAAGGCCTGAATGCAGAGAGCTACTTTCATAAAATGAGCTCTAACCTCCACTGAATGCAGCCTAAACTGCTCTCTGCTCAGGACAGGAGGCAATGTCATGAGGAAGTCTGACACAGTCTTGGCATCATGGTCAATATGCATAGAAAGACCTGTTGAGAAGTAAAGAAATGTCAAACAGTCCTCTCTGCAAAACTATGTTTTTTTTCTATTTCTCCTGCATTTATTTTGAGTTGGCTTTATCTGCAGTATTTTCATTGAAAATTTGAAGAAATTTAGCCCCTCTTATAAAATACAACCCTTTAGTTTTTGTTGTTGTTTGTTTGTTGTGTATGAACTGAATGTGTTAAGGATACGTCTTATTAACCTGTTATTAGCAGTGGAGGCAGTAATTGTAGAAGCTAAACACCAGAAAATCCTGCTATGTTAACAAATACACTGAACCTGAAATGTGCAGTGACACCTTAGCTTGCAGGGCATATTTTACGCTGTATATGGTGAGCTACTTAGATGCTTTCCCATCACTTGCACAAAGCTGGAGGCCTCTATAACAGTTACTCTGTTTGAGTTGGAATATGTCAGTCCAAAAGAAGACAGCATTGACTGCAGTAATTGTGCATTGTGTGATTTGATCATGGTTTGCTGTACAGGAAAATTACCAGGAGTATTTTATGAATGACAGAAAGTAAGTCTCCCTCTATCTATATATGTCTGTATTTTAAAATCAGGTTTAACTGTGATCACAGCATTGCAGGTCACAGACTACATCATGATTGACTCCCATGTGAAAATCTGTCAGATTCTTTTCACCTTGAGCAGATGAATGTGAAAACATTTGAAGAGTGTCAATCTCAACAGACACCATTCATCATATTGACACTGAACTTTTCTAATAAAAGAACACCAAAACTTGCTATTGATTGCATGGGAGCAAGTTCATAAAATCAATATATATAGTTAAAATTTATGCTTTGTGTCAGACTCAAACCCAGACTTCTAAACTCACTAAAAAGTTGAGCTCTAACCTTGTATTAATGCCCAGAAGTCGGGCAGAACCATTAAGGTGATTTAGGATGTACAATTGTATTGGTAACACTGTTTCTCTGCAGCGCTCAACTCAAGGCTGGTTGTGTGATTGATGTTTTCAATCAGGCTATGGTGAATTCTCTCCTGGCCCACCGGCAATGATGCTGTCAGTGGAAGGAGGATGCGTGTCGTTGGGTGTCTGAAGGCTGCCCACACTTTCCCAGGGACCAAAGACACTGGCTGCTTGACAAGGTCACAAGGGAAGGCTCCCTGGAGAGTGCACAGGAAATGAAATATGGATTGACCAAATCTATTTACTGTCAGTACCCTTTAACAAAGTAAGATATCACCCACAGTAGGGTTCCTCCTAATGGTTGTCCTCTTCAAGAACGCCATTGTTCAGATTCACACTTGTCGCACCAGGTCTGACAGCAAAAATACTACTGGGCTGTTCTCAAGGTCTGAGTGCACTGATGAACTGTTAAACAGAAGGTTGTGGTGAAGCTAGGTGGAGCTGCTTGAGAGTGGAGTGATCACAGCATTGATCTGTTTACCTTTTACAAACTCATTGTCCTCCAGAGTTCAGGTTAAGTACAGGGTTGACTTTGTCCACGGCTGCATCTGGACTGACTACAAGAGCCATTTCTACTATGGGTTTAACCTGGCCCTGACTCACAAAAGAGCAGTCCAAAAACCTTGATTTTCCACAGTCATGCAAATACACTTTCACATTTTATTATGCAGAATCATTTAGATACACCTGATTTTCTTTTCCGATTCACAATTTGTCATTTCAACCATCTCTTTTACTCAAATGTCAGAGTGAAACTGATTGATCATGGTGACATAGTTAGATCTGTTACCTAAATACTCATAGATCTGATCTTAGTAAACTAACCAGGACAGATCCTTTCCTAAATCATTGAAAGTCGAATTTTATTAGATATATATACATATTGTCACAGCACAATTTCTCACATTCTCACATCACTACATTAGTATACATGAAAAAAATGCTATTGCATCAGTCTTATGAGCGTTTGTAGAAATCAAATGAAAAGAAATCCTTTTTCTCAACACTGTTTTTGCCCTCAGGTTTCTCAGTTGGTTCATCTAATAAGACTTGTGATATTGTTATGTTGAAATATGCCAATGAAAAGCAGAACGTATTTTTTTTTTCTCCAAAATGAGTCCAACTGAACATCCGCAGATCAACTTTTTTTTTATTTCCTCAGAGTACGAGCTTAGTGGATTAGACGCCTGTGAGTGTTATGCAAGAGGACGTGGTTTGGATGCGAGACGAGGCACTGGCAGGCCAGACCGCTCACTGCTCATCTTCTGGCTGACCTCCTCTGCATATCACTGCATTTCCACAGCCCATTGGTATGCGTTTGGCTCTCAGCGGCAACTGGGCATAATCGTCGCCTCAGTCTTGTAATGGCCCGTTCTCACTTTCTCACTCTTCCTAACGATGCCACAGCTTTAGGAAGCAAACACAGATTTTTGTTGCAGCTTGGAAGCCACACTTCACTGTATGATAGTGTGGAAATCTGTGAGGCAGGGGTCATCAACTAAATGTGCTTAAGGGCCAGCCTGTTGTTTCACAGGTGCTGAGGAGAGCCAGACTTTCAAACTAAAATGTATAGTTAGTCAATTAAATAAATAAGTAAATACCTTTACTTTTTCTTATTATTTTTTGATTTCTTCACAGATAATTCTTGTTTTTCTTTTTTGATGAAAACTTTTTAATCTTATTGGAGATTTAATAAAATAAGCCTGGGTTTATTAAGCCTGGCTTAACTAAGGCTGAATTAAATAAACCTGAATTAAATAAATCTGGCTCAAGTGAGCCTCACTTAACTGAGCCTCCCTCAAGTGTGCAGGGTGCAGTGGCTCAGGAAGTATGCCCTGCTATATCTCCTGAGCCTGGTTCAAGTGAACCTGGCTTAACTGAGCCAAGTTTAGCTTGTGTTTCCTATATCTATGTCTTACTTATGACAGCGCAGTGCCCAATAATGCAGGCAAAGCTTTTCAAACTGCTCATTGATGCAGATGTAAATTTCTTTACAGAAGATCAAAAGTGGTCCTTACAGCTAAATGAGCTCAATTTCAGTCGTCTTTGAGTCATTTTATTTGCTTTATTTATGTTTCAACTCTACCTATTTTTTCCCTTGTTTTCTAATTTTGATTAAGTGCTGAGGGCCAGATGGAAAGCTGTGGGGGGCCTGATGTGGACCCCGGGCTTCCAGTTGATGTTCATAAGGTATTAGGTCACTTTTTTGCAACAGGGATTCTTTGTTGGTAAAAGCAGCACTGCAAATAAAAATATATAAATAGTCCATAGAAAATTCCTCTCTTGACTTTTTCAGAGGGTCTGCGTGAACTTCATAGCTGGTAATTATACTATTCCTTTTTAACAGAGGAATGGCCTGTATTCCTTTCAGAATTGTTGATCTTGTGAGTTGTCACCACAAAGTTAATTTCCCCAGGGAGGGCCATATAAATTGCATGCCACTGAACAGAGGTAATAGCTGTGGTCTTGGAGATATGTTTGGCAACAGCTTCCAAGAGACTCACAAAGGCACGGTGTATCTGCACTGATTTTCCTGTTACTCACAGCTCCACTACTACTTCCCGCTCATTATTTTACAATTGGGAACAAGTGTTTTGGCTACATCTTTGTATATTGCCTTGTGGTCTCTCAGCAATTTGTTGTTATTATGTTCATATTTTTAAAGGGGTGAGGTAAATTCACAAGTAATGGCAGCTGATAAAGCTGTTTGGGGTGCATCTGTTGGCTGCAGACAGAGGGGCTTTGGAGAGTTGTGCGCTGCAAGCACTAATTGTTGTCAAGTTAAAAGAGGTAGTTTACAGCAGCCACCCCCAACAAATTCTCAGCAGCAAGCAAACAAATTTACAATCATATGAATTATTTATACAGTTCTGATGGAAAATGCGTTGAGATTTTTTTTCCCTATTTTATTTTAAGACATTGCATTTAGTGAGATATTTAATAAATAGATGTGTGAAGGCCGTTTTATTATTGTCTATTAGTTTTCCCTTCTGTTGTTATTTTATAATTTTTAATTTTACTAACCGTATGGTGATAAACTGTGTTGTATCAATAATCAGTTTTGTGATAAACAAAGAGTGCATTCACACAAGCCCTGTGTGGTCTACCTTAATTAACTTGAGTCCATTTACTCTTAAAGTCTGTTAGGGGAAGTGTTAATTGAACACCTCCCCTTGGTTAATCTTGTGTGGCCCAAACTAGCAAACTCTGGTCTGCCTAAAATCATAGTTGTGGAATCAATTATTGCTTCTTGAAGATCAGGAAGTTCCACTTGTAAAATGTACAAACAACACTCTAAATGAGTGCTCCGCCATCTTCTTCAAAAGTCTCTAATAAACATGCTTGAAAATGAAATTGACTCACAACCTCTTTAATGTACCGAAGATTTCTAACTTGTTAAACTGTGTAACGTTGGACTGTCTGACTCATCTAATTAGACTCTGGAAACACTAAAAGAACAGTCGACACACTCCTCTGCCTCATTTGTCCACTCATACTTTCTTTTACATAAAAACAGTGAGTCCGTGTCATCCTTCAGAACCATGCATCTCCTCAGTGCCTCCCAAAATCATCTTCTTACAAACACCTATCAACCCTGTTGTGGTACGACGCCAAATGCTTGACACACTATATGTTCTTATATGACACACATGCATCATCTTATCATCGAGCTTTTCAGGTGATACATTTAACTTTACACATCTCATAATGTTCGGCCCCATATTTATGAGTTTGAATACAAGCAGGCAGCAGTCATTAATCCTGAAGGGTAACCACAATAGCGTCTGCGTGACACATTTCTGATTGCGCTCATATGGCTCTGTGATTGATACAGTGACACGTGTGCCCCTCTGAGACCAATGACTCTTTTATGTTTCGCCTGCACAATAATTCACCATCACATTGAAGAGCGCCATCCATCAAAGCACTTGCTAATTTCCCTCTGGAAGTCATAAGGCATCTCTTAACAACTTTGGCTGGATCTTGTTCTCCGTTAATGCTTTGTATATTCATTTATGTTTCAGGAAGGGCTCACTTTTACTTTCACTTTCACTTTTATATTATTTCTGAACTTTTGGTCGCTCTGTCAGGGGTCTGCATGCCCACCACCCCACCCCAGGGTACTACGGCTTCTTCCGACTGTCCAAATTGGTGAATCTAAAGTGCCCCTAGTGGATGTGAGAGTGAGTGGATGTCTGTCAGTGTCTGGTCGTAAGTGTCAGCCCTGTGTCTCAGGCCCAAAGCTACTGGGATAGGCTCCAGACACCTGCAACCCCCAATGGGACTAAGTGTGTTGTACCTTTTATCACGCTGGACGTAAGAAATCAAAGAAAATATATAATTAATTATGTATTGCCCACAAACTATACTTTGTCAAACAATAATGCCTCATTTTAGAAGATTTGACATACATTATGATATAATACATAACACTAATACAGAATGTTCAAAATGGTCTGAATTACAACCTAATTTTTGGAGTGTAAGATATGAACATTTTTGTGTAAGATCCAAAATATATTTATTCAGAAGTAGTGTTATGTACAAATTACAACTTATTGCTAAACAATAATGAATAAACTAATCCCTCAAGTATGTACTCATATGAATGAATGAAGAAATGAACAATTAAGCAATCATTTGTGTGGTTCATCTGTGCGTTTCCTCAAATGCCAACTCTTATGTCTTGTAACAGGAGAGGAAAGGTGATTTCATAACTTGATAAAAAGGCTTTATTGTTCGTCCTAACAGGCGGATTGAAAATGTCAGCGCACCGATTTTCTGTGAGATGCCTTATACATGACCATTGATTGTGTCTTGGAGGCCATTTTCCTCACCATGTATTGTTA
The DNA here is from genome assembly GCA_036850595.1 of Rhyacichthys aspro. Lineage (NCBI taxonomy): Eukaryota > Metazoa > Chordata > Actinopteri > Gobiiformes > Rhyacichthyidae > Rhyacichthys > Rhyacichthys aspro. Next base: position 14,248,769 of record CM072169.1, on the reverse strand, counting down.
TTGTGGCCTTTTTAACGGCTGCTTTTTGTGCACACTCTCACTGCCGGTCCTTTGCAGGTCGTGGTGCAAACACAAATGAATGAGATTCATAGCTTGTCTTTGGCTGCGTGGCACGTTCACAAATCTTTTAAATTAAGGCAGTGTTACTGTCCAGGACAACCTAGTTCTCCTCTTCGACACACTCTGCCCTTTAATGCAGAGCTATATAAAGGCCAGGGTGATTAGCTGACATTTTTAGCCTTGTTTGTTTTTGCATGTGATGAGACTATATGAGCCACAAAGAGCTGATGATGGAATACTCACTGAAGAACATCGACAAACTATTTTTGTTTAGTTTAAAAATGCGAGCCGAGCAAACAGCAGCCGATCTCATCTAAAGTGATAGTCTCCCTGAAGGTCACACACATGATTTTTATAAGCTATTAAGATTTTATGGTTGATAGAAGTCTTCCTCTGAGATTATGGAGGATTCCGGCGGGAACCTTTTAGAGCCAGCTGATTGCTATCTGGGCTTGTGTGCACACAGAACCTCCATCACGCTTTGGCTCAGATCAAATAAAAGTTTCAACTCCATTTTAACTTCTGTACAAAGTTGGATTGTGTCCAGAGACAAGGGGAACATTCTGTGATGTGCAGCTTTAGGAGCATTAACCACCCAGTGCTGCAACGCGACCGGTGGCCGAGTGATCACGGGAAGTGTTGTGCTCATAGCTACAACAGCCAGATTTCATACTAAATGTTTAAATTATGCTGAAGTTGTATGCAGCTTAGAGAGGTTGCAACACACTATACTAAATCACACTAAATGCCTTTGCAATTTTTTTTTCAGCCCAAAAGTACAGCAAATACAAACACGTAGTTTCTAAATACAATTGTATGAAATAGGTAAAAACATTTAATAAAAACAAGTTCATTTCTAGGTGATAAGAAAGTTCCAACATTGTGCAATTCAATTAAACCTTGTCAATTTCCAACAATAAACAAACAATTTAAAAGACTTAATGATTAGGATCAGCAGTAGAGTTGGCTATTATTGATCATGGGATGTCTCCAGAGAATCAGAATATTTTTTATGTGGGGAATGCATGCTCCATATCTCTTAAATATCTCTCCACACACTGGGTAAAAGGATGTTTCACTGACTGTTATTCAGTCTGACAGAAAAGATTGTCTTCACTTTAAACTCCTGCTTTTGCATTAGCATTTGGTCCCATTTTTTTTTGCAAGAATAAGATTCTCTTCTAAAACAGTAGTCTAACCCTGACAGAATGTCAGAACATGGTGCTTCAGAGAGAGCCGACTGGTGCCAGGGTTGGCGCAGCACCAACACTGTTATGTTGCATGACAGTCTGTGAATCATGGGAAGGGCTTTTCTCTAAATGAGTTTTGTCAGACTAGTGAAAAGGTCAATCCATCACTTTGTAAACCAAACATACACCACTACATCCACTACATCTTTTACATTTTTTTAACCAAGCAAGAAATGTTGAATTGCTATAATATAATGTTTATTTGTACTCCTCAAGCGACCATTATATACTATATTTGTTGCATCCTGTCTGTAGCCAGTGTGAAAAGGTGTATTATTTAAGTCGTCTGTGTACTTGAGTGTTATTTTCACTCTTGAGTGCAGCAGAACATCTTTTTTTTCACAGGAGTTGTGGTGTAAACAGGCCTTAAGTAAATGTGTTGCGTAAATCACTCGACAGACAGAAGGGCAACACTTTTTAAACTCAAGGTGAGCACTCCAGATAGTATGAGCTAAAATTACAGAGCTGAGGCTCAGCTGAGAGACATTAATGGCACTTTGAGTTCCTCAGTGCTCTGTCCATTAAACGCACAAGGAGCAGGTAAGCTGTGGGTGCTTGGAATGCCCATGATCACACTTTACAAAAACAATATAAAGACCATTTTGCCTAAGTGTAAGGTTAGCTCATCTATTCACAATAAATAGACGCCCTGAACCCTTAGAGATACAAAAATGGCAACACTATGAAAACTGTGCACCATAATGATGCAATCAGAGCCTCTGCCATCACCCACCATGTGTCAGGTCTGGGCAATCCATCAGCGGCTCGGCTCACACTGAGAACATGGTGGAAGCACAAAAGACCAGGGGACCAATGGAACAGTGGCACAATGCTGCCATTTAGCACAAACTTTGAAAACTTAATTGTATCTTAAATCTAATTGTTGGATTTACTTTCTCTGTCTTCTTGGAAGCCCACACATTGTCAGGAGCCCAGAGGAGCAGCGCTGATTGGATGGTGTACCCTGCAGGGCTGCATCCGCCTGACCCCCAGGCCTCTTGATTGGTGTGTTTGTTAATCAGAAGTGGCAGCCTGATTACACGGGTGGTCTGGGGAATAAAAAGCCACAGAGGAAACCTTGGAGTCACCTTACAACATGGAGGAAAAAAATGTTCAGTGTCAAGTTGGATGTATTTGTGTAGCTTTACACCATCACACCTGACATAATCTGCTGGACCAATGCTTCATGGGAATTACCTTCCAGCTTTTGTTATATCAAGAGCCAGAGTCAATGAATCAACAAGCAATTTCTTTATCTGGAGGAGGGTATAATGAGTTTGGGATCTCATCGCAAAGAGCTATGAATATAATTGCCAATGGCATATATTTTCATGTGTAAATTAGATTTGCTCACACTGATGCAATGTCTGGTAACGGTTCACGGCAGCAAGAAGTGAATCCATCAACAGTGACTTTCAGTATTTGTAAATGAGTGAGCTTCCAGTTGATTCTCAGAGTGCTCCGAAACTGATAGAAAACATATTTTAATTTTTAAGATGACAAAGGAGCACTGATTGAGCACTGCCAATATTTTATAAAACCTTGAAAAAAATGTGAAATGATTCTATTTTTTTCTTACTTAAAAAAATGTAGTTTTTGCAAATAGGCAAATTCATCCCAAAAACATTACCCAGGAACATATGCAATGCAATTCATTGAGTTTTTTTGAGCTTTGACGTGCTTTTACATAAGCAAAGAAAATTATACAAAATTGAAAACTGCATACCATTAACTCATTTACACAATGCATTATTAAATATGTGCAGCTTTGTAGAACATGCAAGCTTTAGCCTCAGATGAAAGTGTACATCCAGTGTTCTCCCTGAAGCCCAGTATCTTTACTGTAATAAGGTAACCATCCGCTCACAATGGTGTAATGTACAGCTTGACTGCTATCAGGGGATCACAGAAGCGTTAACATTTTATTAGCAGACCTCTGAGGCCGCAGTGATGTATTCTGTTTCATCAGCTTTAACACTTTGACTCCCTGATGTCTTTTTAAAAGTCAACGCTCAATAGAGAATATATGAGGTGTGTCCGCATATAAAATGTCACTATTAAATTTTCCTATAAACCGATGGTCTCCTATGATCCTCTGTAACTGATATCTCTTCTTCATCTTCTTGCAGGGCGTTCATAGCATTCCCAGTCATGCCTGACAGAGGAAAAAATGAAAGGCAATAGTCTGGCTTTCAGGATGAGAGGAGCATGAGAGGAAGGAGGAAGTGGAGCAGAGCTGTGGCCATGTGATTGGCCAATGAGCCGACGCAAAAGCTCCCAGGAAAGAGATGAGGAGAGGTAAAAGGGGAACTCCTGGCTGCACCCCGCTGTATATGCAGACACAGTGTTTGGATAAGGCTGATTGAAGCTATTTAGATTCCACTGCACCCGGGGGCCCAACAGGTTATCCACACACCATATATTTACATCATTACTGCAGCCATGCACTTCATAATACTTTAAACATATCATAAACTCCTGCTAGAAAATAATGAAAGACCACAGTGAAATCAGATGGCACTGTACATTTAATATGAGAGTCATTCATTCTTTATTATATGGACTTCTTTTTATTTACTATTTAACTACAAAATTAAATATATGATAGAACATGCTTTAGACACTGTAGAAAAGAGCTTAATATCGTTTATTTAAAAGCTCTTTAACTAAAATGATCAACTAGTAGGAAAGTGTTCTTGAGAAGAAGCCCACCTACATTGGTGCACAATTCCAGTCCTAAGCTGATCATCTTTACACTCCTGCAACAGTACACTTACAGGGATGTGAGACTTTTGAGAATGAAACAGTATAAGTGGATACAATGGACCTCCTGCCCTGTCTCTTGGGATATTAAACACATTTGTTCTTGGAATAAACATTAAACAAGGTAAGATATTGGCTAAACACACGGCACAGGATTCCTGTATGTAACATTAAACGCATTTGTTTTTATTTGCAGCTATCAAACAATAAGTGACATGGAGTAGAATGTCAATAAAGCATTAGAACGTGTGTGGGCATCTGCTGGCGATGACTTTCTTTCCATTCAATTGAGTTTGGAGGAGAATTACAGAGAAATATTGCGGGCATTATCTCATCAGTCATCACGCTGCCATGTAGTGCACAGTCGTCCGGAGTGAAATCACCCGGCAAGGTGAGATGCTGGACACCTATAGCACTAAAAGTGATGATCAGACAGGAATGACCCCCCCTTTTCCGCTGCTGCATCTTCTGTGGGCTTCTGCCTCCATTTGCCGCCGTGTCCCTGGGCTCAGCAAAGCATCTGTCTCAATCAATGAGGCCAATAACCACAGGCTCCAGACAGCTTGTCTGTCTGCCACTGTGTTGTCTCTGACATTCACTCTGCCTCGCCGTCTGAAGTTACCAGCTGATGAAAGCCCCCACTCAGCAGCAGCTCAACACCAGAAATCATTATTAAAGGCTGTGGGCCGATGGCATCACACAATGCAATTATATGTCCCAAACACATTCTGCCGTCTGATGCATACAGTGTGGTGCAGTGGTATGTGTGCAGAGAGGTTGGTCTGACTAAAGTAGACATGATAATGAATTTGATCCATAATCAAATTGTGGAGGGTAAAAAAACAAAACAAAACCCTGAAGCCTCTTCTTGTGGGTTTCTTGCAACCCCTCTCGGGCAGCAGTAATTCCTTTATGCTGAATGAAGAAAGGTAAGTCTTCTGAAAGCTACAACACAGCCCCTGAATGAGGCTGCATGGCAGTGGTAGGTGATTAAACAAAACCTAGCGCTTGAGAGGTTGTCAGCACACAGGGAGGGCATGGAACAGATTCAGCTTTGAAGCGCACGCCAGCTTTGGGTGCCCATGAGATCCATCAGGCAGACGGAATGGAAGACAGTAAGCTGCAGAGAGGAAGTGAGCACAGTGAAGATAAATGCCTCCATGCTGGCTTTTGGCTCATTGCGGCCCTCCCACTGTCGACGCTGCAGTGGTTGCGCAGCTGTGGAAAGGAGCGCACTGAGGCTACACAGAGTACATCTCCTCTCTCCGCTCAGGTGAAGTAAATGATTTCCTGGTAATCCCCAGGAAAGCTGGAAGCACTGGAAAATGTTGAGCTGTCTGGCAGGGCCACTTAGGTGTGACTCGATTTAGTCCAACAGAGTTCATGAGCCCAGAACTTATACTGAAGAAAAAGAAACAGCATGACCTCATCCACAATGAGTTATGGGTTATTAAGTCAATTAAATCAGCATTTTTGCTGATAATGTCTTATCTCTGAACAAAATGTGTTAAAATGAATTACGTTAATGACATGATGTCTGTCCGAAATGAAATGTGTTTGTCTAACTTTTATTAAATGGCCAGACTGTTCTTCTCACAATTCCATAATTCAGCTTTAGTCACTCTCAATCTTTATAGACAGCATTTAGCAAAGACCCACGTATTAAGCATTACATTGTGGTCAGTTGATTGAAAGCACACAAAGTCCTAACCTAAAAGACTAACCTTAAGAAAGAATGGGCTGCACTATCAAATTTATTTCATAAGTTATCTTTTAAAAGTCTTTTAAAATATTTCTGCCTGGAGTCTGCCCTGTTGTTCATCTTTGGAAAATCTGTCAAACCCTATAATGTCACATGAATGAATAATACAATGTATGTAAAATATCTTGCTGCTAATGCTGCATTTATCCATCCATCCATATGATTAATTTTCAGAGACTAATGATAGCTGAATGTCTTTTCTTAAAGCAACACTGTTAACATTTCAGCATGCATTAGGACCTTAGGACTAAAATAGACAAAAGCTCCTGTTAATGAACTTGGGACTGATACCATTCACAAAATGTCTTACATATTTTAGTTTGGATGTAAAGCACTGATATTGACATGTCCCCATCATTGTGTAGACACATCAAAATGACATAGAGGAATATCTGTCTCTGGTACATGCATGAAACATTTGCACTTTTTAAAGTTCACTTAATTTGTAATAAAATTACATTGCTCCCCAGTCTCTCCCTCAAGAAAGTCTTTCTGGTTTTAAATTTTATTAGTGCCCTACATAATCCTTTGAGTAAACACGACAAGATATATCAATGAGGCGCTGTAGTAAAGCTGGTGAAAGGTTGGCGTCTTACCGAGGCAATTAGCTAAGTGCAAAACAAGGCCGCCCTGGCACTCTGTGCTGTTGGACGCCACATGAAAGGAAACACTCTCACCTAACAACCCGATCAATATATGTGTTCTCTGGTCGGACGTGTCCCACACCAATTATCACACACTCGCATACACACATGGCCACATCACCGTCGGGTCGAACAACATTTGACCCACACCTCGGCAAAGTCAAATAGAAGTTCTATTTCCACAAGAGAGGACATCTGGGGACCTGACATGGACTTCATTTTAGAACAGGCAAATAAAGGAGTAAAGGAGTATGTAAAGAGGAGAATGTAAAGGAGACACTACAGAACCTATTCAGTAAATAGTTTAAAATGAAAGTTCAGCCTAGTCTATTCTCCATCCTAGCCTCCTCAAAGACATTCTTATCATTCATTTTGAAACATTTTGTAACTTCCCATAACTCTCTGGGTTATTGAAATTTGTTTACCCCTATACCAAGTAGGTACAATAAATGTTAAAGGTATAAACTGTGTAAACAGTGTTGAAGAATGTACATAACTGATCAGTAAAATCATGATCTAATTTCTGCCCGTCTTGTGGCCAGGCACTTAGCTTTATGTAAATTACAATTAAGATATACACTGATATAAATCCCTATCCAGTAACGCACATATTGCCTACGCTAATTTTTTTTAGCCAAGCTTAGTGTGTTTCACTCTTTGCTTAGTACCATTTAACCTTTGTCTGATTTTACATAATCTGAATAATCATATGTAACTGGTCCAGAACTCTATTTAACATTCTCCTTCATAGAGGACTTTAAATGTGCTTGTGTGTGAGTGTTTGTAAACCAAAGTATGGCTAGATCCAAGGTGAGGACACGGTGTCTGTGTTCATCAATCATGCTTTTAAAAACCATTACTGTCTGTCTACATGACCTCGTGAGAACATGTAGGATGGAACATTCAGACACTCAAGGCTGAACTCCGAGCATCGCCACAGTATTTATTCATGCAATGTTCCAATAGTCTGTGTGTTCAAGTGTGTGTTTGCGTAGCGCTGAAAATATCTACAAAGAAACGGGTGACAGGTTCATCTTTTGGTTTGCTGCGAAACAAATAATCACTTTTGATTTAAGTAAATGTCGTGTACCATATGACACACACCTACACAGACATGCACTGCTTTTAATAATTTACTTTTTGATACCTTGAATGATACCTTTTCAGGAAGAGTTCTAGAGTCAGGGACTTATTCTATATCGTCTCGTTAGAAATGTTCTTATTTGCAAATAGCAGTTGTATATCTTAACTTTATTTGTATCACCCTTGAAAGGCAGCCGTCAAAATTTCCCAAGAATGCTCCACATATTTTATACTTTGTACTAATGTGCATGGATCAAACACGGCCAACTGCACTGAAAAGCTGTAATGTTGTAATGAATTGAAACCCGCTCTTTGGATTATTTGATTCTTGTCTGCAGTGCCACTAGTTTAAGAGCCAAGTGAGGCTTCTGCAGTTTATCACCCCAGCCATGTTTGTGTGTAATCACCCTCATTCTCTGCTGTCATGTTCTGCTGTGGCTGCCTGTCGAAGGAGGTGTGTGCGCTGTCAACTAAGGTATAGCATTGACTAGTCAAGGTTTTATGACTCATAGATATAGTATATACATTATGAAGAGACATATTAGACACATTCACCTATTGTAAAAGTTTCCTTAAACAAAGTTACATGTTGTGTGCTTTCACATAGAGGCCATTTGCATAAGAAAACTCCAGAGCACAATGCATGATCAGCCTTGTCTGAGGAGTTATCAGTTTTCAAGGACAGTATAGGGACTATGTGTGTTGTTTTTTTTAAATATTTTTTTTTTAAAACATGTATATCTTTGTTGTATCAGGAGTTAGTAAAGCAACTAATGACAGATTGTCTTCAAGACTAGAGTGACAAGTGATTGGAAACATGAAAGCTATGTAGAGATGCTGCTGTTTCCTCAAGTCCTTTCTTTTCTCTTTTTACTGGGTGTCTTTTTAGTGTTCCTCCATTGTTTCCGGTGTTTTATACTCTACTCACATGTTCACATCCCCCAAACTGAAAATGTGTCTGAGAGGAAGCCTGTGGGCTGTGACCTAGAATTTAAATCAAGGGAATACTATATCTGCAACAATCAATACTATTTCTTTAGCTTCATCTTTGTTCCCTGTGACAGCTCGCTGGCACTCGCTACCGCTCAGCTTTACATAAACATGGCTGAACAAAGATGATGCTGGCTCTGATATAAACATAAGGTCTATGTGGGAGTGACCCTGTGGCAAAATGCAACAAATGTGGCAACAAATGTCTCATATGCTGTTGCATTTTACTGATTTGTGGCCAGTGCTAACTGTATCAGTGACCTACATGCAGCAAAAAACAGTGCAAAAAGAGGGTAAACCTCAAACTCAAAGGCAGAACTTCAGTGATTTCATGATTAAAACCCAGAAGCTGTAAAACATAATAACCAAGATGAAGCTAATGAAAGCAAAAAAAATGTAAGCACTATTTTAAATTCCAGACTTGAAATAAGCACATTTAGTGTGTAACACATATTTAAATTAGTTCATTCATCTACACAATATGGTTTGTACATATTTCAGCATGTATATGTACAAACAGTAAACCAAAATTACATGCAAATGATCTAACATGCACTGGAATTAGAGAGAGAACTAGAAAAATAACAAATAACATGTAAGGAGCAGTTCAGTTCAGACCATTTTGTCACTGTGCTGCTGCATGTAAGAAGAACTATCTAACAACATCAACAATACACTGTAATACTGGATGACAATACAAATCCAGTCCCTGTTTCAATCATTTGTATTGTGAATAGACAACTTATATTATTAAAAAATACGTTGCATAATGAATGTTAAGTAGTTTGGGACAGTGCTACAGAGCAGTAACACACTGAGATACACGTTTCTATGCTGTATTTGTGGTGGCCCTATTTTTTGTAGTGGTCATTCCGCCAACAAAAATAAAGTGCACTTTAATGGACATAGCCTTGATGAAACGACCAGAGGCTTGATAACTGTTCCACATTCACAACAAAATTCAAACAGAATTCCAGTGATGCCTTTTGTCCACCTGAAGCCACTTTGAAAAGTGTGAGACGACCATCAGCTGTCAGCCTCACATGACAGGCCTCTCAGGTGATGACAGGGTCTAAGCAGCAGCGGCCACTCATCCAGCTGCTTATACAGCTCTGTCTGACCACGTTAGCTTCACAGACCTACCACCTACACAAGTGTCACTCAAAAGACATTATGAGTTTTATTCAACAAAGTACTCTGGACAAGTGTGAAAAACCCAACGAGCGCTTTCATGTAGTGCAGGAAAAATGGCCTTCTAAAGTTACATGCTGTGTATATGACTGCTGCCAAAGAAAGGTACAGTGTCCATCTAAGTGTAATTTAGTGATGTATGCCTGAAATATACTGTGTCCTATGAAATGGCTTAACGGGTTTCAAGCTAAATCTACATACATTAATATAGAGTTAATGAACTTGGATATGTAATTACAAAATTGCAAAACACACAAAGTGGATTAACTTACATTAATCAAAGGCACTGAATACTGCATAGAGCAGGCCTCTCAATATGTAGATGACAATATCCCATTAATAATGTGGTAGTCATATGTCACAGTTTCTGCATCACCTACTGATAACTTTTACGTTTTTTAAGGCATAGTCATCAAAGAAGCTTTGGTGGCTCATGAGGCCGACATATTTAATATAAACAGATTTAGAAGTTGATTTCTGCCATTTTGATGTGCTGTAGCTCCATTGCTTCACTAAATAACACCAACAGCACCATATTGCAGCTGAAGCTCAGGAGACAACAGGCAAAAGCCTCCGCACTTAGTGAATGTTGGCAAAAGTGATCAAGAGGGCCCCTTCTGCATCTCAATTAGACATGCTAGTCAGAAACAAAAGATGCTGCCATTTTGGTTTTGTTAAGGGTTTCCTGTCTAAAAAGTGCAGTGTGCAAATTCTTTCACCAATAAAATATTCTGCCTGTTTAATATTCAATGCTTAATCAATTCAACTCCTCACGACTAATATAATCTCATTAACATACCTGGTAGCCAACAGGATTCTGATGGATAACCTTAAACGACTTGTTTGTGAAAAGCACATCTCTATCTGGGACTCATCTGTCCACCCGGCCACAGTAAAGTGACAGCCGAGTATATCACTGCTGTGTTAAACAAGCAGATTAATCCAACTCTGCAAACTTTTACTTTAACTGGACTGCTGTAAATCTGGCTCTCCCTGCGGACTTTAAGTAAAGCCATTCAGAGTGGGAGTACAAGATAAGGCAGGGGGAAGGGGGGTACTTGGCTCAGGGGGATTCTGCTGCTGGAGAATCAGATTCAGGCCACAGCGCTCTGCAACCTACAGGTGCTGCAGCAAACCACCATGTAATAGCATCTGAGCTACGTGAATATTCATCAGGTTACACTTTACTGTGACGGGCACAAAAGTGTTAAACTGACAAATATTTCCTCTTGTCGACATACTTGACTGCACTGTTTATTATTCAGAAGTGTTGTGCAGAGAAAAGCAGCTTTGTTCTCTCCTTTTCATTCCTCTCCGGGAAAAAAATCACTGCCGAGCCCATATTTACACTCATTATGTAGATGATCTTTTTAGAAGTTTGAGGTGTAGCAGAGGCCTTTTACATTATTTGAAGCCTGTTTTCTGTTACATTTCCCATCAGTTTAATTAAGATGACTTAGAAGTAAATGAAAGTAATGACTGCGAGGTCTTAAATAATTAAAGAGCTGCTTTTAATTAAAATATAAATTATACCCAACAATTGTAGAGCAGTCTTTTCTGATGTTTTATGTGATCATTTTCTTACTTTCTTTTGTGGTATTATTGTGCAGTGTTCAATGCCTTACCCATGACTCACTCCTTTTGTGTTCTACTATGAGCTCAGGAATACAAGAAAATGCACTTTAAATCTGTGGTTGAGACAGAAAGTAAGATACATGCACTTAAACAATATTATGAACAGTTATGAAAGCCAGTGCCTTTTCATTAGCCTTTATACTACTTTCCTTGCTTCTTAGTTGAGTCTAAAGTGTGAAACTCAGCTGTATAATTTCCATGTGGTCAGCCCAAGGCCTTACGAGCAATTAATACTTCTCATTTCTGAGCATCAACGCATTAACTGTAAAAGAGAAGCATCCAGCAGCAAGTGCATGAGTGATGAGTCTATTTTCCCTATCTCCTTGATATCTCCCAGCCCTTGCAGCTCTCCTCTGTCTGAATCTTATATCTAATTCTTCCGCAGTTGTGTGTGCCGGCGAAAAGGTCAGTGGCACTGGGCTAACGGTGAGCTAGCCAAGGATAGCGTCTCTCTAGAGGCCTGTGTGCTGATGGCCCGCTTGCGTGGTCAGCTTCCTGCGTGTCACCGCTTTGTTCAGGGTATACCTGGGGGAAGGGCTACTGTCAGGTTAATTGCACTGAGGAAAGCACTTTGCTTTGTGTTAGCCGGTATCACTGCATTCCAAACACACTCAGATTAGTTCTACTGCTAGAATAAAAATGAGAAATCAGTGAGGTTGAGTCTCAGTGGGGAAATGTGTCTTTGTTTCTAAACACATTGATTAATGTTAACACTCAAAATGCTACCTAATGTAACTGATATATTATATTAGACATCAGCCAAACATTGCCCCGAAGGCACTTTTCTCACTTCCCATATTCAAATCAGTCATAATCAATAATCCTGCCTCGTCCAATCTTCAGCTTAATGTCCATCCTGCCAAAAAGGAGGAGACATTAGCTTCTCAATGAGCACATTAAAAGCACCTTGCTCAGATTTATGAGTGTAATTTATTGCAAGCATGCCCACGTTACCAATTTATGGGCGATGTACAGAACCAACAGGCATTTGCATAATGTAAGCGTGCAGCGTTATGCTGACTATAGTGAAGTGGAGCATCTCATACTCCGTCACCTACGTACTGACGCAGCAAAAACATGTGCATATCCATGAAGGTTAAGATCGCAGACCACTACTAATCACTGAGAAAAGAAAAGGATTTCAATGTAGATCAATTTACAGCATCTTTTTTGACAAATTATGTGATTTTCTCAATGCAAATTCAATGTGAAGGGGAACCATTGTATGAGATGTGTAAAAAGCTTAACACCTGCTGTTTTTTTTTTTTTTACATAATTAAATATCTCCATATGGACAAAACCAAAATAGATATCCATTTGTTTTCATCTTGCAGGTTGATGGCCAATAATTAATGTTGCATATAAATAGCTATCGTCAAACTTTCCTTTGGCGTATGCTCAGTGGATCTAATACTTTAAATGTAATGTTTTGGCTGATATATAAATGTCTTGCTACTTATTAAAACATCACGCTACTGCACTGTAGTATGATCTACAGTATTTTGTCTCTCCAAATTTGAGAGTTTGAGGAAGGAAAAGTTCGAGGGTGTAGGAGGGGGGTGTTAAAAATAAAGGCTTAAAGATAAAAAATGCACTGTTAAAACATTAAAAAGTATTTTTTAAAAAGCTTTATTGCGTTGTCTCTGATGGTCAGTATCAACCTGTCTATGCATCTAAATGACAATAGTTTTGTCTCAAATGTTAGTGTGGCTGCAGAGTGATTTAACCTTAGCTCCAATCAGACAGGAGCAGGATATGCCCTGGATAGGACTTTTGTGTAACAGCCACATCCATTTACATTCACTTACATTTGCACTTATCTGGAGAATTTGTGTTATCAAAGGAATTCTTGCCTGAGACCAGCTCTGCTTATCTGAAACTTCCAGCCACACGAGGCACTGATGCGTGCATACAGAAAGTAAAAACCCAGCTTGAGCGAAGTGGGAACGTATTTTTCTCCATCTTACATCATAACAGTGATAAACAGTTTGGGCTAAAGGCTGTTTCACAGTAGCAATAAAAAGTTAAAATCCTAGGTGGAATGTGTTTCTAAGTAGTCTATTCAATGTGATGGGCGCAGCCAAACAGTTTAGGTGTAATATTCTGTTAGTGGGTGACTAGCAGGGTATTAAACTGAATATTTCTACAATGAATATTCAGTTAACAAGGACTAAATAGTGCACAACATTTATCATGTTTGTGTTTTGTTTTTATAGGGTGCAGTGCATACTTGACCACAGTCAGGTAATGTTCTGTGCAGGCATATGGATAGGTTTGGAGACTAATTAAACAACATACACATTCTCCTGGGCCGCCCACTAATCACACTGGATCCTAAAATTCTGGCTGCAGCAGCTGCTCTGCTTGTAGGAAGACCACAACAATAAATAGATGTTGTTGAGCTGCAAACTGGCTCGACTGGAGAAGTTTCAGTAAGAGTACAGAGGACAGCCAATTAGGACCAGGTCCAGTTTGGAAGGTTACTTCAAACATGTTTTTGAGGCTTTGGCTTTTTGAAGTTCTTTATATGAAGCACTGCACAAACCTCCTGTTCTGCCTTGTATCGGTGTCTTGTTACTGTGGGTATTTCAAAATTCTCTGAAAGAAAGAGTTCTAAAACAGCTCCCCTGAGGATTGCACCAGCCAATAGTGAAGTGGAGAAGCCAAAACGTCCAGGGTTTAACCTGGACTTAGCTGTCAGACCTATCACTCTTTTTTACTCTATTTCTTCAATGTCTGACTTTTATTCTTGTTCTGAAGTTTAATTGCTTTGCTTTGTTTCTGTCTTTATTGTTTTTACACTATGCACAGCGTCTTTGAGTGTCTTCAAAAGCGCTATATAAATAAAACATCAAAATGGATTTGTCTGCATGTAATATATGTTTAACCAACCATGTCAATGCAGTGATTAAAAACACAGCCCATCATGATCAGAAATTCTTTCATGGTTGTTTTGAAGTTGGCATCCATCACCCTCTGAGACTCCAAATCAAACCAGTGGAAAGTACAGAAAATGGGGTTTTGGCTCCAAAAGATGTGTCTGTATTATACACACAACAGAAATAAATGTCTTTGGGTTTACATTTTGATTGAGAAAGTATTCTTACACATTTAATTTTGTTAACCTTAAGTTCTGTATATTTAAGATAATAGTCTCTTTACTGTCATCTATAACAGATCCTTAAGGACAGTCATTCTGGTTAAATCTGCTGCTCTATTTTTTCTGTTAAAGCCACAGCACAACCAGTCATGTGTCTCCCAGTGTTGTTGCATTGTCCTTGCTTAACTCTCACAGTCACTTAAATACATTTCTCTCTTGCTCTGTATTCCCTCATTGCCTGGCGCTGACCTGCAGGACGCTGCTGATTCTCCGGGCGGGGGTTTGGCAGGCTGCCTCAGTGAAGGAGGTAAAGGAACACAGAGGTCAGTGGTAACGTGCAGCGAGCTAGCACCCACCGACCGCCGCTTTATCATGAAGCAGGCTCAAGCTGTCATTGGTGATAAAGTGGGAAGACTCGGCTGGTTCTCATTCAATAAAAGAGTCATTTTTCGGTTTAAAAAATAGAAGTCTGTCTGACAGTGCCATGCTGCATGCTCTTAAATATCACTGAGACATGCTACATGTGTTACACGTAATAGAATCGTCATATCCAGAAAAAAAGTTGTTTACATTCTACACCATAAAACTGAGATGATTTATTATTGTGCAAAATACAGCAATATTCAAAGACCAAGCTGCTTTAGCCATTAGACTGCCATTGCCTGTCTAATTGTGTCTTGTGACAGAGATATTGCCTACAAATCCATACTGATGAATGTCTTTATTGTTGCCCTTCGAGTCAAGCAGGCTGCGGGTCAATACCGGGCCCAGGACAGATGGGGATCATAACCGACCCGCTGTGACAGCCTCGAAGACAGACAGCAGTGTTATTTCAAGGCTGCCTCTGTAATAGAAATTATTGATCACATTTTAAATGAAGTTACCACAAATGAAACCACATTGATTTCAGTGTTATCTGATAATTATACAACTTTGTCATGACATGCTGATGTGAGAGAATATGGGAAGTGTTGACTTAAATGTTTCAAATGTTAAATTCAAAAATAATTGTCTAGGTCACCCTTTCTTAACTGATGAGTGGAGAAACAAAAGAGGGATAAGGTGGGTTCATATTGGATTGAAGAGTGTGTGATTTATTAAAAAGAAAAAAAAACATGGAGAAAGCCTGTTTAAATGATCTGGTATATTATATAACTCTTATGACAGAAGTGCATGCAAGATGTGAAGTTTGTTGGCTTTGACTGACTGAATATCAGAATAGGTTGTAAGAATAAAGCCAGGTCAGGTCAGGTTGTGAGGTTGTAAGGTTGAGCTTATTTTTGACAGAAAATAAAAAAGGAAACAAATAAATAACTCGCTTGGCTGTAAGAAGTGGTGCAGCTAGATAATCAGTGATAACCAGGGAGTAGGTAGAAATGGTAATGTGGATTTCACAATACTCAACCAAAGCAAAGTCAAGGGCTTCTGCTTGATTTATTATCTCATGTGTGAAAGTAATCATCCACCCTAAAGTTGTTTTTGGCCAAGTCCGTTTTCATCCATAAATCATTTGCGTGTCCCATAAAACTGAATGTTACTGGTCACACTGTTACCTTTGAAGTTTTCATAAAACGTCTTTTTTTGTAGTAGTATAAGTGTAATTATTTTTGTGATATGGATGGGACAAATCCAGAGGGAATCTTTGACTGCGAAGGGTGCGTCTTCTTTTACTCTTATCCAATCTTAAGGTATTGTATCATTTTTTTGTTGCAGTCAAAGGAAGTGGAGGTGCTCCACAGAGAGTGCCTTGCCTCAGGACTACCTACACACAAATGAATGTAATTAAACTCACTATACACACATAAAAGTTTTACCTTCTACTTTTGAAGTGAAACATTTTGACATGATGCAATAGTGATGAAATCTTTACTTATTTCGATGCATACAACTTCGGTTATATTCCGTCACACAAGGACTTTTTTGCTTATACTCGTCATTGTTAAAAAAAAAAAAGTTTGCCGAGTTAAAACTATTGTAATAGACCTGATAAGACTGCTCAGATAACTACACCAAACTGTTTGAAGCAACATAGACATGTTATAATACACAATTATAGTTCTATAAATCTACTCTTATAAATATACTTCATTAATGGAGTAACTCGTCGCTGCTACAAAAGTAAAGACAATGATTGCGAGCATCATTATTGCTAACTCATGAGATCATTGCCATTGGTAACTCATCAAAAGCCCTGCAAATGTCAATAAGATGTATTCACAAAAATATAATAACATAACTCCCAATAAATCCCACAGACATCCTTTCCAGCTCATTGGGAAAAAGCTCTCAACACACATAATTATGAAGGCATGAGATACAAACTAAAGGACCGGCCCCATGGGAGAGGGCACTGCTCGGTTAATAGGATTCTCCCTCCGACAAGATTAGAGTTATCAATTTGCCTGGTGTCACATTAATGAATCCTGTGCAGCTCGGCCCCGTGATGAGGCGAAGTCGACTGGCTGGCTGTGATAATCAAACTGTGGATCATAACGCCCAAGGAATCAAACCGACCACAGGTACACAGCCACGTTATCGATCAGACTCCACGCAAGCACTAATAAAGCATTTTACACAGAACACTTTGAAGGGGTAAGAGATTTGGATTTGTCAGTTCATACACGCTGCAGTTAAATCAGTGATTCAGCAGCAGGAAGAGAAACAAGGCATGGATGAATATAAGTGTGATCATGTGTGACTTCATTAGGTTTAGACATGTCAAGTATATCAAATTAATGTCTGATAACAAAAGAGATCATCAACTTTCATTACATAAGATAGTCTATTTCCTTATTGTTATTGATAAAGTGGCTTTAAAGTGTAATATGTGCCAGTATTTTGTATTTGTGCTGTAGCTTACTTAAATATTGCAAATGATTGACTCTGAAATAGAACGTGGAAAATCATCCAAAAAAATGGCAGCCACTTAAAAATATATACAAGCCAAATCGTGCCCTCAACAATTATGCAGAGAGAGAATAGAAAAAAATAGGATTATAGGATTATATTGGGTAATTAAAAGCCATAGAAACATTGCACAGGAAAAGTGTCACCAGTGAGAATAAGCTGTCCCTGCTCCCATGATAATTTTTTCAAATGAAAAAAAAAACAAAACGAGTCACCTCAACAATAGGCTAAGAGCTTTTGATTATCCCATCACAAAAATTGTTCCATCTATTTATTAATTTTATTTTCTATTTTGAAATTCAAATTCAGTGCCAGCCTGTTTTATCTCTCAACAAATAGATGCTTTGTCGGCTTTCATCCCACTTGCACTCTGTGTACTTTATGTGATAATATTGCTTTTAACCTCTCAGTTGCAAATACCCTTGAGTCTTCCTATTAGCATATTCTAATTATTTATTAGTGAACACTTTTGTCTGCAAATGCTGCACAGGCTTCGTTATTCTCCAAGTGGAACATTTGCCACAATGAGCCTCTCTAACACACTTTTCCTTCTGCTTTCCTTGATGCTTTTGGAGGAAATCTATTTGGTTTTTTTTCTTAGTTTCCTGTTTGACATTCATTCACTCATTTAAAGGAGTCCAGGTGTCATCCTGAAAGCTGTCCCTGTGCAGAATTGTAACAGCTGCTGTCAACAAGCTGATTCTTTGAACTTCAAGTAAGCTTCACAAAGTCTAGCTGAGCCACAGTGAACTGATTTGGTTCACATCTTGTTCATAATACTAATAATACATATACACTCCTACATTTTGGATCATACAAGTCTTACAGAAGTATTATACCAGCAAATGTACAATACAAGGATCATCCCCTAGGGGCTTTAAGCCAGTGAAAGCAGGTTACCCTTGTGCATAAAGCAAACTATCTGTCTAAGTAAAGGTTAGCCAATGTCACTGGCCTACTTTATGAGCACAGAAGGACACACAACATGATGTACGACACAGGCCACAGTGCATTTAAGTCAGCCTCTTTGACAGCAGCATCCCAATGTTTTGGTCACATTTTCGAAAAAAAAAGAAGGTTCAAATTAATGTTTATGAAGTAAATTCCTACATTGCTGTAAATGTGTCTGAAGGTCAACCAGAACGTTATGAAGCATTGCTACAGTATGTTGATTATATACTTTCTGTACTAGGTAATAATAGAAGGTATAAAGCTAATAGAAAGCACAATAAGCAGTCTTTTATTGTGATATCAAGGGTGTATTCTCATTTTTAGTTGGACTCTTTTAGATCGAGCAAATTGAAAAAAAAAAAAAAAGGGAAAGAAAACATAAAAGCATGCTTGAATAAATGAAACTAAGACTTGTTACATCTGCTTCTGCACATTGGTCCATTCATAAACACTTGTTGGTGCAAATGGATTTAGCGGGAAATCATTTAAGATTTTTGGGGAATAGTTGCGTTTTATATTTTGTTTAAAATAAAAGTGTGAAAGTTTCCACCTTGAGACACAAAGTGAATGGCGCTTGTGCCTTGTACCGGTCAGGTGCGTTCTCACAGCTGCCACTCACGTTGAAAAGCTGTCATCTGCCTGAGGCTGAGGCACAGAGCGTCTGCCAATCTCTACACATTTACCTGCAGCCACTGTAAAAATCAAGTGTTGAAGGTTCAGCTCTTTTACATTTTATAGCTCACCTGCAATTGTAGTGAGAAAGCTAAAACTAATGCTCAAAGTGTTCTGTAAGCTACATCAGTGCACTATTTCAGGTTGGAACAGGCTGGTAACAGCACTATGTGGTACCTACTTATTACCTTATAGCTAGTTATTTCCAGTGATGAATTGTCTCTGCTTTTGGGTTTTGTATCATGAATTTATTGCCATTAAGTTCACATTTGGGATTTCTTCCCTATGCTACTTATAAAGAAAAGATAACCATGGCTGGCAGTGACTGTAGATTCCACTGAACATGCTGCTCACTGAGTACACACATACGTCTCAACAAGACATCCAGGCTGTTGAACATGGAGAAAAACAAGAGTTTCTCCTTGGTTGGTGTCAATAATAGTTCAACAGGCTCCTCACACTAAAATAATGGTCCACGTCGAGCTGCAACCCACAGTCACTGCTCCGGTCTCCTAGTCGCAGATAACCTCCTGACTTAGCAGCAGGAGTGGGCTCTGAATAAAGATCATATCTTTTAATTAAACTTTCACTTAGTTGAAAAAGAGAGGAAGAATGAGAGAGAGGGGGGACTCCCAGGCCTTGGTTCTGAGCCCATCTCTGCTATTTTATATCTTTTAGGAATTTTACGGTTGGTTGGACCTGCAGAATTCAGATAGCACGGGCAGATTTAGAGGTGTTTCAGTGTCCCATAACATTACCAAACATTTGCAGAGATGCCTGAAAGCAAAAAGCACCACTCTTTCATTTGAACTTAAACACTTTTCACAATCTGTGATGTGAATATTTATCTATTCATTTCATACTTAAACCATGTTCAACCATCTTGTGCCCAAATGCCCTCTAGAGATGTGGCCAGCTGGTGGTTAGATTTGCCAAGAATATTATAAAAGTACAATTTGAATGTGTCAAATACAAGACACAGTTAAAGGCAACAAGCGAAGATCAGAGTCTGTCCCTTCACCACACTGACATGGATTGTAGGTGCACCTGATCTCAAATGTAGGTCATGTGTAGCGTCCACCAGAAGCTGACCTTGGGACAGCTGACCCACAAGAGAGCAGCTGCTGTGACAGAAGGTAAAATAACTGTAATGGTGTAATGTGGCAGTGAGAGCAAGGGAATACAGCGCGTTCAGGTGTAAGTTTAGCGCAGGTCACAGAAATGCACTGCTGCCAACTCCTGCCACTGACAAAACATTCAACTTCTCCGTTCACTGCCTTTATGTGGAGACAGGCAAAATGAAGGTTATGTGAGCAAGAATTAGTACTGACAGCCATAGTGCTTGGTTTTAGCCTAGAGTTTTAATTATAGGTTGTTGTAAGACGCTGCTAAAAATTAACCTCATTGTCAATTCATACAATTCAACAACCTAAAAAAAAATCATAATGATGTTGTGCAAACAGAGATGTCTTTTAAAATGCCATTAGGAAAATGAAAGTTTTTGAAAATAAAAGTTGAGAACACAGTTGTAAACTTTATAGCTCAGGTAGGCCTACTATAGAATGACCAAGTAGCTGCTGAGCCAAAGGGTTATCCTCAACTTCCCTAAACTGTCTCTTGCTTTTAAAGTATCCATTCGCCTTCACAGAACGGTGCAAGTCCCCATAAAGACAAGTCGACAAGATGGACAAGACAAACGTTGCTGTACTACTGGTATGCTACACTTTGGTAAGGATGGTTAAAGGTATCTACTCCTGTGTGCCCAAAAATGTGTTTCTCTTCCCTTTCTGTTCTTTGTTTACCTGTGTTGAACAAGTCAGGAGTCACTTGGCAGATGATGTTCAAACTTTAACTGACTCAAAGCACTGTTAATCTCTGCAAGCCCTGTTTCATCATTTGAAAGCCTTCAGTGTAATCCAGTCTGACAGCCAGGACGACACGCTTTGACAATAATGAAGTGTAAGTACAGCCGAGTGTTTCCTCTGGACTCTCCTGCTCCTCCTCCTCTGCTTCCAGAGATGTCATTAATCATCGGAAATTAGACAAGTACTTTCTGGGTATATAATTCATTTGATTGTTGCATGCAGCAGAGTGCACCTTCACAGAAAAGAACCGGATAAAGTGAAGATGCTGTTGGTCTTAAAATCGATCTATATACTTGAGCTTGAACCAAAAACATATGTTACTTGCATCAATGCTTTTATGAACTTAACTGATGCTGTTTTATAAATGATATGTCCCTGAGTCTTTGTTATGACTAATTTGCCTAATACTCCAGCTTATTTCTACTTAACATAGTTTACAGCTAGCACAGTAATTAGCACACATGCATAAAAACCATCATCTTTCATAAACGTGTGGATTATTTATTCAAAATAAGCCAATATTTGAGTGTTGAAATGTCGTCCTGTATGTAGTCAAAATTAAGAACATTTGCAGGAGAAAATAACACTTTTAATTCACATGAAGCTGACTTCTCATTAATCTTTGTTGGAAACTTATCGCTCTTATCCAAGAGGGGTAACATATGCAACTAAAATCAATATTTCTGAACCCTGGATGTATTTTGTTTGAATGGAGGAAAGTAAGTTAGGTTAGCTGTTAATCAGAAGTTTGAGAATATGCAAAAGAAAAAAACAAATCATTATTTCTTTGGCGGAATCTAAACTCTGCTGAGTCCCGACAGATACTGCAAAAAGAGCAAGTAACAAAAACAGTTGGAAGCTCTGCTGTATTTTCTGCATCTTTCAGAGTTTTATAAAGGTCTATCTGTAATCTTTTTTTTTCCGTATTCCTTACTTGTGTGTGCCTGTGTCTTGTGGGAGGCCTGAAATGAGATTGCGCCCTGTTTCAGAGTGGGCTTGGAGCAAAGTTAGTAAGCAGTCATTGCGCTCACAGTGTAAGTCAGTGCAAATCAAGGAGGCTGTAAAAAATCTGTTTTGGACTGACTGGTCTGAAAGAGGCATTAAACTAAGCTTTTGTTATCCCACGGTGCTGAGGGGGAACTAGCAGCACCTCTGCAGCTCTACTAAAACTGTCTCTTTATTACCTGATGATGTTTGACTTAAAACGTGGGCATTTTTTGGACTGACAAATTAAGGGTAAACAGGTAAAAGCTCAGTATCATTGTGGAGACTGGATCCTTCCAGAATGTGTTTCCCTCCCCTCCCTATCAGCGCTGGATTATGATCACCACTTTAACCAGGCTGTACCGACATATTATGTTGCTACTTCACTGCCATATATTCCAGTGAAGTAGGGCTACCCATCGTATTACATGTAATGTGAGGTTTAAGCAGTAACACTGGTAATACTATTTAAGAAGCACTTCTACCTTTACATTAAAATGATACTCTGTGTGCCATTTATTGCAGGTCAGGGGCTTCATGTCCTATATTCAATGAATGACGTGGCTGCTATGTTCACTGTAATGGTCTGTCACATTGAATATTCCTCTAAGAAAGTCAGAATTTAAAGGAAACAAAGATAAGGAGAGAAGCGTGGTTTGTTGGCATGTAACACCACTGTGCTGCAGTATA
Organism: Rhyacichthys aspro; assembly: GCA_036850595.1. NCBI lineage: Eukaryota > Metazoa > Chordata > Actinopteri > Gobiiformes > Rhyacichthyidae > Rhyacichthys > Rhyacichthys aspro. The sequence continues at coordinate 14,226,222 of CM072169.1, read as the reverse complement.
TACCGTTAAAAATGTAAGAGTCTTTACATTATTTTAGCAGAAAATGCTTGTGGGTATTTTCAAAAGATATTGTGGTCTATTCGGTAGATCTTCTTAAACCTTATGTTTTTCGATTTTCATTTACAGTACATTGCAATGCTGGACAATTTCAACATTCACCTTTGTCAAACCTCTTAGTTCCTTGAATAGACTATTCAACGCTCCAACAAATCCATTTACCTTGCACTTTTGCTGAACAGTGTGCTTTTGGCAGAACTGTAATGTGTATTTATCTAACAAACTAAGCACTTGAGGATTCTTATTAGTCTTACACTTTATCCGTGATGCAGATTTGTGAGAAATTAAAGAATGATCAAGTATTGGACCCACATGCTGCCAAAACAGTTTCAATGTGCCTCGGCATTGATTGCAAAAGTCTTTGGAGAAATGGAACCCTGTTCTCTGGAAAATATGCGCTAATGTTGTGAAACTCTGCCAAGAACATATATTACTGTAAATCAGAACCAATTCAATTTCACCCAATGCGGCAAAATATACAAACAAGGAAGCCAAACACAAGATAATTTTTTGATCTGAACAGTGAACCTTACCCCTCAAGAAAGTTCCAGTTCTTTGTAGATTGTTTGTGATGATTCTGGCAGACTAAAAAACTTTTCAGATGGCACGGGATTAAAAAGATACCTCTGTCTAAACAAAGTATTCAGTTGAGAAAATCCTAATTATAAAGTAGGTCAGGACAGTTATTCTCCTTTGATATTTTCATCCATTATGCTCTTAACAACTGCAAAATAACATATATCCAAGATAAATGAGGCGGTGAGCAGTGGGGATGACATTTGGGGATAGTTTGTCAGCGGTGTAGGTTTTGGCCCTGGGGCCTGAACAGGTAGCCGCTGCTGCTCTGCTGGAAGCTGACCAGAGGAACTGGGCCAAATTCATTAGAATGATCACACTCTTTGCCAAAATGTCTGTCTGTTCTGTGTCCCCTGACAGAACATGCACAAGTATACGTCCAAAAAGCTCTCATGTCCCACTGTCAGGAACACTGAGACGTGGCTGCCATCAGTGTTTTGAAAAGTTTCACTTCCAGAGTTCAGCTTAGTTCAGGAACTAACTAGGACAGGCTGTCTCTGCTGACATTTACAGGGGACATGATTGTTTTAAGTTCCACATAAAAATCAGTCCATCAGTTCAACTTTAACCCCTGTCTGCTGGATCCAGACAGTAGTGATATAACCCAAGGGACACTGGCTGGAGAATTGAAAAAGATTTGTTTTTATTACATATATATAAATGTATTTATTTTTTTTATATTTGGTTGTCAGAAATGTCAAGCTTCCAGAGAAAATTGCAGAGCTACATTACATAGATCTATTTTATATTCAAGTAATGTGAACTCTGATTACGCAGCAAAATTGTTAAACTTTAGAACATATTCAAATAAAATAACCTGTGTAAACTGTTGTAGCATAGAGCTGAAAACACATCAGTCATAACTATATGTTTTCTTCAGCGTATGATAAACAGTTCTCTTTGAAACTGTCTTAGAAAAATAAACCTTTAAAGTACCATAATGGAGTCATGTAGAAGCGCCCAGAGCAGACAAACTGAGCACTGCAGGGGGAGAACCACAGTCATTTTTAGTCCACTGATAAAATTCCCAATGGGTATGTGAAGTGATAGTGTATAAAAACAAGCAGGAATCATGTATCACTAGTAAGTGTTATCTCATCTCCTCCACAGTCTCCTCAGACTTCTCATGAGAGGCTGGAGTGGCTGTTATCTCTCTGTGTCTGGTCAGGGGTCCTCAAGAGCATCGTGTTTGGATCACAGATACTCGGCTGATTTGTGGTCCACTTCTAAGAGCCTCATTGATGCCTGTGAAGCAGACATCAAACAACGCCATAGTGTCTCTGTTATATTTAGCACTTTGGCTATCAGGACACCACTTGGCGCAGGAAAGCCATTAACCCATAGCCTCACACATAGCCAGACGTTTAATGAGAGAACTTAGAGATATAAAAAAAAACAAAACAAAGGCTTTCAGAAGGACTCAGTGGCGTTGCAAAGACAGATCTGGGTATGTGTCTGAGGAGCTGAGAAAAATCAATAGTGCAGTTAATCACCCTGAGCCTCTCTTTCACCACTATCCAGTTTCTGATGATGATGCAAACAGCTCAACACACAAAACAGCACTCCTGGGAATTTCAGCCCTTGTGAGACAAATAAAAAAGACCAAAACTGCAAGTGTTGTACTTGACAAAACAACACAAGGAAAGGTTGACCCGCTCGGGTGCCAGGGGTTGTAATTTTCCTTTAACTCTCTAGCACATCCAGGGGAACGTTTGGCATTGGCTACAGAGCAGACAGACACTCGAAGGCATCGTTTTTCCAGAGCATCATCCGGCTCGATGTTAGGTTTATGTCCCTTTGGCTGCTGCAGGATGTTTGCCCCTTCACTCTTACTGGTGTTTGCTCAGTTGTTTACAGATACTTAGAAAATACTGGACGAGGACAGACTGATGGCAAGGGGCATGGGCATACAAACGAAAGCGTTGTTATATGATGTTGGATAGTTTTCTGACTGTGAAAAACATTTGCTACTTAGAATTGATCCGATGCAGCCAAAAGTAAAGTTATAATGTGCATAATAAATAACACTGAGGTAGAAATGCTAACAAAGGTCAGTATGAAATCCATTTGAATTCAGTGACCGGTCTGGAACTTGTTTGGGTGAAACTATTCTTTGCATTTTTTGACCAAAACTTCATATTTAAACAATAAAAAGCAGCTAACATAAGATAATTTAAGACAACTTGTATTCTGCTCTGAATATCTGTAAATGTAATACCCAGATGACACTGTCTTCATTTGCCAAAGTTGCTGATGACTGATTCATTATTAAACATTTTTAACATTAGGCACATTTTTATCCTTTTTTTCCCCTCCCTAGATTCTTTTATTTTCAGTCCGTTAGATGTAAAGTCAGTAATTGGGCAGGTGCCAGTAAAGAAAAGGCCCAACTTTGAAGAGAAGCCCTGAAGGAGAACTATATAATGTGATTCAGCAGTTTCCAGACATGTTAATATTTTAGGTTGGTCAGATTTGTTGTTTTGCTCTGGGACATGTGCTGATCTAAAATTCAGTGTCCCAGTTATTTTAGGACAGCTGAAAAAACCATTAGTGGTCTGCAGTCATTTTACAACCTGCCGTTTATATTGAAAAAGCAAGTAATCAATGACTATCACAATGACTAAGCGCTTTTATCCTCCTCGGTCTCTTTTCACTTTACTTTCCTAATTAAAAACCTTCTCTTCCTGAGAATAGAGTTCAATTGGCTTAAATTACTTCTTTCATTTAGGAACATGAAATTAAATTGTAATTATCTCAAAGTGAAGTAACTTTGGGTCTCTGTATTATTACAACTGCATGAAACAAAAAATAAAAAATGTGAATGAATGTGAGTGTGAATCATTGTCTGTGTAAGTCCCTAAATGTAAGCCATACTTGTAACTAGCATGTTCCCAGGCTGGGACCTTTTTGCTTTTCAATGATACAGCCCTAGTGTCACTTCAGTTTTATATTCTTGATCATTCATTTGCCGTAAGTACCTTATTGGAGGAATGTACCATGACAAAATGCAGTGAGATAGAGACAATTTCCACAGCCACATCATTTGCGACATTGCAGTTTTCGCTCTCTGTGCTGGCATTGGCCTCCAGTGACAGACAGTCAATAACACTCATCTTTATTCTGAATTTTTTGGGCAGGTCTGATGAGCAATGGTTACTGTGTCCGCGGGGGTCAGTGGCCGGTAAGGCTGCGGTAATGAGCAGCATCACAGTTCTCTTCCCTGCAAGCTCCAAATTAGCCACCGAGGAAGAGGAGGAGGGAGAAGAGGACCCCCGCAGGCAATGTCGTGCTTGTTGAACCACTCAATCTCCTCACATTAACATCTTAAAACTCCAAGTCGGCCCTCAGGAGAACTGGCTGCAAACACTGCTACTCAGCAATTAAAGGCATGCTCGAGGAGAGTTGACAAATTGCAAACTGCAGCCTCCGAACTGTTGTTTTTTTGCCCCCTTCGTTATATTTTCTTTTGCTCCAATTCCCCTGCAACAGTTTGTCATGCACTACGCTACTGGCCTTTTTTTTTTTTTTTGAGTTCACAAGTAGACTTTAGAAAAATGCCACACAACAATGGCCTAAAACTAAATAAACTCTAGGGATAAATTAAAGAGGGACGTTTCTGAATGGAGTATTCATAACTCATTGTATCCACTAGTGCACTAGTGCAGGGGTGAGGGGCACCATAGTTAATAAGAATTCTTTCAGGGGCCGAAGATGGAGAGACTTGGGAATTTTTTATTAAATGTATCTTTAACATTAATTGCCTCCTTTTATGAAAGCTGTTTTTGGTTGAATTGAAACAGGTTTTAGATGGATTTGAACAGGTTTTAATTGAATTTTAATTGGTTTTGGGTGGATTTGAAAAGATTTGATCTTTGTAGCAAAAATCAAATCTATCTAAAACCTGTTCAAATCCAATTAAAAGCTAATGCAAAGGGCCGCATTTGGCACACCGGCCTTGAGTTTGACATGTGTGCACTAGTGTGTTCATGTGTATACTTTACATTAACAAGTTAGTAATAAAATGCATCACAAAACCAGACTATAATCATCAGGGAATAATAAAAATGGAGTCATCCCATGCATTGTTATACAAGTTTCAAATAAGAGGGAACATTGAATTTGTGCCACATTGTTGGTTAAATTCTCTTTGTCCCGTGGCGCAGTGTGCGTTGGCGACATGTGGGTGAATACAAGTATTGTTTCACTTTGTACATTGCATTGTATTTACAAGCATTGTAATTGCAAACATGCACTGGGATTGTTTTAATTGTGCTACATAATTGAACTTGATCTGTTTTGAAACATGTAAATGAATGCTCTTTCTGAAATCCAATTCATTCATTACATCCCAGACATTATACGTGATTCTTTACTTAAATTTCAGTTGCAGATTCCTTTTTGCATTCATCAGAGCAAATCTAGATGTCCTCCCCTGCTTTACCTTTCTTCATACAAAACACTGTAACTAAAGTGCACTCAGCATCTGGGCTGTATTTGTGTGTTCACAATGATTCCTAGTATTCAACAATAAATTAGTAGGAAAGCTAATTACTGTCACAGTGCATTCATCTCTGCTTTATTGTTGCCTTTGTGCAGAGCTCTATTCATCAGACATCAGCTTTTATCTCTGCAGAGCTTCTTTCAGTTATATTTGACAACAGATATTAAGTGAAGTGGAAGAAAAATAAGTCATTTTAAACTTTTGCACATATTCACCCCAACTGGTTATTTGTCAACATCATTCTTGAGTTTGGAAAAAAAAATGTGTCATTTAATGTGTATCTCAATTAGGTGGCCTGAGTCTTGACTAAGGTTTGGATTTTATAACTTATCCCTGGGGTCTCTTAACATGCTCTGGTCTTGGTAAATCTAGAAGAGAGACCATGAAGGCAACATTAAAAACACATTTCCTCAATGTTAGAAAATCTTTCTGCAAATTCTTGTACATCTCTCAACTCAGCCCACTCTTTACAAGACACAGTAAAAACCTTTTAACACTCTTATCTCAGCTTGTGGCACAAAAAGGTCAAGAGTAAAATTCTGCCTGACACCGGAGGGTTTTTGTGGGGTAATTTAAAGACATGTCAAAGAAGACTTTTTCCCTGGTGAGAGGAGAAGCCGTCCATATTTACGAGAGCTCCATTTGAAGGGTATTGTAGGAATAAGAGAGGGAGTGCGCTCACGGTTGTAAAGAGAAAGATGTGCTTAAAGCTCTGTGGCTCAGGAGAGACTAGAGATCATGAAACCAGAGAGGATCCTAAATCAAACGCCAAAGAGAGTCAGGGATGCTTAATAAACAGCGGAAGATATTAAGTGATGTTGCATCACACACTGAGCTGTAGGTAAGGAAAACGTTTTATCTGAAAAAAGAACAAACTAGGAGACTTTACAGCATAAACATGCAGCTGGGTTCTGTTGTTTCTCAAACTTAAACTTGGATTTTGTAACTGTCTGTGTCGGCCATGAAATTATGCATCAAATCAAACGGTTAGGAAAATCCACAAAATTAGTTTGTTATAGTCCTTTCAAATAACTTAATTTTAATAAATTACCTTGAGCCCTTAACCTTAATGTTGACCTTTGAAGGCAGACACATCAGACAAACTCAAGCTCAAGATGGTGACGATCTGATGGAAGCAGCTTCACATAAAAGGACAAGCACTGGTTTACAAAACTGTTCTAATCAGATATTGACATGTAAAGTTGCCGTGTGTTTAATATTTCCAGGAAGTTTGAAGCATGGAGTTGTAGGTCACGTGTTTAAAGATAAAACTTGCTTTCAAATTGATGTCTTGTTTTGCCTTCTCACAGTTAACTGTACAGTGATTGATAAACAAATGTTAAACTTTAACCCTTTTACCATCATAACATAAGAGTTTTTACTATGCATTTGACTTTTGACTTAATACCACTTTAAAATTTAACACAGATGAGAGGGCAAACCAAGGATGTATCTGTGACGGCGCACGCCCGTCAATAGTGAGCGCATGCGCTCACAAAGGAACCCACGAACTCGCGCTGGCCACTCACACATTTTCACTCACATTCGCTAATTCCCCGTTTACCCCGCTGGTTCATTAATACGCACCCGACACACGACCAACGCCTTTTTCCCGTTTTCCTGCCGCTTTTATGCTCCCAAGGGTGCACACTTGAGAGCGTTAGCTTGGGTCATTCACACACGCTAGCACTTACCTGTTTCTCTGTGTAGCCTGACGCTGCGTCTCATCCAACCCGAGCCATAACTTCCGGGTGGTTGAAATGGGCGCTGTTCGCGCGCTGGAGCTGATCACGTGATGCGCATGAGGTAACACACATAAAAACCTATAATCGCCTTTTCAGTCATCCTTTATTAATTATTATTTATGTGTTGTTGTATCTGAGAACAGCCTACATGTTTATGTTTCAACTGTTTGTTTGTTTGTTTGTTTGTTTATTGATTTATATTTTGTGTAATACTGAAGCCCAATGGGAGGGGTCAGAGGGGTATTTAGAGGAGCCATTTCAGGCCTGTATTCAGTCTGGTCTTGAGCAGTTACAGTGCAGGTAACTTTGGCTGAGAGCACTCTGAGCTCTGTGTTTGAGTTTTTGACAGAACTCTGACTTTAGACTCTTTATTTTTGTACATTTGTAAATACGTTTTGATGACCAGTATTCACTGTATACATTTTTGCACTTTTTGTCTGTTTTGCACTTTGGACACTGGCACAATAAATACCACTTGAACATGCATTTCCAACTTTGCCTGGGTGTGACTAGAGCCCCGCCACAGTATCATTGGCTAAAGCACAAAACTTAAGAAATTGGACATGTTGTCTTCTTTTTGAGGTGGTTGTGCAGTTTTATGTTAAATCTTGTGGTAAAGCTGTTGTAATCTCATATATTCTTTAGTGTTCTTACGCCTGGAGACTGAAGTGGTGGCGACATGCAGCAATAAAGAGCTTCTTATCCAAATCTGTCCTTGTGACAGACGTTATGAAAGTGGTTGTCTTTGGGATGCCGTAATTTTCTTGGACATTTTTCTGCTAATGTTGCACAGTGCTGATGTGAGTTTTAACTGCGGCCTGAAGACAGCATAGCTCCACTCCAGCTTCCTTCCCTCCAACTCTATCTTTCAACACTATGTGATGGAAGCATGCTGACAGGCCCCGGGGCTCCGACGCTGCACCGATGACCCTTCTGCAAACAGCACTTTGTGTTGTGAGAATATGCTGTCCACCGGCTGACGGTAACTCATCCATTCCCAGAGTCTTGTCTCCTCGCATCTGCAGAAGAAAAAAGTAACTTGATTTATGCTTGGGTTTTTAAACCTCCTCAACTAGCTTTTATTTTTAGATGTCATCTCTTCTATACTTGGCAGCAGAGCGCAACTGCCCACATGCTGATTGGATAGGAACCACAGGGGAGTTATGCTAAGTTGCTGTGAGTGGATATAAATGTGGATTAAGCTGTTACTGTGATAGGCAGTTTGACAAAAACAGGGCATCCGCGTTTTTATGTGCCATAGAATATAATTGAAAACTGTGTTGAAAATACCTATTTTATATAACTTCACCTGTAGGCTACCTGCCACTTTGCCTACGATACAACAGAGAATTAAAATGAAGTGCACAGCCTGATTTTCCAAGGTTTCAAACTCACAAAATGAGCAAATAACACCAAATCTGTCCACCAGAATCCATTGTGCCTGGCTTCAGCTGAGTCAGGTTCAGCTGGAAACAGCACTGCACAAAGTAAAGGCAACTTTGCTGCCAGATATTTACAGAATGAGAAAGCACAAGGCCACAAATCTGCACTATTACTTCAGTACTAAAGCATGGGGGCGATTTGGTAAAGCAATAAGCAATACAATTATTTCTCCACTAATGAGTAATGTTGGTTATATTATTAAAATGATGGTTACATAATTAAAACTAAAATATAATTTCAACTGAACTAATTTCAAGAAGCATTGTTTGCTGTTATGTAATTGACATTATCAGCACAGTGTCCAGAGAGTCAAAAGATTCAGCACAGCAGGTTAGAACAGGATGTACCTTTTATGTGTATCAAACACAATGAGTGTAATCACAGCGATGAGGCTCTAATGTTCAAACCAGTGCTCACATTCACCAAAACATGTTTTTGTGTCATGGTTTGTTGTGAAGACACTTGTTCAGGACATTTGTAACTGAACGAGGAGTTGAACAAAAACTTGTATAAACGTGAAAGGTTTAATATGTTATATGCTTTTGTACATGCTCCTATTTCGCTAATTGCATGAATAAAATGATCTCTTACTATTGTTGTCGAAAGTTACAGAAGAGATGGTGCAAATGGAGTCATTAGTAGCACTCTGCTTGTTGAGTGTAGTGGCAGCCCTTGCATTCTCCAATACCTTGAATACCTTCTGGGGTTTTTTTTACTGAAAATAAATCTTGATGGATGTATACTCCTGTGCATTTGTATTTTCTTGTGTTACTGATGCTCTGTTAGCCTTTCATCCGTTTGTGCAATATTACTATCCATCCGATTCCAAAAACGTTTACATTTTCCCTGAGCTTGAGGTGATGTGAGCACTTTTCTACGGCTTCCCCTTCTTGATAAGAAAACATTTTCTCCACCATCTCTGGTATTTTTTGGATTCTAATAATAATTTTCCATTTTCCATCACAATGCCTAGAGCCACAGTTTGTTGAATAGTGCTTCTTTCTCCTCTTTATTGTTAGGAAAAGAAGAAAAATGTACCGTCAGATGGGATAGAGAGATGTTTGCTTCTCAGCTCAGCCTGCAAACATCTGATTTACTGCCTGACGTGTCCGTTGATCAAGAGCTATTGATTGAGTCACGAATGAAGTCAAATCAATGAGCAGAGACCTTCAGCAGGACTCCATGTTAATAAAAGAGGAGCGGTGGGCGGCTGGCGTCCTATTCCCCCTGCAACCCTTTGTGCTCCGGCTTTTCATTCTACTTAACCCTTGCCCGGCAAACATGAGAGCTCGTGGGAGGAAGGAGTTGCGAAAGGCAGTGGATGTTCACAGTGTCACCGAGTGGGCGTTTTTTCTCCTTAACCTGCAGTAAAAAGACAGAAAAAGAATAAACAGGAAGAGACAGAGGGCCCGCTATGTCACGATCTGACAGCTTTCTGGCATATCACCATTTTTTCACTGGTTTGGAATAGCTTTTCGTAGCATTGTTGGCTCAGTTGAGTTGATACCACTGGGCTCTATGGTGAATGTGGTGTGTCTGCGAGTAGTAGACAAAAGTTTGTAAAGATGTGAAAACCGTTCCACTTATGAATGAGCTAAACATGATGCAATCATCATGTTTTGGCACAGTTTAATATTAGAAAGTGATCTATGTATGGCCTTGGAAAAAAATGTTACATAGTGAGTGAATTTTGAGAAAATGTGGCTGGGTAATTTAAGGTTAAGTATGACATGTGTGACTATGTTTGCTACTGTTCTAATTATAATAAAAGTGAGGACACGCTAAAAGCACTGACCTGTGGCATCAACAGGCAAAATATTAATTGCATTGAGGGATTGTGGTAACATCAAGTAGTAGGCATTAGGAATTACTATCATGTATTGATATTTAATTCTGTTGTTTAATTATTTATTTTTGATTACAGATCAATTTAATGGGACATCCCGTCAATATCTATGTTAATCCTCACAGATGAGTGACACCTCTCTGGTTAATAGTAGATAAATGGGTATCCTATGTTTGATAGTTTAATTATGGCACATTGAACCTTTCCTAAATGCTAATTTTTCAACAGCACATAACTATGCCTCTTGTCACTTGATTTGTAAATATACAGTATATTGTACAGACTTAATCACCAAAAAAAAAAAAAAAAAAATCAATGGCATATAATCTAGGCGTCTAACATACTTAGGTTTTTTATATCTGTTCTAAGAATTTGAGTATCATTTACAGACTCACCTTTTTTACTCAAAAGCACAACAGAGCAGTGGAAATTCATCTTCTTGTTTAACAACTGCATTCATTATTAGAGCTGACACTTTATTTCCCTGCCTTGATTCTTTTCAATTAAAATGAAAGGAAGTCACAAAGCCATGCTCAAATTTGTCATGTGTCTTTGTGAAAACACCATCAGTTGTATTTTAATTATCAAAGACTGAAAATGAAAATGGAGACAGGTCGTCTAAATCTGTGAGTCTAACTTTGATCTGGTGAAATACAGCAGCAGACTGTACCAAAGAGGATTGGAACGTCCCAAACAGATTTTAAGCAGACATGGATCTAAGGCGCAAAGTATCTGTCAGGGCATTATCCCAAAGAGCTGACACTGCAGTATTGTTCTCTGACTATGTCTCGAGACAGAGTTTTTGCATGTTTTATCATTAATGAGGTGGGTGGAAGGATATGGATTCTCACAAGTGTCACTTTGGGCCAAAAAAGCCGATTTACTCCCTCCGGCTTATTCTGTAATGCTTCCTTTTCCTCCCCGCAGGACATTCACCTTCAAATCTGATGTGCTTCTGCAGCACCCTTGACAATTGAAAAGAATAGGAACACAATAGGCAGCAATAGAGTTATGACGAAAATACATGTCTTTTTCGTTGCAGGATGTGAGCAGGTGTTGTACGAAGAAAAGTGTTTTTAAGTGTTGTCACATTATGCCTTGTAGACAACTCTTGATCACAGGAAGCTGTTTTGCGCCGATAAGTCACCACCATCTGAGCGCCATGAATATTTTAGAACATTATTGAAAGATGTATTTTTTGCAGCAGTGACGCAACAGACCATGCTGCTGTCCAAGGGGCTGAGCTTTCTCATTATGTAGCCCTCGAATTTGTGCCTCATTAACATCTGATCTGATTTTTACAAACAGAGTCAGGGCTCATTCATTTACAAACACAGTGGTTTTATGGTTATTAAGGAAGTTAGATATTTCAAAAGGGTAATTAGAGTAGACATGATACAGTAATATGAGTGTTTATTATTTGGCCTCTTAAACCAAGCATGTTTATCAGATGGGCTGTAAACTGTCAGCAAAATAAATCTGTTCAATAAAATATAAATTAGGATTGTTAAAGCAACATTGGGTACACTTTTTGTTTTGCTTTTTTACATCATCAACAAAATGTGAAGACATGAGCAAAGAATATGTACAATGGTACTTTTTTTTTTTTTTTTTTTTTTTACTCACAACCAAAATATTGTTATTTGTACCGAAAAACAGTGGTTCACTTTATGCTGGGGAGGGTGTTTATTACATGCTAAGGTTAGTAAGGAGTGGATAAATAAAGGAGTTTGTCATAGTGCTGCTTGATTATGGACAAAAATCATAATCACAATTATTTTGGTCAATATTGAAATCATGATTATTTTACAATATTACTGATTGATTTTGGAAATATTGGATTTATTGAAAAAAACGTGGAAAAAAAAAGTGAATTCTCCTTAAAGCAAATAATCTTTTCAAATGTATAAATAAATTGCTAAAAAATAAACAGAAATAGTAAAATAATAAATAGGATCAACAATATAGTGCACTTCCACAATCTCATGGAAAACAAGTAGGAAGTAATAAATAAAAACAAGTAATAAATAATAATAAATAAGTTTTTCTTGATTGCATATGTTTTGTGATCTTTGGGAGCTGGAATTGAAATTGCAAAATTCAATTAATCTCACAGCCCTAATAGTAAGACTGTGTCTATTTGCTCACTTCAGCAAACATAGTGTAGTTTCTCAGTCTATGACCATCTGACTGATTTGAGGCAATGAGACAATGTTACAATAAAGTGAACAAAATTTTACCTTCATTTTTTTGTGGTGTAACACAATAATTAGCAATTTACAGAGTTACTCGACAGAAGGTTTTTCACTTCTTTACTTTCCTCTAGTTTAATTAGCCTACTACTCAAATCTTTTATATGACAAAGGTCGTGGAGATGACTCCGAACCCTTAAAAATCTGGCCAGAGGCCCGGTGCATAGCGTCCTGCCCTTGTGTCTGGTGCATTAAAAAATCAGTGGAGCAAGAAGGCAGCCCTGTAATTAGGATATTTTCACTTCATTAAGATGGAAGAAGAAATGTTATGCTTTTTTTTCCACATTTTATGGTTCCTCTTAAATAATCTCTATTTACAGTGAATGCAAGTGTTGTAAAGAGAAGATGCATGAGTCATTTAAGTCAAGTGCTCCAGGTGTCATGGCTTTGTGTCTGTGGCTCTGTTAATACTGAACTCCGGAAATATACAGTCATCTCAAAAAGATCTGCTTCAACTTGGCCTCAGAGTCAAGGTTGATGGAAAGCATTAAGCTGTGGTGTATATATCAATTGAACATCATCAATACATCCAGTTTATTTCAGCCTTATGGTGTTGGTGATAGATCTTTTAGAGGTTTACAGAAGATCTCGAAGCAATGCTGCATGATTTTTTTTAGTTAGAGAAGGATTTGGTATGCCATTTACCATTGAAAAAGACAATGGACAAATTAATAAGCAATAAACAATGGAGATCCAGACATAAATCAAACCACTAAATCTTACATCAAGCCATTTTACTAATTTTTTTGTCAGAAATCCACCCAGTGAAGTTAAACGGTGCATCATCAGTGGGGAACCACTCAGACAACAAGAGATAATAGAGCAATCTTTCTTTTTTGTTTAATTTATGGAAAATACATCTCTGTGATTGAAGTAATTGAGATTCATAATGCAATCAGTCTGTGTATTTTTAACTTTAGCGGCTACAGCTTTGGACGTAGAACAATGCCATTCAGCACAGATGTGGATTCTCCTGAACACTGTCATAAACAATGACTACACCCTGGGGCAGCTTAAGGCCAGAGAACATGATCTGCATATTCACTGTACACTGTGGGAACTGGACCATTTGCATGTATGTATTTTCTTTATTTGTCATCCATAAGTAGTTCATGAAAAGCCACATACATAATTTATATGGTACTCATTGCATTTTGAAAATATCACTGTACGGAAGTTTGCAAAAGATTTGTCTTGATAGAATGATGATGCTAAACTATGAGCTCCACACTTCTTGAAACACAATGTCAACAATTAGCGGAGGTCAAAGGCAGCACTTAGAGTTTTGAGCACTTGGAGAAAAACATCCAAAGTGACAATTCACATTGTTTGTAAAGGGTGCACTTAAGAGACAAAAGTGTGTAAATACATTAGGGTTAACAGAGCAATAAGACTAGAGGCCTCTATGAATAGGCTGCAGACATATTATACAACTCAAGTGTGTTGGTGCAGTTGAGATTCTATGGATATAAATAGAATAGATAAACAATTACAACTGGTCAAAAGGATTTCATTCACCCTTTGACTTTGACCTCCCCAGAGTCTCCCTCCAGCTCATCCGAGGAGGATACCGAGGCATTTCCAGACCAGCCGAGAGGCACAGTCCCTCAGGCGTGACACAGTGTGAAGTTTAAAAAGATTTAAAACGGGTGGAAATTCAGCTTAGGGCAATTTAAGTCGCTTTAGTGGTAAAAATGCTTACTATCCAAACAATTAAAAGACAATAGAACACAGATTTAGACTTCCACTGGAGATATTTCAGTAACTGGGCAGAAAACACATCTAATTGAGCTAATTGAATGTATGTACCTGAGATCATTTTGAGATCTATGAGAGAAAAGGTCAAGCCCACTTTTTAATAATATGTTTGGAGGAATGTGTAAAGTACTGACTCATTAGGTGAAAGGTGAATGGGCCTAGGACTGCAGAGCGAGATTTTTAAACAGCTAAGTGCCATGACTTTTGCTGTGGGCTTTTGTGCTTACACCAGGATGCTTCTAATAATCTTTGGATTTTTCCTCTCCTCTTTTTTCAGTGCATTCTCACATGATTGCAACTGGACTGGCACCTTGACAAAACTCCTGTATAAACAGATAAGTAAGTCAGTTAGAGAGCTTCACTGTGGACATCTGTGTTTGCTAAAATAATGATACACATCTGTTTAACACTGACAACTGAATAATATATGTCCACATTTTTACGATAAATCCTTCAGAACGCCAATATTTATGAACAGTTTTAGACATTTTGTGTTAACTCTATTATTTCCATCAGTCATATGCTCATTAATAAGAAGTTCTGGTAAAATGACAAGCCATATTTACTATAACATGGACTAACATGAAATATAGAAGATACAGTTGTAGTTTCCCCGAGGTAAAGTTTTATGTTAGAATAATTTATTTTTATGTGTGCTTCATTTATGCGTCATTGCTATGTTTTGTGCTATGCTCACTTAAATTCAAGGCTCTGTGCAGTTCAGTCTCAATGCAATAATCCATTAGTCTTTTGTGTCAAATAAACTGCAGCATGTAATTATGTCTTAAGCATCTCTCCAACTCCATCCTTTCAATCTTAAACCTTCATGAACATCTCTAGAACCTTGTGTGGGTAAATAGCTAACTAAAAGCACTGTTTGCTCTCATAGTGATGAATGAATGAATATATAATATTGTAAATATACAACCTTAAAATGAACAATGAATGAACCAATATGAGATTTCAAGTACTGTATTATTATTAACAGGTATAAACAGGTTTTAAGAACATTTCTTTGCAGTGTTTAAGTGATTTCAAGTTCAGCCAATATGTTGTGACCTTTATGCATTTTCAGACAGTACTTAAGGGTATTTGTAATAAAATGCTGATATGTTATAAAGTGAGGTCCATAACTTGTTGGTTGTATTCACTATTGCAACATGGGATTTGAGACCCCTATAGTATCTCTTTTTTTTTTCTTCAAACTTAAATGTTCAAACAAAGTGACAGTCTCTGCAGCTCTTTAAACATTATTTACATTTTAGAACATTGTCACTAATGATATAAACTTTCTCAAGACCATAACGATTGGTTCAACTGGCATTTTTTCTTTATGTTAGTTAAACTCTGGCCAATCATAATTATCTGTATGTGCACAGAAAATGATTTTTACACAAACTATCTACAGTCAAATTGCATTATCATTCATTTTCAGAACTTAATCAAACAGCATGCTGTAAAATGGAAACTATTGCTCATAGAGTGTGTAGTTGCTTTTTATGTATTGCGCCTCATTTGCACATGTGATACATTATATTCATTGGAGCAGTCGGGTGGCTCGCCACTAAGATTAATAGGATGCTTTATTTTAAATGAAAATGCTTATTAGTGCTGATACTTCCCAGGGTGCTCCGCAAAAGTAATTTTTCATCAGATGGTCTAAACATTCAGCAGCTGGGAGTAAACAGGGATAAAGTGGAAACCATTGGAGGTGTAGGTTAAGTTCTCTCCCCGGTCTACATTTATATGAAAAAATAAATAAAAAAATTCTCTGTTCATTGTCAAATATGGTGTCCCACTGCTCTGGACAGAACAGCCACATGATATCAGATTGGACATGTTGACCTTTTATACACAGAGACTTGGTGACATTTTGAATGTGGTTGAGCTTTTAAACTCGTTAGGTCGATGCTTTGTGGGGTGGTGACAGTGCTTCACCTTTATCCACCAAGAAATTGATTTGGTGGAAATGTCTGACAGCCATTAATGCATTTTAGCAGACACCATTTCCCAAGTAGTCAAAACACTGTCATCTGTGCACATCATAGTCTCCCTGCTTTTGCGCTGAACGTTGTGTTACAAAAGAGAAAGAAGTGGACGATTGGAATACAAAAATATGATCCATCTATTTTTACACCATCACTTTTTAAAGGGTATTGATTGTTTTTTGAGAATATAACAACAACAGTTTCATGCAAAAAATCCAAATAACTATGCAGTGGTGATATGTATATAAGAATGTAGCAACAGGAAAGTGAATGCATTTTCTTCCTGTTCACTGAGCAAGTAATCAGGGAGATTCACGCTGGGAGCAGTGGTTCACTTCTCTACATCCGTCCAGGTACAGTGCTGCAGGGACACGCTGCCATAGGCACTGGAGCATGGAGCCCACTTTCAATATTTTCACGGCTCATTGCAACTTTACCTCGCCATGCATCATAGACACCTGATTGGATTATGATTTGATTACAAGCTGAAAATCTGTAACGGAGCTTGTTTGATCTGCAATTGTAACTGTGTTTGCTCAACACCAGGACGCTTATTACCGCTGTAATATTCAAAGAAAACTATGCAGCTGTAAGAGCATTCTATCATTCAAGCTCAATTGGGTGAAAAAGAAAAAAATAAATAAATAAAAATCTAACCTAAGAGATTTAAATTTAAAGAGAAAGAACATCCACAAACAGGCAATAATCCACAATGCACACATTATATTAAGACAGTTGTGTGGGTTTTTTTGTTCTATTCTATATTATAGTTATTAGATTAATTTGAGTATATTCCCTGTAATTAAATAGTTTGTATTTGGATATTAGGCTCTACCAGGGTCTACCAGTTTTTGGAAACACACAATCCACAGACTGAACAAATATGTATGATTACTCTACAGAAACCCAAGCAAAACAAGAGAAGAAGGAGTCATGTCTCCAGACCTGTTTATTCAGTCACAGAACATGCTCTGGGGGAAAATCCCACTTTCCACACAGCTGTTTTATATTGATTTGCAGCCCATGTGCTGATAGGTACAAGACTGAATCCCTGTGTGACCCTGTTGGTGGTTCATCCATGACTCTGTACGAACACTGTCCCACATATTCCACCATAGCCAATAAGACACAGACGCTCGACACTGCAGACTGCCCTAAGCCTCTTGGACAACTGCAGTTAGAAGATCACTAATAAAATCCACAATGTCACCTTTTTCTTTCAAAGTACACTGTTTTCCTTTAGAAAAATACTAATCATAGAATACACATCATTTGTAGCAACTGCTGCATAATCTGCAAACTCTTCCAGAATCTCTTATGACATCATGGCATTATACAGTCCCTTATGAACACCTCACATTCTAGAATCCCTTATGAACACCGCACATTCTAGAATCCCTTATGACAAGATCACATTCTAGAATCCCTTATAAAAAAATTACATTCTAGAATCCCTTGTAACAACATGAAAGTCTAGAATCCCTTATGACGTCTTTATTTTCTAGAATCCCTAATGAAAACATTACATTCTAGAATCCCTTATGATAGCATCACATTCTAGAATCCCTTGTGACATCTTTATTTCCTAGAATCCCTTATGACAAGTTCACATTCTAGAATCCCTTATGAACACCTCACATTCTAGAATCCCTTATGAAAACATTACATTCTAGAATCCCTTGTGTCAAGATCACATTCTAGAATCCCTTATGAACACCTCACATTTTAGAATCCCTTATGAAAAAATGACTTTCTAGAATCCCTTGTGACAACATGAAAGTCTAGAATCCCTTATAACGTCTTTATTTTCTAGAATCCCTTGTGACAAGATCGCATTCTAGAATCCCTTATGAAAACATTACATTCTAGAATCCCTTAAGACAAGATCACATTCTAGAATCCCTTGTGACAACATGAAAGTCTAGAATCCCTTATGAACACCTCACATTCTAGAATCCCTTATGACAAGATCATATTCTAGAATCCCTAATGAAAACATTACATTCTAGAATCCCTTATGAAAACATCCCATTCTAGAATCCCTTATGACAAGATCACATTCTAGAATCCCTTATGACAAGATCACATTCTAGAATCCCTTATGACAAGATCACATTCTAC
Source organism: Rhyacichthys aspro (assembly GCA_036850595.1). Lineage (NCBI taxonomy): Eukaryota > Metazoa > Chordata > Actinopteri > Gobiiformes > Rhyacichthyidae > Rhyacichthys > Rhyacichthys aspro. Next base: position 14,207,935 of record CM072169.1, on the reverse strand, counting down.
AATCCCTTATGAAAACATCCCATTCTAGAATCCCTTATGAAAACATCCCATTCTAGAATCTCTTATGACAAGATCACATTCTAGAATCCCTTATGACAAGATCACATTCTAGAATCCCTTATGACAAGATCACATTCTACAATCCCTTATGAAAACATCACATTCTAGAATCCCCTATGAACACCGCACATTCTAGAATCCCTTATGAAAACATCCCATTCTAGAATCCCTTATGAAAACATCCCATTCTAGAATCCCTTATGACAAGATCACATTCTAGAATCCCTTATGAAAACATCACATTCTAGAATCCTTTATGAAAACAATACATTCTAGAATCCCTTATGACAAGTTCACATTCTAGAATCCCTTATGAACACTTCACATTCTAGAATCCCTTATGAAAACATCACATTCTAGAATCCCTTATGACATCTTTATTTTCTAGAGTACCTTATGACAGTATCACATTCTAGAATCCCTTGTGACAACATCACATTGTAGAATCCTTATGAAAACATTACATTCTAGAATCCCTTGAGACAAGATCACGTTCTAGAATCCCTTATGACAAGATTACATTTTGGAATCCCTTAAGAACACCTCACATTCAAGATTGTCATCATGAAGACACTGGAAAGACTTGTCCTGGAACAGCTCCGGCCCGTGATTCAACCTCTTCAGGACCCCCTTCAGTTCGCCTACCAGCCCCACCGCGGCCATCATCTTCCTGCTCAACAGAGTCTACAGCCACCTGGACAAGCCGGCAAGCACTGTGAGAATCATGTTTTTTGACTTCTCAAGTGCATTTGATACCATCAGGTCGGCTCTGTTGGCTGAGAAGCTGACAGCGATGCAGGTGGATGCCCCACTGGTGTCCTGGATTGTGGACTATCTGACTGGCAGACCACACTATGTATGTCTACAGTGCTATACGTCACACAGAGTGATCAGCTGCACCGGGGCTCCACAGGGGATCGTCCTCTCTCCCTTCCTCTTCACTCTCTACACCACAGACTTCAGCTACTGCACAGAGACCTGCCACCTTCAGAAATGATCGGATGACTCTGCAGTGGTTGGATGTATTTCTGGTGGTGATGAGAGTGAGTACAGGACAGTGGTGGACAACTTTGTCACTTGGAGAGCAAAAAACCACCTGCAGCTCAACGTGATAAAGACTAAGGAACTGGTGGTGGACCTGAGGAGGACAAAGACTACAGTGACCCCTACCAACATCAGAGGAGTCAGTGTGGAGGTGGTGGAGGAGTACAAGTACTTAGGGGTGTACTTGGACCACAAACTGGACTGGTGCAAGAACGTGGACTCTGTCTACAGAAAGGGCCAGAGCCGTCTCTATTTTCTGAGGCGACTAAGGTCCTTTAACATCTGCAGGACGATGCTGAGGATGTTCAATGAGTCTGTGGTGGCCAGTGCCCTCATGTATGCTGTTGCCTGCTGGGGCAGCAGCCTGAGGGGGAGGGACACTAACAGACTCAACAGGATCATCAGGAAGGCCAGCCATGTTGTGGGAGAGGAACTGGACTCTCTGACAGTGGTGTCTGAGAGGAGGATGTTGTCAAAAATAAGGACTATTCTGGACTTTCCCTCTCACCCTCTCCACAATGTGCTGATCGGCTCCAGAAGCTCGTTCAATAACAGACTCTTACTGCCACGCTGCACCACAGAGCGACACAGGAAATCATTCCTGCCTGTCGCTATCAAACAACTTAACTCTGTATAACATTGCATTTATTTATAGTTTAAATCATGTATAACACTGTACACATATATATGCAAATATTTTTTGAGAGTTTACCTGATATTTTTATATTTTTATTTTATTTGTATTATTAGATGTTTAAATTCTCTTATCTCCCCATTTGTCTGTAACAAATAATTTCCCTTTGGGGATAAATAAAGGAATACTGATTCTGATACATTCTAGAATCCCTTATGAAAGCCTCACATTCTAGAATCCCTTATGACAAGATCACATTCTAGAATCCCTTATGACAAGATCACATTCTAGAATCCCTTATGAACACCTCACATTCTAGAATCCCTGATTGAAAAGATCACATTCTAGAATCCCTTATGAATGTCATGTTCCTCCAGTTTTCTTCCTCTCTCCCTCCCTCTTGTGTGTCTGTGTCTGTGTGTGTTTTCCTGGGAGGAGCCATCCACTCACTGCAGCTGCTTCTAGTTACTCACCTGTCGTCCATCTTCATTCAACCCAGCAGTATTTCAACCTGGTCCTGACTCCACTCTCCGCCAGTTCGTCTGATTCACTAGTGTGATAAAGTCGTTGGCTCTAAATTGAAGATTTTTTGCTCCTAGTTCTTGGTTCTGTTTTTGGACCAAGTTAATTTGGATCTCTTTTTTCAGTTTGTGACTTCACCCAGCTCTGCACTTACCTCCAGCTCCAGTGCCGCTCCTCACCTGGCCCCCCAGCTCTGCACTTACCTCCAGCTGCAGCGCCCCCAGCTCTGAACTTACCTTGTATCTGGTGCCTGTAAAAAAATAAAGGCTCTGAACCTTTTCCTTTGTTCGGTCTGCTTTTTGGGTCACCTGCCAGCTCCTTGTAACATCCTCCTTGTGACATCTTTACATTGTAGAATCCCTTATGACAAGATCACATTCTAGAATCACTTGTGACAAGATCACATTCTAGAATCCCTTGTGACAAGATCACATTCTAGAATCCCTTGTGACAACATTACATTCTAGAATCCCTTGTGACAACATTACATTCTAGAATCCCTTATGAACACCTCACATTCTAGAATCCCTTATGATAACTTTACATTCTAGAATGCCTTATGACATTATTACATTCTAAATTATGACTAAAAGTAAGTTAAAATTTGCCGTCAAAATAAACAGTGTTGTATATCAACAAGATTGATCAATCCAAGCACTAAAAACATTATTTAAAATAACAGCCTTACATTTCTTTCTTTTCAACATATCAAAATAATTACATTTTATTTTATGTTTTTACAACATCACCAATCCAATCAGATGTCAGTTCCAACTCCCCTCACCGAGTAAAAACACGTAGCATCCCCTATTGTTCTGCGGAGGAATAAAAATCAATGTGAACATGCAGCTCTGGAGTAGAAGAGTGATGTTGGAGGACTGTGGGCGGCATCAGTGCAGACTGTGGAGTGAGTTTATCTCCCAAATCTGTGCAGTGCACTATGTGTTGCATTAGTACAGTTGTCTAAAGATAACTTCAGGCTGAAGCTCCTACTGCACTGAGATCTTCCCTGTCGGCACTGATCTAAAGACTGGCCCACAGCTTCTGCAACAAATGGCTGTTTAAACCATGTCAAACTGCCCCAGCTTAGTCACACTGTTTTTAGGCCATTAAATACAGTATTGTTGAATGTTATGAGCAGATTATAATTTTGGCAGGAGATGGAAGTGAATCCCACAGTAACAAATGTGGCAAAATGTCTCTCTAGAGCAAACCAGTCAAAAGTTTTATTGAACTATTCCCTTTAAAAAGAATATTAGTAACATTTATGCAGACAAAAAGAGCATTCATTTCCTTTTTTGTCAGATAATAATTGGTAAGAGTCCATTTGGACGTGTAAGATGGCATGTTAGAGAAAGGGCTAAATGAATTACAGGTGCCTGGACAGCAAATGTAAATTTAGAAAACGGCTGAAAAATTCAAATTCAACGCTAGCACAAAAAACAATCTAGGTTTTTCAATCATCTGCAGCAGTGCTGGAAAAGATGCTTCTATGTTTCCTAAAGGAAGAGGTGAGCTTGGTGTTTGGCCGCTTCACAGATACTTTGGGTTTTGTTTTTTTTTTTGCTCCCCACTTTCCATTTGTCACAGAGCGTACAGCACAGCGGCTCATGTTTACAAAAGAAAAAATCTCAGAGGCAGCAGAGAGACACCAACTTCTAACACTTCTTTGACAAAATGTGTTAACTTTCTACTTTGAGAGAGCATAACGGCTTTATTTCCTCTGCTTTAGGGTGAAACCACAACTAGAGACATCAGATACTTACTCTGTATATTTATGGCACATTTCTCTTTTTTTTTTTTTCTTTTGTTAATGTGGCTTCTCATTTTCATAGATTTTTGTTGAATGTTATTGCGACTACTTTCTGCAGTTTAAACAGAGAAACACAGATGGCAATGGACGCAATATGGGTTTATTTATTTGGATCCCCTTCTGTAGTGACAGTCGCTAGCCTTCCTGGGGTCTATGACATAAAACACCGTCATAAAATTAGAAAATCTATTAAATAGACAATGTTGAGGTGAGCAACTTCATCACACAACTTCTCACCATTAAGGACAGGAGACGCAAAGTCCATGCCATTAATACACACACAAGACATAAGTATTTAAGGTAACTTACTCCTTTCCCGAGATGCTCTTAAACTGTCATGACAATTATGTTTGAATTACAGACAAAGTTAGTCAAATGAGAATGTATTTGGTTTTTTTTTTAAAGAAATATAAGTAGGTTACGAAGCCAGATGAATCAAATCAAGAAGCATGATTTTTTAGTTAATTACAAAAAACATGTTTCGGAACAAAAATCCACACTATAAACAAAGAGTTGTAGTTACCCTGACACAGACTGGGCAACAGTGAGGAGGGGGGTCTGATACATCAGTGGAGTTGGGGCCAGATTGCTGCCATTACACCAGGATTGTCTCATGGCTTCAGTCAAGAGTGCACCAGATTACCTGCCTCTGAGTGCAACCGGCTCAATTTCAGTCCATTCCTTTGGCAGAGTTCATTCCCACTTTTTTGTTTCAAACGATCACCTGTATCCTGTTTACACAACTTCAACAGGTCAATGCGTAGTATTTTGCTGGAATAGGGATGTCTGTGTGTTTTGAGGAATTGGATGTGTCTGCAAAAGAGGCTCATTCATATTCAAAGTAGTTCCAAAGCTTTGTTTTGCGTTGTGACAAACAGAGACATGTTCATATACTTTGAGTAAAAATGTTTGGGTACAATGACAGCTTCAAGTATTTTTTTTTAGTATTGGCAAGTTTTGACAGATAAGAAAATTCAACTCTTGTTTTTCTTTTCATTTTCCTAAAGCTGTCAGCCTCCTTGAATTTTGTCCTTCAGAAAATAGCAGCAAATATAGGACACAACATCTTTTTATATGTAAAGTGCAAGAACAAGAAGAACTGTATGTAAGAAGGTATATACAGATTCTGGTACAAGGATTTTGTTCACTTCAATATTTTAATGCACATTCTATTTGCATCCTGTTAATTAAAATATTAAAATGACTGAAACCACTCAACTTCTGAAATGCAGTGTAACAGGTTTTAAAGCATCACTGTCATTTTTCAGATATTTCAGAAAGTAAAGGACTTGCTATGGGTCACTAAACAAGTGTGTCAGATCTATGGAAAGATGATGTGTTCTCATTATATGGCACCCCATTAACCAGACTTAATAATAATGAATTGATTCTCTTTCACATAAAAATAAATAATCAAATCTTTCAGGTTGTAAATCTGTATTTATCTGTACATTTTCTGTGTGGCTGAAATGCCAATGAATGAAGCACAATATTAGAATTCACAAGCACCAAAGTAAACCATAAGTTGTATTTTAGATATGTTTATGCTCTAATATTTTGATAACTGCTGAGATATGACGCACAAATGCAGGATCACTAGGACACTGGTAAGATGGATGAGAAAAGTCCTAAATGAGAGACTCCCGATATCTCTATTTCTTCACAGTTCACAAGAAGAAGGCCACGTACATCATCCCTGTGATCGTTCTCATTACACTCTCTGTCTCGCTTGCCTGCCCACTCCGGGGATAAATATGACAATATAACTGCTGCGCACTGGATGCTACATCCTGGGCTGCAAGAGCAAAAGGGGACAGCAGACGGGTCACATTAGAGTAAAAATGAGGTTTTGGTATTGCATTTCTAGCATTCCCAATCCAGGAGATAGATCAAAATGAGAAGCACAGGAATTGAGAAGCTCTTGAATTCATGGAGAGTGGTCCGATTGTACAAATACAGCTGGGAGCAAAATAGGCTCAAGGAATATGTGCCATACGCACATATGAAGAGCAGAAGCAAATGTATTTGTGCTTAACAGAGCAGAAGGAGAGCAGAAGAGGGATTATCTCAACCTACATTACAATCTGTTTTATGCCTTTGTGGTTAAAGCTTGGCAAAATTCAAACTTCACATCTTTGGGACAAAGTGAATCCCCTGAAGTCATCTGGCGAGACGGAACCACCAATCCTTGTCCTGTTTGACATTTAGATCTCATGTTACAGCAGAGAGAGGGCGTGATGTAACTGTCTCCTTGTTGCTGTCCACAAGCAAGATGACAATTATCACATTTTTTTATGTTTAGAAATTCTGTTTAGGAAAAAAAAGGTCTAATTGAATAGGATTTTAGTTCTAGTTATGATAGTATAAACTAAATTTGGTCTGGCAGACATTGGATTTAACACAAACCCCACAACCACATTCAAATAAAATTATTGAAAAATCAGTTACACACAAAACATTAATGTGTTTTATTGCTGTTATGAAAATTGCTTGATTATTACCAATTACCATAGAATGGCTGCAGCTTTTCAAATTCCATTACCATGAATATTCAAATAGCTAGCATAAAAACACCACTAAGGGGAATCAAATCATTCATTTATGTGAATAATTTTAGTTATATTGGCAATAAAACTGATCATAACTGTCAATAACTGTCATTAAAATATACCATATAAAGCTCAAATCTCTCATAGTGACAGTCGCTGCCTCATCACACCAAACTTCATTGAAGCTTCACCCGGCTCCTTGTTTAGCAGCCATCATTAATTTTATGCCTTACTTAAGATTAAGTGCAATGCAAAATAAAGGCCTTGTTTAATTACAGAGGTTCAGGCAATGCTCTTAGTGCCTCTGACGTGTTAAGTAATGAACGCGAAGAGGCGCCATGCCGCTAATTTCATGCTACATCAGAAAGAGGCCCTCGGTTAATTAGTGAGGTGAAACAAACAGTGGCCTTCCTCGAATGCAAATCTAATGATCTACTGCACTTATTATTAAAGATTTAGCAAAACAAATGGCTTTTATTTGAATACACTTGGGCGTCGTTCCTTTGTGACTTAATACACCTAATAACAGTTATGCACACAGGCAAGAGACTGAGAAAAACTAGAACGTATTAGCTTAACCTTCAGTTGCATTGTTTAAAGGGCAGAGTTTGAACTAGACAATCTGATTATTAGACAAACAAGTCAGAGTTTAGACAAGAACATTAATAATTAACTAGAGACTAAAACAGTGTTTATAACTGAAATGTTAATGCTTTGTAATTTATGAATTATTTATAAATGCTTAACTGATACTTGATACTTGAGTTATTATCTGTTATTGTGGTTGTTCCTATGATCAAGCCACTATTAGGAGAGACACATTGCAAAGTGCCCCTGCTTTACTAAATTACAGCACATACTCAGAGAAAAGCTCATCTCATTTGAAATGCTGCTCCTGCGGTGGCAAATGCTGAACAAATCCCAGCAGTCAAAAACACTTATCCTCTTTATCATCTGCGTTGCATCTGCAGGTGCTGCCGTCTCTTCCAGTTATTCTGCAAACTACTGCTCTGGTTTGCATTTCAAATGAGGGGCAGGCCAAGTCTCACAAACAACACTTAAGTGGAATACTCCTAGTTCGCTTTGCAGGAGCAAGATCTTTAAATGCACATCAAACATATACAAAGCCTTCATTGCCATTAAGTACATTATAAGATGCACAATAATCAGACACAAAATACCGTACAATCTTGTGTAGTCTCAACAGCAGTGTTCATTCAGCTGCACACTGTCAAAAACCAATGTGCTGCTAAATGTCCTTTAGAAGAATTTGTGCTTTTCAGAAGTGCTAGCAGCTTTAGTAATCTCAGTTTTTATATTACATTCAGTGCAGATAGGTCTCCAGAGTCCAGCCTTTTGGTTTAGTGTTATATGTACGCAGGGTTACTATTAACACAAGTTTGAAGCCAAAGAGAATAGATCACTTTACAAATATTACATGCTAAAGTGAGCTGGCCGTTTGTAAGGTTATAATCTTATAACGCTAACATAAAGACAAAGAATGACAAATGAGTTTGGCAAAGTAAGATGCTGTATCTCCAGGTCACTCACCTGAACAAGTTTCCTCTGTGACAGCGGGACGTTTGACCCTGGTTTATGTCAAGGAACCACCTAAGACACTTTTTAGGTAAAAAGGCATGAAGACATTGCTAAACTTCCACTTCGCTGTAGAAATGTGAAAAATCTGTCCACCTGTTTATGCTCCCTTTAACTAACTGGAAATAAGCCTCAAGGGATATTACTGAAAAATGTGTTAAATGCTTTATCTTTTGAAGAGAGACTTGACATTTTCAGATATGGAATATCTGGGATGTTTTTTGTACTAACATGTTTGGTTGTGAAGCTGCTTGGAGGAACATATCAAAGTGACAACAGCGTAAACAACTCTCCTCAGCCCTGAATACAAGGATAACACAGAGTACTTTCAGTGCACTTACAGCAGAGTGCCCAGCAGTGATGTGTGGCTGTCTGCCCCAGCCTTTGTAGCACTAAGTCATCTACATGGAGCACAACTCTGAGACAAAGCCTGTAAATGTCACTTTTAAAATATATTTTTCCCCACTCTGTAGCACTACCTATCCACTATCATACGATGTCACATTGATCTACAGCTCCACATGGGGCAGAATGGATGGGATGAAAGAGTGATTTCCTGGTGATGAAGAAACATTACCCACAGGGAAATGAGGGCAGGGCTATAATAAAAAGCTCATTTGAATGTATTGGAGTTCTCCAGCCCTGCATTGACTGATAAATGGCAGTCAGATATATTGCTTTATGTCTATGTGTCTTTATGTGAAAAAAGATACTGTCACATTGAACGAACTGCCAAAGTTACCTCTACAAATGCATAAAACACACACTCTTTGTTGATATCAGTTCCTGTAATTCAACTCTATTCATAAAGTCTGACCATTTACTTAGATTACATTTACTATATTATTTACTGTCATTATAAATCAATTGTTAAACCTCAAAAACTTAGAATGCACATCCTCCAGAGAATGGACGTCAGGAGAAATGGCCGCTGAGCGTTTCGTGGTTGTACAAGTGGTCTAGAGGACTTCCACAGCATTTGTGCTTTTACATGTTAGGAGATAGATGGAGGTAGTTGATGATCAGAGTGTGTGGGAGTGGGGTATCATGCTTAAATAGTGCTTATCACTGAAATTGCTAACAGAGGTGATGTATTTGTATTTTCTCTTGTTTGACGTTGTAAAAAGTTTCTGGAGCCTGCTTATTTCTGGTTCTCACATTCCTATCAAAGCCGCAATGTGTCCTCTACTTTCCACCAAATTTCAAAGAGAGATTTTTTTTTTTTTCTCCTTGTTTTTGTGTTTTAATCAACCAAGGCCCTTTGTGTGGCTGCCACCAGATTCTGGACACATATCTGAAGAAATCAATTGTGTTTTTCTGTCAGATGCCTTGGTGTTTGTTGGACGCCAGGCTTTATTTAGAACACTGCATTTTCATATTTGTACCCACTGCCGCTTTACAGTGTACAATAAAAAGAATAATTTTAAAAAATAAGAATATTTTCTATTATCTATTCTCTGCAAAGATATAATGAACTGCATGTTGACTGCTATAGGCCAACTGCATAAATTCTCTTTAAATTAGATTGTTTAAATTCTGTCATATTCTGTCGGCATATTTTCCGTTTCAATTTTGTACTTTCTAAATGACCCCCCCTCCTCTTTGTTTTTTCCCTACTTAAAAACAATCAATTTAATTAAAACTTTGCTTTTGTTTCTGACAAGCACCCACAAGGCTTCTCAGCAGAATGACTTTTATAATCAGACAAACAGAGTGGGTGGGCAGATTAATAACACAGCAGGGAATTGTTGTAAGGTTTCACGCTTCATCAATCGGATCACTGTGGCAAAAAGCTGCTTTAGGAGCTGTCACAAAGTTTCACTCTTATTCTGGGCTGCACCTTATTAACCCAGTCCTTCAGGTAGAAGAGTTTAACAAGAAGTTGTGACCAGAGAAAGACATCAGGCTCTAAACCTCAGAACTTCAATACTGAACACAAGAGCCTTACTTTTTCGTAGCTTGCCACTCCATCACTGCCAAATATAATTTAGTTGAGGTACATATGCATCTTTATTTGTCAGGCTTGAAAGCTTCCAAATAACATAAAACAAAATCTGTGTCCTTGCTGCCCATCTGTCTACCATATAGACTCCTCTTAATTGTGGCGTTCTCTTATTTATTCAGAGCCAAACGTCGGATGCTGCTTTCTAAGACTTACATAAGAAGCTGGAAATGCATGGGTTACACAAGACTGGTGGTAAATGTTTGGTTAGGCTTTTGGTTTCATGGTTTACGGGATGTAGTACGTTACACATTTCAGAATATATGAAAGGTTTTTGCATACATTTTCTAATGCTTATCCTGTGACGGGTCATGAAGGAGCTGGAGCTTTGGTTGTACAGCTAACACTCAGAGACAGACCAACATTCATTCTCTTATTTATACACTCATGACAATGGTTCAGTCTGTTTATGTTATTTGAATATTTGATGAAATAATAATTAGTGCAGTGAAGCTAACTTTAAATTCCCAGGTTTGCCTTTAAACTTTTAACGACACAAGCAGTTTTTATGTAGTCCTTGAGGGTGACTTTTACCTTGTCACTTTTGCTGATTTATCACTTTTGTAAACTATCAGTGTAATTGTGTATCCTGGGTTTTTTTTTTTCTTTTCTTTTTTGCAGTCAGAGAAGTGGCAGTCTTTAAGGGTGTCTTCACTTCCCTTCATTGTCCCATTGGGAGAAGCACATCCTACAGACCAGCTCCTCCCCAGGTAGCACCGGACCTCCATGCCCCTCAAACAATACCAAAGCAGCTAATTTATCATGTCCCTGTGGGATTTTTCTCTTGTTATAGGTTAGGCTATTTCAAGAATATGGTGGTAGTGTATGGGACTCACCTCACTGGTGAAGTGACGTATTCTCACACGGCTGTGTCACTTATACACTGGCCCCTCATTTATCACTGCCATCAGGACTTTACCACTGGACACATTCCCATCACAAAGTAATAATGTGAGGCACAAGCCACTGTAGCTGAACACCAACACGATGGATTGTATCAGAAATGAGATATGTCTGCCGTTATGAAATCCTGGTGATTTTAATGAAGACTTAAATGTGTAATGTTCTGTAAAGTCCCCAGCAGCCACTAGTAGAAAAAAACCCAATGAATTTTATGGGTCAGACTCTGGTTGTTTTTAATACTTACATATGCACCTTTTTGTATTGGGGATGTGAACCCATCTTCATCCTGTGAAGGTGGTACTAACAGAGGCATCAGAGTCAACACAGGTCGAGATGACTTGAGCATAAATGCTCTGAATGAATAGATGCCACAATTGTGTATTTTTTGGTTTAATGTAGCACTTGTTTGTCTTGTAGATGCTTTTCAGGGTTTTTTTTTTATAAAGCATACAGATGTACAGCTAATTATCATTTACCCCTTAGCTAAAGGCAGTTACCCAGTGTCCTTGTCCAAGGCACTGACTACCATTAAGCACAGTAGCCCAGGGCACATTGATGGGTTAATTAAATGCACAGAGTATATTTACCCTTAAGGACAGTGATATAAAACCAGTCTTGACTGTGTCTGTCAAGTTTAGATTACTATATTTATATGACCAAACTATTTCTACCATCTTGATGTCAAAGCTTACACTAAATGCTGGCAGCAAAAGAAGAAGGTTGGTATAAAACCGTAGACTTCCAACTGGTACTTGGTGAATTGATAGAACCTGTTTAATGTGTGACTTTGTCACAATCCATGCCCGAAAGGGTTAAAGGCAGCCTGACTTTAACTGTGTTTAATAATTCTTTTTATTGAAGAATCAGTGAAAACTGACAACAGCAAGAAAAGAAAAGACCTGAATCCATGAGGCTGATGGCCTCTGAATAAAACCTGAGCCACTTAACTCATCAAACCTCTGACAGGACAGACTGAGAGAGAATTTAAATGGGCTGAATTTCACAAATTCATACTTTGTTGAAAGATCCTGCCAACAACATGAAAAGGAAAGATGGGAAGACAAAAGACCTGCTCTGATTGAATAGCTAAAAATGCAACAAATGCAAACTTTCTAAACAGATTTCAATACTCCCCTACACAATCTAAATCAGCACTGTCATGTCAGTGCATGCTAATGTTCTGTAATTGAACCCATTGTTTTTGATATTTTAGAAACTTTAACAAGTGCGACATCTTTAGCACTTAAACGGAGTGACATGTTGACTTAAGTGCTGTCCATTTTAAAAGTGTTTTGAGAGCAGTGCGCACAACCACACAACCAGTGAACAGCTAATTCACTGACCAGAGAGTGTAAAAATGTATTTTGTGGCCAAGATTTGTTGAAACAGAGCCTGAGTAGAGAGCAAATGAAGCCAACAGAAAGACAGTTATGTAATGTAAATATTGGACACTTTCACTGCACTTTTCAATCTCCATTCAATGCTGACATCAAGTGGTGATTTCAGGATTCTTTTCAGCGCAGTAGGAGACACTGTGGGGTTTAACTGCACACATTATCACCATCACCTCATTAATTACAGTGAGTGAACATGTGGGTAACATTTACAGATGTTGGTGCTGGCATTGTCCAGAAGTGTAAGAGCTTATTGTCAAGAGAACAAGCCTTCACATTCTCTCTGAACCACTTATATCTTCCCTCTTTGTGTTTAGGTGCAGCAGAGGCTATCACAACAGCTATAATTCTTACATACATTTCTTACATACTTACATCTCTCTCTTGTTTATGGATTTCAAGTGACCAAGTGGCTGAGTCTAGCATTTCATAGAACAATTTCATCATACAATTAAACTCAAACTGGTTGAAATATCACTGCTCAATATCCATTCAGTATTCTTTGAGCAAGTGGGAATATTGGTTTCATGTAGAGAAATTTCATCTGTATGACGGCTAATTTCAGTTGGTAAAAGTTAGAAAATCACCTGTTCCTTTTGTTCAATAACAGCACACGCTTTATAAGAAATAAAAGGATCAAACTTAATCCTAGGCTGCTTTCTTTAGTAACAAACTGTCATTGCAAGTATCTGCAGCATTTCTTAGAATCAGAGTCACGCCACTTTTTAAAATCCTGGCTGTGCTCAAAATTAAAAGTAAACCTTGAAAAAAAATCATCTGATCAACAGCTTCAAAAATGAAGGAAAAAAAAAAAGTTTCACCACCTACCAGTTTCCCCAAAGCAATCCCACATACAGTAAAATACACACTTTGCATACACGCCCACTCTTTTGTGACTTCTTGTCTAAATATGCTGCTCTTCCTTGAGATCGGAAATTCTGGTTTGTCAGAAAACAAAGTGAACACCCACTGTCATGTAAAAGAAGTGAGGAAAGCTGCAGGTGTCAGAGAACAGCCTCTACATGACACGAGTCACTGCTGCAGGACATCGCCATCTGAAGACATTTTCAACATGAGTGGACACTATGGAGGTCAGACTGTTGTTTCTATGTCACATTTAAGACTTTGAAATAGGTCACTGACATTTCTTCACATCAGTCTTCATTACTTAGATTGTTCGTTATTAGTCTCTTACTTTCATTCTTTGAGTCTCTAAAGGTCTCTAGATCAGTGAATTTGTCTTTATTTTTGTAGTTTATAGAATAACTTAAATGCAATGTAAAGGGAAACATCCAGAGAAATCTGTTTATATAAAGTTTATATGTGAAGTCTTTAATTATAGACCTGATAAAGAAACAGGACAGACAAGATTAGGTGCAACAACAGCAATGTTGAAACTAGTCAGGTCATTGGTCATGTTATAAATAGCTGGAGTATCTGGAAGCAGTAGGTGTGTCACAAGATTGCTTCAAACTACTCAAAATACCCAGCTCTGGGATATTTCTTGAGCTAGTTTTTCTAGTAATTATATTTTTCTTTTTACTTCCATTGTTTTAATATCACTTTTTTGGTTACACCTGGAGTTAAGAAAATCACAGCACAATCAGCTAGGTTGTACATTCTTACTCCTTGACTTTGAAACTTGTTTGTCATCATCGAAGGCATGCACCATGCCTTCGATGATGACAAACAAGTCATCTGAAAAGCATTTTTCTTTCTGTTCTTCCTTGTAACTTTACCCCTTACATGAACTGATGCATTTGATACCGCTCATGTGACGTGACTCTAGGAAGAATGCAGTCAGATAAGATTTCCATTAGGAGTTTGCACACAACACCTGTACACATTGTATGATGCATGGTATATTTGTGTCCGACAGGCTATAGTGGGTACGATCAGAATGAATGGAGAATCATCCTGGTCGGGAAAACCGGAGTGGGGAAGAGTGCCGCAGGGAACACTATCCTGGGCAGAGAGGCCTTTGAGTCAGAACTGTCCCCATCTTCAATGACGTCTGAATGCCAAAAAGCCAAAGGAGATGTTGCGGGTCGAAAGGTTGCTGTGATTGATACTCCTGGCCTGTTTGACACTAACTTCACCCAAGAGGAAGTTCTGAAGAGGATCAAAATGTGTATTTCTTTATCCTCTCCTGGTCCCCATGCCTTTCTGGTAGTTCTTCAACTCGGCAGGTTCACCAAAGAAGAGAAAGAAACCATCCAGATGATTCAGACTACTTTTGGTGAAGATGCAGCTGACTACTCAATGGTGTTGTTCACTCATGGAGATCAACTGAGGACGCACAGCATTGAGTCCTACATTGCCGAGAGTGCAGACCTCTTGGATATCATACGGAGGTGCCACAACCGCTATCACATCTTCAACAATGAGGTGAAAGACCTAGAACAAATTCGACAGCTCATGGATAAAATTGAGAAGATGACTATGTCTAATGGTGGAAGTTATTACACCAATGAGATGTTCATGAAAGCAGAGGCTGCCATAGAGAAGGAGAAGGAACGAGTAATGAAGGAAATGGAAGCACAACGTCTGCTGGAGCTGGAGCAACTCAGAGCCAAATACACAGGAAAGCTCTATAACAAACAGGAAAACCAGATAAATGTCAGATATCACAATGAAGCTCGAATGCGAGCGGAGAGATCAAATGAGTTTGTTGCTGCTCCCGTGATTGCCATAACGACAGCCTGCGGCGCTGCCATCGGGGGAATCCTGGGAGTTGCTGCAGGTCCAATTGGTGTGGCAGTGGGAGTCGCAGCTGGAGCTGCCGTAGGAGCTTCCATCGGTGCTATATCAATACAAATCTCAAAGGGTTGCCGTGTGCAGTAAACAGCTAAATACGGCCTTCTGCTTTGGTCTTCAATCCTATGGTGACATATTTTTTGTAATCATTGTCATGGATATTTAAGAATATCATAGGCCTATATTTATATATTCAGCTGTTAACAAATAATGTGCTAAGCATATCATTACGCTTGCAGTATACAACAAATTGCTAACGGCTGTATATTACATTAATATAGGCAAGACTGACTACAGACAATTTGCAATAAAAATTATTCATATTTAGACTTAAATAAGATGTTCAGTTTGCTGTATGTTAAATGATGTATTGTACAATTAAATGTATAAGTTAGAAGATATATCTGTATATTTGAGATGTGGATTCTTTATATTGTTCTGTGTTTTGTTTGGACTCCTCTTGCATCTTGACAGTTTTAAAAGTTGATGAATGTATGTGCTTTAAAAACTATTTTGTAATTCTTGTGAAATAAAACATGTACATGTGCACCAACATCTAGTTATATGGTTTATAAGTGAGAAAAATATAGCTGTGTTGGGTATTCTTCACAAAATATTTTTTTTCCCCCACTACTTCTTTCTCATAGTCACATGATCTTATTCTTATAAGTGCTGCTCCTACCAGCTCATTCCATAACAGGCAAAATAATAAATAAAATGTTTGGCCTGCTCATGGGTGTTTTGTATACACTGATGATCTATGCATAAACATGTCCATTGTATGAAACAACTGTGTGTTTTATTTGCATAGGCTCAAAGAAGCACAAGAAGAGAGAAGAACTCCGAATCATTCTGGTGGGAAAAACCGGAGCTGGGAAAAGTGCAGCAGGAAACACCATCCTGGGTAGAGAAGAGTTTGAGTCTGAACTGTCTTCATCATCTTGGACATATCAGTGTAAAAGATCGGAAGGGAATGTCAGAGGTCGCACTGTGGCTGTTATTGATACTCCAGGACTCTTTGACACCAATTTCACAGAAGAAGAAGTATTAAAGAAAATTAAGACATGCATGTCTATGTCTGCTCCTGGCCCACATGCTTTCTTGGTCGTTCTGAAGCTGGGTAGATTCACTGAAGAAGAGAAGGAGACAGTGAGGTTGATTCAAAGCACATTTGGTGATGAAGCAGACAAATACACCGCGGTGTTGTTCACACATGGGGACAAACTGAAGAAGCAAACTATAGAGGAGTTTATTTCAAAAAGTGACGAACTTACACAGCTCATAGAAGTGTGTTATGGGCGATACCACGTCTTTAACAATCAACTGCGTGACCCTCAGCAAACATACGAACTCCTCGACAAAATAGAGACAATGGTTGCGGAGAATGGTGGAAAGCACTACACAGTCAAGATGTTCAAAAGGGCAACAAAAGCCTCACGGAAGGAGAAAAAGTATCATTTAAAGGAGCAGAAGGCCGAGGAGAAACAGAGGAGGAATGAGCTCAGAGCAGAAGTTGAGCGAGAAATGGGTTTTGAATCAAATGATTCAATGAGGAGGCCCAAAAGAAATAAATGTATTCTGCAATGAGCATCAAATCAAGCCTAGATTATGAGCCATTTGTTTCTGTGGATCCATGCACTGCTTTTATACTGTCTAGAAAATGTGGACCTTACAGCATTTTAATTGATTCATTTTAGGGCAGGCTACAGAGTTTACAGTAAAACATAAGGCAGGCTAATGCATTAGATGCTCTCTATTGGCAGTAAAAATGGAGTTTAGGTCAGTATGTTAACATGTTTGGAATGTAATCAGATTGTTTCACATACATTGGACAATTTATTGGTCACAGTCCAGCAAATAAACTGTATATTTGTATTCTAAATTAATAAAAGCTCTCCCTGACTGTATAAAGAGGTGGAAATTGGCCTGAACTATTAATTTTGGGTCGATATTACGTAAGCCTGCATTGCTTTTTCAGTTCTGGAGTCGATCGAACACATCAAGTGGACAACAGTGACACCACATGGCCATGCGGGGAATAAAACCTTTGAGTGGAATATTTTGGTTTTACTGTTTAAAACGTTAGTTGGGGGCAAATAAAGCAGTCGTTGTTTTTTTAAGTTTATGCGCAACGAAGTGCAATTTAACTCTATGTATTAAAGTTTGCGTTACTAGACCACGTGACTGCTGGATGGTCATGTGACACAGACAGGCGTGCAGTCCACAGCACACTGCGCTCTGCTCTGTTCTGTGACATTATGGAGCAGGGCATTGCAGGGCTGTTTCTCTTGCTCCTGGGTTTGAATGTGGAAACGTGCGCCTGTGAGTCTTATGTCCTCGATAATAAAGACGGACTGGGCAGAGTTTTTGACGGGATTGGAGGTTTGAGCGGCGGAGGGGTGAGTTTGTCCCGTTGTAGTCCACTTCCTGGTTGAGCATTTAGCTGACTGATCATCTTTGTTGTAACTTTCAATATCCCCCTTGTTTTCTTTAGGCAACTACTCGTTTACTGGTTAATTATGCTGAGCCTTATCGCAGCCAGATATTAGACTACCTCTTTAAGGTATAATGCTACATGTGTCATGCATTATCTTGAATATTATCATTTTATCCTATTGGAAATATATTTGCATTCATGTGTTTAGCCAAACTTCGGAGCTTCTTTGCACATACTAAAGGTGGAGATTGGAGGAGATGCCCAAACTACTGGTGAGTATTATGTTATTAACCAGTTATTGTTGACAGTTACACAGTATTTAGATTTTGATCAACACATCTGGTTCTACAACAACTGCTTTATTATTAAAGAGAGGGCAGAAAACAAACAGCACAAGTAACTTTAGTATTTGCACTTATTACAAAGTTAGAAGCTGAACTGTACTATAACTGCTCTTATTGTTTCTTCAGATGGAACAGAGCCATCGCACATGCACTATGAGGATGACGAGAACTATTTTAGAGGCTATGAGTGGTGGCTCATGAAAGAAGCAAAGAAGAGGAACCCAAATATTACACTTATTGGTATGGACATGGTCTTTTCTGTGCACTACTTGAGACATTTTTAAGAACATTAGTGAGATAAAGACAAATAAGAAAAGCATTAAACTCAAGAAAGGGTCAACAACCAGAATTATTTACCCAAATTCAGAAGTGAAACTATAACTCAGATTCTCGGATGGTCATGTGCCTTTACTTTAGGACAGTCACATTGTGTTGTAGTAAATATCTCAGAGTTTCATAAATGTAACAATGATAACTTGTATCTGTCTTGATGCAGGTCTGCCATGGGCATTTCCCGGTTGGGTAGGACGTGGGAAGAACTGGCCTTATGACTTCCCAGACATCACTGCATCATATGTGGTGAACTGGATCCTAGGTGCCAAGCAGTACCACGACCTGGACATCCAGTATGTTGGGGTGTGTACTTATCCGGTCTGAGTTACTGCTAGTTAAGTAGAACTATTAAGTCAGAATAAACAGGCTCTTTGGAGAATGACTTCATGTCCTTGAACTTGCTGGCTAGCTGTGTTTGGCCTGTAAATAAATGTTTGTATGTTTTCAAGTGTGAAACAATGGCAACAGTTTCAGACCTCAGTTAATCTAAATAATCCTGAAAGTGAATCTCTTTTACTGTTATTCTTTGTTTTGTTTTAGATTTGGAATGAACGAAACTTTGACAGCAAATATATAAAGGTAAGTCTAAACTCTTCTTCAATGACTTCTTCTATACACACTGTAAACAAAACGAGGAAAACAGCCACCAACATTGATCTTTGATCTGCTTGGCATAACAAGACACAATTTTAGTGTCTTGGGTTATTAATAAATGAAAATGTAGGGGGTCCCTCAGAAAGCTTGTCTTTGTTGCCAAGGTGCTCCGGGACACCATGGATAAAGTTGGCCTTACAGATGTCGGCATCATTGCAGCAGATGGTGATTGGAGCATCGCCAATAGTGTTATTGTAGACCCCTACCTTAATGATGCTGTTAAAGTGATTGGGTGAGTACTGTCGGGAACTCTGAAGTCTCTCCCACTTATTGAAGAGTAACTTTCAACCTGCACTAAGTTCATTATATGTAACACTGGCACTGACTAAGCATGTGACAATCAGGTGATGAAATCTCTGCTGTTCCTGGGTGTGTCCTGCTTCTTTCAGCACCTACCTGTAGTTTGTTTACTTTAAATGAACAGATTGCTGTGACAGATCATAGAAGAATGTTTGTGGCTGTTTGTATTAGTTGGTTAACTTGTGTCTGTGTGTATAAGCATGCTCTTGAATGTTCACAACAAACAATAACTATGATTATGTTGTATGGTTAGTTTTAGTGATGGCTCAATTTTGAATTATTATAAAATAATGGTTTAATAATGTATAGACTTTCATACTACTAATATGAATACTGATACACAAAGCCCATATTTGATCAAAGCTGTAAATCATTCTCTTGTGCTGTCTGTCATTTCTTCACCACTGTCACTGGCTGTAACAGCTGCTGCGATACACTCTGGATAAGAGTGGCTTGGACCAGGTCAAGATCATAGCCAGTGACAACTTGTGGGAGCCCATTACCCTGTCTCTGCTGCTTGACCCAGAGCTCAGCACAGCAGTAGATGTGATAGGGTAGGATGCTCTGTTGTGCACGTAGCTGCTTGTCCTTACTGTTTAGACTCTCTGGCCGGGGCTCTAACGAGGTTCTCTCTCTTTTTTGAATGCATGACGCCACTAACAGTTTGTGAAATGCATCTGTATCTAAATTTGTGTGGTTCATTTTTCATGTTTTTTCTGTTTTCACCACTGTTGTCTTTTGTTCAGTAGTGTATGTATTTCATGTATATGTTATTCTTACCTCAGGGCCCACTACCCAGGGACAAAGACAGTCATGGAAGCCCTAAAGACACAGAAGAAGCTGTGGTCTTCAGAGGACTATAGCACTTTCAATGATGAAATTGGAGGAGGATGCTGGGCTCGTATTCTAAATCAGAACTATGTAAATGGACTTATGACTGCGTAAGTAGATAATAACAATCCAGTAGGATATAATAAATTCTGTATTTTTTTTACCAGTTAGAAATTGTGTTATGCACAAATCTACAATACGGTTATGCGAATAAAATGTATTTTTCAGCACTATTTCCTGGAACCTGGTAGCCAGTTATTATGAAGACCTTCCGTTTGGTCGAGATGGATTAATGACAGCTGAGGAGCCATGGAGTGGAAACTACGTAATGGAGTCTCCTATCTGGATCACTGGTATGCATCACATTTTTTTGAGACCAGACCAGTTAGAGAATTGATTTGTACTGCCAAACATGGATTGTGTCTTTACCTTGTCTCCAATCTAGCCCACACCACACAATTTACTCAGCCAGGATGGACCTACTTACAGACTGTGGGTCATTTAGCACAAGGTGGAAGTTATGTTGCCCTCACTGATGGCAAAGGGAATCTTACAGTTGTTATAGAAACCATGGTAAGTGAATTTCAGATGGTATTATTATACCAGTATTATTTAGATGAATTTCTTTTGGCAGAGGTACTGAATAATATTGGTAGGCTGTTTTCGAATAAAGATATTTCATTTTACAGAGTCATGATCATTCTATTTGTGTCAGACCCCCACTCCCTCCATATAATGTCACGGCCCAGAATGCAACATTTCAACTCAAGGGATCCTTCGTAAGTTAAATCATTTAAATGATGTTAAATACATATGAACTATTGATTTGAATTTGAATGTATTAAAGGATTGCCCCTTGAGATGCAGCATCTCATTTTCGAGGGGGTCCAAAATTGATGAATGTTATTGTCCCAAATTCAGGCACTTATCAAGGAACTTCAAGTATGGCGGTCACAGTTTAATTTCAAATCTCAGAAGCCCTTGTTTTTTGAGAAACTAAGCCCCCTAAAGGTAGTAAGCATTTCACATAAATTGTAACTAAATTAAAACAAACAATTAACAAGTGCACAACTGTTTCTCTGTAGCTTTTGGATGGCACGTTTACCTTAAATTTAAATGAAGATGAAGTTTACACCATAACTACAATTACAACGGGACTGAAAGGCAGTTACCCAGACCCACCTCCTTCAGCACGTTTCCCTAAAGTTTACAAAGACGACTTTAAAATCAGTAAGTACAGGTAAATAGTTGTGCTCTAAACAACATTAAACAACAATATACTGAACATTTTGGCCGGACTCCCCTGTAGGAAATCCTCCTTTCTCTGAGGCACCAGACTTTGCTGACCAGACAGGAGTCTTTGAGTATTACATCAATTTGACAGATCCTGGACCTCATGTCTTCACTTTACGGCAGATTCTCACACAGAGACCTATTACATGGGCAACAGATGCAGATCAGACCATTAGTGTCATAGGAGATTATCAGTGGTGAGTATTAACAAAAAATAACTTCTGATGGAAAATAATCTGGTTTACTATATAGATGGTGACCTCAAATATACTTGGTGTTTTTTAATGCTGTCTTTCAGGCAGAACCTGACTGTGACTTGTGAGGTCTTCATGGAGAAGGTAAAGACTGGTGGTGTTTTTATTGCGGCAAGAGTAGACAAAGGAGGCCAGTCTATCCGCAGTGCCAAAGGAATCTTCTACTGGGTGTTTGCTGATGGATCATACAAAGTTACCAATGACTTGGGTGAGCATCATTATATACTGACAAAATCTATTATTTCATAGTTTGGTGTCTACACTGATTGAATACAAAAAAAACCTAAAGGGTATCTTTCATTTGCTAACATTTATTTATTCGTTCGTGCCATTTCAAAACCTGTCCCTTTTCATACATAATATTTACATTTGTAGGTTATGTATATTTTGTCTTTTCATACATTTTTATTTCCTAGCTGGTCAGACCGTGCTTGCAGAGGGCCAGTCTGGTACCCGAGCCTACAGTTGGCACAATTTAACACTTACAGTTCAAGTAGGTGGACATTTTATTGTCATATTTTTGTCAATATAATAGAAAATACATTGGATCACTCTTCATCTTAATATTTGTTCTGCAGGGGCAGTATGCGTCTGGCCTCCTGAATGGATACCCCTTGTGGAAGAATGCTGTGATACTTAACCCCAAGAATGGCTGGGCAGCCATAGGGACAAACTCATATGAACTTGCTCAGTTTGATAACTTTGCTGTGGAGGCAAAGTAATAGCAAAAATAATCTGTGCCTTTGAAATCTAATCTGAAACCGAAATAATACTGCTGCTGTGAATGTTGTGTGATTAATGAAGCTTTTTTTTTTTTTTTTCACTTGATTGTGCAAAGTCATTGATTTTTGTAAATACATAAAAGGGTACATTATGCAGTAGAGTCTGCTATGATTTCAGAGATAATTGTAAATTAAATGTAAATATTTGTGCATATGTGATTTTTATTAAATTAAAAAAAAAGTTACAGTTTATAGGCTACTTTGCTTTTAGGCCTCTTTGTGGGGAAAATATAATCAATATTTGGTATCAATATTTTGACATTAATTTACACACAAATACATAAATTATTGCTGTTTACCGTCTGGATGATGGATGATGAACGCAGACGAAACCCAGCTACTGTCGCCATGGCAACGAGACACTAACAACACATAACTGGAGGAAGAGTATGGAGACAGTCAAACTTTCACCTAGACGAGTTTTTATCAACAACATAGACTCTTACTCGTCTAAACATATAGCAAAGGTAAAGATTGTTCTATGTGCGTTAACTGACGGGAATTGAGGCTACCTTTAACGTTAGCTACTGTAAGTTAGCCAAAATAGCACCTAGCTAACTTACACCGTTAGCTAATACTGTCAGTTAGCTCAATACAGAATCGTTTTAATCATTGAGCACAATCCTGTTGAAATACTTTACAGTTCTTGTCTGAGTGTGTTGTTGGAGCCCAAGGTGATGATGAAGAGGAGGCAGAGAAACAGCAGGAGGCAGATAACAGAGATAGAGCCTTTGAGATTGTGGGGACTGTCTCTGACTCATCAGGTCAGAACAGTCCATTTGTGCTGGAACAGTACTTTGTAAGTGTTTTAGTAAATAAGTATCTAAATAATTAATTTAAAAACTAAATAAAAAAATGAATGAATAGATAAATAAAGTTTTTTTTTCCATTTCCATTTTAGCATCTTAAAAGGGAGGAGCTTCTTCCTAAACTCATCTGCTGTGATGTTATTATTTACAACATCACACAGCATCCTGACCAAGTGGAGGAAGCCTTTTGGGCAGTAACAAGTATGCAACATTGACTATTACAAACTCTATGTAATCATTTTTGCAGCAGTGAAGTTCCTAATCATTTTTATGTGAAGATGAATTGTCACGTTTCACTTTTCACTTTTTTCCTTTACTTTTGTCCAGCTCTTCACAATGAAATGGACCATTTTACTGGACCAAAAATCTTCATCCTGGTGTCTACAGTAATGACATGGGCATGCAGAAAACCCATTGATCCTGTGAGTAGATCCATACTCAGACCAATTAAATACTGTTTTATTTGATTCAATACATGTTAATATTAGAAGCCAGTTTGTTTGGTGTAACTAGTGTGTTCATTTCCCTCTGGTAACTTGTGTATCCATTTTTTGTCAGGAGGATGAGGGGCAGGCTTTTACTGATGAGGATTTCCGAAGACGAAGACCACATCCAAATTTCAAAGCACACAATGACCTGGAGGGGAGGGTTGTTAAAATGGGAAAAACAGTTAGTTTGAATCTTTTGTGAAGTCTTTAAGTGAAACCAGCAACGAGCTTAACTGACAGGATCATATTTGTTTGTATTTAGAACAAGGCCTTGTTCTCTACCTATGTCGTGGTGTCAGGAATGCAGTATGGGATGGGAGAGCAGATCTTTCATTACTTTTTTAAGGTACAATGTCTTTGCTTTTGTTCGTATTAGTAGGTTTTAATGTTTGTATTTTTATTCATACAAACATTAATGATGAGAAAATATTTGTTTAGGTGTCATGGCAGGGACATAAACTTCAAATACCTGTTTTTGGAGATGGCACCAACATCATTCCCACAATTCACATCAATGATCTTGCAAGGTTGGACTCACACACATCTCAACACACACAAAAAGCTCAAACTATCAAATTACTTTTATCCTTTTATCTTTTTCATTTCTTTTTTTTAAGTGTGATTCAGAATGTAATTGAACATCGGCCAAAGCCATACTACCTGCTGGCTGTTGACTATTCCAACAACACTATGCAAGAGATTATTCAGGTTTGTACAGCATTTGATTCAGTTGTTTACAGTTTATTTATGTTAAGTGCCATCATCCTTCAAAAGATAATCCGATGTTTCTCAATCAGGCAATTTCCAATGTGATCGGACCAGGAAAAATCCAGAACGTGCCTCTAAACTATGCCTTCCTTATACGTGAAATCAGTGTATGTTACTCTTGTTTGAATGTAAATAGATCATCTGAACCAAATATTATCTGGTTAATGAACATGTATTATTACTTCCACTAGGTAATGGAAATTGATTACATGATGATAAACTTGAGGATGGAGTCTGTCCACCTTAAAGAACAGCTGTCCATCCCCTGGCTTTGTGAAAAAGGTCTTGTGGAAAACATTGATCAGGTAGTAGAGGAGTACCGGCAAAACAGAGGACTGCTGGTAGGTATCAAATCCACTAATATCTCAGTAAAACACCAATGAAAACAAACTGTTCTTTTAATATTTCATTGCTTGATTTTCTATAGCCCATTCGTATTTGTGTTTTGGGTCCCCCTGCTGTCGGAAAGAGTACAGTGACCAAATATATCTGTGATCACTACAAACTCCATCATGTCAGACTGAAGCCGACCATCTCTGAGACCGTCTCGCAGCTGGTTAGTCCCTTATTATTAGATGTGCTTCCACAAAAAAAGACAGTTTCATTTTTCCCCTCAAACAAGAATGTCACCTAATGTTTATGGTCTTGAATAAAGTTTCCAGTTAAACAAGTGCTTCTTTACAATTGCAGCTAGTTTTTGAAATAATAATCTTGTTTATTTTGTCCATTCATGGGATCTTAAATACAACGCATATGACGTAGAGACTAGACCAAAAAATATACACAAACTTTGCTGTTTCATGCTGAATTGTATTGACATTGTTAACCTCGAAACATATTGTATTTGTACTTGTTCATATTAAACATAGGAGGAAACAATAAGCAAAGATCCTGAGGCAGAGAACGAGAACACTGCAGAAGCTCAGGAGCTGCTCAACAACCTGAAGGAGAGTATGGAGCAGAGTGAAGGTACACAACACAACATTCAAGATAAAAACTGATGTTAGACTGATAGATGTTAGGGTCAACCTTGTATCAATCTGTTTTAGACCTGATGGATGAACAGCTGTTGGTGAAGGTGGTGCGGGATAAGCTTATGTCTAAACCATGCAGAAACCAGGGCTTTGTTCTGGACGGCCTTCCCAAAACATATGAACAAGCTAAAGAGCTCTTTGAGAGTAAGACACTCACTTTTGATTGATTTGTTTCATGTATAATTTCTGGTAAGTAATCCTAAACTGATCTGTAAAACCTCCACATTTTCTTCTGTCTAGTTGAGGTAGATGAAGAGGAGGAAACATCATCAGCCAACAAGATCACTCCAGGTCTGACAATGACAAAACTCTTTTCTTATTGATGTTCTGATACTATTTATGTGTGACTGCTTTAGGAGCCTTTGAGTTAAAATATTTTAAAATTGTGACAAATGTCTTGCAGAGTTTGTGTTTTTCCTTGATGCATCAGATGCCTTCTTGATGGACCGGGTGATGAACCTCCCTGAGTGGCAGGTGGAGGAAAATAACTACGACCAGGAGCGCTTCCTAAAAAGACTGACACAATACAGGCACAAAAACAGACAAAATGTCACTGTTGCTGACTTTTTTGACGAGTTTGACGTCACTGCTTTGAACATGGGTAATGTAGGAAGCACCAGAACTTCTTTCATATTATCAATTCAGTACAATACAACTTCAATACTTTGTTGGAGGTCAATTTTACAAATGCAACCTGAACAAACAGCTCTGTTCTTTCCTTTAGAAATCACAGACAGTGATGCACCAGACTGTTTGAGGCTTTTGGAGAAAATCTTTTATACGGTGGGTCCACCACGGAACTATGGCCCCAGCATAGAGGAGGTAGAGGAAGAGGAAAGAAAGAAAAATGAAGAAAGGAAGAAGCGGGAAGCCCAGAAAAAAGCTGAAGAGGAGGAGCAAGAGGCAGAAGAGGCCAGAGAGAGGGCTGCACGCTGGGAAAAATGGGTATTTGACAACACATACTCCAGCATAGACATGACTGATCTGTGCTTGATCAAATGATACATACATTATTGGTTGTTCTGTTGTTATGCATGTCCAAATAATCTGTGACTATTGTTTTTACTTACTATTATAATATGTCCTCGCTTAACTAATTTAAACTCTTTCAGTCCAAGGCTTTGGAAGAGTTGAGGAACCAGGAGGAGGAACTGTTGGAGGCAGAGTCAGTCGGAATGAGGAACTACCTGACGGAGCATGTTATGCCTACTCTGTCCCAAGGTCTTATTGCATGCTGCGCAGCCCGACCAGACGACCCTGTAGACTTCCTGGTATAATCATTATTTTGCTGGTGTTTACTGAGCGGAGAAAAGTTTTATATTGGGTCTAATACAATTTAATGATCATTTTGGTTTCTGTCATTCCAGGCGGAGTACTTGATAAAGAACAACCCCTTATACTGACAAAATGAAAAAAAGAATGAAAAAGCAAATAAATGTGTCTTTTGTTTAGTCATGTTTCTGTTCTTCGTTTTATTAAAGAGAGAAGTCAATTTCTTTTTGGAAATATATTTGAGAAAAAGTCCTCTGAGACTTACCACAGTGTTTCAGCCATCACATGCCAAGTGTCCCTCATTTCATGCTGGGATTTTGATTAGGTCTGATTTGGAAGTGGCCCATTCTCTGCCCCTGTTGTATTTGCCCACAGCTTTGTTTGGGCTCTTGTGTGCTGGCCATTACTTAAAAGCACCCTAAAAAACTGATGAAAGTGCGAATGAAGCCAAAAGCTAATTAGGAAGTTAATTTGTGTAATGAACTTGGGGTTCACTTGGTAAACTCCAAAGTAGACATACTCGGGTCATAATTGCTTCGATTTGGCTTCAGATATCCAGGAAGGATGATTGTTTCAAATGGCAGCTAATTTGTGTCTCTCTCATGTTGCCACTCTCAACTCCAAAGTAAACATAATTGGCTGCTACGAAACACCAAATTATTTCATTGTACATACTTAATCACCACATGGGGAAATTAGTCTGGTTCATTTGGGACACATTGTGACACAGAATGCTGCAAGTGAATTTAAAATGCACAGTATGTGAGCCACAGGTACAAACACAAGACTAATTTAATTATTATGACCGCACATGTAACAAGTACAATGTGTTTCTAATTATGTCCAAACAAATAATGCATGTGAATTCACAATGACATTCTGAATATTTTGCATTTGCTGCTATTTAACAAGTATTAACCTTTGATTAAATATTGAGTTTTCTTAAAGAAGCCATAGAATATAAAATATGTCATTACTAAATTCAAGGAAATATGAAGTTTGCTTTTAAAGTCAGAACAAATATGTCACCAAAACTACTAATGTGATATCTGTACAATAAGAAATGTCACTGCACAATACTATAAGACCTGTGTCTTTATAGATTATCACCACTAAGTGTCAGTGTTGTATCACCTATAGTAGCAAACAGTGCCTCTTCTCTCTACAAATTTAATGTTAAGTAGTCTCTGTAAATTTTCATGCTTGAGATGGGCTTTGATCAGATCATTTTTGTTTCAGTTACTTAATAGATTCATTCACTCAATTTAGTCTTTTCAGACATACTTACTGGGGTTTGACTACCACACCATAAAGGCACTTAATGAATGGGCAAAAAATAAAGAAAAAGGATTTGTCAGTGTCTAAACTTTGAGACTTGAGATGTATGTGTCTGTTACATGAAATAGAGAGAACTGCAGGGCAGGAGCCCACACTTTTAGGCCTGCTCTTCAAACTGAACACAGTTATTAAATCAGGAAATTGGTGGTGCTGTCCGTGCCTAATTTTCACTGAAGCTGTCACACATTTGAGTACACCCTTTTTCACCTGTATTATGATTAGATGATAATCAGAATGGCTCCTCCAGCAGAGTCCATATAAAAAGGCAAAATGCCATGATTCATGAGACTGTTTCTGTTTAAAACTACTGCTTGTATGTTAAAACTTGAGCATACATTGACCAAGAGGATTTCTGGTGTTTATTCTGGTGATAATATGTCCTACCTGCTTGGCTTGCTGCCACGATGTGAAAGGCACCATATCATTTGTCATAAAGAACCTTCAACATTGGGCCTCTGATCATCTGTGATCCTATAACACATCTAATACAAGCCATCAGCTGTGGTAAGCCGTGTATGTCTGAGTGTGTGGCAGCATCTGGACTCAATCCACTCTCACTGATGCTGGTCACTGTTCCCTAACACCCCTTAATCTGTGGATGGGTGACACACACACACAAATCAGGCCAACACATGCATGCTCACACACAGAGAAGGACACATACATTTACACAGCCTCACCTGTGCCCACTCACAAAACCACTAACTTATAGCTAATACAGCCAGACATTTATAGAGACAGACAGAATGCACACAGCTTTATGTCGTCAGGGGAACACCCCCAGAAAAGCACACACCTCCCCAAAATCACTGCAACCAGCCTCGTGGCGAGGACTGAGAGGGAAAATGTGTTTTGTTGCTTAGGAACAGTTTGCCTTGCAACTCAGCAGGGGGTCTCCTTCTGAATATCATTATGTCCCCTCAATTGGGGAGGACGGCACATTTTTCTTTTCTGCCAATATTTATCTTGGGCTTCACTCACTCTCCGGAGGCCCGCAAAAACGTTTTCATTGATTAAAGGCAGTGGAAGGCAGACTCTGCCGCCAGACGCCTCACCTCTTTTAATGTAAATTTATCAAAAAGGCTGCACCGTACTGTGGCAGGTGTCAAGGTTAGAAACAGCAGCTTTTTTACCTTTCTTTATGTAGAAGCCTGAGATGGGTAAAGAACCATTATTTGGATCAAATTAGTGTATGGTTCTCTAAGGCTGAAGATGAGGCATGGCACATTTTAATTCACTATGTCTCACTTATACGTTTTGTAAACACATATTTTACACTTATAAACAGGTAAGCTAACTGTTGGCCTCATACTTTATCATAGCTACAGCCTACACAACATTGAGCAGGCATAGTTTTTGGGCCTGGGCTGCACACTCCCATCAGTTCCCATCAGATCAGTGGCTTCATATCAATAGAAACAAAAATACCATAGTATCTATGTCAGTTTTTTTTTTTTCTTTTTTTCTTTTATTAGTTTATTTAAACAGGGACAATGCACATTAATCAACATTTCTGTAAATGTGCCAGTTTTAGCTGTAAAGCTAGTTTCCAACCGTAGTCCCTGGGCAAGATGTACAATGCCAGCAGCATTGTACATCTATTTAAATGTGTTTTTATTTAAAAACAATCGTGCAAGCAAATCTAGAAAATCCAATATGGTTCAGGTATACACCATTTCTTTGCCACACAAGATAATTCCCAGGTGTTTCCATCATTTCCTGCTGTCATGTCACTTCCTGTCAAGTCTCACAAACTACTTTCCTGGCACAAACATTTTAAAATGCACAGACCTGGAGTTTCATTGAGTGCGGTGACATTTGCTCGCAGCTCCGCGTTCAGCAGCAGCTCCACAGCCTTTGTGAACGAGCCAAATTCAGTTTCACCGGGAGTATACTGTATGTGAAGCCTTAACTCGTGCACTACCCACTTCCACTCCTGTCGTCTGCTTCTCAAAAGTTGGCACAGCCACAAGAGCCCTGCAGAAGCGATCCCCCCTCCCTTTCACTCCTTATTTCCACAGTAATGAATGGGCATGTGTCATTCCAACAAGCAGGCCAACTCCAGAGAGGAAGAGGAGCAGGCTGCTTCCTCCTCTTCACTAATGAGTATCAGCAGCTTCTTGGCTTTTATCAAAGGAGAAAGTCGGGAGCAGTTAGCACACACTGCAATACATCTCTGCTTATTATGTACAGTACATACAATGTGCAGGTAGTCATTTCCATAGGAATGTATTTAGTACACATATGTGGAGGTCCCATGAGCCAAAATGTATCATCATTTTAAAGAGCTTTTTTCTTTACATTTGCTGCCAAGACTCATTGAACCTAAGTATTCACTGTACTCAAAGCTCATCATTACGGTTAATGTTAATGTAACCTAATTTACACTACTGGGGCTGAAAGGACAAAATCAAAACTATACGTTTAAATATGGACTCACTGAAAGGCAAAGGCCTATTTTGCTAGTCGGAGCTATAGTTCTTTTCAGAGTGTCTGATTTGACCCAACCACAATAATCTTTTTTTGTCGTCTTTTTTGTCTGTCCAAATTCTGATATTGGTGTCGATGGCTATCACAGTCCAAAAGCAGCTTCAACATGGCGTTTGTTGCATCATGAAATATATGTGAAAGGGAAGGATATTTAGTTGAAAGCTGTTTAGAACCCTTTAAATGGATATACATTGTGTTTTATTACATTTTATTCATATTTACAACAACATAATCTTAAAGCACACATTGTAGAAAACCCAACCAAGTCCCCATGAGCAAGTGCTTGGTGACATTAACAAAAACTCCCAACACAAAGGGTTATATTCAACAGAAAGATAAGTTTGCAGATATCTTTCTCAAACACAGACTCTTACTCCATGTGTAGTTTACAACAGCAGAGTAATAATATCTTTGGTGCAAATACAGTACTATATCTCTGCCAGTGTCCAGCCTTTTAGCCCATTGTTTGCAAACTGTTTGCAAGTGTAATATGGGCAGAAGGTTACTCAAAAATGTTGTTTGTGGCCCAAAACAATAGCTCACTTCACATTTAAGAGGGTCATTTATTACACGGAAAGGTTAGTTGTGAGTTGTAAGGTTATAATCTTATAAAGCTCACATAAAGAGAAGAAAGAGGAAGTCATTTGTTATAGTAAGACAACATTACTCTGGGTGGCTCACATCAACTTAAACAGTACAGTTTTCAGCAGCTGACCTGGAGTTGACTCTGAGAGGGAGGCTGTTGCCCCTGTTTTATGTCAAGAACTATCCATAGGCTCTATATTTTGACAGAAAAAAAGTTTAATTTAAGTGTTGTTTCACATCAGAGCCATAGATAAAGCCACAAAACAAAAATGATGTACTCTGGTGCAGTTTTTTTTCTAACTGACGCAAATCAAATTAACTTCTGATTTGTCTGTAGAACTTTACTTGATCCCTTGAATAATCATAAAAATACCACCCTCAAAACTTTTATTTCAGGATCATGCGAAATTGAAGTTTTGAGAAATAAGTGGTAACAGCCTTTTTCATTAGTATCAGCCGAGTTTGTAAACAAAGTAGAAGCACAGAATGCAGTATGGTTTCGGAGAAGTGCTGTAATAAATCAAAGGTCCTGTGTGTTGCCCAAAGACAAACGTGTGCATGTGTGTGCGGCGGGAGGGGGACCAGAGGAGACGCAGAGAGCACCCAGAGGACTCTGCGAGGGGCGGATCGCCTCCCGCCGGGCCTGGGCCTTACAACGGATGGATAGAGGGATTGTGTTGACAAGGGGGAAAGATGAAGAGGAGGAGGAGGAGAGGCAGCCACACATTCAGCAGGGAGGCTGAGAGCATCGGCCAGAAACTCATCAAAGCAGTGGAAACACCTCCAACAGCCCGGCAACAGCAGGGCGTGTGTGTGTGCTGTAGCGAGCCAACCATGTGGATGTTTATTTGTGAGCGTGCTTGGAAAAGTCTGGGATGTTTCTGGGTGATGGATGGGAGCATTGAGGGAGGGTTCGTTCAACCATTGTTCATTAGTAAAGTACACAACTGTCCTGCCTAATTGCTCAGCCATAATGTCAGGCGGCGATGAGTGATTACAACCAATGCTGACCTATTCCTTACATCAGTGCTCAGAAAAACTTCACCTCATCATTCCCCGGAGGGACAAAAGATGAGACGACACACTGCGTGCATACTTGAACAGCCTGGTCTGTCTTCAGATGCAAAGTTACGAGAACACTTTTTGTATGCAAAATAGCTTTGGTATGTTCTTTTGGTTGTCATTTGTCACTGGCCTCTTTACCAGAATTTGTCTTGTGTTGTAGCTGCTCAACTCTCCTCATTGCATTTGCCTGTGTATGTTGAAAAAAGTCTGTCATGAAAGAGCTTGGTTCCTGACAAATGGCTTACCCCTGTTTAGAACTATTCACCACAGTCTGTCCTAGGCCAGAGCCTGGATAGTGAAGATAGAATGGATTGGTACAGAATGTGGCTCCTAAAACTACCACTGATTTCCTACAAATAGTGATTGGTTACAACAAAGTGCTTATTCTCAATACAGTAACCTCAATGCTAACACTAAACACTCCACGTATAGTGCTATGAGGTTATGTTTTGAATGGGAAACCTTTAAAACATAAATACGTACCAAGTTCAGCAAGAGGAAGTTTGTTTAAAAGTGCACCTGTGAACATTGTGATATTCATGCCTTGCCCACACTTCTTCCTAACTATGATAAAGTAGTGCTGGTCCTCTCAGAGACGCTGCCCTACTCCCACTGCCCAGGCATCTGCCTCCTCTGCCTCTGCCATCAGCACTGGATCCGGTTCAGATCCGTCCAGACTTTGAAGGGTAGGCGGGGTGGACTCTAAACTGGCTAAATGAGTGCACTTGGGCCTGGACCTGAAAACAGTCCTGGGGCCACTTTGGCTGGAGGCGAGGGAGATTGGGAGGCCGCCATGGCCACATGGGTTATGATAGAGGAGGCTGAGAATGAAGAGGAGGTGTTGGGTGAAGAAACATCAGGTGGAGTCAGAGGTGGTGGTGGGGGGTGATGGAGTCACGTTGGGGGCCACATGCTGTTGTCAGTCTGCTTCCAGCCTAAGATACAGAAAAAACCCACACCTCCTACACTGGCTTGGGGGCACTGGAGTGTCACTGGGGAAGGTGTAGGTGGGGGGCTGTGTTACGGTGCACCGGGTGTGAATCGCAGATCCCGTAGAGGAAACGTAGAGATGTCCCCTGTTAAATGCATTCGTCTGATCTCATCTGTCAATCACTGGATTGTTCACAGGTCGCTGTAGCGTTTATCGATGCCCTGCGGCCTGCAGACTGGAACAGGAATGTTCACAGGTTCAACTGACTCACTGCATATTTTAGCAGCTGTCCAATAATAGATTGATGATGGAATTAGATTCAGCCAGGCCCTCAGAATCAAAGATGGCCACCATTTATTTTCAGATGGGATTTGTTCAGAGCTATATAAGGTTCCTTGAGTGTTATGCTAAATGTTAAAATCATGGCAAAAAGAATAAGTAATGTTAATCTCAGATAAGGCCCTAGAAGGCTATTATAGGAGGAAAAGCAAATGTGTTTACAATCCTGACAGAAGAATTTCTATGAATATTGCAAGCATGTATATTCTTTGTACAGATTTTCATATAAAGCGGGAGCATTTCATTGTTTACAATACAACAGTGTAGGCCAGTCAAATTTGAATTCTAAAAACTCTTTAAAGCATTGTTAGTGATATACAAAAAGACCACAGAATGTAATTGTCTGTTACAACAGTGAAACACTGAAAGCAATCTGTGTGTATAAGGGTCTAACTCTGACATGATCACTGTCTTGAACTTTCTGACAGAGACCTCCACTCTTTACTGTAGCTGTACAAGTCTGCCATAACATTTTCATATTGTATTGCCTTTTAGTGTCTGCATGTACGCTTGAGCTGATTAATGCAGATGAAACTTGGCTTAGTTCAGGGCTGCTGCCTCTGTCAGAGTAATGATGCCACACGCACAGCTCAGAGGAGTGTCCCACAAAACATTAAGTGATGATGGAATACAAACAAACAGGGACTTGAGAGTCACACATACACACACCAGTGTAACCATTGTCAGGTGGGGGGTGGGGTTCAGACGGGCAGGGGGGCAGTTGTCTTCATTTCTAGGTGATTCACGTTTGAAGTGGGCTTGCAAAATTGCTTTATGGAAAATGGCGAGCAGCTCGGTGGGAACATTAAGCGGGTAGCAGCAGGGAGGCCGTCACTCCATCAGGGAGCTCTACTCTGCTTTTATTACCCAGATTTTGAGTTTTATGGTTATCATTATTTGCAATAGAATTATTATTCGCATATATCTGCTATCAGCTGTTTGGGTTGGGGACCCTGGGACGCTGTGTCTGTAACTAAATTGTAAGGTACATTCTCAGGTGGACTACAAGGTTAGCTGTTGGTACACTTTTTGTTTTATGAAAGTTCTAGGTGGGTGTAGGCGTGCTGTCGTCTTGTGAGTCTTCCTCAGGAGGTAATGTCTGAATTTTCGACAGGCCGGAGTGGCTAGCATTAGCAAGGCAGCGCTGGGTGATTTCAGACCGAAGGCTTTTCTGGGTCTCCATCAGAAACTCGTCCTGCAAATCAAAAACATAACCAATTACACTGTGAGATTATCCTCAAACTTTTAGGAGTGACTTGAACAAGCTGAAATCCTCATCTTAGCTCAAAAGTGAAACGTTCATCTTCAGGTGTGGCAGTTATTGGGACAGATCTTTTCCATGTAATTTTCTTAAACAAGTGATCCCATCAATCTGGGTCTCTCCTTTGTACTACTTCTGTGATTAAATGCTCTAATATACTTTTATAGCACCCACTTTTCTCTAAATAGGTTTATCTGCTTCTCTTTCATTAGCTTTTTCATAAATTACCTCAAATTCCCTAAAAAGTTTTTGTATGAAATATTATGAAATGAGAGGAAGTGAAAGACAGTCAAAAGAGACACCGGAGAATCAAAGGACAAAGTGGGACACAGGCAGAACTGACTCCTGGCCAGAATCACTGATGTACGTTCCCGCCTCATAAATTATCACTGTGACAACGGGTGTGATGCTGTCAGGAAAGCCCAGCATCCCAAAAACCATCAGCGGCAGGTCTGGACAGCAGCTCGACTTCCAACTCTGTCATGACTCTGTGGTCACCAGTCAAAGTATGCTACATTTTAAATGGAAAATATGTCAGTTTTCAAAAAGAATCAGCAAATGGCCATTTTCAAACCTATAAATCTAGCGTCAATGCCCAGAAGACACATTAGTGGTATGTAAGTACTGCAGATGTCAGTACACTCAAAGTTATCTTGGCCAGTTTATATAAGTACAATTGTACAATATTCTATTGACCTGGTGCAAACATGAACAGCTGCAAATAATGGGATCTGAGCTATTTTATATATTTTATAGATTTCCTACATAATGCTGTTAGTCAGATCAGAACAATATTTCTTTGTTTTGCACATGAAACATTTTTACAGTGTACATTTCACTCTTTGCAGACATCATGCTCTGATGAATGTTATCTAAAAAGCTTTACAGAACCAACAGAACCAACAAAACCCAAACTTTCCGAGCTGGAGCATGAGTCCCGCCTACCCCTCTCTTGTTCTCCACCCTCTTCCCCCCTCCTCCCATCGGTGGTGGCGGTCTGCAGCAGAGCAGTTAATAAAGAGATTGATTATCGGCCTGTCAGGAAGTGACAGTTGGACAGGGCCGCTCTGCGTGAATGACAGGGGGCACGCTCACCACGCAGCAGCCCGCCTGACACACACACACACACACAGATGCCTTTGCCAACACAGAGGTGTGTGTAGGGGGTTGGATGGGTGAGAGGCGGGCATGTGGAGAACAGCAATGCTACCTTCTGCTGATGGTGGAAGAGCTTTGTCCCTGTGTGTAAATGTGTGTGAGTGTGTGGCAGAGGGGTCAAAGTTCACATTGCCACAGCTGTCTGGAGAGGACGGATGCCAGAGGCCAATGGCACAGCAAAATTTGTGGGTGAAAAAGAAAATTTTGTCAGTGACTTGAACTCAAAAATTTCCCATTACTTGTTGTATTACACTTCTTTTCTTTTTTGTCACTAAAATGTTCCTCGTTGTGCGCTCTGGGAAAGTACACACACCTCTGGGGAATGTTACATCCTAATAGTTTTCTGAACATGGATTAGAGGTGCTAGACTTTGAGCGAAGCAAAACTAATTTAGTGACTTCACAAACACACCCCTCCTCCCTCTAGTCCACACTACATGTTCTTTCGCACTTGATCGGTGCTTGGAACAATCAATACCTCTAGATTGAGTGAGCGGACTGCTGAGTCTGAAGGAGTTTTTTCCTTCTTGCAGGCCGAGAGAGTAGAGCTCTTCACACCGAGAGGAGGAATACGAGGGGGAAGAGGAGGAGGAGACGCAGATGGACAAGTGCTTTTACGGCTGAGTCTTCCTCTGGCTCAGTGCCACGGCCACAGACTCTCTTTGTTTGCCAGGCTACTAAACTAATAGAGATAAAGGCAGGTTCCTGCTGGCCCTGAATTAGAAAGTCATTAAGGAATATAAACACACATGGGAGAGCGCACACACATTAACTCACATTAAGCCTACACGTGTTCACACATTGAACTGAACTGTATAAGTAAAAAATTGTGGCTGGACCAAAACACCAACTAGAAAAAAAACGTTTATCCCAATAATATTTAAAACTTGTCTGGACCCAACTCTGTGCCGAGGGGAACTCCTGTTTGTACATTTGTCAGCGTAAAAATATATGTGAAATGGACGTCACACACCCATACACACACACACACACACACACACACACACACACACACACACACACACACACACACACACACACACACACACACACACACACATATACACACAGACCACTATAAAAAATAATGGATATAGTCACAGAAACATTACTGTTGTAAAATGTTGGAATGTTTTAGTCAACAGGTTGTTGTGATACATAAACTGATTAAAGATCATCCGTTATCCAGTGTAATATTGTGTTTGGGGAAACTGCATTTTAATTAATACATTCCCCTAAATAAGTACAAAACACATACATAACAAATAATGCTTTAAAATCAATGGTGCTGAATCACATCCACGCTAGGATCCATGAAAACATACTGAATAAATACAGACAGGAAGAGAAACCAACATGGTTGCACAAGACAAACTCATCATTTTTGGGCCACCTACAATGGAACATCACACACGGAGCCAGGGTCAATGAAGGTGTGTTTCCAAATATGCTAAATGCTAAAAGTTCAAATCAGAAAAGCTGAAACATGCGCAGTTAGCATTAGATCAATTTTACCATTAACCACATCCCTAAAACTTGACAATACCTGGCTCAAATCGGGACAGCAGTCACATGTGTGCTTAAAAAAAGAGAGAAGAAGAGACAGAAAACAGCATATGGAGGCCCCAGCAGAGGCATTCTTATTTCTATCTGTGAAAATTCATTACCCATTCGCACAATGAGTGTGTGTGAGAATTTGCCGTTTGTTCTTGTCTCGGGCTAAACAAAGGCACATGTGCTCGTTTTCAGAGCGGGACGCGGCGCGGCCCCATTTCAAAGACACAACTTGAAAGACGACAGACAGCTATTTACAATATTTATACATTTAGGATGCTGATACTATGCATATTATGTCTGTCTGCCTCTGTGTGTGTGCTTGAGACAGTAGGAAGGGAATGGCTGATGAAAAAAGGTTACTTTGGAAATTCTCTGATAATTGGTGCCTTAAAAGGAGCTCATTTTTAACTATGTCACCACGACTGCTCGATGACAATTAATCTGTTTGCGGCTGCTTCCTTGGCATCTGTGCCAATTACTTTATATGCTAATATATGTAAATGACATCTCAGACGCCACTTTCAAGTATTATGTGAGTGGCGTATTGTGTTGTTTTTTAAGTCATATTGTTGAGACTGATCAAGAATACGAGGGCCTTAAATTTGGAGGTGTGCAACTTATGAATTTCTCTCTGTCTCGGTGTGTATTTCATACAAATACATTTCCACACCTTTAAATAAGGCACATGAAATAATTTAAAAGTGCCTCAGTTCTATGGTTGTTTAGGCTTTCAGTGCACACAAATATTTAAAATAAAAGTGACAAACTGTGAAACACAGATTTTGTTCAGTATGGCGAGGCGCTGCTCACACTTTGTGCTAAAATAAAACTATAAAAATATCAGTACTTTCAGTTTTATCCATACTGTTTTCAGGAGTGGTCTCACTGAATTTGTTTTTTCTCTTTTAGTGAAACAAAATGTTGTTTGCTCTTCCCATTGTTCATAAATCTAGAAATTACAGATGCTGTTTAAATACACTATATGTGTTTAATAGTGTGTATAAATATATACACCTTTGATTATGGAAGCCCATTATTTCCATTATTCATAAACAGAAAAGCTCTGTGTGATGAAATAAAAGTGTTTACATCTGCATTAATGAACCCTTAATCCTAATTAAACAAATTGATCAAATCAAGCTAAAGATTTGGTCATTTAAAGAACACTGTCCCGACCTTTGACCTTATTGTTAAAGTTTAAAAAAAGCATTTAAATACTTATAACATCAATTAAGCAATGCTTTTCAATGCTCTATCAACAGATTGATGGAAAACATCAAGCACAGCAATTCTCAGCTGTAAGATGCAGTCTACTTATGGTTAGAAGAAAAGAAATATACAGAATGATTACATTATTCAACAGTGAACAAGTGTAAAAATGTTTGTCTCAAAGGCATGTTTTTAAACCAGTGTCCACGAGCAGATTTTGGTACTGGACAATTATTGGCCTCAACAAACTGTAAATTAAATTTGTATATTAAATTTATTAAATTTATTAGTTTCTGCACACTGTGCAGAAGGTAAAAATAACTCTCTGACAAATCATTTCAACTCAATGGAGGTGAAATAATGCTGACTAAATATTAACACATGCACACTGAACACAACACATTCATATTTTTTACTGTTAGTTTCCTCACAGACACACAGAGAACAGTCCAGTGTTCAAAATGCTTTTACTATAGTCCCAAATGTGATCTTCCAGGTCTCTTCCATCACTTCGACTGAAGATGTCACTGTTGGATATCTAATACTGCACACTTCTGCATGAATATGTGTGAGATAAAAGAATATGTTTCTGTGGACATCAATGAAAAAGCTATGTTGTATTTAAGGTGTGAACAGTGAAGTTTAAACAATAGACCCACACACATTCATATGCATTGAAATAGATCCAGCTGAGCCGCCTTAAAATAATATAAATATAGATGTATACAGGTAAATTAAGTGTTACTATTTCATTTTGGAGCAGATTTCCAGTGTTAGCTTTAATCACAGCCTCTTTAGTCCTATATTCATTACATTTTTATACACACAAGACTTGAAACATATATGTATGAAACACTCAGCATTTTATAATTCAGCTAAAAAGGTCATCCTCTACAGGCTTCAAACAAGGTGTTTTGTTTACTTTGTAAGTGATTAAAACAAAAACGTAGATCAAATGTTATAACTTAATAATTATTTATTTATAATCCACAGCACATCTTTAGCAGGTTGTGGGGTATACAGCCTATTGCTAATTTGACAATTAATATAGTTAAATGCAATTAAAACCAATATTAGCTAAAGCACAACAGCATGTTTTTTTTTTCTCGCTGAACAATTTCAGTATTAGTTAAGAAAAATAACTGTATAAAATACAATGTTGAGGTTGATTGTAAGTGTTACATTTCTGAGAAGTTGTAGTAGTGTGATGTTAGCTCAACAAATGTATGCAGACATTGAGGGGAGGATGTCAGTGTGAAAGAAGGGCTTCATATTATTCATGCTTTAATTTGTCATGATACGTAGAAACAGTTAAAATGAGTACTTGAGAATGAGCACAGATTTTAGGCACAAATGATTTAACAACATTTTTACTTTTAGATTTCAATGAGTCACGACTATGATCCAATACAAAATACTGAATACTGTATATTATTGTTAATCATATATAAATTAAATGCATCTTTTACTAATTTCATTTCCTTTTAAAAGTCCATGTAATGTATTTAGGGTACAGTCAGGTGGATTCAAAATGACAGCATGTTTATTGATTTATTCCTTGTTAAACTAACCCCACGGCAGTGTTCTTCAATTAAATTTAAAAAAGCTGATCTCAATCTTGTTCATTATAAGTCAAAAACAGTCATGGACATCATCTATGTCTTGTTTTGCAGATTTTTGTTTTTCATAAACATTTTGACAAGTCAACAAATCACAGTTACCTAAGCTCTGACCTGGAACTGCACACACACTCTCTCCAGTAGCCTGTACTTATCGGTTTGTGCGAGTTTCTAATCCCTGTCTTTAGCCGCGGTGCGTGAAAGCTAACACTCCTCGGTGTGATTAAGGAAGGCCGTGGGCTGCTGATTATCAGGAGAGACCACCGCAGAGACCCCCGGCCATGCTCTCCCAAGCCAACGCAGCTGTAACTGAGTGTAATTGAGCATCACACTTTAACAAGTTTTTCTTTTTCTTATACTTTTAATCCACACAGGTAAAATGAGTGTGTTTTGATAGATGTGGCTGAAGGAGATTACAGGAAATGTAAGAATTGAGTTGTGCGTTGCTCTGATTCTGTCTTACCAAAGGTGAATATGCAACTTAAAGCACAATAAAAAGCAGTGACATTTCTCTAATGGCCTTCCTGAGGTTAACTTTGCAGGTCTGTCCATTATGTGTTTCTTTGTGTTGTCGGAGAGGGGGGGCTCCCTGTTTATTGCAAAACAGAGCTCCACCCTCTGCTTGATTCCTCTATTTCCATATATTCTTAATCTTTGACTTCTTCATGTCAGTCATGTAAGCTAATTTTCAACAATGACTCATAGCAGCAACAGTGGTTTCACATTGTCATCAATTATGACAATATTATTTAGTATTACTCGAATAAAGAGGGGCTTATCTGCACCAAAAAAGTTTGTGGAGCTACAGCTGTTTAAAGGTGCAGTGTGTTGCTTTTGGTGGCATCTGGTGGCAAAATTGCAGATTTTAGTTTTACACCTAAAAGGCCTTCTCTGGGCAGTTTGTAGGAATAAGAACAGGATGTCAAAGAACTTCCATTTATTTTTATGAAGATTTACAGATCTATTTTATCAAGACATGCTTTTATCAATCTCCCTCAACCTAGTCTCCAACACTTTTTGCCATTTATTTTTTCCTCAAAGCAAAAAGGATGGGTCAGAATACAATTTTTCCTTCTGTTTCAATGTTTTATTTGACCATAACACATTGGACAACCTGGAAACATTCTTTTTTACAAATGTGCAAATGTTTGGTCTAAGTGCTTCAGAAAGGTTAGTGGATGTTTCCAGGGCACCCACTGTATGATGAATAGATATTTTGTCATTTACCTTTACAGCAGATCTTCTCTGAGTACCATCTTGAGAACACAGAGTTGCCCTAAATACAGGTCTTTGAAAATATTTGTCATACATAAGTACTTGCAGGTACACAGTGTTGGTGGCAGCTATGTATAGTACAGTATGAATGGGAACATGTACAGAAAAGGGAGTGATTTTTGCTTCCGCTTGAGATGAGCTGCCATATGTGCGGAAATATCTCTATCACCCACCGACACCGGTTCCCAAGTTCCACTGCCTTCATGTTCAGTGTGTGTGCAATATAGGTCACCTACACCTTAGTCATGCCAGGTCATCTGTCAGGGAGCATCACCATTAGCACCCATGCTAACAAGTGACACGCCACCTGTCGTTTAAATTATACCATGGACACTTACAAAGACTTAAGTACATAAACTGGTTTGTACAACTAAAAAATGATTCAAATGGGCCTCCTCAACTGGTCCTGTCCACCTCCAAAGCAATCAACCAGATGTTGATGGGGGTTTAAACCGAACCAACATAAGCTTAATTTTAAAAGCAGGAAAGCATATGTATAAATACATATGAATATATATTAATACATTCTTCATTTATCCAAATATATATAGCTTGGTTCACTTATGTCTGGCCTTCAACTGTTAAATACTAAATAAATAAATTATTATTATTTTATATTAAACTAATGTTTGAGCATCTAATAAATAATAAATTACACTAATGGACGCCAGCTCTTTACCAATGTTATTCAAATGTCATACACCAAAATGTCTTATTCATTTATATTCATGGTAAACAGACAAATATGCACCAAGTAAAGGAATAGTGAAGACTAGACTCTGCTCAGTTCTTAAGGGCACGTGCATTGTTTATACAGTACTCATATCGCTTTTACTAGCGTTTCACTGCTGCCAATTAAGGTTTCATAGTTTTGTTTTTTCTTTTTGGTTGAAAATATACAGTCACTCTCGATTTATATAAATAATACACTGATGGTAGAATAACTTAAATTATGTTGCAATATAAAACACTGAACACTGGTTTATTTTAGTGTGACTTGTGCTCCTAGATTTTTCTGAACGGACCCCTTATAACACACATTTGGAGATGTGGAGAGAAGTATTTGCCAATGTCCACCAGCATCTGAACACTAAGCACTATACGGTAGCAAGGGAATGTCTTTTGGCAGAATGCCATGATAACAAACTTTATTTTTCCTTTGTCTCCATCTGTCACCATTGTTCATATTTTTAATTTTAAAAGGCAGTCTTTAAGACTTGGAGTGGGCTCTTTTCACAGCTGCCAATAACTGACCTGAGAGCTGCCATATGTAGGAGTAGCACATGTATGACAAACCAAGTAGTAACAATCTGTATTTAGTTTATTTTTCATGGTACACAAAATGTTATTTAATGATTTAATGAAGACTGAACTGCTAAAGAAAGGTGCTGGCTCTTTTATTATGATTGTTTTTTAATTAATATTCTTTATTTATTTATTTTTTGACAAAACACCAATAACTTTACAGCAAAACAAATAGAAGTTGTTCCAAAGCCATGTTGTTTCTTAAAACTCTCCATCATAAAACTTTTGTCTTTCCAGTTAACTGTTTAATGACACATTCTTGCAGGACATTAAGGACAGAGCTCATCGATCCCTCTTGGGGTGATTCAGGGGACAGCTGCAGTGAAGCCGAAACTACAGACCTTGACTTTGGCTAGCGTCCTGTCAAAGCTTTAATAAGATGCCTAGCGACACAGTGCATCCTGGGGAATGCCAGGACACTAGAGCCTGTTGCCAGCATTGCCCGGAACCACAGAGGAGTATTTGGGGAGGTTTGTGTGACCTCTCAAACAGACTGAGGGGGGACTGGCATCTGCTTTAATAAGACTGCCCACTCTTCATTCAGCGTGTCAGCCCCTCTCTCCCCAAGCAGCAGAATGGGCACTGGCATCGGAGGGAGGTGGCTGAGGGAACAGCTGGTTGCAGCCGTGGCGGCATGGTCGTGGCATGACCACAGCTTTATTAGTGGTGTCCAGGACACCAGCTGATCCTCTCCCAGGGTCCCTGTCACACTGATGTCTTCATCACTAAGCCGAGCAGACAGGCCAGGCCTGGCAGCCAGGAGAGGTGACAACAAATCCAATTACCTCCACACCATGGTGCCCAGACCAGACTTGGAGGGTCAGTGCGACAGTGGAGGATGTTGCTAGGATAGGGGACGAGGGACATGCGAGAGAGGACAGCTGGACAGTAGGTTGTGTATTGACACCAGATGGACATTAGAGCATTGGTTTTATCAGGTACAAGGTTACTTTATTGTATATACTTCATTAATAAAAGTGAGGCAAAAGAATGCCTCAGTTCCTCACAGAAATGTGATCAATTATATATTTGTGTATTTGTGCTGACCAGAAAAAAAGGTAAGTTTGGAATTAAGTGAGCATGGTTTTTCTTGTTTGGAATTTGTCATGATCTGCCAGATATATTGATCCTTATCAGATAATTTTAGTGCAAATCTATTCCTACAGTGTACAGATCCAGTATCAAAATATGTCCAAGTCCTAGCTAATAAAAGACAAAGCTTGACGTAGTTGACAAATGATGCTGACCAAAGTTGTTTGGCCAGTTTGTTTGACTTCTGCCAAAAACATTCATTGATTAATACTTATTTAAAGACACGGTGTGGCTGACTAAATTTCAAATGTTTTAAATTTAGCTTTAGCTGTAGTTAGGAATGTCAACAAATCAATGAAATCTGCATTTTTCATATTCTTATGTGGATACAGCCTGACACACAGCAGGCGTAAACTTTACAACAACCAATAAATCTTTCCTGGTCCAAATGTTACACTGCAGATGTGAAGTGTCAAAGTCACTCCAAAGACACTGT
This sequence comes from Rhyacichthys aspro, assembly GCA_036850595.1. NCBI lineage: Eukaryota > Metazoa > Chordata > Actinopteri > Gobiiformes > Rhyacichthyidae > Rhyacichthys > Rhyacichthys aspro. The sequence goes on along the minus strand of CM072169.1, from coordinate 14,163,403 downwards.
CCAGTCAACCCTCACGGGTTTATCAGGTGAGACTATCTGACCGTACTGTATGGCTGTGACCTGATTCGTGCCCAAACCAACTTCACCCCATTTACACTATTCCTTGCATTTCCATACCAAACAGGGTTGTTGTGAAGATGTTGTAACCTCACTTTCTAAAGCCAGCTAGTGTCATGCTTTTGAACGCTAACTCAATTAAATCTCCATAAACAAATTGGTTCTTCCTTATGGTCTGGGCCAGAACATGTTAAGTGCTGATCATCACAGGCCAGTATTGATCCATATTAGCAAAGCTTTCTGTAGGGATTAAGGTGAAGGAGAAACGTGCTTCAATGAGAAGAAAGGAAACTGCCAAAGCACAGTCTGTCAGGCGTTGTGTTTCTTCTAACTCTGTCACTCTCCAGTTTCCATGTGCTCTGTTGGAGGAGGCACACCTTATCATCCAGTGAGCTTTATTGTCGGAAGTTTCGCCTTCAGTTGGTGACTTTGGTGCCCAACCGGAGAATATCATTCACCACCTCTTCTCCTGACACCCCCCCATACAGGGTTGGGATGATCGATTCGCCAGCACAAAGGAAGATTGGATAGTTTGAGGATGTGTGCATGCTTGGAGTTGGTTGGGGCTCTCACATTTGAAGGTGGTTGAAGCTTTGCCAAGACATTTCATATTCACAGTTAAATATTCAGCGCGCATGGTGGACAGGGGCAATTTCTGCAGTCAGCCCGCCATTCAAAAGTGAAAAGGAAGTGGCTGGTGGATGAAGGGAGCGAGAGAGATAGACACGGATGGGGCTTCATGGTAGTCAGATGAGAGGCTGGCAGCTGCTGATGGGTGACTGTTTGAGCGTGGCACCTCAGGACATGCCCGCTGAAAGGCGATGCGATCCGATACCCCCACTTATGCGAAGCTTATATACATATGCCCTCTCTTATGCAGAGAAGGCCCATATCAATTGCAGAACTTCCAGTGTTTTGGCCATTATGCCAAGTTGTTTGAGTGAGCGTCTTGCATGTCTGAATGGGGAATGTGGACTTACTGGGCTATGACCACTGAGAAAAGCCTGCTCTGCATAAAACGACCTCATGACTCCTTGAAAATCTTACTTGTGTGCATTAGAAAAAGCTTACAGAATAAAGTTTTCACAAAGAAACTTTGTTTCACAATAAAGTGGGTCTTTGGAGTGGCAAGGGTTTGTCTGGACTGTGAAATTACTGAAATGTGATAAATTAGTCGATATAATCTATGAAACAAACAATATATCTTAATGGCAGCAACCATATGTTTCGAAATGGTAAAAAATGACAATGGACAGCACAATCAATTAATTAGTACATGTACGCTCTACAGCTGAATTGTATCTGGGCTCTTTAATGTCGAGAGCTCCAGTGCTAAGTGGCTAATGCTAAACTGCTTAATTGAATGTAATAATGTAAATATAATGTGGCTTAGTAATTGAACAGCATCTTTATTTATTTGGACCTTTTGCCTTTTGCGGTCCACCAAAAGTGATGATACTCAATCACTAAGCCCCATCATTTGCATTATTACATTATATTTGTTATGTTGTTTGCTGTCTGTATGATACCCTCTTCAAACAATTACATCTATTACACTTTGCATAAATAAAATGAACTGTGACTCTCAAAGTCACTAAAATAGGCTTGTGTGTGACATGTAGTCTGTGATGTCTCTAGTGACCACTAGGATGATTCAGAACTTTTTATTTATCCAATTAGGACTTGAGGCAGGATAGACCTTTTAAAACACATTCAAAAATGTTTAAGTTTTAAGTTGTTGTTTGTTTTTTTTTTGTTTGTTTGTTTTTTGGTTATGCAGTGATCATAAAACATGTATCTAGACTTTGTTGAGTGTAATGTTTTGGTAACATTAAAGCAGCAAGAATCAGACACAAAGTTTGATTATTTCTACCATCTCCTCTTTTTTTATTCACTAATATAAAGAAAAAATCCTATGATTGAGCAGGTCGCACCTCTTGGTTTGGCCGAGTGAACATAATTAAAAATGACAGGGAGACAAGTGAAGTGTTACATATCAAAGAGCAGCTCCATGTGTATCAGAACCAACCTCGTCCACAGGAGGCAAGTCGGGCTGGAAGTGACTCCGGTCCCCTCCGGCCCCCATCCAGACCCTGAAATGCTGATCCCCCCTTCCCCTGACTACACGTCCAAGTGATTACACTACAGCCCCAACCCCTCGCGCACACACACGCTCAGAGGGGCTAATTAAGGCTTTAATATGCAAATGAGAGCCGCAGTAAATTACACAGCTGGCAAATATGCCTGTTTTTGCCTGAAAATACATCAGGAGTGCAGCGAGGAGTGTGTTGCTGCTGTTGTTGTTGTGTTTTGCAGAGAGACATGGGATTGTCTCCCTCACACCCCCTCAGCAACCACACCAAGCCCCCCTCCCCTCCACCATCTTCCAGCTTTGTCCCCAGCAGAGGTATCAGGAGGATGTTGAGGCATGGCCCAAAAAATGTTGCATTTGAGAGTGAGATGAAACTGGAATTCTGTGGCTTTGGACATTAAGATTAGCACGTCAGTTATTCATTTGTACATGAGGATACATCAACTATAGTTGCCATGCAACATTTTATTTAGGTAAAATGTAATATAAATTTAGTATTACATAAATTCTACAAAGATGGTTACTAATGGTTCCTCCACCAAATGAGGCATCAAAGGCTGGATGAATAAATGTATGTTTTTTTTTACTACATTACCGTATAGCGATCAAATAATCTTGTAAGCAATTACTTTTATTATTAACAACAATAATTAACAACTTTGCTCTCAACACAACATTTCCACATAAACAGGTATGTAGTTATTAGTGTCATATGTAGTACAGTAATACTACGCATTCTTTGAATCAGTCAATCACTGCCCAAAAGTACGTTCAGGAGTTGACACCCTTCTGCTTGCCCTCTACAGGCCATTTCCCAACTCTGACAAGCATTGCTTTAGCCAGTTGTTGCATGATGTCAGTCTCCATTTTGTTTACATCTACTTCTCAGTACGATCACATCAGGTGGCACATTGCTCCCTCTGGCACAATAATCTTAATAATATCCCATAGTGTGTGATGGGCTGTTATTTTGAAATATTGAGTCTTGTGCATGTTTTAGATTAGACAGAAGAACATCTGTGAAATGTATCTCCATGCATTGTGTTTTCAAACTGTATTTTAAAACTCTTGTACTCTGACTCTGACTTTTCTGACCCTTTCGTTTAGATAGATGTTGAGATAGTGCTTGCTTTCTGCACTCTGGTCTATGTGCTGTATTCTCTGGTGTGGTTCCAGTAGGTGACTGGCTGATCTGGTAGCAGTGTGAACCCTGGTTGCCCCCACTGCTCTGGGGCCGCTCCCCGCTGCCCTTTGAGGCGTTGCTTGGAGGTTTGTTCTGCCTGGTTGCTGTTGTCTGCCTAGGTACTCTATTCCCCAGTGCACCAGTGTCATCATGATGTGAGCTGAAACTCGAGTGCCGACTACATGCATGGTCAGGCCTTCCTGTCACCTAGCCACCCTACTGGGACTGGCCGTGACAGGCAGGGTGCCTGTGAACATACACCCAGAGACCTCTTTGTTTCATGCTGTTCCAAAAATAAGAATCTACACTTCTTCAAACGGTGTCTACAGTGCACTACATTTCCCACAGTAATGTCTCAGCAGACCAAAATAAACGTGATGTCACCTCCAACTTTGCACTTTCACAAAATTCAAAATGTAAGAAAAGTCACTATAGTTCATTATATTTTTACTTAGAGAGCTATAAATTTTATGGAAATGTGGGTTTCAAAAACATTGACTAACTGGTATTACATGAACACTACTGGCCACAAAGCATGTGGTGGAACCAAGTATCTTCACTTCACTTCAAAGCCACACATTTTTATCAAAGCCGAAATAATTTCTATTTTCTAATTTCTAAAGTAAACTGTAATTCTCCTTGTAGCATTTTCTAGGAGTGAAATTGTTTGTAAGTCCTCTTTTTATTGTCTCAAAGTAATTTGATGGTTCCCTAACAATCTGCGTTTGTGCATAAGCTGGAGAATGCCTTGAATAAGAAATGTAACTAATTGACCATTTAATGAGTAAAATTTAAAATGAAGTGTCTCTGGTGCTGGGATGTAAACTCTGGACTCCACTTTCTGAATAGTTTTATACAAAGCTAAACCTAACTTCTTAAATCACTAGGCTACACAGAATCATTTTGACTTTAATGATTCCATTTAATTTGTTGTGAAGAGTACACATATTCTGGTCAAACATCAACAATATAATACACCACCTTGTAAAAAGCGGAAACAGAAACGGAAAAGTTGCAAAGCAAAGTAAAAAAAAAGACTGTACAGTCCTTTTTGCTCTCAAAACGCAATGTCCCACAAAGCAGGACTACTTAAACAAGCCACTAAACCTCCTTCCTGTTGCCTTTAGTCCTCCCCTTTTCACACAAACACATGCTGTACACACACCATGCAGTTGTAATTATCACTCAGCGAGACCACCACTCTCCCTAACAGCTACACCTTGCTGACATTCAGGAGAGGACACTCTCCTGACATTATCGCTGAACTCCTGCGAAGGGGAACAAGACATTCTCATGCCCGGCCAAATCCAAAGCCAAATATTTAAACTTCAAACAGGTAAACACACAGTGGATACGGCCTTGTCCAACCCAGCGTTAAGTCTACCATGCGGTGGGTGGTGGTGGGGAGTTTAGTTCATTAGCTGGGTTGATAGAGTCCCCTGATAAGGATGTATAAACAGCTCCACCTTGCAATGGCTACAGAGAGAACTTGCCCCTCGGAAAAGGCTGCTTTCCGCTAGGGCCAGGGTCCATGAATATTTTAGATGGGTAAATAATTAATAATTAACAGCAAACAGGCCACTGATCAAATGGAGCAGCGTAGCAACAGACTTGAAAAATCAGACTCTTGTAAACAAAGACGAGAGGACCCAGATTTCCACCATTTTCGCCACCTCTCTTTTTCTCTCCTTTTAAATATGTGCATCTCCAACGCACCCCCTGCATCGCACAAAAAAACCACACGTCCATGTATGCACACACTGTAACTCCATATCAGCCGCTGCGTCAAACAACACAAAGTGCTGCTATAACCCCCTCTGTCACTCACTCGCATTCATACCCACACTTATTTTCCGTCACAAGAATGAAATTTTCACATATTCCTTGGCGACCTGGGGAATGTGACTGAGCGAGAACACTTGATCTGGCCACCCGCTGCTTTCTGATGGAAAGATTTGCTTTTTAATACAATCGTCACTCCTCCCACCTGGATATGCCATGCCAAGACAAATCCCAGCTGTGTGACTCCAAAACCTGACAGAGCTTAAAAATTCCCTTATTACCATTCCCTTAAAATACCCAGCCATACTAACTCCCGACAATAGTGAAAATGCTAATCACGTCTCTCGGCGGCTTAGAGGAGCATGAAAACAGAGCCGCCAATATGGAGGCTTTGGTGCATGTGCAAAGTGAGAGGAGAAAAAGAGGAGAAGGAAGACGGCGGTGAAGTTTTAGCTTTAATGACACACATTCACCAAAGCCGTCATGGCTCTTAAAAGCTGCTCCCCCGAAATCTGGCACATCTTGCCGCTTGACTTTAGCCAGAGGAGACATTTCATAAAAATCAGACTTAATCGTGTAAACAACGCGCAGACAAACAGCAAAACCACTGCAAACAAAAATAAAACAACTTTGGAAGCTGTGCACGGATCGCCTTCAGAGTTAATTTTAAAGTAAGCATTCCGTTCCTTGGAGATTTTAATTAATGCTTTAATATGCAAATAAGTTAGCAGAGATAAAATCATGACAAACAGATGGCAAGTGTGGGTAATTATTTTGTGAATCCAGCAGGGGCATGTATTAAAGTTATGGCATCGTTTTCCTCGGGCCTCTGCAGCCATGGAAGGTAGCGAGAGAAGAAGAGAGGAATCGCTGATGAACTGAGACACAAATGACTTACTTTTGTATCCAAGTGACAAATTTGTGACCACAGAGAGTGTGAATAAATCAAAAAAGACAAGTTGTTTATGATGGAAACTCATCAAGTCACCACTATCTCTTAATTATCGGTTAGATGGCAATTTGAAAGCAATGAGAGTCATTTGAACGCCTGCAGAGACAAAATGCAACCTAGACTGTTCTGTTTATAGCATCGAGGATTAAGGAATCAAATTTTACTCAAAAAGTGTAAACTGCTGATCCTCATGGCTTAAGACCATCTCAGCCTAGATACAGGTTTCTGTGTTAGGGAACTAACTAGACCTAGCTTAACAAAATGAAATACGAGCTCCCAAAATAACAAATAGCTTTTACAGTTGTGTCTGTGGATAGGATGTGGATTTATGTAAAGAAAATAATGGTTTTAATGATCACTTGCCTTTATGTTGACATATAGCCTTAAGTGCACCTACCTGCTCGAGTGAAGGGTCCTGGTCCATGTCCAGGTTAACCAGGGAGCGGTTGATTCTCAGCGCAAGACACAAGGCCATCAATCCCCCAACCTTCACCTCATTCTGGCAGATGTCCAGCCGTTGAATCAGATGGCTCTCAGCGAGAACTTCAGCCAACGCCACAGCACCTTGACCACACAAACATGCATTAATGACACGGACTCAGCAGCCCCTGTGTTTATAGAGACAGATGTGATTCGGCAATAATACTATCAGACCACGATATTTAGATACACAGACCTACAAATACTGTAAAGAATTAAATGGTGTTCTCAGTTTGAGAATAAGGAAAAAGGTAACTGAAGTTTGCGTGGGAGCATCAGTTGTACTTTTTGTTATTCACTAAACAGGCATAGAAGAATCTGGCAGTTACCACACCCCTTACTGTATATTTTTAATACACAGTTTGCAGTTCTAGTCTCCAGGAATGTTTAAAATTGTAAATGATTGCTGAAGAAAGCATGTTCTAATATATGTTCTTACCTTCGCAGGTGATACTGGCTTGAGCCAGACCAAGCTGCAGCAGTGAGCAGTTTGCCATCAGTGGCTCCCTGATAATGTGGATCCCCTCATTTCCAAACTGGTTTTCACTCAAGTCCAGGACCTGCAGGATCTTTAACACTGGCTGAAATACACAATTTGCAATAACTGTCATTGTTGTACTAATAAAAAATAATTACTGTTTTCTTACTGAGTCCTAACTGTAATAATGCTTGACAAAGGAAGGAATTTTAATGATGTTTTTTGCTATGAAAAAGTGGGTTAGTCAAAGTTAGTAGAAAGAATGACATTATCCAACAACGAATGCTTACTTTACTCTCTGTAGTGTTCCACTTTCAGACTGAGTGGCTGAGAAGTTTTAATTATCATTATTATAATGCAGTGATTATTATTTCTTTTCAAAATGTTTCCTCTCATTTTAAATGCTCAGAACTTGTGTTTTGTGTCTCCAGAGCCACATTAGCACTGAAGGTTGATTAGCTGAAGCATAAAGCTGGGGGAGTCTGGGGCACAAGGGGCCTCGTGTTGCCCAACAGCTTGAAGAGGAGCGCACCACCCACTCGTCGCTTGGCCCCCATCGCTTCGCCACCCTTGTTAAACTCCTCTGGTCACTGCTCTGAAGAGAGGAGCACGGGGGCGGAGAGGGAGCCAGGACGGCAACCGACACATCCACCAAGCGTCTTCTTCTAAGCTAATTTGCACCGCGGTGACAACAAACACACTCGAGAGGGTCCCCCATTCTTTTCACTTTTTTTGAGCAATGAGTGGCTTTGAGGTTCTAGGGTGAAGAAGGGAAGAGATGAGGAAGAAGAGGATCTCAAATGGATATGCACAAGGGATAATAGCAGACAATTAAAGAGGCGACTGCGTGGTTGAGAGTGCGTGAGAGTCAAGCTTGGTTGAAGCCTGTCAAACGTAAACCGCGGGAGGGTTGAAGTGAGAAGTTTGAGGGGGGTAGGAGTGTGAATCCACCAAAAAAAAAGTATGCTTTCACACATGACATGCTGGTGAGAAGGCACAAAAACACAATAGCACAAAGTACTTGATAAAGCGCACCTTATTTTAAAAAAAAAATGAAATATTTGCTCATTTTAAAGTCCACTGTCTTTTCTTCTGCCCAGCAGCTAAAAGGACACAGCAGAAATACAGATACACCAACCAGAAAGGTTAATAACAGCTCTTCTCATCATCATATTCGACACGACCAGCTTTAATTATCATCATTATGGCCTGCAAGGACATCTACTTATCTCCATGACTGGCAGGCCACATGAGCACCCCTCCTTAACACGCATCTATTATTGAATCAAACTGTTCCTTCTTTTGGTAGCACTGAATGAGACACGGGAAATGTGTGTGAAAGTGTGCGCCAGGGAAGCCTTTAATTTCTAGCCTTTTGACTTCTACAATCGCCACTCACATGACAGTAAGGTGCAGTTTATGCTGCCAATCAGACAGAAGGAATGCATATTATTAAGAGTCTACAGTAAGAAAAATGTGGAGGCGGGACATTTTTAGATGGAGGAATTCTTTGGATGAAGCCCAGTGCCCTTAATTTTCTAAATACCAGATGATGCAAGGGTCTGCTGGACAAAGGCATAAGCAATGTTTAAGGTAAGCATCAGGATAGCGATGAGAAAGTTATATGTATGTTCTTCAACAAAGAAGCATATTTTCAAATAAAAATGATCAAATGTAAACTGGCTTCACAACAAGGACTGCAAACACTACAATTTGCCATTGTTGCCACAACAAGTATTAAGACTGCACTGTTACCAATGTGATTTGAGCCACTCTGTCTAAAGAAACAATAAAACATTGGACACAGATTTCAAATGATCTAATAACAGGCCTGAGTTAGTAAACTTGGGCTGTGTCCCAAAACTCGCACAGTGCACAGTGCATAGTATGTCCCACTTCCCCAGTCATGTTCTCAACAGCATTCGACTTGGGCCCTTTGTGCACACTTCCAGCAAGTATGCATCAGACCTGACTTTGCTGACGGATATTGCCCATAATCCCTTTCACTGTGACGCTTCAAATTCAGGGGCTTTTATTTCTAAGCAACAAAACGCCACAAGCAATAAAAATCAGCAACTGGAGAAAATGGAAAACATGTTAAAAAGTATCAACAGCTTCTATTTAAGGGCTTTGGGCCCTTGTGCATTTAACAAGGGCACAGTGCAAATACTGGTACATAGCCTTGGCTCTAATGATATACATCAGGCTCAGTGGAATAACACTCACAAAACTATTTCTCGACCACAGAAATCCGTTACAGTTTAATAAGGTAATTATAATATTATAATTGAAATGCAACAGCATTCAATGTATTATAAATTATTGTGCATTTTACATGAATGAATAGGGTAAAACTGTGCTTCTCTGCAGCTCTAAAAGTCATTGAGTTTGTATGATGCAAGCAGGTGGAGGCTATGATTATTACTTTCTACTCCATTGCGTTGCCCTCACTTAATGGTTTCCTCTCATATTGTTGTTACCCACATAAATGTGCTAAACAGAATCAGAGATTTTACCTTCATGGTTTCATCATTCTAATAAATATTTAGTTGAAATGTAACTGAAATCCCACCTCCTCAAATATCATCAAAGCACTGCTAACTCAAACTATAACCTGTGTACTATTTTACCAGAGCCTTGGCCAGATGGAGCATGCCTTGTGCAGTGATCTGGTTGTTCCTGACCAACAGAACCTTGAGACCTGCCGTCTGCCACTTCAGACCATCACACAGCTCCTCCAAACCTGGAAAAACACATGCAGAAGAGAGGAATTTGGGTTATAATTTGAGGTGTTGACTTGATAATTACTTTACTGCCAGTCTTTGCTTTTGTTTGTAAGCTAAATTGTACTGACAGATGTTCAGTGGGAGTGTTGAGTTTTTGTAACTATGGATGTCTATGTGATGTGTGGCATTCTCATATATATGATAAAATTAGACAACATTTAAGATGGACACAATGACCCCTCCCACATTATTTACAGAGGAAGATGTTGTTTTGTTACTGGCACTGTTTTAGAAAAAGTATTTTAGGTGCAAGTGACATGCTTAAAAGAACTGCAAGGTTCGTTTGTTTGTTTAATTGACACTGTGTGAAAGACATCAACATGTGATTATATTAGCATAAAGAGTAGTAGTAAGTACATTGCACATAAACTTTTAAACAAGGTATTTTTAATTTCACTGTAACTGCTGGAAAACAAATGATTTGTTGTGTCGTGATTTGAGTGCTGTTTTTGGTATGATGATTTTTCTAAATGGATAGGTTTATAAGACTAAATAGCATTTTACCAGCATCTGCAATTGCATTGTTGCTGAGTTCAAGTGTATGCAAAGTGCTGTTGTAGCGTAGCAGGTCTCCGAGCTGCAGTGCATCCTGGTAGCTGCTGAGCAGGTTTTGAGTTAGATGAAGCTCTTGTAAAGCTCTGTTGGACTTCAGAGCAGTAACTAAAAACAGGGGACAAAAATAAACATTTCAGAAACATATTTAGGACTGTTGTGTTTTCTACATTTATGTCAAAATTATAACAACAATACATATACTTCATTACATGTCAGTGTTGATAATTTAGACCACATAAAATATTTACTATTATGTACAAATGACGATTATGATGATGAGTGGAGATGAAAAGTGCACAGTTGGAGTCGCTGCCTTGTGCGACTGTTGCAGTAAAGATCAAACGTCACTCTGTTGCTATTGTTGCTTCTGAGCCCAGAAACCTTAAGGGCCTTTTAGAAAATTCTCAGCTCTTTTGTCAGAGGCTGTTTATTAGGAGACACCTTTTGTATTTAAGAAGAGTGTGCCATGGCTATTCCTGTAATGTGTACTGTACTGGTGTGCACATGTGTCCGGGGCTCGTGCTGCCCTTGCATCCAGATCGATGCTGCAGATTTGATCGAGGCTGTCGGGCTGCATGTGGAATGCCAACATTGTCATCAGTCACAGTGGGAACCAAATGGTGGAATCGGTGGGATTGATCCGGTCGACTCCGCCGTGAGTGCCCAGTCCCACAATCAGAGGCCCCTCCGATCGAAGGCAATGATCCTCAGCCGGGACCCCTGTTGGGAGGGAAAGGGAGGGAGCAGAGAGCTCGGGGTGTGGGGCCCGACAGCAGAGTGTGGGAGGGGCATGCTTGTGAGACCCTCACATATCAAAGAGATCCAGAAAGCAGCAGAAAACGTTGGTCGAAGGAAAAAGTACCTGTGGGGAGAAGTGGGAAGCCTACTGCGTCCGTTTGGGTCTTTCTCTGCTTCCGACTGAGTGAAGATGAGAGGCTGTGCTCACTGGGCTGTTTTTGTTTTGTTTTTTTAGTCATGACAAAATTATAAGACATAAGAATTAAATACATTGTATATGTTAGGTGGGACAAAGGCATGTTGAGAGCACTGTTATGTGTTTTTACATTCCATTCATAGTGAATGACTAATATCCACATTTGCTATTATGCTTTTATTCATGCACTCTTCTCCAGACTTTATGATGACTTCATCCGGTCCAAGTATAAAGCTGTTGGAGCTGTATAAGGATAAATGCACCTGTGTCATGTACGAATCTACAGATTGAGGAGTACCAGAAGTGGGTGACATATACCATTTCAGTCTATAATCCACCTCTTGACTGTATAAAAGCAGATTCTGTGGACTTTCTCCTGAAATGTGCTGCCTGTATAAACACAAATCTCAGGAAACTGTCCAGACGTGATTCTCCTGACATTCTCCGGACGACAGGTATAAAAAAGGCTTGTGTGTGTGCGCAAGTGTGTGTAAGTGCATCCTGGCTGCCACAGCCTTTATAGACATGTGCAGCGGTGTGTAAACTGACAGGTAAGAGATTAGGCTTCTAATCCAGGTCCAGACCTGCAGAGAGGGTCACAGGTCAAAATCTGGTCCTGCTGGCCACAGGACACAAATGCAAGCACAACTACCCACACACACAATCATAGCTTTTTCCACAGGGACAATAGGAAGTCACATGTGTGTACCTAGTGTGAATAGAGGCAGGCCACTGAGCTTGGCATTGTGCAGGTGCAGCACTGAGAGCCGGCTGGTCAGCAGAGCTTTAGACAGAGACTGGGCTGGATAGTCCACCAGGGGCACGTTACACACATCCAACCTAGAGAGACGTACACTCTGTTGGGTTGGAACAGAGAAGATGCACAATGAAACAGACAGGTTAGAAAAAAAGGTAGTCTGGTGAATGGAAAGTGTGAGAGATCTATAGTAGCAATGTCTGTCAACCACTCAAGACAAGGGGTTATACTTTTTCTCTGGACCTGCCAAATGGCCAAATACATCCCCCTAAGACATAGTTCTTGTTTTGATGTAATATAATTTGTGTTTCTAGCACTGACTGTATAAATGGACAGACTTTCAGGCAGTACAGGAAAAGAAGACTGTGCAGATGATAGCAGCTTGTGAATTTGAAAGTTCACAGCTAGTCAAAATATTTGAGCACAGTATATTTCTCTTTTTTAACCATGTATGCACTATGTTTTAGTTTTGATATGTGTACAACAAGAGAATGTCTCACCCTGCCCTGTCTCACTGTGCCCTGTGTCTTCAGCCCATGTAATGTGCTACAAAGTCACTTTCGTGGATGTACATTATTCCCTGGAGACAGCCTACAAGAAAAGATTACTATTCCACCACATCAGCCAACCTGCTTTATTAAATGAGCTAGGGCCCTCCAACCCGATGTAGCCATACTGCTGTTGTCAGAAATGTCAAGATGGGTTGTAGATTCGTAGTACAAAATCATATCCAGCAAGGACGATGCACCCTGCAAGAGACAGAAAAAAAGTGGCAAAGGCAAAAAATGAAGAAAGTAAGGCCCCAAATTTGACAGGAACGTTATGAAGTTCTTTTGGAAGGAAAAAAAAGCCTTTAATCTGATACAGGGAGAGGCCTGAATATGAAACTGTATTGGAATTGGAAGACGAAGATGAGGAAAATAAGTTTTGCTCATAAAACTCACATTTTCTTCCAGTTGGGCTGCCTGCAGATTGATGAAATCAAAGTGCAGCGATTTCAGGACGACTTCCAGAGCTTCACAGGAGCGGTGGTCTAATCGCTCACCTTGATGGAAGCAGGCAATCAAACGCAAGATAATTGGGAGGCTGTTTGCTAACAGGCAAAATTGCACAGCTCTAAACGTGCTTTATCCATTTCTGAAATTAACATTTCAGCAAAAATCATGGCAAAACAACTTCCTTTAGAGGATACCGTTATCCTTCTGTGTGTGTTTGTATGTTTTGTTTTAATAACGTACTGAGACTTAATCAGACACAGAGAAAAGGAATAAAGAAAACAGTTAGAGGGAACACTTTTTGATTGGACTTCCAAGATTCGAATGATTCAGGTGTCATTGATTTTTGAGTACGTGCAGAAAAAAGTTCTATAAGCTTACAAACTTTACAACATCTATCTACAGTTTACTTGGACAACATTCATCCAAGTTGTAATATGCATTCAATTACACAGATTGTGCTACAGCTCATTAATAAAATTGGTTAGATTATAAATACACATTTGACAATAGCCATTCCAAGTAGTGTTGTTATATTAGCCAGCCTAATATTACAAAACAGCCTGAAACATCCTTATTATTTGTATTGCCGCTGTATACTATATCCTGAGGTCACAAAAAATTGCAGGAACTGATGGTATCCATACTTTAATGAGTGTGACAACCCTCAAACAAACTTTAACATACTGGAGCTCACATTGACCATTTGATAACTCAGTTGCTGCAGATTTAGAGCCAACATAACTTATAACCTAAACTTGACCCATAGGAAACCCATATAATTTAGGTAAACTGTTTAAATTAATGCATATTTTACTTATTTTACTTCAAATCTTCAAAGTCTAGTCTGATGGCGTATCAACATCACTGTGTAATCAGATTTCCTGTGTACATATGTCTGGCTACAGTTACAGTTTGGTAATGTGATTATTATTGACCCCGAGTCACAGTTGAAAATCAAACTGTGACTGATGAAACAAATCCGTGTGATGCTCTCCCCCTTCTCTCCTGGGTTCACTCTTATCTCCCCACCCAAGAAGGGGGCAAATGATAATTACTATCATAATTATTTCCAAAATGATTTTTTTTTTTCGCTGTGTTTTACCAATAATCACTTAACAGAGCGATGGCAGAGGCAGAGTGTGAGGTGGAAGGGTGAGACATCTGAAATCCTATTTTTCTAATCCGTCCTGCGTCGGGATGATAATAAGGCAACGGCACCCGCAGTCAGATGGCATCAGTGCGTGACGGCAGTGACACCCATCACAGCATCCCGTGCAAGTTTATGCTGCTTCTATGTACATATGTGACTGCTGTGAAGCTATACTAGTAACAGGCAGCTAAGGCCATCCACCGTTACATGTCCAGCATTTGGACAGTCTTTTAAATAGGATTAAAGTTAGCATTGAGTTTGATAAGTTAGAGTGAGGATTTGAGATGGCCAGTGTGGCAAAGTGACTATTCTGTGTTGTTCTGATTTAGCTTCATTGATGTTGTGATTGTGTTGTGTGTTATTTATATATTGTACTGACTGTGCACTAGTTCCTTAATAAAGTAAGTATAAAGTACCTAATTACTACTTATAGATTTTAATCTAAATCATGTTTAATGTAAGGGCTATTATCTGAAAATATTTATTATTTATTCAGTTGATGCCACATTGCTAAACATTTACAAAACAAAATTTGGGCACAGACACAGTAATAATAAATATTTTGGAGCAGCTTTAAGTTATCATATTCTGTTACATCTTGATCAGTTACATCTGGTGCCAATACTGCTGTCATTGTCTTCCTCTGTACAGTAATGTTAAGGTGGATTCTAAACTTACTTTTCATATTTCTGCAGCAATAGAGCATAAACATGTTTCACACACAAGTTGTTATGTGCCCGACAGTTAGCTTGGCCCATATTGCAGAATTAGAACATATTCTTTGTTGGGGCCAAGCATATTGTTTGCACATAGATGATGTAAAATGTAGAATATTGCACCGAGATGAAACAGCTCCTTGTATTAATTGGTGGATTATCACATGCTTTCTATAATTACACCAAACCACAGAGTGTATCATGAATGCCACATAAGTCCACAGTCATATTTAATAATAATGAAGTGAGGCGTTGAGCTTACCTTTGAGATCCAGACATTTCACACTGCCACCTACACATGCGCCCTGCTGAGAGGAAGACAGGGAGAGGTACAAGAAGGAGGTGTGAGGGAAAGGCGTGAACACACACACACACACACACACACACATATAAAGCTAGATAGATATTTGGCAACAGCACTGCACCATCCACCCTCCCTAGTCTCTTCCGCCCGGCCTCTCCATCCATGCCACCCTGTACCGGTTTGATCAGAGCGGCTTATTGGACGCCAGAGCATGAATTATGAATTTCACACAGTTTACCGCCGCCGTTGATGGTGACACGGCGTCCTAATTAACCAGTGTATAATAATTAGAAACAGCTGGTCATCAGTTGATGTGTTCATTTGCCAGAGCCAGTGTTCCACATACATCTAATTTGACTGCATCAATCACCGGAGGTGGCAGATTTGTGCGGATGGTGGAAAACACTGATTTTTTTTCAACTGACAAGCACAACAGGGAAACAGGATGGGAAATTAAAAAAAGCCTCCCTTTATGGATGACAATCAATATGGGGATACTAATGAGGACGGTGCATGATGGCGCAGTGCGGTTTCACACAAGCTATTGCACACATATTTATGTATGTTAATTAAACAGGTAAGAATTAACTAGGTACACAGTGGCCACAGGTAAGTACCAGTCAAATCACTCACTTTATATGACAAAAATGTGGTATGTTATACTGGATAGGAGTTTACTGTTACATAGTCGCAGACAATATGGGGCCTACACCTCTTCTGGGCTTTGTATAACAATTAGTGGTAATTAACCATGGAAATGCAATCACCATTCCACTATAAGAGCCAAAGCCTGTTAACTTTTTGGTGACTAAATAAAGAAGAAGAGGTAAGACAAGCAAACAACTCAAGCAAGGAATCAATCTGACCTAATCGATTTAAGTAATATGTAAATGTTTATTCTTTTTGGGTGTTGATGAAATATGTTTAAAGTAATGGGATGTAATCTCATAGAGAGTCCAAAAAGTCTTGATTTGCACCTGTTAGAGGATTCCCAAACCTCTAGCAGCATCCTGTTACACACTGACTCATCTTGGCTCTCTGTGTGGATACTGTCTTCCTATTTGAGTGTCGTCTTGTTTCCTGCTATTGCTAAATATGATTTATTGTTCAAAGGGACACGTGGAGTACAAAAGGACTTGGAAATGCGCGTTGTTCGTCTCTCATGCAGCAAAGGAGAGTAAAGCGAGAGACAAAAGGACGGCGGCCATAATGTACTCCTGCTGAAAGAATTAGAGAGATCAATGGGACATAAATTGCACTGTTTATGTATACAAGAGGCTGGTGTGTAATTGGGAGAGGTGGTTGAATTTCCTCCCTTAATCATCTTAAGTGACACACACATACTCATACACAAATATGCACATACTATCTACAGTGTGCTGTATAATGAAGCATGTTGGATATGGGACTATGCGCTTTAACATTCAGAGCTTTGTATCAAATAAAGCCGGCCTTCTGTCACTGGCAAAGCAGGCTGAAAGAAATGCAGAATAAACCTCACTTTGGTTTAGTCTCACCATATTAAAAACGTAATAAACACATGAGTTTTATCGGTTTTATAATATAAAGCCCTCTCCCATGTGCTTAATACGCACCTCGATTCTTGTGATCTTACATCTTATCTAAAACATATTACACTCTGATCTATTATTATTCTAAAATAATCATGAATAAGTTGTAATTAACTGTCAGTTAGTCACTTCCAACCATGTCATTTTTCCTGCAGAGCTTTAAATATGATAAATGTGATGGTTGTTTCAATTTATGCATAATATTTTGGCACTGAACAGACAAAAAACAAAAAGCATTGTTATGTGGACTCCTCACCTTCTGCACAAAGAAGCATTAAAATGAAATTCATTTGATCACAACTTCTCCTGTTTTTGGTAATATTTTATGTAGGTAATATATTATTTATCTATGGACTTGAACTGTGTGACAAGAGAGCTAATAAATACTGTATTAAATAATGAAAATATAAATAACAAAATGTATCTGAGACTACTGTGTATCATATTGTGACGTGTCAAACATGCATGGTACTTGTACATTTTTAACCTTAAAGACATACAAGAGCAGAGGACAGATGGCAAAATGCTTCCTTGTATTGGCAAAAATGGATATAATTAAAAATAATCTTCAGCGCGAAGAAACTGAAGGGATTTAATACACTTGTGCTTTTTGTAGTTCGTCTTTGAGACAAGCATGAGTAAAGCGTCAGTAACGTCCGGCTGGTGGCTGTTTGTGAAACCGGTTTGTTTGTGGCAACGAGCCAACGGACGGCACTCTGCAAAAAGCAACGGGCTGCTTTTTTCACTCCTAAAAACACACACACGTTCCCACACACACACACAGAAGAGAAAGAGAAGGCAAACAGACAGAAACAGCACTTCCTCCTCCTCACAAGGAATACAGTGGCGGCAGTTTTTCATCTTAATGAATTTCTGAACCCTCTCTGCTCACCGCTGCTTCGCGGTGAAAGACGGAAATCTGCAAAAAAAAATAAATAAAAAAAAATAGTCGGCTGCCAAATCAATTGATGTGTCAGGAGGGAGAGAGGACAAAATGAAATGATAAAAAGAAAAGCGGTCCTTCTCTCGCATACTCGGGGAAAAGGACAGACAGAACGAGAAAAGGGGGGTTTCCAAACTTCACTTGCACAGAAGTCATCTCTGGTGCATTCTTCACTCAACCGTCCCGAGCTCTTCTGTCTCCGAGGGTGGCTTTGTATTAAAAACTGTTAGCTGCTTTAATTAACTGTCTAAAATATATAGTCGTCCATATGTATATTTCACATGCATTTCCAGAGCTCCAAGGGGTTAAAAAAAAAAATCACACCCACATTTTTCCTTTCAGCATCTTTTCCGCAATAAAGGATAAATTATTTAAAATAACACGACCTTTTATCTCACACCCTTTGAAGGCAGCAAATTAAATATGTAAATTGGGAGTTAATTAATATGCAAATGTATTCACTGGCTGTTAACAATTAGCAATTAAAGCTGCAGTGTCTAGAAAGAGCAGAGACAAAATTAGTAACTTCATTTATGATTAAAAAAAAGCAAGATCTAAAAACAAACGTAAATTTCTAATTGACTTTCGCAGTATTTCCTTTTGTCATTCCCTTTGTTCATCCGATGCAGCCTTAGAAAGACATGATAGTGTGTGTTTAGTCACTTAATTAATGCCACTTTGTATAAAATGTACTGTCCCCTTAAATGGCTGGTGTCAAATATAATGTACAGTACACATTTACGCCTGTGTGGCAAGAGTGTGTGTCACCTCGCGTAGCCTCAGTGTTTCTGAACTGGTGTGTGTGCTGCTGCAATGGAAAGACAAAAAAAAAAAGTGTTCATCACCTGATAGTATAAAAAAATCCCACTATAAAAATGTTTAATTATTATTATTGTCAGTGTTTTGTAGTGTTGATATCTTTCTGCTTACATCCACTTTATTTGATTGGCCAAATACACAAGATGCAGAAATAAAAATAAATAAGCACCCACACAATCAAGTCTTTAGTGTTATGTATAATGCAAAGGTATTATTGTTATGATTTTGCCTCTTTTGTCTGGTACTCTTACAAAAGTATTTGTTGAAAGAGGTGTCCACACATGGATTGTATCGACTATAGTGCAAATAATATCCAATAAGACTGACTGTCGATGAACAGTACTTAACAGAAATATTTGGTAGTTTACAGAAGCACAAATATTTCTCTGATTTTTTTGGAAGAAAATGATAGGTAAAAAAAAAAGTCCTTTGATTTCTGTAATTTACTGCCATAAATACAGTACTTATTTAAACGTTTGACCATAACTGCTTCAGAAGATAGATCAGGTCAGTCAGGTAAGGCAATAGTCAAATCCACGTTTTAAGGAAAAAACTATGATGAAACAACATGGATTTATATGTTTTTCTTCTTTTCTAAGATCATTAAAAACACTGTACTTGTCCTCTATGTGCACAGTTGCAACCCTGCGCTGCACTTTAAAAGTGCAGCCAGTTGATTATAGATGTGTTACGTCAGAAGACATGCATAGGTGCCAAGCAGAAGAAATATTTTAGCTGTAATTTGGGCAAATTAACAATTTAAACTTAATCTTTGATTGGATTGTTCCAATATCTGCTATTTAGAAACATTTTGGGGTGATGGTGTCTACAGGCAATTAAAATCCCATGATTAGCATCTCATTTCCATGTGTATTACAGATGTA
Source organism: Rhyacichthys aspro (assembly GCA_036850595.1). NCBI lineage: Eukaryota > Metazoa > Chordata > Actinopteri > Gobiiformes > Rhyacichthyidae > Rhyacichthys > Rhyacichthys aspro. Next base: position 14,143,962 of record CM072169.1, on the reverse strand, counting down.
AAGAATGGTTATGTGTCAACTCCAATGATCAGGGCCATTTCAAAATGTGGTCATTTTAATGATACGACTGCGTGAACCGTCAGTAAGGCAAAGGCCTGTAATATTATCCCTTCTTACAACAGCACTCATATTACTTGTGCGACCACCCGAGCGTGCAAATCCAATTCAGCCTAATAGTGCACCACCAATAGTGCATCACACATGCCATTCAGTTTAACTGCAACTGCTCCCAATTCAATTAGAGGCAGAGGATGTAAAAGAGGCTTTTTTTACACAAAGAGGACGTTTTTATCTGCACTCGGCTTCCCAAACAGCATAAAACCAGATCATGTAGAAGTACAATAGCAAGGCTGCGGAGTCAGTATGTCTTAAATAAAAGCGTGTTGAGGCCATCTGAGTGACAGAGTGGAGTGTTAGTGGCACGTCCTGTGGTGATCCTCAACTCTGCTCTATGTGTTTCCTGTGTGATCGCTGTGGCTGCTGCTGTACACTGTTTCCAATGCACCACTAACCGTCCCGTTATCGCTGTGTCGGCCTGTAATGAGAGGAGCGACATATGTCCGGTCCCCCTGCTGTTCCCCGATAAGCCCCCGCATCCAGACGCCCCTCACTCTCTCTGCTTTTATTTTGCATGCAAAACCCTGCTAACAACCGCCACGGAAAATAGTGTGCCACTTACTTAGTGACATTTACCTCGCTGCCGACTATTCCACACGCGAGGGGGGTGCCGCAATAACAATCAGCATGCATTTAATTTAAAAGAAAAAAATGTTCCCCTTAGAATTACACAGGCTGTGAGAGATATAGCTTTCAGTGTGTGTGTCTGTGTGTGTGTTTTAACAGTGGCGCCGGCAGACTTCCGCAGTGCAACATTAATGCTAATCAAAAGAGCTGAGAAAGCAGCGGTGGTCTGTAAAAACAGATTTTCTCTTGTCTTTTCATTTCTGGTAGGATTCTCTCCCCTCCCTATAACCACCCCTAACCCACCCCTCCTCGGAGGGATTTATCCGGGCAAAATAACATTTCTGAGAATTGAATCTGACCCTATGAATTTAAGAGAGGAGCGCTGTCACATAAGGCGCTCTTTTCCATAGCTGTAGGATAAATAATGAAAGTTAAGTTGTGGTAATTGATTTCTCTTCAGTCCACTCAACTGAATAATCTGCAAGGGAAACAAGCACTAAGCTGTTCATTAGAAGATTTGCCAACATGCAAGTAATTCCAAGCTTATTCTCCAAACATCACGCAACGAATACAAACCGGAGTTGTAGCTTGCTTCATTTACAATTCTTTTGAGTTTAGGATAAATGCTTAGCCTTTAAATCCTTGAAAAATTCATAACATTCATGTTTGTGGAAAACAATAAAACTGACTAGAAATAATTGATTTCACTTTACATATTTGACAATGGGCATAAACTGTCCCCAATATAGCCTGGTATGTGTCGCAAAAAAGTTGAACTGGGCTGAACTGCACACAAATAAGATGTATAAGTTAATGTACCGGTATCAAATTAACAACATTTTCCAGGTGAGAAATGTTTCAAGTAAAACCTATGGGCATCAAAACTCTTTAAGGTTTTGTGTTCATAGTTATTGATTATAATATGTGTGGACTTGAACTCAGAGCATGAACACACATGAACAAACAAGGTCCCACAGGTCACACATGACATTTTGCTTTCCACTGTAGATTAAGGACAATATTTAAGTCTTAACAATAAGTGATAGGATGATGTAAGGAGAGGGTATATGGTTGGGGGGGGGTTCATGACAATCACACAGGTCTGTGCAATCCTCATAATCTTTCCAGTCTCAGAAAGAGAGACAGGAAATGACCATCACAGGGTTTTCACAGTGGAGTCTACTTCTTTAAGCACAGCGGCCTTAGACCCGCTGGCTTGAACCTATAATTGTTTACCACTGCTATAAAGATGTCACCAACAGCAACACACAGTTTTATCAACTTACAACATTTCAAAGGAGTGCAAAGGGGCCCAAGGGTGCAATAAAAAGGCTTTGAATAGTCTTGAGTTCTAGTCCTCAGGGATCGCCCCTCGTCTAAAAAGACCTAATTTAATAAATTTGCTCTTTAGGCGTTCATCTTTTCATTTTGCACTCTCTTATTATGGATTCATTCGCAAGCAGCTCTTTTGGTCTAAATATTGCCCCTCTTAGCTAATGCTTAACCATACATATTTTACTCTTTCAGGAGGACCACCTACATTCCTTTTGAATGCAACTGGGTTCATTAGCACCTCGGAGATAATACAGCGGCTGTATGCTTAATGTAAGCACTGCTAAGTCTCTAATTTTCCACAAATAATTCCCCTTGATCTCAAGTGAAATTTATGCAGGGGGAAGAGAGCATTGCGCTTTAACATGGTGCATCCAAGTAAAGTAAGTATGTACATAAAATGAATTATAAATGGCAGTCTGTGTGTTTCAAGCGAGGCTAAGACAGAATAAGTGAGTTTATCGTATTGCAGAGGGAGAACAAGAAATGATACAGAAAACTGTCTTCTCCAGAGAAACCATGCTCTAATTAATGATCAATACAGAACATTTAGTATTAATATTAACTGTTTACAATTAGCATTCTGGCATAATACTGATTTGTTTTGATTTCCTTTGGTGGTGGTTTATGAAGAGAAAACAAGTTCTTAAATTACCAGTCGCTTTAAAGTAATGGTCTTGGAAGTGAACACTGGGATGTGTTTACGTTCCGAGATAAAGTTTGTCTTAATGTAACTTTGCAGAACATATTGTAAGTTATACTTGTCGGAAGTGAGCTGCAACGAAACAGATTTTGAAAAATTACTGTTAAAGATACTATTCAAAGAGTCTATTACTTGTAACTGAGTACACTGGTGCTAACACTGCACACAAAGGACTGCAAGTGTCAATATACTGTATGTGAGTAAGTGTTGATGTGATTCTGGTGATATCTGTGTTCACCACTCAGAGTCACATTGAGCCAGAGCCTGAAACTGTTTAGTGTCAGGAGACAACCTTAATGAGTTCTACATTGTGCCGATTTGTTGATTGATTTGAATTAATGATATTAAACATAATTTTGAAAATATCTATAATTTTTTACATTATTTTACTAAGTATGACAAGACTCCCTAAACAGACTGTTTTGACATATGTGTCTTTATACTCCTCCATCTAAGCAATGAATTCTGAGACATATTGAGAACTTGGGCTAAAGTGCTGGACTGAACACAATTACTAGGTGTAAATGTAAATGAAGTGAATTGGTATAACACTGTTGTACAAGAAATATATAGCTTGTGCTATTCATATAACGTGTCATTTGCAGTGTATGGTTATTATTTACACTCATGCAAAGCAGCTGACTGAAGGTGACAGAACCACAGAATTCAAATGATGCATTGTTATAATTAATAGGTGTTTGTGCATATTAAATGGTTAATGCCCCAATAAACTGTGCCCATAAGCTTGTACAGGAGATTTTTCCGTTTTTTTACAGCCTGATACTGTGACTGTGTACACAGGCTGAAACTCTCATTTCTTTTGGTTGTGCACAGTTATAGTTCCAGTATTGATCCTTTTTGGAGTGCTGTAACATCATTGTAAGCTACAGTTATTTTATTTGCACAGTTGCTGACGTTGCATAGATGGACAGGTTACATGCACTTAGGTTAGAATAATTTCATTGTGTGGAGTAGTCCCTCGCTCAGTTGGAGTTTCTCTGTGGTCTCTGGGCTCCGATTAAATGGAATGTTTCTTTAAAATCTGTAGCATGTTTTTGTTTCCGTCAATCTGATGAAGTACTGCCGGAGATAAACCAGCTTTAAGTTCCAACCATATCCCAATAGTTCATAGTTGGGATTTGGGAGATTAAATAAAATTACTAGTACTCTAATAATTACTTTTTTGCACACTCCTTGCTGTTCTGTCCTTAACAAAACAAAGTTACATAAACACAACAAGATTTTTCACTCAACCAAAAGCTCATGCTGCAATAGGAAACACTGGTATCTGAGGCAGCCTACCTGGAGCTGTTGCAGGACGTGGGCATTGGGTTGGACCTGGTGTTTACTGCAGCTCTGTTGGTAGGCCCCCATTACCTCTGTCAAGGTGAGGCAGCTGTCAGCTGAAATAAAACAATACACTCATTCAGCGCTTTAATGTCTTCACATCCCAGCGAGGCACCACAAACCATTCAAAAGTGCTTAAGGGCCTTAGAAATGCCATACGGTAAACTGTGCTGTGTGTTCGTATTGGAGGGGGTTTGTGGGGGTGTTTGTGTGTACTACAGGGAAGAAAGCAGTCATTGAGAAGTGAGAAGGACATGAATGTCTGTCTGGACTATAAATCAACCAATCAGACAACTCGATTTATCAACCATAGCCTTATGGGATGGGACAATCCAGATGTGAGACACTACGGAGGATTATGATGACGTTTATCATAACATATCCTTCAAAAGAGGTTTTGCATTTAAATTAATTGCTAAACTGCTAAACTTTTCCAATAAAATTGATTGATAAGTTTAGCATCAATAAATGATGTATATGTATTTTTTGTTTGTGCAAACACAGTGTCCCTCTGTCATGAGCAATTCGTGGCATATTGCTCAGTTTGGAAAAGCAAATATATACTGTAAGCCATCTGGTGGCTGGTTGCAGTATTGTACAGAGTCACAAAAAGTATAATTTAAATATTTACTTATTGAAATGTGCTTTATAGTCACATCTGATGGTGAGGTTGGTTATCCTTTATCTTATTCTAGTATATAGACTCACTATAATGCACCTCCAGTCTTTTTACTACAATGATAACATCTGGTCTAAAAGGTTTACTGTCGATATCACTTTTAAATATAAATGTTTGTATATATTTGTCTATATTAGTAAAGCAAATACTGACTGTAAAAATAATCAAATGAAATGGCCATATTTGTGGCACTTTCAAGCTAATAAAAGTACTCTTACCCTTTTTGTTTCTGTGCTCTGCAAAACCAGACACAATCTGCTCATCGGGAGGAAATGACACATGCTTCTCTCCTTTACTCTTCTTCTTATTCCTGCCAGCTTTCTCTACTTCTTCATTGCTCTGCTCATCACTTTCTTTGTCATTACAGCGGGTCATCTCTCCGATGAAAGCCCAAGCTGTAGGAATTTAAAAGCTAGGGGTCAGCTTAGCTTCAGCAGAAAACACTCCTTATGTCAAGATCTCCTCAGTGGAGCCATGGCAACAGTTGTTGAAGTAATCCTTATTTGAAGAGGTAAAGAAATGCACGGAGCAGCTGATGAATAAACAGTTGGCTCTCTTGGATGTAAAGTGTTGCGCTCATCACTCTGGGGCACTTGGAAAGACAAGACACTAAAGAAACAATATCTTATTCATGAGATGTGCATTAGGTTGCAAGTGAAACCTTGTATGTTTGTATCAAATGACAGATTGGAAATAGGTGAGGCTCTGCACATTTACATACCTGTTTTCATTCGATATCCACTGCATCCTACCAAAAAGCATACGTTATGTCAGTATTTATTATAATAATTATTTATGTCACATTTTATCTCAACAGTAAATAATACACTTATATCATTATTATTTATTTATTTTATAATATATATATATATAATGTGAAAATTCAAATTGTTGAAAAGACTTTAGGAACTTTCAAATACTGAAAATGTTCCTTTCTTTAACGAACAAGCTCACTCACTGATTAATAAATGAATGGTTAGGGTCACACTTGAAACTTGTATATTGAGTGTTTTTTAATTAACTCCACATTTACCTCTTTTTTTCCTCACTTGATACGCCGAAGTTGAAGAGAAGAACCGGAGGCTATAGCCTTATTTATCAAAAACTCTCTAAGCATGAAGGGCAAATCCACAAAAAGATGTAGGTGCAGAGTGACTCTTAAAACTTCAAGAGCATTATTAACAGAGGCTGAGACCTATGTTTATATTGCTGTGCATACCAACAACCACATAAATAGTAACATGAGAAATGTCACTGTTTTTCAAGAGGCAGTAGAGTGGGTTACTAAACAATTTACAAGAAGATATTCCAGTGTAGCATCTCAATAAAGAGCTTCTGTACCATGTGCATAAAGCTATGTCAGCACTGCTCAGGAAAAAAACACCACACATTTAAATGTAATTTGACATGCTATAACAATAAAAGTGTTCGCTTTTTTATTATATTCAAGTATAGCATAGGCTATAGGCTATAGACCAAATATTCTAGTATGCTCACCAACAATTACAATTTTATACCAGTCTAATTTTATATCATTACTTAATTAATTTTACTAATGCTGTGATGTAACTCGCTGTACTTACCTGGTGAGTGGTCTCAACATTGTTTAGCAGATTTCTGATCACGCATGTTCAAGTAAACCAACAAATTTTACTGAGATTTCCTGACGTTAGCGTAACTGACCAATAGAATATCAAAAGAACGTGACGCCACTTCCGGGCCGGTAGTTTTGCGGGAAGTTTGGTCGTCAGAGCTAACTATAACACAAACAGAAAGCCTCGAAGAACCAGCTTAAGGTATGTTCATTATGTTGGTCAAATGTACAATATGATGCGTTTGTTGTGCAGCTATGATTGTGGCGGTGTGCCGGTTAAACAGGGATGTAGAAGAGTCTAATGACATCTAAAAGTAATGCTAACGACACACCTTGCTAACAACATAGCTAACTGTGATCGCACTGAAATAAATTTGTAATCCAAGAATCGCTTTTACTTTTATGAGTCTAATGTACTCCATGCTGCTCAGTGTCGATGCACTCGTTTTGTCATATGGCATTGCAAACGTTACCAGCGGTGGATCTAAACCTGATTTTACATACTACGCAGTTTACTTTCGCTTGATGTGTTAATCAGCTAGCTACAGCTCACAGTGCATTGAGTTTTGACTAAGTGAGTAGCCAAGGAAGACTGGACTACTGTTAATGTCATAAATATGGCGTTGAAAGAGGTGATGAAGCTCTGTGGCTGTGTCAGCTAGCTTAGCTGTTGTTGCCTTCCTGGTGCACTAATAAAGATACAGTCTGCACTTTTCAGATGCCTCCTAAAGCTAAAGCTGGGGGCAAAGGCAGAGCTCCACCTAAGAGGAAGCTGGCAGAAGAATTTCCACCCGGAGAAGTGCTCACTGACACCGGGAAGAAAGCATGGAAACTGGGGGCACCTGTTGGCCAAGGGGGCTTTGGACTTATCTATCTGGGTATAACTGTCACCTTTATTGTTACCTGTTTTGTTCATTTCAGTTTGTAGCTGTTTGTTTTAATTTTTATCTGTTGTATTCTCTGTTCTTCTACCAGCGGATGAAAACTCTTCAAAAGCTGTTGGTGCAGATGCCCGATATGTCATTAAAGTGGTAAGTGCACATGTGATGAAATATAAAGAACTAAAAGATGAAGCAGGGGATTTGTCCATCTATTCTTTCATCCCTCTGTTTTGTGTGTCTGTAAGCCTTCTCGCCGTGTGTTATTGGTATTCAATCATGGCCCTTTTTTAATATTAAACCTGGATTTCACTTCAGTTTCATACAGAAAAGATGGACGTTTAGCTGTCAACTGGAAGAGTTTAATTTGGCCTTGTGTGCTCTCTCAAACACTTCTTTGTTTTATTGTTACTGTTTCATTCATCTGAAACCGTCTTGTTTGGTATCAGGACACATGCAGAGTTTTCTTTTTGAGTTATGTTGCCAGTCTTAATGGAAAGTCATACTTTTTATTGTTAAATAGTTTAATTTGTTTTGAACTTTCCGTTTGCTTTGACACTTTTGTCCAATATTATCCATTGTCCAATATCAATGTATCTTTTGAACTTTTCTTCTCAGGAGCCCAGTGACAATGGGCCACTGTTCTCAGAGCTCAAGTTCTACATGAGAGCGGCAAAGCCTGAGCTGAGTAAGTGCTGTCACCGTTCTTTGTAGCCAGGCAGAAGTGTATGTCACTAAGCCAAAGTTAGCCTTGTGATCATAACACCAAAGTCTCTCATCACCAGGGCAAACAAATAAAAGAAACCCAACTTTCTTAATTAAAAAAGACAATCTTGTATCTGAGGCACAGAAGGGACCTGCAGAGGAGGGGAGGCTTTTGGTGGGAGCTCTGTTGGCCCCCAGGCCACAGCTTTGCATTTTATATAATAACAATCCAAATGTCAATCTCCCCTGACAATTAACTGTTATATTACTAAGGAACCAAGGGCTCATATTTTATTCATGGTGGAATCTCACGTTGTTGGTAAATATTTGTCCCAGCAGCAGATTAGCTTGCGGCCGCCCTGCCCGACTCCCCTCAATGGAATTATACTCTTATTACTTTGAGCATCACAGACTCACCCATCACTAGTTAGCCATGTGTTCACAGAAAGTTACAGAAATGTTTGTGTTTAACTGTTGTCCACATACATGCTTTCATTACCTGCTTATTGAAAAGTTGACAAAGCTTTCTCTGTTATTTGCAGTTCAGAACTGGATAAAGTCTCACAAGCAGAAAAGTCTGGGTGTTCCCAGATACTGGGGCTCAGGGCTTCATGAGAAAGGAGGGAAAAAGTAAGAAAAAAGCCAGAATGTTGTTGTCTTGGTGTCTAGATAAGTTGTAAAGTAAGTATTGTAAAGTTGATGTTTATTGGAGCTGCTTTGTTTGTTGTTCAGATACCGGTTCATGGTTATAGACAGACTAGGCACAGACCTGCAAAAGAAGTTTGAAGAATGTGGGAGGCGGTTTCCCAGAAAGCTGGTTTTGCAGCTTGGCCTACGAATGGTTGGCTATTAAAATTACTTAATTTGTTTTCTACACAATAATGTGAATTTAGTTCATTTCTAATAGACAAATTACACTATCATTATATAAAAGTGTATGTAATGTCTGTAATACAAACTGACATAACTAACATTATTTTTGTTTTTTTCGTATTTAGCTGGATATTTTGGAGTACATCCATGAGCATGAGTATGTGCATGCTGACATAAAAGCATCAAACCTCATGTTGAGCTACAGTGATCCTAACCAGGTCAGTGGTTGAAATCATCAACCGTAAGAACAGAAACAAATATTGAGTTTCTCTATGTACAGCCTCCAAATGGAATATTATCCTAATTTATCCTAGTGGTGCGAAACTCTGCTAATATTCTGAACCCAGCGTTAGGGAGGGGATTGTGTTTTTGATCATAACAAACTACTGCTCCTTCATTAAATTCAATTAAGGCCTGGAGAGAAGGGAGGGTATGTATGAGTGTGCTCCAAACAGGGGGAGATTAGATGGAAGCAGCAAAGAGCTTTTACTAGCAAACAAGGTGGGGGCAGGGGCAAATATTTAATTTGAAGATTAATAATGTATCATTGGTGGTGTTATTAAAGAGCTATTTATAAATGACAATTTAAAAACTGGCCCCATGGGATTTAAATTTGGTGAGGCTTTTTATGGCTGTGCTCCTGTAGCTTTACCCTTGAGTTACTTGCAATGCAACTTAAGTTTTGTCATGCTGCTTTATTCAGATTTATGTCTACCTGCAATATGCATAAGGAGTGGTGTTGCTAATGTTGGTACAATTAAAACTTTATCAAATAGGCAGTTTTATACAAAATAAATAAATATACTACTAGCTAAGAAACTGGCATCTCTTTCACGAAATTGAGTGAACAGAAAGGATAAAACGAAGGGTATATTTATTGAACTTTTATAGAAGTATTTCAAAGGCTTTAGGATGATTTTGTGATATGTGATATTAGTTTGTGTCTCATGTTACAGGTTTACTTGGTAGATTATGGGCTAGCTTACAGGTACTCCCCAGAAGGTACCCTAAAAGAGTACAAGGAAGACCCCAAGAGGTGTCATGACGGTACAATTGAGTTCACGAGCATCGACGCACACAAAGGAGCAGGTAGGTACCCTGCCTGCAGTTCCACTGTGTTAAAGAGCTTTTACCCCTCCACTCTCTGAATCTGGAGTGTTGTGAATCATTTTATCACTGAATGCCAAAAGTCTTAAGGACAGCTGTCATTTTGTCGGGTTGACAAAGGAGTCTACTGTTTGCATTAAGTAAATAACGTACTTTTCGTAATGATGATGATGATGATGATAATGATCAATAATGCTTTTTGATCAACTTCCAAAATTATTCATTCAACAACACAATTTGGTATTTCTAACTTAAGTTTTAAATTTTCCAACAATACTTATGATATAAGATATCATACAAATATACCTATATTGTGAAGACATCTAAAAAAGACACAGTGATTCATTAAAGGCAGGACCAAGTTTTTACATATTCTTTTACTTTGCAGCCAATTTGAATGAAAAAGCAAAATGTCACATAAATGTCATGGCAATGGATTAAATCTTTGTAATATTAAACCAGTTTTGATGTAACAATACATTCAGATGTTCACATCTGCACATATGTGAATGTGTCCAGCTGCTTGTCGGCGAGGGGACATGGAGATCTTGTGCTACTGCATGGTGCAGTGGCTGTGTGGCCGACTGCCCTGGGAGGACAATCTGCAGGACCCCATCTATGTGAGGGACTCTAAAATCAGGTGAGAGACACACATCTGAATTAACAGAACATAGTTCATGTGTATGTTGACATACTGAATTGCTTGTTTTCTCCTCCAGGTGTCAAGACAACATTTCTGAGTTTATGACCAAGTGCTTTTCCTCTAAAGACAAACCGGGTAAGAGAAATAAGTGTAAAGACATACACTGTACAATACTGTTATACAAGTAAATATTATTTAATATGTATGTTAATATACTACAGTGGCAAAATTAAAAACTATCAAAACAGAAAATATTTGCAGTGCCAAACACCATGAATAATATATTTTTTTCTCAACCCCTACTTGTCCCACGCACAGATCAGATTTTCAACTTGATAGTTTTCAATCAGAACTCACAGGCTGGAAGTGGTGACTCTGACGTTGTCTCTCTGTTGTAAGAGTTGCCTTTTTAATGTTGGCACTTTGACCTGCGGCAGTGTGTCGGTTCAGGCAGAGTAAAGCGAACATGAAGCGTCACACCTCCTTCTTTCTGCCCCGCTGAGCACAACCAAACTGTTGTTTACAACTCCATCTGTGTGTGTGTTTGTGACTGCGTGTCAAGTCTGAAGAAAGTCACACCAAACAGAACTAAGCACGACGCTGCGACCAAAGTAGAACATTATGGTGGTGACAAGAGTGTTGGAAGGAAGATGAGTCAGAAGCATGAGGACAAGAGCTGCTCGAGTCCAGTCAGGGTTATTAATGGAGTTCTTAATCGCTAGACACAGACTACACAGCTTTTTACAGAAACATGTCAATGATTAAAAGAGCACAAGGATGGAGCTGCCATGTAGTGATTTACTGGCACAGACGTTCACAAGTCTTTCTTGGCACACAGGATAGGAGTTAACACATTGAGTTTCTCATAACCTTGTATGTCATGCTGTGGGATGTGTTGTAGATGAGATCCAGAGGTTCATGGAGGAGGTGAAGAAGTTGGGTTACCATGACAAACCGCCCTATGAGAAGCTACGCTCCATCCTGCAGACCGGACTCAAAGCAATCCAGGCCAAAGACGACGGGAAGCTGGAGTTTGGCGCTGTTAACGGAACCACGTCCCCTCCTGCACAGGTTAGTTATGGCTGCTATGTTTGAGAACAGACACATGGTTTCACATTCATTTCCTCCCTCCATTTGCAAAGATCTCTTAATTTTATGTGAGAGAGAATGGTTGTGAGTGTGTCAGTCTCTGAGTCTTACCACTTTTATTAACTGCCACTTGTTCAAGATGTACCAAGCACCAGGCCTCCGTGACCCATAACAAAATGAATAGGAGAAAGTGGTTATGGTTCTTACTACTTTGATGCAGCCAGATTGGCCAAATATATACTGACCCAAAAATATAAATACTTAGCAAATTATAACATTTATTTCAACTCTTCCATGGTAAATTCATTGTGCATATGAATTGTTTTCGTATAGTGGGCAGTTCTGTTCAACTTTTAGTGTGCTTGCTTTCACACAATTGGAACTGTTACCCTTAATACGTTTCCAGGGTTTTTATTGCACTTCCAGCATGATCACTCTTAATTCCTGCTTCATCTCCCTGTTTCCTCCTCTTGTTGGCTCTAGTCTGTCTCTCCCCTGCGCTCTCTGTCTCTCTCTCTCTGTCTCTCTCTGTCTATGTCTCTCTCTCTCTCTCTGTGCATATGGAAGATACCACTGGGGACATGGCGTTGCCAGCCGAAGGGTTACCAGGCCCCGGCGCTGGTTATTGTATGCAATTATCCCGCCAATCTGTTCACCTCAGCGGGCGCTGCATAGTGATCATGAGGTAGCAATTGTCAAAATGGAGACAAAAATGGAAAGGGGGGCAGGGGGTGAGAGATAGTTGAAGCTGAGAGCAGAGGTTCATTATGGAGGCCCGGGAAGGAGGAAGGGCGGGCACAGGAGGTGATTGCCTTTGTTAAAGTGTATGACTCTCTCAGTGGCTACCTTTTCATGCTCAGACTGCTATAATTCATACAGAAATAATGCTCAATGAAATCAGTTTTATTCATGATAGCTGCAGACTTAAAGAAACCATCTGCCACATTAAGAAGTGAAAGAAAGAGAATCAGGAATGTTGCATTTTGGGCGTCTTATGGTCACTTCAAGTCTCATCAGAAGTTTGAATGTAGTAATGTTTCATTGTGGTTTATGAGATGAGCCTGTTATCTCATCAAATGTTGCATCAAATACTAAGCCTAAAAAAAGACTATATAACATTCAATTTATGGACAGCATGACCCAAAACTGTTTTTATTGTTCTCCTTCCAGAAGGCAACAAAACGTAAGAAAATTGTGGAAAATGAAGATGAAGGCGAAGGAGAGACTGAGGGAAGTCCCGTCAAGAAAAAGAGAGTCACCAAGAAGAAAGGTTGTTTTTCGTTAGGATGGGAAAGTAATAATAAATGTGCTTGTGTAATATAGTCAAAACCCAAACTATTTTTTTCTACAGAAGTTAATGGTGTCAAAAAGAGTCCTGCAAAAAGTCCTAAAGCAAAGAAGACTGCCATAAAATGCAGTGAGATGGCAACCCAGACGTCACCGGGACTCGCTAAAAAACCCAGAGGCAGACCCAAGAAAAGCACTGCTTAAGACTGTTTTTCTGTGCGCACTGCTGCATTTGTACTACTGCCTCTGCTTCTTATGAAAACATTTTAAAGAATATTGTTTAATATGGTTTTCTTTGGGACCCAGTCCAATGCTTTTGTTTAGTTGTAATAAAGGAGAATTTAAATTGTGACTTATGGTTTTTATTAAGAAGTAACTAGTGATAATGAGCGTGCTAGCATCTGATTTGAAAAGACTGAAATGCAAACACTTTTTAATATGTAAATACTAAAACTACAACTGCCATTTAATAATGTGACCCTTGCGAGTGCATTTTCCCTTTTTTATTGCCAGAGTAAAATGAAGACTAAATTGAAAATTATGAAAATGCATATCACATCTTATTCTATTGCCTAAAAGTTTAAACTCAAAAAAGCTTTGACATGCACCTTGATCATTTCATAGTCATGATTCTATTTGACGGCAGTAATATGTGGAGTTGTTCCCTCTTGTCCATCTCTGTCCCATTCTCACAGTATGACAGAGACTTTCCAAACAGTTGTGAATCTTCTGTCATTTGTTTGAGGCTTGTTTCTGAAATGCCAGCTGAACAGGACAACATTTCACACATGAAAAACCTCTGACGAGCTGTCCATTTCCTGTCCATCCAGCCCATTCCCTGATGGGCCCCAGCACCCTCCTTGTTAACTCCCAACGGGCCCTTCCAAACAGCCTTCTCCCCTCCCCCTGGAGCAAGACATTTCCACTCAGGCCCTTAGAGGGACCATGTGGACTTGCCATTGATTGTTCCATCTTCAGGAGTAAAGAGCCCCCCTGCCTGGCTTTACCCCCCTCCCACTCTTGGATACTGACCTTGGGGGCGACACAGCCATAGTCCCACAGTAGGGGGCAGTAGTACATAATGATAGCAAATGGATGGAGGTGTGTAGGGGGGCAGACAGAAGGGGGTAAAGGGACAGCACTTAAACACAACACTGCATGTTCTTGTAGAGAGATGTACACAGTCTCACCCCAGATGATTTTTTTTTCATTTTACGTGAATCTGTTTTTCACTGACCATCCTGGCACACTATTGTCGCCCAAGTGTTTGCAGCGCTAGGGCCCTGAGTTGGCGGGGCATGAAACCTCCCCAGCGGTGGCCTAAACACTGCACTCATGATACGAATGCCAAACCTCCCCCTGGGCAGAGCGCCAATAACTCAATAACACTTTCCCCGGTCAGTGGGTTTCCTGTGTTTGTGACAATTGTGACTATTTTGGAGAGGTGGAAGGTGGTCCTAAGTGTTCAAACTTACAACTTGTCCAAAAGTTCAGACTGGAAGGTAACGTGGTTTTTGTATGGGGCAATTCAGATCTTGCACTTCAAGTGTCTTTTTGTGTCCAGCTTGACAGTCATCCTGTGTGTGGATGGGTTGGATCTCACTTTCTTTCTTGATTTGCAAAACTCCAAGTGTTCCCAGCCATTTTCTAAAGGGTTACTCCCTCTGCTATTCATATTGAAAGAATTAGTTAACTTTCTTCTGTTTTATCAGAATGTGTGTAGTGTTTAAAGCTTCAACTAAATGAGAGGCATTCATTTTCAGTAATTGTAAAGCCACACAGACAGAAGTCCTAAGTAGTTGCATATTCTGAAAGGTATGCAAAAAAAAAAAAAAAATCATGTTATGAATATTCACCAAACCAGATTTACTTTTTAAATGCGTTCAATATCATATTCATATATCACCAATTACCCAATAAACGTTTTGGATAGCTCAAATTTTGTATATCATGTTAATGGACCCTTTAAAAAAATATTTTCACTTTGATTACGTTCCTCAGTCCTTTCCAGCCATAAACAACTCACAACTGTGAAATGTACTTGCCCCATGCCCAGTTCCTATAGTGGCCTTTTGGAAAAAAAACATAAAAGGTCCACTAATATTAAGATTCTTCCATCCACACTTCTTCACCCTTAGGCCTATCAGCATTTTAAAAAGTTCTTTTCTCTATCAATAAGTTTGGAGGATCTCCACCTGATACAGAAAGTGGAGGCGTTCAGGAGACGCCAGTCTTTGGAAACTTTCACAATGCTGCAGTGTGTTGTCACGTTAGCGCTGATGTAGCCTGAACATCTGCTGGCTTGTGTTCGTCTCTGAACCGAGCAGCCGTCCGACTGGTTCTCATTTCTCCTTTTGTTTGTTCTCCACTTGTTTCTGTGTGTATGCATGGGATATGTGGGTGTACAGAGAATCCTAATTGTGCCCAAATGTTTCTACTGTGTCACTGCTGTAGGATCTACTGCTGAGGGTTCGTGTTTTAGCACCACAAACACAAACTAATGTCGCTCTGTTATAGTAAATAAAAAAAAATATATATATATAAACACTTTTGAATGCCTACCTTTTTCGGGCATATCTAAGACAAAGAAGTCAAACATATTAGATTGGCAAGTGTTAATATGAGTAAACATTAAGTATATAAAATCTTGAGCTGTGAAAAAACGTTTCCTTTATCTGTATAATGCTAAAGCCTGGCTGTGTAAGCATAAGCATTTAATGAAAAATAGCTGTAGTTATGAGGATTGGGAGGAAGTAAAATATAACAGAAAGTTAAGGAACAGTGATGTAGGATACTCTGTATGTGCTGCCATAAAAGTAGAGTAGAAGTTTTTCCCCATAAAAAATTACATACAGTACATCTTATCACTTTCACAGCCATGGATTCGATAAATGTGCTATGTCGGGAGTATCTTTCTAAAATCTTTCTGAATAGGTCCACTAGTTTTAAAACTTTCTTTCTTGCGTTATCTTTAATTTAAAACTCTTTCTGAATACGGCCATGACAAAGTTTTACATTTCTCTGCAGAAAAGCATGTGACTATATACGACTGTGTGTTTGACTCAGTCCCATTGTCAGATTTAGTTTTGTTACACGTTTATCAGGAAAAAGGTAAGCTGTTTTTTTATTCCATTGTGTTTTAATGTAGATCATTTGAACTACTTTGTCTTGCAGTTGGGAATAATGTGCTGTGTCAGAGGCCTCCCGTGTCTTCACTCAACTTTCTGTGGCTCTTCAATTGTCACAGCTTCGACAATCAATCTGTATTTCACCCTCCAACCTCTGCTGCAACTAAGTAAAACTCTTTTTTTTTTTTGCATTTGCACCCACTTTCCAACCAAAAAAGTACAATCCAAACTGTTCAACAATCATCCACACCTACCTCCTTCCCCAAACTCCGAGATGAAAAGATGAGATGGAAATTTCACTCCGTTTGTGCTGTAATTTACTTTCCCCTCCTGCTTTCTGTCGTCCAAAGCAGGCCTTCTCTCCTGGAAGACAAAAAAAAATCTGCACACTGATTCCAGGTGTGGTGGGTGTGGGCGGGGGGAATGTGTGGGCGAAGTTACGGTACATTTGCCATTCTAGTTGTGTGTAAATATTAGAAAGCAGCAGGTTCCTGGAGTGAGGAGAAGCCAGCCAAAGCGCCGGCACTAAGACACGCGTCCTTATCGGTATTGTGTTCAGACTGCGGCGTTCTCCTGCTGTTTGTAATCTGCAGCCGCCGCTGTGAGCAAAACTGGACAGGCATTTATTGTCCCAGCAGGAGGACGCTTGACAAGAGAATGTTAAACACTCCGCTACCTGCAATTTCCAAAAGGCGATACCAGACATGATAAAATGTACACACACATTTAATTTCATGTTTTTTTGTTTGTTTGTTTGGCGATGATCAGGGAGAAACAGCAGTGGAGAATTGGAGACTCACGGAGAAGAGCGAAGAGGTTTAAAGTCGTAGCCGTAGCTGATTGTTCAGGTTTTGTGAATAAAGGTTGTTTGGAGGCTTTCCCCAGACTTTAACATAACTAGACTGGATATACTGTAATGTGAATAAGAATGGTGGTAGAGTTTGTTGTCTTTTAGCTCAAAATGTAACCAGTCCTCACCTGCACAAGCCTTACTAACAGTGTGTTTGAACATTATGGGAAGGATTGGTTCCAGTTAGACTGCACCGTGCCTACTCTTAACCCTTGTGCACATTTCCACTGCTCCACTAATTGCATTGGGATGATACAGGAAATAGCAAAAACAGCAGATTAAGAGCTGAAGTATGTAACAGGAAAGTCTTGTCAAACAAAACTTTTACCACACTTTTCTACCACACTGTACCATCTAGATTAGGTGTTTACAAAGTGCAGATATTTTTAAATGAATAGCTGGTCGGTGAGTGGATTTATCATCTGTGAGTAACTGCAGTTTAATCCACAAACTGTTGTTGCATTGTACGTAAAACACCCTCCTAACAGTCAGTACTAACCAAATCACAGCTGGTTGGGACTTGGACGCTTTGAATGGAGCAGTACAAGATGGATTTTCATGATTTTCAACTAGAAGCATCTTTTTGCCAGTCATAATGTCTTTTAATGTCATTTTTTTGTCACTTTGTTATGTTGGGACTAATGTTTTCATTTTTTTTAACATAATTGTTGTGTTTAGTATAAATTGCTATTTGTTTGACTAAGATTTGAATGTTGTAGTAATTTCTTAATGTTTCTTAAACTTTTTGATCAACACTGATATAAACGTATTTGTTGATACTATACTCTTAACTGATGTTGACACTGGTTTAGTCTCATGCTGTCTGGGCAAACACTTTCACCCCGAGGCTTCATAATGACACTCAAACTTCCCCCTCGCCCCTAACCTACCTCACACCCTCATAACCCCACACCCACGCTGAAGCCCACTCCCACACTCCCTAGTGCTGTCCTGTGTGGAAGTGTTCACACTGGCAGCGGGGACATTGATTTGTTTTGATTTGACTGTGCAGTTACAGTGTGTGTGCGGCTCAGCGCTGGCTCTAAATTGGGTCACAGCGACTAATGGATGCCATGCTGGTAGTGCCATTAAGAGGAAATAAACCTTTGTGGACATATTTATTAAGCAATCTGCACCTCAGGCCATGGGACATCAATCAGAGGCTAATCAGAGCTCGCAGACTGCCCTCACCCACTTCTGACTATAATCCCACTCTATATGATGACTGATGGTAATGTAATAATATGCTTTCAACACTTTATTCATAGAGTCTATAAACTAACATGGGGATATCAGTGGGATTGTCAGTCTAGTCATTAAGCCTGAGCTTTAGTAGAAATAGACACTACACAATATTAAAACCAGTCATTCTTGAAGCACTTTTGGCTGTTTTAGTGTGATTTCCATTTTATAAAACCTATGAGCCATTTTACTCCTTTGTTTACATGGGAAGGGCGTTTTTGATTGATCTCAGCTCACAGAAGAAGGAGTAAATACTTTTAAAATGATATGACAGCTGGCTGAGGTTCATTTAAAAGCAAGAAGAGACTTGGGTTTGATTTTAAGAAAAGATCACTAAAAGAGAGGCTTTTGGATGAAAATGATTTATATTCTACTTTTAACATAGACATGTGTTAGTTTTCAATGTGCATAAAATACAATGTTTGGTAACTAAACAAACTAATTCAGCAGCCATCATTACAGAACCAAAATATATTTTTCTAGCCCTAACCTCAACCTTTCCTAAAAGTAACCAGATTAGTTCCTACACCTTTGTTGTAACCTACTCAATAAACCTACTCTCATATAGTAAGAATCTGAATTTGAGACAGATTGCTAAGGTTCTCAGGCTTCTTCCTTTCTCTTTATCTATCCTTTTCTGACTCTCTGATATTGTGGGGTGGGGTCAGTCCTGAGGGAGGCTGGATGTCTGGTGGTGGCGACAGGGTCCGGCTGCTAGACTGGCCTCAGGCAGCTCTCTCTTTGACCAGGGCTGGGGCGCTGTAGCCGGGAGGAGGCTGGCTTCTTGAAGGGGGTGGAGGTGCTTGTCTGTAGTCCATAGGGAAGTCATGCTCATTCAACGAACACTGAGGGCTGGTGGGGTGCCCCGGGCAATGTCCCACACAGGGGCCACAGAACAATGTTGTGGTGGAAGTCTCCAGGTTAAGAAACATCACAGTTGCGGTCAGCTGCACAAAGGATCCTCTATGGTTTCCTCTTGTCCTGTGCTTTGTAAGATGGGTTTCCTTCTGGTTTTACCTTTAATTAAAACGAATCACTTAAAGATTTCAGTAGCAGTATTATTTTATAGGACTATTTCTTCTTGAACAAAAGTTTGGCCCCAGGTCTTCTTGGACACATGGACCCTAAAGACACTTTCACTTAATAAGTTCATAAAAGGGGCTTTATGTGTGGTCCCATTTGGCACTTTACCTGTTCATTTCACTTACTCTTGTTTGTGGTGTTTTCAGACGTCAGTTTCATGACTGTACTGCAGGGGTGTCAAACTCAAAACAGTAAAGAGGTGAGGGGCCATGATAGTTAATAAGAATCCTTTCAGGGGCCGAAGATGGTGGCACTTGGGAAGCTTTTATTAAATTTTGAATGTGAGGTTTCATCTTCATTTAAGTTAGTTATCTTTAACTATTATTTTCCTCCTTTTGTGGGAACTGATTTTAGTTGGATTTGAACTGGTTCTAGTTGGATTTGAATATCAAATAAAACCGGTGCAAATCCAACTAAAACCTGTTCAAATCCATCAAAATCTGCAAAAACTGTTTTAAGATTTTCATAAACAAAGTAATCTAAATCAAATCCAATTAAAACGTGTTCAAATACAATTAGAACCTAGTGCCAAACATATCACCTACTGAATGCAGTGGAGGGCCACACAAAACGTGGCCTTGAGTTTGACACGTGTGCTGTACAGAATACACCTGTTTTCAATGTTTCCATCTTGTGTTATTATTGTATTGTGATGTGTATTGTAAGATGAATGCAGTATTTTTTTTTCTTCCTAAAGGGCTCAGTCATCATCAGAATAGGCTGAGATGGTTTAGTCTAAAAATATATGTATGTAGAAGTTTGTAGGTTAACTACTGTACATATGCAATTATTAAAAACCGTCTCCATTTGCATGTGAACTGAAATGAGTGGAAGTTAAGTAACCTATGGAAGATGTTTCTCCATTGGGAATACACATATTTTAATTATCACATTGCCCTATGAAACACTTTTTGTTGCACAGATCAGTACTGTGTTAAGTGTTGTTTAAAGAGACCATCAAAGAGAATGTTATGTGATTTTTGGCTTTTTGCATTAGCACGAGGGGCACCGGGAGGCGAAGTTTGAAGTCTGCACATGAAGCTGTTACAGCAGAGTGTGCGTGTACTGCTCTCTGCCCTCGATGCCGGCTCTCGCACACTTCATCCCACTTTCCATTTAAACTGGTAGCTACACACTGTGATGCCACTGATAGGCGGTAATTAAATGAGCGAGGCTGGTTCTTTGCCCTGTAAAGCAGCTCTCCTGGGTCCGATACTACATGGAAATTCAGCTCTGAGGATCCACTTTCAGATGTCTGCCTGGAAAACACGCCTCGCTCTCAGCCCTCACTGCGTGTATGTGTGTGTACAAGCAAGCTCCGGATTTGGGGAATACACTTAATGAATCTTTTAACCTCAATATTTTCTCCGGCAAATGTATGCATATCATGATCAGTGTCTGATACAGGGCCTGAGTTTCATGGTTTATTTATTGGGTGAAAAAAATTGCAGGGATTCTTTTGGGAATTTATCATGGCATTCAAAAATGTCTTCTGGTTCAGAAATAAGTTAGCTCGACTTTTTAGATTATTTCAGTTGACATACTTTTAAAAGGTAGGAGGTTGTGTGAGCGGCATTAGAATATTTACGTTTACACTATTTAATACTCATCAATGAATGAATACATTTATGTAAAAAATGTGGATATAAAGAAGTTGCAGGAGAAGGGTAAGTCAGTTAAAGTTTTTGACCTGAAATTGAGCCTGCAGGAAAAAAAATGTTTTCAAAGTTTTCAAAAATGTCTAACAGTGAAAAAGTTTTTAAGTGGATATCTGGAGATTACAAATAAAGTATCTCATTACTGTGATTAACAATGCAAGCAACAGTCTTTTCTTGGGCTGTCACACCATTTAGAAAATTGAAATTGATCATTTGAAGTATACAAAATTATACCCAGCATCATCTGCTGTAACAATTTCAAATCTATATTTGAAGTATTCATCAGTATCCACTTAAATCCTCCATATTATGACATTTCAACATTATAACAACGCTGAAAATATGCACAAATCTCTAACCATTAAACTCAACACACAGTTGAGGCAGGTGGGCTATATATTTTAAAGAATCTCGAACGATATAGAAGGACACTTTGGGAATATTTGGACTATTCTTATAAGAATATTTCAGCCATGTTTTCCAAAAGTCATAAAAATCTGTATCATTCATCTTCCACCAGCTGTTCCCTGCTCTGCCCCAGAAACTACCAGTCTTTATGCATCGCCTTCAAACACTCTCCTTTCCCATTGTGGAAGGATACCGAGTTGAAATGGATTGAAGGGGGGCAAGTCATTCCCCCTTAAAGGCTCAGGTTTCTGTCCTACAACTCCTTTTTCTCTTCCCTGCCCCAACTCTGGAACCTGGCCTTACCCCGTTTTGCCCTCCCCTTGCCCCCTCCTTGGCCTCTCTCACCATTATGTCCTCCTCTCACTCACCCTGCCCTCCAGATTGGCTTTGCACAGGAATGGCAGCAAAGAGAGAGTGGCAGAAAGAGGATGTGACTGGCCCCCTTCCATCTGTCGCAACTCCAGGATCAAATAATAGGATTCTGTGTGAGAATGGAAGATAATTGCAGTCTGTATTCTGCTCCCTAAGTGTATGATATTAACCCCATGCTCCCCATAGCCCCGCAGTAAGAGGCAGATGGTTCTGTGTTTTGATATCTGAGCCAGGGAAAGAGAGGTCAAAGATCAAGTTGAAGTTCAAATCTAAAGGAGTGCTGTTTCTCTCCATCCTTTAACCCGTGCCACCCCCTCCTCTTTTCGGTTTTCTCCCACACTGTTGAGAATATGGATGTCATTCAAAGAAGGACATCCTTGGCTTAAACTGACCTCTGAACTCTGGGTGCATGTGAGAGGCAGGTAGCCTTAGCCCAGCACTAACCTACTTACATACCCGGCGAGACGCATGCAAAGGTGTGAGGGGTTTGGGGCAAAGGTGGGACTGGGGCCCAGTGAGTGGGGTCTGGATTAGGCAATAGATTCAATCGCTGGGCTGCATGGTGTAGCATAGGTCAGCATAGCTCAGAAGGGTTAGGGAAAGAGCCATTCAAATAGATACACACTTTTTACAATTTCTCTATTACTGTCGGAAAGCGAGGTTCGAGGGCATGATGGCGTGATGTATTGAAATGGTGCAGGTGAAAGTCGCCCGAGAGACAAAGATCTTTTCTTTTTTCATTCGATTCTACGGTGTATATATGTCACTGTTAAGGGCAGCTGTGAGAAACAAATATAAATATGTCACTGGTCATAAGAAAACATTTTATTTTTATGACTTGACTTTCCCTGTGTTCTGTTTCCAGGGGTTGAAGTCCATTTACAATTCAAGAATCCAACATCTGAACATCACTGATCAAGACCATTACATGTAAAAGTTGATGGAGAGGGAAGCAGCTGTGTGCACATTTAAAGGTTTGCATTGCTTGTCATTATAATACACAATTTTTCAAAGTTAAAGGTGAATTCTTAATACAGTTAAACAAAAAGCTTACAGCTGCCCAGAGCAGACGGACAGAGTGCTGCATTCATGGCTCTTTTTGAACACACAATTATTCATGGAGCTATTTAGTAACTATTTTTATTTTGTATAGATTATTATTAGAATTTTTTTCAAGATTTGACTTTTTCCCACTGGGTTTCTTCATAGACATAAGCATGTCCCTACAGGGCTACCATAGGTGCTCACAGGCTCTAAAAAGGAAGAACATGGGTAAAGAATTGCACTCTGCAGTGTGCACTAGATGCACCAAAACAACACACAACACATCTTAGACAAAAATCTTAGACTTGAATGGACTGTATACGATTTTTCTATTTGTATAATGTATTCCCATTTTTTGTTTGATTAGATGAAAACTATACAATAAACGAAATGTGAAAGTAAATTAGAAATAGGTCTAAAACAAATATAATGTGGCCTGACTAGATCAATAAATCACAGACTGTGTTTAATAATATAACAGCCATTTTGCAAAGGGAAATGCCTTTTAGTCAGTGTCTTGGGACTCATGTAACTGAACCCCTTCACTATGATGCATGGGAAAGATGTAGAGTAATATGAACTACAAGTGCTTGTTCATTGTGGGATTATCACTCATCAGCACATTTAACATTCACCCTTTACTCTCTGGCTCGGGCTGTCAGAGGACAGGAAACAGCAGGCCTCTCTCCAGCTAACCTGCTCTTCTCTGCTGCTCCAGACAGCAGATAAGGAGGAAGATGGATTAGAATAATGGTTCATAGAGAAAGCGAGCCGTCTCATCAGCCAAATTCACAGCATGGGGTTGAAACAGAGGAAAGCGTGCCATCCTCGCTAATTAGACTCAAACGATTTGTCCATATTTAGTCCTTGTGTTCGTTTTTGTATTGTGAGTGACTATTTTTGTGTTTGTATTGACTGAGGTTTGAACCCAGGTAATGAAAGGTTTGTCATGTTACATTCTTTATTAAAGAGAGACATGTAATCCAAAATAGATCAAAGACCAGGGACAACATGACTGCATTGTCAGTTCCAGTGTTTATCCAATGACTAATATTGGGGTAGTGCCTATTTTATTTTAAACATTCTTATGTTCAACTGCATGTTGACTTAAGGTTTAAGTGAGGTGAGGTTATAAGGGATTTATGGTACACCATGTCTGGATTGTTCCAAGTCAAGCACACTCTTTGGAAACTGCATTGAGAAAAGAAAAAAAAAAAAAAACACTTTATAATAACAACACAATTTTAAGCAGAGTATTAATAATATATAATTAACAAGGAATTAATGAATAAAACATTTATAGATTTTGAAATAGCATTTACATATATGATTTGCATATTATTATTATTCAAGGCTTAAACATTAATAACAGTCTTCATAAGTCAATGGTGATCATTAATGGAGGAGTAATGCTTTGTAAATTATGATAGTTTTTAGTCAAAGTGTTCAAAGAAATTCTACCATTTTTGGTTCTGTCAAAAAAACTTGACATAATACTAAATGTTGAGTTTATTTGGCCTTTTTAAACTCCAGATAGAACAGACTGAGATGAGGTAAGATCAGAAAGAACTTAATTAGAGCTTTTAGGAACACCTAAAAAAAACATTAAAAAAATGTTACGTTAAATGTCCTTGAAGTGTTTTTAATTCACTTCCCATTGAATGCACTATTTTAAGATAAATGCATCACTGATAAAGTTTAAATCACTATCATTTTTTGGAGCCTGGACACTTTCATTAGACTTGGACGCCAACACAGTGCCAACATAGAGCCGCAGTGAAACAGCTTTCCTGGATATCAAAGCCACTATTCCCCAGTGGCCAATGGTTGCAGTGGAGTTTGGGGGTTTTGGAAGCACAAATGCCATAAATAAGAATCTTTGTTTCTTTTTCCTGTGATCTTGTCCTCCTCTTCACTTCCTCCTCCTTCTTTCATCGCTCTCCAAGCCAGAAGTTAATATACAGACTTTAGTGACGATTCTTCACTGTCACTTTGCTCCTGGTTTCTACTCGGTCTAGACGGAAAGGGGTAAGTAAGGTAAGTTATTCAAGTCTATTCTAAGTCTTTTACATCTATGATAATCAGTGGCTACATTGTTGTGTATGTCCAATCTCTGTCACCTGCCTAAAACAACTGCATGAGACTCTTTTGACCTTGTGCTTATACTCATACAAGATCCAATGTGTGATATTTCATGGCAAAAATTTTTTTTAACCATTTCAAACTTGTTAAATTGCACTAGCTTTGGTTTGACTTTTTTAAAGCACCTGGAAGAAGGACATTTCCTGATGGTCTATATAACATCATCTTGACCACAAGGGGCTCGTAGTCAACTGATTACGGCTGTGGCTACTGTAATGTTACTCTAGAAGCTCATTTTACAGTTTTATTACAGAAAATGAACAAATTGAATTGGCTTGGAGTCAGATTTGTTTTTATTCAAATAGAATCACTATAAACAACAGTAATTTCTTCTTCTGTGACCTTTGACATTTATTTTGATACTGACTTAGCTTTTCATGATTAATAAAGTTAAAGATAGTTGTATGTTGCAGGTTTGCAACAGGGCAGTGTCACCTAAAAAGCACGATCCATATCTTAATGGCTCTACATTAAACCCAGTCCTCATTCCCAACATATCCCAGTTTAGACCTTAATAGCGCACACCTCCAGCCCTTTGAGCTCTCCGCAGAATGAACTGCAGCTCATCATTTAGACAGAGAGCACAGATTTAATGTTGTCCTCGACAAGAAAATAAGAAGGTGCAGGTTAATATCCCCCTCACAAACACACACACAAAACAGCCAACATACAAACTCACCTTCTCACACCCCTTCGGTCATATCAGCAATCTAAAATTTCACTTACATTCCAATTTAATACAACCTATCATCACCAAGCGCCTTTATCTGCAATGATATATGCTTACAGACAGAGAGAGGGACGACCACGCTGAACCTATTTGTGTTTATGGCTTTGTGGGGAAAGAGATAAATGACCTCCTGTTTTTATTTGGTTTTAATGAAGTAGGGACCGAGGGACTCCCCAGCATCCCCTTCGCTCTCTCCCTGCCTGTCCTCTTCCTCCCTTCCGCCGCTCCAGCCCTCCTCCCACTGCCAGCGTTTCCTTGTTTGTGACCTAGATGCAGGACGGCTGACAAAGGACACAGGTTGGGAGAGAAACTCACCTTTGTCTCAAGGTGCCAAGATGAGTGGACGACGTGGAAACTTGTTAACTCGCCGTAAGGTCTCAAGGCTGTGCACACGCTAAAAAGAGGTCCCGTGGGTGCTGGGGGGTGCACAGGGTTGGGACAAAAACATTATGTTTGGCCGCCGCATGTTCGCCATACCAACCGGCCATACTGGCTCGTTGTTAATTGGACGCTCGGGCCCCCAATTAAGGCCACAGGCTCAAAAAGGCGACAGGGGAAAAAAACAACACACACATCTGCACACAAACAACGCACACACACGTTCCCCCTTCCCTTCTGTACTTTCCTTGGGACTTCATTAAGAGCATGGTGAAGGGCCTCCTACGGGAAAAGCGACACGGGCGCGCACAAACACACGTGTTCAAGAGGGCGTCAACAACACACACTGACAAATGTTTCCATGTACACACACTTCAGAGCAGCTAGAGGCCTGCCTGCTGGTCCACGCACACACACTTCTCCAACCACCTATTACTATTAGTGTGTTTTAATTCTGTCAATATTCTCTTCCACCTGTTTTTTTTTTTCTTTTTTCTTCCTTACTTTTTCTCATTATGAGGGACAGAAGTTTAAATGACCTCGAACACAAAAGTATGCATCAATCATAATCAACCAAACTGAACATAAATTATACCTAAAAGACCATTTCTAAACATGTGTAACACTATTACAAATGGGGCATAAGAGTTTTTTCTTCAATCATTTCTATAATTAAAAGCATTTAGTTTCAATTTGAACTTTTTTTTTTTTGTATAATCGAGGTCACATGCCCTCAGATTCAGATAACGCTTAAAATGTATTTTCTTATGTAAAATACTGTTTTGTACATTCTGTATAGAGAAAACAAAACAGTATCTTATTTTATTTTTAAAGTCTTGTTCCTGCAGTGCAACAAGGGTTCGATGAATGAGATGGAAAAAGAGGAGAAATGTTAATATTTAAAAAGGTCGAGTGTCTCCAGGAGCATTTCTGTGTCTCAGAGTTATAGTCCTGTGGGACAGCAGAGCCATCACTCTGCCACTTTTGGACCGTATGGAAATGAAGTGACAAGTCTGATGGGTAAACAGCAAACAGAGGGACGCCGGCTGTGTTATTGTCATCTGATCATGCAACAGTTTCACGGCTCACAGTCTTTGTTCCTTCATTAACTTTTAATGATGGCTTATGAATTTCATAGTAGTGCTCTTTGAATCAGACTGTTTATCTGACTGGCTGGCGAGGTCTCAGAGGGTTAAATGATGAAGTCAACCACAAAGAGTCGCGAGCACCATAACATGACAACAGTCAGCTGGTAGCGAATGCCAGATCAAAACCAGCGCAAGAGTCTCAAAGGTCATCAAAAAGGATTTATTGAACAGATAATGCCACAAATGCCTTTATATTTGCAACATTTTTTCCAAGCGCAACTGTGTCCCTCCAGAATAGAATCTGAAAAAAATGACATGGTCGAGCTCACTGCTTTCTCAGTTACTCCAAAAATATGCTCATTTTAAAGAGGAAAAGCATTCTGTTTAGTTCAACAAAATAAGTTCATCATGCAAATGTTACAAACCTTCATTTATGAATCATTTTGTAATTATCTTTGAGAAGTCTGAAACTTAGTACAAATTAACTAGATGCCATGATGCCTAACCCAGGCCTAATGGCTGTGGTAGCTGAGTATCACTTTCCTTGTTCCTGACCATAGTCATAGTCCAAATTGAAATCTCACAACTACATAAGACATCCTTCATCTGGGTTACACTATATCACTCTCTGTGACAATACCACAGAGCCATGTTTAAGCAATATGCCATAAATCCCATTTATTACACATTAAGCAGTAACCCTGGAACATGTGTTGTGAAACCTGGCCTCTCACCACGTTCCCAGTCCTCAATTAGGAGCACATTATGGCTGTGGTCCCCGGGCCCTGGTCAGACAGGCAGAGTGCTGAACCACACTTCCTTCAGGCGTAGCTGCAGGCCGCTCTTTATCAAGACTGCTTTGCCACTGGGGAACATGGCACATAAAGTGTCATGTCTGTCTGTATTGATCCAATTCTCTGTGTCTCATAATGGTTACTAAGACTTTAGATGGGCCCCTAACAATTTTATTACTAGTTCTATCACAATGTAAAAAAAGAAATATTTGGTAAATTGACATATTTTAATATAAAAAATTTATATACAGTAGGTTTATACATTTTCATGTAACAGCAGGTTTAACATATTTATATTTTAAATATGTTAAACCTGCTGTTACATGACAGTATCTCAACAATGTCTCAGTC
This sequence comes from Rhyacichthys aspro, assembly GCA_036850595.1. Taxonomy (NCBI): domain Eukaryota; kingdom Metazoa; phylum Chordata; class Actinopteri; order Gobiiformes; family Rhyacichthyidae; genus Rhyacichthys; species Rhyacichthys aspro. The sequence continues at coordinate 14,115,773 of CM072169.1, read as the reverse complement.
CATCAGTTCTTCATAAGAGAGGGGTAGTAAAGGGTAGCATTCGACACATATACTGGTTGCATCGTAATAAAGCTGGGTTACTATGGCAAGAATCTGGGTAAAAAAAATTAAAATACACGATTGTCTCAATACATAGGCTTCTCATTAGCGGAAAGGGCCTATTTTCAGCTGAGTGGATGAGGTTGCATCATGCCCAAGATGCTTATGGTGCATGTTCATGTTGGTGCTTGCAGGTAGGTTGGCTGGTCACCCCCCCGTCATGGGTCTGTTGTGATGCAAGCCTGTTTTTCTGTTCAGCGCCACTCTTGCTGATGTAATCTGGTTGGCCGCTGCTTTTATTAGTGCTCTGCTTAATTACATCCTGTGTGTCCATGTGTGGGGGCACAGAGCTCGCGCTGTACTGTGCACTTGGCATTGTTGCTCATAATGGAATCATGTGTTCATGCTCCAAGCCTTAGTATGTATTCTTCCTTTAGTGTGAGTGTGTATAGTAGGTTTGTGTGTCCGAGGTGTCCTTGGAGATCAATCCTCTGCATCTCGTCTTTAATGAAGGCCCCAAAGAGAGAGTGGGAGAGGAGGGAGTGGGGGCCTGGTGCTAGCACCGCTGTCCTGGCCCCTGGGGTCAAGGCGAATGTTTTAATTGGCTCTGAGTAGCCAGTTAATGCTGCTGGCTGCCGTAGCGCTGGCTGAGGCTCGCCACCTCCTGTGGCCACTTTACAATCACTAAACTGACAAGGGTGCGCTGGGCCGTGGCCAGGCAGCGGGAAATCAGTCTGTGCCGACGACCACAGCTTACATACTCACTAAGTGCCCTGATGACACGGAAGCCATTAGTTAGCATGGCAACAGGCTCTTCATCAGTGAGAAGGGGGGTAGCATGCACAGGCATTGTCTGATGGGAAATTTCAACTAGTTCTTAAAGAATGCTGTTTTTGAGTTTGTGTAATTGCAAACTTGTTATAAAGCTGCTTCAACCAAAGCCAGAAAACATGATAAAGGACAAGCACTAAATGATCCTCAGCTGTAAGTTTCCTCAGATTCAAAACACAATACTGGTGTAATAGATTAGGATAAATATGTCTTTCCTCTGTTAAGTGGCCCCACACAGACACTAACTAAGCTTACTTCAACAAAACATAACATAAATTATTGCAATATAATAAGTAAGTGAGACATAATAAGTACAGGAAATGCAGGAGTGAAGTAATCTGCCTGTGTAGTTCGTACTGCATCAACATTTAACTATAGAATTAGGCCGCTTGATAGAAGCTGGAACAAGCTGTTAGATTTACACGTATCTTCCTCCAACAGAGTCAACAACATCTCCATTGGCTTCATTGGAAGGATACGTAAAAAAATTAATCCACACATTGAAATGAAGATGTCAAAATACTCTAAAACTCAGGTATAAATTAAGAATCACACTACCTTGGACACACATCTATTTTCCCTCTGTGTAAAAATACAAAATAATTAAATATAGCCCTGCCTTCTGACATGTAAGAAGGGTGCCATGGGGAGGGGTCTTTCCTTATGATATTTTCAAACACAAAATATGGCATGACTCTGCTCGCTTAACGCGGCCGTTTCATGTTGACAAAGGCCTTCCGCTCTTTCTCTCCAGATATATCAGCGAAAGTGGAACAAGAGAGATGGAGCAAGAGCGAGATGGCGGCATCAAAGGCGGGCTGTCAGCTTGTAGGTATGGGCCTCATCAGGAGACAGATAGTCTTCCTCTCTTTCTTCCATCCTTCCCTTTGTTTTTCAAACAGACGTCTTGAGCCGATGGCAGGGTGTTGTCTAATTAATGACTGGGAGTGTGTGTGTGTGGAGTTGACCTAAAAAAAAAAAAGTTCTCGTCACTCATTGTTGAATGTCACTCTTGTCACGTTATCATATGAAGGTTGTCAGGCTTTTCTCTCTTTTCACTGCGGTAATCCTTAAGAAAGCTAATGATATGTTGTACTTGACCCTGAAGTGCTGCAGAAAAATAGTCTTCATAACTGGCCCTGAGAGTGGAAACAAACACAGTGATATCTGTCAGTCCTGTAGCTGCTCGCTGCTGTCATACCAGCAGGCTGCTCAAGAGATTATTATCCACCATTTAAGGCTACAAATGACAGTACACGAATCCGGTAAAGCACATTATGTTGCTCAGGATACCTACAAATCCTGTCAACTTCAAATTCAGACAGTTTCCACATTTGGGCTTTTTCTGGAGGTGTACATTTAGACCCAGTAAAAGCCAATGAAATAGTGATGGATTTTACAATGACAGTAAGTGACTTGTTGACCCAGTTAACAGTATCATGCCTTGCAAAGTAGTAAACACAATGAATAATGCCAAAATGTGTGATATTGTGTTTTTCTTTAGCCCCACTGGTAAGTGGCATTAAATCTCCAGCAGTTCAAGTTGTTTTGTGCTTAAGAAAACATAAGAACTGGATTCCACTATTATACAGCAGAAACAATATCAGTTGCTGACAAGCTCAAAATTCTTGTGAGGTCTATTAGCAATAGATTATTAGATAGAGTACTAGGTTATTGCTCCATTAGTCAGCTGACATGATGTATTATCTGAGTACTTTAAAGGCTCCTTTAAATAACAATAATGTCATCATAAAAGATCTCTTACAAACCTTCAAAAAACCAGGAATGTTTTGTTTGTTAAAGTCTTTTTTCACTGATCATTCTTACACAATATGCTATGGGTGACAAAAAAGAAGTTCCACTCTGCACATTTAAACCAGTGGATTTGCTCAATCAATTGAAATTTATTTGAAAGTTTGCACATTTAAAGTGCTCTCAGCTGATGAACCTCTGACAAGACAAGACAACTTAATCACCTTGTGTTTATCAAATCAAAAGTAAACATTTCATTTTTTTTATTTATTTATTTTTTAATTTTTGCTCTGGTTTGTTGCTGTAGCCACATTTTGTTTTGATAGCAGACATTAAACTCTGACTGGCTCAACATGCTTTTTTCACACTGGGTCTGTTTGGAACGGTGCTGTTAGTTGTTTTCCTCGCCCTGACCCTGAAATCAATTTTTACTAGAATTGTGCTGCTCAAATAAAGCGGAGCATTATGAGCTGTTGACTTTGCCTCAATAAGATCTTCACTACATAAAATCTACAAACCATGAAGTGTCCACAATCCATACAGCACCCAAAGCAGACTTTTATAACATCACACAACAGCAAGGGCCTTCAATATTTCACTCATTTATTAAGGCGTTAGGGCCTGCAAGTGGAGCTGATGCAGTGTGTCTTGTCAATATTTCATGTTGACAGCAATTTAATATATCACATTCTCTTGGTCTTTCTCTTTGCTTTTTGAGCCAGAGCAGTCATCAGTTTCTGTTTTGATTTCCTTCAGAATATCTTTGTTTGTAATATATTTGCTCTCAGTGTGTCCCAGAGTCAGAGACCAACCTCACAAGTCAGCTTTCTACCAATTACATACAATACAATAATGTATAGCCACACATTCGTAAAGCAATTTTGATGAGAGGGAACTTATAAAAGGCGGAAAGAGCCTAACATCTTACAAACAAATACACCATTTCTTTTAGCATAACAGCTTAACTTTTATAATCGCTATTTCAGATTTTAAAAATAGATGCGATCAAAGACCACTGTATATGTGAGCCAAGAAGTTGATACAGAGAACGTTTAAAGTCCAATATTACCATCTATGGCAAACTTCAGTCAGTATTAATATTATACAGTCATCTTGGGTGTGCCATTTAATAATAATAATAATAATAATAATAATAACAATAACAATAATAACAATAATAATGACAACTTTATTTTTAAGACAATTCCAACGCTTTTAAAAAGAGGTGAGGAACTTGCACTGCACTGACTAGCACATCACCGTTGGTTAAGGTCAGTTTACAGACCACCATATTAGAGTCTTCATTTATTCAGGTATTTGCCACAGTGAACATGGTATTGTGCAAGGCAACATACAATACTACTGCAAAACTACCACAGTACAAGCATTAGGTGCCCTCTAATTTGAGGCAAAATGCAAGAATTTGTTCCAGCTCAAGTTCTGCTACTGGACAACAGCAGTCGGTCAAGACTTTTTTAGTAAACAAAAGCTCTGGACCCTACAACAGGGCTGACTTTCTGGTTTGATTTGTCAGCCCTGGTGATGTTAGATTACGTTTCATATCATATCATTTATTTACATATTTCTTTCATTTTACACAAGGCTAGTGCATTTCAGACTGTACCAGAGTCAGTCGACTGAGTTCCTGAAAGATTAACGGTATCTTCCGGGCTGAGTTGCTGCCATCTGTACCTCACATCCCTCAAGCTTTATCTCCTCCAACAACACTAAATATAACCACCAACTGTGTCACATTGTAACAAATGTCAATGAATGGACTCAACACACCACATGCTGTATGTTGTCTTACTATTTAGTTCTTTCTTGGAGTATGATTAAAAATACCACTTTACTGACTCCTGTAGACCTAGACAACTTACAGGAGAAGTTTTAGAAAGACCCATCACAATAGGTCTCTGTTATTGCTCTTTATACCCAAACTTTTAGTGATTTTAACAGACAACTTTAAAGAAAATAAATTGGTAACTATCTGTTTTGTTAGTAACTTGACTGTGATCAACTTTAATCCAGTTTTCATTAGAAGAGTTTAATTGCAACTACAACAAAATCCCAATTTTTAATGTTACATGATTATGATTAAACTATGATTCCTTACATATTCTTTGTATACAGAAAAATTAAAACAAAATAAACATAAACATCCAATGACCTTTTTTTCAATAAATGCATTGAAGGAACAATAAGAAAACAATTACTATGTTTTTAATCAGCAGTTTTCTGTTTCTGTTTGTGAAATCAAACACTGTTACAACATATTTCTTTTCAGTGCTTGCACAGAACGTACATATGTATTTTCAGCTTGGAATATACTGCCTTGATGCCTTTAAGTGGCTATAAATAGCTAAATGTCAGTCTGCACACTTTGACTTTCAAGCTCTGAACTGGCAAGTGCTCCATAAAGATGTAAGTACACACACGTAACCCCTGAGTGGCCCCTCCTGCCCCCTACAGAGGGCAGCACTGAGCCAAAACACCTCAGGCTGTGTGTCTGTATCACAGGGGAACAAACAGTGAGAGGAGGGGTCCGGGGCTGAGGGGCTGAGCGGGGGACTGTGGTGACAAAAGTGGCATTTCCAGAGTGCATCAACAGATACTCCCTCGTATCCCCTGCTCGCCTCTCGCGCCCCTCCTCCCCCGCTCCTCCTCAGCCGTAGGCCTCATAAAATTGGACTTATGACTGGGTTTGCAGCATAAATAAGTCCCTTTGATAGTTAGCGGAGGAAGTTATGACCCTCGTGGGTACGGCAAGGGACAGTGGCGGGGCGGCGTGTGGTGGCGGCTCGCCTGGTGCCCGATGGCTGCGATCCTCACGCCGATTCAGGGCACGCTCTCTTCATTACCGCCGGCCACCAGGGACTTGTTTTTTCTGCAAGATTAATGAGTGCCGCGGAAATTCTCCAGCGCATCTCGATAATTAAGTCTTTGTTTATCAAAAAACAAGTTATATTAGGAGCAGGAAATTCGCAGTAATTATTCATAATCCTAACAATTCAAGTGTAGCTACCTCATTTGCCTGTGTAATTCTGCTTTTTAATTTCTTGCATATATTTGCATATTAATTTTGCCCATCGGCTGCTGGGGCTCTGACAGTTTTTTTTTCCCTTTACTTTTTTCCCCTCTCCCCTCACGGCATGATGTTTTTTGCCCGGGTGAGGCTCAGTTGGGTGGCATTTTGGGCTGGGTGTAATGATAAATTATGAATTTTTCTAATTTGGTGCATAATGAAGTAACCCCTTCTCATCTGCTTCCTCTCTCGTCTCACAGATCCCTTCCTCTTTGGCCTCATCACACAGTGCCCCCGCCGCTCAACCCCTGTGACACCCCCTACCCCCACGGCAGTGACACAACCTTCAGCCATGTGGTCATTAGGGACAGAGAAGCCACGTCCCGTTGGTGTCGGAGTGCCACTGAGAGGTGGGCGTCAGAGAGAGAAGTGGAGAGATGGCTTCTTGTCCAAGAACCATGACAACCTGCATTTACCATTTCTTTTTGATCTCTTAATCCTCACTTATCATCCCTTTAGTTCTCTCTTTTTTATCAATTATTCTTTTTAGATTCAAAAACAGACTCAAACTTTTCTTTATGCATTTCCAACTATTACAAAAAATAGCAGTGTGTTTCATGGTTTTATTAAACACTCAAGGTTATTTTGCTATAGGCTTTTACAATACAAAACCACTAATGCTATCCAATGACACTGATAAAACTGTACTCATACATTTACTTCACAGAATTCATCAGATATACTACTTCTCTTAACCCTTTCCTATCTTTTTTTTTTTTTTTTTTGATGACTTCTTGATGCCTATTTCTTTACAGTGTTGCACAAATGATATAGTTTTCGCCAGAGTTTCATCCGATGTGTTTGTCCAGCATTTACGGTGCGCTCGTGTGTCTAAGATCGAGCACAAATCAACTTGTCCTTGATGAACACATCTTCACAGTGCACTGACATATGTTTAAGTGGTGGGAGTGCGGCGTTTGTTAAGTGCTAAGCGTTACACAACGTTGACTGCTGCTGTCATAAGGAAATGAATATTGATGATCTCAGGCCCCGTGATGCATGCTGGGTGACATGTTTAAGAATACAGCCCTGCAGCCATTTAGACTACATGCACTCTCACGCACACAAACATACAAAGTGACACCAAGCAGCATTAAATATGGAGAAGCCTTTAACCTGCTCTGGTGATAAATACAGCAACTAATGCCACTAATGCAACAGCTCACCTCAATAATTTAAGGAGTTTGAGTAAATTTGCTGAATGTAGGCAAACTAAGACGAAAAATGTTATATGGTTATATGACATCTGGATGAGTGGACAAATCAGCAGTTTTCTATAACGTCACATTGGCTAAGGTGGCTGACCATTAGCAACAGTGCACCTTACACCATACGCTACCATTATTGGTGGTGACAGGTCATGGGTGTTTTGGGGCTAAAGAATGAGCTACAAAATTACAAATTTCATGCTCCTTCTCTTTTCTCTTTTCTCTGTTTTTGTTTTCCTTTTTTGTGCTGTTTTGCTGTGTAAAAAAAGACATTCAGCGCTAAATATGCACCCTCTCAGTTTTATCGATAGCCATTACTTCCTTATTGACAAACTGTGTCGACCAATGGGAGCGCTCCTTCAGTCGAGCACATGATTGGCTATCCTTGATCATCCTTGAAAAATCTTAAGCTCTCTTTTTTTCTTTTTTTTTTTCACAGAGGATTCCTATTACAGTATGTTATTAATGCATAAAGCAACAACTCTAACCAAATTTAGATGAATATTCTCAACTTCTTTTCTATAGCCATGAATTCCAAATGTACAAAATGTAAATGGCGGATGCTCGAGATGAGAGAAGGTGAAATGTGTGATAAAAGCTGTCTGTATTATGTCTGTATTTTGCATGTTCTTTCTAAGATTGTGTTTCTATTCAGCGCACAGACTATGTCTCCATTGACGTCTCTCTATCTTCTGCACCGATGCCAACATGCTCTATGGTCCCAGAGCCCACGTAAATGTCAGAGATTAAATCCAGGCATATTGTTGGATCAGATGCACTGGAGTAGAACCATTGCCTTTTCTGGTGTACACAAGCAGACATATTGTCCCCGCTGTTAAGGAAACTGGTGTTGACGCATGCAATCTCTCCGACCCCTGACCTTTCGGGTAACACCGGCCTCATTCGTAGATTAAACGTCATGGTTTGTGCATGTTCTCCATCTATTTGCAGGGTGTCAAAGTTCAGCCATTGCAAACAATTTATGCATAACACTGGCCATCACAGCCAGCCTGACTAATGTGCAAACCTTTGAATAGTCATGGAGGAAAGAGAGAGGACGAGTGTGAGTTATTGAAGGAATAGGAAGGGAGAGTGGTGGGGAGTCACTGGGGCATGTTGGTGACTGGTAATGTGTGATCGGATGGCAGGGACACGACCCTTGTAATTGCGAGGTGCCACCGTGTCTTGCTGCCAGAGCAGAGGGTCTGGCTCAAAAGCGGGTGACACCAAGTGACACTGGGTGACACCGATTGACACTGTGGGGGTGGAGGAGGGGGGTGAGGGGGTCAGGTCAAGCCGGAAGATGGCTCATAGGCAAAGTTAACACGTGAACCAAAAGCAGGAGATGATTTAATGGACAGCTAAGACTGTGAACACAAAATGATGTTATTAGCTAACATCTGCAGAGCTGATGTAGAATAACAAAGACTTATGAACAAACTATATAGGAGAATAATATTGGGAATATGTGAGATATCACTCTCTTTCCCCCATCTGCTTATTCTCTTCAATCCAAGGGCGTAGGAACAGTGCATGGATTCATCTGGTCTAAGCCAAAGAGAGTGACTTTACATGTTAACTTCAGAGGATGCTTATTTGCAAAACAAACAAAAATATATATATATGTAATTGACCGGAGCCCTACTTTCACACTCACCTTTGTTATAAAAGTCTGTTTATGAGCTATTAAGTAGATAACTAATTCATTAGATAAATATGCTCCACTATAGGTACAGCAAATAGCAGTAAAGCTTTTGAGATTTCATTTGAGCACCAGAAGTGAATTACAAAGTTACTTGTTACATATACATTAATTACAAATGCCCTTTGGAGAGCAGTAAAACTCAATCTTCAAACTTTTTTCTTCAACTCTGTGAAAATCAAAGCTGTGTTTCAAAGCACCTCCTTTATATCAAAATTCTATTAGACCACATGTTTAGCATGTGTTTTGCTTGGAGATATGGGAGGAGGTATCATCGATAAAAGCGGCATGTATGAAGTATAATTACTGATGTGCTTAAAATGACCCTAAGTGTTAAACAAATGTGTTAATGTGTTAATTAACCATGCAAATACAATTTATTCAGCTTCACTGAAACCAATGAATTTACAACTGTCAAAACTGGAGCAGAAACATTTCTAATATTTTCTGTTCACTTTCCACACTTTTAACCTTTATTTTACACAATATCTGCGCTGATCCACTCTTTCTGAAAACATAAAGTTTTTGCATTATGAAAGTAGAGTGTGTAAACTTTTATACTTTTTTTTAATTAACAACTTTCATTATAGATACATTTTCACACTGCTTTTATCACACTCGTGTGTCAAGCTTGTGACATGACACTTAGCAGTATGACTGCTGAGTTGTAACAACATACAGGTGGGCTTTGTTTGTCTCCAATTAACAAGGATGTGTTTGGGATTTTTCCCTCTGCACTTATTGGACTTTGATCTGTTTGTATTTAAAGTTGTTTGGCAATTTTGTCAATGGTCAATCACATGAAACTAGCAGTAGCCTATAAGCAGGTAATGCTAAATGTTTACACACAACAGAAGTGACTTTGTCCATTGATATCCATGTATGTGGTGTAAACCAGAGGGAACTTATGGTACTGGTTTATGGTGTAAGTTGGGTCACCATTAAGCTCTGGCCTTCTGGAATAAGGGCAGACTGACATCTATGGAATATGAGGTCCTAGGGTTGGACTGTGGATTATCAAACATCATTATTACTGTCAACTTAAATATTGAAATCAAACCTTCAAACAGAAACAATATCAACCACATATCGCCGCCCAAGCAGCCCTTAATATCGCTTGTCTGTATTATGCATCGATCATGATTTTGACATAGTCTCAGACCCTTAAAGACCACAACCTGATCCTGGTTACTGTACTACCATAAAGCATTTTGAACTTCCACTATCAGAACCCTCTGTTCGGCAGCTCAGAGTAAGTCATGAACTTGCCCAAGTGACACCAAACTTTCCACACTCTGGCAGGACAAACTGCACTTGTTCTCCGTCACTTTACCAGCGCAGTGTGCCTGACACCGTCGAGGTGAAAGGCTGTCGAGTGGAGACAGAGAGACGTATGCAGAGAGATATAGAGAATGGAGCGGTGAGGTAGAGGTGGGGTGCACTCAGGGGGGTTTGGAGAGGCAGGCGGTGGGGGGCAGCTGTTGAAGTTGAAGCCTGTTCTTTTGTGGCGCCCCTGCCTTCCGATCATTTACATCAAGTTGACATTCGGAGAGTTTACTCTGGGGTCTGTAATTGTATTCTTTCGCCAGTTCTGCATTGCCAACCATGAAAATGGAATCTTATCAACCCTGACCAATTTTTAATGTACAAAATGAATTGGCAGGGGTTCAAAAAAGGGTGGGGTGGGGTGTTGGGGGGCACACAATTCAAATCAGGTGAATGATACACTGATTTTTTTTTTTTTTTTTTTTTCAGTGAATGATTGAGCTGCCCACCACCACAACCAACCCTCTTATCGCTCCCCCTGCTTTCAACGATCATATTACACTGGATTTATTTTTCTTTTCAAAAGGCAGAGTGAGCTTAGGAAGGGGGCAACTCAGTGTATAAATATGAGTTTCTGTGTGTGTATTCATGCATGCTTGTATGTACTGTATGTGGATATACATACAGCGGTTATTTCTGTATGGATGCTTTGGTTGATGTTTTTTCTGTCGAGGGAAAAATATAAAGGATGCCTGGAGGTAAGGTGTCAGCAAAAAGGCGGTAGGGGTTAACTGGCCCCAGATTCAGCAGCAGCACAGAGGTGGATGAGCTAATTGGACTGATGACCTATACAAAGCAGTGCACAGTGCAGTGGGTTTGCTCTGACCAGACACAAACATGCATTTTGTAAAGCAAGTTAGCATTTGGAAATCGAGGGGAATTTTTTATTTTTTTTTGCACGTAACGTAACTTTGCAAATAACAAAAGAGAAAGTTTGAACTCGAAAAGAACTTTTGCTGTAAATGTTCTGAAGCTCAAGTTGTGCCAAAAAGTGATCTGTCTGTATAAATTGTAATCAGTGTGAGTTGTGTTATAAATGAAACATGCAACAAAATGAACTCACAGATGACACAGAAGTTCAAGACCACCAGGGAAGATTGATACTTTATGTTTTATGAGATATTAAACATATTGATCATTATTTATTCAATACCTAGACACCTTTCCTTTTTTAGTCCCAACTGTGGTTCTGTCATTTCCATTGTTGAGCAATGTCACTTTTGTTCCTTAGTAAGTCACAACTCATCTGATAAATAACTGGGATCAAATCTCTGGACGACACAGATGTGTCACATATTTACCTCCCAAAAGGACACCAGAGATGAAAAATAGGCCTTCATCTCAGACAGAAACAATAGCAGTGAAACGAAAGCCATACATATGTTAAAATTGTGGCCATAATAAAGATTAAGTAGAAGTTAATGGCATCCTCAGTCATGCTCGTGAAGGTAATCTCTCTTTTTCAAATCAAAATTAGATTTGGAGGGGAGGAACAAACAGGGGGTGAGACTTTGGCGTAATATTTTAATCAAATTGTCATGAGTGAGTGGATACAATTAGGGAGGCTGTCAGTCACCAAGGCAGGGACCCTGTTGTTGTTCAGCTGGCAAGGTGTCTGAGGGTACGGAGGGGGGAAGGGAGAGGCCCGGGATGGGAGTGGGAGGGCATTTTGTCAGGTGCAGTGGCAGAATGGCTCAATGCTGACCAAAGCTGTAAATACAAGTGTTCATTTACTGCGAGTGAGGGCCAAGAAGATTCATAACTCAAGTTAAAACAATGATGGAGTTTAATCTCTTAAATATCATCAACATTTCCTGTCTGTTCACCAAGACTACAGTTTTTATAAAGTCAATAATAAGTGTCAATTGTAAGACGATTTGGTAGGGTTAAGTGACCAATGGTACTTAGTTAAGATTGAGAAACTTAGATAAGCCATGACAGCAGTGACAAAAAAATCTCTCAAAAACCCATAGTTTTCATCAGTTTGCATTAGATGGCAATGCTCAAAAAGTTCAAACTAAGTTTCTGTCTATAGAAACCAATAAGTCAAATATTCAATTTTCCATTTGGGAGCCTGTAAGTAGCAGTAAGCCATCGTGTTCTTTAGTTCACCATGACCTCCCCTCTCTTTTTTCCTTCTCTTCTCTAGCATGAGCACTCTAAAGCCTAAACAAGTGTGAAAACAGTTCCTTATTAGCTCGATTTGGGCCTGAGCTGGCTTTCCACATGTGCACAAACACTCGTCGTGGTTATCTGTGATCTGGGAGCACTGGGCTGTCTGCTCATTGTGATATAATCAATTTGTGACACACCTAAAGAGGACGAGGGTTGGTTTCCCTTAATTGGGCCATTACTGGAGCAAGAGGCATTGACTAACGAGAAAGGCCTATATTATTACTAGCTAGACACTGCATTATTTTTCCCTTCACTGGTTTCATCGGCTGGTTTTCCACCCCTCGGTTAAAAAGCGAAAGCTAATGTCTTTGTAGAGCAAGATCTGAGTTGAAGTAATATGGCATCTATTAGTGATTCAATTTTTTCCTCAATAAAATCATCACATTTGCTGATGACACCCATTCCTCTTTATATAAACGACATTAGACCACGTCTTCCATGCTGCAGAGAATAAATTTGACAAAGTGGGTACATGTTTCCACCAATGCAGCGATTCCACTCCACCCTTGTATTTAGGTTGGATATACAGTAATTATGATTTATCAAATTAATTTGTCAGAGCCTATTCATCACTCCATGAGACATGCTAAAGAGCAAATTGACATGTTAGCACACACACACCAGGACAGGTATCTCCTCCAACATTTGGTACAACTAATTAAACACAATAGATGTCAGATGGAGTGACTGATGCCAGGCTTGATGATGCGAGCCCCAGCTAAAAATCAACTCAAGCAAAACTGAAAGCCAAGCGCCGTGTGACAATGAGGGAGACGCTCCAGCCGGCCAGACACTTCCCTCCACAACGCTCCTTTCTGATTCATTTAGCTGCCACAGAAATCGGGTGGAATTCTGAGACGAGACTTTGATGCCATTGTGATTTTGTCAAACTTTTAATCAAAACTAAACGGTGACACAAGTAGAGAGTGAAACCAACTCACCAGTAGGTCCTCTTGATTCTGTTCTGTGCATTCACATGAACTGGACAAATATCAATCATTGTTTTAAATGGGAAGGATGAGTCTGTGATTGATGCATGAGTCGAAATGATTTTACACAAGATTTCTTACTCTAACTTATCAATAGAAACATGAATTCGATCAGTAAATATCTCCTCATGTGCACTGGATGGACAGTGGGGGTATTTCTGGACTTTATCGTAGAAAGTATCACTATTAATTGAACAATTTACTTTGATTATGATTAGTGAAGTATTACTATAAGAGTATATAATAGTAAATAATAGTAATGGCTGAGTAATGATCCTTTTTGGGTAATTCTCCTTCACTTATTTCCATTGCTTAAAGGTTTCCTGCTGCTGTAAATGAGATGAGGTGAGCTTTTCTTTGTTTACACTACTGATGCCATAACAGAAGGGTTAAATATTAAATATGAAAGGTTACAGTTGCCTATTTACTGAACTCTGTGTTTCCGTCTGTCTTTGTCACACACTGAAACCACATGACGATCTCAATGACATTAATATAAATGTTTAAACCATATGCAGATATTTCCAGTTAAGGCGTACTGTTTTTGAATCCCTTACCTTCTCTGCTGTGAAAAACAAAATCCCAGGGTACTCGCATTATCATTAAAACACTTTAACAGCATCTCAGAGTTGCCCTCTCTCATCCATGCTGGCATTTTACATTATGCACAGCGTTATCAATAATCATCACCAAGCTAAATCTCTCTTTATTAATGTGTTGTGCCGGAGGCCTGAGCCGTGGGGCAGCCTGACGGAGAGCCCCGTTCATGCCAATGTGATTTCTAGTCATTTGTCTACATCATGGGCCCCTGCATCAGGCTGAGATTGAGCTCCAGCCAAGCTCTGCCACTTAATCAGCAGGTTAATCCCAGGCTCTGAGGGAGAAGGGGGAGAGGTGTCAGCCATATTGGGATTTTAGCCCATTTACAAAGTAGGTATAGGAAATTACCTGGTGCCCACATGTCGTTTGCCCCCCTTGTGCCCTCTGTGTGCTGTTAAAGCTAGCAGGACAAAATGGAGGAGGGGTGGGGGTGGTGGAGGTAGCAGCGATGCTATTACGTCCATAAGAATTATGCTTCTCTCACGACTCCCTGTCCTGTTCCTTCTCCCCCTCTGACATTTCCCTCCACCTGTCCTCCCCCTCCCCACCTCCACTCTTCATCTATCCGTCTTGTCATTCTCCTTAACTCCCTCCACATTCACTTCCACTCTCCTTTTTTCTTCTTCTCTTCCCTCTTGGTTGTCCTCTTCTTTATCCTGCCCCTCTCTCTGTCTGCCACCTCTATTCTGGGGGAACATGGCGTCCCAGAGCCCCTGTGAAAAATAACTGGCGCTATGGAAGTGTGTGTACGTGGACGCTCATGCACACATGCCTGCTTGCCTGCTCGTGCTCTGGCAATATGCTCTCACTCAATCAGATTTGCATAAGTAACCTCTCAGCAGGCCTGCTCCACTGGCCAGGTGCGGTGCTCTATTTGCATATAGAACTGTGAGGCTCCCCAGAGTCACTTTAGACTCCAGTGACTGCTGAGCGAGCCCACATGAAATCTGAATTAAAAACCCTCCGCCTGCCCATCTGACACCTCCTCCATCCCTGCCCATCTACATACAGTACGTACTTTACCTCCCTCCATCTCTGCCTTCCTTGTTACATATCAGCCCATCAGTCCGAGAGCTTCCAATGTCTACCACCTCCTCCACAGAACTGCAAGACACAGACTTCCTCAAACACCATCTGAACCCGACTCTTTCCCCTGCCATTTTCATCCAAAATTTCATACCAGCTTATAATCTTCAACCAATTTTTTTTTTTTCAGATATAAAGAAATGTCATGTCAATGTTACAAAAACCTGTTGTAAAAACAGGTGACATGTTTTTTGTGTGTGTTTTAGGCCTTGACAGTTAACTGCTGCCATTTTCTACAAGTTTTGTCTTCACTTTGTTGATGTTATTGAGATATTGAGATATCCCAAAATACAAGTATTAAAGGTGAACCTTGTTGTTGTACAGAAGTGTTTTGAGACTAAAAAGGACAAACATGTTCATGTTCTAATCTCTTTCCATTGATATTTTTTTAATTGTAATTAAATACATCATTCATTTGTATGCACCTTTTGGAAACAGACCTCAGACTGAGGCTTTTGAAGTGTTGGATGCTTAGGTTCAGTTAATGTACAATGAACAAGTAGAAGTATGGATGACGTCCTGTTGATAAAGGAACTCAAGGATGAAAAGAGCCATTCCAACACTGGATGAACACATTTTAAAGCAATCTTCTTCACAATTAAATTAGGACAAGATACTTTCTCCTTTGTCCAATGTAAATGCCATCAGTAAAACCCTGAAACATATGGCCTCTCTTTTCACATGTCATGACATGAGCACAGAAACTGGCTCATTGGAACTGAGTGGTGTCCCATCTCTTGAGGAAGAAACTTGTAAAACCCTTCATTTTAATACAGTAAAAAGCCACAGTTTGCACCAGACTGGGCAAGAATGCATAATTTCATTGGCTCTGAGCTTGACCTCGACTTAAGGGTGTCCTTAACTAAGGGCTATTTTGGTGACAAAAACAGGCGCTATACTCTGTGTCATTTGTACTTTCTTATATGTTAATGCAACCACAAATTTATTCTAAGACCCTTTGAGAAAAAAGGGGGGAGGGTTGCACAAGGGAATACCGATAGCTGAGCAATATCCTTTTTCCATGAACAGAGGAAATTGTTCAGTGACCCTTTGAGGTCTAGCCCATTTGAATATGTGTGTTGTCCCTGTCTCGAGCCTAATCAGAACAGATTGAGTCATGGCCAAAACACAACAAGGGCGGTTCAATAAAATGAAATGCATTTGTTCTGGTCCTCTTGATAGGGATACACACTCAAGCAGCTCTGCCCACCAACTATTTTGCATTTCAGAATTTTCTTAAGAAGAACAAAAGCGAAAAGTAGGAATATTGTATAATTGAAGCAGGCAGCGCAAGTGGATATACAAAAGAGGAGCTGGTACACTACAGATGTATGTTTTATGGAACTTTGTGATTGCTAATTCCTTTTGTCTTCCAAGTTTACATCTTTGTCTTCCACTTCCTCTTCAGCTTATCTCAGTGTCTTTTTGCTGAAATCCATTTTTATAAGTTTGGCTGTTTAGTTGTGGCAGCAGGTCAGCAGCCTGCTCCAGCACATGAAAAGACACTTGTTATATACAGAAAGGGCAGTGTTTGGGGCCACGTAAAAATATAATAACATGAAAAAAGGTGAAGGCGAGCAGAAGCACAAGGTCTTCATCTCTCATGTATAGAAATTGGAAACGTCTGACCAGCCAGGGTTTGCTTATCTCAGAAGGCAGATAGCATCACGAAACAGGCCTGTAATGGCCACATGCTCCACTTGATAATCCCCTCCCTGTCCCCCCTCGCTGCTGTCCGTCCGGAGATACGAGGCGGCCCCGGTCGTAGGGCTTAGAGGCTTGGAGAGCAGGGGAGCATTACCAATACAAAAGAAATGCATTTGGGTTCTTCCAGTGCTCCAGCGGACTGGGTTAACATAATAGCTTCCCCTCCCTGGCCCTTGCCTTGTTTTTGATTGATACTTTTCAATTACAGTCCACAGCCGTCCGAGCCGACCCACTGCCGCCGCCGCTGCACCCCCCTTCTCCCCAAACATTCAAAATGCTATTTTTCCCACTGTGTGATAACTTCAAACATTTAGGGGGTACAAGAGCACTGGTAACCCTGTTTAGCCGGCGCAGTAAATTGGTTCCATGTTCAACATAATAGCACTGACAGGCTTTTGCTAGGGAAATCAGTCCGGCAAAGGGACATGCCAACGATAAGACATCCAGCTTTGAAATTCTATTTCTCCGTATCAGAATTAAATCTGGACTTTATATTTCTTTTTGCCCAGGCGCAGGCTCTCGCCGGTCGCTTCCTGGCCTGTACTATTTGATCATGGGGTGACAACTAATACTTACCCCTGAGATCCTTTGCTCTCTCCATTTTCTGTGACTTTGGACCCTATTTTTTCCATTTACCTTGTTATTTTTTTCTCTCTTTTTTCCATATTGGTTGTCAAAATCTCAGATGATTTGTCCGTCCTGTGGATGTAATGCATCGGAACATACTCTTGTGCTTCTGCTGCGCTTTACAGATACCGCTATACTCCTGAGGCCACTGTGCACACATTCACATGGGCACTATCAAGTACAGTTAACTAAAAAAAACACTTAAATGTATCATTGGATTCAGC
The DNA here is from genome assembly GCA_036850595.1 of Rhyacichthys aspro. Taxonomy (NCBI): domain Eukaryota; kingdom Metazoa; phylum Chordata; class Actinopteri; order Gobiiformes; family Rhyacichthyidae; genus Rhyacichthys; species Rhyacichthys aspro. The sequence continues at coordinate 14,098,422 of CM072169.1, read as the reverse complement.
AAGAAAAACTGTCAGAACGTAACAAGTTTCCTGCGTAGGCATGATGCAGGACTTTAGCTGAATGCTTTTGCAACCTTTCTGGACTCTATCAGCTCGGTCCATACAGCCACATCACGAGCCATGAATCTCGGAGTAAACATATTCATGCTGTAATCATTAGCAGAAGGGACGCTTTCCAGCGGTATCTGGGCCGATCTGATATCCATGTGGGTCCCAATGACAGTGCCAGGCCCCGCAGATAATTAATCTATTTAGCTGAGGGGGTGGAAAGCCACCCGTCGCTAGGTCAGATAAGTTTGTGGATTTACACATTTTAAAGTCATCCAGTCTCTCAGTGGCACCAAACTGTGCAATATTCTAATGCCATTAATTACTATTTCCGATTGGATGGTCTTGGCTGTGTCTGGACCAGCTGTTTCATCAGGCGTGTGTGTGTACATGTGTGTGTACGTGTGTGTGTGTTAGTGAAACACCCACTACACCCCACATGCATCATTTCGTCATGGGGTGACATTCTGAAAGACTTCTGCTGTAATTTAGCCCACCATCACAGAGTGGCATGTTGGTGTAAAGAAATGAGCACATTCTTGTGCTATTGTGTACTTAGATATTGATCAAACCAATAGATTTTATAAGAACAACAACAAAAACATAGACATTTTCTATTCCAACGATAAAATGGGATTCTGCAAAGTGAGGCTCACTGTGAGGAGAGATGGATTTAAAAAGTTCATGTATCTGGATTATAACCTTTAAAACATGTATTACTACATTGTAGTTGTGTACTGAAAAAGAGCAGCCAAAGCACATGGCAGCCAAACTAAATCATCAGTTTACTGCTCATAGCGGAGCATTAGCAACTAAATTGTGTATGTCATTGCTGAGTGTGTAAATACACTCAGTGATGTGGAGGTACTGCTGATTAAAAAAGCAAGTCATTCACTCATGATGTTTGCAGTTAATGTTTCAGATGAGGAAGACTTGTCTCCAAAGTGTCTAATGCTCTTACTCCCTTTACAAGATACAGTTCTGCATATCTGCAACATACTACAGTATAACAACAGCCTTCATTATTATTACACTTAGAAAACTAGAACCTCACATGGAGTTACTGTAAGGTAGCGTAGAGTCATAGAGGCCTTGGGCCTAGTATCATTATTAAACAAATAAGGCTTTTTTAAGATGTGTTACAAAATATTCTTATTTTCAGGCACTCACTACATTATTTCTTGATATTTTTTCAGATCACACTTTTAAACAAACATGAGCAGGGTTTGGGATTCTGATGTTGATGTATTGAGAAGGAAAGGGGCCTTTGAATACCTGTAGAAACACCAGTCTTGAGCATTCTGCACAGAACCCCAATGTCCGTTGAAAACAATTAATTTATATTTACTAAGACATGCAATTTTCAAATGTTTCATATATTTCTGAATATTAGTCAGAGCATGTTTAAGACTGATAAAATGTTGTTTTGGCATTTCAGTAATAAGTAGCACATGTTCACAGCAGTGTTTGTCTGCTATGGGCGTTATGTTTATGCATGAAGCCCTATCAGCGTCGGCTTCTCCTATAGATGTCAGTGGGACATCAGGATCTCCACTATTTTCAGTGGAAGATTTACACATTCCACACATGCAGTAAGAAGGGAGGGGGCTTAAAGAGACATAGAGATGGAGAGAGTGACAGAGAGAGAGAGAAGGAGGCAGGGGAGGGGGCAGTCCCAGGTCCCCTGCTCTGACATTGTGAGTGTCAGACTCCGATCACTTTAATCAGAGCGAGGATATGCATGATAAAACGGATAAGGGACTTTAATCAAAAAAATTCGCTGGTCTGGAAACGTGACACACTCCGACAAGCACGCCTCAACCCCCCTCCCTCCTCCTGCCACCCCACCTCTGACACCCCCCACCCACCCCACCAGTGTCACTGCCACCACCCCGTTCTGGGCTCACCATGAATATGCATGGGGCTACTACCCACAAACAAAATGGACCTGTGTTGTTGAGTTGAGGAGGAAATAAAAACATCTAAACACATATCATGTAGTATTGACCTACTCCATTCACTCACACTCCAAAGAGATGCATGTATGAACATAATTCCACATTTCTGAATAACAGAAGCTATAAAAACATAGGAAGTTGATGGACTCCTTCTCATTCTTCAGAATTGATTTGTGCAGCAGCAGCAAAAGCGTCACATTCCTTCACACATTTCGTCTTTATCACGTGTTAATGGGATTCTTGTTCACAGTCATAGGTTCATGTTAGTAGAAGCAGCTACTGTATGCTCCACTGCTGCTTAATGATAAATTACACATGTTGAAATTGACACGTGGAAGCCCAGCCCTGACATGAAATATAAACACCCTCATTTGGATTAATACGTACATTCAGATGGAATCACTCGTGACACTACGCAGTGTGCAAAAAGCCAATATACAGAAACATCTGACATAAGGCAATGCAGTTACACTTACAAGTATTTACAACTAGATAATATGGTTGAGTGTGGTGCACACAGATGTGTCAGGACACCTTCAGGGGTCAGGACTGGGGACTTACATAATCATTAGGTGGAGGCAGTTATAAAGGCCTCCCAGAAGAGGACAGGTATGTGCTTTGTGTGATTTAGGTTTGGTTTTGAATTGAATTGCATTTTGTTTTATTGCCCTTATATAATGATTTGAGATCTGCTTTGTTTGAGAAAGTTCAATGTCAAAATCCTGATTTGTTTTGGATGGCTGGTGGTGAAATTATATAATCTATAATAATAATATTTAGTTTGTCAAGATTTTTAGAGAAGGCATGGACACTGAGATAAAGAATGCTTTACCCTGAATTGAAATGATGTGTAATCATGTTTTTATGTTTGTATTGGTCTTGACCTTTTTATTATGATAATAGTGTCAAGTAAGCCCATATGGGCTGGGCACATTTGTGTATGACACTTAAAAAAATATTCATTCATTCATTCATTAGGTGGCATTGATTAATCTCAATGCATCTTTTTCCACTCTAGAGTAGGACAAGCTTTACTACTTTCACAGAGTATTTGGATTGTGAGTATGGGTTAATATCAACCCATGCTGCTCTGCTGTTGTGTTTGACACCAGATGGGTTCTGAACGCAACCTTTTGCTCCAGTCTAACTTCAGTCTGAAATACAAGCAAAACCAGATGCCTAGTGACAGTGACTCGGACCATCGCTCACTCTTCTACACATCAGAGCTAATGAAGTGTGTTCAAGTGCCATGGAAGGACTAATACGAGTGAGTGTGAGTATATGTGTAGAGGGGGTGTCGGGAGGGACTACATCACAGTATAATTGCTTCCTGAGCTATGCTAATTAATTAGCACATACACGCATTTCCGAGCGGGTCATACATGCCGTGCCAGATGGTCTAAAAGAAAACATGTATATGCGCTGAGTGCTATCAGGGAGCGAATAAGTAGTACATAGCCGCTGACATTAGCATAATATATTGGTTGGAGCATTGCAGACAATAAAGACAATTAACTGTGTGGGATACTTCCTGAGAGCAACACTACAGGCGGGAATGGAAACTCTGGCACACTTTGTGCTTTCAACACCAATGGCTCCATTAATGTCCACCAGCCTCTTCTCTGTGAGTGCGTGTTAATAAAGCGGGAGTTTAACAAATACATTTCATTGTCATGAAAGGTGGAATCAGGTAAAGTGCAGTGCCAAAAAGGTGGGATTTGACTGGCAGCTTATGCTTCAATGGTCTATTTTAATCCAGCTGTTAACATTCTTTTAAAAAGGATTTAATTAAAGGCCCAAAGCCTCTAGGTGAAGATATCATCCCAGGTCAGAGGACAATGAATAAACAATTTCTTCTTTCTCCTGGTGTGGACAGATGCTGTAACCAGTACGCTATGTATTTTAACCACACACACAAGAACAGCTAAGAAATAAGAACACATTTTTGATATTTTTGTGAGCCCACTCATTTCAAGAGGAGATGCTCATATTTTAGTTCCACAGGTTTTACCCCAAAAACCCAGTAGACACAAACACTCTGCAAGTTGTAGGTTTATCATTCATTCATTTGCTACAGTCTATCCTTCACAGAGTGGTGGGCGATTAAGCTTGTCCTGACTGACATAGGGTATGACATTTAGACCAATTCACCAAGACCCAACCTTCGAACCAAGCAATATATAACCAAAGTCCTACTCATTCCAATCTTTTATTCATAACTAACCTGAAGGACTTAGCTGATCATTTATGGGACAAGGAGCTTTAACAGTACTCTTTAGTCATCAGATTTGACAACATGCTTGTATTGTTCGAGATGTAGAATGTGCATTAATGTTTGCTTAGGTGACTTAGGTATCATCTCTTCACTGGAGTAACCTGGCACTTTTTGACCATGTTATCAGAAAGTTTACATAAAGTGTCAAACTCACAAAGAGGCTTATGAGTTGAAACTCAAATGTTTATCCGCTCCTGTGCATGACCTTAACCAGTGCCTTGGTCCGAAACCAGAAGTGTAAAAGTTAGCCGTGTTCGTCCTTATAGTTTGGTACTTTTACACAAGCGGTGCACAGAGCTACTGTTTGAATGGAGGTCTGTTGTTTGTTTTATTCAAGATGGTAAGATAATGAAATTGGTGTTTGGCAAAGGTCTTTGCAATATCATTTCACTTCAGTGTTGTTATCTCTGGAGATTTATGAAGAGAAAGATATGGGATGAGGCCTGTTTTCCTTTCGATGAGACACTCCATTAAAATTAATGAGGAAAGGTCAGGGGGGGATTTTTGTTGCCCTTCTAATTCATTTGAGCGTGTTATGACAAAGAAATATATTGAGGAAAACAGAGAAAATGTATGCTATTTATGTTATCAGAACATTTAGCCACTGGAAACACAGCCTCCAATTATTTGTTTTTAAATGAGGCTGATGGAGTCCTTTAATTTTAAATGGGGTCTCTGATTGTGTGGCAGATGAGAGAGAATACTAAATTATCAATTAAGGACCTGTGATGTGATGGTATGTTATGCAAATATTGATTGTTTCTGTGCTCATCTACATATGTGGGGGATAAATAATGTATTATTTCCATTAAAACCAAGAACAGAAAAGAAAAGACGAAAACAGTGACAGAAAAATAAGTTCATTTCATGAGAGCCTCAATGTAAGTCGAGACATGGTCGAACTACAACTTGTCAAGTATGGCAAATTTTAAGCAAGAACCTATCTATAGCAATAGGTTCAATTAGGACTAATTTGTCTAAGCTTCCAGCAAGAAAAGCCATTAATACATGTAATTAGCAACTGTTAAGATAAAGAAAATACTTAAAAGGCTGAAAATGAAAAGATACTGTAGTTTTGTGTTGCTCTCATTTTGTAGACCCTCCTTAGCTGAACAAGTAGGTGATTATTCAGATCTCAAAATATATCTGCCACTATTTACTATATTGTTCATAGCCAACCATTTTATTGGCATGCATTCTGGTGATAGTGAAAATCTGACACACTTTATGTTTGTAGGTATGGATTTGGACAGCTTCCTGTGCAGCAAGCCTAGCACAGAATATAGACTATATATGTGTGTCTCAATGCATATGGATAAGTTTATGAATGTTATTGTGGGAGTAGGTTTGTGGACCTCAGCATTGCAAGGCATGAGTTACATCTGTATATATTTGTGTGTCGGGGAGTGTTTGAGTATGTGTGCTAGTGTTGGGGGATATCAGATGTGTGTCTTGCGGTGCTCTGAAGTGGACAGATCCGATGCGGAGCAGATTAGATTTCCTCTAAAAGCTGCTCTCCGTGGTGCTAATGGCAGCGCAGAGGCCACAGTAAGGTCAGCAGCGTGGAATTGAATGCCCAACAGCTAATCTTCCCATTCACACAAATACACACATACACACACATGCATAGTCATGAGAGTTAGCATGCCCAGATGTGCACGAAACCCCATATAGACTCTAAGCACTCACACAGCTTTGCATATTGTTTTCAGTAACATTTGACAGGCATGTCCAACAGCAAAGGTGTGGGGATTTGACCAGAATTGTATTTTACCCATTTAAAGTGCTCTACACCGTATATTTTTGCCATTCATTTAGATCATTACACAGGAAATAAGAAAAAAAGAAGAAAAAAAGGGAAACAGTTCAGTTCTTAAAACAACAATACAGAGGCCTTCATTAACCTTCGTGAAAAAGAGAAGCTGTGTTTATATGATGCATAATTCTTTCTTCTGAAGGTCTTGATAGTGAGTTGGTGACAAACAAAGAGTCTTTGAAGCAGGTAATGTTACAGCATGTCAAACCTGTTGATAAAACAAAACTCTACCTCAGCCACCCAATCTTCTTCTGTGGACACTAATCTGAGGGATTTGTTTTCTTCTTGCAATTATGAAAGTGGGAGCAGTGAGTATTCTATCACGGAGTGGCAGGCAACACGGAGCACTGCAGTAGCAATGGCCAGGGACGAGACATGCACATTACAATTAACCACTAATCCTTAACAGACGAGTTCAAGATGGCAATTTAATTTGCCCTCAATGTTTCTTTTCCCTTTCCCCAAATCTTTTTCAATTTCCCTTTATGCAATCCCAGGTGCCAGACCAACTTTGAAGAAGTGAACATGTCACTAGTTTATTGGCACAGAGTATTCATTTAATATGGGCAATAATATATATTTTCCAACACTTGGCATGAAGCAGTTTTGAAGGATTTAAAAGGGCTTTATCCACTGTGGAGATTAGGAGGAAAAATAATGAATTTGTGAACTAAAATGGGAAATGGTATTAATAGAAACTTAAGGAAGATAACTTGAGAAACAGATAAAAGGCCCTTGAGAACATAGACTGCCATAATTTTTAAGAGAAGAGCATAGAAGCTTGAAACTTGTTATGGACATTGGGCAGCAACAACGTCCATTTAAATGATACTGAAATTCTGGTTTATTTCCTTTGCATTGCATTTTCAGTTCATGTTTTAGACACAGTAGCAAAACTTGTTTGGCTAATCTTTAGTATTACATGAAGATTTAGGCTTTTTTTCACAGCTTGAGGAAAATGTGGGTCACAGTGTATGTATACAACAAACAAAGGGAGAAATTGCATCTTTGACTTTCCTAAGAGTAAGTATTAGTTAGTTCCACAGAAATATTACGTACTCATCAGAGTGCCAAAATTGTCCACTTGCTCTGCCACTCTCAGTGATCCTTTTCCTCCAGAGATGTGTACTCTCTCAGCCTTCCCTCCAGCTCTGACCTTGCCCTCGCCTGGCTCTGGACCCAACATACCAGAAGGCACCTGAAGACTTGCCGACCACAGGGCCCTGGAAGCCTGGAAGCCCACGCAATGACCCATCCCAAACTCACCCCTTGAACCGAGCTTTGGCACGAGGGGCAGCGGATTGGGGGCGCGGGTGGGTGGGTGCTGGCTGGTGCAGAGCTAGAAGGCCTGGCTCTGGGTGGAGCACCCAGGCTTAGACGCTCAGGCCTGGGTGAACACGTCAGCTTGATTTATGTGATGCCTGGCCCCGTAGCCGACCCTGGGCTGGACTCCACCTGTCGTCCATCCAAGCGCCCACAACGTGCCCCATCCTCACTCCTCTCCTCAGGCCTCGATGCTGGAGGAAGGAAACAAGGAGGAAGCTAGCTGGGGAGGGGGCGAGAGGTGAAGTCAGAGGCTTCAGGTCATTGATCATTAGCCTGGATGGTGTAACGGGTGGGGGATTGACATGGGAAGAAGACAAGGAAGTACTAGAAAAGAGTTTGTCCTACCATGGTGACAGATGCCTAAATATTCACATTTAAAATACTTATATTGTAGTTCTCAATATCTAACTGTCCAAGGAAAGTATACTATGTCTCTTTTCTCATTTTTCATCATCTTTACTAACATATAGTATGAATGCAAATGAGACATATTCGATTCATGCACAAATTTAATGTCAGATTTTCCCTCTTTTTTCACTCCATCTTCAGTCTTCACTCAGAATTTTCCCAATGGAAGTTTATCCAATTAATCAAAGAATAGGAAGAGGCCGTCCATGCTGGCTCTCCGTGGGGTGCCGGGACCCCGCCCACCCAGCAGGGGTTGTGATTGGGTTGTCTGGGCGTTCCAGCGGCGCGCCCAAGTGGAAAAGGGAGAAATGAAGGGGATCATTGGCCATCGATACCCAATTATACAACTAGAAGGGGTGCCACTAGCTCTCAATCAAAGCCCAGTCTGTGGTACTTGGGCCCCTCTTTGCTTTATGTGTGATGGATGATAAATTGTTTTGCTGGAGGATTATGGTCAATGCAATTATGTCCAATGATGGTGAAGGCAGAGAGTGATTCTTAGTGTCAAGCTGTGATTCTCTTATTGAAAAACTGGACTCAATTTATAGGCCTTTATTGCTGTATATTAACAAGGAAATTTCGCAAGAGGACAGCAGACAGCTCACATCTAAGAATTAGACGAACAATTTTTTAGGTCAGGCAAGTTGTATCTAACAATAAAATTAACAAAATGTGTTATGGGTTTTATTACATGTTGCATGACATTTCAGTGATTGCCCTTACTGTAATTTGTCAAATACTTACGCTTTGGGCCTAAAATGGGTTACATCCAGACAATGACCTGTTAATTGCAGGTTTTGTAAAATATGTGAAATAAAAAAGCTGACTGTTTAGCTACTAAAGTGGTCAGTTAAATATTCTTCAGTTTGTATAGATTATCATAATCCAATAATAAAGGTTAAAAAGAAGTGGTACTTAAATACTTGACAGCTGTTTAGCCATTTATAGACCTATTATTCAGCTCCTAAACAGAAAGTAGAAGACAAGGTTGGTTTTGAGATACAAAAAACATGTCAAAATATTATGATAAATGTATTCTCATCAATAAAAGTTTTCCGTTTTTTCTTCAGGTAGGAATCAAATACATCTGCACCATTTTCTTTCTTTACTTTAGAGGAATATGAGGCATGTTGCATAGCTCACCAGTCTCAGCTGAAGACCACACCATCCATGTTACTTTCAGTGTGTAAGTGCTTGTTCTCCATGACCTTTCCATGTACACATCTCTCATGTGTTACATAGATTATTAAATATGGCGCATGGTCTGTTATTGCACAACAGTGATGGCAAACGTCATTAGAAATGGAGGTGACAAGTACATCCTCCGGGCTTCCACTGCAATAATTAACTGAATAATTTTTTTTCCAACAACTCCAGTGTCTCTGATCCAGGTTGGTACTGACAACCTTACACCCCTCCCCTCCTTCATCTGCCGTATACAGGTCACAGACGGCGGGCAGGCACCCTGAGGTGTCCTGTAAATGTGCCTGTGGAGTGATGGGCGGGCTTCCCTCGATGCCACATTCATTTGCACATCAAGAAGTCAGAGAAGGAAGCTTTGACCCAATTAGTGCTCAGGAAAACAGATTAAATAAAGTCTGCAGCTTTACTCCTGGACATCCACCAGAAAGTGAACAGGGTGAATGTGTGTAGATGGAGGAGAGGTCACAGACAGGTCAGAGATGAAAGTGAGGAGCTTTCAGCCAATCACAGAGTTTAGAGAGTGAGGAGTCGGAGAAGAGAGATGACGGGTGATAGAGCAAAGCAAAAGCCAGTCAACTTCTCACCGTTGTTTTACATCATTTTTTTTACATGGCTTTGAATGTTGATATGTCACAGCAGCAGCAGCAGCCTGTAGACCTCTACGGGCTCTTTGATGTGTGTGTTAATTTTAACTGCACCTTACATTGGACGAGTTATTCAAAGTAAACTAGAGGGAACTACTCTCAACTGGTCTCATGTCGGGAACAAAATATTTCCGTACTCATTTGGTACAATACACTAATTTTCCCAATATATTTTATTTTAAACATGCATTTTTTTTTTCTAAAAAAACATTATTTTATAACTTAATCAAACGTAATAAATTAACCTGCCACTTTTGATTCATTTGTGGTTCCAATAACAACATTAAACAGTATGTCTTTAATAATAGCTTCACAATGAAATTTTCCACAACTTTATATATTTTTTTAAACCATACCCAAATCAAACCATCACCCACCAAGAACATACGTGCGACCCACTCTTGGGTCCTGACCCACCAGTTGGTAATGACTGGTCTATACAACCACAACCCAGATAGCAATACCAGTACTTGGTACTCACCAGTATCGGACACTCTCTCTCCTCAGACACTGCTGTACGAGTACTAATTTACTCACTCCAGTGTGAGCTTTGGTTACCTATTTTCAACATACAGTGCTGTTTGGACATATATCACTGTAAATGAAGATGATGAATGAAGTTAAGCAAACAGTTAATAATACTATGTTTAAGTATCAACTGGTTCTTTTAAAAACACTTAATGAAATATGTTGGAAGTCAGCATGGCTCTGAAAATCTTTGGTTCATAAATATATCTTTATACCATATCCACTCAATGGTATGTACTGGTGCTCAGGAAGAAAGTCGTATATATGTTTAAATATATGTTTAAATGCAATATTAAGTATTTTAAATCAACTTAAACATTGTGAAATGAACATAGTTCCGCACTTTTATGTACAATTTGTGATCCCTGTGTATTTCACTCTTGACTCCAGGCCATTACAAAGTAACAAGGAACAGACTCAACCATGACACGAGGAAACCCTGAAACTTACCTGAACGTAAACTGGTTCTAATTTAGATCTGAAACACAACATTTTAAAAAAGAAATCAATACTTTAAATGCACTGTATAATACGGTGTCATGTTAGAAAGTGAGAAGAAAACTGAGAAAAGGGGAGACTGATAGAAAATGGGGAAAGTTGTCTGGGATGAAAGGGGGAGGGATGAAAAGAGGTCCTGTGATTTCTCTGGGCTCCATGCCTTGTTAGATCTATCATCCCTTTAATTAATAGTGTTTTTAGGAAGACGTCTGAACTGTGTCATTTCCATTATTGGAAAACCCAACGCGATTAATGAATAATTTTCATTTTTGATCCATTATATCATGCTAGTTGATCTCCTCTTTTCCGCGCTGCTGAGTGATAGCATCGTTTTCTGCCCCTCGATCAAATTTAATTTGGCCCCCTATTATATTACACTGTTGCGACTGAAGTGTCAATTTTTGTCAGGCAATTAGAAGCTATAACCTGTGAAGCTAAGTTTGATAGGCATTGTAATTGGATTGTTTCAGCAATAGCTTGAAATGCTTTTAGCTTTTCTTCATCTCACGCCGCTACCTGCCTCCCTTCTCCCTCCCGCTCAAAGTTCTCGGCTGGTTGTGATTTCTGATGGGGCCTCGATCTATATGTCGGACTTCAGAGCAAACAAAAGATGAGAAGAGGTGAAGGAGTGAAGGAATGAGTAAAGGAGGGGTGAGGGTGCAGCAGGGTGCTTGCCTGTGCAGAAAGTCAGCCTTGGATTTGCGTGGCAGTAAAATGTGCTGTTTGGTTACACTTTTCCTGCCACTGTGGCAGGTATTTGTCTGTTTTGACCCTGTCCTCACCTTACCTTTCATGACACCACATTAGAGAGCTTCTCAACTTTTCAACTGACAGAGAAAGTGAGGAGGCTTGGAAGTGTGAAACGTGAGAGAAGTTGCAGATGGGGAGGCAGTAAGAGCAGCTGATGCAATTCTGACATTCACAGGTTTTTCCAGAGCATTAATTTGTTGATGCAAATGAACATCCCATGGTTCTATGTAATATTTTAAAGAGTCAGGACGTCTTAATCACCTGAGAAAAATACATACTTCATGCTCATATAGTCATTATTTGTGCTGTATTTGTTGATTCTTAATTGTTTGTAATTTGTTAAATTCTACTTTATTGTCCCCATAGGGAATTCATTCTGTGCTTTCTGGACATCGAGAGAGCAATTCTCAATGAAAGGCTCCATCCTGTTCAGGGTCAAAATCAAGACCTTTGCAACAGCATTACCTTTCCACCTGCCCTAAATGAATCATCTAACCTCCAGGTCCTGACTATAGCTACTGATAATTGTTATAGATCAGATTAAGACACTGATAAGAGATTAGAGTTAATCACTGTTTTTGGTTAAGACTTCAATATGGATTTTATTCCTGTACTGGCCTGAATTGAACTTCTTTTGAACTTGAGGTAAACAGTGTGCATACTTGCAATTAAATCACTCTAGAAATCTAAATGGAGACTCCACATCATGTTTAAGACATAAAAGACATTGTTAAGACACTGTATGTACCGTCCTCTGAAATGTCCCCTCTGACCTAACACATATAAGAGGCTCTCTGCTTTAACACTTATACATTATTTGTGTCTGACATGTCTTTACGCACTGAAAGATATTCCCTGATCTTGTCTAATATTCTTAAAATGACATCTCCTTTCCCCTCCCGCTCACTGATGTGTCCTATACTCTGCTGTCAGGTCCATTCCTCTGTAAGTAAAGGTTTAAAATGTACACATTACTCATGTGCCAGGACAGGCTTGAGGACAGTAGTCACGAATGCTGCTCATGACTTGTGTGAAGTGATCACAGCCGATCAAAAACTGTGAGAGCTCATAGATACTAGGTATTTCTTATAACAGTAAGATTAGATAATCCCTTTACATAAATCGATTATTAATGTTAAGGGTTGGGGTCTATGAAACACTTAGGGAGGGGTAAAAAATCCCTTGCAGTAGGTTGTTATCAGCACACTTCCAGTTTGGAGAAGCAGACAGGAGCAATGGCACAGTCTTTGTGTTGCATGTATGGCTGCTAGTGAACAAAAACATCCTTGTGTAGAACAACTGTAACAAGTAATGTGTGTATTGAAGTATCTAACAGACCCACATTTACAAAATACTGAACTATTCCTACAGCGAATACAGATGAAAAGATAAAATCAGTTTGAAAGATATAAACTAGTTCACTTTTAAAGGATCCTAAAAGTAAGGCCAAATACTACAATAATTATTACAGTTTTGGTTTTTTTTCTTTACAAAATTTCCTTGATTTTTTACAATGCCAATACAGTAAACAGGTCTGTAGTGCTTTTGTACTAATCTGTCTTAAAAGTGCCAACTGATGTGATTCATGTTCTTGTGTATTTTTCTTGATTAATAAATAAATGTCAAACACAAACTATGTACCATTAGTTGAGCCATAATTTGCATATTTAGCATTAAAATAAAAGCTTCAACAGTAGATATTTATCCCTTCATGAAGACTAAGGCGTATGGTCCGTCCAGTCGACAGGCACAAACAGACAGACTGAGTGGGCTGACCAGCTGTTCCACCCGTCACACCATCTTTCCTGCGCTCTGCAGAGGCCTCTCTCTCTGCGGAAACATTACATTAAAAATAACAAACTCTTTGAGGTGCACTTTTTTGGCGGGAGATGCAGGTGTCTTTGTTGCTGATTCACTGAGGTTAGCAAAAGGTGCCCTATTCTCATGTAATTAACCACTGCTTCCATGGATCTGTTCTAAATGTTTTTGTTCAGTGGGTAGCCCTGTATTATAAATGAACAATAGTCAATATCCTTAGATTTTTTTTTAATTTTTTTTTTTTTTTTAACACACAGCAAAGTGGGAAAATACACACTAAAGCCTTTGTAACTGACTTCTCCAAGTGTTTTTGGACCTTTTAGGAACTCTATAACATCACTGTTATTGTGAAACATTGACTCTTGCTCTGGTAAAGGTGAGTTTTGCTGAATGTGTTGAGTGAGAGTTGTGCACATGCTCAGTTGTGTCACTTGTAGCCACCTGCCGTCCCACTCTGAGACAGTGAAGATGTACATACTGTAGGATTTATTGATGCAATTTCATCTATCTTCACCTGACAGCAGACTTCAAGGCTTTCCCAACTGAAAGGCAGCGGGTGGAAGGGGGCCGTGGGGGGAGCAGATGTTTGAATGGAGTCTACAGGATGTGTCTGTGTACATGCATGTATCTGAGTGTATGAGAGGATCTGTTTTACTCTCTGTCCCATCTCACCGAGGAATCTACCCCCTGCACCACCTCCACTTCTCCTCTTTCCTTTATCCTCAACCCCCCGTCGCTCCTGGCATCACCTCGGGTGACAGAGGCTCTAGTGGCACCCTAGGGTGATGGGTGGTGCTGTGTGTGTGTCGCTCCTGCGTGTGCACACACTCAGAGGCAGGCACACACATAAACATAGTGTTTATGTGTGATAGTTGGACCCACAGCCCGCCCGGGGAGCGGGGGGTCCCTCTCTGGGGGATCTCACACATGAGACCATGTAAAAACTCGCAAAAGTTGCTACACAGCACATCTATTTTTATCTGGGCTCAGTGGCAACAACGTTTTAACAATAAACATAGGTGTCAGCTCTTTATAAATGTTTATGAAATGAATAATTATGTACAAACAGGTTGGTAGAGTCACAAAAAGTAGTGTAATGTGTGTTTATTAATCAGAAGGATGTATTTACTTCATGAATGTGGTTTGTGTCTCAGTGTTAATCCCTCTTTAGTCTTTTACTGAATGTGAAAAAAGGGCTAATATGTTCATGGTTTTTAATATTTTTGTAATATACTTGTTCTCCCCCAAACCATTCACACACAATAATAACTAATTAACATTCAAACATTCAAATATGGAATGTTTGAAAAATCTATGTATTTGCTAAATGGGCATCTTATGGATCGCAGTGCCTTTCTTTTTAAGATATTTTACAAAACTATTAAGAGTATATTTTTATACTTTTATTATTGTAACAGGGAACCCATTCCAATTACAAACACAACATATTTATTTTCACACAGAGGACAGTGTTGACCACAGTGAAATCTAAATGCAGTATTTTGACTCTGAAATCATTTTCTTCCTGTCTCATATAAATTACTTACAACTATGGCATTCGCAGTACTTTCCCAACATGCAAAATATTCATTGAGTCATTGATTTAATTCAAGTGAGACGTTAGTGGTTATTATGCTGCTGAATCACAACTAAATTAAAGCGCGGTAATTATGCTTAATATAAAAAAGTCAGTGGTGTAATTGTAATTTTAGATCGGCCCATATTACAAATCACCTGCTTTTTAAACGTGTTTTCCTTAAACACACACTTGGACTCATTTAAGTAAAAGCACACACACACACATACACAGTGCATTGGCTGCGAGAGACAGAAATATGAGCACCTTCCTCATACCAGTGGAGGGCAGAATTACGTTTCATAAATTAGAGGCACAGTGTTGATTAGAATGCAGGAGGAAGGCAGGAGCGAGGAGGAGGAGGAGGGGAAACCAAAAGGTGGGGGTAAATGGTTTTCATCTGAATCTGATGGACCACTTTTTTCTCTCTCTTTTTTTTTAATAATATCTTTTGTTTCTTGATGTTGTTGCTACACACTGATAAGAAATAAGGCGGAAAATGTACCGAAGGAAATGCCTCGATATTTGTCCCTTTTAAAACTCCGTCACTCACTCTGTCCCAAAACACTGTCCACTAAAGTTTTCAGATTTTTAAGATTCATTTTTTAGGACAGTATCAAATAGTGCTTGCTAAATAATATTGGTCTAAATCAGAAATGAACAAAACTGCTGCCTAAGACTTAACTGGGAGTTATTATGAATAAATATATCTCTCTATAAATTATATGATGGTTTTACAACATTTTTAACAAGATTTTTATGTATAATCATCATTATGCTTTGTGAAAAAAAAGTGTGTTCTTTTACATATAGCTAAATACCAACTTAACTGATTAACATCTAATTTTTACACTGATGCAAATTAAATAGTGTAGTTTATACAACATTTTACCTAGACATTGACATAGACAATAATAACAACAAAGCAAGACACATTTGCACATAACATTGCATCATGCATTAATCTTTTACGTGATAAACTACATTTTGTGAGGGGTATTAAATGCAAGTAACTTCACATCAATCAACTTTTTATGAAAAATGCATAAATGCTTAATTTAAAATGTGGCTTTCAGTAAAATGTGTTATTTTATGTGTATTTTTTGCAATATTAACTGCATATGTTTAAAGTATGGTCGAAGTTATGTCAAAGAAACTCCTGTAACTTCATTTAGTGGAATTGTTGATGGAGAGCACCTCCAGTCGTTAACAAGATATGTTTTCACACCAGTGTAGCTAAATGTGGCGTTTACTGGCTTACAAGTGAAAATAGTGTAAAATGCAGCGTGCAGGGACAAACGTGCCTAATGTGCACCACGTTGATATGGAGAACACTGAGAATGGTGCATTAGCATGAGCTTGGGGTGCCGGTAAATGAGAGGCCTATGAAAATACATTAGAAATAAGGTCATGCCTCACGCAGGATCTGGTGTGTGTGCAGCCTCCTGGGTGAATGTGTGATTAGCCTAATCCCAGTCGTCACAGCTCTGCTCCCCTGATGTGGATGGAAAGATTCAGATGGCGATACGCTGCCACTGAGAGGAGCCATGTCAGAGCTGCCGCCGCTGCTGGCAAAAAGAGAGAACGAGGGGGAAAAAAGTGTTCACCCCGCTGCCGTCCTCCAGACAGCAGGGACAAGTGAAGGAACGCTTTCAATCCAAAATGCTACAAATCAATTTGGAGGGAGAAAAGCTTCCTGAGATTCAGCGCTCAATCACAGCTGCAGGTTTTAGGAACTACCATGAAGGATTAAAAAAATATATTAGAACTTAGATGTGACAACTTTGCAAACCATTAATAAAGGTATTTTAGACTTTTTTTTTTAATCACAGAAAAATCTCTTTTATTCTAAACCTATGGCCGTCTTGAACTTTATTTGTGTTTCAGTATTTTCCACCTTTGTTTACACAGGAGGGAGTTTTTAAGTTAAATCACAACTTACATCAGAAAATAATACACAGATAATCTATATGACAGGTGGCTGGAGTTTCTTTCAAAGCCAAATTACAATTGATGCAGCATGTTGAAAATGCATCGTAAGGGTGACATTAACAGCTGCAATAATAACGTCACTTATTTGGGCTGTGAGTTTCCTTTTCTATAAATTGCTCTTACAGCTAAAAAGACAGATGCTTGTAGCACGTAAACAGATTCAGTTTCTCAAACGTGTCTATGGTTAGGGATCTACAGAGGCCCACTTGACCATTCCTCCTCCATTCCACAAACAAATTAACTATCAGTGTAAACAGAGCAGCCCCAGCATTGGAATTCCACCCTTTAACTTGTCTCTATCCCCTCTTATCTTCTAGGCCTCTTTCACTTGAAGCGTTTTGGGTATTCAATCTGCATTGGTGACATCAGCACTATCACAGCGGGAGCCTCTCCTCTTTATTCTTATTGGCTAATCTAGAAGCAAATAGCTGGAGAGACGGCGGGTTGCATGGTAATAAATAGAATATGCCAATCAAATTAAGAGCGGCGTGTCACTTTGGACAGAGGCGAGAGTGATCCGCTATAGGTAGAGCGCGCCGACTGGCCATACCTCATTTTATAGGTCATTGAGCTCATTTGGAGGTGGGTTCAGAAAGGCTGTGTGGAGGGAGAAGGGAACATGGCTGTGAATATTCAGCCAGGAATAACACACACTCAAAGATAAAGAAATGGTTTTGCTTTGGTGTCTGATTGTGAATTAATGGATAAAATAAGCGTTTTTTAAATTTTATTTATTTATTTTATTACAAATACTCACATAAATGAATTTGTTCAATGTCCCATATACAATGATCAGAAGTGGAGTTGCAAGGCTGGAAACAGGATTTTAAATGCACTTTTATAAAAGACTGGCAAGACACTTAAGTACTCGAGTTTCCAAACTCAGCTTTGACAAAGACATATTCTGTGTTTCTCATCAGAGCTGCTTTCAGCTGCACATTAATGACATTATGTAATGAGTGGGTTCAGAGTGTGACTGCTCCATTTACTGGGATCACACTGACCCTTCCCTGGACACAGTGGTGTTAAGATCAAAAGCTATCTGCTAATGAGAAAGCAAAGAAAAGAAATAAAATGAACCCATCTTCGTTGTTGAGCCTGGAGTTAGAAAGGCCTTCTTTGCACCTGCCAGGCACTTTGTGTTCTTCTCTTATCTGTCACAAGTGAATAGATGATGCCATCCAGGCTTATTTATATGAATATGACAGCATATCTAAAGACAATGCCATCTGTCAAACAGTAATTGAAGAACTGCCTCCTCAAACAAGAAGAAATTCCCTTCTAAATCCTTTGAACCGCTTCTTTATGAACCCAGCGACCAAACAAACACAGATTTTTAGATTTTTTATGACATCAGCAAAACTGAGTTAATCATTCGGAATAGAGAAGCTTTTTCATTTTTGGTGCTTCCGTTGAGACATTGATGGCATCGACGAGATGATACATGGTTCATCTTCGCGAACGTGATCCTCGCCGCAGTCGTATGATGACTAATCTGTGGCGTCTCCGCACTCCAACCGGCGTTGGCTCATTAGAAATGCGTTAAGCTTACCGGTTGGGTTTATTCTTTCAAAGGCAGGGGGAGGGAGGCTCTTGTTGTTGCTCCGAGGCACGTGAAAAATAGCAAGAGTGACAGATGAGTTGTGGAACGTGGATGGAAGGAGACAGGCAGCAAAATGGAAAGGGAGGATCTGTAGTCCGGCTGTTTTAATGGAGAACAGAGAAATGATTCTTCAGACTGACACTCTGAGTTGGTTTGTTAATTTATCTGTGCTCCTCAGACAAGTAGACATGAATAGAAACATTCTTATGACACAAGAGCAGACAAAAAGCAGCTACACCTCCATTTTGATTGCTGGGAAGGTGCTCACGTCTCAGTCCCATAGAAGTCAATTTAAAGTACATAAATGAGAGAAACTTTGGGCTCTTTTAGGTAAACGCAGCCAAAAAAGACAATGGATTTTCTAACCTTGGGATTTTTATGCACAGTTAAATGTTTGTCGAAATCTTTTGAAGACACTCAAAGTCATCAAACAAAATTTCACCTCTAACTTTCTGTTATAAAGGTATTTTTTTTTACATTTTATTATGAACAGCTGTGATGCTATAGTAGTGGCAAGAATAACTAGAAAGGATCTATGTACAAAATATTTTGTATTTTTCCTTCAAATCACTTACATTATTACTTCAACTTGAAACTTTGACCTTCAGCCTGCACCGACAGACACACTACTACTGCTGTCTAAGTTTGAGGAACATGTATGAGCGCTCGGCAGCTCTCCTTGGCTCAGATGACACTCTCTACCAGCGCTGAAGGAACAGGCATTCGTCAGCTTCAAATAAATAAAAAGACAAGAGGCGGCAGGGAGACAAGAAACAGGGCGACGCGTATGAACCTGAGTTCTGGCGACCTTTCATCGACGGGAGCGTATTCAGTTGGGACGCCGACTTTCATACGTGACACCTTGTGCTATCATAGCGGGGGCTGCTGCACATTTGAACGCCTCTTATCTGATGGCAGAAGAAGAAGAGAGGAAGCTCTCGCTGGGCTGCAGAGAAGGAAGTGCTGGTGAGAAGAGGAGCAGAGCTGTGCCCTCAATGTGGCAAAACTTCCTCCTTTGTTTGTAGGTTGGTAATTAGAGACACGCTGAAGGCTTCTTTTTCTCTTTGAGTCATTGTCACAGAAAGTCAAAGTCTTATTAAATAATTGTTTATATTGCTTTTTTATAATCAGGTTGTAGGACATACTAAGATGTGCTGTGACATAGTGTAAGTTAAGCCCTCTTACTTCACACACGGTTATGACAAGCTGCTCTTTTACATTGCATCTTTTTACATTATGCTATTGTATCTTAACTGTGTACCATAAAGTGACATTGTTGTGTCTTACAGTTTTTTTTAGCACTTACAACATGCACCATTCAACATTCTGTATCATTGCTGTAAGACTCACGTTTCACCTTAAATTATTGCAACGCTATGTAACTTTTTTAATTTAATAAAATACATTGAAACCTTGACATTCATCAGAAAATCTTCAGAATATTTAGATTAATTTTGAGTGCACCAGGTTGATCTCCTTCCTTCCTTCCTTTCTGTAATTGTGGGTGACGGGGTTCACTGCCATAGAGAGGAAAACATATCTTAATTAAGAAAGTGCTGTTGGTGATGAAGAAGAAGAAGAAGAAGAAGAAGCTAACCCCTGATGTGTCAAAACTTTCTCCATTGTTTACAAAGGGGTAACTGGAGACAAAGCTCCCTTTACTTTTCTGTTATTCCTAGAGTGAGTGTGGCAGCTGTCATGGCCGCCGCTGTAGACTCTTACCCTGTGGCTTCCTCCCCGTCTTGATTTCCTGTTTCCTGCCAGCTGCGCCCACCCATTGGCTCCTGCGGCCTGTAGGTGTCAGGGGCGTGGCCAGCACAGACGAGACAGTTGAGGCAAACAGGAAGCTGCAGACAGGAAGGATGGCAATGCCCTCTGTTTACATCACCTCTTCCTCCTGCTCCTCCTCCTCATCACCTCAGCAGACTAACAGCCGTACTGAACAGTATCGTGCACGTTTCCCTTTTACCCTCCCACTTTCTTCAACTCTGAAACTTCATTAAGGTACAGGAGGGAAACTGCAACTAATAAACTTTACTAATTATCAATCCTAGAAGTGTTACACAACTGTGAAAAAAGGACATGCTTTTTTTTCATTAAGTGTAATTGCTCAAATTGTTGTTTAGGATAAGTATTGATTTTCATTTGCAGGAATTAATTACACATTGTAGAAAGCATTACATTTGCAGAATCAAAAAAAAAAAAAAAAAGTGAGCAGCAGATGTTGGATGTATTGGGCTGCCATTTATCTTTCTATATCTACCTATGGAAGAATGCTCCTTTAAAAATAATTATCAGCATAGATCTGAATTCTCACTTGATTTAAAGGAAAACTTCCCTGACTGTCGACAGTGAGCATCTCCAGCTGTGTGATGCTGCTCGTGTGTGCAACTCCACAGAGGAACAGAAACAAAGCGGTGCTCGTCCACTGTTGGAGTTCGATGGGGGTGTGTGGGTAGGCCTGCACCCCCAATTAACATCGCTGTAAACAAGGGCAACAAAGGCCACACTTGAATAAAAGTACAAGAGAGACGCTCGCCGAGGAACTCGCCAATTATTCCGGCATCGAGCCTTTTCGCAGCGAGAGCATCTCCTTATTTAACATCAGAAGAGTTGAATGCAACTCCTGCTTGCTGCCTGCACACACTCATACCACACACACGCTCCTGTTAATCCCAGCAGCCTTAAATAATTGATCAAGTGTGGATTTCCCCTAAAATAAATGACTTTGTTTTCAAATGATATTTATCTTACATGAATAATGAGTTGAATAAATAAAAGAACTTCAAAAGCAAAAACAATACAGCTATCATTATTATCTGAAATAATTATAAGTGAAAGCAATGAATATATTTAACTTAAAAAAAACGTAAGTGTTAAAAAGGTTGATGAAGAATGTGTAAAAAGATTTAAAAAAAAAAAAAGAATCTGACAGGAAGCAGAGTCTCTCAGACACACTTCTTTTCTGAGTGTCTTCTGCAGTTCTGTCTGCAGCTGATTGATTTAATTAGTCCAACATACATGTGCATAATTAATGCCACATATTAACAGCTCTAAATATATCTCAACGTGTCTTGGAGCACTTTTTTTTTTTTTTTTTTTTTTAACACGAGCACACAGAAATAAATCACATCATACCAGAGTGCTTAAAAAGCCACAATATTTCTTTATGCACTTGAAAACAGTCAATTAAATATTAATAAATAACCGCTAAACTTCTGAGAGAAAAACAATATTTACATTGCATATAATTGGGCTGTTATTGTTGTTATTTTAAGAAGAGCTTTTCAATAAGAATGGATCAAAGCAGAGGACACAGATTAGAAAATTAAACACAGAAAGGATTCAGGGCTTATTGCATGTTTACACACTATTTATTATTAATGTCCAGGTTATATTTTTGGTCTAAAACTAAATGTCACCACAAGCAACGTAACAATGTGCATGCGATAAAAACAAAAATCCCTGAACCAGTCTGTCAGACACCTTCGCAGTCTAACCCAAATATACGAACATTCACTTAGAAACTTAACCTCTTTTCGTGACTCCCCCCTGCTCTCCTCCCCAAAAATCAGACAGAATTCAGCCCGATGCCTTTTTCAGTGCTGAAGATAAGCACCGTGGTTAAGGTTTTGCTGATTTTCATGTAATGACTGGCAGCCGTAACACCTGGCACTGTGAAATCCAGAAATTAGCACACTCCGGGGAAACAAATTGCTTTGTTGATGCAGAATGTTATGGGAGGGGGGGATAAAAGTGGTTCGATGTCGGTAGGGGGCTCAGTTTTTGTTTTTTTTGTTTTTGTATGTTTCACAACTTTATTTTATTTTCTATCTGTGTAGAATTGTGTCATGTTGCTGCGCCTCCTCTGTCCCACCAACCACCAGTTCTCTCGTGTCACAAACTAGTGTTACTAAATTAGACAAGCCCATAATGGTAATTATAATCATCCCCTTTCATACGCAGAGTTTCTCCTCAATCATGCTCATTTCTGTTTTAATCTGCTCTTTCTATTGGGAAAACTCACATCAAAATCAAAGACACTTTCAGTTTTATCTGTATGAAATGCTCTTGTGTATTTTACCTACATGGCTAGAAAATAAATTGTAAATGTTGACATATTTCTGAACATATTGCTGATTTGAGAAGTGTCTGCCATAAGTGTATTTCTACTCTAGCATTTACACTGAACATCAGCTATTCTCAATTAAGAATCTAAATCATATTAAATCCAAAAATGTTGATGTTACTCAGACATCTTAAACACAAAATATTTAAAAACCAAAATAAAAGTGCTTACTTGTATTTTCCTGTAAATGTATGATTGTTCATTATTGCTTTTTTTTTTTTTTGCTAAACACATTTTGAATTAAGTGCACTAGATTACCCAGGGGTTCAAATGTAAAATTCCTCACTTGAACCAATTACTGCTCTGTCATTTTGCAGACTTGTTTTGATTGATTGTCTGAAGAAACGTCATGCTGCATGAGTGTTTTTCAGTTTGGTTTAGAGTAAGCGACTGTGGCCAGCTAGAAACTGTAAACCATACATTAAGTAAATATATTCCTGAAGTTTTTAAGTAATAAATGGCACAGATGTAAAGTTTTCAAGTCTTTGCTCGTCTGTGACCCCTTCCTTAATGATGTCCGACGCAGGGAGCCCTTCCTCCCAGAAGCCCTTTTCCTTTCCAAGGCGAACGCCGACGGAGGCACATTTTAGCGTCGGATAAAGATCTCTCCCTCTCCGCTGAGGCATCTTCTTATCCTGTCAATCAGCAGCCCGCCTCCACCACGGCTCGGCGCGGGGCTGAGCAGCTTGGCAGAGATGCAGGGTGATGATGAGAACTCGTCGCAGCTTAGCAGGGTTTCCTCCTCATCAAGCTCAGAACAAAGGGGGGCCCGGTCCGCTCGGCTGCTCTAAATACAGCCTGCAACATGCCCTAGCCAACTGCTTAACGCACTCTCTGTTTTTAGATGCATAAGTGGATGTAGACGTGAGAATGCTTGAATGGGTCGATCACAGGGGTGAGGCGCTAGGTCTGACTACAGCAAGTAAAGCAAAGAGTTTACTTTCCGACTTACATCGAGTGGTTCAGCCAGAGTTACAAGGAAGTGTGTGGTGTAGTGTCTCCTGGAAACACAAACAGGGTTTAGTCTGTAAACATGTGCATACTTCATAGAAAAAAAAGTCATTTACAACTCATTTGCACTGCTCAGGTTCCTTAGTCCTGTACAGCTGACAGTTCATTAGGGTGGTGCTGTCACAACTGTAAACGAGATGAAGGGATGGATAACAACAAACAAACAATGACAACATTATGTTTAAATATAACCATAGACTAATTGCTCTGACTTTTGTGGACTATAGCAAAGCCATCACAATTGACAACTGGATGGTTTAAACATACATCATGCATTTTGCGTGGGCAGTGATACAAAATTACATGATCATATGTCCATTCTACCAAAAAAAAATGATGCTTATAATTTGATTTTGATTCATTTAAAAAGTAGTAGTAACTTTTTCACCCGTGACATCTAAGTGATGCTGTATGAGTTTGAAAGTTTGAGTAGAAGTTTGCTAAATAACTTCACAAATCAACAAATCAAGTGTAAAACTGTGATGTCGGTGATGTTTAAAGTGTTGCGCTTACACCACTCGCCCGGCTATTTCTCACTGCTACAGACAATCAACAGACAGCACCAGAACATCCAGCAACCACTTCAGCAACAACCACCCCAGCATCAACTCACCCTCTCATCAGGAAGCAGCACAATGTTGATGAATGCTCAAACAATGGACACATGCGAGCAATTACTTTTGACTTTATGCTGTGTAGAAAAGGCCCCAGCAGCATGTATCCCCAACAAACACCCCGCTTTTATAGGGTTTGATGTGAGTGCAATTGGCCAATAAGTGCATTAGTTTATATTGCTATATTCACATTTCATTTTTTGATACCCTTAAAACCCTTTACAACACAGCCAACTTTTAATAAGTTTTCCAAAGGGAAGCATCTGTCAAAAGTATGTTTTTAGAAGTGTATAATTGCATCACAATAACACTCTTTGCATTTACTTATCTTGGAAAAAAATAAATACATTTGTTTTTATTTTAAAATATTTTATTTATTTATTTGACACACCATCAAACCCATTGGCTTTGTTCATCAGCAACAGCATGTCCCTGCAGGTCTCATAGCCGGACTTACACCACCAGATGCCACCAAAAACAGGATACAGGAATTGTACAAGAATGTATTACCTCTTACATAATTACATTCACTACACATATTTTGTTTTTTTATTCTCCCACCACATACTCCACACACTATTATACCTTATCTTCCTCTGCTGCACCACCACAAGAGGCGACAAATGAGCAAAGCAACAACATGTTCAGGTCCATCATCTCATCAGACTCGTTCTGGTGCTAATGCAGCTGGGCGTTGTTAAACGGCCAGACTCAACTTTGGACATCACATCTGTTAAACTGTCAAAAACATCCAGCGCACACACACACTGCTCCTGTCCCAAGGCTATCTGCTGCCGCTTCTTGTTCCCGGCCTGTCTGCTTCGCTGTAGGCATGGGATGGGCGGGGGGTGGTAGGACGGGGGTACACTTCACCTCTTCCTACTTTCTCTGTGTGTTCGTCTCTTCAGGGCAGTGTGTCACCTCTGTTTACATCCGTGGAACTGGCACTAAAGGGAAGCAGATCAAGTGTCGCACACTAAACGGACATCTCTGCTAATGTACAAATGTAACTATGAAGACTGTTGAGACACTGGGCACGTCACTTTGACTGTGTTGATCGTCTCCTTTACGACCTACATGCTGCAGGGCTTGTTTCTGTCTCCATCACATTGATTTATACGATGCGTACATAAACAGGCCTTTTGATGGCTGGAGTTTTTCTTTGTGCTAGTCTAAAAAGACAAGGTTTCATAGCTTAGAAACAAACAGATTCAACCACTGCCCAGAACAATTAGTGTTGATGTCTTATCTTCATCAGTTACATTCAAAACAAGAAATTATAATCTATATAAAGTACACTTTGATTATAAATCTGGCTTGATCTTTGTTCCATCAGCAGACATGGGCTGGGCCAAACTGACAATAAGGGTCACATGATGCGCTGGCTGTTTACACACATTTCAGAATGAGGTAATACTGTGAAGAATGAAAAAATGGACAATTGGTCTTTGCTAATAATGATAAACACAAAAATACTCAAATACATGTTTATTTTTCCTTTTGTATTTACCAGTGTGGTGGTTTTATTCTACTCATAGAGATAATTTTGTATTGAAATAGTTTACCTTTGCTATAACATTTCACAATTCCTGGATTTGACACCTGGATTTATCCGCCCTGTCCTAACTTCTTCCAACTGTGGCCTCCCACTCTTTTCCTTTGACATTGTCTTTGTGCCACAAAGCTAGCAGTGAGTTGTGAAACTCCATGAAATAAATAAATGCAGCTATGTTCTGCAATTATTGTGGTATAAACAGAAAGACAAGGAAGATCTCTTTTTGAACTAAATGTCAATGTCTTCACACAATGGTGATAAAAAAAGCAGTTACCATTTTAATTCTTTTCCAAATGTTTAGAATACCATGTCGGTTTGGTTTAATTGCCACCAAAAACACAAAGTTCCTTGGGCTTGCTCTAAAAAAAGATTTATACTTGGCAAAATGGATCATTTCGGGAAGCAGTAGCCATTACTCCAAACATTTGGGTAAGGGACAGATGTTTTTTGGCCAAAAACCACTGTTCAACCCCCTGTACGCAACAGATGGGCCAGAATTAGGACACATTTGTAAAGCTTGCACTATAACACTTCTGGTGTTGAAGTCAGTATACTCATGAAGCTTTACTGCCCTTCTCTTATGACTTCACTACATTATATAAGTATGTGCTACATGTTTGCATATAATACTAATACTATAATACTATAATACACTTCTTTTCCACTTTTCCCATATAATGTTTCAATAATTGAGACACTATTACTACTTCAGCAGATCAAATGTTGGGCTGATTAAGTGCTCCTCCATTAGTTTTACAACAGGTACATGTTCTTGCACAGATGGCAATAAAAATGCTTTGCTAAATCCATTGAAGAGGGTGTTGTTATCAACTCTTTTATCATAAAGGAAGAGGACATTTATATCTAAGCTGGTATTGGGTTAAAGTAATCAGGGAAAAAAAATAAATATATATAATACAGCAATGGTAAAGTTGGCTAGCGATATGAGGCGTGTCGCCAAGAGCAACTCTTATTTATATCTCTTTGTTGGAGCTAGTTCAAGGTGCTGGCAGATTGTCGAATCTGGTGGGAGGCAGAACAACATAGTGGATGGCCTTAGTGTCATGTGCACTGCCTCTTTGTACATTAACATCTTATTCACTGACAGGCTGACTGGCATTATGGGTAATTATAGGATATTATTACAATTTCATCACATGATACTGTATTTCATTTAATGTAAATTTTCCATACGTTACCCCTGAAGGCCTGTGAGCCAGAACTGACATTGGGTGAAACTGGAGAGTAAGGGGGTAATTTACTGTTATACCTTCCACTGGCCAGGAAAGACGTTAGAATAATACACACACATTACATTTATTCATAAAAAAATCAAAATAAGTTTGGAGAACTATTGTATACAGTTGTGTGTGCTTTGAGGTCTTAATAAGTAATTACATTCTTTATTGACATTGTTTTGCTTCCATCTTATAAGTACATGGTCCTATGTGCTCACTTACTTATGAAATATGGAATATTTGTAATGTGAGTCTCCTCGATGCTCATGTAAATCTCCTCCTTGGGAATCAAAGTCATCGCATCTTTTCCGTCACCTGCCAATAAGACTAACAAGCACGCACCATTTATTGTCATGGCACAATCTACTAGCGTGCTCCCTAGTGAAAAACTACCTCTGTGAGCGAAGCACATTTGCACAATCTAAATCAATCGTCCATCTATCTCTCCAACATTCTCCTTACAGTTTGCAGCCCTCCCATCTTGCTAAGAAACCCATTACTCTCTGCTCACGGTAACCCTGCACACAAGATGTACAATTAAAACCTTATTTCTGCTGAAGGAAATTAGATTTAATGAACGGCGGGCTGGGCAACAACAGATGGTTCGTGTTATTGGAGGCACAAAGATAGACTGGGTGTTTGAACGCCTTCAGATCAAATGCCAGTGGTTATCAATTAGGAGTGGAGGTAAGCTCGTGACAACATGAAACAGAGCCGGGGCCTCGCCGGTGTGGCCCTCACCTTCACTGCTGGGAAGGAGATGTTAAGCGCGAGCTGACGCCGAGAAGAGATGGAGCCGTTCCATATGTTAGTGTCAGTGACATTGCAGGAGCCCAGATGTTGCATAATGTCAAATGAGACATTGTGCACTAATAAATAAAAATTAACTTTATGAAGCATCCACACAGATAATTCAAAAGCAGGTACGTCATCCTTTTGCCATATTTCAAAAATAGAAATGGACGTAAGCCCCATTTACTGTCCTACATGTATCCTTAATCCTATAAAAACTAAGAAAATAGGAATAATTAAAAATGTAAAATTAGGAGTACTTTTGGGAAAGGCTACTTCCGTGCCGTCATTCTGCTTCAAAGAAAAAAGATAAATGATGATGCCATTAAAAGTGAACTAATTAAGGAAGGCTTCTTTTAAGAACTCATTAACTGCAACCTCATTTACATAATGATGCATATTAATTAAGTTTTAATGAATCTGAATTTCCAGCAAGCCGCATTTCTTTGGCTGTGGAACAAATTGAACAAATTATTTAAAAGTGTTCTTGAATCTACTTTTTACACCAAAGGGGAGAGAGAATGCAATCATTTGTATGGAATCATATTTTTTTCTCCTCCCAAGCCTGTGCCCATCTGTTAATTTATTTTAAATGTAATCATTTACCCTTTTGTTTTCAAAACCGCAGAGATTTCACTCACTTACAAGCTCAGTCGAGAGGTAAGGGAGTAGTGCTGAATATTGCAGTGTGTGTGAGAAAGCCAGAAATGTGTGATTGAGGCAGATAAAACATTGGCTTTCTGCTTGGTTTTGGTGCAGTACTCAAAGCTCAGCACTGCCCATTAAAAAAAAATTAAATAAAAATAAATCAGTTTGTGAAGAGAAGAGAAAGCTTGTCATGCTTTGGAAGGGACATCTTCAATGTCAGGTTGTGTTTGTTTGTTTTTTTCTCTGCTGTTATATTGTTCCTGAAACATTAAGATAGCATGGCACATAATGGTTATTAATCATATTTGCTTTTCATATACACAAGCAAGTTCTAAAGTTTTTGTTTTAAGCACAAAACACCTTCAGTATAAACCTTTAGCATGAGTCCATTTTATAATACAAAACAATTTAAAAGTAAAACAATTAATATGAATGTAAAACTTAAATGAATGTAAAAATGTAAAGTGTGGATTGTTTTCATATCATAAAAAATATACAGATGAAAGTCAGAGTAATGATTTCTCAGTTGCAGTGACATTGATTTGAAAATGGCTCTGAACATTAGGAAGCATATTAAGCAATAGAGTGTATTTATCTGTGGAAGTGTGGAGTCAACAGCTGGTGCTATTTCTAATGTTCATGTGGTGTGTTTTCAGGCAGAAAAGACAAAAACGGCTACAAGCCCAGCCTTGTTTTCCAGAGAGGCACACACACTTATCCATTCTCTAATGTGTGTGTATACTCACACCTGTTCTCCAGGTTAGTCTGGGAATAGGTTAGAGCTCTGGAGATGGAAGCAGGACTCAGGGTCCTTCACGGATAGAGGCAGGACAGTGCCACAGGAGGATGTTTGAACCAATAGTAGCAGAACGCACACAGTTCCAGCGTGGGCCGTCCCAGAGGAGAAGGACTGGTGGAGTAGTCTCCAAGGGTTTAGAGCCAACCTACTACTGTCCCCTTCCCCATAGTGAGCTCCAGGCCTCTTTAGGAAAAAAGAATAAAAATTCACTGATGGCGCTGGCCGGGTACTTATGACAGCGAGTGCCTACCTCAGGGGAGGTCAGAAGTCGGTGATTCATATGAGACAAGCTGGCGATGCAGTGTAACTGAAAATGGAAAGCAGATGTTCGTTAATTAGGGGAGATGTGACTGACAAGACTTGAGCGTCGAGGTACACGAGCTCGCCCGCCATCCAGCAGCTGTTGTTACCCGACTTCATTGTCAGTCTTGTACACAAGTCACAGCTTCCCCGCCGAGCCGGGCCCAGACGCCCAGCACCCACAATTATCAAAATAGAATTAAGCTTGATTGAATCGAGCAGATTTTCTCCTGAATATTTTTCTTTTTTGCCGTTTCCTTTTTTGTCCTGTGTGAATGAGCAACGCACCACCTTCAGTATCCTCCTCCCTCTTTCTCTCCCCCCTCCTCAGTCCTCTGCCTCAGCTGCACAAGACAGACCTTCAGTGATTTACAGAAAACAAACAAAAAGCAATTCCTCATTTGGGAGAATCATACATTTCTGTGGATCGCTTTCCTGTCTGATAAAAAAGTACATTTTCACCTCCCTGAAAATTGCTCATATACAATTGTTGATGAATAGAGCGGGTTCATCTGCATTTTATTGCTGCCTGTGTTTGTAGAGCGCTTTTGCTTTCTTTTTATTTTCCAAAGAATATCCTTAAAATATTCATGTAAACAAATGCAGGATGGTGCAGGAGAGTTTTCTACTTAGGAGTGCATATGGTCACCAAGGTGAAATGTACTCTATAGTCACTGAGAGTACTCCAGTGGACATGTGAAGAGGGTCTCGGAGCTCAGCTTTCAAGGAAAGGCATGTACTTGTGAGACCTATTGACTGAAATCCACCTTCTGTCTTTTCATCACAGGCTAAGTCAGTCTCAGTCAGTAGAGAGAAGGCTTTCTCAGGTGCTGGAGGCAAGTCAACAAACAAAACAAACACTATTTGTTTTTTTAAGCCATATTTAGAATGGTCTCAAAAACAGCTTAAAAACGATTTAACTGTTGATCTTTAAAGGAGCACTGAGTAACTTTTAGCGCAGAAATATATTCTCAAAATCATTTTGACCGTTCTTACACATGAGAGTTGTTGAATCATTCTCATCATATTTCACTGACACAGTACCTTCAGCTGGCCAGAATAAACGATGATTTAACTTATTGTGGGAGATTGCGTGAATGACTTGGTTCACGGCACTCGAATAGAAGGAGGAACAGGCCAATACACTGGACCATAGCAGAGTCGTATTTCAAATAAATACACTAAAATTACTGTTTCAGAGGACATGTTTTTTTCTTGGATAGTCTCGCTGGGAATCAGCGCCCACAACTGGCTAAAAGTTCCACTTTATAATATATTTAAAGGTAATATATTTAAAGGTATAAAGTGTGTAATATAAACACATAGTCAAAACCCTCTTTTCATGTATAATCACCTCAATACAACACTACCACACAAAATAAAGCATGATCTTGACATAAAAGTATTTTAAAGTACAATTTTATTACAGCTTACAACAGCCCAGAGTGGACAAACTGAGCTCAGAGCTGACAAAGTGAGCACTGCTAGAAGGATTAGGATATACTTGATAAATAAATGCATTTTTCTGTGAGTTTTTAAAGCAAACTCATCATCACTGAAGGCTGCCAAAACTGTGCATATGTTATCTTTAGTGAACATGAATGGTCAGACAAAAAAAAATAACAAATCAGTTGTGGGCCACTTTTCCTTGGAGTGTGAACATTAAGATGCCACCAAAAACCCAGTACCACGCTCTCTCTCTCTCTCTCTCACACACACACACACACACACACACACACACACACACACACACACACACACACACACACACATTACACGTGAATACAAACCTCTGGTCAACACCATAATCCTGTGAAATTGATGAATGGCTGAACATTAGGCCCATTCAAACAACAGATGTTAATTCATTTCACACGTGCATTATCAGATCATTTATGTCAGCCAACAGAATATGAATGACACAGATTATCTCAGATTTGGGGCCTCCGCTGGCAGACCTCGCTGTCCTCGGGGCCTCTAGGTAACACTCCTGATTGCTGCCAGTGCGTACGTGCGCTTGTCAAAAAGGTGCTATTACGTCTGTGTGAGGGATGATGTTTCTGCAGAAGGACACACAAGCCCCTCTGGACCCGTGGAGGAGAAACACAGCCTGATGGGGAACAGAGACTTTTTTTTTTTAGGCAAAGTAACGTAACAGAACCT
Source organism: Rhyacichthys aspro (assembly GCA_036850595.1). Lineage (NCBI taxonomy): Eukaryota > Metazoa > Chordata > Actinopteri > Gobiiformes > Rhyacichthyidae > Rhyacichthys > Rhyacichthys aspro. The sequence goes on along the minus strand of CM072169.1, from coordinate 14,066,730 downwards.
CGAGTGGCCAAACCAGGGGCCCCTCGGCTCTGAGGCAACAGTGGCTCTTAACAGCTGTTGCATCTCTAAACATACAGCTTTGAGTCTGCAGCAGAACGAAATTGACGACTATGGGGAAGTAGCAAAAACAGCAAGGTTTGTGAAATTAAATAACAACACCTTGAAGATTCACAAGTAAAGCTCATGTCTTTAACCTAACTAAGCTGGATATATCATGTAATATCATATGAGATCATGTAAATGTTATCTATGTTGTTTTTGCATACACACTGTTCATTGTTCTTGACCGCATGCATATTCAAACCTCATAAAAAAATAAAATAAAATAAAATCACAAATAGCGTATTGAGACCTTTGATAAACTTGTAGTCATTGGTAAAAGAGAAGAAGACTGTTCCCTGGAGAGCTCTTGAATTTTAATATGCACATCAATGATTCATAAAGTGAAATAATTAGTAACCTTTTTACTTATATCATTATACTTGAATTGAGTTTTTATTACGTGTGAGCTCATGTCACATTACACTCAATTGTATAATGTCTCCTGCTTTTTCTTGGGTTAAAGCTGATCTTGTTTACTCCTCACTCTGCCGACTTTCCCAGGACTTGGAGTCTTGTACTGCTTTGTTAAATCTTGTCCTCGCAGCTGTAGTGAATGAAAGCCTGGCAGGAGTTATTTTTATTCTCTTTACCAAACCAAAGCAAAGGAAGAACAACCCTCTCCCGACTCCTACAACAAGCAATGTCCCCGGAGGGCTACAACTGAGGCTGCAAAACAAAGAGGAATATTTCAGAAAAACGCAGTGTTGAGAATAACTCAGGAATTTTAAAGCGCGTCGGACTCCAAAGGTAATGTGTTGCACTTGCAGTCACTGACGGGCTGTAATTAGGTCAGGAAATAGGCAGGAAAAGTTTAACTTTATCTTGTCTTATTGTTGTCTCACCAAAACTCATCCAATCATACATTTGCACTATTTTTCCTTCCTATGGACAAGGGATAGTAGAAAACCTTCAAAACACTATTTTTAAACCCTCATTAGTTCACACTGTTTCTAGGTCGTGACCTTTCTTTCAAGAGTGATGGAGGTGAATAGTTCTACATTTTGTTAAGGTGGTATTTTTGGGCCACTAGAGCCAGGCAAACAAGCTGTGGAAACAACACATTATTATCTTTATGAAGTTGTTTTGACAAAGTAGTGTAAAGTTCAAAGTCCAGCACAAACAGAGGAACATTTGCATCCACTTGAAGCTAGACAAGTTCCATTTTGTTCTGCACCAGTTTGACCAAAGTAGAATTTATTGCTGCATTAGTGATGAGAACGCATAATAATACAGTCCAACTAAATGTTACACTTATTTCATATGATATTCGTTTGACATTGTTTGGTGTAGATCAGATCAGATGAATTTGCTGTTTTTGTCTGAATTAAAGACTAAACTACAACCAGTGTCTATAACCTGACTTTGGTCTGGTACACAGAACCATCTGGGAGGGCTTGTACTGCAAGGACATGTCAAGTTCTTAACAAATTATTAACATGAGGGTTGTTTAGTCATCAAACCTAAAACAGGCTCAAAACTGCCAATACTGTCACACTATTGGGCTGAACCAATTGGTCATCTAAACCAGCAGTGATTCAGTGATCGCACATATCTCACAATGATCCAGCTTTTGTACAGAGTCACTGTGTCTATACATAGACCATAAAAAAACAAAAAACAAAACTGAGAGCAGGGCTTTTGAAGGTGCTGCTTAAAGCCTGTTCCAAAAGATGCTCATGCAGAGTTTAAACAGGACTTTAGGAAAACAATCGTGGCTTACAGATACCTTATTCTCTGTGTTGTTTTAGTGAGCCAATGGTGTAAAATACAGGCTGTGCCAGCTATTCTTACAGACAGCCTTTAGGCCTAAACACAACATCAGGCTTGTGCTCAGCTTCATTACAGCAGACATTATTAAGACCAAGGAGCAGCTAGATGGACATCATATGACTTTTTGTCCACGCCTTCAAAGCATCTTCAGGCCCCAGTGCAATGCTCAGTGTCAGGTCGCCAGTGGTCATTTGAGGAGATGTGTCCTCAGAGAAGGGCATCCAAGCCGTCATTTGCAGCAGTTGGACAGAACGAGTGGGGGGTTGTCCACTCTTCAAGTCCAGGCAGCTGGACACAACACAATGATCATGACTACATGGTGTGTAAATGCATTTCTTCATCTCTTATTCTGCCTGCATAGATATCAGTCTTGCTTTAATGTGTGGCTTGACCACCTCCAGGCGGTGCCCCCCCCTCCCCACTAAGCAGACTTGGCTGTAATGGGACTAATTGGGCTGGACACCACAAAGGAACAGCATAGTATCTTCTATGACAGAACCCCCTAACCTCATTCAACATTGGCAAAATATGCTAGAAAAATGGTGTGGCTTAATTTGTAATGAGCTCTGACCAATCAGGACAGCTCGTTTATGAGCCGGACAGTAATAGTGTCATATCTCAGACAGCTATAGCAGCTTCTGTATGTGTGTATGTGGAGAGTGATGTTATCTCTCTTGACCAGGCTACAGCAGGACATCCACTGACCTTAATTGCAGTAATTTAGTTAGTAGCCATACTGTATAACTCGCTGGCCCGACTGTGACCATCCATCAGTCGTAAAGCCATGCTCATTAGGTTGTACAGGGCCAAGACAAAACTGACTGCTTAATAAAGGCTTTTATTACCAAAACTAACACTCTGGATCTCCATGCAATGTCCTAACTAAGGATCAGTTAAATAGAAACATGGGCATTATCCCAAACAACAGGCATTTGCTCAGAAATAATTGTGGCACAGCAATATATACAGCTTAGATACTTGATATTAGAGCTGCAATATATAGTTGACATAAAAACAGTTGATTATAAAAAAGAAGGAAAGTAAGTCCTCTGTGTGTTGCTTTTGTAGAAGAGTATTTGGAAAACAGCCTTATTGAATGCAACTTTTTTATTGGGGAAGCCCAAACAGTGTGTTTGGATAGGAATACAGCAACACTATAGCGATGTATCATCTTTAGGCCTTTCACCTTTAAGACTGAAATGTCTATTTGAAATGTATATGAATGTGTCAAATGCAGCTCATGACTTAAATTGTTTTCAGGTATGATTTGCAAAGGGACATTACGTAAAACTCCAAAGAAACTGCAGAATATTCCAAGCAAATCCAACAAGTGCACACTGCAACTTTCTTCTTTTAAAAGCCTATTATGCTGTAGATATACCCATCCAAAAACGTTCCAAAAAAAGTTTTATTTTTATTCATTCTTTTTTTTTTTTTTTTTTACAGTTTTGAATTTGAGCTTTTTCCAAATAGCTGCTCACGAAACATGCATTTACAACTTGTGTAAAGTGATACTGGGCTCTTGTTTGGAGCACAGTAATGAACACAAATAATAATGAGTTGAATTCAAAGACATGCTTTTTCATTGTGTCTCTCGCCTGAATGCAACCTAACTGCAGCCAATCAGACGAACAAACAAACAAGTCCTGCACGCAGACCAATAACAAGTCATCCATCCTCAATTTTCACTGCCCTCCTTTCACCAGAATGCCTTTCTTCTTTTCTTTTCTTTTCCTCTGGGCAATCTCCTGCTCCTCATATACATCTGTACAAATTGATTTCCTCTTTACAAGGGAAGATAATGACTGTGGCAACAGAAATACCTGTAAGTGAGGGATAATTACACTGCAAGACACCCCCTGCTGGGTCCCTTTCTCCTAGCCCCCCAACAACGGGAATTTTAAGCTTCAATAGCACTCAATGCCGACACACAGTTGAGGCCGGGATTTGATTAAAATTATAGTTCTTTTTGCTCCTACTTCATCTATTAAGATAAGCACCTTGTTCGGGACATTTTCATATACATGTAAGGAGGACCTGGTACAATTTAACATTTCTACCCTGCTGTTAGACATGAAAAGAAACATGGCGGGGTCCACTCTTCCTGATAGCAACCTGTGCAGAGCTGTTGCAGACAATTGTAAATGTTGTTCTGCCTGTGTCACACACTCAAGAAAATGAAGAAGAGTTAGACATTGTTATAAGAACAATGAGAATGAGTACCTCTGTCTTGGAATGAAAAATACAACCCCTTTTAATCCCTGTGGCGTAATACACTGATATTTGGTCACTGGGCCATTTCAGAGCATTGATAACAATCAAGCTTTGTAGAGGATTCCATGTTGATGCATCTTAGACAGCAGCGTGAAGGCACCTGTGTAAGACAAGACACGGTGGGGATAGTTTAAGTAAGAGAGTTAGGAAGGAGGAAGACAAGGGCAATTGATTAGACAACACAATATTTTGCAATGAGAGGCCAAAGTTTCCCATCCAGACACCATAGTAACATTTGACCCTAAAAGACTTTTTTTGACATTTTTGAAAATGTGGTTAAACCATTATTTGATATTTTTTTCAAAACCTTGAAATATATAGCTTTTAAGTAATTTCGATTCTTTTTTTTATTTGTTTATTTGGTGAGGACAGTGCACATTTATGAACACTTGGTACCAGTGTAAATATGCTGGATTTTGGCAAGAAGCTAATTTACATTCATAGTCCTCCACATTGAAATAAAATAAACAAACAAACATAACATCAACAAACAGACATAACAGCAGATACAATATAACTATATAAAGCAACAGCATTACAGTACAATCAATAAAAGACTGCTTAAAAGTGGACTGATCAGACTTCACATATGTTCATTGGTTCGATTGCTTCTTTACAAATGGGTCTCAATGTGACAGTCGCATTGACAGAGAGGTTGGGGCCCTACTACAGGTGAAGGGCCCTACACGACTTGCACATGTGTGTAATGGACGATCCAGGTCTGCTTGTGAACAACAGGCTAAAAGAGAAAAGGCTAGACAACAGCAGAGACCTATCTGGACCAAAAACAATATTACTGTGTTGTGTCAGTCCACATGATCTCTGCCAGTGTTTAAACAAAAGCTCACTGTTTTCTGAGCAGCCATGGTGAAAAAGCCCAGGTTGTATGTAACAAAAAATGTCACATAAAAATATAAAGAGAGATTTCCACGCGCACATGTATGTTCTGATCTGATCAAATAATTCACTTGAAACCATATCCTGGATGCCCTGTGACACTCTTCATAACAGCACTGAGGGCAAATTGAATCTAACCACATCTAATAAAAAGAAGTATTCAGCCAGTCGACATGTGTGGCAATGAACTCTGGGAAATAATTATCAACCCTGATAATGATAATCACATCAGAGAGCATTGTCCTGCTCATTTTGGATGTTTTTACAGAATTGGCGCTGCCTTTGAATGAGTCTTAACTGTGGTTTCATTGTTGTTATTATTGTGTTTGATCACTGATTATCACTGTCACTTATTAACTTCAATTTGTTATTGTGCAAATGATGAAATGGCTCTGTTCACTCGGCACTTGAGTCAGTGACAAAAGCCTCAACACTTACAATGATTATCTCTTCTCATTAGTAACCATTTTTCAAATCTCAATCAAAGGCTCTCGGTTCGTTTTTTTTTTTTTTCTTCCCTCCTTTCCTGAAAGTCATCAAATGAGAAGCAGAGAACGAAACTTCCAAACAAGCCTCTCTGGGCAAACGGGACGGGAAAAACACAATCGTCTGAAACAAATGAGAAAGGACAAGTTTTTCTATTCTGAAGTAGGAACTAAAAGGTATGCAGATGTCTTTTCTTCTGCTTCTTCCCAGGTGACAGGTATGTCAGAGCCCTGAAAGCCCTTGCAGTATAATTACACGCCATCATACCCCCCCACCCCTCAGTAAAGGAGGTGTTGCTCGAGCAGGAAGCGCCGCACTATCAGATCCCCGCGACTCAACCGAGGGAACCCAGGGGAATGCATCTTTAACAAAGCACCATCTCCTTCTCCTTTAAATATCTCTAAGTGCAACCCCCCTCCACGCTCCTCTCTACCCCCAAGTACCCACCCACCCATTCCCTTCGAGCTGTATCCACTCTTTGGTCTCTCAGCCCGATCATTTCTGAAGTTTTCTTGTTTTCTGAGATATGGGGGCTTGGAGTTCAGGTGACAGGCACCAAAGTCTAAATGATGAACATCCAGACTGTCCCCGAAGTCTCACTTTGGTTTCGGAGTCTCTTTAATGGGACATCAAATGCACAATCGGTTGAAGGAAGAGTTTCATCTAAATATAGCAGTGATTATTGTCCTGAAAAAGGCATATCCTGTGTACCTTCCATCACTGTATGCCCACTGTGACAGCAAGCAAAGATTAAATTGTTGCAAATGAAGCACAGTGGGAAGACTGGATTGTTTACACAGTAACCACAGCATAAATGAACAGTATACACTGAGCTTTAGATGTAATTATAGGGGCATCTTTTCTACTTGGGCCAGGATAGAAACATTTACACAAGTGACTTTGACTGTCCTGCCTCAAAATGATAGTCTCAGTTACCTTTATTTGAACAGCTGATCACTGTACAATGCAGCAGATACCTTTGAATGGTTCAATACGAAAGCTGCTGATTATTTTCCAAGGGATGGTTGAGGATTTTTTTGTCTTTTTTTTAAAAACTCATTCACCTTTTTCAGCTTACTCCCGTTAGGGGTTGTGGGTGTCTGGAGCCTATCCCAGCAGCTTGAGGCTTGAGGCGGGTACACCCTGGACAATGGCCAGTCCCAGGGCTGACATTTAGTCACAAACACTGACAGACAACAATTTACTAGGGTCAGTGTAAAGTTGGAGTACCCAGAGACAACCCACAGTAACACAGGGAGGACATGGAGACTCCTCACAGGGGGGCCACTGATGCCAGCCCAGGGATCTCTTCTTCTTCTTCTTCTTCTTTTTATTTATTTATTTATTTAATCTAATATAATGCAGTACATAATACTATCATTTGCATTAGGGATTGTAGCTGCTGATCTGTTGTCCTAGTGTGTGTAATTTAATGTGATATTAAATTTTAAATGTAAAATTTACTTTCTAGATAAATATGTGAAATACATCTTCCAAATGTTCTTTTCTTAGTTGGAATCAGAGCGGTGACATTGTTCCCTCAACAGGAAAAGGAAGAATGATGTGCTGCGACGAGACTGGGTCAAAACAGCCTGAGGCAGATAAAAGCAATAATTAAAATGACTTAAAATATTTCAGACTATCAATTAACAGCATCTGCGTTTCTATCTTTTGTCAATTTATCCACTTTTGACATTCACTTTAGGATAATAGTCATTAATGCTGCCATTATTTGACACTATATCAAAACAGCTTAGTCTTTCTCTAATATTTAACTTCTTTGACGTTTCTACAAACACTAAGACAAAACATTTAAACTCAAATAAAACATTGTAGGTGATTTTACTAATTGCCATAATTTGCAGGGTGACACATGCAAAGCTGCGTTCAATACTGTTTGTACTCTTTAAAGCTAATTTTAACTATACCTGTCACCTCTCTGTCTTTCAACAACTATGCATCTTTGTGAGTTTGAGAGTTCTAACTGGCTCTGATAAAAAAAATAATAATAAAAAAGTTTTTTGGGTAATTATAAAAACAATATTTATTGGTTTGATTTAAAGCAGGCAAGTGTTATCTAAAAAAGATCCCATGTATGTAATGTTGTTGTTTTGTTGTTAGAAATGCTGCAGCTACATTCTAAAGTCTGCAAGGTGTGCAGCGCTAACCTAAGTAGGTCAAACTACGAGCCTGCAACGCAACTCCACAAACTTTCCATCATCTGCACCATCACATCAAGGGTGGGGCGGGCAAAGAAGAAAAAAACAAAAAAAAAACAATTCACTTGTCACAAATTTGACACCTTTCTCCTTTTCCAGAGGAGGAGGAGGTGGCGGTGAGGGAGAAAAGAAAAAAACTCCAAAGCAGTGTTTCATTGTTCTGAAGTTTCCCCTCCCTTTTAGCTTTGCCTATCGTCGCCACTGAAATCATCACTTACCTTGTCAATGACAGCCTGGCAAATTGCCAGACATTAAGGGCCTGGTGTGTGTGTGGATGCAGGGTTTTGTTGTTGAATGTGGCAGGGGGTGACTGTGTAATGCCTGGTCCCAAGGGCAGCGCATGGGATGCTAAAATAGCTTGTCACTTACTTCAACTCCAGCGTGGGATAAGGTTTTGGTTAAAAGGTTCCTCTATGTCTTTTTCCCTTCCTCTCTCACCATCCTCATGAAATCCTATGAAAACAGGAGCAGGTTTCGTCTTCAGGGACCCCATTACAAGGCATTGTGAAATTATCCGAGCTTGATTAAACCTGCTGTGCTCTCAGACAAAACGATCCCTGTAATCACAGCTGGAGAGACAAAAAGCTAAATCCCGGATGGAATAATAACAGTGCTCTCCTTGCATTTTACCTAATTTGAAAAGAAGAATTGTTCCTATCCATCCATAGTAGCACTTGGAAGGAATGTACCTAAAAGAAACTCTATTCTTCAAATTTTCTCATCTCACAGTGCAGCACCAATGCCAACACAAAAAATCGACAAAATCTCATGCCTGTAATAGTGTGAGATTCAGAAAGGGGCTTTAACCCGAGGACACAATTTTTCAGTCTTTTTGGGGACTCCTCTGATGTTTTTCCGCATGCAGTACAGTGGCAGATTGTACCACTGCTCGGTACAGAAATAATCACCACCAGAGCAAATTCATCTGTTTTGCGATAACGGTATGTTTCAGAGAAGTTGTCCGACACCTCAGCTCTGAAATGTTCTCTTATACGCTGATAAGTGCAGCACTATGGCCACTTGTCTGTTTACAGGGAAAACGATTTCCTATATGTATGGAAATTTGTAGAAGGGCTGTGTACTTTCAAGAATGCCCAAACAGAAGTGAAGTGAAAGAATGAAAAAGAGAATAGTGACCGAGAAGACCATTGTTTTACCTTCGCAGGGAAACTGTGGGCTGCATGCAGTATCAGGAAAAATGCATGAACAGCGTGGAAGGTTTTAGTTCTCTCGAAGTTTCCTGGTGTCTCTGGTGTCTGGTCTTTCCTGAGTATTTTTTGATAAGACCTCACTTCTCTTCCAGCAATTTATCCATGAATTTGACATTGGGAGGGAGAATGTAGTGTTTGAATTGTAGAAGGGCTCCATATCTTCACATGGATCACATAACAGGTTTTGTCTAGGCTTTGGCCTGATGGTCTTGACTCAGTCCTGCTCTTAGTTGGTGTGGTCAGACTTACAAAAAATGTGAAAACTATGAGGGCCACTGTCCTTTGCTGTCAATTAAGTTTGTTCATTGATTAGTGAATGACAACCTGTGATTTATTGAAATCAAGTGAAACTAACTAACACACCAGCTGACCCCTAAAGGAATCTTTCAACAGTATGATACAATATGATATAAATATGATCCCAACCAAGCAGGTCTGGTGGATTGAGGTAGATGAATGGGTCTACTGCTTGCAATAAACAACTATATTAGGCCTTCGTGTACTGTCCTTTGTCCAAATAGTGCAGGCGAAATATATAACCATTGGACTGTCAGGAAACAACATACTACTATTTTGGAGGTGCTCTGCCAGCACCAGCATCACATTAAAAATTCATATCCTTTTCAAATACTAATGAATGACATGTTGTACTTTACATATTTAAAAAGTTAATGTTTCAGGCTGCTCTTGATAGACACACAGCAGTGGAAACACATGCAGATATAAAGCTCTATATTCATAAGACAACAACAAAAAAAAAAATCATGATTCAAAATCTTTATCTTATATGAAACCCTATTTATTTGGGACCAAGAGTCAAGCGGATCTAAAACTCAGACAGTAGACCGTCTACTATTAAATAATGTAACAGCCCTAATGTTGCTGTGTAACAAAATGACAGCCCTCAATGGCCATTTTTGGTTTGGTTGACAGTGACACGGGCAAGTGCTGATCCCTCTCTGGATTCCAACTCAGGATCTCAGGACTTATACAGCAGCCAGCGCAGCCACCAGCAGGAGGGCGTAGCAATCTATTTCTAATGAAAATACATAAATAAAACATGCAAATTCCTCATCCAAGCCTCCTTGTCAGTTCTGCAGAGTTAAGTCCCGATCAACAAACCCGACACATCCACCGTCAGCAAGTCTCCGAAGGGCCGGAGCGCCTTCCCTCAGCAGCCCTGTCTCCTCTCCGCATCGCTCTGCATTCATTTCCATTCTGCCCCTCTTTTGCTTTAAAAAATCCTTACAATTGTGGGCTCTTTTGCATTTGGCCCCTATCTAGCGGCCCCCCCCACCCCCACCCCCACTGCTTCTCCTTAACCGGGAGAGGGAGACGCTCGGTGTCCGTGTGCTTATTCATAGAGAAATGGCCTTTTGTCTCTGCTGCTCCCCGTCACAGAAGGTCACGCAGGCTTACCCCCGCCGAATAAAGCCTCGGCCATTGTTATAATTTGCATTGATGCATAGAGAGGGGAGATAGGGGTGAGATGGGGTGTGTGTGAGTGTGTGTGTGTGTTGGCTGGGGGGTCGGTGTACCGTGAGGCAGGGTGGGAGGAGGTTATGCAGAGCGAGGGCGTCTTTGCATGGAAATGTGAGCAATGGACGGACGCCTTATTTTTCACCCCTCCCACACCACCCCACATACATACACACATCCATCCATCCCCAACCCTTACCCCCGCAAATACCCACCCACCCTTGGGGGAATGAAGGCCTCTTCTCCACCACAAGGTCAGTGTCAAGGACAGAGCGGGGCCAATTAGTATGCAGATCAGGGGTGTGATGTCGTTTAAGGGTATTGCTCTGATGCAATCACATTAGTTAGGCCAGGGAAGAATTCCCCATCTGACCTCAATCATACGGAGGGCTGTGGGAGGAAGTGATGGGAGGAAGAGGGGAGAGAGGACACAGGAAGATAGAAGAGAGTGAAAATAGACAGAAAAGACACAGAGATGGAGAGGCCTGGATCACCTGCAACAAACCTCTTCATCTCCATCACGCCATCATTTCTCTTCTTCGGTCTCTGTCCATTTCCCTCGGCAGTTATGCAGCAGGCCTCGTGTCAGATATGAGCACGAGCTGACAGAGAATGGGAACAGCCGGCAGGTTTACATGACACAATAGAACATTATATTATTGTATTGGTCCAACATAGCCTCGGAGCCTTTTACAGAAGCAATAATGTGCAACTCTACCTCGTGTTAGATCTGTGTGAAGTGATACTGTTTATGGAATACCAAATCCAGCTAAAGGTGAGAATCTGGACATGGTTACCAGTACAGTTCAGACTCAGAAACAAAATGACACTTTTTCATATAAGAGGATGAAAACAAAACTAGAAATCCTTTTGTACGGCTTGTGGCATTAACCTGCTGTACTTTGATTACTGCTATGTCAACTTTATAAGAAAAAGTCCTATGTGTTACATTGCTCAATGCTGAAAACCTTTATTAAATCTTTATGTCCACTTATAAAAGGTATCATCACAATAGTGCACATAGATGTTCTGAATCTTATCTGAGAATGTTATAAATCAACAATTTAACTCAGAGTTGGGTGCTATGTGTTGTTTTTTCAGTTACTTGGATCTTTATTAAAACCATTGTTACTTTGTTGTGAACAAAAAGTACTGGGGTGAAGGTGAGACATTTTCCTTCTTCTCTTTTGAATGTGATGATTACCTTAGTTACTTCACTAATGCATTTTATTGTGTGCTGCTGCAAGATGGTTGTAATTAAATGAAGTCAAAATATGTCAAAAACTTTTTTCTGGGCATTTTTTGTTGTGTTTTCTCTTTCTTGCATCTGCTTCATCCAAATTTAGAATCTGCCAATGGGACAGTCTTTTGGTCAGGGTTTTCCTACACAACCCATTCAATGTTGGCCTCAGAGAAAGATTGTAATTTGCCCCCCACCAACCACACCACCCCTCCACACCCCGTCTTACTCCCTCTTTTTACTCTCTCTTGCTTTTTTGAGAAATCTATGTCTGGGTTGTAAATTTCTTCCAATTCTTCCTCTTTCGCTCCCTCTTTCTTTCTCCCCCTTGTCTGAATTAATGAGATGGGGTTTGATCAGGGCAGCCAAGTGTTCAGTGGGAAATCTCACAGCCCGCCTTGTGTCCCGTAATAGAATTTGCATCTAATGCATACATAAATCAAACATCTTTCTGGACATTTTCATATGCATAATGTCATTTCATCCTGTTTCTTTCCAAGTGGGGAGCTGTGCCGGTCTGAGGGTGGGTTTGAGGGAAGGGGGGTATATGTAGGTGGAAGTGGTGGGATTGTAGTTGGTGCGGGAGGTTATTTTGTTTTTATGTTTTTTTTTTTTCTTTCTCTCTCTCACTTTTTTGACTTTCTCTTAATACTTTCAATTTATTGTGCTGACTGCGTAGCCGTGTTGTGAAGCCATGCATTGGGGATCTTTGGGGTTTTGGTTGTCAGATACTTATATTGAGAGATAAAAAAGGAGGGAGAGAATACACATGGGTAAGTGGGTGTACGCGCGCACAGCCATGTTTGTGTGTGTCTGACGCATGTTGATGGCTGTTCAGAAGTAGTAGTGCGGGCTGCTTCATCACATCTCTACCTTATTCTTGGGGGCTTTGTTATGTAAATGTAGGCGGAAAAAAGTAGCAGATTCAAAGTGCTTTTTCTTCACAAGGAGGTAGAAGATAAAAAAAAGCAAGTGACAAGGTGTCTTGATTGTCCTTAGTGCTTTGCTACTGCAGCGCTAACAAGGCTTGATATTGTAGAAATTCCATTTGCAACCATCTTAATTTGCATCTTTTGGACGATGCTTATGTGCATTATTAACTCTTTCTGCTTTTGGAATATGGGGCAGATTCACACTGGACCCACTGTGTCTGTGTTGAATGTTGTATGATAATTATAAGTGACACTTGGGGAAAACTGTGATTGGATTTATAACTGATTCAAGCTTTGCCACTGAATAACCACGTATTTTTAGATTTACCGAAGCCATATAACCCATCACTCTATCACTGCTGACTTCATGAAGCACATTAACATATCCTCAGATAGGACATCCTGGACAAAAAGCCTAAGCCTAATTAGTTTCTTTACTATAGTTTCAGGTTGTGTTATCAAAGGAAGCAAGATGTCAGTTAGTTCTCAAAATAGTTCTTTTTTTCTTTTAAAGCAGCTGCCTGTCCTTTAATTTAAACTAGTTTAATGGGAAAGAATGTGGAGACCTGTCCTGCAGCCACACATTAGACATGATCTACATGAGAATAGCTCACATTCTCCTTTTTTAACTCCAAATGAAACTTATATTTGTGATTACTAATACTTTCTTGTGTTTTTTTTTCTATAAACTGTGTTTTCTGAGGAGTTTCCCACTTAGATTAGTCAATAATGGAGTACTGTCATTGATTTGTCCACAGACTTTCAGCAAAAAAGTTTTTCTCAAATGAGCACATTTTGTAGAAAAGTGACAGCAAACAATGAAAGGTGTGTTAAGCAGATGTAGAATTGTCCTCTTTGAATTCCAAACAGTAAACAATGGAGTTGATAACATTCTGCTGGTATCATCAGTCATATTCTTACTGTTCTCTTGATAGCACTTTCACACACCACTTTTTCATGTTTCTGCATTATCTTCACTGGGAGTGTTATTGGTTTTGCAAACGTACCCTCTCTTTGTCTCTTTGTCTGTGTGTGCTTTTGTATCTCTCCTCATCTGGCTTTCTGTCACACACGACACTTAAACTCAGACAATCGTCCACTGCAGCGGGGTGAAAGCTTTCCAAAGGCTACACTTGCAGTTTGAATGTGGATGAAGTTTTGCTCGGCGACATGTTGGAGTCAGTTGGGACGTCAGGGTGGCAGTGGGCCGTCAGCTCAGAGCCCGTGTGATGCTGCAGGATCTGCGTGCTGACCTCGACACGGCCCGCCTCCCTGCTTCCTAATGTAATGTGACGAGGATGTGTCCACTCCCATAAATAATAAAAAGAGCTGGCAGCGCCATTTCTGTGTTTACATGGCAATTAGGTGTCACCTCTGCTCACTTTGATATTAATTAAAATGTAATGTGCTTCATTTATTTTGCGTTTAAGAGGGGCTGCCACACAAGTCGGAAAACAGTAAACAGCAACTCATGAGCAAAGAACACCACGATATCTCTGTGTGGTCTGTTTAAGCACTATTAGTAATGCTTTTTGTTGTGATAATTACATTTCACAAGACTACACCACCTATAATAAACAATACAATAAATCATTTGGACAGTATTAACAGTCAGAGGACAATTTTAGGTAATGCTAATAATACATTTTATGGCATGGTGTTAATGAGCCTTTGTTAAAATGAATTTCAAATACATTCTTTTTAAACCGTAACAGATTTTATGTCCAAATCTTATGAATAAATATACTATAGTGTTGTACCAAACTTTGTCGTTGCACTGAATGTGATCTTTGTGCATTCTGGATTTTGTGAAACTACTATCTTCTATATTTTATGTTGAGTTTTGCACTTAATAATGGTAAAAAAGACATAAATGACATTGCTCCAAGAGATAAAGTAGATAAAGGCACAATTGTAAACTGACCCTAGTGGCATCTCAACTCTCAGTCTCCTTTACATTGCACCACACATGCCCAAAAGTGTGTAAACGCTGATTACTTGAGCTTGGTCAACTCTGTCGCGCACTACCCAGGCATTTGCACATTGCCTAAAGAGTTAGATACAATCTCCTTAAAAACATAGCTTAAAATCTAGTATTGTGTGCTCTGCTAATTGGTACAAGTGGAGTCACACTTTTCTCCCACATTGGGCAGTTGTCATGTGAGAATTGTTCTATCCAAGCAGATAATAGTCCTTTACACCCTCCATTTCACAGTGTGGGCATCCTGAGGAGAACTTTAGGTTATCTTGTGACATCTCCAGACTCAGTGACCATGAATGTTTAATCTAGTGCATTTTAGATTTCTATCCAATTCAGCTCAAAAAGAAAATCAGATAATCACACAAATGACAATGTGTTTATAGCACAAATGTGAAGTCTAACATAAAAACAAGTAGCCGCAAAAAAAAAAAAAGAAGTGTGTGACAAAGACTTTTCAGTTCTAAAAAACGTTTTGGGACATATTTAAAAACCACCAACAGTTGGATGCGTCCCAACCAAGTGTACCAGAACTATGGGTTTGCCACCTCCACAACAGCCATCAGGCTTTAACAACTACACCACAAACAAGTCTTCTCCTCATCTCCTGCCAGAGCCATATGTGAGCCTGACAACTTCACTGGTGGAGGGTGAATTCCAACAACTTCTATCAAGATGTTTTCCTCTGTACTTTATCCGAGCGGATGCAGCGAGATGGAACCTGAGGCGGAGCAGCTGTAAAGGCAGGTGTTGGCCAACATGGAGGAAGGAGCCTCTTTGACTGGACATGCCACGCTTTCCCTCAGTCAGCTGCTGGAGAACATCTGGGCCTGGCTGGTTGACGCTCGGCGATGACTTGAGTAGTCTGTAGCCGGACCGTTGTGACATGTTGGATGGGTACGTTATGACAAAGAGGCATCTGTGTGATCGGGAGAACAACAAGGCACATTACTGTTCAGGGGTTCCACCATTCTGGGTTTTTGAAGGTTGCTTCTGATAGTTTTACTGCTTGTCTTACTCCAAAGGGCTTTTATTTTAATATTACACAAGAAAGCAGTTAAATATAAGTTTTGCGTTGAAAACAAAAAAAAAGCAGTACAGTGGTGTAAAAAAGTTTTCGGACACCCCATGCATTTGTGAAATATTGCATTAAGAATCACTCTTAGGTCTTCAAGTGCATTTTTTTTTTTTTTTTTTTTTTCAGTTTTGAAACGCATTCTCTGTTTTTTGTTGACTTTGATACCAACAATGTTGAGAATTGACATTGAAACTGTCAAGAAATTAGTTTTGTTTGTTTTTCTTGTAAACAATAAACAAAAATTATCATTTGTTTTTGTTTGGCAGCCGCACCATTTGAAACACAAAAAGATTTTCATGATAATATTTGAGATTGTGTAAGATTTTAAGGGTGTCTGAAAACTTTTTTCCACCACTGTAGCTTAAACATCTGGTATCATACCCATACTTCTTGTTAATTGTCAGTAATGACTTGGCATTATGTAGCTTTAAGAACAAAAATGATTAAACAAATAAATAACATTGAAACAAGCCATCGTTATTGCCAGTCTAGCTGCAGTATTGGAGAATAGCTGCTCTGTTTGTTTACCAAATAAATGTAACAGTACAAATCTGTACAACAGCTGACTTTCTCCCATGATGATAAATATATACAGTGTCACACACTGACTTGCCATAATCAGCTGTAGTTGGGCATTTACACTTGTATAAAGCCAGGCTCTCAATGAGACAGTGTTGCTTTCTTTGCATTCGACAAACAATCCATTGAAGAAATAAGATAAAGCTTTTTCCTATGGTGACAAAGTGTGTATAAGAATGTGTAGGTAGATTTATCAGGGGCAGCCATATGCATAGTCATCCCCTCAGTCATGTAATGAAGCCAATATACAAGGCAAGTGGTCAGAGAGGCCTGGGTTAGTTAATGACAGCAGATATCTCTAAGCCAGGCGATGAAGAAGGCTTGAAATATTTGCTCAGGAGACTCGCCGGGGGTTTCAATCTCACCACAAATCCATTTATATGTTTGCCGGCTGATTTATGGCCTTATTTTAACTGTCTTCTACATGCAAATGCGTTGCGACCGCTAAAGAAATATACATAATGTGATTCTCAGGGTCATCCCTCCAGCCTGTCAAGTTGAGGAGGTAGGTGGTATGTGTGAAAGCGGAGTTCGCTGGTGGACGGGGGGGTTGAAGGGATTTAGGGAATTATACTTTCTGGAGGGGTGGGGGGTGAAGGCGCAAGGTGGCCGTGCACGTGGTCCAGACGCCTGGCCCTTATCTGAATAAAGCCCACATTAGGCCTTGGGCAGATATTCATCATCTCTATCCCCGCCACTATCATTATCCAGACATATAGATTTCCAAGAGCCATAAGGTTCGCCATCCATCGCTGCTGATGGAAAAGCAGCAGTGGGACTATAATTTAATTAAGCTCAAAAAATGTATACCTACCTGAGCCCCTGTATCACTAATAAGTAACTATTTGATTATCTATTTCTGTAATTACGGCTCTATCAAGTCTAATTCTGAATTAAATGAGTTACATCTTAAACACAGCGATGTCTCCCTGTCCAGCCTCACACCGGAGATCATCACCACCTCCTGTCTTACACACAAGATACTGATTTGAAAATGATTCCCAGACAGGCAATTATGACCATATATTCTGACACGTGAAGAGCAACTTTATTAAAGATATCTGTCATGGTGGGTGCTCCGCTAGTCTCCCTGCATGGACATGACAAAGTGGATTCATCAATTAAAGGCCACCAATCGCATTAGCTTTGGTATTAGACTGACTTTACATTTTCTTTCACATTATTTCACACATTTTTAACACACAGGTGGATGTTAATGAGGCAGTCATGACTGGGTGGACCCAAAAAATGAAGGGTTTGAAGTGTCCGCGACAAACGGCATGAAGGGAGCGGATGGAAAAGAGCATAATAAAAAACATACACTAACCTAGAGTTTATTATTGTGTTAGTTTAGTGTACTTTTAGTCTTTTCTTTATCTTTAAGCACAAATTATATGTCTGTGGCTTTAGCCCGCCAAGCCAAATCATCCATATATAGTTCATTCAAATGCAGCCTTTCAGAGCGAATATCAGTTTTTAGCCCATTTCTTTTTCCTCTGAGAAATTAACCATTCTATTCACTGCATAAATTTTCAGGTTTTGCCCGTGCGACACTCCGGGGTGTTGAATTTTTTATAGCAAAAACGGTCTAATAATTGTTGAACAGATGTAAGTGTTGGAGAGTGGTCTCCGTCAGAGCTCATAAAATGGAATTAGCATGTTAACCCTGGCTATGCTTGTGAACGGAGAGGGAGGGGCTATGGCGCGGGGTATGAAAAAGCTGAGGGAGATGTACTGACTGAAATGGACTCCTTGGTTGGGATTAATAAGGGGGGGCTGGTGAGCTGGGAAGCCTCGAAGGCGAGCAGCCACAGGAGCCAGGAATTGGAATGGGATATATGTGATATCCCATAAGCACTGAACATACTGTACATGTGCTCTGTGTGTATAATAATATTCATCCCTTTCTCCACACGTGTAATGATCCTAGACTACCACGTTTTAGGACCAAAGTTTGGAGAATGACTACCTTAAGAAGAAGAATGGTGTCATCAGAAACCACATTCAGATTATCAACAATTATCTAACTAACATTAAGTTATGAGCTGAAGTTAGAACACACAGTTTACAGAGAAATACATAAGTGGATTGACACTCATGATCATTCATCATCATCATTCATTCAATTTAAAACATTTCACGCCACTTTCTGACTGAAAGTTGCGTAAGATTTTTTTGGTGGAGTGATATGGCTTAGTTATATCCAGTAAACTTGAATGTTACACTTGGTTATAGTTCATTTAAGCAATTCTGGCCTTCTCTTTATATTTGCACCAACTGCTAATCTGTGATGTTTATATAAAAAATGTTGTATATGTGTATTTAAAGGCAAAAGAAAGTAACCTCAGTGCTCCAAAGTTGAGGTCTACACTTTGTGGCCATGCTGAAATGTTATTGTGAGTGTAATGCAGCATTTAGTGGAGAAATAAATGATGAAAAACACTCAAGTATTGGTCTCTTTTCCACACGCCTGGCTTCTTTCATAGAGCCACTGGCCTCTTCAGTTAGTGTTATACCTTTAGTATTATGCGCAACATGGATATAACCTCATTAAAAAATCACAACATGTCTCCTTAATGAGTCACACAGCCATGATAAACCAAAAATTAAAACCTACTGATCACTTAAAGTTCTGGTGGGAGGCTTTTCGATGTTCTTCGCCTGAGATGTGTGTGAGAAATCTGTTATTTTTCTCAACATCTGCACTGGTCGCTGGTATTTAAATAAACAAGTGTCTGTGGCTGGAAAGAGGATGGTGTTTACAGTCTTTTGAAGAAAATACCGCTGGGTCTTTGGCATGTAACTGGCATCTCTCGGCTTGCTTGATCTGGTCCGTCTTTGAGTCTCAGTCTGGCTGAATAATTTAACAATGACCCGTGTTTGAGCGGACAGGCCTGAAGTTTGACCTCAAGATTTGTTTTAAATGCACAGGCTCAAAGTAAATGTGGTGTTGCTCCCATGCATGGCAGAGAAACTTGTGTGTCCCTCATGTTTATGTAATGTCCAACATAACCCTCTTTTCAAGCCTTTTGCCTCTCCCCACTTTGCTCTCTGCGTCTGCATCTACTTAAGCTCCTCTGCTTGAATGTTGGGAGATGTGGGATGTTTTTTATTGCTTGTAATTCCCAAATTTGTGTTTTTGTTTATTTATTTTTCCTCATGTTAAGACCTGTTTTTGATGCATACACTGTAAATCCCACGACACACTGGTTAACTTGTTTTGACAGATTGCCCTAAAACTTGGTCACCTTTATGTTATTTTTTACCAGGAGACAGATAGGGCATAGAGATGGGACAAATTACTGCAAATATCCTAAAAGAGAGTTTAAAACTGATTTCAACTCAGATTGCCATTTATTCACTTCACAGAAAGGCCTTGCCGTATGCACACTGATTATGCTCTTTAATAAAAGGCCATTAATATCTCGCAAAGCCATACGATATACATGCAGGAGCTGTTAATTGTGTGTGCTTGTGAATAATTTACTGTCTGAAAATAAATGGCTAGTACAGTCGTCCACTGGAGCTGCGCAAAGACAGGAGGCTGCTTGATTCGGATGGAGGCTGTGTGTTGTGTTTGTGCCTCCCACAGAATACACAATCACCTCTGATGAGCCTAATCATCCCCCTTGTGCCGCTGTATTAGACGAGGGCCATCAAGAGCTAACCGATCCACTGTAACCCGTGTATGCAGCTGCGTAGTGACATCACATCAATATTTAAAATCTTTCTTATGCATATATTCCGGCTTGTCCGACTTCATTAAGACCATTCCTCATCCCTTCAGGCTAGGACATGCTCCCTCCAGAGCGCTCCGATGAAGGCTGGAAAAAGATGCCACCGCAGCTCATAACATTCTCTGATACAGTAATATCTGTGTCCGTTTGAAGGTGGAGACAAGGACCGTCTATTAAGGCATGTTTTTCATACACCATTTTATTCACTCTATCATTTATATCCGTTTTTTTTTCAGGGGTTTAACACACTGATACAAAAGATTCTTCCTGTCTGACTTTCCAAAGATTCAGGGAGTTATTTTATGGAGATTTGAACACATTTTCACCTCCCAGGAACTACACCAATGTTTATGTAACATTTATCAAACATCAGAAAGACTACCAAATAGAAGATGAGTTTGCAAAAAGTATTGCAAGTCATGGGTGCAGCGGTGACGGGGTCGTTTTTACTCCTGGCTCACACAGTGACAAGGTTGTGGGTTTGATTCAGAGGCTGCAGTTGAAAAAATCAATGACAGAACATAACAGGAGACTAGAGGGCAAACTTTCATAAAACATGCAACGCTACAACGGTATGTTTCATGACATACGTGCATTACTGTATATGTAATCTTAAATTTTTTTTCCATTTTAGACATTGTTCTCTGAGTTGTAGCTATTATAAAAATAAAAATGCATGTAAAGGCGATATATTGTCCGTGATGAATGAATATGAGAATGATTGATTTCTCAGTGTATGTCTCCAAGTGTTAGCCCTGTGATTGACTGTCTATTATCCATGCTGTAGCAAGCTTCATTCTCATATTAGCTAGAATAGACTCCAGGCCCTCGTGACCCATAACAGGAAAAGCCATAGAAAATGAATGACTAAAATTTTTTCTTCTCGTCTTCTGCTGCTTTTCTACTCTAACACACTGTTACTTGACACACCGTATTGCATTACATTATAACCAACTCTTCCATTTTCTCCTGTCCAGGCAATATGCGTCCCCTGTAACATTTATCTTTGTAAATGAGAGTAATTATGATACTATTTGATTGCCCTGTTCATTTCAGTTAATAGCTCACGCCAGGCTGTAAGACCAGTTCCATTAGCAGTAAGTAGCAGACAGTGAAACAAAAGCCTTCAGTCTAGTGGAGTGGTAAGTGAAAAAAAAAAAGTCCGCGTCCATGCTCTTAGGAACTCAGCTGACTTTTATGCAACACTTACAATCCACTGGCGGACTAACAGCTTCCATTAAATGTGCCCAGAGTCCCCCATTCAGGTGCTAATTGATACCAAGGCCTGAGTTTGTCAAGGCAATTATTAGTGCGCACTTAAAATGGTTAGCGATGGCCTTTGAGGGAAACTGAAACAGCGGGGGGGGGTATTTCACTTTAAAAGGCACAGCGCAGTTAATAATAGGTCGAAAAAATTATCGCTCTATCACGTTGGCAAAAGATGACATCAATATGGGGATTTTCAGTTTCACTATTCATTTAAAAGAAGGAGATATCTGGGAGTTAATTTGAAAGGCATTAGAGTCCGTGCATGCGCTAGTAATTAACACTATACCGGCACAAATGACTTCATGATCAGATCTGAGAATCCATGACACCTCAACTGGATCTCTCCATTCCTTAAGTGCTCACTATTAAAATCTCGAAAAGGCCCCTATTAACTGCTATTCTCAACATGGCAGAACAAATATAATAAAAGCGTATGTACATTTAACCACTGAGTCATTTTGATAGTCAATTAATTCCTCTAAATGCACAGCTAAAATTATAAGCTGTGTAAATTTGCACAGTGTCATGTCCAAGTGAGAGGTAAATCAGTTCATGAACAACCAGATTATTTTAATGATGACCCGCTCAGAGTTCCAACCACAGGGTAAAAAGTAAAGGGTTTATGCAAGACTTTAGAATTAGTGGCATTTTTTTGTATATGTACAATAATTTTCCCACAGATTTAATGTCAAAACTTTGGAGTTGGATTGTGCTCTGTCCATGGTCCTGAACTGTGAAGTATGTTTATTTTCAAGGAAGATTATGAGCAATGAGAAGTATATCTTACAACATAAAGATGGTTTAGACATAATTAACAGAACAGCTTTCAATGAGAGAAACATCCATCTATGTCTCAAATCACTTCCCATGATGCCTGGTTGAAAGGAATCCTTTGACAAATACAGCATATTCAGCTCTTTGCCCCAGAAATATCCTTTAACTTGTGGCTTCCATGATATGAAAATATTAAAGTAAAAGTGACGATTATTTAACTCCAAAATAACGGACTCACTCTTTTGGCCTAATGCTGTGTGTCTGTGTGTCTCACTCTCTTTTTTGTTGTCTACACTTATTCTTGTTCTAAAGCTATTATGACATTTGTTGCGTAGCTGAACTGGTCAAAAAAGTCATTTGAGTGAAGGATGAGGAGTAGCAGGGCTAATCAGTGTGTGGAATAGCGGCTGATTTCTAAGCCAGCCGTTGGGAGAGTGAATGGTGATGAAGAGGTAAGAAGGGAGGGAGACTGGGATAAGGACCAGGAATGATACTCACATGAAATAGAGCAAAGCCCGTCACAATGCACTAAGAGGCGAGTCAGCACAGCTGCCATCCGCATTTTGTTTAGGATTTGATGTATTTTTTCTCCCTGCTCCACATGCCATTTTTTCTGCTTTTCTCTGACTGAAACATATAAAGCTCACTCCCACCTGGACCTCATTCACCAGCTAGGCGTTTATCTGCGAGTCTTCACACACATTTGCATCAGAATTACCTCCAGAGGTACTGATGTTAAACTCTCAAACCACTGATTCTGCGGATCACTTAAGCCCCGAGCTTATCTGGGTTATTATAATTTTTTGGAAGGATTTATGAAATCATATTTCATGAGGGAACATTGAACCACAGACCATTCCTAAGGTGTTATTTCCAGCACACACACGCACACACACACAAACACACACACCCCTGTTTACCTATTTGGTGGCTTGGCATTGTGGAACGAAGCACGTATCTTTCTGCAAATCCGCTTTGGCTGTGTTTATGGATACTTCCATAAATTGCCTCGTTGAAGCTCAGGCTCAAAGTTTAAAAAGTTGATCAAAAAGTCAACTTTAACTTAGCAAAATTAACACATAAATTAAAATAAACTACGCACATGTGTCTCTTTTTCTTGTGTGTTGCATGGGGCGCACAAAAAAAAGAAAAAGAAATGTCTTTGGACTTTTTGATAGTGACACACACATGCCATGTGCTCTAGCAGGTGAGCAAACCAGTCACCTCAATCTACAAACTTTGTCACACATAGTTTTCCAGGAAGTGAAGCGGGTTTCAAAAAGTGAGATTAGAGTTTGCGTCACCTCAAACCATGTAGATAAGAAGCAGGTGCCTCCGTTTGCACAGAGGAAGTTCATATCATAACATGTGCTTTTGCCTTGCCACAGTGACAAATAGATAAATAAATAAAATGGAAAACCCTTTTGTGTAGCCAAGTCCATTTTTTCACTTTTCTTAATGGTTAAAATTACCTTAACCAGCAATTCACTCGCTTTTAGCATGTGTTTCTTAGAAAGTGCGAAAGATGATGCTGCGATGTAAACCGTTGTGTAAGTACAAAAAGTGAACTTCTATTCAACTTGTTGAATCAGGGGAAGGAAAGAGCCATTTAGACCAGATGTCCTCAGAACGCACAAGCCTTAATGGCTATTATTTTCAGCCTTTTGTCAGACGTCTTGTGTCGTTTTCACTTAAGTGTGGACTGTCTATTTGTCTTCTCAGGTTCGGGCAATTTATCCACTATCCCTCAGCTTTTATGCAAACTCTCTGAAATTCAGCTCTTTATTTCTGAATTGAGCATGTACTATAATTTCCACACTTGAAAGACCAGAAAAGTTGCCCTAAAGGCCTTCTATCCACTTATCTTTTGTGTCTTTTGTATTGTCCAGGAAGTGTGACTCCAGTAAAATCTTTCACTTGTTTGATTTTGACTTTTTCTTAAAGGCACAGGGACCAAACTTAAAAAATATTGATATGATCCGTAAATAAATTCAGTGTTGCATTTTGGTATTTAAACTGTTAAATTAAAACAATATCATGTAACTGTTTTACCATGAAACACACAGCCTTAAGTTTTAGGTGTAGCCTGTTTTTAGGAATACCCCTGCTTTACAGCTTTGGTTTGGTTTCATTTTGAGTAAATAACTGTAATAACTGACAATACTAGTGTTAAAACAACTTAAAATGTGGTCGCCTGCGTTTGCCACTGATCTGTTACCAGTTCAGTTCAGTGTTCAGCTCTGACAGGGGAGCCCACCCTCGCTGCCGTTACAGCCACTACCCGAGTCCTATCTCACTCCTTTCCTTCCTCCTCTGCTCCCGCACACAATTAAAAATGCATCAGGGAATGGATTAGATGCACGATCCCCGGCTCTACTGATCCGGAGTGTGAAGCTGTCACGGAAAAAAGAAAAAGATTGGGGGATGGAGAGATAGACTGGGACGGTCGGAGCAAAAGGATGAATACACGGAGTCCTCTTTTACCTCCTCATCCTCCTCTTTCTGTCACTGCAGACTCCTCCTCTGCCCTCAGCACAGTCACTCATTTTATTTACTTACTCCGCACTCAGCAGACTCTTTCCTTTTTCTAGAGTAGTATGACTTTTCTCCACTCTCACTTTCTCTGGCGTAACTTGTGTATAAGTGAACGGTCCGAAATGACACTGTGAAATAGTTCCCTACGTTTGAAACTGTGTCTGGCTGAAGTCTCACAGCGCCCTTCTGACCTACTGACAGGCTTTTCACACTGGCCACTGTGATCAATGCGTTCTCACCTCATTGACTGGAGGCCGTTTCCAGCTGTCAGCTCCTGTCTGAGGTGACGAACCAGAAAGGGCCGTTCTGACAGCCACCTCTGCTCCTGGTCTCAACGCTGGTCTCCAACACTTGTTCCAGTTTGTCCTTTTTCTGATTTTCTTTTGACTTTTGGCAAGTGGCAACCTCAACTCTCTCACAAATGCACTTTATATTACTTTTGTCTGTTGTCTGAGGAGATTCTACAAACTCAAGATGGGGCTGTGGCTGCACTGACCAGAAACATGATCTGTCTATACATACTATCACTCTTGAGTTCAGTTTGGAGCATAACACCAACACCCAGTTCGTACACTCACAAAGTTCTGATTCTGTTGAATAATGTGATAATTATTTGAAGCTTTATCACCTTTCAGCATTACAAATAATAATTTCATTCGTTGTTAATTAAAAAGTGCAGCTTTAAAGTTTGGGATCAAGTTTTAATGTGACTGAAAAATGAAACACCTGCTCTCAAATTTACAACTTCCCTCCATCTACGAATAAAAGTGTAACCTACAGTGTGCTGAGGTGTTTGGAATTGTAAAAAATTGAGGACCCTTCAACCTTTCTTTCCATACAATTATTTTCCCAGCATGCCTTTCAAACACACACTCAGGAAAAACACTGAGGTTTTTCGCTTTAGGGTCATGTTATTAGCATTCCAGGGCTCACTGCATGAATCTGTGCTTAATTTGCGCTTACAATTTATCATTGGGTATTTCATCACCTTCATACGTTTTCACTGTCAAAATGTGGAGGCTTACGTGACGGAAAAAGCCCACAGGTTGACACTCCAAGTGGGAAAATATTCAAACTGGGGAAAAAGAGCACTCATTCCCAACTTGGTGCGGGATATTTAGCCAGGTTGCACTTCTGGAAATGTTCCCGCCGTAGAACTTCTCTTACTTTCGCCTCAGTGACCAAAGTGACGGATGACCCCCTTCTCTCTCCAGGACTTCCATCACTCCTTCTTTCCCCTTTGACATTCACTCCACAACTCCATCAGGTCCTGGCTCTGAGGAAATTTGCATCTCTCTGAATGTGACGCTTGAAGAAAAAAAAAAAAAAAAATGTAAGGAAGGATGAGTAGAAAAAAAAAGAAGATGGGGAGGGGATGAGGGCTGATTTGGGTGGGGTAACGGTACATGTGTGTGTACGGTTGCGTCGGATGAGGGGGTAGGCACTAGATTAAATTTTGCCGTCTAGAAAATGAGAAAAAAGGGCCCCCTCTATCTCCGGGAGTCTACTGGGGAGATCTTTATTCTGATTCTTGTTAGAATTGTTTATCACTGTGACAGAGCAGGCCGGGGTGGAGATAAAGGCAGTGCTCCATCACAGCGTTGACAGTGGTAGGACACGCGCTGGAATGAAAGGAGCCAGGGAAATATTATTAATAGATGCTGACTTGATTTGCCTCGATTGCACGTCAAGAAGTGGGGGCCAGGGCTTGATTGCAGGCCTATGAAGTTCTGTCCAAAAGGGAAGCTATTTTTCATTAAGTGATAGAAGTCTCCCCTCTCACTCCTTCTCTTTTCTGTCTTTTTTTTTTTTTTTCACCATAGCCGCTCTCCCCGTTGCTTTCCAAGGAGCTGATAACTTATGCAGTTTATTCTAAGCATGCTGATTTGTGTCAGTGCAGCAGAGAGGAAGAGGAGAGAATGAAGAAGAGACGAAATAGGATAGGTGCAGAGGTAAAAAGGAAACCGGGAGTTATCTCACCTTTCACAATGTGGACCATCTTGCCGGTATCATATTTGGTGAAAACCTGGGCCTTGACAATTGGCCTATCGCGGGCATCTGTACGTGCGCATGCAGAGCTGCAGCGGACGCTATGCACCAGGAAAAAACTCTCACCCAACAACAGATAAAAAGAAGTATATAAAATGTGATTACACAGGCAACATGTTCATAGGCACTGATACGCCGGGGCACACTTTATTTTTAGAGTGTTGCATTACTAATGGATATACAGGAAGATGAGGATTTACACCCGCCCACGTACAATCTAGGCAGATATGAGCAAGCCGAGTCTATGCATCACATTTATGTGGAAAGCGTAAAACAAGAAACCCCCTCCTTTTACCCCTACCCCTCGGTACACACACACACTTACTCCACAAATAGATACACACACCTTCCATTACAAAAAAAATTTACAGAAGGGGAAATACAGCGTTTTGTGTCGAACTTCACAGAGAGAATTTAAGAAATATGGTGGGTTTTTTGTTTTTGTTGTTTTTTTTTCAGGTTGGAGGACAAACCGGGACCAAATAGAAGCCACCCTTCACCTGTGTGTGTGTGTCTGTGAGTGTGTGTTACTGAGACAGATGGATGAGCTAAGCCGGGTAAGTGTCTCCCATGACTTTTCCTCTTTTCATCTTAAAAGTTATCCAGAGAAAAAAAAAAAAAGAGAGAAAAAAAAAAATCTCAACTCCAATATTCCTATACCTATTTTTTCTTCTTCTTGTCTCTAATTAAGTCCGCTGGAGTTAATTTATGCACTGATACCTCCAGTTGCTGCATTCCTGTGAAAATCCTCAAATCATTGTGAGGGTTTCTTTAATTGGATTCTATTGGCAGCACTGTTTCACCGCTAACATTTACCGTATTAAATTGTTAGACTGGCAAATATTTCTTCAAGTGTATTATATTACATTGGGTTATTTTCCCTCTCTCTTTGCATGTGACATTTGCTGATATTTTTCAACAATTGAAGCTTATCAGAAATATTAAAATAAAATGCATGCCTTAAATTTTACTGCGATATGAGGAAAAGTTTGTCTGGTAAAATGATGAATGATGAGGAAAATGTCAAAATGTCCAGCTCCGAAAGCAGTTGCTGTTTCTTAATAAAACCATGCTGCTCATAATAAGTGTTGACTGGTGATGTTTTAAGTGCTTCAGTGTCTCTGGCTGTGTGTGTGTGTGCAGGGGAGTGGGCTTTCATTTAAATCTGAACTAATTCACTAACAGCTCAAATGGGCTTGTTCTGTTAACTGGGGTCAACAGTTTCAAATGAGCTATTAAACGACTGCTGGAAGTGACAAATCTTGGAGTGCTATTCGAGAGGCTCTTTAGGCGCGACTTTCTCTCTCTGTGCGTGCCCTAATAACTTCTCCAGATATGTGAGAATACTATTAATTACGCCACTTAATGCCTCCGTGCCACACCCCGCGCTCTGAGGAGCTTGACTTATTTCCTTTTCCGATCCTCTGAAGTAGGTGGCGACTTACAATCCCAGGAACAATGGGCGAATATTCATCAAACGTCTCATTCGATTTTCGACGGTATCATTTTCCTTTTCTCCTCTCTCTCCGTCCCCCCTCCTTTCTCTTGGATCTCAGGCGCTAAAATATGTCTTGCTAAATTGCTGCCGACACATCTGCATATTTGGTTTTCAGTAAAATATTTGATTGCTGCTTCCATTAGCTGTGACAGTGTGTGTTAAGGCTTTGTGCCATATAGGATATCTCTCTTGCACACAGTAGGGAAAAGAATGAATAATTGAATTGCCTTTGCTATGGGAAAAAAGAGAGAAAGATATATCAATTATCCTGGATTGTCAGCTGAAGAATTAGTAAAAAAAAAAAAAAAAATACACATAAAGCAGCGCCTGTTTAGTACCCTTACATCATCAGCTTAAACAAAATGAACACAAGATCCTGTGTTGTAGTCACGTCTCCCAATGGAACAGCTGTTCATGTGCTGTAGGTAGGCGTGTGTTCGGCCATTTTTGTGTAACACATACAAGTTTGCAGTTTGAGGTCAGTCGAGAAATATCACAAGAAACCCTGCAGGCGTTCGCTGTACATTGCTGACTGTCTCTGTTTTTCTTCTAAAAGGCTAAATGCTGATGAGAGAATAAGTATTTGTGCCGTTTCTCCAGTGTGGTCAATTTGTACTGCACTGCTATTAAGGGAATTTGCCCCCGAGAATCTCCCATTTGATAGTGAAATGACTAAATTGTGAGAGGAGCATTTCCAGCATCTGGTTATTAGGTGGCTGTATTCATTATGTGTTATTGTTGCCTCCCCTCTGTGATCAAAAGTGGAATGTGAATGTAATTCTATCAGTGAGCATCGAGTCTATTCAGGAGAGGCATCGGCGGCACAGTGTGAGAACAAAGAAAAAAAAATCAAAAGTGTCGTTGTGGCTCTGTTTACCTGAAGTGAATGAACTCCAAAAGTGCGGTGTGACCTCCGTGTGACTTCACCGTATTAGCCATTGATTCTGCTTCCAAGATAAACACCTAAACTTACATTTCAACACACCTCTGTGGTCTGACAAAACTTTGAGTGCCAAGTGCATGAAATGTTTGGCGACTGATGCAGCAATAGGGGCTTTTATGAAACTTTATTCTGCACCAAAAGATGTGCGCTGTCTCGTGGAAGATTCTGCAAGATTGTTGTGGGTGCAGACTCCCCACATTGTTTTAGCAATGTTGAAAGTAAATTGACATAAAAGAATATTATATGAGTGGTTAAACTTCTCTTTAGTTTCATGCGACCAATGAGCTTTGCCGTTCAACATTACCACACGTGTACATCAAGCATAACCCAGTCCCACACTCCTGACCTGGGACGGTCCCTTTAGGAGATTTATGTTTTGTTTTGTAAATGTTATCAAATTATGACGCATGATTCTTAATGGCCGTATTGAGACTTCGTGGCCTAAACATGTGATGCAATGTCAGCTCCTTCCAGTTCCTTTAAATGTCACGGGTCTTTTCCGTCCCAAATGCGACAAATGACTGTAGCACACTGCCCTTTGTTCAGTTCCTGGTGAGAGAGACAGGTCCCGTGGGTTGATTTAAGAAAAGACCACTGAAAATAAACACAGAACACGAAGTGAAGAGAAAGTCATGGTGGTGGTGGAAGAGGCGGAGGAGGAGGAGAGCTTGTTTTTCTGGTTGTTATCTCCTCACTCTGCTGCAGCTGCCTTGTCGCGCCGCACAAACACCTGCCGGCCTTCCGCGACACCAAGAGAAAAGTCAATTCTGCCATGCGATAACCTGGCCTTGTGCGTGGAAAGGGGAAAGACATCTCTTGGACGTGGTTAAGATGCTATGACACCTCTCTTTTCCCCGCTTCACTCAACCACTCACTCTATTCAGCCTTGTTTACTCTATTTATGATTTTATTTTTCCCTCTGTGCACGCACACTTTCCCTTTTCCTCTGCTGCCTTTGATCTACACGTTCAGAAGTGTTTTTGAAACGCTCCTCTTTTGTTCCTCCCCTCCTCGGTCCCGTCTTTTTTTTTTTTTCCTCCCAGCAACGTCTTCAGAGGAGTAGGAGCGTCCAATTCTGTCACATTTCTCTGTCGTCTTTGTGTGTGTTTGTGCCGGAGTGTCTACTGTATACGGGCCTCTGCAAACTTGCCACAGAAATCGACTATACAATAGCCTTGTGACTTTACAATAGCTGCTGGTGCGGTTATCTTGACAGCGAAGGAGAGGCCTCTTTTGTCTATGGCAAGCGTTGTCTGCGAAGGGCTCCGTGTCCAACAGAACTGAAGTACTTTGCCCACCACGGAAAGCAGCGTTTGAATAGGTTACGTTTGAGAAAAAAAGGAAAAAAAAAAACACGTTGCAATAACAGAGTGTCACAGGGAAGAGGTCGAGAGCCCTTTTGGTTATCCGTGACCTCTTGTTCAAGTATTGGAGGCTGTATCTCCTTCTGTCAAACCTTTCACAGAGCACTGTATGTTTGATAATAGTCAAGACCTTGGAAGATACAGAGATGAGTCTATGATAGAGAGGAGGCTTGTATAGCATGAACAGACAGCACTTCAGAAGGCTGTGACCACAATTAGACTTGCACATACTTCGGGAACCAAAAACTCTCTTGGAAAGATCATGACGGGGTAAATGTGCTTACTCACATGTGGTAAAATCAAGTAGTCCAATTCTGAAAAGCTTAGAAGAATTATGCCACATTTTAATTGCTTGTGGTATCAGTTAATTGCTGCATGTGTCTAGGCAAAAAAGAGACCATTAAAATACTGCAAATCTGTCTCCAGCTTGAAGCAAAAAAGTGTGAACTGATGTCTGGGCACGAACATTACAATCCTCACCTCGTTTTGTACAGTGAACAATAACATTTGACATGGTTTCCTGCTTCATCTTTGACCACACCTGCCAGAGACTTGCTTTCATATGAGGTTGTCTGCATTTCACATGTTGTTACCCTTTCACCTCATGCCCAAATTTCATTGACTGCCCCACAGCCTTTTCCTTCTGTTAAAAGAATTCACTCTAATCTCTCATTGCACAGACATGAATGACTTTTCCCAGCGAGCAGAGTATCTCATTGGTTCTCAGTCGATCTATAGCCCTTACACAAAGTACAAAGGAGAAATGTACAGAAAAGAAACCAACAAAGACGGAATGTGCAGCTAAACATAGATCTTACAGCCAGACAAGGATGAAAAAGAATCTTTTATGTTCAGCAAAACAATATCTTTTGTTACAAATACTTGTAGTACCCAAAAGTGTATAACCTTTTTAAGACTACAGCTCAGTGTAACAATGCATTGTTTCTTCCCTTTGGGTTTTCCATTACAGAAAGCATTGTATCTGCTTTGATGTACGACAGCCCTTCCAGTTTGACCTCATGTAATGTACAGGTTACAAAGTCGATACTGCTCTTTAAGGAAAGCTTAGGAGTGAGATGTTTTGCCTGCACATAACGGTTTGATGGGGTATTATTTTTTATATTTAGATATGAGAAATCCTGCTTATTGCTGCACAATAATCTGTTAAATTTAAACAATCTGTTAAATATGACAAATAAATACTGAAATATTTAAATACTTAAAAAAATCTGTCTTCCGTTATCCACTGATCACTCTCACCTCTCTGCTTGTATTTAGTGTGATTAATCCTTTTGGTCAGTCCCCATAAGCTATTGTCCTGCTAAGTGGATAAACCTCTGAGGATGGGATTTTTAATGGCATTAGCGGGCCATAACTGCAGTGACCAGTAAGAGGATTGTGAACTTAGAAGGGGACTGGGCCAAGGATATCATGTCTTGGATTCTAACACCTCAAGTGATTGCATGTCTGGGTCTCTCTGACTCCCAGCATCAAAACATTTCTGAGAAGTGTGAATGACCCCATAAGATGTGGAGGCAGTAGGGTCTGGTCCTCCTCCGATGTCACCTTTTCCCAATCTGTCAGTCACGGTCTGGGCTGGTTAGAGCAGCCTCAACCTGGGTCTTACCGGTTTAAAGGTTCTGCTGATTGATTCCACAGCTCAACAGGATTAGAGGGTCAGAAAAAGAGAGTCTTATCCAGTGCCTTCACTCCCAACCATGCTCATACGTGTCGGAAGTACACACACACAAGTTAGAGAGCTGCTTGACTGTGGGAGACTGAGAGAGGGCAGGGGGAGTAACAAATGTGTCCACTAGGGGAGCTCTTCTCTATAAAACTAGACGCTCAAAGAGGAGGAAGACGGGGATCTGCTGAGGCGACATCTCTCAGCATCCTTTAACAGAATTCATGAGTATTGTAACATAATATAACAATAATAAATGCACAACAGTCCAGTTTATATTTTAGTTATATCGGAAACAAGTTCATTTAAATGACAATATGATAGATTTGCAAATCTTTATCCATGTTTTACTCATAATATTCCAGATGCTTTGACACTAAAACATATTTAATTATCTGAATAAATCTCAGAAATACATACCTGCACTTTTATTTTATTTTTTGAGCATTTGAAAGATAAATTTGAGTAGGTGTAAAAAGAGAACGGAATGTGTGAAAGTTATATCAGAGAGATTTAAATGTCACAAAAAGGTCAGAAAATGTGATTCTTGTAACTGATGAAATTTAAAGACTGGCAATAGGAATTTAATGTAGGTAATATAATTTTGTAGGGAGCACTTGAATAACTGTGATTCATCAGATGGTGAAAATATTTTAAGGTGCAAAAGGAACATATTTTCTCTATTCTTTAAATCAGCCTCATCATTATGTGAAAAATGAAAGCTGCATTATTTAAATGCTTAAATGTATCAAACGCTAAAAAGTTCCATTTGATAATTGATATTAATACAAGTCAGTGCATGTATTTATATACAGTCAGGGCCACTGTTATTGTGTTTGACTATATTTTTCAAATGCATTAGCACTGAGCCATGTGTTATTAATGCTTTTGCAATGTATGCGAGTGGATTTACAATTCTATATAAGTGCTATTAAGACAGCTGAGCGTACAGTGCTTTAATACATCTTGTGGGCCTATTTACAGTACGCAGTGTTCAATACACCAGTGCTACACATCCCCACAGATCGTCAGTCCTATTTTTTGATGTGCTGATAGAAATGTCGATGGGTTTTAAAGGCTCAGCGACCGGCGTGATTGACACCGGGGCAGTGCCGGCTGATCAGTAAAGCCACAGAGGTTAGTGACTGGATGTAAAACTCAATAAGCTATTGATTAACAATTACTAGCCGCTGCATATATAAGCAGGGTTACATTCAAATGACGGTGCACACAGTAATTTTTTCCCCTCACTCCCTGCCACTTGCTTTCTAATTTGCAGTCATTAGCTGTGTCCCTATCCGCTCTCTATTTCTGCAGTCACTCTTTTCTTTGTGTACTGTAGGTGTGCAGAAATGATAATCATAAAAAATACAAACCAAATACAAACACGGATCCATCCACTGGAGCATTAAATGATAGTTAAAGGAAAAGGCTGCTTGACAGGCAGAGGGGAGAGAGGGGGGAAAGGGTTTTTTGCATTCTCGCTGACAAAAGAGGGCAGTATGATGACATTGACAAAGTAAGCAAACTTTTACTTTGACACTCAGCCCATTCACTGTGTGTGTGAGACGGAGAGAGAGGCTGGTATTGTGAATGCGTGTGGTATTCGGTGATGTTTGTGTGCGTTTTGCCAGTGTGCTCAATGTATGCAATTACTCATGCATGTGGATATGTGTGAATGGCTGCGCATGACTATACACACTCCCTTTTCCGTTTTCTTTTTTTTTTCTTTTTTTTTTGGCACAGCACACAAACACACTTTCACCAAGCTTTTTTTTTTTTTTTTTTTTTTTAAATGATACTGTATATGGAACGAGGAAAAGGGGAGGAGGGCACACCATTCTCCACCTCCAAAAAATGCTCTCTTATTTTTCCCACCTGCCTTTAAGCAAAATGTAAGCATGACTTTCATTTTCACATGTGCGCCATTTAATGTTTTTCATGCATTACCCTTTAAAAATCACAGCTTTAATGTGCTGCAGACAGGTGTAAATTCACAGTCTAGACAAAAGAAAAAGAAGGGGGGCAAAACAAAACAAGGTGTGATGTTTCTAATTGTGCCTAAGTTCTGGGTTGTCTTTGACCATGCGTAACTCTGTTTAACATTCAACAAACACTTGTCTCTTGGATGAAAGACTCATTGAAAGCCAGCCTGCTAATGATAGTATACTCAAACAATCAGGGCAGAGCACACATTGGCCCTCATCCTCAGATAAGGACAAACGCCAGTCCTAAATACGATGGCATCACTGCTGCGTGTTGGAACGAGCTCCTGGTGCGTGGCGCCAACTTGGCCCACCACTGCCAAGCATTCTTCAGATTTCATTAGGTAATAGCTCATTCATTACTGAGGCAGGGACCGAGGCTGCAGCCGCCATTAAGCCTTGATCACACACACCGCACGCTCACACACACATTTACATAGACAGTTTGCATGTGGCTGAACTGCTGCTAACACATATGTACAAAAACATAATGGTCACAAAGATGGCTTGTACTGCAGGCATGCTTTACACACACTCTATGCCCGAACTTGTAATTTGGCTAAAACCTCCCTGAGGCCTCGCAGACCCTCCCAGGGTCTCTTCACCCTCCAGTGAGCACTCTTGCTGGGGGCCACTTTCCTTTGCCCCCCTCCGTTGACTGGCCATGTGTGGAGGCCCAAACAGCTGGGCCCTGGATTCCCTGCTTTTCTATGGGTATGTGTCTTTGCATGTGGCCACTATTGTGAGTGTGTGTGTGTGTGTGTGTGTGTGTGTGTGTGTGTGTGTGTGTGTGTGTGTGTGTGTGTGTGTGTGTGTGCGGCATTTGCAAATACGTCTAGACCCAGACACAGATTTTTGGTCTTAAGGATTGAGAGTTTAAAGTAATGTACAGATATGTCAATATGTCAATATATGTAAATGTGTGCATATTATATTATTACATACCTTATAGAACAGAGGACTGTCATTTTTTATTATTATTTTTAACCCATAGTAGGAGAAAGATCTTCTTAAGCCTTAAAAGCACATTCACAGTCTTTGGCTCTTTTAGCAGCCGCAGACAGTGGGCAGGAGAGAGTGTGGTGAGGGGAATTCAGTGTATCCATTTTACAAAAAGTGTTACAGTTTGGATTTCATTTTTTGATGAGTCTCTGTGGATGGTTATTTTTTTGCTGCCACCACTAGTAAGTCTTGTTTTTACTTGACACATTTTTTCTTATTCCATACGGCCCACAAAAGCACAAATACCATTATTACCATTTAGTTTGTCAACCTCATTTCACTGACACTAATGGGACGCTCATCAGCTAACCTCTCTTTAACCAAAGACCTCCAGCTCTACTGGGAAACCACTGCTCCAACACCTGTGTCCTTCAAGTGCCTTAGTTCTTTTCAGTGTTTGACCACCGTACAGTAAGAATTTAAATACTGCACTGAATGCTTAATTTCCCATTAAATGTAGGGGGCGGAGGAAATGTGTGTGCATGAAATGGGGGTGTGAGCCCTGTTTGAATAGGGCCAAGTGTGACCATAGAATCACCATGGCGTCTTAAATGGATTCAGTACAGGAGCCCCCTGGGTTTCCCCTGAGAGAGCCCCGAGTAATACATCATATTGCTCTTAAAATAGCTATTAACCACAGCGAGGAGGGAGACTGAGAGGAAAGAGGGAGGGGAAATTAAGCAATGTTCACAGAGTCATTCTCATACAATAACTCACCATTAACCTAAGCACTAAAAGGCTTGCTGTCTCTCTCCGTTATGTGTGCCTTTAATTGATTCTCCTATTCCCTTTGCGGAAAAGACTGAGGGAAACTTGCAGATGAGGAGCGATTCTCTTTCTTGACTTGTCAGACTGTTTTAACTGGCTCCGGTGAGTGTACATTAGCCAGAGTGGGTTGCAGATACAGAGCCTAATCCGTCTCAAATTGAGAGCATCTGAAACCTATTCACAAACTTTATGTCCTGTGTATCTCCAATTAAAAAGGCCCTCGCAGATAAGTATGGTAATGAGAGAATGGAAGGAAAATTAGATACGCGGCACTAATCTGTGGCTGTAAAGGGTGATGGCGAGAATTAAGATTAGGATTTAATCCACAATATCCATTACTGTCTCTGCTGCTTGAACTGTCCCATACAGCAACTAAAGTTAACATAGGAAATAAAAATAAACAACTGCAGTGATTAGGTTTGCTCAAGATGCGTGATTGAAATCCTATCCTTCAAATTAACATACATGTATGCAAATGAGCCCTTAATTAATTTCAAAATGTATTTTTGATTAAATAATCCAAACGTCATGATTCTAATCTTGACCGGGAATGAAGAAAAAAAAAACTTTTAATTAATTTTGCCAGTTAAACCTCATCAACACTTTGAATGGAGTGCAATTAGGACGCCGCCTTCTCTTCTTATTTCTCAACAGAGAAATCAAAAATCCGCCATTGTTATCACATTTGTAATGCAACCAATGTGTGAGATGAGGTCGTGATAAACGAGCAGGGTCCTGATTTCCATATGAGAAGTAAAATAATGCTGCTAATTGGCAGATATTCTAATATTGATTAAATTAGACGGAAAACACTCTTTTCATTAAGGCGCTATGATATAGGCTAATTCTGATCATCTTCTCTGTGTCTTTGGGATTACCAATTAAATAGGCTTTGTGGAAGTTTTTCAAACCAACAGATGAGGAAGAGAGAGGGCTAAATGAAATTACGCCTATAGTTTGTCAGTGTAGTAGCACATTCGCCGGCTCAGTCCGTACTGTTTACCAAGGACGCTGTTTGTGTGGGAAGTCATGGTTAATGATGTATTCATCCGTTCTCGCTGTGGAGCTCCAAGCCCAACTCAACGTGCATTGTGCTCAATTATGTGAAGAGGGAGAGCTGATAATGAAAACTAACATGAAGCCCTTGAGTGGATCAAGATGCATGTGTGTGTGTGTGTGTGTGTGGGAGAAAGAGCGGGTGTCTGTACGCTGGCATAACTGTATCCCTTTCCTTTCATCATGCCCAGGCACAAGCCACAACTCCTCGCAGTTTCTCAAATGAACCTTTCAAAGACTCCAGAAAAACTTTCAGCCTCCCTCCTTATGCAGCTCTGCCAAAGCTGCCGTCCACTTAAGAGTGTAAGGAAGCTTATGGGGGGATCAGACCTTGCAAGGTGCTTGAGGTGAGATAACCAATTACCCGTGATCACTTTTGACTCTTCTAATCTTCCCGCTGTATCGGCAGGATTTAGCCACTGTGGCACCTGTGAGAGCCGGCCATCGCCAATCCGCGGCCTTTGTTATTCTAATGTCAGCCACTTGACTCATGCACTTCAGTCAAAGGGGATAAGCACCTGCAGCGTGTTGGGAGTATTTTTTGAGAGAAAAGCGGGGCCATTCTGTGACCCCTCAAACTCCCAGTGATGATTGATACGTGAGATTTGGTTGGAGTCTCGCAGTTTCATCAGGTTGTTCTCTTCGAGGAGCCGCTGACGAAGCACCGCTGTCTTTCCCATGGAAACACAGACACACATGGAGGTTATAAAAGCCACATGTGGTGGTGGTGTCATTGCAGCAGAGCTTGTTTTCCAAAGTGCATGACGAAGTGTGCTGGTTCACAGCTCGCATCAGTTGAAAATCCAACACACTTTTCACTTTTGTGTCCAAACTTATGAGGGAGGACATTTATAGGCTGCCGCTCTCAAACCAACGTTTGAAACACAATCAAGGCACTGCGCTGCTTTCTTTGTCATCAGCTGCCTGCTGGGTGTCATATTCTGTTTGTCCCAAACAAACATGTTGATCCAATAGCAGTGGGCTTTGAGGTGGAGCCCTGGGAGCCACAATGTTCACTGAATCATCACTTCTTGGTTCATCTTCACTTTATTTATCGGTCTCAACTTTTCACTCACTCATGTCAACGGAGGACAGTGAGGTCAGCACATGCACTTGATTTGCACATCTATGTAAGTGGGGTTGGGGCAAAGATAGCATAGCTCTATGATGGCAATTTGTAACTTTTCTTAACAAGATTTTCTTTCAATGTGGTCCCTGGACACTTAAACTATTGATAAAGCATATAAACATGTTCTTTTAAATGATTCACTTTCTTAAATACAGTGAAATAATCAAAAGTCATAAGAAGAAAATACACTAATATATTGTATGTGGTGCATTGTCTTCACTGGGGCCAGTTTGTCTTGCCAACCTGACTCCTCACCAACCTTTAAGAAATGTCAAGTGGCTCATGCAAATGAGGGATCCTCCACTTGGTTCGGTCTCTTCTGCACTGTAGGGCATACAGGGGGCTCAGGCGAGTACAAGAGGTTTCAGGGAGTGCACCATGAATGACACAGGCTCCACACTCTGATGGAAGTGAACATTTCCTACACCTTGCCTCGGATTTATAGAGAAAAGTGTCAGACAAGCTGTTAAAAAGGCCATCTTTTGGACTGACTAAGATGGTGGATTTTAAGTCACCAACAAAAGTGACATTCTTCTAAAGCTAATGGTCACTTGTCAAGGTGCAAGTGTGGTACAGATAAAAGTTAAAAGGAAAAGTCATACGCTAGATCTTCTAAAATTCTAAAGTTCACAGAAATTAGGCCATCCATTAAGGCTTCACAAGTAGGACAAAAACATGTTGAAGTGGGACTTCAGCAGAGGCGAGCATCCCATCTTTACTAATTGATTCCCTTGATTCCTTCATCCTTTACCCCTTTGCCCAAATAAAGTTCTAGAGTTGGATTCTGGCATTCTTGAGAAATAGTAAAAGCAGAGGCGACGTGTGGAAATGATTCTACACCTGACCTTTAAATTATTTAGTAATGCAGTTTATCATGAGACATTTGTTTATACTGCAATTTATTTTCACTTTGCCTGATTTCTGTCATTTTTTTAACTTTCTGTCAGCCTTTCACCAAAATTAAAGAGCTGTACTTCATTACTCCAAACAAGCATGTACCATATAATCAAACAGTGAAAACAAACATCTATATGGCTATGGCAGAAAGGGAAAAAAAAATCTCCTCTGCCAAAGAGCTTTTGTCTGGTCTGCAAACATGCAGATCCTTTGAATGCACGGGCAGTATTTGCTCACTTCAGATTGGATCAAACAGAACTGATTGATCTCCAAATGTAAAGCTAGTAAATGCTTAGCCACCTTTACTAGAACACATATCTTTTTATTTTCTTCATTTCACTTTTTTTGGCAGCAATATTGTCTTTGTGTATAAGTGTTGGCTCTTTTTTGGTCCAGTCACCAATCACATATCACCTCTTTAAAGCAGAGTGTAGATTCAGAGGTCCCACTGAGATGCTCCGTGCCCATTTTCCCACCACATACCCTTCCACCAGGGAAAATCTGACCCATCTAAGGATTTCCAAACCAGACAGGATAATCTGACATGCACAAAGATGACACCGCCGCTCTCCGCTCCACCTCACTCCCTTCTTTAACTCCATCTTTCCTCCCTCCCGTCTTGAGTTGGGGTGCCGAGCTAGCACAAATGAGACACACTTTGAAAAATAAGCTGCTCATTTGGGACTGAGTGGATTCAGATGGTTGGCCAGTGCTCAAAGGCATAGGGAAAAAGGGGGTGGTTGGGTCAGCTTATTATTTCAGTGGATACAAGGCGCTGATGTTCTCCCTCATATGGCATTTCTCAATCAAAGAGCCTAGGCCACTAGAATGTGGGCCAGTGTCCATGCTCTCACTTCTCCATTGCCACAGTGAGTACATACTTCTCTGGTTTTGAAGGTTGGATCTGACTCATTTTTAACATTATGACATTTTAGATGTGAGCAATTGGAGAAAGGGTGGACCTGTTTAAATAGATTGTAATAATTGTACATCAAACATAAGAAAGCCAAAAACTTGTCCTTTGAAGCTGAAATGCCCATCAAGTGTCAAATAAGTCTCATACTAGCAACTCACAAATCTACCAGTTACTCATCTTACACTTTTAGATTTGACACTCCTTTCTTTTACAGACCTCTGAATGATACCACAAAGTTACTCACAGAACTAAGATTGATAAATAGACTTCAAGGTGCCTCACAGAAAACTGCTCAGATAAGGTCAAATTAAATTGACAGGAACACACAGTATCATGCACATTTTTGTTCATGAATTCAGTGTGAAGTTTGTTGTAAAATAGCAACAGAAGCAACAGAATGACCTACATACCCTTTGCCTGTACATTTATCTGAAACCCAAATCTCAAATTTAGTTTCTGGATCAAGGGTTGCTTGTGACACAGGAAGGGGTTAAAGCGAGGCT
Source organism: Rhyacichthys aspro (assembly GCA_036850595.1). NCBI lineage: Eukaryota > Metazoa > Chordata > Actinopteri > Gobiiformes > Rhyacichthyidae > Rhyacichthys > Rhyacichthys aspro. The sequence continues at coordinate 14,026,376 of CM072169.1, read as the reverse complement.
TGCGGTTGCAGGGCTTTGGCGGGAGCTTCACAGGCAAACAAGACCACATCAGTGCATATACGCTGCTCAGCAACACCTGCAACACACGGCCAGATACACCATTATATAACAGAAATAGCAATACTACCTCGACCCCTCAGGCTGCTGGCTCAACAGTTTACACGCTGAACAGACTGTACACTCACTGTCATTTTGAGGCAACACTGAACAGACAAAGATTAAACATTGTGTTTAAAAAGATGTATTTTGTGACACCTGAATAAGTAGATAAGTGCAGTTTTCACACACTTTTGGACACGTCCCTGATGTGGTCGCGTGTGTGTACAGTGTGTATTCTTGGGGATTTCCTGACTGTGGTGCTGGCTTGTTAAAGTGTGAACATGTCCGCGCTTAGGGCACAGCATACAACACCTATCACATCTCGGCCTCGGCACACACTCTTTGAGTCACCGGTGCTGTGTTATAGCATGAGAGAACAAGATGTGGTGTGCAGCCCCTCGCAACTAATGTAATGTAATCCAGAAACAAAAATAAGTACAGCTGACATACACCTGCATACAAATGATATTCACGACTTCAGACAGAAGCCAGGAGTAATGTGCATGTCATGTAAAATACTGTTTAAGGTATAAAGGTTTTAGAAATGACATGGTTAAGTTTGTGTTGCATTGTGTTTGATACAACGTAAAGCATACTCTCTTGTCACACTTGCCTCCTCTCTTTCGTTCTCAGTTTTACACTGCCTTCTGCCCCCTCCTCCTCTCTGCATATGCAAACTGCCCTGACCACAATAGTCAAGAGCGTGTACATGATTAAATGGTACACAGGGACCAGGAGAAATAGCTGTGGTCGGCGGCTTGGCCGGAGGCCGGGGATTGAGGCAGGGGGACAGACTGTTGCTTTTAATCACACAGGGAGATAATGGCTGCCATACGCCATCGACACTGACTTTGTTTTTCCCACAGTTCGGCGTGCCAGGACAGCTTCTCCATCAGATGTGGCAGCCCTGTCCAATACTAACCTGTCACTGTAATTAGAACACAGATGAGCAATAAAGAACAACCTTAAATAACACTTTAACACATACACTCACACACTTTATTACACACTGTCTTTCAGAGCAGTTATTCCTCTGGTTGCTTCACAGTGATTTACAATAATGTTTATTTGTACCAAAAACCCACCAAAGATCCCAAAGATGCCTGATTGCAACAGTCCCAATGCTCACTGTTAAAATGATAGCAGCCCCAGCGTTAGACACAGTTGCTGCTAGGCTAACAACACAACAATCTTCAATGACAGTTTTAATAGTAGATTATATGGTTGACAGTTAAATCTGACTTTAGCCCTACTCTGCTCTGACACAGTCCACTTGTGACACTGTAATCCAGATTACAGTGGAAAGATTGTGACTCATTCCAGTGTTTATTGCTGTCAGGTCGTCCTTTGGTAAGTTGAGTTCCTAATGTCTTTTACCAGGTGCATACCAATACAACTCTATCTAACAGTGCTGTAGAATTTTTCTATTAACAAAAAATAAATTGAATAAAAGGCAGGCAAAAAAAAAAAAAAAAACATCACAAAAACTCCTCCTGTGGCCTTGAACATTCATTCAAGTTGTTGCAAATATTCAACATTAAACTGCTCTCTAATCAGCGAACGACACGTCTTTCACAAACACCCTTGTTGTAGTTTTCTCATCTCATGGCTGTGTGCTGATTAGCACCCTTTAAATTTCCTGTGTCTCTTTATCTCCTCGTCTATTCACTGACACCACTCTCACCTCAACCTTGTTAGGCCAAAGAGTGACTGCACTGTTATTCGCACCAGTCATTACGCAACAGCCAGTACTTTTGCAAGCCTGCACCGAAATTGATGGTGTCCCTGAGTACTCAATAAACTTATTAAATTCCACTTAATTTCAGGAACAAATGAGAGTCCCTCTGTCCCTTTGAAATAAATATTCTATGAAGAGTGGGTAAAGATATGACTCTGATGATAAACAAAACAAAAACATTACCAATATACTGCAATACAAGGTTTGGCACCATCACAATTGCTTTTTCTGTCTACAAAATGCATCAAGTTTGAAATCAAAAAAAGAAAATGACACCATTTGTTCATCAAGAGCACCAGTTAAACTCACATTAGAGTAAGATAATCTTTTTAAATTACATAAACATCTCCTGAGATATGACCCTTTTAATTTCAGGTCGGCAAAAAGTTGTTGAAATGCATTAACCCTGGTTCGTGAACACCTTACCTTACTTTGTTTTTACTTGCTTTTTTGAGTCTCCTTTGAAGTGTAGAATTAAGTTGGACCACTTTAAGTGAAGTTAACTAAATGCCATTAGAAGGAAGCTTGATAAATGACCCCAATTAATCTTTTGCTTCTTGGGAAAAAGCAAATGTGTTACCAACATTCTGTGCTATAACATATACTGTAAAAGGAGAGGCAAGCTACGTGTTGGAAAATGTAGTAAAAGTCCATAAATAGTAAATATTTTATAGTTAATCCAAATGCAACTGAACAGGTAATGATGATGATGATGATGATGATTTTTTTCCAACTCTGACCCTGGAAAAAAATCTTATGTAAAACAAGTCTTCTAAACTCTTCCGTCAACATGTGGGTGGTGAGGAAACAAAAGAAAACGATAAGTCCCATTTCTCCAGCCTTCTACCTCAGAAGCAAAGAGCAACATCTGTGCAGAATTATACCGTTGCTAACAGTCGGACGGCTAGAGCCATTGTTTTAATATCGCCTCTCATGTTTTCATATTGAAAAACCACATCACAGAGAGTGGTTTGCCAAGTACCAAAGCAGGAGTTACAGGTCTTTTATGCTTTAATTTTTATGGGGAACATATCCAATAGGTATATTAAGTGTGGCGGCCCAGAGCAGGGTTTTGATTTGAAATGGTTAAATGCAGCCTGCACTCTCCATCTTGTATATCTGGGAGGCTGTTCAAAGCCTTATTATGGCTCCCTATTCAACACTAAACAGCAGTTCACATTCGCTGATGTTCAACTCTCGTCTGGGAATGGGAAAAACCAACTGGTCCTCTTATCTAATGTGATTTATTTTCAGCCATTTATTAAAAGCATTTGACTCAAGGCTTGACAAGGGATAAAACAGTGATGCACAACGTTTGGCCCACTCCACATTTGTACGGATGAAATTAGAAGATGAGCGTGATGAATTAAAGGCAGTCGGGTGATTTAGAGGGAGACTGCACAGTGGGAGGTGAGTATGTGAAGCAGCTATTAGATCATAGCTTTATCAAACACATTATGAAGCTTGATCATTCTCGTCCACTCATTCATTTCCCTCCTTATTTTTTTCTTGAAGCAGTACACAATCAGTAATATATACACAAACGAAGGCTGCAGGTTGATTTTCCATTCTGGCTTGTAGCCCTCACTCTGGGGCAGCCATATCTTTTCTTGGCACTATGGTCCTTGGTGCTAGCTGCCAGGCCGGGTCTGGCAAAATACTAAAAAGCTGGGTCCTGATGCATCTTCTACAGTTTACAGGAATGTGTCAGCAGTAATCTCTTGGCGACCATGTTTGGAAATTCAGAGCGACACAGTAATGAAAGCATTGTGATGCTCTGTGGCAGAGCAGGCGTGCTCTAATTGTATCTATTTAAAGCAGCTGTTTTCATGATCTCTGACTCGACTGTGCCCTGCATTCCGCTGACTTCATCGTCCATGGTTATCAATGTGTTTGAGATTTACTGCTGCCTTTAAAACAGCTCTGTGTAACTTTGAGCCAGTAGAGGGCGCAGATCCCGCTCTGTCCAACTGCACTGTCACAGGTGCCATATTTGTTTACAAGTAGAGACAATCCAAGACTGAAAATCTGGAAGAAAGAACATGCCTTCTGCAACTTCTGAGTCGTTTTAGCGTATTTTGTACAAATATGACTCTGCAAGGGTCCAGTGTATTGCCCTTTTTGTCTTTATTCTGTCCGAGTGATAGAACATCTCATTAATGTATGTCCCCATCTTGTAGACAGGAAAGTTATATTGGAGGGTTCTGGCCAGCTGAGAGTACTGTCTCAGTGAAATAGGCATAATTCTGTCAATGTCATGTCTAAGAATAATCTAAATTATTTTGAGAATATGTATTTTTGGGCTAAAAGTTACGCAGGGCAGCTTTAAGCTAACAGAGGTGGTGAAGAATGGACTTTAATCACCCTCTGTGAGCTGCCTTGAGGTTGTTTGGTTTCAATTAGGTCAGCCTAAGTTGGCTTTCCCCTCTGTCAGATAATCTCTACCTCATACGAAAGTCTCTTACTGCTGCTGCCAGCAACCATTGTAGCACAGCAGCATGAAATCAAATTTGAACGCTGACCATTTGGAAAATGGGAGACGGTAAAGGGAGAGTGGTCATCATGTGTTCAGCCTGTGTATACCCAAAGAGTGGGTTTAAAACCTCATGTGAGAGGGTTTTCCACTAATATGTCCAACCTTAAATTGTTGGTACCTGGGGTTTCTTAACAAAATATTGTAGTTTGGTACTGTACTTCATACTATTTCCAAGTCTTTGCTGTCTGAAGGACACCAAACACTTTGAAGTAACATCCACCTCCAAACCTCATCAAACCCTTGGCGGTGATTGGTGTTGGTTGTTGGCCGGTCACCTCGTGGCTCACATTGAGGTCACCAAGCCTTTAGTTTCCAGGCCACGGGCTTCTGCTGGAACCCAAGGCCAATCGATCAATTTGATTCATGTCTTCAGCCAATCACAGATCAGAGGTGGCCTGTGGCATTGCAAAAGGTTGGGGATGAAATTCATCCTAGGTTTGTTTCATGTTGTTTCAGGTTTCATCAAAATCGCCTACTTCACTTGCTCTGAACAATGTGCTACTGATTAATGCTTTTTGCTGTATTTTGCTTAGATACAGTTTTTCACACTGACCAATGCTGATGTCTGAGTACAACAACTTTAGTGAACCTTTAATCACTGACACTGACAACGTCTGAGTCAAAATAATGTAGCTTTTTGAGTCCTCGTTGAATGGGATTTAAATACTATATATATATATATATATATATATATATATATACTTTTTTTTTATTACATTTTTTTTTTTTTAAATTTATATATTTTTTTAATCCAGTTCTAACCAACATATGCCATGTGTTGCACAAGACATAATAGCAAAGGCTTTGTTATCAACACAAAAACCAAAGACAGGAGATTGTACAGTGTCTTTTAAAGCTCTTTGCATGTACCTTTGAAGCTGAGCTCATGTTTACAGCATTTTATGACACCTAAAATAAGTAAAATTACTACTGCTTTGTCCAACTAACATGCTGTGGTTATACCAAAGCCTAAGACTTACAATCTCAGCCAACTCTCCATCAGCCCTTCAAGAGCTGCTGGGAATGAAGCCCTGCGGCCTAAATGATAGCTCCAACTGTGTCATTAGGGGCATGTGGAGAGGACCCCATGAAAGCACTGGCAAAAAATCTCCTTGAAGATCGAGGGAAAGAAAGGCAAGGGGTATTGATCTGTCTGTCCACGGATATGATACTTAAGCCCCGGTACTGAGAGCGGGAGAGCCCTTGGATCCATATCTCAAAGACTTTAATCCTGGCCCCTCTTACAGCTGGATTGGCCTTCACCTTAACCTCCCGACAACTGCTCTTGCAGATCAGCCATGGAAATTTTATTCTTCTCACAATCTGCTTCCCTCCTCCTCCCCTCTTTCTTGCCTTTTTCGCCGGCCTACGGTTATTAACAGGGTTGCCCTAAGTTCCCATCCGAATTAGAAGTGAGGGGTGAATTAATACCTGATCCTGGTTTTCATCATTTTCTAAAAAAAAAAAAGTTCTTATCCCTCCTTTGTTGTAGTTGAAGTAGGAAGAAATCACACATATATTTCAGGTGAACTCTGCTGTTGTGTCTGCTCAGTGTTACCCAGAGATTATCATCAAAATTAAAATCACATTATTCAGTGTTGCATCCTTCCCAGAACACATTCAAGTCTTCATTCCACCAGCCAACCATCTCACAGTCCTCCTGTGTTGTGTGGTGTATTGGGTGGTCTCTGGCAGATGCCAGAGCATAGGCCAGAGAATTAGGAGGCGAGCCAGGGTCAATGGACTGGGATGGCCAAATTGTATGTACAAATATGGAAGGAATTAATCTTTGCTGTAATGACTCAGAGCACTTGAGAGGCTTCGGATGCAACAGCACCAATTCAAACTCTACAACCTTTGTTTTAAAAAGTCTTGCCAATTATAGACATGTTACAAAATTGTCTGTAATTCCAGGCACCTCAAAAGATGATACTTCTTGCGACTCCAGTCAACCGCCTCAAGGCTGGCCTTTGTGAATGGTTTTAGGGTCAGGGGTGTCACTTTGGTCTGTTGTGACTGACATGACCAATAGTCCTAAATTCTACATGATGTGTTCAATCAAGTAATGCCTGTAATTACAAAGTAGAGGTTTAAAAATAAATGCATGCTAGACCTTTTGTATCAAACATATATAGATAATAACCATAAATGTAAAATGTGAACAGATCTCTTTCAGCACACTCATATTTTGCAGCTAACAATTGTCCCTTACAGATCTAAGATTTATTATTTATAGTGCTGACCTGTGAGAATAAATAATATTGTGTCTGTATGTGAATATGTGTTTTCCCATGGTGTGCTCCTTATCTACAGTCATTGTAGTGCTCAGACAGGGTAATCAGTCATTCCCTACCCAGGGCCAATGTTGAAATATTCATATGAAACCACACTGACATGTCTATTGTTCCGGCTGATAAATACTGCAGCCATATGAGGTCATCATTAGTGGACTGGGGGTCGTGACCCAGAGCTTTCCTTGTTAGCAGCTCATCTCCATAACAACCAATGCATAGCTCATGAAACTTGAACATGACCCTAAAGCATTGATGTGAGAGGTCAAAGGTCAAATAAGCAGCCATTAGAGCCACTTCTTGGTTATCTATCAGCACGCTTGCTCAGACTGACCTTTTTTTGTCCTGGATTTCCTAATTAAGACAAGCTGCAGATGGTGGAGCGAGCAGAGCTATCCACTATCATGCCAACATGTCAATGGTCATTAAATCATGAAAGGGATTTCAAAGAAAATGTGACCCATGAATTATGCTAAAAGCCATTAATGAACTTATTTGTTTGCACATATGTGCCATCTTCTTTTGCTTTGTGTTCCTAATGGAAAAGCCAGCATTATTAACCTTTGTCCAGCTCCAGTGGATGGCTTTGACTATGTTTAGAGCTAAAACACTTTTGTGTTTTTGTGTTTGACACAGAAATGTCTAGAGTTAGTGACCAAATCCATTAGCAAGATAACAAACGGTCAGTCAGATGATTTATTGACTTACCTTTTTTGCATCACTATTTAACACCTAGACAAATCAAAACACATACTAAAAAAGCACCAAAGTTATTTTTGCTGTTATTTGTGCTATAGTGTGGGATATGTTCATTAAAATTCCAGATAAATAAATCAAATGAAATTGCAGCCCATGCCAAAATGGAAAGGTTACCATAGCATGTATGTTTATGGATCTACTACCTACTTATTTGCTCAGACCCCAAAATACAATCTGAGAACGAATACAGTTTTTGTAATGCAAATACCATTCACAGGTAACATGTACGAAACTCTTAATCGATATTTACAGTCAGCTGTAGACCCTGATAGCAAGCGTCTTATTGACAGGTTGATGACCAAAGTATACACTCAGGGATAGTTTCTCATGTTTAAAAGGGTCACTGAAGCTTTGGACCCCATACATAAAAACAGTTAATTATAGCGTTCATATTTCACTAGGGAGGATTCACACACAGACAGGTCTTTCTTTAGACACTTAGCTGTGCTACATTAAGTGGACCAGAGTGCAGAGCAATAATTTAAAAACAGTTTACAGTAGAAAATGACCTCAAGTAAAAATCAACAGATCATTGAGTCTTGTGAGCACTGCAAAAGGATTAGCATCCATCTGGAGGGGCCGGTGGGGGGAAAGTCATGTTCAAAGACACCTAGATCAATGTGTGTTAATAAATCCAGCTTGATACAGCCAGGGGCCTCTTCCTCGATACATACTAATATCCCTAATGTCCGCCCACTTTCATCCCACTGCTGTTTCTAAAATGCCCTTGCCAGTCGTCACTTTTTTCACTATAACAATTTGGAGGCTTTTATTGTTTTGATTGGGCATTAGACATCACAAAGATAACAATCAATAGTTTGTGATATTGTGTTTTGGGCTGCTAATAACCCCTGGTCCAAGGTGAGCAAGCTGCAACTTTATGTTTGAAGATGCTTTAATTGGAGGTGGCATTTTGTTGAACATTGAGATAAGTCTGGTGTAGGTCAAGTTTTGCTCAACTTGACCCTTGCTAACCCTTGGTGCACTCATCAAATTAGGACATAGACTAAATTCCTAAAAAATGATACACAAAGTTGTCAATAAAATGGTTGTTTGTTTGGTTGATTGCTTTATTTCAGCAGGAGCAGGTGAAAGCAGCTGAGAGAAGACTGGGAGCGCCAGTTTGTTCTCTGTCCTCTAAAATAGGGAATATTGTTTCATCATGTTTATCTCTTATGATAATGAAGTCATGTGGAATAATCATTTTGACCTTTCCCTTACTACAGGGGTGACAAAAGGAGGGAAAAACAGCTGATATTTTAGTCACTCGTGTTCCATGTGTGTGCACCTGTGTTCCCATTTGCTTGTGTAGAGTTGGAGTGCTTACCCTCATTGTGTTGTCTGCTCTGTGTCAATGCAATGCCATGTCTGTCATAACACTTCCAACCCCCCCTAAAGTGGCTGTGTGCATGTTTGCATCTGTTTGTGTGAGTGGAAGATAAACCCTCAGGCTATAAGTCCCATCTCTCCAATCCACTCCATTCAGACCCCCACACTCCCACCCCCCTTGTGCCAGACGTGACCCTGGGTGACCCTTGTGCTGCACATCAAAATAGGACAGAGGGGTGGAGACTCTTCTGTGATGTGTGTGAACTTAAGGAGGAGGCTTGGCTTTGGATGGAATGAGGAGGTTAAAACTGCAGTGCATATGCTGCGCCTGGGTAATGGCCCGGGGCACTTTCTCTGCCTTTCCCCAGCCGTGGCCAGAACAAATGAACAATTTATCATCAGCAGTTGTCCTCCGGCCCTAGACCCAGGTGACTACATGACAACTGGCCTCCTCAATCGCTACAACATGGCACAAGTCCATGTTACACAAGGGGAGGGGGTGAGGAGGACACAAAGCAGGAACATGTTTGAGATTATGAAGATGGGTCTGAAATTACTAGCACTGATTGATATGCATCTAGTAGTTCAAGTTAGCCATATAGAGATGATCCATGATGATGGTAGTTAGAGCGCAAATTTAACTTAAAATGTCCTTGAAATTTAAGCAGTATAAGTGCTAAATTCATACATTTTCAGTGAATTTAAAAATGAAAAGCATCTGGGAGAAACGGGATCCACCCAGCTTCTTCTTTGGTCTCTATACTATCAAATAAGACCACCAAATATAAGACTGCAGCTGTAAATGTGATGATTTGACCAATCTTCAAACAAAAAAGGCAGAAGGAGTTATGTAAGTGTATACAAAACCTTTAGTGGTTTCTATATAGAAGAAGTAGTTGTGTTTAAAGTTGTGCACACTCCTAATGCACATTATGCTCACACATGTGACGTCTTAAATATTTATATGTTGTGTCTCAGGGATCAAAATTAATTCTTAATCATAGCAGCAGGTGTTTGCAGGTGCTGCTGTTCTGGGGCATTTGGTCACACTCCATGAGTGTAACAGATCCATGCATGTTGACACAATAATTTAATCAATAAGAAACACTTTTAGACATGTAAGTTTTCTATTATACTGCAATTCAGTCATGACATAAATCTTAATTGTATATATGCAAGTGAGAGACACCAAGCAACAGGAAAAAACTGAGGAGCAAGGATGTTTAACTTAAGCATCTGACACAAGTGCTAAATATCTAGATTCTGTCTATGCATTTAAATTTGCCTCCGATACTTGAAAATCTCCGACGTTTTCAGAAGCCAGTGCTGTGACCACAGTTGGCCTTATGTCTTAATCGTCAAATAGAAATAATATCAGTTACATGAGAGTGTGGAACCCCTGCCTGAGGCTTTGATAGGTGAGAGCGTCTGCTTTACCATCTCCAGACCAGAGCTCAGGGGAATTCTCACCAAACCTGCCACCTAGGGCGCCCCACTCACACACCCCACCATACAGCAGGACAAAGTGTGAGGGGAGCAGAGAGGATATTTTCGGGAGAAAAGAGGAAAAAAGGGAAGAGACTGCAGAAGTATATGGAAATGTGTGAAGAAAAGGCGTGAGACTGCGCTGCGGCTCCCCTATTGTTTTCTCATTAGTGAGCTGTATATGTGAGTCCGGATTCAAGCTGTTTCTGTGCAAAGCAGGCACAGCGCACACACTATCAGTATGCAAGGCCTATAGAGAAAAGGAGCTTAGTGCTTATTATTGCAATAACACCTAGCAGGTGAGTTTTGAATATGCATGAAATGAATATCACACATTTCTGCTTTTATTATTATCATTTGCAGTGGAGTTCAACAGGCAATCATGTTGTGCAAAGTTGTGAAATCAAACACAAAAGCCTTTATCCATTATAGCCTAGGTGTACAAAAATACTGGCCCTCAAGGTCAGCAAATGAAAAGTATTGTTTTTTATTTTCTTAGTTTCAATTTAAATTGTTCATTCAAAATCTGTTTAAACAGAGAAACTCTATCAGTAAGACAATATGTTTACACTAAAAAACATCAATTAAAATGTCCTGTGTGGTTTGCCTTTAGAAGATGGAGCAAGAAATCCAAAGAAGCAAACATATACCATCACATCTGTCTCCATAGAACGGAGGATTTGCAGTTTATCAATATGTAGGCTATGTTAACCTCATCAGGCAGATCTCAGTTTAACTGTTTGTAATGAGGAAGCACTGGCCCTAAATATTATCTTTGTCTATTGTGTACATGCATGTAGTCGGTCGGTTGGCATAAAAAGCACTACTTATGCATTTTTAGTGAATTTTGGTGGCTAATGCCATGTTGTCTGTTGAAAATGTGTTGCATTCTCATTCAACATCCTAGTCACAAGTGGAGCTATTCCTGCATTGAACAGTAATCAAACCCACAGTGGTTAAACATGTTCACTGGCCTAATGTATGCAGAGTTGGACACAAGCTACAAAAACAAGAAAAAAATGATTGTGGTGAATAGGAGGAGTGTTCATGCGTAGGTCTGTGTGGGACATGGACAGAAGTAGTAACCAACAATTGAAGGGGCCATAGGCCTTGCACAAATACATGGCTACACCTCTAAATGTGACTCCTGACCCACAAATACTCAGGGCGAAACCAATAAAAAGTTCCACTTTATGTCTAACCCTACAACTTTATGAGCTGGTAATTGGTCCCCACTTTGATGGATCTATACTGAAATAAACGTGCATGCTTGAATCAGCATCATGACAGGCGACCTCCTCTCTTTTATGACTGTGAAGCTTTGGCAGTGCGACCCTGCGGCTCAGAGTCCAGAGAGTCTGCACTGTTTCAGGACTGAAGTGGTAACACGCACATATTAGCGGCTGCAGGCGAGCAGGAGGTGCTAAATGGCCTCAAATGGACTCAGTCAGCGGCTAATGATGCTAGCACATGTTTCACACCATACAAGATCAGAGAGAGCAGGACCGCCGGCCGCCGTCCAACAACGACTTCTAATGGAGCAGAGGTGGAAGTACTGAGGCATCATTGGATGACATGGAAACATTCACACCTGTCAGTGGATGGGCAACTGATGGCCATTTAGCCAGTGTAATGATACTAGAGAGAATCCAGGGCTGCTGCTGCTGGAAGAACTGTAGTCTCAAAGGAAAACTGAAATACAGTTATGAAAAGAGTCTGTGTCTAGGATATGTTACAGTGCCCAAGTATATTATCAGCACTCTTGTTTGAATCATGAGTGAAGGAAGGGTAAAAATTTCATTTTCATCAACACGATAAGCCATTTATTTACTTTGTCAGATGATGATCAAATGAGTGACATCACTTTTCTTTCTTTTTTTTTCCATGTGTGTATGCCAAACAAGTGTTGATGAGCCTAGAAACTTCTAGTCTTGTGCAGATGAAATCTGGCTCTTGGATATCCTGTTAAATAAATAAATAAACACCACTGTACTCTGTACTATACTGCAAAATCTTTAACCAGACTTAACATTAGCAACAAGCTAAGGGGCTTGGCTATGTGCACAGGTGCAGAACAATGACCACTGTAAAAGCAACTGCATTCCATGTAACAAATGACTGTATTATTAAAAAATGTCACAGCAGCAATGGCTGCATTTAAGCTTTCTTCGTGCAGCTTTTAGAAAAAAGGAAAATTACTGTGCAGTGCATGTACTTTTTAGAGCTGTGTAAAAATGGAACTGCATTCGGCTTCAATGACTGTCAGCTACACATCATTTCTTAAAATTACAATCAGGCTATGATTCTCTCTCTTTTCCTCTTGCATTCTTCCTTCATCTCTGGCCGTCCCATGAGGGACCCTGTTGTTTACCACGTAAGAGAGAAATCATATTTGGGGGGCTTATAGCCGAGGCCGAGAGCTCCCCGAGGAAGAGCCTATTACAACAGTAAGAGTGGATTAATTAGAGAGCGTCTCAGCAGAGCTGGGCTGAGAGCTGCGCTCGGTCAAAGGGGAGGCATTAATCGCCTCTCTTCACACAGGTAACAGGCTCGGCCCTCAGGCCCCAACGGCCCAGCCAATTAATAGGGCCGGAGGTACAAGCCCACCCCGCTACTTTATTGCTGTTTGCCCTCAAGACATTTTATGAAGAGACTGAATGGATGGCAGGGTTTTTACTTGAGGTTTATTAGGGCTGGGGTTTAAGGCTGCACAAGGAGAGATATGAAGAGTATGTAAACATCCAGCTACTTTATCTTGTACACAAGCAGAATACGTTGACATTATGGGAGCCCATGTGTGTCAATAAAATAGATAAATAAGACCAAATAATCTTGTAAGCATCTTGAATGATCATTATGTTCAGTATTTTCAACAACAACACAAGCTTTTTCTCTTAATTTAGCAACACTAAACGGTAAATATCAATGCAGCTTTAGATTGAGTGGACTGTAGCAGGCTTAAAAACAGCCCCTTACATCTATCTATGAGTTTAGCTCAGTTTGGCTGTACATGCTGCACATCATGGTGAGAGAGAGAAGAGCATTTCAATTTAAATATTGCACCTCTTTTCATATATTTGGTTCCTGCTTTCTTTTTTCTCTCACTTCAATAAAGCGTAAGCTCCCCTGGTCCACTCCATTTATTACGATTGCTGACCACAGTGAAGAACCTGACGCTCAAAATATGAAACAACTCATTTCTCTTTGTATTGATTTTCTGACTGACATTGTACTTGTAAAAGATTGATTTAATCCAGTACAAACAAAAGAAGTAAAGAAAAACACAGTAATGACAAAGCCCTTGCTCTTTTAAAGCTTTCAGATTGACCATAGCAAGTGATTAAAAATACAAAACACACCAAATCTGACCTCCTTAAACACAGTCTCTATGGATATATCTGCAGCATTTTTTTCCCCATTGGCATACCTTTGTCAGAAACACAAACCTATCTAACGTGTTGCCTGCACATGCTTGCCAAATTTCCACTCCACCTCTTCTTCTGTCTTTATCACCCTCCGTTCTTTCTCTCTCATGACTTTCATTACAGATTATGGAGCCTCCTGCAGTGCGCGAAGCAGGCAGACAGGCACGAAGGCAACAAGGCCGGCTGAACGCAGGCTCCATGGGTTAGTTGATCTAAAGTCAGTTTCATGTCTTCATGTGAGTAATCTATAAAGAAGAGTGTGTGACGGGAGGCTGCCGGTAGAATAAGGGGGTTGTGGGATGAAGAGAAGTGCTTCCATATGGTGATGAAAAGCACAAATACCTGGATGGGTGCCACTAATCTTTGGCTGAGAGGTGGTGAAACAGAATGGGGCGGGCCGGCTGGACCTGAGCAGGAGACTTAGTGGCCCTTATGTAAGTCATCGGACTGGTGATTGGTGATAGAGGCTGTTTTAAATCAAATATGCTCATGCCATCGGTAGTTCAAACCAAGTCAGACTTTTCTAAACACATTTCATATCAAAACTTTAGCTCAGCAAACTTACCCAATGTACCATATCCTCCTAATGAGCCTGATTGGTTTGCTAGATGTTCAGTGTTACTACTTAAGTAACAGTGCACACCCTCTGGACATCTAGCAGACTGATGGAGTTGTAAAATTTGTACTTTTTCGGAGTAGGCTTAGAATGAAGACATGAGGCCGAAGCCAAGTGTATCTACACATGCTTTGCTGCAGTTGATCAAAACACAATGGATCTAAACATCACAGCAACCTTGACTTGAAGGGGTTTAAAGAGATTAAAGCGAACCATTTGAGGAGGTTTTCTAAAGCTTAGTGCTCAGAGCAGGATTTTATATAGACATTTAAACAAAAAATAATCTCATTTTAAAATATATGTATGAGGATAAGAATAACGATAACACTTGTAAAATTCAATACATCATCAAATTTAACAGCAGTTGCAGCAGCCCTCACTTCCTCTGGCATCACAAATGTCAGCAGAAGACCCCAGGCTGGTCGCTCCTCTCTGTGGGTCCTGCAGCCTTCCTCCCTCCAGCTGTACATTCAGACAGCTCCAGTCGCTTCGCACTCGCCGCTGAAGCTCCAAATGCCATCGTGTGGTGGAGCTGCCCCACAGGGCAACAGGAAGACGGCAGGGGAAGATGAAGAGAAAAAGGTACGGGGTGCACTAGGGGGTATACAGCCCTCACCTCAGAGGGTTTAGGCAGAGAGAGAGACATCATGGTTTGGACAGGTTTTCTTGTATTTTATCTTTGGACTGTCTAGGAATTCCATATTTGAGTGTTTTGGTGTTTTAAAGGACTTAAGGATTTACAGGTGAGTGAGATGAAACAGTCCAGCTATTGTTACACATAATAACATCTAATGATTAATGCCATATTTCTTGACATTGAGCAGGTTAATGGTAAGCATTTTGTAATGAGAGACTCTAGGCTATGTCCAAAAACAGTAAATGTAATCTTCAGAGCATTAAAAAATCTCTTTGCTTAAATCACACTCTTTGGGCAAGCTGAAAGCAACTTCTCTCAGATCTATCACTTCGAGCATTCACCAGTGAATCCTCCCAAATGGCTCTCTGGGACCCAACTCAAGTGAACCCAGTCTGCGGCTAACATTGATGTGCTTGACAGGAAATAAATAAACAAGTTTAGGTCTAGGCTATCAACTAATCTTCTTAAACATCACAACATTAACCCCAGTGCTGCCCGGTCTCAGTTGTTTTGTCCCTGAGAAGTTGCTGCCTTGAGCCAAATGACTTGTTCAAACAGAATACTTCAGCTTGATCAAAGCAAACCCCATCCCACTGGTCAAAAATATTCTGTTACATGCTGACCTATACACTGATTAGCAAACACTTTCCGTCTTCAGAAGTGCTCTTGGGCACATCTCAGGGTGTTGACTTATGAAAGGGAATACACAGTGGAAGGATCCTGATCTTCGGAGAGTGTCTTTTGGCCTGTTTAGATATCAAAGTGAACACTTCCAGTAGACTCTTTAATCTTTCTACAACCTTTCTATGTACTTCTGTCCATTTTATGATCAACTTATGATGAAGTGACATTCATATTACAATAGCTTTTCCAGCTTGTCAGGAAGTAGGCCATAATCAATTGGACTAATCTGATGACTTTAGCCTGAAGTTTAGCCTGACTCTCCATCAAACAAACAGGGGCAGCTGTCAGTTTGGCTTGTGGTAAAGAGTGACCAGAGCAAAGTCAATCATTGGGCTGAGGGACGAGTGCACACAGAGAATGGATAGCTCACAGGGAGGCTATAGGTTTGGGCATCACTGATACCCTTTGTTTATTTACTTGTTGGGTAGGGGTGTATCAGGTGGTGTTGTTGCGGCATGGCTGCCAGGACACAAGTGGAAAAAGAAGACGTCAGTCAGTGGACGCTGACACCAGCAGATAGGAGCTCGGAGGGACAGAAAAGCAGACTACAGATGGACTTTGACCTTCCCCCTATCTGTTTAGTCCTCCCCTCCCTCCTGAGCCATTTCCCAAAATCAGACCAGACTGATTGGTGATTGACTGGGGGACTGAGCCCTCAGTGTTTCACACTGAGGGTACAGTGACCTGACGGGGGAGCAAGCTGTGGTCTTTGTCCTTCAGAGAACAAACATACACAAAGCAGAATGGAATGAATAATAGATGCAGCAGAAAATGTTGTAAAATATGTAGATAATGTACAAAAATAAACCAAAAAAATGGTAAAGAACATAATGAATATTCAATTAAAATCATAAGGAAATCTTATTAGTAATTTCAATAAAGAAAATCTTAAGTAATCAATGTATGAATGCTTCTCTAGGTAAATATTGACCATCATTCTGTGTAATAGTATAAAAATAGAAACAGGACAAAAAAGAACAAAGAAATAGACTTTATTGTGGCCGAGCTTCTTTCAACTATCTTTTGTCATTCACTTTTCGTCGTGGAAAGAAATATTCCTTTAACACCATTTGATAGGTGAATACTAGCAGACACAACAAATCACACAAAGCACAAATGGCATGAGGACCATAACCATGATTCAGTAAATAACTTTTTAAATTTTACAGGTGTAAGCCTTCGTCTAGAAGCCTGCAGTAATTTCTCCATGACTGGACTTCCTGTATGTGTTTTATGTCCCATTAGGATGGAACAGCCCTGACAGCACAGCCCTCAGCTGTGTTTCAATGTTGAATTAGTTATCCTACTGTAACCTACTGCTTTTGGTCTTGGTGTGCCATTGCCATTATTTTTCTCTATTGCCAGAGGAGAAAACACAACAGGATTTGAATCAAAATACCAATAAACTGTCCAGCTTAGGCCTTAAACTTGCAATGTTTCTTATATTACTGGTGTAGCAGATGTGCAACATAGACAGGATGATGTTATCCAGGGCACGGCCTCTTGAGCACGATCCTGACTCCATGCACAATCCCTGGCACTGCTCACTAGAGGCCTGGTGGGCCGGGCTCATAATGTGATCCAGATTGGGGCAAGTGTCACCATGGAATTTAACGGGGGGAAACCAAGGAGGCAGGCTTCATCTTTTGCCAAGTCCAGCAGCCTAGCAGTGTCAAGTCAGCAGAACACTGCAGACGCCATAGCCCTGTCCAAACCCATTCCTACTTCTCCAGAGCGGGGTGGTCCCATTTTGATCTGCAGGGCTCCCAAATGTCCCATGGCTTTTGATCAGTCATTTCTTTCAAACTCCACCCACAATTGATTAATATTCTGATGAAGAAAATGGGAGTAAGATGAAGCAGGAACACCCAAAATGTCATAAAACAGATCAGAAATCATTCAGCAGTGATGCACCACTGAGAAAATATTACTGTTCTTTTGTCTTATGTTTCTAAAAAGGGTGATCCTTACACTTACAACACAAATCTTCATGTAAAATTGTTGGATTTTGTTGACTGGACATGTTTTACCACCTAATACTTCTTGGTAATTATCATGGATGGATGGAAATAATATTCTGTAGACATTCTTGGTAGTTCTGAAACTCTCTAATGCTGCCTAGCACTGTTTCATCAATCAACTTAATTATGGCAGAGTAACAAGTGCTGCACATGTACTATGTAAAAGAAATAACATAGAATTAGACAAACTTTGACATGGCATCAGATTAATTTTTGAGTATATGCTTAGCTAATTACTTTTTACCAACTTCAAAAAAGAGGTACAAGCCTGTTGTCACTAACTTCAATAGAGGTGATTTGGTGTTATTGGCTTTTGTGGGGGGGTTTTTTCCTTTTGGGGGTGGGGGAAAATTTATGCCAGTCCTGAAAGTGTAATTGTGTTGCTGTCAGAAATTAACAGACAAGTAAAGGACAATTACAAGTAGACACTGTTGAGAAAACATGGCAGCAGTCTTTGTCTGAGGTTTTGTTAAAAGAGCTCAATGTGTCACGCAACAGGAAGGAAACCAGAAACACTTCCTACTTTGTGCTACATGTGCCTCATTTAAAAATGCTTCCAGTCATGCTGTCACCTACTAGTCAACCACAACCTCACCACAGTGCAGGAAGAAATGTGTAAGAGTTGCATTTTGGAGGTTGTTTGAGTAAATATAGCAACTCTTGGAGATAAGTGGGAAGTACTAAAAAGGTCAACATTTATTTTGACCTCTTTAAAGCTGCACTGTCTGAGATTTATATCCCAAAACGGACACTGTGTGCAATTGAACTTCCAAACAATAATAGGACTATATGTCTGAGTATGTATGTTGTGTATATTATGTAGTATGTATTACTTATAAAAGTCAGTCTGGTTTATATGTACTAGTGTTGGGACTCCTGTACAATTCATTTATACACTGACCCTTGTTTTAGTTGTTTTAGTCTTTTGTTCGAGTTTATGATACTTGTTGCAGTTTAATGACAATATGACGTATTAAATGTTTTCAATACAAATAACACGCTACAGCCTATCACCTTTAGATGTTTAGATAAATACAATCTATAAAGGAAATGTGGTCCCCCCACAACTTTCTCTAGATGTCTCTTTTAAGTTCCACCTTGTCTTCCGCATTGAGTGTATGATTCTTTCTTGAGCTCAAACTCAGCAGTCATTTTATAATGCAAGGTGTACCCAAAAAACACCTCCATCCATCACTCTAATAGTGTAAGCCTCCAATATTTATGCAGGGATTAAGGCATTTTAATATGCTAACAGTTGAGGAGACTGATTATGATGAAGTGTGTTAATATCTCCATGAATGAAGAGGAAAACACAGGAATGGCTCACAGAAAAATTTGTGTTGAGGTTTATTCATAAATAAACCCACCATAAACTGACAGAAGGCTGTGTGAGGACTGATGTGTCCAATAATATTGGGCTTGTCTTTGTCCTGCACCATTTCAGTGCTAAACAATGCTCTTCAATGTGTTAAACTGTGTGCTGAGCCAAAGTCTTCCTTCACCTCTTCTGCTCAGTCCAGAACCTCTTAATAAAGTATCAGTTAAAAAGTGAATGGATCAATTAGGCAATTTATCCAGCTAATCTTTGGCAGGGGCCACCTTTTTTGATGCCGCCAACAAAGTGACTGAAAACATTGTTAATGCATCCAAAAAATAAAAGGGGTTGCTTCTGCCTCTCACTCCCTGATGATTTGGAATAATTTGCTTTTCATTCAAGGGATGGAAGGCGGCCGCGCTCTCTCTTGCTGGCAGTCGGCATGAAAGCACTTCGCCACCAACTTTCCCCCAATATCTCCTTACTCAAATCAGCTAAATGGCTATTAGGCCAGCGCCTCCTGCCAACACTCTCTATAATCACAAGGAAGAAGAGGTGCTAGTTTGGATGGGGTCTAAGTGTGACAGCTGTGTGTATTTGCTTTGGCAAGTGTGTTACATGTGTGTGTGCGTACAAGCTATTAGGATGTAATATGAGGGGTCTTTGGGGAGGCTCGCCATACGTGCTTCAAAATGTAAAATGAGTGGAAAATGTGAGATATTTGCAAGACTTCACTTTTATCTTTGCATGCATCTATTGTGAATTGACCGCAAGAACATCTAAAGTGGAAAGTCTAAGTGGGATTAAGGTTATATCCACATAAAAGCACTGATGCACTCTATAAATATTACTTTTGCATAAAATGTCTTCTCCGTAAAAGGTAAATGTATGACCTATCTCGGAAAATCTACATGCAGTATGTTTGCCATCAGTCTTGTGTGCGTGTGTTATTTTTTTTTTTTTTTACATTTTATATCCGCTATTAAAATATAAAGGATAGATGCACTGGATTCCTGCAGTAACTATGATGTATAAATAACTCACTCCAGCATCTACAGAACATCACAACATTTAGGGTAGATTTTGTACTGTTTGCTTGCATATTAACATTAGGATTAATGACATCAAGCGTTGTCAAACATTGTGTCACTGAATGTTATTCATTAAAAGTGGCATAAGCGACTAAGACTAAGCTTTGTAAAGGTTTCATAATGAAACAAAAGGGACATAGTAATTTAAATGATATAGTAGTCAACGTGACAATTTGGCAAAACATATCTTTTGATGTGTATTAGATCAGACTTGACTAAAAATGCACCATAAACATGAACAAACAGCCTTGTAAGATTCAGGACCTTGAAGTTCCATTAACACAGCAGTTGAGTAAAAAAAAACAAAAAAAAACATGTGTGAGTGGTTTTGTCCCTCCAGACTAATTCATTAGCTGTTCTCTTGCCTATCTGCCTTCCACTGTCCAAGTACACTTAAAGCATTCCCGTGTCTTTATGCTGATAATGATATGGTAAACACAATGACCGGTGACGGAGGCTGTTTTGGGCCTAGCAGCTGAAATGGGTTTCTCTATTTTACCTCACGCTGCCAGAAGACACTTAACAAGCTGGCAGTCAAAAATAGACCGGCCTGTTGAGCATGTGGGCAAACTTAAAAAGCTCTGGATTCAAAGTTAATTTTACCAGACATGATTATTAAAACCCTGTGCCAGTGTGTGTGAGTGTGGCCCGGGAAGGCCCCTGTGAAGGTTCCCATTTGAACGCACATGCAACATACAGTGTGTGTATTAGCACGAGTCCTTAAGCAGAGTGCATCCCAGCATACTGTCTCCAATGTGCTTAATTACGGCCTCTTGTTAGCCCCAGTCATCTTGTCATTTCCTTGCCATTTTAAAGCAGACAGAGGTGGGGTGAGGATGGAGGGCTTCAGACAGACACTGCTTTCCACAGAACATGTTCCTCTTTATTCACAATGAGGCTTGGCTGTCTGCAGGGCTACATGCTCCCTCTCCCCTTTCTTTGGCAGCGGCAGCAGCAGTAACAGCAATGATGGCCTGCAGCAAGGAAAAATATGTTCTCTGCCTTCACGTTGCTGCAAACACACACACAGCCACCAGGTGGATTCTCTGTCTAGCAGTTGGGCTCACTCGACGTTTGACAGAAATGTAAAAGTTTTGAATAGGCTACTATTCATTACACAAGATATTCATTATGAATATGGCATTAAACACAATGTTCATGTCTGGCATTCAGTACATATTGAACAGAAGAGCAGATGCAGCAGGTGTTGTAGTTTCAGTGGGATATTTCATTTGTCATCATCTTCATCCTCATTAATAGTCATAAGACTATTGGCACAGTTTGTATAAATCACTTTGTGAATTTTGCACAACACAATTCAATGCATTGTTTTAGTTAGATGTCTCTTCTCTGTACAACAAATATTTTTACACAGTGGGTTTTCAGAAAATGCTTAATTCACGCTGCAGCTGGGTTGTCACAGGATTTGTAGGATCACAAATACATGAAAATCCATCTTTTACTGTTGTGGGCAATGTGCCACTTCTTCTCAATGGTGTGCCAGTACCAATGTAAACAACATCATGCCCATGCACAGCAAAGTTGTACAATTATTGTTTTAAGTATGCCTTTTCAATATACATACTGTAGAATATAACAACATAATATATAGAAAATCCAGCTCTACATTAGGTTTCATACTGTGCTTTAACCGTTATGCTTTTTCTGAGCTGTAAATGCACTTTATTTCACTGCGTTGTAATTTATAATTTTGTGGTATGATTTTGAAATGATGACATGTTTCATGAGTCTGGAGAGGCCCAAGCTGTAAAACACAGTTACACAGAAACAAGTTTCATCTGCTCTGTATAAGTCAGTGGTGCTGACAGGAATTTTATGTATTTCTATTTTTCCAAATCCAAAGCAAAGTACTTCACATTACTGACTTCTTCTGCTAATGTTTTGTAAAAGCCACAAACCAACCTCAAATACATCTGGCAAATAATTAATAATAATATTTCTCACAATTTATTAAACAATCATAATAAATGGTGAACATCAGTTTGCCAAAAAAAACTACGACACAATACAGGCTTATGAGTAAAATTACCTCAGTTGTTCTAATTCTATAAGAGTTCAAAGCTATCTCTGTCTGTGGTATCTTGCACAATCAGCATTGAAATACCTTACTGGGAAACTGGATTTGGAGATTTTAACTTTAAACACCTCTCTACGGATAAATCTGCATTTTGACATGGACTCAATTATCGAGGGGGAGCTAATCCCAGAGACCCTTTTAACCTGGGATGTACCACAGGGCCAGGAATAACCACACTCCCGAGTTAGGAAATCAAAGACAGGTAATTAAAATCATAATGGTCCCGGTTAAGATGATTATCTTCGGGGCTCCAGATAAGGCAACCTCCAGCAGATTTCCGCCCTTTTTAAATATTTATGGAATATGATTAGTCCACAGGGCCAGAGCGTGTTAAAAGGTTTAAGGATGACTTGCAGATCAAGAGATGGAAAATAAGCATCTTAACACGGCGAGGAAATGAGCGTGAACATGATGGAAAGAAGGAGAGACAGAGAGAGCGCATAGAGAATGGGAGGTGAAGTGACCAGGTGTGTATGTGTTTATAGGGCGAGTGTATGAGGAGCCAGGTGTGTATCCCTAAGGTTTGAAGTGTATGAGCACAGAACGAAAAAGTCTGCAGGGTATAGTTCATATTATTATCAGGTGGGGGTGGATAACATGTTCATACTGACAGAATGCCATCACTTATGTGTATCAAAGCACTCTGTTTATCTTTTCTTGTATGGGTGAAGTAAAAAAAGAAGGAAATAAAGAATGAAAGACAGTTTAATAAGAGCTGGACAAACCCCGCCTTCTCTTCCTCCTTGGGACGTTTTCAAGTATGATTGACATTTGAAAGCGAAGAGCAGACGTAAAGCCTGTGGTCAAATTAAGTTCACTTCCTGTCATGGACTCCTGAGCTCAGCTAAGGACCCCTAATGATGGTGGCAATGGACTGCAGACCCTCCTGAAGCCTGGAAATGGCAGTGTCAAAGGTCAAAGACATCCCTCAAAGGAACAATCACACTGTGTAGCCGTCGATGGTAGATTTAGATTTAGCATAAATCACATTATTTGGTCTGTATTCAACAGCCAAAATGTTAAAGCCTCATTGCATTAAATACTTACTACTAGTTAACATTTATGGCAATCAGAGATTAATATGTATTGTACTGAGCAGATTTACTGACATTTATGTGCTTATTTGATACTTTGAATAATTTGTACACATTTTAGGAAGCAGGATTTTATGTAACTGTAACTAAACAGTTGAAGGTCATGTAGAAGTTACAGCATGCGAGGCATTTTTTGAAAAAAAAATAAAAATAAAAAATGAAAACCATCTCTGGATTTGGAGCAGGCCTAGACAATGAACCTTGGCTTAATTTCTTTTCAAACCAGTTTAAAACAGATAACATTTAATGTCTGTGTTTTTTGTCTGCAGTGTCAAGTACACATAAGTCAAATATTCACTGTCTCCTTCTATTGTATAAGTATTTACCACCTACCTTTTGGACTTTTGGCAGTTGTTCCTGTTTAGTGCCAGCATTTTGATTTACTCTCAGACTGACTGCAAACTGACGGATGTGATTTTGCAAAGCAATTGCCACCAGAGAAGCCAGGCCTAGTATTTTAACACCTGCCTGAGGCCTTCTGATCCCAGCCTCTGTCATCCATCCCTCACTCCCTTAAGCTTCTCTATGGGGCCTCCAGTGGTTTCTCTCTCCATCTGGGCCTGATGCCAAAGGCCTACAGGCCTGTTTGATTCGGGCCACGGCTGCCCTGCAACCATCCCTCCTTATCAGCATGGATCTGCAGGGGGGTGTGACTGAAAATAGCAGGGGGAGGGGGCCCAAATCCATAAATGTGCACAAAGGGCCTCAAAGGGACACTTGTCATTGACATTATAGACCACCTTGGCAGTGTACCAGAATGTGTCAATCAAACTCTTGTTAGTTATACTGGTCAAGATCAGAGAGAGGTGCACGAGCCTCAAAGGAAAGATGAGGCTGTTGCTTTCCAGCATTGCTTAGACATGTTCACTCTGGCCTGATTAACACTGCTTGTGATGTGCCTTTTTGTAAAACTAAAGGTAACTGATCTGGATGCATTGATCTATAACTGCACTGTGATTTTTGGACAAAGCTCTAGAGGACCTAATGTTTACATTTCCATTAACTGCAACTTGTTGGTAGCAGAGTTAGATCTTAAAATGCTCTGTGAAATGTGGCTGAAGGCAGAGTGTTGTCTTTCAGATTCCAAGGATGCAACTACATCCTTTTAGTAACAAGAAATTGATTGCCCTTCAGATAACAGATTAGTTTGGCAAGAACAAATTTAATGAGGAAAAACTTTTTTTTGTGTTTGGATTGATTGTTAGTTATATGGTAATTAAACCTGCTTTTTATTTAACCCATAAAACAAAAACATGGCACTTGTTACTTGCTTTTAAAGAACTCTTCAGATGAGGTCTTTGTTGGTATAAGTTTTAGTCAATATCCCATTTGACCAATGACTAGTGTCTCTAGATCTGGCCAAAAGTCCTTTAAGTTCAGCCTTTGTCCCTTTCCCTGGAGTCCAGATGTGATCCCAGCTGGATGTGACCATTCATCGACCCATACTGACAACATGTGACACACACTGCACTGCCGAGCCAAGACCCCTGGCCCTGTCACTCACACACACACACACACAAGCTGTGGTCCACGTCTCACCTCCTTCCTAAAGCGGTCAGGTTCCAGATGGGTTATATTTCAACCTGACCAGCCTTTCTCCATTTGAGGCCAGTAGGGTCCTCCCGATTACAGGAAGCATTTCAACGCGTGTGTGTAAGTGTGAAAGCAAATTTTGTGAAGAGGCCAACATGGTGTTTTTTTTTCTGGATCAGCTGAAATCAATCCTCAGGCAGGAAGACAAACGGAAGAGATGGCCAGAGGAAGAAAGATTCTTCAACACTAAAAAAAACCCCCACACATTTAGTTCCAAATTGAATAGCAGACCAAATTTGTCAAAATGCTCAGAGGCAAATACTGTAACAGTACCTTGACCAGATTTTGTCCCAATTAGACTTTGGTGCATCAGAGTATGAGTGTGACTGTCCAAACGCAGCTTGTCTTTGAGCCCTGACATTACACTGAGCTCCCTAATTGGGAGAACTTGTCTAAGACATCAACTTTCAATGTTAATTAATATGGTTTAGGTGAATATACATGCCACTGTACTAGGTGCCAAGCTAAAATTATTATATAGTTTCTAAAACAAAGCCCTTAAATGCGTTTACTGGCTTTGTCAGCTTTTATCCACATGAAGTGGCAAGAGCTGATTTATTTTAAACACATCATTGCATTGACCTAAAGTGTATCTCCTAACTTTATTCAGCATTTAGGAAGTTCAGTTACTGTACCCAAAGAGCAACCCTAAGACAGGTTCTGCAGAGGGTTTATTCATTAGTGTAAAATCTTTTGGCAATTTTAGAAATATAAAACCCATTTCTTCTTCATCAAATATTAAAAAGAATTGCCTTTTCTCAAATCATTTCATTTCCATTCTCTCTAACTCATGATTACACAAAGTGCTTCTTCTGGCATTAATGAGGGACATTATCCCAAACAGAGATGCAGTGATACTCCAAATAGCGGTCAGTCGAAAGAAGTCTGATCTGAATAAATTCACTTATAAAACCATAATAATGCTACTGTTTTGAAAACATTAGGTCCAAATTTAAAACAAATAAACTCTACTTCAACACACGTAGTTTCGGGACAATTAAAGCCCTGAACTAATAAATTACATATTAACATATATTTTGTATAGGACCTCACCTGGTTCTTCTCTCCTTAGACATTTAGCCTTTTTTTCCAAACCTTCTTTTCTGCATACTCATTATACTCTGCCTTTTCTCCGCTGTGTGTCCAGATGGCAAGGCGTCTTGCAGTCATAATGCTGTGGTAATCCCTCCTGCACATGGTGCCCTCGCGCCGGTAAACACTCTTCCTATTGTTCCTAGGCCTGCATTGGTACGTCTGGGCCCCTGCACTAACCAGAGCCGCGGCCTGCAGAGCTGGACAGGCTTCATAAGGAACATGTTCCCTGTGTGACATCTCCGCTACAGGTCAGAGGAACGCCAGTGTTATAATGATGTACAACATGCTAGCAATGCTCTGGGATGCTAAAAGATTTGGAGAATTTGGAAACAAGTCAGGTGAGGAAACAAACATCTTCGACTACAAATGGGCGCCAAGGAAAACCAGTTTAAGCAACCTTTCTGTTTTATGAGGTTTAAACTTTGTTTTCTTAATTCTATACAGATCCACAACCTCTTAAAAATGTCACCTCTAGTGGTGTATAGCCGCTGCTTATCTGTCTTCACATTGGTAGATAGCATTGCACACAAGAAAAAAAGTCCCACAGAAAGTATTTTGTAAGCAAATATTTCTGAACAAATGATGCTCGGCATGTCATTGGTATATTTACGATGGCTCAAAGACATAGCTGTGTGGGTCTAATTAAAAATGTGAAAGGGTTAGCAGCCTGCCGCTCATTGCCAGGTCTTGGCAGCTCTCCTGTCAGGCAGCCAGCTGTTTAGTCCTCCCCTGAATTATTGCCAGACCCACCGCCAGGCATTGTGGGATTGGCAGGGCCAGGGCAGGGAGCTATTGTGCTCATCCACTGAAGGGAAAAAAGCTAAGAGAAGAAGGAGATGGAAGTAGAAGCATAACTCTCCCTAAGTTCTCAGACAGACAGGACTCAGCAAATAAACACACACAACAGTGAATAGGAATTATAGATTAAAGTTAAACATTGTTTGGAAACAAATGAAATAAGCTTCTGCTGTATTTATAGATACTTATTCTCTACAGACCCACCCCCACCTTTCACTTATGTGATACTGCTAATCAATAAGAACATCTCTAACAAATCTGTCAGAAATCCACTCAGTTGGCTAAGCAATGTTGAAGATGTGTTGTGTAACAGTTTGTATTATACAGTTAAACAGAATGAGTTTTCAATAATGTTGACACATGTCACCATACCTCTTTGCATTTGTTGATATCAAGGAAAAACAGGTTTATAAAGCTCTGTTACAACTTGAGTTGTTAGAGCAAAATTTTATTGCTTCCTGTTACTGTTCCTGCAACTGCCTCAAGTGGAGAAACTGCAGGAGGTGAAGCACATTTATGTTCATGAATTCATCATTACTATTGCCTTTAACAAGAAAGGTAACATACTTTACTCTGCTCAATGGTCTAACAATAGAATAGAATAGAACAGAACAGAACAGAACAGAACAGAACAGAACAGAATAGAATAGAATAGAATAGAATAGAATAGAATAGAATAGAATAGAATAGAATAGAACCTGTGTAAGGTTTAATGAAAATGATAAAGATGTGTCCTAAACCTAAAAAGCGATTCTCAGACTTTCATTTTTTGGGGAAAAAAGTGCTCATGCACTAAAAAGGTTAAGGTAAAGGTACATGAAGATGCCTTCCCACCCCCAACACACTTCACTCTCCACCTTCAGTTCCTTATTTTTTCCCATTATTGTGTTTCTCTAAAAGGAGTGCATGTTTGATCTCTTTTTGTTTTGCTCTGGAGACATTTTCTCCCTTCCTTCACTCCTCCACTCACTCCTCCATTCTCCCTCTCCCTGTTTTACCTATGCTGTCTCACCCCCTTCTTTTTGTTTTCCTCTACTCAGAGGCTTGTGGGCCAAAAGCTCATAATCATTTCAAAGGTCCTTTAAATATATAATAAGACTTCTGCATTGTGATAAACAACATGCCACATGGAGAACATCAGTGCGTGTTCAGACGCACGCACATAGGCACTGGCTCAGATGGATTGTGACCTAAGAATCTTTAGAAAGTGTTTCAAACTGTTTTTGTTTTTTTTTTTCTTTTTTGTTCAAATGTGTGAAAAATCGATGAAAAGTATATGAAGTCACAGCGAGACAACACACAATACTCTCATGTAGTTGTTGAGATCACAATAAATGTTTTATTAAGCTCTGTACATTATTTGCAAGAGTTCACTTCCAGAATAATATCCAGAGTGAAAGTGCATTTGGGATCTACACTGGGGCTTTGTTTGGTTATGTTAAACTGCATAGCTTAGGTCGATGTGGGTCTCTATCAAATGAAAGGCAAAAAAAAAAAAAAAGAAAGAAAAAAAAAAGTCATTAATTCCTTTGCCTCATTCTAGTCACAGTTTTATACAAATGTTTGAAACTGATGTGGGCTAAAAGAAAATATATTTTTATATTTTATTATATTTTGTTTTCCAAGGCACTTATTGCTATAGCATTACAATGATCCCCTGTTATTTTTTTCTATATGGATAACCCAAGCAGCAAATGAAGCCTCATTGTTCATATGCCTGGTGGGTGTCACCCTCCAACTAAATGTTAGGCTTTGCACTGACTAACATTCTGAGCTCCCTGACACTGTTTGCATGTAAACACGCTGCAGAGAGGCAGCTTTTTCTCTCCAGAAAGATGCAGTTTGCAGGAAATTGAGAAGCTCACCCCTGGCACTGCTTCTCCCCATAAATCTTTTAGCATGTGCCTCTTGGCTAAATGACTTTGTACTGACAAAATTTAACCTCGATCCCGCCTTGCAAGCTGTGAGAGTGGAGAGAGCTTGACGGCGCGGAAGAAACAAATGGGAGAGAGTTTCAAGTAAAGGGAGACATTTAGTCTTGTTTTGTGCTTGTATGCTCGCATGTTTGGAGGAAAAAGGGAAGAAAATTCAACATTTCAAGTAGATTTAGGCTGTAAATATCAGGACAGAAAACCTATTAACATATCCTTGAGGTAAAATGAAAACTCATTGCCTTTATGAGTAAGAATAACTTTATTGGTAGAAAAATGTTGAAAACAAAGTGATTCAGTATGTTTTTGTCCTGCACTGCATCATGTTAACATTCTCTTCAAATACCACATCCATCACTGGATCAGGACTGATGATGAGAGACTTATTCTTTTAGAAATGTGGCCTTTTCTCTGTCATTTTCATATTTTTTATTGTTCCTTTTTTTTTTTTTTTTTTTTACCTGTCTTTGGCTGTACATACACTTGCAGAAATTAGGAATTTAACACATGCCATTAACATAATGTTTATAAAACTGATTATAATTTTATAGGTCTTCCATTGGTCATAAAATGGTCATAACCTCTAATGGACTGTTTAACATGGCCTATTCATTGGAATTTATTATGTGGCAAAACTCAGCCCCTGCACAGACCTGGCTGAGAGCAGAACAGGTGACCAGAAATAATTGATTGATTGTTCCTGATCATTTTATAACTGGGGGTTAGACTATGGCTGTGAATTTCATTTCCTTTCTATTTGAACCTTTTTTTCTGTTTCAAGTGTGTTTCAAGTGTTTTGCACACGAGTTAGTGTAACAAAGTCATTTCTGTTGCAGATCAATAAATAAGTATTTGTACATTGAAGTGTGGTTCATTCAAACTGTCATTTGTTGTGAAAGACTGTTGTGCATTTTGAAACCTTCACAATTTTTTCAAATATGTTTTCTGCTATTTGTAAAATATGAACTGATTATTAGCTTTAGGGGGACTCTTTTTTATTCATAACTTAACCTGTTCTATTATCTTTCAGGCTGCAAACACTGTCCTTTATTAACATCAGAGACAATCATTGTGCCACATATAAGAATAAATTGAATTGAAATAAACTGTGCCTTTCTTCAAACGCAGGCATCTGTTTGAATATGGACAGCAACATGCACACCTTCCTCTTTTGAACCCTGACATTTGCTCCCCATTTTTACTCTGATTTTCAGTAATGTTGCTCACATCCAAGGCTTTCTCTTTTTTCATTCACTCAGCTTTGTGTCATTTGTTTCTAGCTGTTTGTCAGAAGACAGGCAGAAAAAACATAAAAAGATATCTTCCTTTATCTTTAATCCTGTCTTAAGGAATCAAGAAAGCACATCTGAGCCCAGATTCATCACTGGATTCAAAGAGATGTACAGAAACAAAGAGAGGCTGTCAAAAGCCACGCCTCATCATCAGATAAATCACAGAATAAGGCCAGGTTGTTCATAAAAGCCAAGACATGCACAGGTTTATATTATTATCTTGCATTTGAAATCAGTATCTAGGTAGATTTCTATAGATCATACATTTCATTCTTAAATGAATAACTGTGATTGGGTTTACCATCTGTGAGTAACCACAGCAAAACCATGCTGTTTATGTTAGTAACGGTCTATACTGTCAAACCTAAGACACGCCACAGTGTGATCTGGATGGCTGGGAACAAGATCTAATAAAGTTACCAATTGTTAATGTAATGGCAAGGTCTGAAAACTCCTGTGAGTGTTGTTAGCATGTAGCCTCAAGCAAACTTCCTTAAAGCTGTTAGCATAACTGCATAGATGATTATTATTTTACAAATAAAAATAGACCATTTTCTACTACAGATTTACTAGCGTCATGGTTCGATATGCTGTACCCCTCTGCTTATGTCTTTTACGATCTGCTGCACACTTTAAGCCTCAACTGGAGAAAAGTGTCATGTGTAGGGATGTGCAGCGCTCCTACACCTGGAGCTAAAACATGATGCTTTTCACTCTAAACACCTCAAAACACCCAGAAGGCCTGTCTGCTACATCTGTATCATGTGCTTGTGTGAGACTTCAGGGGAATTCACTGGCAGCCTCTAAACATAAAGCCTACAAAGAACAGACAACAAAGTATGGAAAGAGGTTTACACACATTAAACAGGGATGCATAGTGATTATTTTTAATAAGTGATCATCACTTTCTTATTCTTCTACTTCTCTTTCTATGGCTAGAATACCCAGAATCAAATTTATGCCAAATCAACACTGCATCTTAAATGTATTTTATCTAGGTAATGTTTCCAGTGATGCCAAGAAGTTAAATAATCAAAGATCACAAGATCAAAGTGAGAAGACAAAACCAGTGCAATACTTAAACTAAACAAGTTTTTTGTTTTGTTTTTTTTACACAAAAAAAAAAAAATCTCATAATCTACCTGCATATTTATTTTGTCTGGGCATCTATGTGAGGTAATGATGATAAAGCCACACTGTGATTCATCAGTGCACATGGGCTTGTCTCCATGAGGGAGATGCATATGTGGAAGTTTGTGCCTGAGCATGTACAGTAGGTATCTACCCCCCTCTCACCTACACGTGCGTTCATTCACACATTTTGCGGTGTGCAGAGGTATGTAGCTGGCTGCTGGCGGAGTGTCGGAGGGTCTGCGACTTCACAGAGATTCCAGTGAAAGGTTTTAATTAGCTGCTGACTGGGGTCTTGGCAGCCTGAGTGGAGATGCTTATTGCGCACCATAAATCTGCAGTGAAGAGGACAGGACCACACCCCGGGGCCTTGCAGACACTGGCCCGTCTCAGCCATCCACACCTAGCTCCACCGCAGGCCCCCAGTGTTGGGCCTGACAGGCTCGACGAGCTCGATTTTCTCCAGAATTCACACACACATGCCTGCATTTACACTAGGGACATGCGGAAATACTTGTTGCAAGATGGTCTTGAAATATAGCCTTGCATCATCGCCTTTACATATGCCCCAGTGTTGTGCAGCCTAATGTGAACCTAGGCTGATAAACGATATGTTAGTGAACAGTTTTTGGCCTTGTCTGAAGCATTTGTTTTTTATTAGTAGCCACTGATGTAACTAGATGCCATTAAAATGTCTATTGCATCTATTAAGCAGCTGTATAATGATTGTTTTCTTTATATAAGATCACATGATAAAGAGAAGTCCTAACAATGAGGAACACTGCGGAGTTCTGGCCAAAAATGTTATTAATCTAGACACTGTTTGGCTCATGGGTTTTATCAAACTCTCAGTAAAACACATCTGGTGTGGAGATTTCTATTTACAGGCACCTTGCCAATATGTAACACTAATGTCGCATTAATGGTTGCAATATGTTTCTAAGAGATATGATGTACTTTCCATTCATTTTAAAATTTATATCAAGCACCAAATTATGAGTAGGTCCCTGCCAGCTCCTCACAAGCAATTATTCAAAGTCAAAAGAATTGTTACAGTCTGATGTTGCTTTTCAAACATGGATACAAATGATCAGCCATGCCACGTGAACTTTTCTTTTTGGTCATAGATGCAGAAAGACAGGGAAACTTGCCTCTACTATTATTACAAAATTTAAACTGTCTTTCTTCTTCGTTCCGAGCAGGTCCTGGAAGGTTCACCTGACAGACTGTGAGCTATTAGCATACTTATGAACTTTCACACCATTTTAATTCTCAAATTAAACACCTGCCTCCTTGTGATGTCGAGGTGTTTCTGAAACTATGTAGTTCTAACTTTTACCTTCTCTGTGTCTTCTGTTTATTTTTTTTGCACCAAAGTCAACCTACTTCTTCTTGGGACTGTTTTTTGATATATTTCTTTTTTTGGTTGTTTTTTCAGTCCTGCTTCTTATTGTCTATTGACATCAGGATATTGTAAAATAGTGGTACCTTCTGTTGTTCACTTGAATTAAACTCTCCCTGCTTTGCTTCTCCAACCATCATTCTCTTTGCCATGAAAGTCTAGCGGTTACTACACTAGTCAATGCATCATAAAATCAAATGACAAATTTAGTAATATTCCCTGAGTCTGTAACAGATGACGTTAAAGTTTTCCTTCCTGGCAGTATTTTAGCAGGACTTCTTTGTTGCTTTCCCCTCGGCTTTTATGCTGTATAAGAATAAGGAAAAGTTGATTGTCACATTTTTATAACACTTCATCAATATCACAAGACATGTCCTGTGCTCTTTATTCTGGCTCAATTTCACTGTACACAGCTTGTCAAGAACTTGTCGCATTTCTTTCAGTTCACTTGTCAGAGATGTCAAATGTCTTTCCACCACAACCTCAAACATTTATACCTGCTGTCTGGCCTGTGTGTGTTGTATAACAACTGCACTGTTTTAGTGGGTTTTCTTAGAAAGGAAAATATCCCTAACAGAAGCTGACACTACAATAATGCACCAATGAGATGCCAGCAGACTAAGTTTATTTATTTATTTCTTTTTTCCATTTGCTGTAGTCATAATTGTTATTTGCAGACATATGCAACCTCTTTCTGAATGGTGACCTCTCATGTGTGAGCCGTGCAGATGCACTGTCCATTTTTATTAATCATTTCCTTCTGCTAATGCTGTCTTTCTGTCTCTCCACGGTGTAAAATCATCTGTCTGTTAGATCCCTGCTAATTAAATAAAAGGTCACAGAGAGCAGGAGAGGCACCACGGTGAGACGAAATGAACATTGGTGCTATTAGACAGCACTGACACAGATCAATGGTGGCTCAATCTGAAACCGATGTAAAGCTACAGTAACAGTACATTATGTGTACCCAGCCGACTGCCCAACCAGTGAGTCTGTAAATTAAATTAGGTTTAATCCAGGATTTTGCAAAGAATAACATTTTTGTCAAAGAAATAACAGCACACAATTCATGTGACAGTCAGAAAGCCTCGTTCATTGGATAAATTCCTCAGTTATCTAATATCTAAACACCCAGAGCCTTTTTGTCCCCAACGTTCAAGAATACAATATGACGATGAATTATAATATCACTGTTGTTGGCCAGGTAACTCTTTTATTAAAATAAATGCATATTATGTGCTGTGATTGTCCAGGAATCATCTTTTGCTCATGGCCCCAAAATGTTTATTGTTTTTTTGTTTTTTTGCATTTAAACATATGCCCTCTCTGGCAAAAGAAACACATTTTAACATTCAGACTCAATATAAAAGCATTATATTGACGTCTTTTAATTCCACTTGAATGTTCAAAATTTTACATTTCTTCATACGACAGTCAAAAACAAAAAATCTCCAACATAGTCAAGTAAGGTCTACACTGTAAAAACTGATCCATTAAGTAGAATGAAGAAACCATATACCAGAGGATGACTCATTCAAGTCCAGTCTGAAGACAAGGTGTTGGTAGAAGACAACAATCAGCTTGTGTAACAAAGTCTATTCAACTGAGTGCACAACAACACTAAGTGCAACATGTATCTTCGATCCACTAAGTCATATAGTTCTACATACATGCAAAAAAAAAAAATCTATTGGCACATTCTTCTCCAAAATGTCTCAGACAAAAGCATCTGCCATCTTCTCCAGTTTGCCTTCATAACATTGACACCATCTTTCACAAAATGACTCCCCTGACTCAAACTGTGCAGCTCCAGACTCCATAAAACCTGCCACAAACCTGCAATATCCTTGTGTATGTTTTCCAACGGTGGTCTACATCCTATTTTGTTATCACCTTAAATCAGTTCAACAGAGTGTCTTTAAGAAGGACAATATGCCTCTTAGAAAATAAAAAAATAAAAGGCAAGAGGGAGGCATCTTGACAGAAGAATGACAGATTTGGTCTGTGTGTGAAAAGCCCCACCTAGGACGCCTGGCAGGCAGTAATGCTGTGAGCGAAGGCAAACCTCATAAAAGGAGTGGCGTGCAAGGGAGATGGGCTCTGTCGCCTGCGGGGGACTAATGGCAGCCGAGAGGCAGCAAAGCCTGAAATAAGGAGATACTAAAATTTATGAAAAGAATCAGCCATCCAGCCTGATTACCACTCTCACACAGGAGGCGGAGGGACAGGGCTGAGGGTGTGTGACAGCCAAAGTGGTTTTAAAAGAGAGGTGACACACATTCACAGCTATACATCAAAAGCATCACAGTTTCCATCCGACTCCTTGAGTGGGACAAGATGTTCTCTGCTGACACAACTTCACCCAGTGCTCAAAAACCTACAGTCAAGACTTCTCAATATGATTCCCTATGAGGGCTATCTTTGTGCTAGAAAAAAGGTTATCAGTGTTTTAAACTTCTTTTAACAAATTGTCAAGTAGTTCCAATTAATGTGTTTGCATTTTTTTCTGCATTATAAAATCCTTAAAGGTGCACTGTGTAAATCAATATAGTATGTAATTACTGTACTTATCTTGATTACTGTATAATTACGTAAAAACAACACTCTAATTTTGTCTATAGTAGACCTTTAAAGCTTCACTTGTTGCTACAGGTGCTGCCAGAATAGAAGCACACTCATGTTTCTTTTTGAGTGCACATTTCTGCATAAAGGTTTAAAGCATATATAAATAAAATTGATTTTATACGTGAAATTATCTCTTTCCACTGGGTTTGTTCATAAAAAAACAGTTTGTCCCTGCAGGGCACCATCGCTGTTCACATGTTCTTAAAAAGAACCTCACATTACAGTTTGTATTCATTTTAAAGGGGTTACTGCACAAAGAAAACCCAACTCCATTTGATGCAAAATGCTGATAAAGATAGAGAAGTGGTTTGACACACAGGTATGGGTGTGTTGATCCAGATAAAAGATTTATTTCAGTTTGAATAATACTACAAGAACATGGACAGACCTGCTCATTTGAAATGCCACTACATGCTGTTTTCCTCATCAGTCCATTAGCCCTGAACTACACGACTCCATTTATCAAGTGGCCAGGGCTCCCGGCTCACCTCATTCTGCTTCCATCTGATTCTGGCACAGGATTTCCTGTTTGGCAAGAGACCCTCTATAAATAAAGACAGGCCTGCACAAAAGAATGTGTTAATCACTAATTAGAAAGAGAGGGAGCAAGTGAGTATTTGCTGGAAAGCCACAGTCCAACAATGAGTGTGTGTGTGTGTGTGTGTGTGTGTGTGTGTGTGTGGGTGTGGGTGTGTGGGTGTGTGTGTGTGTGTGTGTGTACACGAGGTCTGCACAATCAGTGCATGTGCTATTTTGAGACACACACTTATGGTGCCATCAGGACTGAACACTTTAAGTCAGATGGAGAAATCAGGGAGACAATGAACACTAATTTGAAGGTGCAATGAATAAGATGGATGACCCTAATCTATGTGTGGGTGTTATTAGGACGGTTGACTCACTGATGACTTCAACAGATGCTCTTATGGTATCTTACTCAACCACTAGACTTTGTTGGATCACTCTTCAATAAAACAAAACTACAAATTTACCCTGGAGGTTTTTACTATTAGAAGAATAAGTGTGTTAAGAATAAGTTATTAAGTGCTCTAATCATGGACAAACAATACAAGTGACTCTGACATAACTTTATTTAAAATCCCCATTGACGTAGATTTATTTTGAATTCTTCACCTGTGGACATTAGTTGCTGACCCACAGTGGCCCAGAACCAGGAGTTGGGACTTCTGAGTTTTGTAATTGTTGAAGGTGTGAAGCATTTAAAGAGGATCATTTAACTATTAGGCAATGTTGCAAAGGAAGAAATATGGTTGCATTTATTAACGTGAAGATTTATTTGGTAATTACAGCATGACTGCCAACATAACTTTACCTTTTTGTGCCAAAAATCCCACACAGCCACCCTCTACTCACCTCCCAGTGACTTTACACACAACCAGTTTAAAAAAGAAAAATAAACTCCAGAAACAGTAAATAAGCCTCGCCACCCAGTTAACGTTGAGGATATTAGTGTCACAGGAAAAGTGGGTCCTCGCTCACTTCCTGAGCTGCCATTATAACTGTGCCATGAAAATATTGCCAAAGCCTCCCCTTCATCTAGAAAGAATGTTTTCATAATATGAAATAATAATGCCCTGTTTGCAGCTGCTGTCGCCGGCTCTATAATGGGGATATCGGAGTGAGGAAAAAGTGGGCGAATGAAAGTTTAAGGAGATGGCAGTGGAAATTTAGCTGTGTCTATTAAAACTCGCGTCTGAAAGGTAATGGGGGAGGGGGAGTACAGAGGAAAAACAGTTTGAAATAATAGGTTTGTGTGGTTTTTTGCACGCTCCTGGTTGGCTGACGGAGTGCCATTTTTTTAGTGAGGCCTTGTCATTAAAGATGGCAGCCGACGGGACCCTCGGAGTAACTTCTGCAGCCTGTCTCCGTGGATTCAACCCCCCGAACTCATCCCTTCCTCAGCCCCCCGCCCCACCCTCTCTCTGATGTTAAAAGAAATCTTTATTGTCAGTCACATATCCCATTCACTTTGTTCACCTGCGCTGACAAGTCTGAGCTGTGTGTGAGAGAAAGGTGTACGGCGGAGGGTGCAGGGGGCTCTGTGTTGCCGTGTGTACTGTATATCTATGTGCCCACTGTATGGTAACCCCCTCCTCCTTCGTAGCCTTCACCATGTCGGCATACTGGTTTCTAAATGCTCCCTCATTAGCTGAAATCTGTTTGAAAGCTCCAAGTGAGAGGCTGGTAACGAAGTGGCGCCGGCTCCATCCCTCTATCTTCCATCGTCTGACAGGTGGGGAGGACGGGGGTGGGTTCGGGGGTTGGGAGGGCTGTTTGATTTGAGAATGAGGGGGTGACTTGAGGAAGGGGAGAAGGAGGTGGAAGCCATGGAGGAGAGGATGTGGGAGGTGGACCTGGGTGATGTGTAGAGAAGGGAGGGTGTCACTAGCTTTACCGAGTCTCTCCACCCCGGAAAGCCTTCATGTGTCGCGCTGCTCCTGTGCGACTGCAGCACCTCGACGGGAGAAGGATGACAAGTCCCGGTAAATAATTCATCCTGCTCAGCCGCTGAGTTTGCCCCGTGCTTCATTATACCTGATTGGCTCCTTAATGGGGTGAATCATTTGAAGGTGCCGGACCAGTTCCAAGAAATGGCCTCGTGAAGAAGACGCAGCGTTTCTGATCTTTCCTGGTGTAATGGGAAGAACAAGACTAAAGTCCAGACACTTTTACTTTGAAATAAGAAGTAGTGGTGTGGCGACCGCCTGAGATTTTAATGATGGGGCTGCTTTAGTGGAGCATCTCCTCCAAATGTGCTGCTGACAGTTTAAGTGAGATATAGTGCATAGAGAGTGCATGGATACTTGTCAATTCATTAGCAGCAGCCGCTATGTAAATGAACTCTTTGAGTTGTGTTGCACCACTGTCAACAGTTTAAGAAAATTCCTTTCTGAATACATTTGCTTTGAAGACATCTTCATGGCTTCATATTAAGCTACTTTGCTCTTAAAATGTAGTGAGAATGCCTTTGAAAGGCAAGTGTCAACAAAATAGCAGTGAAATAATTACAGTAAGAGCTGGGAATGGGAACCCATTGAGGAGCTGTGATTGGCAGGCCGTCAAGTTTCGAAACTTCACAGTAATTGCTTTACTCCAGGTGAGGCATTTGGAATCTGCTGCTTGTTTATGGAGGAGAGAGTATCACAATCCTCTGGGTGACAAGCTAAAAACGCCTGGCACAATCTGACTGCTGTCTTGTGACCCCCGACGCCAGGGCTGATAAGAGTCACGTCACGTGCACCTGAAGAGCTAGTCTGAGCAACACATACAAACTCAAACTTTTGCATCTTTCTCTTATCTGCTGCTGTGTTTTTTATTTTCCTCCATGGGGGAAGATAAGAGTTCATGCAAGAAAGACTGATTATCTTCTAAAATAAACATATACGGACAGCCATGTCTATCAAGCCATAAGAAAACTTCTACCTCCACAACTCATTGATATATTTACGGCACTAAGTCTGAGAAAGAGGATGCAGCTGCATGTTTGGATTAGTTTGGCAACAGCAAAGAACTTTAAATTGAATTTGCCTTTTGATACACACACATTGTGTTGCAATCAGACATGTCAAATTACAAAGTGCATCAGCTCATCTTGCTTCATTTAAAAACTATTTGAAAATGAATGAGATTACAGGGTCAGAGTCATCTTAATTCCATAAAAAAGTCAGGTGATTCTCATTTGCTTTGGGTTAATATACCCAAGGGAAGACAATTACGGAATAATTAAATTCACATTAATGAGGTATACAGTCTCCACCTTTGTAAGAGTCATCTGCATTAAAAGCTTGGTTTTCTAGGCGGGAGACAACAGATTCAACAGAAACCCTGGAAAAAGAAGCAAATTAGTATCCAATTAGTAAACAGAAAATGAAGTTACACATGCTTTTTCTCTTAAAGTATGTTTATCTCCACAACTAAGTAGAGAGAGTTAAATGAACAAAGTTGAACAAGAGTGCAAGTCTCTGAGAAAGTAACTGGTTTTCAATTAACCTAATGACACAGGGTTCGATACGATCTATTCACCGCAGTTAAACATGGCTAGCATGACGGATAATACTCACAAATAGACCGAACAAACAGTGCGAAAAGCAACACATTACTGCATCAAACAAAGCAACTCCTGTTCTGACAGTGAATGTCTCAGTTACGGAGCACTCCTAGCAGCCCTTGAAATAACCAAGCATACCTTCCTTGTCTGGTTCTTGTCATGGCTTCTGGCAGCTTGACTCACAGTGAGCAGGAGTTCGTGGTTAGAGTAATGTGACCCTCCATTTCTTCTCCCTCTGCACTGACCTTTCATGAGGCCGGCGGGCTAATTTTTTGCTTCAATGGTCAGCAGTCAGGATGTGTCACTTAATTCAACATGGAATAGATACAGGTATGCATGACACCACCTATTGAATTGAACTCTCCTGTGGCTGAAATAAAAGGCAGGGGACTTGGTGGTCTGACTTAATTTGCCAGAGTGAGAAAGCATTGAGATATAAATCAGTTTGCTGTGCAACATCATCTCTTGTTCAGGTAAAATAGAGCTTTCATTTTGAATCTCTGTTGTTACCAATGTTAACAACTGATTTAAATACATCCACTTCCCTCCTCAAAGTCTTCATGATGTCAACGGATCACTATGTGCCACAAGCAAAGCATTATAACAGGTATGACTTGTAAACTGCATCTATTTTTTAGATGTAAATAATATAATAGCTATTTTAAGATTTTAGGCAACAGGCCTCACTCACCGAGGCCTCTGCCTAAAAAAAAAAAAAAAAAAAGAGAGAGATAAGTGGCATTGCTGTGTAGGAGAGTAATGATAATTGTGGATGTGGATTAACAGAGCTTTAAGAAAAGTTCTGAAATCAAATTTAAGTGGTTAATTTGTTTAATTTATTTTATTTTTTATGAAAAAAAAAAAAAGATTTATGGATTTAATATATATTTATTCTTTAGGGTTTCACAGGTGAGTTTCTTGGGAAAACATTACACAGCCAAAACGTTGTTGTTTAAATTTCCTTGTGCATGGGGACAATACAAAGATTAGAATTCAAAGATTGCAGGTATAAGCTGTGCTGCTGTTTGAGAGCACATTGACTTTTCTCAAGTTGTTTTTATAGAAAATTAGAAATCAATGTAACAATCTTTTTGAAAATGGTAAATTCTGATTGGTCTACTATAAACAATCCTACTAACCAGGGCTGTTCTGTGTCTGATTTCTCTCAATAGCCTGCTTTATAAAGACACAATGATGACACATGGAGTACTGCTGCCAGAGCACAAAGTATTGTCACGTCACAAAGTATATTGAAATACGAGTCAAGATTGGCTGGCTTTGACTTCCTTTCAAAATGTGTCTCAATTGTTAATCTAATCAAATCCCTTTCTTTATTTAAAGACTATAGAAGGTCTGTTATATGAGTATAACATTTTTTACATGGCAGTTTCTGACAATGCCAAATTTGTCATTGCATTTGAAAAAATTTGTTGGAGTACTCTAATTACAGGTTTATAAACCAATGAGAAGGTATTGAACCTCACAGGTCTAAATGTTTGATCTGAATTTAATCCTGCAGTCCCTAAACTTTGAGTTCTTTCCCGAAAATCTGCTTATTTCACGGCAGACATGACAACAGAGAATATAAGAGTATATGATGATGATAGATAGATGGATAGATAGATAGATGATGAAGAGAGAGATGATCTACTCAGTAAAGCTGGTGAGACGATGCCAGGTCAAATGATTTAGAAAGACTGAAATGCCCAGACACATGCAAACTGTCAACAATACCACAATGCTTCACTTTGAAATGCTGACAAATACACTGCTTTTAAGTCACTAGTAAACAGTCTTTTTTGTCTTTATGCCTTTATAAAGCCCTTTAATGCAGCTTATATAGTGAAGGAGATTACACAAAGGAAAGAGAAAATTAATTATCTTTAAGACGGTATTGGCTAGTTGGGTATTTAAAAGCTTTGTTGCCCACTGAGGGAGCAAATGTGTTTATTTGTATGTATTGCACCATAAAGACTTGACTGTGCACTTGTAAAAGCTTTCTTAACTGCTGCTAATGTTTGAGGCTCCTAAAAACACTATTTGTACTTTTTCACAATGTTCTTTTACAGGGCACATAGGTTCAGAGTCAGTATTAGATGTGTCCAAAAATACACCTTGTAAATACAAATGACTAAATGACTGCACTGTGGTTTTAACATAAAGGACCCATTTTAAAAAAAAAGAGATCAGCTTCATCCTTTTTACCACATTTAAGTGAATGTTTGGAGCTTTGTTGACATTTTTACACACGCTGACCTAGATTCAGGAAAACTGTTGTCATATAAGATCAACCAAAAGGTAAACGACTAGGTTAGAAACAACCCAGTAAGTGAAGGCCTGGTCTCTCTTCATGCAGTCTACAAAGCTTACTCCATCAGTGATGCTGGGTGTGTTGATGAAGTTCAGGTGAAAGAGAGGTGGACAAACTTTTGACTCATCTCGCTGTGATGTTGTGCGTGCAGCTGTGGCGTTATCTGCGGAAGAGAAGACTTGATAATGTGGCAAAGTTGTCCTCTGTGGGATTTGTCAAGGAACTTTCTTTGATTGCGCTCCCCTTTCTTCTTTCTCTTTACGTCTTCTTCCTCTTCTTCTTTCCTCCTCCTCTTCACCTTCAAGCGCGCTGTCAGCCCTCCCTCTTGTCCCTCATCAGCATTACACCTCACCCCATCCCATCCGCCCTGGCTCCCATGACGGGGAGGGGGATTTGTGCTGCGGTCGCCCTGTTTATGCAATCCCCCTTGTTTTGAAGTGACAGGCCGGGGATAGATATGCAATATTAAAGAGAGGCCTTATGAATTTTTGACATCTAATTAGTTGCTTCCCCGTTAACATATCGTGGCTCGCGGGGGCATGGAGCGCTCCACCGGGGCCCCTCTGAAGTACAGGGCAGAAAAAAAGGGGCCTGCTGCCACCTCTAATGTATTCCCCTCTAATGTAAGTAGTAATCATAGCGCTAAGGTTAATTAATGGCCCTCCGAAGCCCTGCTTTCCATAGAATATCAGGCCTGTAGCAGCACCAGAACACCAATTAGAGGCTTTTTTCTGCTTCTGCTTCAAATGTTAATGGCCGCTGTTTCAGGGCCGCACAGCGACAGGGAAGAGGTAAAAGCGCTGAGGTGATTGTCGTAACGCTTTATGGATAGAACACGGGCTGCTGGGTTTTGTCTCACAATGTGACAAACTAATGCAATCGTCTTTGGAGGCTTACAAAAAGACTGTCTCCAAAGGTGAGTTCAGGGTGATTTGTGCCACTTGGTCGAACAAAATGACCATAATTTATTGGTAGGGGGTTTACAAGGTTGTCAATCAATAACATTGACTGTGCAATTTTGAGGTCAGCTGTTTGCCCCATTGGAAACAAATGTGTTTGGTTGTGTTTTGTTTGGTCTGTCAGTCAGAGGCTGCCATTGTCCAAAATGTGGCAAGCATTGACGAATTTTTATAAAGAGAACCGGAAACAGGTGAATCTTCTTTGCAATACTTTAAACAAGTCTTTCATCATTCAAACATGAGGTTCATATCTGTAACTGCTGTAACTGTATCATCATTTTTGTTCCCTTTTGTAGTTGGTTAGAAAGTCATGAATCCCAAATTTTGTTTTTCCGTGTAAAGACTGTCTTTTTGGTGAAATTGAAAAGTTTCTTTTTGTGCGCCATTTTAAGAGAAACTGTGTAAAACTAACCCATTTTCATACAAGAAAAAAAGTTTGATACTCTCAACTGATGTTGTCCATTTAACTGACTCCAGGCAAGTTTTCTTCTCAAAGTTACACAAATGTCGGCAAATAAAAACAAGCTGACCAACATTTGTGGAAGTTTAAAAGACAACATTCAAAACAGAATTTTTGGGAGGAAGCGTTGCCTTCTGTCACCCTGCCAACAAGAAATGCCCTAAATATCCCGCTGCCCCACTGCTTCTCACTCATCATCAGCAGCAGCACTGACTGTGGTTGTACTGGGCAGGCACTATGAGTCGAAGTGTGTTATTTTTCAGCAAAACTGCACGCAGCTCTGTCAACTTTCCCTTGGTAAATAAAGGTTAAAAGAAGAGTGTGCATGCAGACACACAGCCTCTCTCTGTCACTCATGACTTGGCTCCCAGTCCACATAATGATGAAGTGACCAAAGCCCGGAGTGTGTTGTTGTGTATGTGCAGCCCAGGCACCACTTTGAACTAGAGATGTCACCGACTCCCTCGCCTCGACTCCTTCTCATTGATGCTTTCCCTCTATCTCTCCCTCTATACGCCTGTATGTCTCACGGCCGCTGTCCTTTGTTCATATTTGATTCCCGTAGGTGCTGCTGGAGTACAATAGACATGGGAAGGGGGCCACCGCGACAGCCTTGGCTTCTTTTTAATAGTCAAACATGTAAAGACAGTGTGTGCTTTTTAGTGTTGTAGCGGGATCTCACCTCAGCACACAATAGAGGCAACAGCATGTCATTGTACGCTGATAGTGAGTGCTGCGTGACTGACAGCAAAGGGATTGGCATGCCGATTTCTGCTAGTGTCTGACTGATAAAAGTTGTGATTTACAGATAAAATTACCACCAGATTTTGATTTGCTTTTATCTTTTATTGCTTCACAACCTCCAAACTCCTCTAAATGTCATCACATAAAAATACAGATGTCAGTGCTGCTGAGCGTGGATGGTGAAGGCGTGTGTAAAGATGGTAAATGTGGAAACTGATGACTTTGTTATCGTTTGATGACATTATGATCAGTAAAGACCCTTGCTACCACTGTCAGTCAGCCTTTGTCGTGTGTGTGTGTCGGAGAGTCAAGCAGTCTTGTGTATATTACATTTAGCTGAGCAATTACATGTTTGGACCTATTCTGTAATGCTGTTAGCCTCAGGTTAAACTGACAAACCATAATGCAGTAGAAACAAATCACATTCATTGAAAACTGTAGCAAAGTACTCCAAACTACTAGCAACGAATTGTATGAATGAAGTTTCCCACATACAACACAAAACAATTCACCCCTACATGCCACACACATGCATTGCCCTCACGATCAATTAACTGATTATTCTTTGCAGTGGCTGCTGATTGGCCAATCACAGAGGCTATTAATCACCTCTATCTGCACTGATCAGGAGATGCATATCCTGCTTTCACTCAGGCCCTGCTCAAGCTCAGAATAAGAAAGAACAATAGCTCACACAATTCATTCATTGTTTTTAACAGAATATGCACTGTGCCAAAACACAAATAGAAAGAGTTTAAGACAAATAAACAATAAGTGAAGTTCTGATCTTGCATCATACACACCATCAAAGGATTTTTAAACTGATAAAATAAAATAATATGTTATATCTAAGTAGCTGTGTGCATACAATGTGA
Organism: Rhyacichthys aspro; assembly: GCA_036850595.1. NCBI lineage: Eukaryota > Metazoa > Chordata > Actinopteri > Gobiiformes > Rhyacichthyidae > Rhyacichthys > Rhyacichthys aspro. The sequence goes on along the minus strand of CM072169.1, from coordinate 13,981,873 downwards.
CTTTAATGTGGTAAATTTAATTCTGCTACTCTTGCTTTATTTTTATTATGTATATTCATATCTCCAACAATAATGTGTTTATTTTAAGGTGCATTAATATCAGAGTGAACACACACACACACACACACACACACTGTATTACATCACACCCGGAGCAGCAGGGGGAGGAGCTGTGGCATCATCCAATCACCACCTGTTTCCTGATCCCTCACCTCATCCCATGCACTTTCCTTTCTGCGTTGCAATATGCCTTTTTGTTATTCCCTCTCTTTTTTTTCAATTAGACTCAATTGACCTGACAGAATTGCTGGCAATTAAGTGATTTTTGTAATGGTCCTGGGCTAATTTGCCTTGGCTTGTCAGCTGTATTTTATGTCGCCAACCCCCCACCTCGCTTACTCTCTCTGGCACATAATAGCTTATAATTTCAAAATCTTTACCCTCCGCTTCCTTCTCAATAAATCGCAATTACAGGAAGTTGTTAGAGATGCCTAAACCTTCTCTCCACCGCCACCCCCGCCGCTTTACTTTGTGCCATCAGAGATATTTTTATATTTTTTATGCAATTGACAGAGAGAGAGCGGAGAGCGGCAGAGGAAATCTATTTGTTTGTAGAGCCTTAATGTAATCACGCTTCATGTGTGTACACTGTGAGTCCAAATCCACTGGGCTCCAGCACACGGAGAAGTTTACTCTCTCCACATTGCTCATTAAGAGTATGATTTTCTGGCAGCTGGTCTTTGGACCGAAGATGTTTTATTTCCTCTTGAATGGAGGATTTAAAGGTTTTTTTGTTTTTTGTTTTTCTCTGAGAGGCAGAAAGGAGTGATTTCAGCTCTCGTGTCAGCCCATGGACAGATTTCTTGAACATGCATTGTGCAACTTTTGGAGTTACCTTTAAGACTGAGGCCTTTCCAGACTTTCTAAGTTTACTTTAACACTCTGTACACTTTTTCTTCTTCTGCAAGTTGTTAATTTTGCATGCTTATTCTATAGGGTTCTGATAGTGTTGACACAAGAAACTATGAAACGGCATCTTTTTTTCTCATCTCTCAAGCATTTTTTGTTGTCCTTGACCCCAAAGAATATATTTGTTTTCACAACAACAGGGTATACTTTTATGTAAATAAGGTTCTTTTGGCCTTAAATTCTACATCGAAGAGAACATTTAGTGGTAATGGATTGAACTGAAGTAAGACTAAAGGTGAAACACAGAACTTACAATTTAAAGTGTATGCTTTAAATAACATTTTGACCACAGAGGACAAAAGGTGTATGGCAATTGGGAGGACAATATGAGGGTTTATGTCTTTTTGTAAATATAGAGATAAAATCAATTTGTGTGTCAACAGGAGTCCAATAAAAACATGTTTGCTTTTTAATGTATGGTGTAACGTCCTTTTAGAAACACAATGAGTAGATATGTGCAAGTAACAACAAATCAACCACTTAATGTAAAGTACTCTCCATTCAGAAATGTTGCCACCTCTGTTTCTATGTTGTATATGTTGCGGCTTCAAACAAAAGGTCATGAGATCCGACTGAGGGGTCACATTTTGAAGCTTTGCCAGCAGTGTTCGGGGAGTTGCACCTCTATCCCACCATCCCTCCTCCTTCCTGTCATCTGTCAGGCTCTAACCCTTCGCCATGCTTCGAGTCTCCTCATAAAATATGCAAATGGACTCCAAATGAAATACCTTTTTTTTTTTTCCTCATTCACTTGCTTGAAGACCTTCCATCAGTTGAATGAGTCCCCCACAAGCCCCAGTACCCAGCTCTGTCTCTCTCCCAAACCCCCCACCTCCCCAACACTAATCATCTCTGTATGTAATAAGTCTGAGCTGAGCATCTGCTTGCCTCCATAACACTCCACTGATCTCCCCTCTGCCCATTCCACCGCACCACCTCCATCTTACCCACCCCAAACACAATCTACATGTATTAGGTCGTAATGACTTAGTGGTTAAAAGCAAATAGATGCCAAGGGACATAGCCTCCCTCCCCAGTAATCCACGCATACCTCCTCCTATATACACACGCACTTACAACTCTGGCTACTCAAGATAAATGGTGCACAGTGAGTGAAGAACTGAGCCCTATCAATCACATTAAGCGCCAGGGCTTTTGTTATCAGAAAGTATAGCTGTCTTATTCAAAGCTTGTGGGAAATGGGGGTGACGAGAGTATAGGGGTAAAAGTTCGCTAACGCCTTAGCTGTTGACAGGAAATAAAGCGAAGGAGGGGGGAACGGCTAACAAGAGGAAGCGACAATGGGCTTGAGCGTGCATGACGCTCATTAGCACAATCACACACAAGTTTGGCATTAGCTGCCGGTATGTGTGAGAGAGTGGAAATAAATAAATAAAACTCAGGTGCTAACATTCACCTAACTTTTTCCATCTCAAAGTTGGAGGCTTAATGCTGTTTTAGTTGAGTGCGGCATCAACTGAGGTGGGTGATCGATGGATATTTTGCCGCCTGATAATTCTATTTCCTCACACAATCTCATTCCAGTAAGCATACCAATACGAGGCCCTAATGGCTGCGCGTGCTGTGCTTAACACAGTTTGAAATGAATAACCCTGCTAACAGTCTCATAGCCATTACAAGCAGGACTTAAATGATCATTTGGGAGGATGAAACCACTGATAGTGTTTTTGAAATTATCGTAATATCATTTTCAGCTTGCCTAAATCATTCTAATGAGATGTGCCACTTAGCGACCACACTGGAAGTGGAAATAAGCAGCGTGCTTCAGCTGTGTCAAACGGCCTGGTTGCAGAAATATGGCCGCCCACTGCTGGAGTAAGTAGCCTCAGTGTGTGAGGGTATGTGTGTGAACAATCCCAGCTCCTTCTCAAGCTAGCAAATCATTTTGTTGTTGTTGTTGATTGAAGCATTTTATTTTCTAAGGATTCACACACACAAACGCAAATGGGCTCAGGAGAGTCACAAAGACGAATACGTACATTCAGTCGGATCAACAAATAAATAATTCACAGAGATATGACAGCAGATGTTTGGGAGGCCGTGATTCAGTGGTGGTCTCCGCTGCAACTTTTGATCAGAAATTCAAAAACAGGCCCTGTGTGGCCAGCAGACGGCTGGATGGGAGTCTGTGTTCCCAATGCCATCTCCCCTCCCTCCTCAGCAGCGTCTCATCACACACATTTCTGAAGCCATTTGTTTATGGGAGATGCTTTGTGAAGAGCTGATGCAGACCACAGACACATGGTGTTAACGGCTTTGCTGCAAATACAAGAAAAAAACTGTAGTGGATGGAGCACACAGATATGAGGTGGGATTTACATGAATTGATGATGCAAGAGGATTCATTTGTCTGATTAGTGAAACTAAGCAAAACAAAGGAGAAAAACTAAGAGCAAATGTGATTCTGTCAAGATAGACATTTTGCATTAAATCCGTCAGAGGTCTGTAATGTAGGGTTTAAATTGTAATGCAACCTTTTTTATGAAGTTCAGCATTTCAGTATATTCTATATTCAATGCCTCATCTCTATGTTTGTCCTAACTGTGACTTAGAAAGGGTTTTAGGTTTTAATCACTACCAAAAAATAAATACATTTAAATTACAAATGGTAGTATGTAAGTGAATTGAAGGAAATCGATGCATAGTGATGGTGAGGATAAGCACGTCAATTAAAGTAGCCATACCTTAACATTCAATAGAATATTAAAAAAATAAATGAATACAGATTCTATGCTAGGCTTAAAGCCTCAAGGCCTCAAGGTAAAGCTGCCAGACCAGCTTGTGACTTTGGCCTTGTGCATTTATTGTACTATTCATTAACTAAGAATGTGAAGGATTTGTATTAGAAAAACCCACAATGGTTTATTAGAATTACAATAAAGCACTATATGCATAATTATTTCCCTTTAAGACAATTGAAAGAATGACATTATTTGTCATTGTCTCTTTAAAGCCTCTTTTTATTTTTTTTGTGGAAGTGTGTGTATGTGTCAGTGGTGGTGGGGTGGTTACAATGGGATTTAGTCATACTTAACTTGCAATTGAGGGTCCCCATATACGACTTCCTTCACCCAGACACCTTTTTCATACACGAGTGAACCATTCATATTCCATCTGTTCCAGCTCTCACTCTTTGGGGAGGCTGTCAATCTCCAACACTTGTGTGATGTGAACGGAGGTGGAGGGGGTTCGGCAAAGGGAGAAAGATACAATGAGAGACAGAAAGGCGTTAAAACAGAAGAGTGGAAAAGAGTGAAGGGGTAGAGACAGAGAACGCTGAACTCTTGGGACTGTTCTAAAAAACTCAGCACACACATTAGTGTCCTGCCGAACCGCAGCCATGGAACAGAGGACCTGCAAGGCAGCAGGAAGCATGGGATAGATTGAATGAAGTGAACTGAGATTTGTGCATGGAGAAAATGTTGGAGTTGAAGGAAGAGGGAGCGCTGTTGGTGAAATCCAGAGAGAACAGCATAAAAAGGAGCCTTAAAATCAGTCCAGCAAAATATGATTTGGTAAAAAAGACATACAGAATGGACTGGGTTAAAAATGGCTTTTTAAGTACCATTTCAGTTTGAAAAAAAACATCTAAAATTACATAAAATGAATACCATAACTGAAGTGATTTCTTTGTTTCTTTCATGTTTATTTGTTATATTTATGAATACAACATCACACTAAGACCAAACTCACTGATATGTTTGCCGTTAACAATTTGATCAAATGTGACCTAAAGCCTTACCTTTGTAAATTGCTTTGAATAAGTTCTTTGTGTGATCAGCGGATGTCAGTCAGTCTGCTGTGGAGGAAGAGCAGGCAGGAGGGGGGTGGGAGGAAGGCAGAGAGGGAGGGGTTCTGCATGGCCGGGAGGCAGCACGGAGGCGACACATCTGTCGCAGTATTAACTTTCTGCTCTGTGGGACCTGGGTTCCACTGCTGGCTGCTGGGGCCCGACTCAAGTCCTAGAGCTCAGATGGAGAAACAAAGACAACCAAAAACAGCTCTACTCTGATCCTAACCTTTGCTCCTTCATTTGGAGACACTGTATGTCTGCCTTCTCAGATACATGTAACATTCACATTCACTGGTGAGCTTCTCAGTAACGAGCCATTAAAACAGATCACACTGTATAGCATAATTACAGATTACACCAAGCTGGTCATTTAATGTTAAATACATGATACTTGGGAGCTGAAATCATTACAGTGTTTCAATATTATTTCAATTGCACCAAGTAGAACTGCAGTTTAGACAAAAGACTTACATTTCTTCAGATTTTATCTTCTGTCATTCACATTCCTATTGTTCCCATCAGGTACAATAGCGTCACTAACTATTTTACTTGAGAAGTCGTTAGCTTTTATTAATGATTTTTTGACTGGACACTTGACCCTTGAGACACACATGCACAAGGCCAGTCCCTTGGTCCACTAAATTGGTATTTATTACCCACAGCTCCAATCCCAATCTCCTGTGAGCTGCATCTGAGCATCTAACCTCTTGTGTCATTATGGTCACTTTGACCTGGGAGCAGGTCTGTCTCAGAGGCGCTCTCTGGCCACACTGCTGGGATTTGTTAATCCACAGTCTCCAGGGTGGACAAGGCCTGACTTGGCCAACCTGACCCTAGAGCCCTGTGGCCCTTAACTAGAAGCATCATGTACAGCAGAGACCTTAGGAGTGTGCCCTAAGGGACCCCAGGGTCAACAAGCTGCTGCTTGTGTCACTGAACTCCAGCTGCTGAGTTAAGTGTTGCGCCTGCTGCAGTTGTTGTTGTTGTTGAGAGGAGTGGCGTCTCTGTAACCCCCCACTCCCCGTCACACACTCCTCTCTGTATCTACAGTATCTCCATCCTGCAGGGCATAAAAAAGTCCCATGAATTAATGAAGATGTGCGAGGTAATTAAACGTGGCGACACAGATCCTGGGAGGGTTTCAGAGGGACAGGAGGTCCACATGGGGCCTCGGCCTGCATGCACTGCCATTACCCTCCTCCCTTCCTCCGTCCCCATAGTCCCCAGGTTGCATGGCACTCAGATATGGCTTGATTGGCCTGCTGGGCATGGACGAGGAGGAGGGCTGGTGAAGTTGGCACCCAGGGGAGGTGGAGGGAGAGGCAGGATGGAGGGGGGTAGATTGAGCTCAGGCCTCACCTGTGGCCCCGGAGCCCCTCCCTGGATCCCTCCCCTGGCAGCCAGGTCACGCTGCGTGGTCCAAACACCCCCTGCCTGGGGAGGGGAGCTGGAAAACAACAGCATGGAGGGAAGGGAGGTATAGAAGGAAGGATAGAAGGGATAAAGGAGGTAGGGCAGAAACCATAGGGGCACTTCCAGGGATTATTGCCCCACGCTGGCCCACTGGGGCGCAGCCTTGATGGACGTCTGACTGGCAAGCACTTGCCCTTTTATAAGATGTGATGCTTGCCGACCACCTCAGCAGCACACAGGCCAGCAGCTGGAGAAGGCCTCAGAGTGGTCACTCACCTTAAACACTTACTCATTTGTACATGGGCTTGGATCATAACTCATGCAACAGATTAGAGATCTACTTTTTCTGATTAAGTTAAGGCATTGTTTCATAGACCATTCCTCAAATACAGAATAAAAACATACGAGTATGAATTAAAACTCTATGTTTTATTTTGTATTGTGTTTAAAAGTATTCAGTTATGTTAATATTTCCACCCAAGGAGAGATCAAAGTGATCAAATGTTATATTTGAGGAAAGCATTTAATATTCATTTAAAATTCCTAAGGCTTAAGATAGATTGAGTTTGAAAGGTTGGAAATGGTTGATACAATGACTAAATTTGAAAAAAAAAAAAAAAAAAATGATTTGGAGTACTAATTCAGGCATGAATCTCTGACTTTATTCCCAGAGCCAATACAAGCCATGACTGAAGCTCAAATACACGTTTTCATGGACAGAAAATTGTCTTATTGTTGAGTGCTAACATGATCACAAGTTGGTTAAATCTTGATTGAATGAAAGATTAAGAGCTGATCTGTTGAGACTAAATGAACAGATGGATCTGATGATGAGGCCCAAGGCAAGGCCTGGGGATAATGCTGTGGGTCTGTAGGTCTCTGCACCATTAGAGGACTCAGTGGACACCAGAAGCAGTGTAGTAGCATCATCACCCAGGAGACAGCCATAGTCCCTCTCAGTGTTTATTTGCTATCAGAGCCTTGACTGGACTAATTAGACAGGCCTTAACATTGGTCTTGGGCCATTTTCCAGCCCCTGGGGCAGTAGGACAAGCTGCCTCACCTCCAGTCAGACCTCCCTATCTCCCCAGCCAACGCTATAACACGTGTCCTTCCACTGGCTTCCGGGAATTCATTGTTGGAAGGTGGCAGGTAGAATGTTATTTTTGTGTAGGGAGCTGCACCACGAGTTACCATTTAACACATATCCATCTGCCCATAACCCCTCACCCCCTCCAAGTCCCATGACGCTGTTTGTCGCCAGCGACCCTGAAGTTCGTTGTGTAAACAAAAATTTGCCCTAATTAACGGAGGTGAAATGATGTCTTGGGAAAAGGAGGGGAGGGGCTGGAGGTAAGCAGGTGGCCTTTTGTCACTCCTTCAGACTGCTACCATTATTTTATTTTAAATGCACATTATTTCACCTGCAACACATCGAACACCTCTAAAAACAAGCAGGGATCTTTTAAATCAATTATTTACTCACAACAACTGGCTTAACTGAGCCTGATACAAGTGAGCCTGGCTTAAATAGAGTGTTGCCTAGATAAGAAGCTCCTCGTTTTTTAGCTAGTGTTTCCTTTATTTATGACAGCTCAGGGCCCGATGGTGCAGGAAAAACTTGTCAAACTGCTCATTGATTAGCAGATGTTAATTATTCTACAGAAAATCAACAGTGGTCATTACAGCCAAATGAGCTCAATTTCAGTCATTTTAATAGCTATATTTATGTTTTAACTCTACTCTACTCTAACTCTACTATAACATTTGATACGATGGAAAAATGGGAAAGTATGTAATTACTCTGAAAACCATAAATTGAAAGAGATCATTTATACCCCCAAACTCCCACCCACCCCACCAAAAAAAACAAAAAACAACTGGTCTTGACCAGAGCGCTAGTTCAGGGCCCTATTTTCTTCGAGGCATAATTTGGCCACAGTGATGACAACAGCAGAGCAGCCGTAATTTAATTCAGATTTTGAAGTGAAGCCAGCAAACAAAAAGGCAAATTATGGAGCTGCAGAAAGTTGATTCTGATAAAAAGTGAAGAAAACACAGAGAAACAGACAATGGATGGGGTCCCAGCAGGAAGAGCAGGAATACCCCCTTCTTCGACAAGGGAGTGCAGAAATGCAATGATTACAAAAGGATGGGGGTGGTAGGAGAACAGGTGTGCTGCGGACCCCCTCCTGGGACCTCTCCACCACCCCTGGGTCCTCAGAGGGAGGGACGGATGATGATAGGACGGGGTGGGGGGGTGTGTGCAGGAGGGGTGGTGTAGAGGGAAAGCAGGGCAAAGCTTAGCTCATTAGAGAGAGTTTGCTTCTGCTAACTCACCTTCCCCTTTGGGATGCAGCTAATCATCGCACTGGGACCAGCAGCCAGTTAGAGACGAAGTAGAAAACGAAAGACTTCTTTAGCATCCATCGCTCCTGTCTGTGAACCTGCACTGCATTTGTGTGATCATCCCGAAACAAGGGCCATAAGTGAAAGAAAACCACCCATTCATAGCAACCAACATCTTCCAACAACAACAGCTATAAACACAGTGATATGATAATGATTTCACCTTTAACCCTTGTCGTTTACATGTTGTGAAATATGAGACCCCCCACACATAATGTTGTCAAGGCACTGAATGTATCTGCAAGTAAAAGCTATGTAAATGTGTGGTGGATATTTATTACAGTTTGACATAAATTAATTGTTTTATCACAGATTCGAGGCCCAGAGAGAGAATGAACACTGATTTATGTTGTGCTCTGTATGATGTACTTCAGCATATGTTAGGACCATATGTATATATGAAAAAGAAAAGTCAGATGTGATTTCAGACAAGGATAGACACAATGTAATGTGGACTAGTGTGAACACATCTTCAAAAGCTGTGCTAGAATCAGGAAAAGTCATAAAAGTTTAGATGTCTTACCTTCTGCAGTGAGAGAGTGTAGTCAAGCTGCATCAGCTCTGATACTGATTCACTCTGTGCTTTGACTGCAGTTATACTCAACTAAAAAAATAAACCATGTAATCATGAGCTTTTCAACTTTTCCATTGTATTTCTTTCCTTCCAGTATGTTGAATTGTCATCTAGTGTATGCTAATTAGTTACCATTAATGAAAACAAGCAAAAAACTGAAAAGAAATTACTTCAGAACATGTAACAAATCCACTAAGTATCTCTTTAGGAAGTTTAGTCAGTTGAAAGGGACTTGGGTTGGGTCTGGTGGAGTTGAATTGCTGTAATTAAATCCAGCCTTTTTCTGCTTGCCAGTTAAAACCATTGTTCATGAAATCAAATTAAGGAAACATGCAGAAATCTGCAAATTTCTTTAGTTTTTTTTTCTTTTCTGTCGGCGACTGCGTCAAATCTTTATACCTTTGCTCACATCCATCTCCCCATTTTGGTTTTCAAGTGCCACTACAGCTGAATTTAGCTTGACTAACATGATAGGATGAAAGATTTCTACTGCCAAGGACACAGGGGAAATCACAATGGTGACACAAAGCTGGAGCTTCTCTTTGCACTGAATGTGAGAGCACTTCACAACTCCTGGTGAGAAATCCGCTGCAGTGCTGCCGTCAATAGAAATACCAACTCCACTCAAGTATAGAAGAAAAACAACATTTGCTCTGATCACTTTTTCTAAAGGTGCTGTTGAATTTGCTGTAATTCTAAATATTGTATTGATTTCTCTCTCTTCAATCTTGTGTGAAGGACATTTCTAACATGGTACGATCCAACAAAGACATGGGAAAGCTGGCCGCGCAGCTGGAACAACGTCAAGGATCATTTCCGTTTCCCAATGATTAATTTGAATTTAATATCTTAAATCAAAACCTAATTAATTTAAATACAATTTTGATGGTGTCCTGCTAGTTATACACATGCTGTTAATTAGATGTAGCCTAATGTTGTGTTCCCCCCTCGCTTAACGTAATTAAAACAAAAGATCCCAACCCTTGTTGGTACAACCCGCAGCAGAAGGAGGTGTAATGGTTGATGGAGAAGCATGATTTGTTGTTTTAACGTCTAACAGTGACAGTTGGAATGATTTTGCAGTAGTAGGCTAAACTGAAGTACATACCAAAAAAAAAAAAAAGTAGTTTGTAGTTAGCTTGTTAATTGTTAGTGGTTGTGCATGCTCAGTGATGTTTATGATTCATGTTCATTAATAAGTACATCTTTTTCAAACTAACAGCTGAACTATTTCCATCCATGAATAGATTTAAAGCAACACTGTGACTTTTGTTACCTTTCAATAAATATCTTGGATATTTAAATTGTGATTTTTTGGTTCTGGAAATATGTTTGTTCTAACAAGATATAATGCTGTTGAATGGCATATATCCATTGTATGAAACAGGATGGTTCCAGGGGGATCTTTGAGACCATATTACTGCCGTTACGATATTGGTCTAACGGTAGTCCAAGGGTTGGATTAAAGTTTGATGTTTGTTAATGCTTGCTAACATTCTATGGCTCTAATGGTATGAGCATATAAAAGATTCCTGGTCAAAATTTAAGAAGACAAGTTGGACTCTATAAGCATTGCACTACATGATCCATTAGTGTGCACAAAGCTACTTGACATAGGCAGTGCCTCTTTATCTGCCTTTAGTGTTGCTGGAATGAAAATGAAAATATTTTGATGTAAGCTGTCAATGTGCATTTACAGTTGTTTGTGAAATCTGTAAGAAGAAAGAAAAGAACAAGCTCAGGACCCTACACATGTAAAAGCATAAACTAAAGGACATGTTGTGTAAATGCACTGCGAGCTTTGTGAAAAGTTTTGTCTGACATACATTAATTGATAATTCAAGACAAATAAAGTTTGAAATTGGCAGTGTGTCCTGTCTGTGATGTACCACTGCTCTACCGTAAACATGTGCCAGGAAAAGCAGTGTTCAGTTTCACAACCAATTAAAAGTTGAAGAAGTCTATTATAAAAATTCTACTGTCTGTATCCAACCAAAACAGCTGAAATATTAGTTATTAATTGATATCCATTCAGCGTTGCGTTAATTTGTGCAGGAGGTAAAACAAAGCATATGTCTGTAAACGAGAATTTATTCTGGTCCTGTTCCAAAGTCATCTGCAGGCGAGCGTTGCTTCTGAGTTATAAAAATGAGTTGCACAAAACATCGGGATGTCCAATTAACATACAGGTAGCAGCAGATTTGACTGAAAAAATATTTATCCTTTGTTCCACAGTAAAGAGTTTCTGCGATTTGAAACAACATTAGTGCAGGATGACCTTGGTAGAATGCTATTCACCAGATAGTTCAGAAAGGAAAGCTGAAAACACTTTTACAATAAGTAATGGTCTAAATTGGTTCTTATTTCAACAGCTTTTTTGTTAAGCCAAGGCCAAGTCAACTGTTTGCTTGTTTTAACCCCTAACGAACCTAGTGAGACTCCTGTGTGTTTGGGCAGCGACGGTTCTTCTAGAGACAATAATCATTATACAAACAATGTTTTAAGGTCAATAGCAGATTAGCTAACTTCTTATAAATACTCTGTTTCTGCCAGACATTGCATGTTCTCTTGCGTCACCCTCATACCCCTTTGTTGTTCGCGACACAGGTCTCTAACCAAATTTGTGACACATTTTTGGTCATTATTTTCTGATGGCACTGTACCCATTAAAGCTACTTCTAAGCCACAGTAAATGTCCAAAGCCACACTGTCATTTTTACCCTATCAGAATCATTTATTGTATTCCTAATGTTCACCTCATGAAAATCAGACATTTTGTCTTGTAGTGTCAATTATGGGTGCAGGTAGAATGTTCCAAGCTAATTCTGCCCTTTTGGATACTTCCTATAAAAAGCAGTCAATTTGCAGCCGATTTTAAGGCCAGTGATGAGCACCCAGGTCAATGTGCTCACTTGGAATCCGGGGTTAATTTCCTTTGGTAATACCTCTGAAATTTGCAGCCACTTATGGCCCCATTATCTCTAACAGGGTCCTACAGGTTTAAATCTCTCCTTCAGCAGTTAGACCAGTGTGAGACATGGCTAAAAACAACACCACACTCTTCTTTTGACAAATAATGGTCTATGTCCATCTAAGAGTCAAGGAAATGATTTATGTTCATGACACATTGTTCTGTTTGCATGATGAAATACAGTAGGCCCCCTTCATACTGAATGTATTTATATAAATGATAATATATCTAATGGACAAGCTTTTGCTTTATTTTTCAGTTTCTACTGAACTACTGAACACATTTCTAATTTTCTTTAAAACTCTAAACTTTTGTAATTATCATCCATAGCGTGACATTTATACTACACAACAGATGATTAAGTCTACTCACCTGGTAAAATGCATACCACATACTCGGACGACCCAGGAACAATTCTGGCTCAGGTCAAATCAAATAAAGGCAAAAAAATATTTGATAAAATATAGGAAATTCATTTTGTCTGCATTTTTTCATCATGAAGTAACAATTAGTGTTGGATACTGTGTTTCCTGAACCCTTCCAGTGGATAGGACTACATCCATCTATTCGTATCAACCATTTGTAACTGATCTTTATCCTTAATCGCTGTTTCCTTCTAAATCCTCTCTAACAGTCAGTCCATCCATCCTTTGCCCATGTCTTCCTCCTAACACTTGTCCTTTAGCAACCCTTCCTCTCTTTGCCTGGCCTCCCCTCCTGTTCCCTGACTTTCAGAGAACAGAAGCCAGCTTAGAGGGGGGACGAGAAGAGAAATCAATAAGGCATGATTTATTGATCACTAAAAATGATGGCACTCATTAGCCCCCCAAAGGGACCTCAGCGTTAAGCAGATGACAAAATGTCACCCACCCTTGCCCCACCCCTCATGACCAGCCTTCCCAACAAAAAGCACAGCCTTGGCCTGGCTCTTTCCTGATTCTTCCTGACAAAACCAGACCCCAGGGAGAGAGAGTAGTAGTTACTAAACTGTTATAAAGATATACCATATAAAGCCTAGGTATTTAAATACTTTATTAATGAATAGTCAAGAGACATGAGACAGGTTGGGCATATAGATGGGACATATATTCTCTCTTGATGTTTGAGTTGACAATGAAATGTATTATTTGTATGTGTATGTGTTATTTTGATAAAGAAGAAGAATAGTTATGAAATAGTTATTAAACCTCATTTACAATAAACTGAACAATCTCTTTAAGTGCAAATATCAACCCAACTGAATTGACACATTCAACAAAGACAACATTTTAAGTACTGCAAGTTAGGTAAAATAAATGAAGTAACAGATCAAGATAATCATGTTCTTGGCAACACTTTTGTGATTTAACTGTTACAGTTTGCATTGACTTTATATATTTGAGTATAGAGAACCACTTGTATTAATCATTTGTAGATAAAGTGACACAATGCAGACAGCATATTCCCAGTGGGCTGTACCTGTCCTCTGTGTCTCAGTCCACTGCTGACTGGTGAGATTTCTTTGTCCTCCGGAAGACTTTGAAGCGAAGAAATCACTGCTGGACAGCAGAATGTTGGCAGTGAACACAGCTTCATAAACCACTCGGCACACACACACTCAGTCATTTTGTGCGGATGTGTGTATGTGACTATGCACTGGGTAGTATTTTATTGAAAGGGAAGGACGGCAGATGAGGGATCTGTGAAGGAGGAGGGGGTCTAGTGAGATCAAATGTGTTTTTAATTAATTCAAGACACTGCAGTGAAACTTTGCTTTAATTAACCAGAGGGTCAGCAGCACCCCTTTGTATAACTGGGCCCATCTTTACGCCTTATGTTCCCACAATGATTTTCGAAACCCCCCGTTGGCATTATGTATGCACTCTCAAGTTAACAGTGAGGCTTTTCTTTCTGTTGCTGAAAAGGAAAGATATGTGATGTCGCCTGATCAATAACAGCAAACAAATATCACAAGCAAGTCCACGGGCTGTACTTACTGCTTGAACATACTTTAAAATGCTTCACGCTGGGATGATTACTTTTCACAGGGAAAAGGGGTTTTCTACTGTCCTTTTGTTACATTCAGCATCTTTATCAAAATTTGTTTGATTCGGGAGCTCAAATGGGAATATAATAACTAACTAAAAACTAACTAACTAACTAACTTCAGCTGCAGTAAGTACAATACTTTTCAATGTTGGGTCAAGGCCATCATGTCAGGCCACGTTCTGGGCAAGCTTTGATTGGTGTCTCTCTACCTGGGTCACTGAGGGATCCAATGACAGTGTAATAGAAGCTCCAAGGTTAAGCATGTTGTAGAAATATGTACATTGTAAGAGGATTTTTGACTTTAAGACAGGATCATTCAAAGGCAAAAAGTCAGAGGATAGTTGCTGTTCTAAACTACATGTGATCTTCATCCACATTGTATTGATGTTGTTTATCGCTACAATATGCCACTTGTATTTGTGTATTTCACACACATTCAGCAGGTTCCTCTTTGCTAAGCCACTGGTGGATAATCCTTCATGTCCAACTGTGTGTGTTTGTGTGTGTGTCATTGGTTGGAAGGGAGGGGCCCAGGCAGAGCCCCAGGAGGGGGTGACTGGACGCTTCATCACCCGATGGCCAACCTCTCATGATGATGCATGGAGCCCGGCAGGACACGGTGCATGGACCTCTGAGGCCAGAAAACACCACAGACACACACACCCAAAACACACCGGGCACTTCTTCCAGAGAAATCCCTCACAGTTTGGAGTGGACAGAGGCCAACAGACCATGCAAGTCAAGTTCTGTATCAATATTCTATAAAAATCTTATTTCAGGAAAGAAATCCAAACTTTTTATTCCCTCGACTTCACAGCCAAACCATAAAATTCACCATATTTTTCAATGCATACCAGTCCTAGATAGTCTTACTCAATAAAACCAATGGGGGTGAGGACACCTGTTGTCTATCTTCTCACCACACATCAATCGGTTCTTTAGAATTAAATCTATTATCAGCCTAGAACATGGATGGATGTCTCAACAAACTGCACAATACAATCATTATTAATCCTTGTTGCACAGTTTCTTTAGATGCCTAACACAAACAGTAGCAAAGTAAACCGTGCACTTTAATCTAGCATTTGCCTCTGCATACCAACTTTAATAAAAGTTTATATGCACATCTGTCTAGTTTAAGAGACGGATATTGAGTTCTAAGTTGACTGCGGATGATAAACCGCAAAGTGTCAGAACTGTGTTTCTTGCCCTCAATGTGAGAATCCATAGAGCGGGATGAAGATGTGTTAAAACTGGGACACAAAGCAGTAGTGTGGGGTTTAAAATTGTGTAATGTGTTCCATCCTGAGCTAAATTGATGCCAGTGTGCTGTTTTGAAGCGGTATCATAGCGCACACAGGCTGCAACATGTGTGACGTCCATGCATCATGGAAAAAGTTACGGTTACAAGGGGCCATTCCCTGGTAAATAAATAGCAGAGAGCACGCAGTAGCTTGGCTGAGAGGCCTCAAAATATTTAGTAATGGCCTCCGTGGTGAGTGCTCCATCTGCCTACAATTCACAAAGCTTCTTCAAATAAATGGAGAAACAAGGAATTCCTCTCCTGCCGCTTTTGTTGATTTGCCAAACTTATAAAACGTGAGAGGAAAAAAACACTTTCTGGCTCATTTATGTGAGTTCTGGAGGTGCTTAGTCCAAATTATATCATATCTTAATTGTGTGTGTGTGTTCACTTTGGGTTTGCACATGCAGCAGGAATGTTACAAGCCAAAGGGAAGTGGTTTAATGTCTTTAAAATCCAGAGGCCAGTGTTGGTGAAAGCTTTATTAGTCCATTTACTTTTAGAGAAGTTTATAACCACTCCTGAGGATTTATATTCTAGTCTATGGCAATGTTCTGACTTCCCACACTTTTATGAAAGTACTGCAGGCTCTAGGCTTTTTACTCAAAGTCTATGTCAAAAAAACGATACACAAAAATATGAGTATCACATCGCTGAGAGGTGTGAGTGAGACAGAGTGTAGAAAGAGAAACGGACTTGGCCAAGTGGTCAACAGACGGAGTGCTGAAGGCCTTGATGGTCCCCTCGTATGGTGTTAAACTCTGGCTCGGGACCGCCAGACGCTGGTCACTTCAGCTGTCTCCAACTCAACAAACACACAGATTGGAGACAGCCAAAAAGCCTGCAGAATATAGACCATCATTGTCTTGCAGTTTTGAATTGTCTCACAGCTTCAGTTATGTTCAAATGACCCCAGTGACCTCAAAACAGCATCTAAATTATATTCAGCTCATAAAAGAAAATAGTAAACCTGAAAAGTGGCCATTTTTGTGTTTGGTCAAAGGAAATCAGTACTGCTATTACTAAAAGAGGCTGTAGTAGACAGGCACAGCAGTTAAAATCAATACTTTTTATTCTTTTTTTTTTTTTTTTTTGTAAAAGGTTTGGTCAAAGCTGGCTTTTCTTGAGATGTGTGCATAGGATTCAAGTCGGAAAAGGAAATCAGAAAATAAGGGCAGACAGATGAACACATTGTTGGTTTCTGCCTTTTATTTGAATTATTGGCAGAAAGAAAAGTATACAATAATGCCAGCATAATCCTTTAAGGCTTCCTCCACTTAATTACAATCCCTAAATGGACAAATAACGCAAGCAGAAGCTCAGCGTATTCCTTCAGCTTTTCTGTCGCCCACATTCTTGTATCTCCCCTTTAGCCAGAGAAACGAAGCTGCGAGAGAAAAGAGGAAGCAAGCGGCAGCAGACAGGTGGAGAGGGAGGCTGTGATGTAGTTTGTGTATGCTGGTCCAACGCTGCTACCAAAGAGTGTACACACACATTAGCATAAAACAGCTTTGCATATGATCTGAGCACTTTCCAAAGACGCTCGAGACGACAGAGAGAGCGAGTTGAGAGGGAAGAAAATAAAGCTCTTGCTATTTTGCAAGCCTGAGACGATCACATGCTGTCGACAGCACCTCACATAACAACCACCCACCACCAGCACCCACTACACCTACCCACCCTGCCCTGGATCTGCTCATAATCCCCTTCAGTTCACACTTCTACACAGTACATACTTAGGTGTTCTCATCGCTCTGGACTTGTGTTTTTCGGGGTTTGGACAAGGGCCTAGTTGTAACAAAGGGGCGGAAATGTAATCCGCAAGATTTCCCAAGGCCATAAAGAAATAATGATATTATTTTGGTGAGAAGGGTTAGAATATCCCTACCTCAACCACCTTCTGGTACCTTCTGGATGAACTAAAATGCCTACTACAAGGCTGGCTATTGCATGCAGCATCAGTGGGATGACAGGGATCAAATCTCTACAGCCAGGGTCTTAATATTAAACCCAAACCAAATACTACTCGCATTTCTAACTTGCGCTGCTGATTCCACTTGGATCAGATGTCCCTTCTCTTGAATATGCCTTTCTACCTAAGCTTGAGACTAATGCATAAATATATTTTGTGTAAAAAAAAAGTCTGCTCTTCTGGCACTAGATGTTTGATCCAAGGGAATTTGTGAGTTTGAGATGTTTTTTCACATGACTGAGTGCTACAGTCTGAGTTAAATGAAAGAGTAGATTTACTGTTGTGATTCACATTTCTGTTCTGTGTTATACATCTACCAGATTGTACATGTACTGGCTTTAGTTAACAGTTAACCAGTCAGTCACAGCACAACACTGACACTCGTGTGCACGTGTCAGTCAGGAGCGACACGTGCACACTCATGAACCGATGCCTCTATTGCTGTGTATGTGGGGGGTAGACATGTGTGTTCAGAGACTCGGAGCAGCACTTAGCTCATTAATGTAAACACGCTACTAAGCACAGGTTCTGCTGAACTGCACCGCTGACTCCCATAATCCACTGGGAGAAGGACCAACATGTCTGCCTTGTTTTAGTGGTCTTTATTCCGTCTCGCAGTCTCTTTGTCAGTGTTTGTCGCCCCTGCTTTTCCCCTCAGGCCTTACCTTCCCCCAGGCTTTAGCTCCCCAATCATCACTTTCCCTTTTCTGTCCTCTTTGTTCGCTTCTGACTCTGTCATCTTTCTCAACATCTGCCAACACTTTCTGAACTCCACACCAGTGGTCCCTCTGAACTTTACACTACGGTGCTAAATAATAATCACCATATGCTATTTACTCTCAATAAATATGGCTTTCATCTCCATTGATTTGAAGGTGGGAAGTGGATTTAATTGTGAGCAGTGTAACCTGTGACGACAGAGGCTGCATTTATAGTTTGTCTTGTCATCATCATCATCATCATTATTTCCACAAGATGAATGAAAATATGGAGTCCGTGTGTTACAGTTTATCTAAGCACAGACACTAATATACCAATAGCCTAAATGTAAGCTTTAAAAACAGAATTTTTTTTTTTTTTGACATCAGATTAGATGCACATTTGAGTTTAGTGGACAAAGTCATTATGAGCTTGTTGGCTAATGGGAAATTGGACAACTGGTGCAAAATCAGTTTTTTTAAAGTATAAAACATATTATGCTGTCACCATCCGGGACATTTCTTGAACTGGTTGAATTGTGACTCCTGTAGACTATGAAGACTTAAGCATTAGTGTGTTCCCTCCCAGCCACCGTCACACTGCCCATTCCCCTTGGCATGTTAATCAGGCATTTTTGTCTCTCCAAATATTCGTGTGTGTGCACTGGGCCAGGTTGACTGACAGACGGCCTCTACAAGAGCAGGTGTTGCCACGCCGATGTGGAACAGCTTGCCTTCCCTTACCCAACTTTAGCTTAGCTCTCTGGAGGCCAACATTAAGACACCAGCCACACACACGCTAAAAAAACGATAAGCACCAGGGCCATACAGCCCACACAAACTCTTATTATCCCATTGTCATCATTACACTCACTGTGGCCAGGTGTGGGCTCACTAAACACTCAGCATCATAACAGCAAAAGCCAAAAAAGCTTCAAGTGGTTCTGTTTGTTTTCTCTCCTCTGTCCAGTTTAACACCTGTATTCACTTATTATTTTTTTCTTCATTTATGTGTCATATGGTTATAATATAAAAGAGTAGTATTAGCCAGATCTAAGTGATAGAATGTTTCAAAATATGAAGATGCCCATCACATTACTATATTAGAAAGAGTTAGAGTACTTTATAATTAAGTCAAAGTTCATCTTTCATGGTTTTAAGCTTCTTGTTAATATTTGTTTCCTTTTAGAAAAATGAATTAGGAAGTAAACATTTCTAAAATGGACTCACAATTTTAAGTGTTCCAATAACATAAGAGTAGTGTGGACTTTCACTTTTAACAATTACAGATAATTATAAACTTAAACTTCATGAGGGATTCATGTACTTGTGGTTCTATATTCAACTTTTCCATCTCACGTTTCCACATATGCCACAAAAATCCTCTCCCTATGTTAAATAACTTTCACCTTTTCAAATGACCAGCTCAAACTGATTAAAATGTGTTACTTAAGCTCTCCACAGACTCTTACCCTGATTTCTGGAGAAGAGAAATTTCCTCCGCTGAGATAGACTTGTGTCCATTCAAAAAAAAATCAATAATCCGTTTATAAATATGTTATTAATAAGGAGTTAAGCCGCATATATATTTCATGGTAGAGGAAGGGAGCGAGTCCCTCAGGCCGCGGGGCTTTACTCCGTATCATTCATTTATAATTAATCTGCACCACTTGGGACTAAGGATTTAAGAATCCTGCAACAGACAAGAGCTGTACTGTTATATTCTGTCGCAGCTCTGGAACACGGGAGGTCCTTCTCACTAAAAGTATTTAGAGAAACAAAAGCTTTCAGTAGCCACTGTGCTGCTAAAGAACAGGAGGAATTTGAAATAACAAGGGTTTGTACACAACAGGACATGGGCACACTTTACAGCCAGTTATAAATGTAATACAGTCACAACGAAAGTGTATCATACTAAATGTTTGTCATACAAAATACAACAGTCAAAGAATTGCAATATTCTGAAGCAAAATCTATACCAAAATGTTTTTTTCTTTCTGTGCAAAAATTTGTGAATGTTTTTTGTTTATTCCTTTTTACAGCTTAGGTCTTTGTATTTCTTAATTTAATATAAAAAACGTATTTGAAGTATTAGACCAATTGACCACTGAGCAGTTGTCTATCCTTCAGAGCCTAGACCACCAAGGCCCTGTCTACACATGTACAAATCATTTCATTAACACATATTTTTCTCCACATTTCGGCCTCTTGTTCTCACCTAAACCGAGTTTTTAGCCCACAAAACAGACATTCTGTAAGTGCCTTCCAAAGAGATGATATATAGACAAGATAAACAACAGGTTTCCTATCTGCACTGATGTCATGGCTTCTTTGTGAATAAATGACCATGCATATACTCATAATAACAACATAAACAGGTTTGGGGCTTTCAGAATCTCACTGTTTTTATCACATTTCAGTCCAAACACTTTAATAAGCTGATAATTCATGATGTTGTGCCCTTCATTAATCATTGTTGCGGTGTGTGTTATTAGTGGACAGAACACTCTTGCGAAGACAGTGAGTTTTTTAGCTGCAGTGAAGACAGTAGACCAGAAGGGGCTTAAAAAACTTTGGAGAGACAGGTCCTTAGTGTAAGACATTTGTTAAAACCACTAACATGATAAATCAAGCTTTTTTTGCGTAAAGTGTGCTTGATTAAGCTCAAAAGTTAATACACAGGACAACAAAGCAAGCTATTCATGCATCAAATTTAGCCTTCAGCCAATGTAGCCTGTTAGCAGTATAGGTAAATTGAGAATTTGGTTTTGGATGACTCAAAATAATCCAATTACGTTCAAAGAGAAGGACACAGACACAAACGGTTTCTTTTGTCCCATCTTAATCAAGGGGTAGACTTTGTTGTCACTTTCTTCCGACCAAAAAACAAAAGGAGAAGCTGCAGATGTGAGGCGGCAGTATCAGCTCAGCATCTCTCCAGCAGCACCAGTTCAACCAGACAGGCGCCAAAGAAAGGCCCGACCACTGCAGGACGACCGCAGAAAGGCACTGCTGACAAACGCATTAATTACTTTATCATCTTGGTTTCCCAATTAACCTTACACGCCACCTCCCAGGTAAAGCGGCTGGGGGAAGGGTGGGCAGTGCGGTAAAAGTCTGAGTCAGAGAAAAGAGGAGGTGAGCCAAGATGAAGAGGCCTAAAGACAATTGTTTCCAGTACATTCTCTCTCTCTCTCTTTCTCCAGTAAAAAGCAAAAGGGAACACAATTAAACGGCCAGATAACATTGTCATTAGCCACGTTTAGACATTTGCACCAGTCACATTTCTGATTAACTAACATTATGTCCAGTTTAATGAATGCTTTCTTTGATCGGTGTTTTCATTTTCTTTATTTGCATTTTTAATCATTTCATAATTACAGAGTGTCAGCTGTTTGAAGACTCGGTTCATTGTCTTCATTGGCTTCTCTTGGTGACGTGGCCATTTAAATTACAAGCAGAAAATCTAGGGACATGTATTTTTATTGTAGCTGGATTGTACTGTATATAATATTGCCATAATATTAATATGTCAACATCTAAATACAAGTAAGAAAAAAATTGAGAATTTATAAATACCATCGCTCCATTTCCAGTTTTGATCCTTTCCATTGTTGCTCATTACTTTCTATGGTTCTTGAGTTTCTGCCAATAGCACTAAGGAAGTGCAAAATTAAACACAAACATATGTATTTACAATGAACATCCTCCACAATCGAGCACACATTCATCATTAAAACTTTCAATGAAAAAACCTATGAGGGAGTCTTTGAATACCTTCCCTAAGCTAAATAATAACAAACATGACACATATTGAGTCATTTTCAAAGCCAATGACGTAACTATAAATAAATAAAAATTAAATTCATCCATAAAATGAAAAAAACTGGGGATGTCTGTGATTCTTTCTCAGATGATCCAAATGGAACAGGTTCAAACCAATTACAGCAGATTGTTTCAAGTGTGAGGTACAGAAATTTACAAGAAGACTTCCTTAGGTCAGAAAACAATAAGCAAAATAGAAGATATAGTAATGATTGAGATTAATACAGATTGAGATTATTCAGATTATACTGAGGAATTCAAATATGAGAGAAAAAGTATTGATTTAGAGAATGTCTGTGGAGCTGTAAATTATAAAATGGTTGGATTAGAGCTAGTTCTTTTGTTTAGGTGACAAAAAATACATTTGAAACAATATGTCTCAATATGAACTAGAGCTGCAGTGTCGCCCGAAGGTGTAACCCGACCTGAAGAAAGCATTATGCCTGGAATTTGTGCTTCAGTTTAGAATTTGAAATGGTACATGGATTTGCAATAAACAAGAGATTTGATGAAAGATGCTTGCAAATTTGGGTTCGATATAGTTAAGAGTGTAATTAAGAGTGAAGCTCAGATTGGCACAGAGACAAGAATTAAATTGGGACTGAACCCGAAGATGGGCCAAGGGTTAAGACAAAGAATGGGGCTGAAGTCTCCCAGGACCTGGAGTAATGGACTGAATGTGGACAGACAGCTGAGGACATTCGTCTCAGTGTCCCTTTAAGTGTTCCCTATGGACTCCTATAAATTTACACACTACAACAGGATTAGAGCAGAAACACAGAGAAGGAGGGAGGCGGCGACACCGAAAGAGACGAGGAGAAGAGCGAGAGAACATCAATTTAGCCCCTCATAAACACACAGAAATAAAACATTCACTTGAACAGATGCATACACTCATGCATAATACATGAAGAAGCAAATACACATCACAGTTCTGTGTCATTTAATTTAGGCAGATGATGTAACAAGTAAAGAAAAAATGCCCAGGGTTTGTCATGGGCCATGCTGTTATTGCACTGAACAGTCAAAACTGCATCAATATTAGACAATAAATAAAAAATACGCCTTAAAATGCATGCAGTATGAATAGTAAGAAAGGAATAGCAAATCATTCCTTAATAAAACAGCCAATAAAACCTATTCACAGCTTTTTAATTTTAACAACTGCTTAAGACTTATCTCACATGTGTAAGGGCTGTAACAAAACTACAATTTGTTAGCTTAATTAACCAGGGACTGACCATTCGACAGTAACCCTAATGGAAACATGAACACTTTTTTTTTTTCTTCCAGTATGGTTTAATGCCTATGTTAATAAGAAATACTTGCTGTTCTAACTAATACCTTATAGCATCCAACTGATTTTCAGTTTGAGAAGTTGACAAGAGTAATACTTGGACTATGCTCTGCACGGTTGTGAATCTGCTGATCGGAAATTGAATTTAAATCCCCTGACATCGCCATTTACTTTGATTCAGTTGCCAATTTTATTAATGCATGTTTTTAGATGTTTAATGGGTCACAACAATAAAAACATCGAACAATGACAACTATTCATCCATAAGTATCTCATATCATTTGGATTTAAACACTGAACTATTACTTTACATTAAACTATTACAATTGAATTGACTTTCTTTTCTTGTCTTTTAATTATCCTGATTTATAGTGGTCACAAAACAGAGTAAGATGTTTTGTTGGTACTTCCCCGATCACTGAGACTTGGGAATATTCCTGAGACTCCTTGACTCACCCAAACAATGCATGGTCTAATTAGCAGGGAAATATTAGACATGGATGTCACTCTCGACGGGGAGGGGAACCAGTTGGTCCTGGGCCAAGAGAATATCGAGCACTAAACCCCCCTTTATTGAGTTCATTTCCTGTCCATGATTCCTTCAGGACTTGGTGACGTTTTTGTGTCAAAAATGCGTGCACTCATAGGACATCGGTGGGGGATTTGTAAAACTAGAAGCGACAATTTGTCCTCTTTCAACCACAACTTTACTTTCCGTGCTTGTTTTTCTTCCTCCTCTTCGTCTTGTCTTCTTTCTCCCTCGTCTTTCTACTCTCCGCGCCCCCTCCCCGTCGTGTTCCCTTTCTCTTTTTTGATGTGTTTGCCTTCACGGCTTCTGAGCGCTCTCTAATTCCATCTGGCCACAACAGAGAAGGCGGTGCGGTGAGAAAAAGCATTTCCATATGTGCAAATTAGGGACCCCTGCTCTTACACACACGCATAGACAACCTGCACCTACCCCCCGACGTCTCGACTGCCAAGGCCACTAATAGTGATCAAGGGGAGGGTTTTTGTTGGCCCTAAGTCTGGGTCTGTAACTTGTCTGTTTGTCTACATCAACAATTACAACCTAGGAAATGGTGATAATTAATAATTTACTGACATTCTTATTATTATTAGTATTAGTATTGTTATTGTCCTCCAAATTGCATGTGCTGATTGTGACAATTATCTTAGATTGAAAGAACTCCACCTGCAGCTTTATTACCTGGGCTCCGGTTCCATCTGTAATTCCTCCGGTGAATTACAACTTCCCCGCTCGCAGCAGGCCACCGAAAAACAAATGTTTGCACTTCATTTAGTTCGAAGGAAAAGAAAAGGGAAGAGTGAGCAGAGAGACACAACGTGACAATTAAAGACATTCATTCTGTCCATTGGATAGTTGGAACGAACCTCAAACTCCCCCTGTTTGCACCCTCAGTGGGCCTTTAATTTCAGTTTATGCCAATTTAAAGCCTCACTACACATAGCAGCTGTGAAATTTGTGTTTGAAATACAATAAGGTTATGGTTGTAAAGGTTTGCTGACCAACTATCCCCAGCCTACATAAAGTACTGGCCCTAGTTAATAAAGATGTATATACAGTACTACTTTGTCTTTTCTTTGGTGTCATTGATGATACAAACACCTCCATTTTGTCTTGGTAAACTGGGATCATTCAATCAATGCCTGTTTGTAAGCAAGTCTAAGACAGCTAACTAGATTGTGACATATTGAGAGATTCCACCTTGTGTGAGAGCAGTCAATACTGTCATTCCTGAGCGGCCATGCCATTAAAGCTGGGCCTAATAGCGCTGGGTGACATTGGAATGTCATATTTATGTGTGAGCGTTTTCACCTGTATGTGTTCTCTGATCGAAAAATAAACGCATTGCAATCAGCCTGTCTCTGTTTGTCCTTTGAACGCACAAATAAACATTCTTATGATGCTCATATTCTCAAGTGAAAGGAAACTGTGCACATCTTGTCCACCTTTTTCACCATTTCAACTCAACCTTTTATTGCATAGACATTGTGTAAAGTTGTGATGACACCAGATGGAGGTCATTATTACAGACATTCCCTTAAAGTAAGTAAATGTGAGGAATGCACATTCACGGAACATTTTATGAAGGTAATGTCTAAATAAAACTGAATGACTCCATCCCCACTTCTTAATTCCTTTACTTACTCACTGATCCTCGAGAAGCCTGGAAAATATATTCTGTCCTATGTGTTGGTATTGAATGTTACACAAAATATGCCACTATACATTATTTGCAACAGCCCTGTCTAAATCCTCACCTGAAGTAACCCTGAACTGATGTAAAATGTCAAAGAAGTCAGTAAAAATGACACCTAGACAGTAATTGGTAAGAAATAACAGACAGACAAATATTTATTTTAAGTAACATGCCCCGTTTGTACACCGAGTTACGCAAACTCACCTTTGGCTTGCTGCACTTCAGTAGCAAAAGATTAAAATGAAGTTGAGTTTGGTAGACTTTCATACTGTTATTACATTTAATCATCTACATCAGCAGTTCATTTGATCATTGCCTGGTTTCGTAGTAAATATTACATGATGAGGGGACAGGAGAATTATTGAGATGAAACCACAGTGTATGATAATGATAATGAACACAAACATCTGTCTAAGCTTTTGGCCCTCATTGCTCTGTGTATAGCCAATTGTGTGTGTCTTTGCCAGAGCAGACAGCATTGGCAGTGATGCACACTGGGCTCAGAGAAGCCGAGTAAAAACTGCTGGCACAAGAAACAACTACGCACTTGACCTATGTGAGTTCCAGAGGAGATCACAAGATGGAGGCGCTCATTGGTCGTGAGGTAATAGGCAGCTGTCATTGTGCGAGTGGAAAATATGGGCACGGGGCATCCGCTCCAAAAAGTGTACGGCTCGGGCTTTGAGTGAGCAATGTGTTTGTGTTCATCAATATGCACATGTGTGTGTCTTTATGTTGCACACAGCGGCGCTCAAAGCGAGGACTAAAAAAGCCTCCAGGGGCCAGGGGGGAATCTTGGGGGCCTCGTGACCCCTCCTGTGGCTGGGGCCCAGCTGTGAGGTCCTGGGCATCTGCCAGCTAGAGGACAGATCTGTCCCCGTGCAGCTACACACACAGACAAACATGTGCCCCCCTCTCACACACAGATCATTTGCAGTGATCTATCTGTTTATTTGCTTGGCGGGGGCATATCCTCTTTGAGTGTGATAGAGGGCAGTTGTGGTCTGAGGAAAATCTGCTTGCTGCATCTCTCTGAAGGAGAAAAATCAAATCAAATAAAATCCTTTGTTTCCCCCCAACAACAAACCCAGCAGCCATACTCAACAATCACTCACTCCAATGGCTCACACAATTGCCAAGGCGATAACATCCTGAATAAAAAAGTCTGACTACATAAAATATTTCCCTATAATGTAAGACAACAGCACAGTTGCAAATTTTCACTCAATGTTAAAATATGACCCTGAGTTGTGTGTCATAATTCTTGTGTGCCAAGTAACTAGCAAAGCCCAAGGAATATTAAACTGACAAAAATGACAAAAAGAAAAGACAAAACCTCATCTTGTTCTCTTTTATTTTTATTTATTTATTTATTTATTTGTGCTGCATATACATATCCCACAAAAAAAATAATAATAATGATTTCGCTCTGTACCTGTGTCTAAATGTCATTTTTGTTCACATACGTGCATTTAATTAGTCAGACTGGATTGTGTCACTAGAATGTCCCTTCACATTATTGAATAGAAAATATCAATCTTATCTATGCCTCTATGTTAAAATAAACTGCTATTTTAAACACATTTTGCATGGCCTTCTTCCTATTGCTGGATAAGGTAGCAGTATTTATGATCACAGACAGAAGTCATAGCTTAGTTCCTCACAGATTACTGGCAGGGCTCCACGTGCACCAACAGTGGACAGTGTCCAAATGTGATAATGATAGAGTGCCAAGAGCCTTAAAACCTGACAGAGAATGGTGGATTTGCATCACGCCTCACTTCTTGTTCTCTTTGTAAAGTGCCATTTATGTTTGTAGGAGAAAATAAATGTGTCTGAGAGTGTATATAAGTGTGAATGGAGCCATGAATTAGCTCTCAGGTGCTTTTAGCTTGTGGGCTGATTAGAAGCTGAAGAACAGGAGAGTGGCCTTCAGTGGCTTTCTTTCAGGGCAGGTGCTTGACATGGCGCCCCCCGCTTCCCACCACCACATATGTATATATGTATACATATATACATACAGTGTTAAAAGGGTACTGTACAATAGCACATAAACACACCCAGTCACAAACAAGAGGTTCTTTGTGTGTGTGCTGCGTTTGTATGTCACACACCCTTGTCTTTTAGAACATATCTCTCAGTTGTCGCACAAGACGAGCGTTCGCTGTCACAGAGGCTGAAATATTTATAATGAGAGCGATGAGGGCAGCCCTTGAATTATTTAACATGAAGAAAGGGAGGGGGGCAGGATGCCACTAAATAATCTTCACAGTGTGGTGTCTGTCTTCATACACACACACGAACATACACGGAAACACAGCGTCTCGTGTCGTGGTGAGTGGACAGAGTGCCTCACCTCTCCAGGCAGCAGCAGCAAAACCATATGTCTCCTTATGTGAGTTGGTGTTGGCCAGCACCATCCCGCATAGCCAATGAGACGACACCTATTTTACATATTCATACAGCCCCTCATAGGTATTCAGCTGTCATCAATCCAAATGCACAATAGAAACAGGATCAGGCTAACATACTCAGGTCACACACATCACAAAGGTGCTATTATTATGACCAGGACACAGGGTACAGTTCATACCAGAGCTCTGTGATTTCCCATGGGTCTCCTCAGTTGTTGTGTCTTTCAGGTGTTTTGTGTATTTAAACTTGTACAGAATCAGATTTTATGTGGAAAAAAATATGTAGACAATTGGGAGACAGCAATTGACTAGTTGACATGTAGATTATTTGGGCATCTTGTGCATTACATTACATTACATACAAGTCAATGTGTGGGCTGTTTTTATGATGTTAACATTGCACTGAATACTGTTGCTCTTTGATGCATATGTTAAAGAGAAAGACTTCAGGTAGACTGTAAGGAATGCTACTCAGTAACAGAACATGCCAAAGTAAATGTTACAAAAGTAAAAGAATGTGTCCTTGCGTTAAAGGTATGTTTATACATTTGATAAAAGGCCCTTTTAAAAGTCTAGATCAAGAGGAAACCTTATTGTATAGAAGCACTGGACAACTTCATTTCAGTCTGATGTATTGGTTAATATAGCATGTCCTTGCAGCATTTGCACTTTACAAACTACCTGTGACTTATATATCCAAGTCTAGTGTTGATTGAAATCACACAAAATGTACTGTATGTCCTTACATACCTTGCAAAAATACTGAGATGATCCTCACAATCATACAATCAATAGAATGTACGGTGGTGTATTGAAAGCAGACTTTATTCTGACCTATAACAACATAAAATGATGTAATAAAACTGGGCGTGTCTTCAAAAAGCCTAAAAGATGCCAGTAAAGTTTCAGTAAATGAAAAAGTGTCTTGTGTGCTCGGTGCTCCCTGTACGGTCGCCCCCACGCGCTGCACCAGCCACAGATGGACAATGCGGCTCGCCCTCCTCACGTTTTCTCACGTTAAATTGGTCTAGATGAAGTGTATGCTGGGAGACGACGGGCGAGAGCTCTTTGGGGGATCCTGGACCAGGCGATGAGGCCACCCGGGACCGGTCAGGCCGAGCGTGTGTGTATGTGTGTATGTATGTCCTATTATCTGTGTCTCCTCAGCGTTTTGTGAAGGAACCAGATGGGGTCCATTCACACCACTCTGAGTTCTGGAGGCTCCCTGCAGCCACTTCTTGTTATCTTTTGTCACCAATCAAGTGCCATTTTCTCCCTCCTCCTCTCCTCACCTTCTCCTCCTCCCCTTGCCTTTTCTCTCCTGTAGTTCACTTTCCTCTTTGTCTCCATTTGAGGCCGCTAGTGTGCACAAATTACATGTATACAGTTCAGGAAAGAAACATTCTAAGAGACGTATTTCATGCTTATATATATCATAGTGAAAATCTTGTTTTTAGGTTTCATTTATAGAAATATGTCATTCTTTTACACATGACTTGTTTCCCTGGTTTTACATTCTCTATGACTAACATTTCCAGGTCTGTGATTGTTATTTGTCTCATCATGAATCCATCCATTCATTCATTTTCCACATTATTAGTTATATTCTGTGTATGATTCAAAGAACAATTGTGACTTTCTCATCCAAACCTTTTCACTCGTTAGCAATTTCCTGTCAGCTCAGTTACATTTACAGTTATGATTAAAAAGTGACAGGCTAAAATAACACAAAGTTTAGCAACAGACAAGTCACCAACAGTAATTGGCACAAAGCAAGGAATAAAAATGCTTCTCATGCATTTGTTTACGCTTTTTTTTCAAAATATTATAAATGCATTTTAGGTTAATCCCAGACTTTAAATGAGCTAGTAGCATCTTTTTATCTTTTGAAAGCAAAATTAGAATCCACATTCTGCCCTGTACACGTTTCTTATTATGCTGTAAGTGACACTCATCCCGTAGGTGTAGACAGTACAATATAAGATGTTTACAGCATTTTCACTGTTTATATTAAAGCATATTTCTGCTGAATGCAAAGCAATTGAATATCTGCACCGTTGCATTTATTCCTCTCTGTTGGAGCCAAGGAATAAATACTCCTTGTTGTATTCAAAGCAACTTATTTCAAAGCAGTAACTTGACACGAGAGCGGAGCGAGTGCCATTCATAAAGCAATGTGAGGACTCAGCAAGTGCAGAGTAAAAGTCTCCATCATCTGCGTCTATACACACTGTTGACATTGTGTGAACTGCTATACGTGTGCACGGGCGAAATGTGGGTGTTCTGAATGACACTCCTCACTAATCAGACCTCATTGTTTTACACGGGGCCCAACAAAGCCTGAGTGATTGCTGTGATTATAGTGAAACCAAGAAGAGAAACACAAGTAAGGAATCCAGCGAGCGAAGGATGAACGAAAAGAGAGATCATCACCGTCATTAACAGGCCATCATCACCGCCATCATCGTCCTATTCATTATCTTGTACTCCATGTCTTTCTGCATATCTAAACCACTGGATCCGTTGTCAGTGTCATTTTGGTCTCTTCCAATCATCGCGGTGACAACTAATCAACTTCAACACAATGCTTGACTAACTTTACAAAGGCTTTTTGAACTAATTCCATGGCACTTTTTGGGCAAACAAATCTGCCGCTTTTAATGCAACCTAAACATAATCTGATTTAATGACAACAGACAATAACAGACTCTAAGTTGTGTCATTGAACAATAAAACAGGATTTTGTCACTTTTAACCATAAAATACATGATTGTAGGCCTAATTAGTTGATATTAGAGAACATGTGGGCAGTGGTACATGTGATCTGCTGTGTGTTGTGCAGTAACACAACAGAATAGACTACCGTGAAGTGTGTGTGTGTTTGTAAAGTCTCAAAGAAAGTTCAAGTTTAAAGGAATTGAATACTTTATTTCTAACAGAGGCTGAATAAATTAACAAATATTTTCAACACCAACCATTGCATAGTTTCCTTGAAAATGGCAGAGTTTTGTGGAACTGTTCCACTGGCTTATATGTCCAGTTGGACGAGCTGACTTCTTCTTTAAGGGTCTTCTTCTCAGGCAGCTTTCAGTAACAAGTGAAGTGAGCGCCAAGAACAAATAGACAAAGGATCACGGTGGCACGCTCACAAATGCAGAGCTGAGAAAAACCAGGGAGAGGACATTTAAAAACATGTGATGATCTGTGAAAGTTTGGCCACTTTGGGCTCAGTCAAAACAAACTAAAGGTCGACAAACACTTATAGAAAGGACAAAGACAGGAAAGTGAGATGTGGTGTAATGTCAGAGATACATTAAATGTGTTTCGCTGGATGAAAGGAGAGGGCGGTGGTGGGGGGAATGGTGTGTCCAAGCCTGGCATCCTGTTCTCCAGCGAGGTGTTAACCGAGTGAGAAACGCGGCGCCCGATAGGACGACTGGCTCTCCTCCACCCCCTCCCACCGATGCCACCCTCTTCTTCATCTGATGTGTCAAAAGGAAAAAAAAAAAAAGCACACACGCAAGTGAGGAGCAGCTATATGGGGTCACCAGGGAGTTGGGGCACACACTGAGGATTTACACAGCATTACTGCAGGGAACAGATGCACTGTGCATTTGTATGCATGTGCTCATGTTAAGATATCCTGATTCTCTGAAAAGATACTTCAGCAACCCTCAAGGGTGTGTAAGTCTGAGTGTGCAGCCCCTTCTCGTTTGTTTGACTGAATTTAGGTCACTTTGGGCTGCACTTCTTTCTGCCAGAACAGTATTTAATGTAACCCTTGAACTACAATGTCCTATTTCACCTGGATGTGGCTTTAAAATGGGGCGTTGAAATTTATCTTTCATCTTAAGGAATTTTAAATGTAACTGGATAAAGTTGTAAAGATCAGAGAAGTACCATATTCTACCTTTATACTTAACTCGTCACAACTAGCAGATATTTTGGGGGGCTTTACGGATAGTAACATATTGAACATTGCAAATAAATATGTAAAATTACAGCCCTACTTCTAGTGACATTTAGATACACTTTGAGACATGTGACTGTCAGAGAAGTCCGAAATCACTTTTGCTTTGCTTTCAGATCCCTGTACTTACTGTACAGCCTCCTCTGCCTCACTCACTCCACCCTGCTGCTTGTCACTGGACACCGGCCTTCACCAAGGGCACTGTGGCAATGAGATCCACGGCCACCACCCCCCCATTACCCCCGGCCCGCGGCCCGGAGCCCAGACGAGTGTTCGGGGGCAGAGCTGATCGATACGAAGAGGCTGCGATATGCCATTACAGGTGAGGCCAGCCCCTGTGCCATCCTAGCCGCTCGTCACTGCAGCTCCCTGCCCATTCAGCAATATGCACACATATTGAGGAGGCGGTAAAACGAGACGGGTCATTTATTCTTTCAAGTGTTTTGGAGGTCCTGGGAGGATTTCGGGATCGTTAGGGCATCTATCGTTGGTCTACCACACCCTGCCTTGACATTGTCTGTGGCTTGGTCAAATGAAATAGCATATCAAACTCAATAGTCCCAAATTTCTCCCTACTCTGCAGATTTGCTATTATTAACAAGAGCTCATTGTGGTGCAGTGTCAAAGTTAAGTTTCCTGGTGGTTTGGAAGAAAGAAATTTATCACTGTCAGGTCAAAGGAGTTCTTGTCACCAAGTCTGTTCTCTCGATCTCTGTTCTGCCCACATATACACCCTCCTTTCCTATCTATTATGGTGCCAGGGCTAAGCATACCCTCCTTCCTCTCCACTCTCCCCTTTTTCCTTGCCGAAGAGCAGCCAAACAAACGGCGGCTGGTGCGCCTGTCAAACGTCCCCGTGTCCTTTAAAGTTTGACTCCGAATAATAACGGTAATGACGGGTGACGTGGGAGTGGATAGTTATCGCTGTTAAGGCAAATAATAGCTCTTAATGCCAGCACTAATGGGCAAAAAATAGATTCCCTTTTTATCCAGAAGAAGGAGAGCAGTTAAGAGCACTTGTGTAGAGTCCCTCGGTGGTAAAGAGCCCACACTGACTGTTCACAGCTAATGGCTACAGCATCAGCGTCAACTAAGTGGCATCGCAGAGCCGCAGCAGCAACTGTCCGTTTTGTGGACTACTTTTGCCGAAATGAGGTTAACAAGGTTCATTGAGCTTTTGAAGGACAGTAACAGAGCTGTGACAAGTGTGACACGACGTTAATGGCAGATTTATCTCTAATATCCTTTAAGATATTTTTAAAAATGGAAGGTGACAGTAGGGATCAACTCTTTAACACAGTTTTCTTTAAAAGCACAGTTATTATCCTCATAACTTAAAGACTTCAACTAGACCATACAGAGGATTCCCTTTCCCCGTCCATGCCTGGTCATTATTGTAAATAACATGTTCTTAATAACTTAGACAATAGAACAAAAAAGTTTACAGATTTATTAGTGGGTGTATATTCTTGTTTTTTCTGAGGCTAGGTTCACATTAATGTTTCGTTTGCAATATCTGAGTTGCGTTCTAGTCTGCGTGATTAAAAACAGAAACATTATAAAAATATGCACGTATAGCAAATTTTTATAGCTTATCAACTTCTTGTGTCATCCATTTTTATTCATTTGTTTTGATTTTGTCTGCCATTAGAATGTATGACTTGCAATGTCTTTGTTCTCTTTGATGTACTATTTTATTGTGTGTTAGTAATAATGTTGTGAGTTATACCACAACCTACAGTAACTGCCCTAAAACATACAGACATCCTGTAAAAATAAATGCTAAAGAGAATGGTTTCTTGGACAATCCTAAACTGAAAGCCCAAAAGCGTCACTGAAAGTATCCGTTTAAAATGAGTTTATTAGTGGTAGTCTAACGCCAGTGGTGGCTGCTGGAGCTCGGCCTAGCTGCTCGTGTCCTTGCCGGCTGGTAACAGAGGACATGTGGCAGACCAGGTCAGCTTTCAGGGGCTAGTGGCTGGAACTTGAACTTCTAACATTCTTTAGTAGCAGAGAGCCCCTCGGGGAGGCTCATATCAAACAGGGGGAGCTCCTTTTACTCTTCCTTCCCTTTTCACTAAAGGGGGGATCTCTGTCCTTCTCTTGGGGAGAGGGTGAAGGAGGGGTCACCAGATTGGGTCAAGCTCTGGTCTGGCCATTGTGATTTACTGCAGCAACAAAGATGGTATAAAATGATGATAGTTCACTCATTTGGCATGCACTCAAATCTGTTGTAAAAAGTAGTAAAGGGTCATTAGCATAAAGCTGCGGCCTTAAAATGAAGGTTCTCAAACTTTCACACCTGATTTTGCTGTTCAGGTGACACCATTGACATCTATTTAGTGATGATACTGTATAACTGTAAAGAGTGGACTTTACTGAAAAGGCTTAAACTGGCACACAACTAAAACTGAACCAAGGCTGAACCACAACTGAATCCAGAGAGTGATTGATTATTAATTTATTTAAATCTACCTGCTAAATTTCAATTACAATGGGGAAAAAAGAAATATTAAAAATAAGTGTAAAGGAGAGGTAAGTATTTATATTACATTAAACATGTCCAACAAAAGTGAAATGCAAGTTCTTTAGTCTATCCAGCAGTTATTAATAGTATTATTTTTTAATGAAGTGCTTTCTAAAAAGTGTTTTGAACTATTCAGGGTGTTTGTTTTCTGTTTTTGTTTGTTTGTTTGTTGTTTTGGAACTCCTTTCCCCTCCTTCTTGACTTGTCACTACTCACCTGTCTGAACCCTCCCAGTAAGTGATTCCCTGATACACCATCCTCTTGTTATATTTTCACATCACAATCACACATCTGTCCTGTTCCCTCATCATCATTTACATTTTCAAATCTGCATTTTTCATATAGATCCCACCTTAGTCTAATTTTAATATCACTGTTATTTCCCATGACACCTTTTGTTTTATTATACATTATGAATTTCTGCCTCTGTCTCAGAGCGACCCCTCCTTCCCCTCTCCCTTTCCTCTTCTAATCCCTGAGCCCACACCGCGCTTATGAGCTGAAATATTTTATCAGGTGGAACCCTCAGTCAAACTTATCATTTTAATCTTATTTCAATAAAAAAAATAATCTCTCTCCTCGGCTGTTTGACAGCAGCTAATGGTTTTTTCGTTATCGTAAAGGAAACTTTGAGGACTGAGATAGACGGCCAAAAAAATGCAAAAAAGCCCTCCTGTATATTCCTCCCCAGATGATTCATAAAGCACGCGCTAAGAACAGGTAAAATATGAGGCGAGAGGACAAAAGCCTGCCAAGTATATTCATGCATGCGTACATTTACATATTGTGTGTGGCCTTTGAAGCTCATCAGCACGTCTGTTTTGGAAGCCCGTATTGTGATGCATTGTTTGTTTTTAGGATTCAGGTAGCACTCTCAAAGCCATTGCACATGTCTCCAGCCTTATCAAAATGTCATGATTCTCATTATTTTAAGAGCTGATGACGAGTACACTCTTCAACATGTCACATGACACATGGATGTTCCTTTATATTATTTGGAGGCACAGCGTTCTTTGTCGAAAGCTAAACACTGTGCATATGCTTCTGAGTCACTGTTTAAACTCTGTGTAACAAATGCTCACAATCAGAAACACTTCTCAGACTTGAGTTGATAAGCCGCCATGATACTCCACTTTTTAATGTGTTATCATAGGCCTTGAGTGAAGAATCCATTCCAGTAATGTCTCTTTGTAATATGTGTAGTTAATCACCACAATTTTAAGCACAAGGTAGTCTCATAGTGAGAACTATGGCATCTGCAAAAAGCCACAAATCCACACTCATGTATCATTAAAACTGCCCCTTAAATTTCCTATGTGTAAAAACCCCATGAGGGCTGCACTTAGCCTTGTTAGCTGTGATGTAAGAAAAGAGGTCTCCTGTTCAGGCAAAAGCAAAAGGAGTGTTTTGAAGATACACTTCTTGTCAGAGACATGTTGACAGTCTATACCCTGAGAATTCTGCCCTAATATTTATTTGTCCCCAATTGACAAGTATTTTGGTCAATTAGGGGCAATCTATGCAACATGGCAATGAAAACCCAATCTGTGGGTGGAAGTCTCATGACATTTCGGGTAGAGTTATAATTTCTCAGTATAATAAATCTATGATCTCGAGGAGGAGTGATTTTATATTGTTTTTTGAAGAACTCTGACTGAAATCTGTAGGGCCTAACTTTATGATTAACTAATTCACACTTGTGTCACCTGGAAAGTCCACAACAGATTATACAACAGGGTTAGTTGACTTCTAATGCTGAAAACACATGAAAATTAGATTCATCTTGACCAGAAAAAATCCTTTTCAGAAAATAGAAGTAGTGCGTTTAACATCCTTGAAAAGCAAGACACGGAACACACACTTAATGTTACAGGAGGAGCTGTCTTTCTACAGCTTAGTCACTTGTTTGTACACATCAGTGGAAACTCCAGCAAAGGACGAGTGGAAAACAGAGAAGGTGGAATATGGTAATGGCGACAGGACATACCCTCGACCCTCCAACCTTCTCTTCCTCCTCCTCCTGGTTGTCGTGTTTCTCCTTCACTCAGCGTCCATCCCTGTTGCTGTCGTCCCTGTCCACCTCGCGGCTGCCTATTAGAGCCACCGGGGGCACATTCCTTGACAGATAATTTGTTAAGTAAATGAAACAGATGTCTTGTTGCGAGTTGTTTTTCTCTCTGTTTTTTGGGGATGGTGACTTGTCTCCCGTGGGGGAAGAGGATGGGTGGCAGAGGGAGAGAATATCGTCCAGGGGGTCACACAGAATTCACCTCAGGGGTGGTTTGGAACGAAGAGAAATAACAAGGACCAGAGAAGTGCCTCGGGACCCACAAACATCATTCACATCTCCCCATAATCATCAAGGCCATGCTAGGATGCCTCCTTAATTTACATAATACCGTCCCGACACTTTTACTCGTGCTATCCATCACGGGATGAGGGGATGAGGGCCCAACTCTCCTCCGTTCTCTTCTTCTCCCCTCCGTCGTTCTTTCTCCCTCTGATTGTGTCTTGTGTTTATCTGCCCAAGCACAAAAGATTGATTCCCTGCTGTTTCTCCCCCTTATGTTCAGCAGATATGAATTTTCACGGGATGATGAAGCACCGAGTCAGCTAATAATAAACAGAAAACACATATTCAAAAAACAGAGGGAACAGAGGAGGGGAGAGGTGTCTGTCTGGGTTTGGATGATGAGGAGAGATGAATGTTGTGGTTAAGAGACTCACGAAGGTACTGGGAAGAAAGTCAAATTAAAAATGCAGGGTTTTTCGGTCCTCCTCCTCTCCCCGTCACTCCTTTAAAATTTTATTGTTTCACAGACAAGAGGAGGGGGCTGTGGAGATATGACAAAGAGGGGACTGGGAGACAAACAGTGCTGTTTGTGTCTTTGTCAACTGTAGACAGATCTGTCCAGGGCCCCACCAGGTCAGTGATGCCACAGAGGACAAGCCACTATTCAGCACAATGAGCAATATGATCAGAAGATGCAACCAAGATATGCTCTACACACATTTAGGACTTCCTGTTTTTGAATTCAGTCACATTTGATTCATACTATGGCTGGGGCTGCATCATTCATATAGTGGTGGAAAAAGGTTTTCAGACACCCCATGCTTTGTGAAATATTGCATTAAGAATGACTCTTAGGTCTTCAAGTGCATTTTCTTTTAGTTTATTTTTTTTGTTCAGTTTTGAAACACATTCTCTGTTATTTGTTGACTTATACCAACAATGCTGAGAACTGACATAATGAAACTGTCAAGAATTTAGTTTTGTTAGTTTTCTTGTAAACAATAAACAAAAAATATATATCATTTGTATTTGTTTGTGTCTGTCTAATGCAGCCACACCTTTTGAAACACAAAAAAGATTTTTACACAAATATTTCATTGTGACTGTGTAAAATTTTAAGGGTGTCTGAAAACTTTTTTCCACTACTGTATGCATGCATTTTGTCACCGGGTAAAGCCTTTTTTGTTGGCCTCCAGATAATGACACCTATATACTAATTCTAACATAATTAATATACAACTTGAAGCTTTTTAGTAAAGCAGTAATTCCAGTCTGAGTTAAATATAAGCATCCTTTTTACTGTGACTGCTTTTAACATGATGAAAAATTACCCGGACCAGGCCAATACCCTAAATATTTTCAAGGCTAAAGTTACCAGCTATTGTGTTATATGCAGACAATATAAAATAGTGTGGGGTTTTTTTTAATGGACCTAAACAACATACACACAGGACATAACATGACATGGAGCAAAAGACCTGCAGATTCACTCTACTCTTTTATGATTTAGGAGACAAACTACCAACAAGATTACCAACAAGGTAGTACGTGCACTGAGGCTGAAGGGGGAAAAAAAGAGCTTTTCACAACAGGGAGGTTTTAGCTGCCGTTTTGTTAGCATTTGGTTTCCATTAGCTTGAGCTTATTACATGTGGAACAATGCTCAGAAATTCTCCATAAATTATGTACACTGTAGATTTTCGATGGGTTTGCGGTGGAGTACATTGGGTTATACTGCCAAGGAAATGTTATGATAATAGACAGAGGATGGATATTTTTTATAGAGAGATATTTCTCTCAAGTGCAGTTGAACTAAGGACAGTTAAAAGCTGAGGTCAAAAGTTTACATCTGCTAACTGTCTACACTTGAAATGTTTTATGCAGTTGTCACTTGACTTGAATGAATGAACTAAAATTCCAATAATGTGTATTGAAAATGCACCAAACATTAAAGTAAGTTTCGTCACATAGCTGTAAGCACTTAGCCATGGCGAATATAAACATTTGACCTTTAAGGTACATGTAAAAGATCTCCCTTTGCTTCATAAATGCTCCAATGTAAAGTTGGGCGATCCTACACACTTCTTTCAATTGACTGTGACTGAATTGACAGCGTGCCTTGGTATTCAACATATTGCCACATTACTTTTCCCAGCAAACTGCATTGTATGTGTCGGAGCTAGAAATGTCAGTATTAGGGCAGGGGCATTGTAAGTCAAGGCAGATGCCACAGAGGCAGCAGCAGCAGTATATTTCACTCATACTGATCTCATGCTTTCTGACAGTAATGGTACTTATGGTAATGTCCTCTGTGAACCAGACATGGCCCTGTGCGCTCACGGAAACGGCACATAGCTCCCAGACACCACTCTGATTTAACACCAGAGAATACAAGCCCACATTGCAGGATATTGAAATTTTAAATTTTGAATTCTCCAGTGCTGTCAGTGACACGGTCTTAACTAACCGTTTGGGGTTTTTAATACCTGCACTCTAAGGACTACTAACATGAATTCACTGTAAGAATAAAGTCCAGGTATTATCCAAATGGAGCTATCAAGAATTCAACATCAAGGCAGAAAATAAATTAAAAATAAAGGAATGTAAATCATGAGGAGCAAAAGGCTTCGGTTTCATACAAGAGGAAAACTATATACCATAGTTAGAGCCTAGTAATTCTTGCTAATGAGAAGAATATTTAAATAATGTTGGAAACACCATCAATGGCCCATCATGAGAGAAAACCATCTGCCTTTATTTTTAGTTTACTAATGTTATCA
Source organism: Rhyacichthys aspro (assembly GCA_036850595.1). Lineage (NCBI taxonomy): Eukaryota > Metazoa > Chordata > Actinopteri > Gobiiformes > Rhyacichthyidae > Rhyacichthys > Rhyacichthys aspro. Next base: position 13,942,394 of record CM072169.1, on the reverse strand, counting down.
CAATTAGATCTGACTAAATGACACTCTGTCCTGTTAAAGCATAGGTGAGTTACTTCCTCTGTGTTCTGTGGCCACCAGGATAAGCCAATCAGCAGGGACGTCACTAGGATGTAAACATGGTGGGCTTGGCCCCCAACAACACTGCAGTCGTGAGTGAGCTCATGTTTCTTAATTTTCTAAAATGAAGATGATGTAAATGTTTTTACACTATTGTCCCATTGTAAGGGTTTTAAATTTAAATATTCAAATCAAACTAACCATAGACGTGTAATCTTTGTTTCCATCATTTTCAAAAAAAGACAAATAGTTGGGTTTATTTGGTAAGTGAACTATGAGGCAAAAACAAACACTAACCCTTCGATAATTGTAAAATTGTAATTGTAAAAATTGTATGAAGTATTTGGGAGGGTTAGGGCAGAACGAAGGAGAGTTCTGTCATGTTAAAAATAGGATACAAAGTGCATACAACTTATAGCACAGTTTTAAGGAGCTTTAATTTAAAGGCTTAATAAAAGTGTTTTAATGACAATAGTCAAACAAAGAACAGCCCAGTGAGATAGTACACTGGCGTAGATGAAACCCTTTACACCTCTCAGTACCACTGTTCTCTACGGCTCCCCCACCCAGAGGTGAAATAAGATTGTCACTCTGATGTGTCCGCTCCCTCTTGATGAGTTTGGGAATAAATATGCAAAAAAGAGAGCTTCACGGCAGAGAAAGAAGGAAGGGGGAGAAAAAAAGAGGCAATCAAGGATAGCCGTGGTCCCCGGCTGGACTATAAATCTCTGTCTGTTTCAATCGCCGCTGTGGCCGAAACGGTGTAAAATTCGAGCGGGGATGTCATCAATTTCTGTTAGCTCCTCTGTCCCTTTCTGTGCCGGTCGGCAGGCGACCGTGATGGATTGATTTTGTCACTTGTGCTCAGTTCACAGTATGTTAACATGGAAGGGCAGAGTTGGGTTATGGAGAGAGGGTTATTAGTGGCTCGCTTGTGACTGGACTTTTCTCCATCTCTCTCCTCATGTGAGGATCTCTCCCTCTGTCTCCTGTCTCTGTCAGTCTGCCTTACACTCAATATACTCCCTCTACCATTCATCACAGCTCATTCCCCTCCACATCTGCATCCACTTTATCTCTGCATACCTGCACCGATCCCCTCTTATCTGTGCCTACCTGTACCTTTGCATACAGTTGTGTCAGCCTACTTCCAAAAACCTGTCAACAACTTGCTTTTCTTTTTTATCTTTAAAACACTTCTAGTTCACAGTCTAGTTTACCTGTTTAATGCTTGTCTGTTAGTCTTGTAAAGTGGATTAGCCATTATTATCTTTCTTAACCATATATTGACCAACAACCTCCATAACCCTACAAAAGGGAATCAGTCTTATACTGATCATACAGAACCTGTTGTATGTAAAACAAATGTACCTATTCAACTTTTTGTCATTGTCCCAACTTTACTTTTGTGTTCAGAGCCCATTCATTATGGGTCTTTAGAGATTGGGGTTTACAGAGTGTGGAAATTTTAAAAGAAGTTCTTAACTTTTTGTCTGTATGTCAATAATCCTTGAGATTTAATGTATAGGATTATCTTATTTTATTACTGTAGATCCTTCTTTATAACTAGCCCATGTCCTGGCATGGCCTATTAAGCTACTGTAGGATGTATTATTAAACACAATTAAATACTGTGAATCTATGTTTAATGTTCATATTTAAGTACAGTAAATACAAAATAATGTGAAACCATCTTGCCAATGTTTTTTAATGCGCTGCATTATGCCTGTTTTGTTCCAGATATGTCACTTAGAGCATGGAGATAATAGAATCTTATCACATATCATATCATTATGACAAACCCAGTGTGCTTTATCCATGTGGATGTGTCCTGCTGGGAGCTTTAGTTTGTCACAGTTACTGGCTGATTATAAGGTTCAGTGTGACTTTGACTGGCTTGTTTGCTTTAATCAGCTTTTACACTCAGTCGTAAAAGCAGGAAGTAAGTCAGAGCGGCTTTAAGACGCACGGCTCCACGTCACAGTGTAATCGGTGTCAGAAATCTTTGTCCCTCTCCAGCATTAGCATCTTTTCTTGCTAAAACAGAATGTTGAGTGTCATTATTCTGTTTGCAAGCTGTGTTTTCTGATACTGCAGAGCTCTGTACATATTTTTTTTTCCTATTTTTCTGTAAGTGACTTTGTTGTCTGCAGCTTTCGTCTTGACTCAGATGTCTGGGTGGTGGGCGGCATCAGGGTGGGGGTGACTCTCTTCGCTCAGTCATGCTTTGAAGGTTTTACGAGTACTTATGGAAAGTATAAATTTCTCGGGCAGCGCCGAGCTGCAACCAAACGGTGCTTGACGGCGGCGTCAGTGTAACGGCCACAGCAGTTAGCCTGACAGCAAATTGATTAGAATAATTCAAATGTGATGAATAACTTTCATCATGTAAGCACATAGTCCAGTGAGTGCACCATTCGTTAGGGCCGCCAGGGTTTATGATAGGACTGTGCACTGGAGAGAGACAACACATCAAGGATATGCATTACAACTAACATCTTTGTTGCAAATGGAAATGGCCCACACACTTTCTATGACAATTGTCATGAAAAACTGTCGCTGTTAGGAGTTGTGTCACTGTTCTTTTAGGATTTGTGTCCACACATTAAAGTAAATGGGACTGATATTCAGTATCTTGAGTGTGGTGTGAGGATGGAAATGATGGAGAGTGATTGCACTGCTGCTGAAACATCTGGGGAATCAGAACATTTCACCAAATGCAGATATCACCACACAAAAGGGCAAAGGTCATGCCTGTACTTCTTGAAGGATGCAGCTTTGAAAAGACATTTGGCATAACTGTAAACTAAAGACGTTCCCTATTCTAATGACACATTACTCTGCATTAGCAAATGCACATGTAAATCCCATATGTTCATCAGAAGAGAGCTGAGCTGTGAAAAATGCATATTTTAAAGAATATGATTCTATTCTTTATATTTACTGATATCCCCTCTGTTCTCTGCAAAAGAAGTGCTTAGTGGCAGGTATATTCTTAAGTTTATCTGATAAATTGTTGAACATTATTCCAGAAGAATAACAGTCGGGAGCAGCTAAAGTGCTCCATTAAATTAATAATTCCACTGTCCTGACAGTCGTAAGCTTGAAAATCCACACAAATGTGGTTTAGATTTAAAGATTAGAGTTAGATTAGAGTGTTTTAAAGGCTACTTCACTAAACACAGTGCATCTAAGTGTCCACGTGTTTGTCGGCGAGCTGTTATCACGTCGACTGAAGAGACACATTTCCTGTAACTTTTAAAGTAATAATCAGTGACATTTTCATATGAATAAATGTCAGTGTTGCTGCTTTTCTGTCAGTGATTGCTATTACACAGCGGGAAGTCAACCTATAGCCAGTTCATGAAAGCTTTTACATCTACTGGTATAAACAGGCAATGTGTTAAAGGGTCTTCTATAAAAAAAAGGAAAATTACTACTACACTGGAAGCAACACATTTTTTACATATGACGTTTACACAAATCAATTTACTTTGGTTATTTTTGGGTATATATTTTGTCATTTGAATTTTTTTTCTTTCCCCACCAATAACAAATAAATCATAATGTTATGAAAACATACTTTTAATGAAGTTTGTATAGATATTGTAATACATAAAACTTAGCAGAAATAATAACTTTTGCAAGTCTCCACTGTGATTATCCCTGCTATCTCCTATTGCAACTAAAGGCAGCATTGCTTTTACCACATGCCACTCAAACGCAGCAGTCCGCCATCACACACATCTGCATCCTGTGCAGTTTGTCAGCAGCTGCATCTAGTGCTTCTATTGGCTGTTGCTGAGCAACCTACATGTCTCACAGACTATTTCCCATGATAAATTAGCTAGGCTGTTACTATGCCAACAGAATTTGTTACTTAATTAAACTGATTCGGATCACAATTGGCTGGAGGAGGGGTTGGGGTTTGCATACACACACAGGGGCAAAGGAAGTGAGATGAGACAGAGAATCCACTGAGGGATGACTGTTATTAGATAGGCTGAGATATTGAAATGGTCAGGCTCCGCAGACAAGGGCAACAAAAGAAGGTGGAAAAAGAAAATACTAAAGTAAAAAAAAGGACCCATCTGGAATTAACGGCTTGACGCCTTCAGAGGTGATTCATTTTTTTTCTCTGTGTGCTCTTAAGAGAAATGCATTTTCCCTGACAACAAATGTGCCTTTTTTTCTCTGCTCTACTTTTATTCAAATAAGCTGCTGGCAGGTCAGGCTGCTCAGGTGGCAAGCAACATTAGAAATCTGCTCCTGAAGAAAAACACAAGGCCTTTTGCTTATGCCGCTCAAAACAAGAGGTCAAACAGACTCATAATCTGCCAGTGTGTCAAAGAAAAACTGTTGATGGCCGGCTAATTCCACAGACAGACACCTTTAATGTGTGGTTTGGTTTAAATGCATACCACCTTTCCTTGCTAAAGCTCTGCAGCTCAAGTGGTCCAGACAATTGCTATGTGTAGTGTAGCATGCGTTGCTATTGGGCTTTGACCACTAAGCGAAGAAAAGAAAGAATGGCAGAACAATTTGGGCGTCAGAGCAGGACCAAACGGAGGAGAGCGGCGAGCATGTAATCTCCTAATTTGGAGCATCACGGCGTCCGATCTGTGCGTTCAGCCTTACCTATAGCACCAGGCATGCTCTTATTTCCATAACTTCCTGACAAAACCATTTTGTCCTGCCTGATTGGGCCTATTTGCATCGGACACCTCTTCTGCATATAGATTGATGGGTTTAATCAGCGAATCAGGGAGAGTGCTCAGACATCAATCAATGTCACAGCACTCTGTCTTGCTTTCAGTTGCAGCAGTAGTAGTAGTCCTTTTTTCATTTTAGGTCACTCTCTGGATTTGTGTCTGTGAGTATGAAGCATTCCTGATGTTCCATTGAAATTCATCTGGGAATGCCAGGGAACATGGCAGCCCCTCCCACACTTGAAAAAATTTGAACCCTGACGCAGTTAATTAAAACAGAAACAAGTGTCATTTAGTTTCAAGTACACATCTTCGGAAGCAATACTATCGCATTACTTTTGACTGGTGATTTTTTTTATCTCACGGGGATTTGTGCTGCTTATCTGCAATAAAATTTGGATAACTTCTTTTCCATTTTCCCCACAAACCATGTTTTCCAAAAACTTTCAAGAAAAAATGGAAATAAACATGGTTCCAAAAAAACCAGCTAATTTTTCTTAAGCTACTTTGCCTCCCTCAAACTTTAGAGACAGACAAATTGTTTTCAAATCTAACAGCCGTTCTGTACTGAGACTTGTTTCTACACTATTTTTTTCCTATTTTTTATTAATGGATAAATAAGCAGTAGCTACAGATTGCTTCCATCATGTTAAGTGTTGCTAAACTACAACCTTTTCCCAAAGAAATGACAATTAACTGTGGCTCCATGAACTCAGTCTGCTATGACCTCTTCATCCAGACCAAAGTATATTGTGACACACCAGTCTGGTAGTTGATTGCTCTGTGTACAAAATCTATTGTTCCATCTGTGTGCAGCAGATGTAAAGTACCAGCAGATCATGCATGTCGCAGAATAATTTGTAATACAAATATGATTAATATCAACGGTCAGATGACATTCAATATCAATACCTTTAACTGGTGTACTTTCGATGCAAGGACATTTAAACTATCACACCTTTGGAACCAAGCTCTTTTGTGTTCAACACTGGTAATAGTGGGACATAATTAAGATTGAAATCTAATCCTAGCAGACCTTCAGGATTAAAGGTCACATAAGACATATTATTTATTTCTTTACTATTGTAGCATTTTTTGTTGTTGTAAATTACCTTGATTTTGTCTGGAGTCCAAGAGTCAACCTGTGTAAACCTTTTTTCCCCCTTTTTTTTGAATCAAGGGAGGAAGGGAATCATGCCATGTCAGGTCATCAAAAGGATCACCATACATCCATGTACGTGTATTCCTACACTTGGAAGCATCAGACACACACAGACAGAGTGTGCTCCCTCCCCATCTGTGTTATCTATACCCCATGTATATGCAGTAGACAGGCTGTGTGAGCTATGAGGATGCTTGTCTGAAGAGAATTGTGTGTGTGTATTCGTGTGTGGGTGCGTAGATAGATGCAGGAATATGAAACCTAACAATGAGCTGGCTGGACGGCCGGGCCCTTGGGACAGCAGACCGGCCTAGAGGAGTGTCCTGCGCCACAACCATCTACATCAATAGGATAAGGCAGCTCATTAAAAATCCCTCTGATATAGATTGATGTGTCTGGGCTGTCCGAGTGTCTCAGCAGGCTAAAGTGCATGCTGGGTAACGGCAAAAACACAGGGTCAAATATGGCCGGGGACCACTGGTGTAATCTCCTTCTATCTGTACCATCTCTCTGTTCATGTACACAGCCTGTACAAAGGCATAACATAACGTGGTGATTTTTTATTTTTTTTATAAATGTGATCACTGATTTTAACTGGGCCCAAATTGTAGGATGGGTATGGTTATTTGTTGGGCAATAAAGCCAAAAATATATGTGTAATTATTGTATTTGAAACTATGATTGCAAATTTCAAATGCAATTTTGATATATGATAAACAAACTCCTATTTTCAATTTGTATCTAAATAGTGCAATGGATAATAATGCTTTTTTGGTTTCTTTTTTTGGCCTTTTTAGCCTGTATGAGACAGAGACAGTGTAGATAAACAGGAAATAGGGTGAGAAAAGAAGGAATGGCATGGAGCAAATGGACTCAATTGAACACTCTAGATCACAAATGTCAAACTGAAGGCCCGGGGGCCAAATGCGGCCCTTTGAATTTTTTATGTGGCCCTCCAATACATTTAGTAGGAGATATTTTTGGCATTAGGTTTTAATTGTATTTTAATTAGAATTTGATTGTATTTTGAATTGCATTTGAAGTTTTAGTTAGATTTGAATCTAATTATTTTTTATGAAAATCTTAAACCAGTTTTTGCTACAAAGATATATATAATCTGCACAAATGCAAATAAAACCTGTTAAAATACATCTAAATTCTGTTCAATTTCACCTAAAACCTGCTCAAATCCAACTAAAACCAGTTCAAATACATATACAACCAGTTCAAATCCAAATAAAACCTGTTCCAACTTAACTAAAATCTGTTCAAATCCACCTAAAACCTGCTCAACCCATCTAAAACCTGTTAAAATTCAACTTAAACCTGTTCAAATCCCGCTAAAACTAGTTCCCATAAACGAAGGGAAATAATAGTAAGCTGGTCTACTATATATTTTTTTCACTTTAAAGTGTGTGTGTGTGTATGCTTTCACATTTTATATCATCCCATTTGAACTTTGCATGGCTACTCCTACTTACCAGGCACTTGTCCTGCTAAAAACGCCTGTCTTTGGTAACCTTCCTGGAAAAATAGCACCTAAATGTTCCGCTCTCAGCAGAACAGTGAAAAGTGACGTCCATGTTCTCTGAATCCTGTCATAATGTGCAGCTACAAGACATCAGCTTAGCACCAGCCACGGTAAGAGATTTTAACAATAGTTGCTCTGTGCCGGCTTTTTAGAGTCCAGACTTTCAGTGAGCATCATGTCATGTGGGGGCTATGTGAGCTGAAACAATCTCTATACACACAAAGCATTCTGGGAAACAAAAGCTGGCATTTAAACATCGAAGGCCATAAATGATAGAGATTTGCAAATGGGTGCTATTCTCTGCTCTCGGTCACACATCCTTAGGCCTGATGCTGAATTATGAAACAAAACACTTTTAGGGTGAAAATATATACCAATCAAATATTTATGTCTTAGGAAATCTCCAGACAATGTCACTGTAAAACTCACCCACGAAAAGAGTGTGTGTATAGAAACACACTAGTTTGCCAATTAGAGCAGAAGCTGACCATCCTGTAAATATTTAAATGGGCATCACATATCGTATACATGAAGCGGCAGAGCAGCCAGGCGTGGAGCTGAACTCTACAGAGGTCATGGACTTTATCCTTAAGCACTGCTCTAATACACTATACCAAATCATCCACCAAGGAGACCTTATGAGGCTTAAAGAGGATCACTGGGCAGCCCTGATTCAAGGTACATTAACGTCGGAGAGTGAGCTGAAAGACTACAAAGAGGGCAAGAAAGGAAGAAGCGCTAAGAGGACTGTGATGTCTTGATCAGTACGTATTAATAAAGGACACTTGTAGGAGAATCTAACCGGGACAGGAAGGTGAGGGGTCGAAGAGGTCAAGCATAGCCTGCAGTCAGAGGCCCTTTTATCTACAGAAACTTCTCTACAGTTTCACTTTAAAATGTGTCCTTTCAGTTACAAATGCATTTTTAACAAGAACTCACTTAAGCAGTGCTTTTGGGGCTCTCTGTTTTACTACACTTTACATAAAAATGCCTAATCTTTGGTACACTTTTAGAATGATCATCTTTTTTACTTTGGGACTTTTGGGCTGTGGCATCACTTATAAACTATGAATTGGGATTGAGAATCCAAGGTCAACAGGCCAGAATTGAAAACAATATTTAAAAAAAGTCTAGAGAATGGGACTTTGTGTTTTTTACAAGGCTTAAATGACTGTAAAGTGGCAGTACAGTCCATATGACCTGGCTAACCAAGGTTGTGAACCACAGTTATGATTAAGTAGTGAAAAAATGTATGAAATAGAATAATCTAAATGAAAATGCTTAAATAGAAAATGAAAGTAAGTGTGTATGAATAAAGACAAAGGGACCAGTGGGTTTGGAAGCCTACCTTCTCTTCTGAACAAAGCTACTTCATCTACAACTGATTGAACTGTCCACTTTTTATATTACATCTGGTTGAAATTGTTGTCTGTAAAGTGACTAATTTTGGGGGCTGTATGTGGTGATGTGTAATGGAATTTGAGCTCATATGTAAATGCATGAATGTGTAGGCAATGTGGTTAGAAAGGCCACAGGATTGATTTACCAATTGTGGTATTAGTAGGTAAGAAAATGGTTTTGACTTGTGTGTTTTTAAGTGCATGAGAGCAAAGAGGAGGGGTTAAGGTGCTGATTAGAGTTTACATTGCTGAGTTAGTGGTTAGTTAAGTGGGCCCCAAGGTGCGAAAGCAAATCTGATGATTGTGGCGAAAGATGTTGATGTTTCCAAAGCGTCAGTTAAGTCAGATAACAGTCAGTTCACATAAAAAGTGTTGGGTTTCTAAGTGGCTCACACCACAGAGATGTAACTGTGGATGTGTATGTAGGACATAATTAGTCAGTGGCTTGTTTCAGGTCACGGACACAGGATGTGTGCAAAAAGTGTGTCTACCTCCTTTTTGACTGACTGTGTGGACATTAAACCACAGTTTTGCACCTGTTAAAACTAGACCTTTTTCAATTCAAACACTGACAGAACTCTTCATTTCAAACCATTGACATATTTGACATTGTAATTGAACCTTTTTGTGGTTATTGTCAAAAAAGACCTTCATGCCAAGTGGTGTAGTGATATGTTGTATGGTGAATGTCAAGTGCTTTAAGACAAAACTTATGTCTGTAATTTATAAGACTCATGCTATGATTGATTAAATAATCTACACTGTGGTATCATGCAGTTTGCAGTTGCAAAATGGTTCTTCAAGTGGAGCTACATCCCATGTTTGAAAATGAGAATAATGAAGCTGCTGAACAGTGTACATAAAAAGTTGCATTGTTTTAAACCAGAGGATGGTACAAACACAGTGCATGGTGAGAGATGATGCACAGAGGTTGAGCCGTATGGAAGAGTCTGAATGGAAGTCATTTGTGTCCAGAGTGGTGTTGACTGCCTTTCACATGAGCAGCTCTTGAAAGCCATTCACACCTGCCGCGTGTAAGATGCTTTTCTGCACACGCTCATTGTTGATTGTTCAAAATGTACGAGTGTTGTGATTGCATGGCCTTGCCCTTGAGTGTGAATAGCTGTTTGCTTGATTACTTCAGAAGTCATCCATTCAATGGCTTCAGCTTTTGTTTTTCTCGTGAAACTTTGCTGAGCGCTGGCATCCAAGCTCATGGTCATGTTTGCTGGAGTTCATTATAACAGAGAAGTGAGAGAAAAAGATGTCATCAAAGAGCATCTTCAACCAAGGTTTCTGCGAGGTGGGAGTGCTGAGTGTGGAGGGCAGGAAGGAAGACTGAGAGGTGATAAACAAGAGGGCATAGGTAGCCAATCTCCAACATGACCACATGTTTGCCCAAATGTGACGGGCCGTGTCTTACCATGTAACAGCCTCTCATTTAACACATGTATTTATAGAAGAGGCCAATATTCCCTCTTTCCTTCCATATGTTATAAACCCACAGAAGGTGTGATGTACAAAAACATCATGTACAAAGTCATCTCATCGGGTCAGAGCCCTTCACATCACTGCCTGGCGCTGTTGAACGTGTCGCTGTAGTTTACACCCTGTGGCTCATCCGATGGGGAGTCTTGGGTTTCACAAGGACAGGCCAACATTCATATCTCATTAACAGGTACAACAGGTGAAGTGTAAGATTGCTGGGCAATGCTTAATCAGAAAAAAAACTGATGTATTTGGGGCTACACTGAATAAATCCTCTGGCAGTGTTTGTGAAGGACCTGCAAATAACAGTTGGCGTGTTAGCACATACCTGCAGTAATCTCACATGGTGTCTCTAAATTTGATTTACACAGAATGGGTATGAACAAACAAGCAATAATCAGAGTGACAGATGATAAGAATCAAAATAAGAACAATTATTACGGTCCATCTGTCCAACACTTGTCATGTCAGAAAAACTACTTTCGAGAGAAATAAATGTTTTAAAGAACCATTATCCTTCTTAAACATGATGACAAGCAGCATGCCCTTATTTTGAACGTTATGCCTCTCAGCAGAGCTTTTATACACCATAGGACCTCTGTAGCACTGCTCTCATTAACCACACTGCAAGAAATACACTTTTTAAAACTTATTTTAGTGCATCAATCACAGATCAAGCCATAGTCAAAGCCAGTGAGGACACAGTGAAGATTCAAGATGGTTGACAATGACTTCAGGCTCCAAATGACGTTCTGTAGTAGCACTGACTGTTTAGCAATTAGCAGCAGAAAAGCACATAACTGTGGATTGTGGGGATGAGGGAAATACAAAAGAATATATTACAGAGATAAGCATAATGGAGGACATGCATAAACCATTCCAGTTGTGGACAGATATAGGACATCTTAACCCTCCAGACCGCACATAGAGGATATGGACTTGAACGCTGACAAAACATCCCCTACAGGCAAAAATGATGGCAAAATTTGAGGCAAGAAATAGCTGTGTGCCATGTTTCTCTGGAGAGTGAGACCTACATCATTCCTTAAATATTTCAGTCCCCATGTTGGAGAGACAACGCTCACAGACTCCATGCTGTTCCTTGTTAATTAATATTAAGAGGGACACTTTCCTGAGGGTGAGCCCCCCTTTATTTATTCCCTTTATTGTTTCAAAATCTTTTCTGTCTCCTCTTGGTCTTAGTCTTATTCCATTAATTTAATCACACATTTGTCAGCTTGCGAGGAGCTTGCATCATTAAACCACACTGACCTGGCTGAGATAAATGCAGAGGAAATGACGAATTCACTGTGCAAGACAAGAACTGAGGCGGATGAAGTAAAGGATGTAACCAGATGTTTGTTTGCAATGCAAGTATTGATGGTGTTCTGCTAAACAGCCACTGAAATGAAACGAATTCCTGCTTATTTCTTGTTAAAAATCAACTAGCAATTTAACAGCATTGGCGATGCTTAAAGATCTTTTCGTCCCTTTTCTTTTGATGAACTGGGAGACTAACAAAACATTTCTCATCAGGTCTCCTTTTTAAAGGAATTACTGGCCTCAGAGCAATTAAGCCAGCACTCACACACAGAGGCAGCTGCTGTGGGTGCAGATTATTCTATCAATGTCAAACTTCAATGACGCTTGTCATCTGATAAAGTTTGGTTTTAATAAATGAGGGACGAGCAGCCAAGCTGAATGCTGCAGTTTAACCCCCTGTTTGCTCGGCACAGCACGCTGCCACGCCAACAACTCCTCCATCACCTACACCACATTCATGGTCATGGTACTGTCCTTACATTTATCATCATGTTCACCTGTGTTAACTTTGAATGGGCTGGAGCGGGTGCTGACCAGTTTTTAATCAGTACATCAACCTTTAGAGATCGTTTGACCTAAAAAAAATAATTTGCACATGCTAAAATATTCATGTGACAGACCATTCAGAAGAAACATAATCGTCACATTGTTCTAAACGACTGAAATAATCTTGTTTGACCAGAAAAAGGACTCACATGTTCATAAGAATGGATTAAAAAAAATCTGAAAAACTGGTAGCAAAGAAGATGTGACATGTGGATACTTGACAACTCAAATAAATGTCTACTTCTAGGAAAGTGGGAAACATCTGGTGCCCAGCAGTTAACACTCATCCTCAACCTTTACTCCAGACAACAGAGATGATCATGTTCAATGTTAAGTGACGTGTCTTTAGTTTCTCCTTTTTCTCCTTCAAATCAACACAATATTTTAACCAATGTTGATCGACTTCCAGAGGTTCATTTGAAATCCATCAACACTGGTTTGTTGTTGATTGTTTCAGTGAGGCTGTGAACGTAACAGGGCAGCCATTGTGAGCAGCTTTCACACGTCCCACCACTCTTGTTTGAGCTTATGATAGCCCTTAGCTCCTTTATGAACCAATATTAGTTGATGCTCTGAGACTTTTCTGAACATCTGTATAATGTCTTTTGTGTTTATTAAGCCCTCGCAGATTACCTTCTCTTTCCCCTGGTGCTTAACCTGCTTCTTTTATATATTGTGACCATGAAAACAGTTTGCCTTTTTTCTTTCTCTTGCTGCACTGTATAATGATTATTGAGGCCTGCGAGCTGCTGGAATTTAATTTCTCCACATAAATCTCCACAATAGGAAAAGGAAATTAAAGTTGCCATTACTGTCGGCAGTATTATCGTATCCTCACTTAACCTGCCATTCAGGAGGAATGAAACATTTATACTGGGCCCCCCTCCTTCCTCGTGGGCCATCATGTATTGTCTGTGATCTCTCTGCCTCAGTGTGTGTGTGAATCAGTGGAGAGGCACTGATACGGGAGAAGTTTAGATTTCAACCAAATTTGAAGATTTCAAACCAAAACCTTCACTTTCTGGCCCATAGAGGACAATTGAGTTAATTGATTACATCACACTGTAACAGAAAACCAGAAGAGACCAACTGAGGACAGAAAAAGGACTTTTTTTTTGCCCTTTTAAGCCTTTTTTAAACCTAGATAGTGATAGACAGGAAACAGTGGGAGAAAGGAGAGAAAAGGCATGGCACTCCAAAAAGGGTACACTCTAAAGTAATTATAGGCTTTTGTGGTTAAGTTTAGAAAACGATTAGTGCCAGGGTTTGAATTGTAATTTATCAGCTTTGTGTTCTGTGCACTTGTGTTTCTTGAGTTCACAATGCCCTGACTATAACCAAGTTCTTACACACATAAGGTAACATTATATAGGATTGCATGTATAGTAACAAATTGCACGTTAAGGCTGACCAGGTTAGATTACATTTTGATATAATGAGAAGAGAGAGTTTTAGAAAGCCTTGAGTAATGTTTTGTCGAAAAAATTAGAACTCTAGAAATCGTAAAATGACAGAGAAATACGGTCATGAACTTTCGTTGATCTGATGTAGTTTCTTTTATCATTTAATCTTTTGAACAAGCACTAACTGTCTTGGTAATAACACCATGAACACACACACACATATACACCTAAATAAAAAAAAATCAATTATACTGGCCCTGACCAGGAGTGTCTCATTATTTCATAGGCAATAACCTGAATGATAGAGTAATAAAGAGCCATTTATTTGTAGAGGGGGAAGTGCGGGCGGAGGGATGAGCGCAAGATGGATGTGTTCAGATAGACAGATCTAATTAGCCTCATCCGAGCGGCGGCTAGCTCCTCGCTCAGCCTAATCCCGGGCTACAGCTAATGACCAGCAATCCACACCTCCTCTTTCTCTGCTGCACACTGAGCCTCAGGCTGCATCCGTCCTGACTCTGTGATGTAGAGATGGACGCTGACCACAGATGTAGACGAGGTGCACTGGGTAAATTAATCACATTCTATGACTCTTTTTGCACTCTGATAGGGGTCACTTCTTGATGTGTCCTGTTGTATTTTATTGATTGGCCAGTGGTGTTCAAAATGGAGATATAATTGACTGTTTAGCATTTCAGTGAAACATTCTACATTCAATTATCATTTTAGATTTTGTTTCTGTACAAGGTAATCACAGACTGCACTTTTGCTGGCATGGCTGCTGGTGCATATTGTCTAACTACTCTCACATACACTGTTTAAGTGTGGAAAGATCTTTGTACAAATGTTAAAGTTTGGGTAGGCTTTAATATGTAAAAATGAATATTACCTGCCTTATCTTACCTTTGAAAATCAAGAACAGATTTTATGACTTATGTTACAGTGTTCTTTTTTTAAATACAAGAATGCAGACATCTCTAGAGACCTAAAGACTGAACCACACACATAAATTTATCTCATTTATCTTCCGGCTGGACTCAATGAAGATGCCGTGTCCTCTGGTCAATGAACTAATCCTGGAAATGACGTAAGAGCAAAGAAGAGGATGGACATCTATTGCGAGATGAGTGTTCTTCTTTTCTTTCAACAATATGTTTAACCTTTTCAACTTTTAATGAAACCTACTAAATTTAGAAGTAAATTGCAGACTCTGATGAACATTGCCTGCTTTATATGCAGTTATTTTACATTTATTTTGCAGGTCATTTATTTAGATTCAAAAGGAAATGTGTTATATTTGAATTAATACAGCACAGCACACTTTCTCCCTGACACTATAGACTGCTCATATAAAGCACTGGTTCTCTGGGCCAGTTCAACAAATGAGGAGAGAGTAATCTTCTACAGGTAATATTCTAACTATACAAGTACCACATATTGCAGAAAACCCTTTATAAGAACTGTATGTATCCACACACCATGCACGTTCCTAATGTCATTGGTTGTATTGTTAGTTTGTCATGACCTTTCTGTTCATTTGCGCACCAAGCATCTTTATACGTTTGCACTGTGCATTTGACATGGCACAAACTGTTCGGCTTGCATGTAATTAATATCACTGATTTATTCACAACAGAGTGAAAGGGAGAGATAACAAGCAAATTAATCTCAACCTTAAGGGAGAGTGAGGGAAATGAAGAGGGGAGAAAATAACCCTTGCCTTGGACGCCTGCCACGGCTGCATTTACATCTGTTTACTTTCTGCCTCGGTGACCTTTCTGTAGTTCCTCAGCGGCCGAGGTCTTCTGACCCCTCTCTCGTTCCTTTTATCACCCCTCAAACTGCCTCCATAACACCTCCCTCTTTGATTCTCAACTTCTTTAGCAGGGGAACACGTTTTAAATTAAACATAACGCCGTGTCCAGGGTCCGCTGGGAATTGTTGTGAAGGAAAGAGAATATGAAAACATGCTGCAGTTGCCTTGGCTTTTGGAGCCGCAGCTGCATTTGAATAGTGTTTAGACTCTTTCTCCTCCGTTCAGAGCCTGTCCTTCGATAAAAGCCATGTTAGCCTGACATCCAGAGTCATTTACTGGAGATTGTGGTGCGATGGCTAATTCAGGCTCCTTTCAAATGCTAATGGCCGCACTCTTGCCATCTCGCCGGCAACTCCTCTTTTATTGCTCAACATCCTCATTACAATAAAGGGGGGAATGTGTTTGAGTCTCACTGGCTTTTTGTGGGTCTACCTGTGCGTGTGTGTTCACTAATGAATGAGAGCAGCGCCACAAGGGGGAGTTGAGAGGTGAATTTGACACTTTCTCTCTAAAAAATACACCCATGAGGAAATCATTGGAAGAGATGGGGAAAAAATGTTAAGTGTGAGAGCGTGAAAGAAAAGTGCAGAAAAATATAAGGGGAAAAGGACAGAAAAGAAATATTAAAGGCAAAAGACTGATGAGCAGAGTAAGAAATTATAAAATAATTTAACACATGTATTTTATATGTATATGTATATTTATTTATTAAACCACCATGTGTCTGGGCATTCTGTCCATTTGATTTTTGTGGCCATCATTCTCAAATAAAAAATACTCACATAAAAGCTCATGTTTTTTGTTTTTGTTTCAATTTATTATTCTCTAAATAAATGGGACACAAGCAGACATTAACATAGATCTAAAAAGAGGCTTAATTGTCAGTCATGCATAAACCTAATTTCTGAAATGTAAAGGATGAGCAGTCATAACAACACACAAGTACAGACTAAAAATTATTGTTACCTTGTTAAAGAAAAAAAAAATCACCATTGGGGCCTTTACATTTCAAGGGTCATAACCTAATCTTATTTTTCCCCAAACTGTCTCACTGATGTCAGACCAGGCCCAAATTCAACTCAAAGTCACTGAAGCTTCTTTTGGCCCTCACTCAAGACCGCAAAGTTCCTCTTGAACAGTAACATCTCGGCCTCGTGGTAATGATTTCTCACACCTGAACATGGCAAATGTGCTAATTTATTCTTTTTCAGATCATAAAAAAAAAAAAAAAAAAAAAAACATTGGCACCTTGGAGTTAATTATATCTCCAGCCCACAGCTCCAGTGTTAGCACCTAGCATTAGCACTCTAGCCGGCCTGGCACCCTTCTCCCCACCTCGTCACCACCCCCTCAGGACACTTTGTCGCCCCCCGCCACTATCACCCCCAATCGCAGCGGATTAGGCGCTAACTAACCCTCCTTTAATTAACTCATGATTAGGTATTAATATCTGGCGCGAGTTGCAGGCTTCCAGTTGTTGCTTTAATAAGTGGATTAGCGTTAGCCTCTCGTTGCTCTTTCCCTCCCTCTCCACGGCTAAGAGATATCTATCCTCCACTCCCTCCTTCCACATCCATCCCTCTTGGCTCTCCCTGGCAAGTGTTCAAGAAGCTATTTCTCTGCTAACAAGTTTGTTCTTGTGGTCAGAGTGGAAGGGATCAGTGTTATGCACACTTTCATTCAGGCTGAATTACATGCAACACAATATGGCTTTCACACAGCTGATGAGTACTGCGGGTATTATTAGAAGAGTAAGGTACATTACAGCTTCATATGCAATGTCCCCCATGGACCCAAAATAAAAAAGATCACAAGGAACTGTTACAGCTACATTATTTGGCATGTAGCTCTGTTAAAGCTGAAAAGTAAATAAATAACGATGATGCATTGTTTGGCCAGTCACCTCACATCCGCACTGACAATATTTAGGTGTAGTAGGCCTGTTTGATTGATATGAAGTAAGAGCTGGCAGTATAAACTTGTGTGCCTGAAAATAAAACAACAATGTGAAGACAAATGTTCATCTGTTGATCAACACTGGCCTTGAGGACACTCTTCCACCAGAAACATTTCAGTACCAGGCTCTTAAAGAAAGACAAACAGGCCCAGTTATGGAAAATGACTTGTAAAATTAAGCAGGTGTTAATAAGGATTTACAAGAGAGAAAATACATTTTCTAGCGTGTTAAAGCGAGCCACCTGCATCACTTAGCAGGTCCAAAGAGCTGCTTTCAGGGAGCACACTCTGATTTAATGAGAGCATACTTGAGAATGGCACTCTGAGCCAGCATCAGAGCAGACCACAACAAAGTCTGTGTATTTATTCAAGTATTTACAGCTGGCCGGCAACAGCCAAGAAAGTGCTTTAAATGTGCACTAATGGTGAAGGATCAAATTAATGCAATGTGTAAAGAATGAGGAGGGAGGAGTGATCGCGGAAATTGGAGTCAAACTACCTAAACATTTCTTTGATTCTGAGCTTCTAATGAAGCAGCTGTTTGTGATTGTATCAAAGGCCATCTTTAACATTCTGTAAAGGTGTCCTCCTTTCTCTTGCCCTGACCTTGTTGTTCCTGATGCCCCACTGGACCAAGAATGCTACAAAACTACAAGTCACGTTTAAAAGAGAATAATAATCATACTTGGCCAAAGTAAAGCCAAAGATTTTCATCATCTTTAACTTGTGAAACAAAACACTGTCTTCCAGCGAACTGACATTGCTTCATAACTGATGTTTGTCATTTACACCTTGCATGCACTCTGTAATTATTATGGTTTTAAGTGCTTGTAAAGAGCTGACCACTCCAGTTCTGAGTGCCTCGGCACTAGTTGTCAGAGTAATAAGAAGCACAAAGCTGCCCAGTGTTCTGAATGCTGAAATTGAGTGGTTTCAGGCTGCTGGCCGGCTCCTTTAACCTCACAGGATGATGTGTCGGGACGTCTGCTTTCTGCCTGCCAACATTTCAGCTGTCATCAGCTCTCAGTGATAATTAGTGAAGTGTGTGTCGGCAGTGGATGAAACAGGCGGCACGTCTCTATCATTCCTGTCTGGCAAGTTCTTAAAAACCTCTTTAAAATTATTATAAGAAAATATTATTTAATGTTAATATGCATTACATTGTGCTTTTTCGAAAGTTATTTAATAATTAATTAAATAATGTAACGTCATCAATCTTACCTTAATTCCTATGCTACCTTTATATAACTATACATTAAACTCATTACTGCCCTTATGTTATCATGTAGTAAATATACATTCATTTCTTCAAAAGGAACTGCATTTTTATTGTACTGATGAATGACTAATTTGAGCCATGTATTTCATGTTAACACGTTCTGTCACTATTGAAGCGGACTATACAATGTGCCTCACAAATGTTCCTGAACATACTGCCTACAACATACGACTGGTGTTTTGATGTACTGCACTTTGCAAAGTGTGTTCATGTTCATTGTTCATGTGTAATATACCAGTCTTTTGGAGCAATAGAAATATACTGAGTGTGATTTTAGATTTGAAGGGCTATATATTTCTCAAACCTGCCTGACTTTCTGTAACTTTGCTATAGATGTATATATATAAAAAAGTTGTTTCATAGTATAGTGTCAGTTAAAGTATTTCCATTCACTGATGTTTATTATCAGCTGTTTCAGTCTCTTAGACATAGAGTACAGCAGCACCTCTGCACACTTCCTCATTCAGATCTCCCCTCTCCCTCTCTCTTGCATAAATGCCAGCTCCCCTACCTGAAAGCCTTTTGCGCTGATTTACGAGAGAGTTCGTAGCGCTCACATTATAAATCTTTCACCCCTGTGACACTCCTCTGCTGGTATTCATCCACCATTTTTTATTTTGTCTGTTTTGTTACAGAGAGCTTTGGACCGGGGCCAAGGAAAGGCACTCTGGGATTATCGAGAGCTTTAACAGGAATGAAGTGTGAATTACAGCCAAGCAGTTCTGCCACTGCGACAGACCTCCACGAACCTCTGTCCTTTTGTTTCCCTTCACAGACCTCTCAGGTAATTTCTCACCTTATATTGAAACAGAAGATGAGAAAAGATTCAAAACACCATCAGAAGGCCAGTAAGTGCTTTGAAAAAAAAAAAATCTAAATAAAATTGAAGCTGAGAGACAGGGAAAATATGTTTAAGCGCCTGAGCTTTTAACTGTCCTTAAACACTGATGTACTAGGTCTTTTTGAGTGTTTTAAAGCTTAGAGTATGTACTCTGAATGTTCACAACCCCTCCACCTATTTACTAAGAGTCTTGTGGAAGCACCACAATCAATTTATCTTCAGCCTTTGCATTACTCTGGAATTTATTTGGAGAGAGTATTGGAAGAGTTGACACCAAACATTCTGTTAAGGAAATGTCAATCATTCATTTGGGAATCATGTTTTGGTTGCAAGTAGCTATAGTTTGCTTTTGCACAATGTTACTGCTCTAATAATAATAAACGATACTACATGGTCCGTGACCAAATGCACAACACCTAACACTGTTATGGCAGCCCCCCACAGTTCACTGCCCCGGGGTCATCCACTGGGACAGTGGCCTCCACAGGCACACAGCGGTGAGCTAACTGGGCCTGTACAGTTATCAGTTTCTTGACAGCAGACAGGTCAGTGGCCTGTGGGCTTTGATCTGGGTAAAACACAATTTATCAATCAAATACTTTATTTACAACCAGATGAAAAGTATGTTAGAAATGAATTGAATACATTTTAAAGTTGAAGCCCCCCATTATCAGTGATGGTGTTTAAATTAAAATGAGCTTGATGTAAACAGACCTCCAGTCAACAGTGGTATCAAAGGTCTTTACTCATTCTTACTGATGAGGGATGGTTACCTGCATGGTGCTGTGTGCGACAGCATGGTGGAGGGCGATAGATGGAAGTGACGGGGAAATGCAAGCTACAGGAGGTCATCCCCTCTCCCTCCCCATCTGGACGCCTTTATTCCCACAATTCCAACAATCCGTGTCGAGCCTGGCTTTAATCACTCAGCGAGGCGCTGTCTGCAAAGGTCAGTCCCATTGATTAAGTGCAGAGAAGGAGAGTTGTCATCTTTTATGCCGGGCGTGGTGATATCTCTATAATTCTCTGTGGAGAGACTTGGTTGTTTCGAAGGGGTTTCACTTTTACGGAGACATCTAAGGATGTACTCTCTGTCCTCTTTTAAATCATGTAGGAACAGCATTTATAAAATAAATCAGAGAATCTTTACAGTAGTGAATCATAAGTTCATCATTGCTATGATGCTTTGTTCATCACATTGAAGCTTACAGCTTTCTCTAAGACATGAACAACTAATAAAAGTGAAATGTCTCTACATACTATGATTGATTGATTGATTTAAAACATTTCTAGTGTTCATGCCATTGCACATTGATACATTAAGGCTATGACTCCAGAAATATTAAGGTCCACATCTTCTTAGTTTTAAAGACCCTCAGAAAGATACCTTTCTGAGCAGATTAAAACATGCATAAAAAATGCACTTTTATGTGGAGAGAAGTTTGTTTTTAAGATTGATTGGACACCAGAAGAATATTGCACACATAAATGTATTTAAAGACAACAATATGTGTGCAAGATGTGCAAGAAGTTTAATAATTCAAAAATACTACCACTAATAATAATAAAGATAATTGCTGTTCTAACTTGACCGTGACACATGACCAAAAAATGTCCGCGGAGACATCAAAGACCTCCTTTACTGCTCACTGGAGTGCTGTCCAGAGGCAGGAGTCTATATTTAAGCTACATACTGAAAATCTTGGCCTCTTTGATATGTTCAGCCCATCATTAACTGAAGTAAACATAGTTCACATGCTGCAGTTAAACAGGAAGACTGCTGACTGGTGTTTTTAAGACAACTTATGTCAAGGCTTTTAAAAATAACAAAATTCTCAAGATGTCAGTCAAGACATATCAAGGTAAACAAGGAAAGGGATGTGAGACTTTTAACTGAAGCTTTGTAGTGATCAAATTCATACTTAAACTGAGATGATAGTATAGTTTGATAGTATAGTAATTAATAAATTAGAGAGAAGAATCTAGGAATGGAGTGTAAATTGATCACAGTCACAGATATTTATGCTGAAGACGTTCATCAAACTCTGCAGGAATGTGGCTCCTCAGACGAAGAGACAACAGTGGGAGAAAAGAAAACTTACATGAAAGAACTTTTGAGGCTTTTTTCAGGGGTCAGTAAATCTCTTCTGGTAAAATGTTGATTATTAGCCACTGCATTCCTATTTGCTTTTCATTTTGTTCAAAATGTTTAATCCACAATAAACAATAGAACTCAAAATACAGCAGCAATATCTTTCTTAGATCTTTTTGTCAATCCCATTTCCTATTTAAATACAGTCACACATTCCTCTTTAGTTCTTTAGTATCCATCAACTTTTATTAGCTATATTGTTTGCATTAGTGTTGTATCTCTTGATGCTGCTAATGTTAAAAAAAAAGAAAAAAAGAAAAATCCCTCACTTTATAATGAGAGGTGGGTATCTAGTTGTATTTAATTATAACTTACTTATTTTGGTCTTGGTCTTAAATTATTTTTATTTGAAAGGATCAATATTTGATTAACATATTTTGGCCATTCTGATTCCCCGATCCTTTCATATTCCATCTCATTCTTCTTCAAAACCATAACGACATTCTCTTACACAGTTTCCATGTCCTTATTTTGCTTCCTTTCCTGTCTTCTCTGTCCTCGTCCAGCCTGTAAGCCTGTAGTTCCACATGAATGGGAAATCAATAGTGTCTGTGTTGACATCCTGAGGCAGTGTGAGTCTAAAGCACTGCCAGGTGATGGATGACGACAGTGTTACTTTGCATGTATGTGCGTGTGTGCGTCCTTGACCATGACCCTATGTCGTTCCAACTCTGGCCAAAATGTCAGAGGTCAAGTGTCAAGCCGAGGCAACACCCCTTGGGAGTCTGGGGCTCATGGATGGGTCCAGCAGTGAGTGCGACCTCTCACCCCTCCCACAGGCCAGTGGGGTCAGAGGGTGGGGGTTGTAAGGGATTAATGGATCGCAATCAGTCAAAAGGCTGTGAGTTTCCGCTCTACCTGTGTGGGCACCGAGTTTTACTTCCCTACACGCAAGCACATCCAACTTGTGGACTTTAACTTGTACAATTCGGTGCATTATTTTAAAGAATGATGGAATTAATCCAGCTGCTGCCCTTTGACTTGGGAATGCCGACAGAAAAGCTGCAATTTATTTATCCAGCAGCTGCAACAGGTAACAGTAAAGGTAATGACTTGTAACACACAGACTGTATATTTTTTAATTTTTTAAACCAGGCTAAATGTGCTCTTGAGGGTTTCAGTTTTGGCAAATCTTTTTTACACTAAACACCAATATTAGATACATACACACAAGTCATGTGTACACTGCATTATGTTACTATAGCGTGCCTTTGTGTTTTTTTGTTTTATTTTTACTGTTCGGAGCACAGACAGGGACATAATATTGTTAAAATGCATTTTGTCAGACCCAATTAAACACTACATAGCTTTAAAAACTAATATTCAATTAGCCAATTAAGCTATTTCAAATGACTGACAAGTGCATAGAATACCTAATATAAAAATGTCTGGTTGCCTAAGGCTGCTTATATTATTGTGTATTTTGTATAAGACTTTACATCAGCCAATTCCAAATCAAGCTCTATTCATGCTACATTAGTCTTTTGTGTATGACTACAGAAAAAATGCAAGACATTCAAAAAACATACCCCTTTCTGACAGCTGTTTTTTACAGACCTTTCAAATTGTCACTTTTAAAACTGAGCGTCCCAGTCTGGCAGCAGCAGCTGTGCCAGCACACTCGCCTGTATGCACTTCTTTTCCAGTGGCCTCTGAACACTGACAGTTTTCAGATGTGTTAATGTCAAGGAGTCTGCTGTGGGCTACAGAAATAATTAATTTCATCATCATAACAATACGTTTTAGATGTCTCAAAAAATTAATTCAAGCAGCAGAAAAGCAGAAATACAGCGATTCCTTTGAAGTTTCCACATTACATTTTATCACTGTCAATCACTGATATGCTTGTGATGTCAAAATTTACAAAGAATATACTCAGAACATTGCCATAAAACAGCTTGATGTTTCATATTAGGAGTTGAACTCAACTTTTGAAAATCCTATCTGTACATAATCATTGAGGAATTCAACTGCTTCACTTTCTTTCTTTTTTTTTTTTTATCAAATCTTAACATTCATCTTTTATAGACTAGCAGTTTATATTTTAAATAGACATTTTAAAGATAACCCATAGTAGCTTTCTTGGTTTTTTGGCTTGGTCAATATCTGAATGAAGATTTACACTTATGTCATAGTTCTCAATTATTGTGATAATAGTTTTTATTAGGTTAACAAACAAAAATATTATGAAAATGTGAGTGAAACCCACTGCAAGTGTGAGCTTAGTCCATCACAGACGTATTTCCCATTTCAAATGTCAAACACTTTATGTTGCAATATTTCCTAAGCGAATTGTCATCTTATTGTCATCCCAGTGAAAGGAAGGAAAATTTGTTCTGTTTTGATGTGCCTCTTTCCTGACCTTCACTCCAAGGCTGTCAGTAATTGCCATTGTGGCACTCACCCTCCTGCAGCCACACCGGAGCTTTTAGGCACATTCACCAAACGGACCAGTGTCAGTCCACAGTCAACAGAGCTCAGGCTGGGTTTAGAATGAGTTTCTGTAATAAACACAGGAATAACCTTCTGGTTTAGTGATTAGTGCTGGTGGCAGCAGGAAGCATTCTCTTCCAGAAGTGAATAATCTGTGAAAACCTCATGTTTTATATCATAGGGCCTCATTTATGTTATGTATGCAATGTATTTATGTTTTATGTATCTTATTAGGTAAACTTGGCTTGAACACTATATGAAAATATGGACCAATTGGATTTTTTTTTTTTTCTCATGTTAGAAAAACTAGAACTTCTTGCAATTTTACACACTGGCTTTAGTTTATTTTCAAGCTCAAGAATAGTATATTTTTTCATTAATTAAATAGTGTAATCATGGTCTTTTGTGTCTTCACTTTCGCAAATAAAACTCATTAAAGGTAGAAAAGGTTTCAACTAAGGCATTTGGTCGTAGGTTAAAAAACCTAAACAAAAGACCTGACTTTGTATACGTAGTTGTGTGAAGTGCTCCAGTTTCACAGCAAAAGATTATGTTTCCATCCCCTTGTCAAATGATTTTGACATTCACATACTGTCCAGTCAGAAGCATTATCAGCTGAAATGCTTAGTCCAAAAAGGAATGAATGGAATGGAAGTATGAATAGTTATCTGCCTCTAAGTGTTAACCCTGCAATTTATTGTCCAGGGTGTAGATCACCTTATGCCACAAGCTGCTGGGAGTGGCTACAGCCCTGCATAATATGTAAGGATCAGCAAGGGAGAAAAATGTATTGATAAAAAATAGTATCTACTGAATGATAGTCTATTTAAATGCAGACTCTTTACCCCTAAACCCCCCCCAAAATTGGTTTTTTTTTAAATAATTTGGGGGAGAGAGGTTTGGGGGGGGGGAACAAAAAACTTTGGGGGGGGCGCCCCCAAAAATTATTAAAACACCACGAACTGTTTTTTCTTGTTAAAAACAAAAAAAAATCCTCCATACAAAATAGTGGTAGACTGTTTTAAATTCAATTTTTGCTCTGTTTCAAGCTGTGGAAGTTTGTCCACTTTCACAGTTTGGCCAAACTAAAGCACTTGGATTTTTACAGGGCTCTGAATTGTTTCCTGTTACAAAATGACAAAACTGTACAGCAGCAGTTTTTCCTCTCGCTTCTGTGAGAGCGGTGTGGGTTTTCCCTGCTCTCTCCAGTGTGTGTGTGGATTGTCCAGGCTCTCACCGCTGCAGCGGGCCGACACAGCCAGAAGGAGGAGGGGGCATTTATCAGCCCTCTAAGTGGCTGTAGGAAAAGCAATGCTCGCTGGGAGTCGAGCTGACAGCAGTTTTCCTCGGATCGATCTGCAGCGCTGCTCCAGTTTATGACAAAAGAGTTCACGACACGGCAGTCACAAAGTCAATACCGTGATAAATACTCCCCCTCCACTCGCTCCTGTCCGCCACTTTACCAAGCATTTGGCCTGACAGTTATTACTCCCGCGGTAAATCCACTGACCAGAGGGGAAGAAAAGGCGCTCAACTCCAGGTCTGCGCGCTAGATTTATGGATCCAGGTGGACCAAGTTTACTTAATTTAAAGAAAAGATATAAACCATGAAAGCAAGTAAACACTTTTGCAGTTTATACCCTTGGGTATGTAAAAGAAATGTGTATGTAGGCCTATATGACAATGATATATGATTTCTGATTTGGAGATGAGTCCAAGCCCAGATACGTGACTGTGAATACATTCAAATATACTGTATATACTACTGCATTTGGTTTTATTTAAATCATGATTAGTCAATTAAAGTCAGGCTTTACATTGTAAACTTGCATTTCTTCATTTTAATGACCAACCTGCACAAACAAGACCCTGTAGTTCAATTTTCTACAAATGAGGAAATATTCGATGTTTCCTAATGTAATAGATCCTTGCCTTAGCACTAATCCAACACGTTAAATCCCTTTACAGTTAAAAGTAGCCTTATCCTTGCATATGGCTGGGATCACACTAATCAACATAGACGATTATACGGATGAAAATTACCCTGGTTTATATGAATATTTTCAATTATTCTGGTCTAAATAATACAAATCTACGCTCAGATTAATTCATTTTTACAAACAGGACTTGGAGTACATGTTGAGTGGCAAGTCATCGGCTTTGTGCATGATACCTAATCCTGTTAGAGATTGGGAAACATAAAAAAGATCTCATTAAGATTTAAGTTGTTGTGGGATTGTCAGTAAAATGTTGGCATGGACACCACAGCACTTTGCATCCCGTCATACAACTTCCTTGTTTCTCGTGACTGTGACCCACATCGGCATCAACACAGCACAGTCAATTTAAATACTGACAGTTAGCCAAATATGTTTTTTCTATATCTTCTGAAATGAAGAGAAGTGTATAAGAGAGGTTTACGGACATGATGGGGCCAAAGGTTGGTTTGCTGTTTTAGTTGTTAATGTCATCTAATTAACGTCAAGTAATGTAAGTTGATATATAACTTAGAAAACAATTGCTGTAAAAAAAATATGTGTTTTGTGCTCTTGTTCTGGTCAGTTCTAAGTGTGATATCAGGTTTACACATTCGAAACAACCCCAGGGAATAGACAATGACAGCAATATCCATAAGACTATAGTTTGTCAGTGGGTGAACACTTGAGCAGTGGCTCCATGTGTTTCTGTAGTTCACTCTGGATTAGACCACGCTGGAAGTGTTTTATCCGACACGGGAGTATGGGGCTAAATGGGCCGGGGGTTATTTACACACACAACAGGGCTGGAAAACAACCAAACCTGAGCCTAAACAGGGCAACACATCATAGAGCTGTGCGTGTGTGTGTGTGTGTGTGTGTGTGTGTGTGTTTGATGGCAGCTGGGATGTGAAAGTGCAGTAGGCAGGAGGTGATTTCAGTAAAAGGGTGATTTTGGCTGGAGGGAGGCTATTGATGTTGAGGATAAGTGGTCCAGGCCATAGAGGAGCTCCGGCTTCATTCACACCTGGTGTTAAACTGCGATGTGTTTCTGGATATCACATTCAGATAATAAAGAACACATGGTGATGGGAGGTGTAAGTGCTCACAGCAGACGTGCGGCAGCGCCGAGGGTTGTACCACGGCCAATTTTCACAAAAACTGCACCGTTTTTACTCCAGTTGTACTAGGTGTCATATTGCTGGAATCTTACAAAAAAAACCTGATTAAAAAAACATATTAAGATCGTGGAGAATTATAATAACTATAGTATTATGTGCCCTGTGTCATTCAGCATGTTTTGGACAAATCTCCTTGCAAATTTATACTGACATTTATGGTTCCTTCTGTGACTTTAATACAGCACCATTATGTCAGAGTTTGTACTTTTATTTAGAAATAACTCCATATGGATTATACCATTTACAATAATTGAGACATTTAGTTGCATATCAGTACATTCACAGGTTTTACTTCATTTGCAGAAAAAAGGGTACGTTAGCAATCACAAGCTTAGTATATCCAAAACCAATTATATAAAAGAAGACAAGAAGTACTCATTGAGTGCAAACATGTTTAATGGTTTTGTGGACATAGTAAATAACTGACCAAAAGGTCAAGTATTTGCAGCATGGCCCAACAAAGATATAACACAGTTTTATGGGCCCGGTGTTAACTGATCAATGGGAAAGTATGCCCAGAATGCCATTTTACTTTTCCTAGAGATATCTCTGAAAAGGAGAGATATCTGAAAAAGGTTTACATTCCTCATTCCTCAACATTATTTAGTCATACCAGAAGTAGGTAGTGCAGTCAAAAACATCAGTACCTGCTAATTTATTTGACAAAGTTGACCAACAGCAACAACAACACTGTAACGTTTGTCAGCGGTGGTGGGTAAGCAGACCGGAAATCAAATTAGGGGAACATGCTGCTTCCATAAGACAATGGTAATCACCCTGTCAGCAATATCTAAAAGTCATTTTTGCAGATTTGCATTCATTCTGAAAAGGTGAAAGTAACTCCCTGTTGAAACAAAGAAAACAAACTATATGCAAGTTTCTTCACTTAAGGTTGGTCATTAAGCTTACATTTAAAAGTGTAGGGTCATGTTTAAGTTTTGTGTACATTTGTAAGTTTCTTTGGCCTCCCCATTGCAATCAAACCTGTTTCCCGACTTTAGAACAGTAGAGAAGGAGGAGGGGGCAGAGCAATAAACAGGGGGAGGGACGCAACAAAACGAGAGGAGGAGAAAGAACAGAGAGACAAGCAGACAGAGAGATGAAGGCAGATATTTTTCTTTCGGAGTTTGTCTGGAGGTGATACAGCATGCCATAATTAATTACCACAGACAGGTACGTATTAAAAACAATATTCCACCTCACCAAAGCCTTGGAGGTCTTTGCACCAATAAAAGAAGGTATTCATCAGATGAAGCCCTGTCCAAGTGCGGCTTCATGAAAGGGGACGGTGCCTTGCGTGGTTAATTTATATCAAAATCTCTGCATAAACTGGAAGGCTGTAAAAAGTCCCAATTAGCCATCTGCGATTGTCTGGAGGAGGTTTGATGTATGGGCCTATCAATACAGCACAACTGCAGGCAGGGCTGTAATATCAAACTGTAATCCTGGGTGCACATGGCGAATAAGCACCCATTGACTCCGTGTGTGATTTTACAGACCGTTAGGGAGAGCTATTTCAATATAGGCTGAGCCAAGGCAGAGCGGCGGACATAAAGGGCCAGATGACGTTGACGCACAGTCTGTGTTTATCTGCTGTAAAGTTTGACATGGGTGCTTTGAGTTTTTATCGTCCGGTTGTCAACTGGTTTATAACTAATGTGATAAGGTTAAAGGAAGAACAGCCAGAAGGCCCTGTGGCACAAAAGAAGTAATCCTTTGCACAAATATTGAGATTGGACATAAACCTGACACAGACATGACCATATGCAGACAAAAGTGTGAAAAGTGATGCTTGTATATAGCGGGGTGGGGCTTCTGATGTAAAGTTACCTTAAATCATATCAATATATAACATCTGATTTTACTGTTAGACACTTTTTTTACATTTACACCTGATAGACACTTAACATAAAAGTGACGTCAGAAAAATTGACCTAAATTTAACCTTTGTAGAACTTTCACTTTCACCTCTAGGAACTCATTAATTTACCAAAAATCCACCGACAGATTTTCAGTTGTCCTTGAGACAGTATGTTTTACTCTGAGCACTTGTGTCTGCAGGCTGGCCTTTTTAATCAGGTGTGTGTCCAGGCGGGTCAGGTAGTGTATTTTACAAAACAAAAACCATGGACCATGTCCCAGTAGTTTGTATGGCTTTAAATACAAAGTAGGAAATCACTTTACATTTTTTGATATATGCAAAACAATGTTCATGTTTCACAGACTGAATAGTTTAGTCTCTATTATTACTTTTTAGCTGCCTAAAAAAGTTGATTTAGTGTATTTAAACCCAATAATAATCCAAGTCTCCGCTGACAGCTCCTTAAGAAGCATGACTTTCTCCTAATAGGCCTTTTTTTCTATAGCGGCTCATTGTGTAACTTGATTGCATCTTTTTGTAACAAGGTCTTACAAATGGTTTTGTATCTTTGACATTTCAAATGGAAAAAATATTCAAATGTACTTTGCCTTGTACTTTACTGAATATATTACCTGTGTTTAACTGTAACCAACTCTAGCAGTAGGGACAAAAGGCCAAAAATCGAAGCCACTTCACCTGACCAACACACAATGAGGGCATACGCTGTTAATGCTTTTTAACACTATTTTATGTATGCGTATACACACACATTGCAGTTGTCCGTACAGTCCCAGGTTAATTTGGTGGCAGCTCTTCCTCCTCCTCGTTCCACAGATGGCCACGGGAGAACTTAATTCTTCCTCTATTGACTCAGTTTGCGTGGCAGTCCCCGCTGTAATGACTGATCCATCACCAAACCGACGAGAGCCTGCAGAGGAGCAAGATCACTCTTTTTGGGAGCGAGGGAAGTCAGCACTCGTGTCTTTAATTGCACCTGTGCATACATTCAAGAGTGTCTGTGTAATCCAATAGAGTTGGATAAAATGCATGTCCATTCGATATAAAACACACATTATAATAGCCATAGAAAGGATAAGAACAATACAGCTAACATGCAAAAGAGTGTTTTAAGTACAGGAAGTTCAGTTAAGATAGTAACTGAATGCCTTGTACAAAAGAAAATATTAATTAATTTAAAAAAAATAAAAAAATAAATATGACGGACCAATCACCAGGGACTTTTTCTTACAAAGGCAAGTCCAGAGTTAAGAAACCAATAACAGTTTTCCACTTTACCTCACAGACCCCCCACCCCCTTTACTTCCCTCCATAACTTCTTTTCTTTGCCTATTTTTGTGAGAGGATGCCCATAAGTTGAAAGGCTGTGGCCCTCGCCCTCTGTGCCTTATCACTGTCTTTAGAGCTTGTGAAAACTTGGCGGCACCTTAGCTTTTTTGGAGAGAGAGGAGGAAAGGGAGAGAGGAGAAATAGCATTTGGGATTATAGTTCTGAGGACAAACCTGACTATTCACACTTGGCATTAGCAAGACAGCCCGGGTACAAGAAGGATATTTTTTATTCCCTTCAATTTAACTTTAATTACTCAAATCTCGGCGAGGGCACACAAGAAAAGCCCAGGCATTTGTGTCTAGAAGATTAGCAGACTGCCCTGCCAAGTCCTCGCCGGCACTGCATCGTTAGATAGAATTCAAATTCAAATCCAGGCTAAAGACAGTGCAGCTGTCGCCCCCCTGGCCTGAAAACCCCCTGGATCAGGAACGAGCTGTCCTCCCTCCTCCCTGCTTTCCCCAGGAGAAACCTAATCCTGCCTCCTTCTCTTCTTCTATTTCCATAGCTCTGTCGCTCCCTCTCTGATGACTCTGACAGCCAAAATAAAGCCATTAAAGCCTCCCTGAAATAATTAGTAATTAAAAATATAAAATTGGCTTGTTTTGTGTTTCTTTGGCATCTTTCCTCGGGCTGGGAGTAAAAGGCTGGTGTTCATAGGTGTCAGGGGTAATGTGTCCTTCTCAACACCTCCGATCTTTATTAAGTTGCCTTGTGGATGTATCAGGTTAAACAAATGCTCCTCCTCTTTCTCTCTTCTTTGCAAACTTGCAGGGCTTTCCCCTCGTGAAAGTTTGATTCCTAAATACTGCTTCTTAGTGACGTCTCATACTGCAAATCATCATTGGGGGGCTTGTTTAATCTTGACAGCATATAGGACTGCTCATCCTTCCCGCCTCCCTTGTTCTTTCCTGCAGCTGAAGCCTCTTTGGGAAGGATGGCTCAACGGGAGAGCGTCTCACACAACGTTCAAATCCACACTAGTTGTTCGCCTTTTACCCACAATTGACTTCACTAGCACCTGCAACGTCTTCGATAAGTTGTGCGTCTTATCTCCTCTGGGAGAGCAGACCTCCATTATCGCAAGTTCGGGGGCAGATACCCCCGTCGTGCCGCGGGCCACAAATGATAATCCATGCTGCCACAACGCCAAAATCCTACTAAAGTGATCCTAAATTGACAAAACCCTTGGATTCTCTGGACTAGGTTAAGCCTCGACTATTAGCACGACAGTAGCGCCGGATAAGGGTTCATCAGCCTTGTGCCACTCCTGTGCTCGTCATCAGCAATGCTGTCCTTTGGGTTATCTTCCACTTTTAATCCCCGCAGATACAGCAATGCAAAAAGGGGCAAAGAGTTCACCATCACGCTCTTTGAAATCTTTAGGTAATTTCCTCATAAAGCCATGTGGTTGGGTTTGTGAAAACACTGCACCGAGCCATAATATCAGAGCAGACAGCCTTTTAGCTGGAGTGCTGCAACTAGTTATTTCCCTGGCCCTCAGTCCCTACAGTCCATGAGCTCTGTAATTGATTGGCGTGATGGAATTAAGGGGAGACTTGCCCTGCTGAAGGGAGAGCTGGCACGGGTCTGATACATTAAATAGCTGGCATGGCTCAGTCAGCCAGCCAGGCATCTGATTACGATTTCAAAGGACTCAGACCTGGACTTGATTAAAAACCACGTAGGCTAGATGAAGGGCCTTCAAGGCCCCCATAGGCATCCACAGAGATGCCAGTAAGGGAGCCACAGTGAGTAACAGCAGTCCTGGATGAAGTCATGGCACGCCAGTCTAATTACACATCCATTTAAGGGGCCTTGTTTGAACCAGCCATTCACACACTGTGTTGGGATATGGTGCTGTATATGTATAGTCTCCACAAGCACACGGCAAAACAAGGGCCCGTGGGCAACTTGTCCCTTAGGAATTGTCCAGGGACATAAAAACACCCTATAGAAATGTTGCCAAGAAATAATGTTGTAATGGTGCCAAAATAGAATAAAATGAACATTAGAATAGGAAAAAGGTGATGGAAATCTAACATTATCCTCCTATTGTTTAATAAAAGCTTAATTACAGATGTCTGTGGACCAAAGTCACTTGTAAACTTTCCCTGTAAACTTTAACATTAACTTTGAAAATTGGTCAGGAAGAGTCTACCAAAGAAGTTTACTTGTAGTGGTTTCCATACTGAGTTCTAACAAGCCGCGAGAGCCAAGTTAATAACCCTTATTCTCCACCCTTCCATCCCGTCTTTCCCATCACCCCTCCCTGCTGCCCCCACATCATCCTCTCTCCCAGTCTGCTCTGGCCTAAGGGAGGGGATAGCGATTAATATCTGCCTAACTTGTTACCTAATTCATTATGGAATAGCAGTTAATTTGATTTGATATTATTTTAATAAAATTCTGTAATATATTAGATTGTTTCAGGCTATCAGAATCATTTTCCAATTATTACGGTTACTCAAGCAAGTCCGGCTTTTTTCCCCCCTTTGTGGCGAACGGCAGTGGGTCTGTCTGTGAATACATTAGCTGCTACAACTCCATTCCAGCGACTGAAGGGAGACTAAAATATACCTTATGCATGATTACACCCCAAATGTTATTAGTGCTATAGATCCACACAGCTGCATTAGATTGGAATGTGACTGGCTCGGCAAGGTGCCTTAAATGTGTTTGACTAGACCCTTACAAAAAGGAATGAATAAAATCAGATTTCTGCCCGTCCTAACAGGCTCACACTAGTGTTTTGGCTTTTCGTTAATTAGTAACATGCTTCGGCAACCCTGGCCTTTCTGAGGCATCAAGGCACAGTGGGCATCAGCTCAGACGGACTTGATCTAAGCCCCTTATACACACACATACTTGCACACCTCAGTGCCCCCCCACCCCTGCTGGCCATTGGAAAACACTATAAAGATATAGGCGCATCATAACCTCAAATACACTGCACACAGCTAAAGGGGAAGGGGTTTTAAAAGGGAACAACACCTTATAAATTGCAGCGGGATGGTGTGCTCTTTATAAGAGTTCCATTTACAGCACCTATGACCTCACATTTTCCCCTGCAGGCCCTCAGTGTGTCCTGCCTTCAACCTGTTGTTATGAGAAATAGTGCAGTATGAGCCCAAACAACAAAGAGCAGGAGGAGTTACATGGTTTTTGACATGTTTGGCCTGTTGTCCACATGAACCATACCTCAGTCACAGCTCTGTCAAACTGTACTTTCATCTCCACAGGGCAAAACGCAGCTAATGCTACCTAAGTAAGTGATCCATTTATGATACTAATGTTCTGTGTTAACTTTGATCACCAACATTTACTAATCACTTGTTAATTCTAATCATGAAACAAGTTTCTAAATATTCTCTATTAAATCGGTGGAGAAGTGTCATTCAGAAATGCAATAATGTGTCCCTGTGAACATTATTTGCTTGCATATTCAATTGTAACCAATTTCCAAAGCTGTCCACCTCTTGGAGAAATAGCTCAACATCTATAATTACAGCCCATACGCTCAATTACACCCAGCTGTAACCACTGGGCCAGGTTGACATTGACAGTTTTTATTTGACCACAGACAGGTTTTGTGTCTCACCGACTTGTCCAGCGGCCCTGATGTCTTTGCCAAGGGATGCCCCAGGGCTTTTGCTCTGGGCCCAGCCTGTTTTCACGAGTTCCACCTTTCTGAAGCTCATAACTCATTTTGACGAGCTGCTGGCAAACTCCCAAAGACATACCAATGTTTTGCCAATCTGTGCAAACCGTTCTCCCTTTGAACTTTGTTTTTTTCCATACCATGACAATGAAGTTCACTTTTTTGATGCCCTACTTTGTTATCTCTTATTGCATTCACATAACCGCCCTCTTCTTTTTCTCCCCGCAGTCAGCATGTTATCATGATTTATAGAAGAGTCCATTTTGTTTTGGGTTCCAAGACGCTCAAATCAAAGTACCATTGCCTTACTTTATCTTGGTTTATTGCATACTCCCCTCCTGGTCAGTTAAATGTATTTAAGTGTATATTTAGATAAAAATAGTCTCCCAGCTGCAGATTTCATTGTTTTCTGTGTCATTGATAAATCTCTCTTTTTTGATAGTTACTTACTGGGAGAAGAAAAATGTGGGCTTGACTGCACAGTTATTACAAGAAAAAAGGAAGGCACTCTCAGTAAAGAAAAAGAGACCAAAAGAATCGGATTATTGCACCTTGCTATGGAGGTAAAGCATCTGCAGAGCATTCACCATTGTGCTTTGACATTTAATTAACATGTGAAAATATATTTTGGTCATTATTTCAAGCTTTACCCAAGGGGATTTGCCTAGAAGGCTGGAATGTTCCTATCAAATACCAGCACTCCCTTTTCTCTTACAGTCTCTCTGAGGACACGATGAGAGGTCACTAAACCTGTCTTTAAGGCCCGGAGCACATAAAAAATATTCAAGGGGTTTTTAGTGAAATCATGACGATGATGACAAGGCACGCTTATGTTGACTCTGCAAGCAATTCTTCACAATAACACAGACACTGCCTCCCCGCTCACTCCACAGTCTCAATGAGCGTCTATGTTCTCTAGCAGTCAGAGGGAGAAAAAAAAATCACACAATACACAGAGAACATGAAAACGCACCTTTGTCTAAATCAGGTAACAATACACCACTGTCTGTCAGGCAACCACAAAAGCCTTAAGATGCACCCTGCTGTTTGGAAGATGCGTGGAGAAAAAAAAAAAAACATCAGTTCAGGCAGATGACGTCTCATGATTTATGCCGTTAGGACACTCTATAATAGAACAATGGCCAGAGTCCCTCCATAGAACAAAGAAGGCTGCAGAGGAACTGCCTGGTGTGATGCTGTCACTTACTGCAGGTAATATAAATGGAAAGAGGCCAAGTTTGATTTCCTGCTTACAATACGTTTGTGAGGTGTTTGTGGGTTATGCTATGCCAATTTACATGACTGTCTGGTGCAAACTATGCTAGTCTTCCAGTTTTCCCCTAAATTTGAAGTTCTTTGTCTTTCATCAGAGCCCTGGTATCGAGAATCTTTTTCAAATTCAGTCTAATTTTTGGCCACCACCAACTTTAAAGTTTAACCTCTATCTGACTTCGTAACACATTTTTTAAACTACTCTCTTTTGAGGCGACCAGGGCCACTGCGTGTGTGTGTGTTTCCTTGGCACCCAGCGCATTAAAACCTTCCCTCTTATGTTGTTGGAGATTGAAAGTGTCCAGCGTATTATTCAAATGACACGCTGCCTCACCGGGTGCCTCTTTTCTCTTTCCTCTATCTACTTCCCCTTTCCTTCCCCCTCCACCTCCTCCTTCACATTATTTTTGAAGACAACTGCAGGCTAGAGGATAAGAATCCCGGTTGCGGTGCTTGGCGGCACTTCCTCCTCGGCCCTGATTTGAATAAAGAGCTTTGAATTTAAGTGGACAGGCCCCGTCAGAAAAGCAGCAGTGTGCCTTTAAGAAAGCCACCGTGCCCGGGTAAATTATTTTGATTGACGGTACCAGGAAATTTTTAGCAAGCCGGCTGATTTAATTGCAAGTGCCAGGGGGCATCTTTAGGGGCCAGGTAGTGATGCTCGTCGACGCTGGACTTTTGATCTCCTCTAGCCTGCTCCCTGTGGTACCAGCCGCCTGGGCACTGAGGGCCAGAGGGCAGAGGAACAAAGGGAACTCTTGAGTCTGTGAGCCGCTCTACCCTTCGCCTCTTCTCAAACACACACGAAAAACAAAGCAGTGGAATGGGCAGCCCAAAGTGTAAAAATGGATTTCCAAGCTCATTTGATGTGAAGTGTCAAGAGTGGTATATTCATTGATAAAGAGACAGGGAAGTTGGGGACAGAGGAAGGAAGGGAGGGCAATGGCAAAGACGCAGGGAAAGCATCTTCTGACATTTTTTTTTTCATGTGTGGATGGAGGAAAGGTGTAAACTGGGTTTCAAAGGTAAGCAGGATTATGGACTGGGGGCTTAATAAGAAAAGAATCCGTAGTCAATGGACAGGCAGCATCAAAACGCAGAAACCAATACTCTCTCCTGAAGCCCAGTCCACACACACCTCCAGACCCAACAGTTTACTTTAAATCCCGTCAACACAAGGCCAGCACTGCCCGATATAACCTACAGCACAATCTCCAGTGACTGTCTGTCTCACAGTGGCAGAGTAAACCAGGAAGAGAACCAGTTGTTCTTATCAGTCCCAGAATGTGATATGACCTGAACACAGAGGCTTGGCTGCAAGACTCACTTCAAGTCGTAGCTGCCTCTAGTGCCCATCTCAATACTGTATAATAAATTGTATACTTTTAAGCTAAGGATAGACATATTTTCATGATCTCAAGTGAAGCAATGCTATTACACGAGTTCTTATCCCAGATGAATGACAACTTCCTAATGCACAATTATGTAATAGTAAAATAACAGCTAGTGCTATGAGAATTATGTACAATTACATTAATGTACTTACATCGTTGGAGAAGTAAATATTCACTGCTGTTCTATAAATTAGCATTCACTCAGCATTACTGTCAAAAGAGACTGTTATATACTGTTAATACCATGATAGTAGATTAGGTTTATTGTACTTTCCCTGGGATAACTTTTTTCATTGCACTGTACACAAATAAGGACAAACACATTTGGCTCAGTGGAATCATGCAATGAAACATAACCATAATCATATTATACAGAGGAGCAGTTCAGACAGTTCAGCCAGGGCTATTGTTGTGGGCTGCTACATTGCTTCAGGTGTTATAAACTTCAGTGCTCTGTCTGGCAAGACACAGTAAATTACCAAGAGCAAATAATGTGAACATTTTTAGATCATTTAATGACTCTGTGGATTTTGTTTTGTTGCAGACATTGCCTTTTCGGAAGATACGTACAACAGTGACAGCAAACAGAGAGTAGAGGACAGAGCTACATGATCATTCATTTATTCATCCTCTACCTCTTTTTTCCATTAGGGGTCATGGGGGGCTGGGGCCTGTCCCAGTTAACTTTGGGACCATGGATAAACACTTATTTCTGATGACCATTCAAAAACAAGGAAATAGGAAATCCAGAAATGATTTCCTTTTCATGTCTTGTTGTGAAAATGAAAATTGGGCCCTTATGTCATAACGTGTATAAGTATGTTAATTAACAAAAATGGAAATGTTAAATATGACATTTGGATATTTAATATCTGGATGTTTAGCTACATTAGCCTAACCTGGCTCTCCCAGATTGTTTGTTTGGTAGAGACTGGAGTACTACTACTGAAATCCTACGATATACAAGGTGGCCATGCAGACTTAATAAAGTACAGTAAAAGTAACAATAAAGTACATTTTTAATATGTTCCTACAAGTGAATCTCTTATATGCAATTACATATTCACCTCAACGGTCCTAAAGACAGGATGCATTAGTGAAGAGCATGAAATCCTACATATGTCCATTCTTGTAAAAACATGTAATCAGCATTAAGCATGACATTTACTGACATATAGCTCTTGAGCTGCAGGCTGTAAATCTACAGTTTGTCCTCCAATAAGGACTGCAGAGCTTGTTTTCAGGAGGCGTTTTTACTCCACTTTAGTAGAACCTCACCACTGATGCTAATGTTCCCTTAGTTTTCTTTAGTAGTATGGAGGCTATAAGCAGATGTGGGTTTAGCTGCTCAGTATATTCTAATCTACATATTGATAAAGAAGTCTAAGATTTCCCATTGACACAAGCCCACATGGAGAGGCTCCAAATTCCAAAGCCAAAGCTGTACCTATGATTACAATGCTTCAACACAGCAAACAATAAGAGGGAGCTGTGTGCCGCTGATAGTGTGAAAACAGTGTGTTTATGAAAACCTCACATTCCAATGGATGGCAATAATTTCATTTGCAAAGAAAAGGCCCTAAATCGACCCAAATGAAAGCCTCTGTGAGCTTTTACCTCATGACAATAGACCTTTAATCCAATGAGACTGCCATACACACATGCTAACCAGTGCTTGTTCTTTAACCTCCTACATACTTGCCTTCTTTTTCAATATCACACCATGGGATTTTTATTTTTTATTTTTTTCATTTTGTAATGATCTTTCTCATTTCCCTTTTTAATCCACCAGCATGTCTTTATGAGAAAATGTTTTATTGTTATGCAACACAATACTAGAAGCTAACATCTTCATTCACATTGATTGCCTTTCTTTGTAAAAGAAATTGCATAAAAGTATGTCTTCTTTGCTCTTTTGCACTTTACAAAATTTAATGTAGTTAGATAAGATAAGAAATTAAAAGTGTACAATCTAAAACATTTTTGAAAGAACAACCATGTACTGGATGCATGTCTACAAACTCTTCGACCTAACAACCATTTAGGTAAACATCACATTTAGGGCACGGATGAGAGTGAGTGCATTGTTAAGTTCAGTGCAAACAAATATGTCAATTGTAATAAAATAATCAAAATGAAAGTACAGAGAAATAGTTTACTGTTTCAATGATTGTGTTGTACATTAGATGAGATTTATTCAGACTTAGAAATATCTTGCGTAATCCATTGAGAAAGTTTCAATCCCTCATAAAAGTAGCAAGTTGCAGTGAAATTTATATCTTAACTTAAACTTCTAGTTAGCAATAGACAGATGTGTTCCTGTAGCTATATCCATGTGAATCAATTGCCAGTATTTTTTCACTTTGCCTCTCACTTTTTCTATTGTTGTACTGTGTTGCTGTGTTAGCAGACTTAGCCAGTGCTAAAATAACCATTGCCAGTGGGATTTTGCTCTGTCATTGATTCAATGTTGATTAGTCATGTAGACCAACCAGTCAATGGTAACAAACCCTATTAAAATGAGAAGCAGACGTTCTTATATGTAAGCATGTGATTGACCAATGCTTGTTTTCTCACACACTTTTACAAAATGCAATTAGGTGATGTAAACGTTTTCTTTGTAAAAAAAAATAAAATAAAAATGTTATGCTAATTCTTAATGGGGTGAAGTTATGGCCATCACCATAAAGATTAAACTAGTCATATCTGTGATTTGAAGTGACAGGGACCTTATCCTCTTGCCTTTTCTGATTTCTGATCATGTATAGAGGTACTGCTTTCTGTAAAATGATACTATTTATCATGTAAAATACACTATTTTCTCAGGATGGGAAGCCATGGACAGACTCTTGGATGTCTGACATTTTTGAGAGAGAGATTTCAGATTTAGATGTAGATTTATGCATTGTCTTTAAAATGAATTCTTTGCAATGGTGCACTTGTTAAAGGGCTTGTTTGTATTTTAAATCTCTCCCCCACTCTGCTCTCAAACACCGTTTCCTCTCACTGTATGAATCCGAGCAGCGTTCCACTCCCACTTAATTGACTTTGCATAAAGAGGCCTCTCTAAACTGGGATAATAATGTCAAGTTAAACCTCTAAACTTTGCATAGGGAAATCAAGTGCACTGTGTAGATAGAAGCAGATACATGATACACAATGCAAACTAAATTCTCCGCAGGCCAAACTCTATGTGTTTTGTGAATATTGCATATCTGAGGCTGCAGGGTGGGGGAATATTCACACAGAAAAGAAATGATTAAAATTTGAAGAAACATTTGAATTTGTCAATAAAAAGTTTTCTGCAATAGATTACATTAAAAGTGCACTCCAAAAATGAAACACAGAACTTCCATTAAATTTGTGGGAAGAAAACTTCTTGCTCAAAATAGTATAAACCATTTAAAAACTGCATTGGAAGAGTTAATGATAGGATGCCATGATCCAAAACACAGATAACACAGATTTCCAAATTTCTTCTGAGGGATGCTGAATCAGCAGGTGCTGCTTTTTGTTTTCACTTCTCAGTCACAGTCACACAGTCCCATCCTGTTTTACCTGCTCTGTCTGTGGAGCTACTGTATCTGAAGGAGCTGCAGCCTGAGCTCTGTTTTATTCACCAATGTGAATAGAGAATATTTGTTGAAATTGTTCAGTGTATTTGTGACACCCCAGTTTGCTTTGGTGGTGTTTGTGTTGATTCACAAATCTCTTGTCAGCAATGGCAATTAAACAGCACAACAGTCAGGGAACACATTGGAGTCACTATTCAGCGCTGTGAAAACTGGAGACCTGTGTGAGATTCCTGAGTAAATGTAGTTGTACTGAATGACAGAAAAATATTTTTAATAAACAGGGGGCAGAATTATTGTTTATAAAAAGTTGATTTAAATACAGTATTTGTCCTTGCTCTTCAGGCAAATCACACCATAGTAACAATAATTTAGATGTACAATCTTTTAGATTGAGGAAGAAAGACAAGTTGCAAACTCTCCATTGAAACTCCATTAACACCTAAGAGCAGTGGTGCTAGACCGCTTCAAAACAGAACATATATTGAATATAAATAAAAAATAATATAAATATATAATATATCATTTTTAAAGAAATATGGATGTATTATTTGAACAGGAAGTTAAATGGGCTCAGAGACTGGGTCAGAATTATGTCAGTGTGCAATGCAAATGTGTTCCCCCTAAGGACTATGACAAACCTGGTACATCAGCACAGGAGGCTAAAGGGGGCCATTGTAATCATTCTCCCCTTGGGTCATCCCAAAGCAGTGCATTGTGTTTTCTGTTGCTATCACTTAACTGCATTTTCAACAGTATACCTGTATATATAATTTCTTTTATCAAAGTTAGCTGTCAAATAAAGCATAGATAATCATGGCCACGTGATCAGTGTAAAAAGCCAGAGGCACACCAGATGCCAATTGAAATAAGATGGAAATGAAATTAAGGTCATCCTAAATGATAATTATCCCTTAAGACTGTTTGTAAAAAAAAAAAAAAAGAAACATCCAAGTGACCATCCTAAGGTAGCATGTGTTCCATAGAAACTAGTTGTGCCCTCCAATCCAAAGTCGAGGGCAGCAGGGCAAGAAATAAACAGATTTGAAAAAGCAATCAACAGCCCCTCACACCCCTATGGCCCACCCCCACAGCTGATTTGCATCTGATCCCCAGATCATGTTTTATTTATCAGTAATCACAACCAATCAGGGAAGAAATTAATCAATGAAGGCGCAAGGCAGGAGCGATATCTGCCATCTGGGGGTCGCTCTGATCCCTCCGCCCCCTGGTAGACACACTCACACACAGCCAAGGTCCAACACAGAGACACACACATGTGCACATGGGCAGAGAGCATCAGATACAGGCATGCTGTGAGAAAAACACACAAATTCACACATGCGTGGACACACACACTGAAGCCCCCTTCCACTGGCTTGTCATAGGCCCATATTTAGGTGACTGATATTTTTCTCTCCCCCTACCAATGAGCTCCAAGCAAGTCCATATGGCCCGGATCAAAGGTGTTGCTGGGTGCATGCTTCTGCTTTATTGCCAGCCGCTGCTGTTAATTAGGAAACAAGATCACAGGCAGTATTAAAATCCAATTAAATTGATATGAACAGATTGCCAAGTGATGTTCGCTAATGTATAATTGAGCACCATGCAAATTTCTCTGGCTGCCTTTTGTTTTGCCGTGTCTCTGCCTCTATCTCACTGGCCCACAATGAGCAACCAAGCTTGAAACTTTTCCTCTTTATGTCGTCACCGGCTGAGAGATAAACAAGTTAATGCCCCAAGATGGTGGTGCCACTTTCATCAATTAAAGTCATATCCTTCCCATCATCAACCACAGGGGACTTTGAGGGGTTGGTGTAAATTAGTAAAACAAGATGCTGGGCTCAAATGAGGTGGCCGTTCAACAAAAAGAAGGTTTTTACAGCAGACCATTACCAGCAGGTTGTATACTGGCATGACCATTTAGTGTCCTGATGATTCAAAGACTTTGACACACATTACCACAACAGTCATTGTATATAATTGACACATCATTTCGCTAGCTTTGTTTTTATCAGTGTATGGTGCCCTACGTGTAACTATTCTTCAAAATGGTGCTGATCACATTTAGGGTTAGACATTACCTATTCATTATTTGAGTTTGTACCAGCAGAGTATACATCTAGGGAGCACACAAGGAGAGCCAGGAACAAGGCTGGAAGAAAGTGAAATTCTTCAAGAATGTCTGACTTTAACACTGATCTCGTCAACTGCCTGTAACATGGCAGGTCAGCCAGGTTATGGGATTGGACACATTAGGGATTAAGGATTAAAAGTGGATTATAAAGGCTCTCTCCCCCTGTCCTTGGATTTGCTGTGTGACATATTCATACATGGAGATGTGGCTGGTCAGAATGGTTAAGAAGAGAAGGATTTTCCACTGAGCCGTAAGCCGGACCGGCGGTGGACTGGCAGGCTTTAACAACGGGGCTTAGTCCTGCTGGAATGATGAATGACATGAATGATGATCAGGGTGTCACACTGTGTCAGCGTGTAAAACTGTTGCTAGCCTCGGCTTTCTAAGTGACTTTTTATAATCTTTTGACATAATAGTTTTCCAATAAGGTCCTTGCTTCTTAGAAGGAAGTGTTAAAAGGGAAAGGAACTCTGCTGACTGTCCAGGAGTTTTGGGGCGTAGTACATCCTTCTCATGTCCCAAAATGCGGTCTGTTTTTGGTTTCAATCAAAAGTATGTTTTAGTATAATAAAGTTGTGTTTTGTTTCAAAAAAAGTGTCAACCTGGTATTGAAAGGCACTGAGCCCCAAAAGTAGCACAGTGTCTTCAGAAGTAATTGGCTTTTGAAGAGTTAAATAAGATATGTGAGTGTCATTTACAAAGATAAAAATACTCCTCATAGAGTCACATGTTTAGTAAAGTCCACTTTTTCTGCTTTCAGGAAAATGTCAAATCATGTTATTGTACTTGTCCAGTGCTGGCTGTTTTTGGTAACGTCAGAGACTGGGGCGCACCAGGGTCCAACTGACAGCATTCACACTCTTTTAGGTAAATCCTGCTAATGTCAGTTTATGTTAAAGTGACTGCAACTCTCCAGTCCATGAAGCCGACTCTTGTGCCTATCGCTGTGATGTAATCCACTGTGGTGTTGGCCTCTGTCTGTTAAAAGATCTGTTCGACCAAACAATCCCAATGATTATAGAGTCAGAAAGGTCTACAGCGCTGTTTTCAGACCAAATCAATTCTAAGCCTGCATTATCAGCTGTTAAATACCTCTTCCTCAGTCTACTGAATGAGCTTAATCACATACATTGTCGACCTATCATTTCACATACAAAACAAGAAACTAGAAGGCTGGGATGTAAATGAGAAACAACAATCTCTGTGTCAGATGCCACCATCGCCAAAGTCTCGGCTGCCGGCCAAGTCAGAAAACCTAGCGGGAATGTCAGGATGTCGCCAAGTCAGACCAAGCATGCAATGAAGAGAAAAGGAGGGATGAGAAGAGAAGCTCTGATAAAGAGATGGATGCGGAGAAGTGGGTGCAGCTGGTGCCCTTTGTCTCAACAGTGCTTGGTCCTTGGAGCTTCAGATCCACAGGGAGGGCACAGAAAGCCCCAGTAATGACATGCTAATGTGACTGTCAGGAAAGAAAAGTAGAGAGATCGGAAATTGCGCCAATTCTCTGCCATAAATGGGCAACATCACAAAAAGGAGGGGAAATATTCCCAGTTCTTTTTATATGAAAAGAGATAAAAGCCTCGATAAATCCCAATAAAAAGGGATTTGGTGATATGAGGCAAGCAGATAAGAGCGAAATGGTGGAAAAGGG
This sequence comes from Rhyacichthys aspro, assembly GCA_036850595.1. Taxonomy (NCBI): domain Eukaryota; kingdom Metazoa; phylum Chordata; class Actinopteri; order Gobiiformes; family Rhyacichthyidae; genus Rhyacichthys; species Rhyacichthys aspro. Next base: position 13,898,246 of record CM072169.1, on the reverse strand, counting down.
ATGCGGGTGGGGAAAGATGGATAAAGGTGTAATTTTGGTAGGAAAGGAGTGGAAGTGTGCAAGGCCTGCTGGGAAATCTGCATGTGGATATGGATGCTTTCTGGCTCAGCATCAGTTTGAAGACCTGTTTTCAACTTCCACATAAAGTAGGACAAAATGATAACTGAAGAAACAAAGGCATAGGGTCCTACACCATCTAGTCCATATTTTTACTTAAACTTCAAGCACATGGGACCACTTGATTCTGTATCGGCCCATTCATTATCCACCACTGGAACTTATTCCTAGAAGTCATTTTCAAAATTGCATGGTTTTGTTCTTGGATTTATTTGTTTATTGTTATTTACAAACCCCACCATCTGTTTTGCCAGGGCTGGTTTCAGAACAGTTCTAGTTCCCCATTAGAAGAATATTATATATAGCTCTACCTTATGCAAACTAAGTGCCAATGTACTTGAAACTGCATTAGCATGACCCGGTCGTCATTTGGCATTCTGTCTTTCTAATAAAACTATTACACAATGCGGTTAATTTTTGAATGTCTTGGATTATATAGAAAAGCATTTAAAGCAGCATTAGCATGTGCTTTGTACATGTACCGAACAAAGGCACACTTAAGGTGCAAAATGGCTGCAATGTATTTGTGCCCACTGCATATAATTCGTGCTACTGTTTATTCATTAGCACACAGAGATGCATTTAATTTACAATGTATCTCTTGCTAGAAGACACAATGTTGCTAATTAAGAAACAAATGGCCCACTCCATAAATTAGCATGACTTGTACTCGCTATTTTTAATGGTTGTGCTTAATTAAAAGATTCCTGACTTTGCCCCAACAATTACTGGCTTCCTCCTCTTTGCTCTGCACAGAATCATAAAAAGCATTTTAAAGTGAATCACTGAGTAACCACAGGTCTATCTTTATTCTGCTTTAAAACTATTTGTAGCTGTATTTACACCATTAGGATCTTGCACTTTGATGATGAGGTGACAACATGAACAAAGCGTTCTTTCTTTGTTGATTGCTGTGTGTGCGTATTGAACTCGATGTTTAGTAAAACTGGCACTTTGTATTGCTCTGTTGTTCATTACAGAACACTCTATTTCAATATTAAAAATGTTTTTACTTATGTTTTGGGTTCTACTGTATGTGGTACATTTTCACTTCACTGCTCATTTTTTTTTTCTGAATCAGATATTAAAAACAATATAACAATGAAAACAATCTTTGTGCTCACTATAATTTTCAATGACTGTCAGTCCCAAACCCAAACGGATGCAATAGTTTTATCATGATGCGTAATATGTGTGTCATATTTACAGGATTTGTTGTTTTACTTCCTGCTGTTAACCTACAGCTCAGAACCACAGCAACCTATTTCATTTCATTTGAGTGTGTTCATAATGATCTATAGCATGAGACCATAAAGGGTTCAAACAGGAATAAAGAACAGAGAGGAATGTTGGGCCAAAAGAAACAGAGGGACGTGTGTGTCCCAAATCTGGCAGAGGAGTGTAAGGTGTGGGTGTGAATGAGCACCTAATTGGCCCAGATATCGCAGAATGAAATATTCATGTCGGGGCACAGCGCCTTTTGAAAGGGAATCTGGTGTGTAATGATGAAGTTGGACTATTTTTTTCTGTCTTGCACCCCACTGACACACTTAAAGCTCACCGTACGACAAATCCCACCCACACAAACACACAAAGACTGCTCTATGAAGTTCTCCATACATAATAAGCTGTAGAAGTAGCTGCACTATATGAGTGCATGTAATGTTCTAAATAAACATGCATTTCAACTATTCACATACATTGTGCATTCTGGCATCCCACTTGTTCACAATTACAGAGATAGATTTTTTGTGTTAAAATGTGTTTACTCTTGTTTTATCCACAGTGTACAGACCATTTACAGTATAAAGCCACATCATGGCTCTAGTTTTAAAGGCATAACATAAACAGAACAACTCTTGTTAACTAAGGTTTATTTTAACAGAAATAGTGCAAACAGAAAAGTAAAAATACAGAGTTTAGCTCAGTGCATCAGTATTGTATTGTCAATCAACATTGAATGAATGGGAGCACGTGATTTTTCTAAAAGTTGAGTTGTTGTAAAAAAGAAAACAAAAGGGCTGCATTATAACTGTTCAGATGTGTAATGGAGTCTCTGTCTACTAGAGTGTCATAATGTTATGGTGGATTTATGATGTAAAGAAGTTTGCATGTCTACAAGTCACTGGTATGATTTGAAACCACACTATCAGACATGTATGCAGTATTTAAAAGTCTTTGTGTAGTAACAGTACAGCACGTTTTTGCAGACTCTATCCTAAATCAAATTTGGCCTGTCTCTAATATTAATATAAAAACGTGTTATTCAATGTGAGAGTCTAAGGCTGTCTCTCCTGGAGCCAATACTGAGGGGTCTCACGCTGAGGAGGAGGTGAGCTGAAGGGTCCTATTGCTCTTACTGTTCCTCTTCTACTGGACTCTCAGCGGTGCACCCTCCCTGCCTCCACCCTGGAAACCCCTGGAACCAGCTCACACACACACAAACACACACATTTTCCCATCACACACCCAGCCACTAAAGCTTTGGCAGCGAGCGGTGCAGGCCTTGGCACGACTCACCTCAGTGCGTAGCAGCTTTGAGCCCGGTGCCACTGCTGCGAGGCCAAGAGAGATAGAGACACAGAGAGGGAGTGGAGAGAGAGGGACCTTATTGAGCTGAGTGGATTGTGAGATTGGCATATGCTGCTTGTTTCTGTGAGGCCTTGGCTGGCCGGCCAGCTACTGAGCACTCAGAGCCTCCCTGAAGTGTTGCTGAACACAGAAAGAAAAATGGAAAAAAAACATAACCACAATGGGGGTTTTGGCCTTTGTATGGACAATCAATTAAAATCCATTTATTTCCTCTTTTTTATTCATTCTGTTTCTTAGTCTCTGTTCTGCTAAGCCAAAGCTCGTTAAAGCTGGCCACAGAGAGAGGCGAGTGTGGCCAAACTGCAGCAGTCCTGTCCAAACCACAAGCAGCTGACAGCCTTCAAGGAGCTGCTGAATGGACGAGGAAGAAAACAACGGCTGCTCTGCATTAGAAAACACAAAGACAACCAATGGTCTCCATAGGCTCTCTGCCGAACCATTACACTGAGGCTGGCTCCGGTTAAAAGTCTATTTATTGTATGCAGTAATTGGTCTCCACACAAGTGTATTCAACAAATATGTGACATGTTGGTGTGATTCAGATACTGATGTGAAATGAGCAAAACAGCAAATGATCCTATTACTTTATAAATATTGTAAACTTGTGCCAGATTGTTTGGTTAAAGGTTCAGTTGTGTATTGCATTTTTTATATTCTGTATGAACATGTCCTCTAACAGAAGAGTATATTCCTACGTACATATTACTTCATTTTGAGAAAATTCAGTGACATGCTTAGTTTTAAAAAAGCACTAGTTTTGAAAAATTACATTTGGAAAAAATTAAAAAACAAAAAACAAGACAAAACACTGTATTAGGTTAATCTTGTTGTGGATCTGGATATAGTTTTGTTTCTTTCACAATGAAATGATTTATTTAATAGAACATAGTGTAATAATGCTTTGTAAAGATGAAATGAAACAAACCTTGGTCAATGCTGAATGTTATTTCAATCTCAGTAAAAAATACCCAAATCAGTTCCATCATTTCCTCCCGTAGAGCTTCCCACATCCTTCCTTCTCCTTCTTCTCTGATATGGGACGTCCAGTCATTCCTCTGTGGTACCTGAAATACAATATTACAATCTGACAGTGATTCCCACTCTCTCCCTATGAATAATGGAGTGAATCTGACAGTAGCCAGTTTAACATAACAACTGCATCAGCCATGACGCTAATTGCCCTCTGATGTTACCACTTATGGTGGAAGCAGCCAAAGCTCATGGCCGAGGATAGAAAGGCATGTGTGGGAGCGTGGAAGAGCAAGCCAACAAGAGATAAGGTCTGTGGGAGAAGCTGAAAAGGTAGGTGGTCAGTGGATCTAGGATGGGACCAGAAAATATGATCTGTGGGAGGCTAGAAAAAGCCAAAAAATAAAAATAAAAATCTGGAAGAAGCGGGCATAGAGTAGGAGCAGTAGTAGGAGTCACTTAGACAGATCTTAAGGAGTGGAACACAATAAGTCATTGAGACAAAAGCAAAACAGCAAATGGAGAAATCGCCCTCCACAAGAAACTAAATGATGGAGCTGTTATGTCAGTCCTATATTCAAGGGTGGAACAGTGACTATTGAAATGAATATTAAAAACAAAATGGCGCAATTTCTTAAAAAGCAAAACTGATAACAAAAACAAGAAGTGACTGTCTGCCTTTGTGACTAATTTGTTTAATGTGACTGCATGGTTGGATCTTCTGTTTGTGACAGGACACTTTGAGGAATTAGTAGTTTGATAATTAATGAATGGGCCATCACCATTTGTCATATTGTTCTAGCACTGCAAACATGTCTGAAGGTTGCTCTGTCTATCCCGGTGTTGACTTGTGTTTTTCTAGACGATGCAAAGTGACCTGTTTGGTTGGGAAGGCCAGGGGCTTGGCTGTTTCATATGCAGATAGAAGGAACCTCAGAGGGAAGCAACATGAAGGCTTCCTCTTCTCCTTCTCCTCTCCAGGTCTGAGCTCAGAGCGGACGAGCGGCTGACTCCCATGGGCCCCAGAGTAAAGGCCAGTGGAGGTACATAAAGCAGAGAGTCGACATGAGGATTTGAATAATTCTGCATCATAGACACACGCTGCATAACAAAAGGTGAGAAAAGGAGACATATAGATTTGAAAAAAAGCATTGTTCCTTTACTGGAAGCTGATGGATGGAACTCTATACAGGTGAAAATAGACTTGTTTTCTGCATTCATCATTTCTTTTGTAATTTTCAAATCTATTTCACAAAAAACAAACCTTTTTATGAAGTATGAAATACATTTGCATCATGATAGAAAGTTTAAATTAGTTGTTTTGGACTGCATAAAAAGTGCACTGCAAAGTATCCCTTTAATGGAAGCTGTTATTCTTTTTCTTTCACCTGTATTTCTACATCATTTATCAAAAAGCAGACTATAAGCATTATGCACTTGCTCTGTGACGTTTCTTTACATATAATTATAAGTTGAGTCCAATTGTGTAGTTAAACCCCTGTGTTTTCATGTCTCCCACATGACCCCGCCCCCTCCCCGTTCAATTAAATTATATAAACTTGTCTTTGTCTGCACTTTCACTCATAACGTTGCTTCTGTAATTGCAACACTATTCAGCAAAACAGAAGCATGTATTGTCATAATTACTGAAATATTGAAAGCGCAGTTCATTACAAGTCAATTTGAGCCTTTCTGCAACTCACACCATGCTGTATTGTATAGAAATTGATATTAACAAAGGGTAATCACGTTTTCAAAATTGAAATATTACCACCTATTAAACAGTAATCTCATCAAGTGCAGATATGTCGGAGATTACAAAAGCAAAACGTGGGGTCTCCGATGACTGTAATTAAGGCCGACCCATCCACTTACAAATAAAGGCTATAAACCCATTATTATGTGGAGAATTAGAGACAATTCTTTTTTCAGAAAATGATTCAAGAATGAAAGTATGATTAGCCTTTTTTTCCTCTTTTACTCGCCCCTTTTTTAAATCACAGCAGAAGGCTAATCTTTGTGCAAGCACAGACAGGCGGAATAGCAATGGTGCCCCGGAGAAATGTGTTGAATAAATGGACAGGGATTGTGTGTGCGGACAAGCAGGGCACCCAAATGATTGCCATTTTCTTTTCTGTTACAACATCACTTCTAATAAAAACGCAAGGAATCTTTTGGAGTATTTTAATCACAAAGGAGAGGATTTGGTGTCTGCTTCCTTCTGTTAATTTATTCATTCAAAAGTCTTAATATCTGTGCAGCGGGTGAGGGATCACACAAGCATTTTCTCTGCCACTCAACACTTTCTTTTCTTTTACTTTTTTTTTTTTTTTTGTCTTCATTAAAAAGACTGGAGATTAGATTTTTATTCCTTCATTTCACGAAAGCTTCAAAATGTCAATGTATATTTATAGGATATAGCAGTGTTTTTATCAGAAAGTCAACACACTATTTTCATTGCCTGTGTATAAAATAATGTGCATATATATTTAACAGCAGCTGTTATTCATATTTTAAAGTTTAAAATAAAAGTTGCACAGTAGCAGCATGTAAAATATGACTTGCTAACTCTCTATCATGAAGATACCAAGACTAACATATATTTTCTATTGTCACTCAAGCATTCCACATTTCACTGATTACTGAGACAACTTGATCTGTCACACAAAATCGGTCAGAAGGTGAAAGTTCACAAAGGTGAACTGGAGCCAAATCCAGGATCTCGGCATAAAACCAGTGGGATTCCACACACACACAATACATACAGGGCTGTGGACGGTGTGGCCTGCAACCCCCACTTTTCTCTCACTACAACCCTCCTCCCATCAACCATCCAGTGGTGAGAGAATGATTCATTCCAGACCAGTTTTATCTGACCTGAGCCAAGTGTTCTACACACTGCGGTCAGGTCTGCCGAGTGCTTTCTCTCTTAGAGATTTGGCTGCATGTGTGTGTCGATGTGTGTGTGTGTTGATGTGTGTGTGCCCTCTGCCTTGTTCGCTGGCCCTTCTTACAACCTGTCTAAGAGATAAGGGCCTTTGCTTTTTCATTTCAGGAAACTCTCCCTCTGTTCTTCCACTCGGGAACAGAGCACTGAGGACCGGCGAGGCTTTCCGACTTCATCCTGTCAATACAAAGGGATAAGGAGTCCGACGGAAAGTTCATTAATTCCTGGGTAACCTATGCTTGGGCTGGGCTAATACCCCCCTCTGCTCTATTGATGTTGCTGTTCCCAGGGTGAGAGAGCAGTTTTAGCCATTCAGTGCACAGCCTCTGAGATCTGTCTGTCTGCCGCAATCTGACTGGGCGTTTGCACTGACACTCTTTCAATTATCATAATGGAAGTTACATAGCAGTTGTGCAAATATTTTTTAAATATTTTTTGTCACAAATAGTTTTGTTATAATACAGGCTCAGATTCACTGGAAATGTTGATATTTATTCAGACTATGAAAAAAAAAAAAAGATAAAACTATAGGGACTAAGTCAAGGGTTTTCATGCCCCCTTCATGGAAAGAAGGAATAACTCAAACACACAAAGCAGACAATATGCCAGATACTCTAATATGTAACTCTGAGTGACAGTGCATAATACTATCTCATGAGAACATGTTTCTTACTAAAAACTTGAACATGAACACAACTTCATACTCTTCTTGCAAAATAAACATATATGTATAATATGTAACAAATATACTGACACTTTCCTAATTGAGTTTAAAGGTATATAGTGGACTCCTTTGGTCGATGAAAATCCTTAAAAATCCTCAAAAAGTCAGATACACATTTCCATTCCCCAGTACAGCCGACAAGGCCTTCAATGCTCCTGTTGCCCTGTGCTGCCATATTTTTGACTGATGAGGGGCTGGAGGACCTTGACTTTTGGGGGCTTGCTCCAATGCTGGAATGATAAACTTGGTATCTGTTGCCTGGATTCTTTGATTAGTGGCAACAAAAGAAGAGAGTGCTTCACTGTGGTTTCAGGTCAAACTGATAACAATAAAGTATCTAAAAAGAATGTGTCGTAATTGTCTGACAGTTTGAACACGTTGCTTTAACAACATTGGACATATCAATAAGTCACAAACTCGAACGAACTCTGCCACTCACTACCGTTACCTTGTCCATACTGAAAACTAGAGCAATATGTATGAAAATGAGTCAGGGAGTCCAAATCCTCTCCTTTGTGAAGAGTTTTGTCCCATAAGCAGCCTCCTGTTCCCAAATAGATGAGAAGCTTACCCAGGTTTTGTGGGCCAATAGAGTGCCATTTTTCGCTTCTTTCTTGAAGGTGTACCTACTTTGCCATGCAGAGCCTTTTTAATAGTTTCCAATGCAGTTGGCATGGTTACCAGTACAGAAAGGCACAGTGATAAACCTGCCAGAGAAACCTTGCCGAACCTGCTATAATCTTTGGACAATCTCCGTATTAACATCTAAGTTCTGCCCGGCTCGACTGCTGCAGCTCGTTCCCTTCACACTGGCACAAAGAGGCTTTTTCCTCCAATAGAATAAAGGCTGGTAAAATAGGGGTTCCTACATCATTACCTATCAAAGCCTTTCTTATTGCCCCTGACCCAATGCAAGCCAATTGTCGTTTTAATTTTTGGAAAAAAGAAGGAAAAAAGAGGGTTTTAGAAGCCCCAGGAGGAAGTGGTTATAGAGAATGAAGATGGGAATAACAAGCTGGGACAAAAGGCTCTGGTGATGGCTTTGTGGCCTTGTATGTAAATCTCTCATACTGGGACGGAAATGTAGCAGGCAATGTGCAAGCGTAAGCCCTTTGACGGCCACTGGCCCTGATTAAAACAGCACATTAAGATGCCACAGGCACTTGAAAGACCTCGTCCAACAGTGTGACCAAACTCAGGTTATTTATTAGCCTGTCCTGCAAACAAGTATTGACTGGCCTGAATTAATGTGCTCTTTCCTCTTTTGCCACTGTTGATGTGTTTAGTGCTACAGCCATTTGTAATGGTCTGGCCACTTCTCATGACCTCATCTTACACAAGCACTTTGTGTGTATATGGTAGTATGGAACAGACTGCATGAGCGCATTCAGTCATCACAGCTGATATAAACCATCTCATAACTGGAACAAGCCTTTTGGATGTCATTTTTAAAATATCCAGACATTTACCTCTTAAGTACTTTAGTTTATCATGACCTTGATGAATGTGAACCTTTTGAACCAGAACCAGTTTGTTAAACCTGATGTTAGTCAGAGTTGAGTGTCCAGTGGCAAAATACATTGTGCTGCGTCGCAACCATCACTCAGGACTCCAATCTTTCCAAATCTTCTTCAGTGTCCAATAGTGATACAGGTGGGAGACAAAGTGTACTGTAACTTCACAGCACAAATGTTTGTGTTTGATCCCTGGCCAAGCAGGATCTTTATTCTTTTAAGTTTGCAGGCTCTACCTGTGTCTGGGCATATTTACAAAAATCATACCTAAAAGTTCACCTATGAGGCATGAGGCTAGACCATACTTGGGAAAAAGTGGAATTTTACTGGATAAAAATGTAAGATATGTGCTCTGATCAATGGATAAAATTAAAATTAAAATATAAGCTATGCAGCCATGTTTGCTAAGAAAGTGAGGTTGGTTCTGTTTTTTTTTTTTTTGTTTTTTTGGAAATCCAACTAAAATGCAATCTAAGTCATATATACCTGCTATATTGTTCAAGCTGAAAACCGTATCTCAAAATGTTTCACACCTTTCCATTGTCAGTATTGATTTTTACAGTACAAGAGCCTGGAATTAACTGCATTGTGATTTTAAAAATGCTGTGCCTGCTAAAGCATGAGAAAACATCAATAATTCTGATTTTTTTTTTTTTAACTGCTGCTTACTTTACTGCTACAGTAAAAATGTTTCTTTCCCTTTCATTTTCAAGCAAACTGGAGTGACACAGCTGTCATTTGAAAGAATTAAAGTGACTAGAACTGCTCTGCCTCATTTGATAAGTCTGTTTCCTGATATTAATTGTAGCTTTTTATCCTTTTGCTTTCCTAGACTTTGCCAACCGTAACTCTTTATACATTGACCAACATAGGGTGATGTTTTAAAATAGTTAACACCCTATGGTCATCTATCCCATTGCTTTTTATTTTTAAGTCATAGTTTAGTCATTTCATGTGCCTTGAGAGACTATGAGGGCCATACTGCTCTGCTGAAACCTCAAAGAGCATTTGTTTAGGAGAGGTCTGAGAAGACTGACCTTCACAGACCACCATCTGTTGCTGCGCTGTCTCCACCCGGCATCAGTGCAGCACCATCTGAGGTGCTGAACTCCAGTGGCTACAAAACAAGTCGCTAAACTGCTAGAAGTAGTCTTAACTTTCTGGGAGTCAGGCCAGACTGTTTAGCCAGCCTGCAGAAAGCAACAGAGGTGGAGGGACAACAAATGCAGACACTCCATTCGTCCATATGGCAGGTTAGAAGAGGTCCCCGCTCCAAGTGAACACCAGCAGCACTTTGTATTAAGGAGATGGTTGGTACAGAGCTGGAATAGAGATGTAGTAAGTCAGCTCAAACATAAGCCATTGGATACTTAATGTGTTAATGGTTAAAAAGTTAGTTAAAAATAACCAATAGGTAGAGAGATAGGGGTTAATCAATATGTACAGTATATGGTAGGTAACGTTGAAATTTACGTACAATTTTTAACTGCCTTTTAAACTGTTTCACATCAACTCCAAAGATTATGTTGAAGCTCTGAACACAAAGACCCAGAATCTGACAGTAATGGAGCCTTATTGCCTGTCAGCTGTCACTGTGAGATGACTGGACAAGCACTCTGTTGGAACATGAGGCATTGATTTACTCAACAGCACACACAGACCTGCTCCATGCAGTAGATTTTAGGTACAGTATATAATACCACTTTTCTGTGGAATAGTATTTGACCTGTTAGTGACAGTCTTTGTCCTCTTTAATATGTGGCACTGTAGTGCAACTACTGTTCAGATTGTGGATGTGCACCACTGACACAGCCTTATTATTTACTAAAACAGTTTGCTCAGCAGCAACATTGTACAATATCCTACTGCTAAATTATCTTACAAGTTTTGGGCAAAGTTTTATCTAAAAAGAAACGTGCAATAAAAAAGGTACTTTTTTTTTCTGTGTATGGTTTTAGGTATCTAGTCATGTTCTGTTTACACTGCAGTAAAGGTTAGTCTTGTTAACATTTCAAAATTCACTGGACACCATATGTGGCTTATAGATTTCCATAAGTGTCGCTGTATGTGCCCCTGACATTGTTACGAAACATTCCATTCCTGTGTTTCATCGTTTTAAGTTACACACCTCACATGTTACATGCTAGCTAGAGTGTGAGGTTACATCTTTGTTTTTAGTTTTTTTCATTCCTACAAACATTTCATTTGAAACCCATTCACCCCAGCTACAGTGCAAACAACTATTACATGGCTACATACCTTCTCAAAAATCTATAAGGTAAACATGTAAAGGGCACTTGGCCTCTTCACAAACCCCTTGAATGTCACCCGTTCCAGCAAATTGACAAAATAATATGCACCCATCGCTTTAAGCCTGTGCATGGAGAATAGAAGAAAAAACACATAAAGGATAGGACGCGGGACGCATTTGGGCTTTATTTCCCCCCTCTCTTTTTAATCAGAGGAAGAAGACTGACATGTCCAATCATAACAAAACATCAGCTGGTAAATGGGCCTTCGCAATCACTGTCAGCCAGCCTCCATTAGAAAGACCCCCTTTCTTGGACATCAATCAACGCTTTATGGACTGATTCCTTCATTCATTATTTAATTACAGCTATTTCTTTATTTATTTAACCACTGAAGACTTTTTTGTGTGGCTTAATCACTTCTTTGTTGGCAATCACATTTTTACTTCTTGTTTGTGTCAGTATTTTCAGTCTTTTATGCTTTTTTGGTAATAACTTTGTTCTTTGTTGAATGAAAGCTGTAGAATGAACAGCGACGTCTGTCCTCTCGCCGCCTACAACATGTGGTCGAAGCAGCATTTTGATCAACTTTCGATGCACTGTATGTGATCTGCAAGTGAATTCCATTACATTTGATAAAGAAAAAAACATCTACATCCCCAAAAGTGGCAAGCCCTCTGCAGAAATCACATGCAAAATAGCCAACTGTGGAAATCTGGAATTATTTCCTGAAATTAAGCCCATTAGCCGTGAAATTATTTGCTTTCATTTAAGATGGCGTGCAATCCAATTTGAGGTGGCACGCGCACAGTACATCTCTTTTCCAATTTCCCACTGATCCAGCGGAACCGAACAGCCACAAAAGAAGCAGGCGTGGGTCACCTAAGTATAGAAATAAGAGATATATCCAACTGAGAATCAGATTGGAATGGGAGATTAGCAAGGCTTTATCGTCATATTCCTACAAATCCCGCCGCCCCGTTTCCCAACCACCAACCTCCCGCTAACTCCAGTTTCCTCCAGTTAACACAACTTGTGCAAAGTTTCAGCGGAACCCAACTGAGTAGGATGCAGCCTGGACATGATCGTGCAGCTGCTGTGATCCATTTAATTGATGCATTATATTTACATAAGCAGTAAATCAGGTTGGATTCAATACATTTGAATGCTTTGTATAGCACTTTATTGTGAAACATTTCTGGTCCACAGGAAAAAATGTATTGTGTTCATCAGACACAGTAAAATTCATTATGTAAGAAGCAGTAGTTCATTTGACTTTTATCTTAAACTCTATCTTTCAATAGTACAATACAGCATTGTAGTCAAGGACACACTAATTGAAACCAAGCCCTGTGTACGACTATTGGAAGAGATCAAACAGAAATGTTATAAAATCCAAACACTACAGTACTGCAGCCTTACAGCAAGTCCAAACTCATGCAGGGGTTAGAGTTCAGTGAGGAGGGCTGAGTTGGAGACATAGTTTAAACTTAGAATACAATAAAATTATATATGTTTCTTATTCATTTGAAGAATAATTACTGTGTAAAATCTTATCTACATCTACAAAACTGAGCAATAATTTCACTTTGTCTGGGTTTCCGCATTTCTATATTGTCCAAAAAAGGGTTAATGTGGTCAAAAAAAGTTAGGGCATTGTTATGTTTGGGTCAATTTAAATTCATAATAAAACCTAGAAAGAGTGAGGCTGAAAGATGGCGAGCGTTGGCACACAGTCAGAGCCGAGCCCTGTGAGTAATAAACCGTTAGCGCAGGTGCCCGTCTGGCAGGTCGCTGCCATGAGTTGTGGTTTGTCAACACAGGATGTTTTGCTCAAACAAATGAAAAGGCAAAACAACAGTGCACACTTCCAATCCCCCGGCAGAAGACTGCAGATATGGGTTCATAAGCCACATCCTGTGACTGACAGAGACAGTGGATGAAAGTCTATGTGAGAGCTGGGCTCCAAACATTCAGACCAGACAAGCACGCCCAGAGAGCTGCTTACATCGACTGCACTGCTGGAATCCAAAACATTACAGGTTCACAGTCTGCGTTCACGTTCATACTTAAACTGGAAAACTACTTTCACGTACTGCATGTTAGCAGTACTCAGCATGAAGCACTGCTGGATTTTGAACATGCTATATTTCTGAAAATGTACAAAAAAATATTGTAAAAAGTGAGTAATCTGCAGCTAAACTCCTCAGTGGCTCCATTTGCCAGAATGGAAGAGCAGTTGCCAGTGAGTGTGTATATGTTGGACTGAGATGGAGATCTGTCATCACCCGGTTAAGAGTCTTGTGTCCAGCTGGACTCCAAATCTGACATATCCTCATTCTTCATGCAGCCTCTCTCCCGCCTCAACCCTCCAACAATCATAACAGCATATTATCTGTGTTGGGAGATGTTTTATTCAATACAAAATAATAATAAAAAGACTGAAAAGTTCCTGTATACTTTGTAAATATTTGTCTGTATTGCCTTTCATTTGGATGTGCATGAGATTATTGTCCTCTCCAAACATCTCTTTATGTCTCAAAATCAAGTTCATACTTTTTCCTTACTTTTTTTAATACCAACGTTATGAAGTGCTTCTTGCAGCAATCCTGTTCAGTGGGTTTATTGATACATTGCCTTTATATAAATTTCATTGTTGTGCAAAAATGCTGTTTCACTCACCACCCCCTTCCTCTCTGACCAATCAGCTTGCAGGTGATAGATTGCTATGATCACAATGTTTATCTAATATAACAGAAATATAAACTAGTAAACGCAAGAATGCTAAGCCAGGTGTTATGTCAGCAATTTTACATTTAGAAGAAAAAAACTTTCTGGGAAGTTAGTTGCAGTTTTGTAAATGGCCACATGTGTTACTGGCAACAGCGTGGAGGTGGTCTGTGATCCAGTTCTCATAATGCATCCATCATTGTGTGCTTTATTTGATATTGGCACTGAAACAGACTGTCTGATAGGCCTATAACTGATTGCCCTTTTATTATCAATTTAATGCTGAATGAAACATTTACCACCAGGGCTACATAAACTAGCACGCACACACAAACTGTGCCTTACCACCTGCTTTGCCCCCCACCCTTACTCCCTGTCTGGCATTCCCCTGTACACAGACCCCCCTCCCCCATACCCCCTCCATATGCCTTAATGATGACCTGCTAAGACCTCCTTTGGCTGAATAAAAAGGGATAATTGGCTATCATTGTCTTCCCCTGGCGCTGTGGCGACGGCGGCGGCAAAACGCCGGTGTCCAGATGCCCGAACCCCGGCTCTCAGGGCTTTAATTAGAGTTAACCTGAGGACCAGGAAAAGGCCAATTAGAACCCCCTCCCTCCTCCTGCACACACACACTGACATATACACCACCAACACGACCCCCATTGGTCTTTTTCTTCACTTATATTCTCTTATTTGCTGGCCAGCCTCTGTGCACTGGCCCCATCTGTCTGAATGCAGGTGAAGAGGGGCAGTGACAGGGGGATGGGCCTGGATCAGGGCTTTCTCCTTTTTTCTCATGACAACTTTGTGGGAAGACATTATTCTGCACCTGCATGTACAGACTGCTTTTGTCAAATTGGAGTTTTCTTCAGCACCAGTGGAGGGGTGCCATGTCATCACAAGCATCCAGTCGGTGAACATTAAACATGCATCCTGAATAACTAAAGACATCTCAAACCAAAAGATCAACCCAGCATTTAGCACCGAGTGTCAGTGACTTGACAGATGAAGACCTGCTGTTTGTTATTAAGTTATAAAGATAGACAACTCATATGCTAATGTATTAATTTGATTCATTTATGCATATTATTAATATTAATGCATTGATTTTGTGTAATCCATGATAATGATTATGAAGACATCTTATTCATGTTGACCTGTTTCAATACTACACCATTATTCCAGGTCAAACACACAAACGCACCCTTAAACTATTAGTTTTAAGGGGTTGCTAATGCAAATATTTTATAGTTTTGATTTATGGTTTGATATAAAACCATACACATTATTAATGCATCAAGAGATGAAATAGAATTGTTATGGTTATATAAGAAAAATGTATAGCTTGATTTGGGGTTTTTTTCAATGTGTATAAAAATACTTAGATATGTGCAGATATGATATTATGCCTATTCTGTAGTATTAGCTGAGGATAGTTAAAGTTTTAAATGGTGTATTATCTGTTGCTAGATGCGCCTTCTCACTTCCTCTACAGTGAAGTGCAGTAAATGCATGCTGCCATGATCAGATTACTTATTTGGGCTTTATAAAAGCTCAGGTCCATTAAGTATTATGTGGCTGTGGGCAGGAAGTGCCACGGGGAATAATTGCCCAATCTGTGAATTAATTCAAGTCCTCCATCGGCGATGTTTACCCGGGCAATTTAAAAACCATAACAGAGTATTGTCAGGTATCAGTAGCATTTAAATGACCTGTAGGCTAATGTCAGAATGGTGGGGAATTTACACTGGGATGCATCTGTGATTAATCAGAGCTAATGCTGCTACGTGCTGTAAAAAGGACCTTTTAGTATGGTAACCAGGCACCCTTACATGTATTTACATTATTCATGAGAGCGATTTGGATAATGCTGCCTCTGACTATTACTCCCTCTATGGTGTGTTAACATGTATTAAGAGTAATTTGATGAGATGTGGATTCATGGGGAAAGGGGGTGTCGATTACCACTGGAGTTAATAGGGTTGAGTGAGCAAATGGTGCGAGCAAATTTCATGCAGTTCGCACACATGTAACATTAATGTAATTCTTTAGGAACAAGACTGTTAAATCCCTGTATGTTAGTGCCATGCACATCTGATTTAAAGCAGCAACTAATCAATTTTGAGGAGATTTAAGGGGTGCTTTGGTTAGAATACTAACTTTGTCTTAACACTGAGGAGTAAGTTTAGCAGAGTTGAAGCTTTCAGCGTAGGTATTAAGGACAACTGCAGGGCATGAAGAACATTACTTAAAAATTATACTGTATATTCTCAGTATAAATAGATACAGAATACACAACAAGTCCTTTGCCTGTACCGTTTTACCTACAGCAACCTCATTTTAAAATCATTCAGTTCCGGTTCTGGTTTATTCCCAGCTTTCTGAACATTGAGCTGTGCCAATTTCCTTTAATTTAATGACTCATTCTTTGATGTCATAAGTTCTGCTTGTGTTTCATACAAAGTAGATGTGAATGCAATGTTAGTATTCATGAACTGAAAGCCATACAATTTATTTGATAAACATTTCCAAATATTTTTCCTTTGCTTCTCATTTTTGCCATCCAATCAGCTGACTGCAGTATTAACTTTTCAAAAGTGGACCACTCTGTTGGGACACTTGGGACCTGAGGCATTCCCAAAGTGGTACAGTATGGCACAGTATGGTACAGTATGGTACAGTATGGTACAGTATGGTACAGTACGCTTTTTGGGGAAGCTTCGGACCCATTTTGCTAATGAAAGCGCACCTTTATTGACCCTGACCTGACCTGTACAGCTCCAGTGGAAATGAGTACAGCAGTGCTTTTGTCAGTGCTAAAAAAATTAGCCATCTCCAAATCAGTCAACATCTTTAAAAAAGCATTTAAACCAGAAAAGCTTTAGCTTTGTCAAGGGAACTAAAAACAAACTGACTTCAAATATTCAAAGTATTTTAGTTTTTCCATTGTTCTTAATGTATTCCATTTTCATCACTTATGTTCAAGGTTTGCAGTTGGCACAGAGTGCCTGGAAAGAACCAATGCAAACAGAGAGAAAACATCAAATGTCCAGAGAAAGAGCATGGATCAACATTTTTGCTATGAGGCAAATGTGCTCACTGTTTACCCTCAGCCACCCTGATTAGTCTGTACATTTGGTTATAATCTTGTTAAGGGCATCATGGCAAGTGATACAGTTTTTTTGAAAATCAAGAGTAACACAAAGCTTGATGAATACTGAGATGATTAGAAAAACTGCCTGACATTTACCAGTACATTATAGATGCACACGTCATCCAGTAATAATAAAAAAAAGAAATACAATTGGTCAAGACAGGCTCTTTTCATGTGCTAACTTTGAACAAGAGAGTCCCTCGAAAGGACAGTTCTAGGCTCTGACGCTATCAGTGTAATCTTTTGCCAGAAGAACACGATCCTTATCTCAATAATGACCATCAAAATTATATTTTAATGCTGAGATCGGCACTGGCAGCTGTACCCTGGGGAAGTACTTCTTAGAGACGAGTGCAGCTAGATGTTATCCAGTGTGGCGGTTATCAGATCTGCTGCAAAGGGATGTGAGGCTTCGCGATCCAGGGTTTGAGGGAGGCGACACGGAGAGGAAACCACTGTGTTGCCCATGGACGTCATGAAGGGCAGGCAAGCAGCGCATAAAGAAACGGGACTTGAACGCTCACTGTCTGAAGATGCACATCAATATTAAAGGCTCTCTCTCTGTGTTGGTCCGTCTCACTGGCATGCAGTTCACCCTTGGGACAGGCACGGATTTTACCACAATGAATGCAAATGAAACCTCTTCTTCTGCATGTCTGACACAGTAGCTTGAACCCTCTGGGGCAAAGACACTCCTCAACAACCCTCCCCCCTCCCACTATCCCCTAAACCCTCCATTAGAAACATCCTCCAATAACAACACCGCATCAGAGATTTGGAGAGCAGATCGAAACAGTTTTCAGTGGATGAAAAACAGATTCCATCAAACTTACGCCATCAGATAATATCATAAAAACAGTAGAAGAGCCCCCGTGCCCAAGGCAAACAACATTTGACATTCTCTATTCAAATTGTACTTTTAAAACACATCAAGAGCAATAATCAATAGGAAAGTAAGTCAAATTTAACACCAAATCAAGAACTACGTCAAAAATGTGTCAGCCATTCTTGTACAGTATTTAAGCCAATTACATCAATGCATTGTTACATCGCATATGCAAATAATTAATGAAAAAAAAATGACATGAGTCTAACTATCTGAGTCTATCATCTGTCCAAAGTCCTAACCTTACACAACAGTGAGAACAATCTCATGTCTTTGCAACAAAAAAGTTGATGATGAAAAATGAATAAGAAGAGAAGAAGAAGAAGAGGGGAGAAGATGAGAAGAGGAGGAAGAGGATGACTATTTATCAGTCTAATTATGAGAGACAGATCAGTGGCCCCAGTGGATATAGTGGGATGGTCTGAGTCAGGGAAAAGACTCCGGCCGGTCGCACTGAATATTAATAGAAGGAGGGGAGAAGGGGAAGCATTTTATTAGAGAGACTAATGGTGGATGCGGGTAAAGCTCTTTTCCAATATCTGGGTTGCTCTGACCTCTCTCTTCACTGTGGCCTCTTTTGAATAGAACAGGGCTCTGCTAAGCTTGACCACTGCAGGGCGACCTTCTCCATTTCAATATCAGACGCATTGTTTTTTAACCCACTCGCCACCGGGAACAGAGATATGAGCGGAAATTGGGAGCTGGGCTAAAAATTTGTGAAAAGAAGCCCTGGAGAGTTGTAAGAAGTAAACTAATAATAGCAGCAGCATGGGTGAGTAATGGTGTTTTTGATAAAGGCTTGAGATATGTCTTTTTAAAGTTTGCTTCATATATAAACAGAATATGAAACTTTCTCTTTATTTTTATAATTAAATATTATTAGAATCATATACTTCACATCTATTTTTGTTTTTATTTTAATTATTTTTATTTACTTTATTGTGTGTGCTCAGGTTGTCTGCTGTTATCTGGAAAAATCAAATGGCTGAACTGTGCTATACTTTAACATATTAAAATTGTAGTGGTCCTCAGCAATGACACTGGCCCTTCTTTGTGCAGTTTGCATATTTGCCTTGTGTTTTCCCCTACCACCATAAACATTAAACAACATAAAAAGATGTGTACTTTTAATAGGATTTCACAAAAAAACTGAACAATCAATTGCATGACCCAACCTAAGCCACCAAACAGCCTGAGTAGTTGAGGTCCGGACTCCATTAGATCTCCAAAGGTTTGCAGAAACTCTTACAATTGCTATTGTCAGTGAGGATTCAGTGACAAAATGGTACGGTTTTAACTGTGTAAAAACTGTATGTGTTCATTCCGTAAAAGTTGCCAACATGGTGCAAAGGTCAAGTATCAAATGTAATGTATCAGGTGCTCCTCTTATTTTTATTCATCACAATCCCAAAAGAGTCAAATACACATTTTTAACATACACAAAAGGATAGAGACATGAGCAGCGAGTGGAAGCACACAGTCCTTGTTTAACATAGTTTCATTGTTAAGTGAGCTGATTTTCCTGACTTATGACTTTGACATTTTATCACCTCATTAAAATGATTCCTTTTTAATATTGGTAGCCCCGGACTTCCATAGTTTAGCGCTGACACCTAATAAAAAAGAAAAGGATGATTCTGGCAAATTGGCCAGAGCTGTCGACAAACTATTTCCCCTTTAGAAAAAAAGGCTGCCCTTAAATCAACTTGAAAACTGTCTGGTCTTGTTGGGCTGGAATGTGTGACGGTTAAATGTAGACCTCGTGGCCTGCAGCGTTTACTCTAAAACACATACAGGCAAAAAGACAATGGGTCAGAGGGAACTTTTGGTGTGATAGCATGCTCTATGTACAAATACCACAAACTGCCCTTTTTCTTTTAATCTTGCTACACAGGAATATTGCAATAAGCGCTAAATCTGATCACAAGCCCAGATTTTCTAAAGGTCAACTTATCAGGAAGCAAAGGCAAGCAGACAGAGAGAAAAAGAGGGAGAGGGAAACATGTAATGATAATTTACTGCTCAGACAATGAAAGGCAAGAAAGATGTTATCACTAAATAATATATATTAAACAAGGACAGGTTTGTGCTATACAAGTTGCGAGGAAGAGGGAGGTTTGCTTATCACATATATATTAGGCACTATGGGGCAAATACATCTACACATAATATACCACATAATTCATGTACCATTAACTGTAAAACAATGTATCTTGTTTTTACTCAACCAATACTTATATGAACAATGACAGCATCATGCTCTATTATAACCTTGTGTGCTGCTGATGTTTTGTGGCCTTTTACTCAGAAAGGTGTGATTTATGAGTTAATAATAATTGTTGCAAAAAAGATATATATTGTGTGAGTGAGTTGCAGCAAAAAACACTTACATCGATGGTAAGATTTGATGCTGTTAAATGATTTTGACTTAACTGTTACTGGTAATGAAAGATCTGAAATATTTGTAGAAATTTGTGTTACATTAAATATTATATATTTCACACTTGTTAAAACTACAAATGCTGAGATAACCAAAATGAATGACCATATGTTCATACTGACAATATCTTTTCCCCAAATTGACTGACATTGGATTTTTATATAATCTGGTTACAAGTACCATTTGACTCAGCAGCTTCTATGAACTCCTGACATAAATAAATATGAGCTTTCTACAACTAAGCACACTTATTTTCCACTGCAGGAAATAGAAACTCTCAGACAGTTTAATGTTTTCATGTGAGCGTGACACTCTGTGTCCAGACAAACCAAGTGGCAATATTTGAGTTTTAAAGCCTTCATTAGGCCAACGTGACACAATATACAGTCTGTTTAAATTTTACTTGCTGATACCTGCAGATCACATCTGCACATCATGTTCTCTCTAGTATGTCCTCTGGTCCTGGCTTTTCGCCAGCTCAAAGCTGTTTAATGGCCACATGTAGTCGTGGTTGCTGTAATATGAAGCTGCTCGATGTGGGAAGCCTCTGGTTTTATTCAAGCCGGTTATTTTGGTTTAACCCTTCACATCCAGTGCCCTCAGGAGCCAACCGTTGATTACAGGTTTTAAAAAGAACAAGCAGGGACTTTTTTACACCTTTAGTGTAAAGTAAGGCACAGGAGTAGTTCTTTGGATGATATGTTGAATGCTCAGTAAACTGTTGTCTTGATTGCAGTTTGATTTACACATGCGTATGAGACTCATCAACTCAGCACAGTCAACCTTGAAGCAATAGAAGTCATGCGACAGGATTTCTCCTGTGTTTGCTCATTCTTTCCCGACAGGCCAAGCCATCCTATCACCTGTCTCCAACCCTCAGGCCTGCTCGGATAATTGCAGCAGTTTCACCTTTTCAACATAACGAATATCCGAGATTACAAACAGAGACAGAAAAAGAGATTGAAACCTCACATTTTAATTGAGGACGTTTACTTGCCGCATCTGCATTTCCAACAATAAAACTCCCCGTAACCAATGGCGTACACCTTCCAGCATTTCTAACTGCTTGTCTGACCTCAATTTGTGGACTTCATAAAAAGGTGGACAGATATCTGGCCCCGTGGTCCAGGAGGTAATTACTAATGTTACCGCTTCTCCTTGGGAAGGGAAGATGCGATGCCTCGGCCAGCGCTCCTGTTTGGAGCCGGGCCAGTTATTTCCTGTGGAATCAGGCAGCATTAACCTCCTGGATGCAGATTCTTCGCTTGTAAATTAGCTAACTAATTAGAAGACTCTCGTCATCTTCCGGAGACACAGCAGATGAAAACACATTGGTAAATGACAGGGAAAACAAAATCCACAGAGAAAGAATACCATTTAATGCTTTAACGCTCTTTTCGTTTTTGTTTTGACTCCAGTTCATGTGTAGAAACTTGTAGAGCACCAAGCAGAAGGTTATAGAATAGCTGAGCAAATGCAGGTCTTTATCAGAAAAAAGATCATTAGAAGACAAATGGAATAAACTGTGTACATTCAAAATTACGATTCATTTCAGATTTCAAATGATGGACATTACACATTTATGTACTTAAACCTACAATCGCTCAGTTGCGTGGATCAGAGCTATTTTGTTATAGGCCTAATTGTCTTGCAACTGATCATTTTCTTTGACCCCTTTCAATGCTTGTAGCTCCACACACCACAACTTGCTATAATCCTACTGTATATCATTGTACATGTTTGCCTCCGGTGTTTGGGTGTGAATAAAGACACCTTTCACACTCGGTCACACTGCTAAGGTCGTGGATATTTGCTGATAGGGATTACCCACAGATAGAAGGACTGAATCTCTCAGTATGTCTTTGTGGCCGAGTGGGTGAAGTGGATTAAGGACAGGTTGTGTAATCCACAGGTTCTTATCTCTTTGGAAGAAATAACCATCTTTGTCCCATAGGTCAACACCCGATGGAGTCTCTGCAAACTGGGAGACAGAATGATTTGTTACTGCCCCGTATGTCCTCCACTGTGATACTGAATCTTATAATACTACCCATCAGTGTTTATTTTACTTATTTTAATAAACTAAGAATAAAAGAACACTAACAACATCCATGAGGTCAACACTCTCATTGCCCTAAATGACACAGACACCCCTTTGGGCCAATCAAGCTCTCTCTTTGTCTTTTTGAGTCCCTCCAAACCGGACCAGCTGAGTAGCATCTATGGCCTTTCAAAGTTTGAGATTTTGACCTTTTAATTAAGAAGCACCCCGCCAGGCCAATCAGAGCAATGTCTGCCACGTCAGTGTTGTTCAACAAAACATGATCCGTTTCGTCTAAATGTAACATAAGTTCCTTAAAAATCATGACATTTAATCAGAGCGCCCTCATTAGGCCGATTGGTTTAGTATGCCCTGAATCAGCATGGGGTTATCAACATTACAGACTAAAGGCCACTGAAGGTCAAGGCAATAACATAATATACAAAATGAATAATGCGCTTATTGAATAGTTCATATGAAATGTGAAGGGCAAATGTGGAATAGATTCAAATACAATCTCAGTCAAGGTTTAGGTTTTAGGCAGATTTAATGTAAATGTAATAAGCTGCCATTTGTCCATAAATACAATAAATGAACACAGAAACTGGTGTTATATCCCAGCCTACATTTTGCAGAAACTTCCATATACCATTTGTAAACATGGTAAAACAGTTATGGTTCATTTGAATACAATCATAGTTTTTGATTTAGCTTCTAACATGTTTGTAGCTTCTGGATATTGGCTTTTGTGGGATAAAATGGCTCAGTATGCACTCATTTAAAGAAATACCAGTATGGGCCTGTGTTAAATGGACTTCAATCAAAAAGGTGATATATTCTTTATTTTTGACCTTCATTGAAAAAGAAAAAAAAAATTGAAATAGTAAGTGAAACAAATGGAAAGGATCTAGCTGCCTATTAATGACAATGCCGTATGGTTGTTATAGCTGTTGGAGCTGTACCATATGTGCACTATTGTAATCCACTAAACAGGGCTGCAGTTCTCATAATTAGAATAGAGCTCACAATATCAGTTAGCTGAAGCTCTGTGTGAAACAAATAAAAAGACTTTATTGTAAAATCAAATGAAAAGTGATCCAAGACAAGGTGATTCATCCAATTCTGTCAATAGCACAACCATTCCTTCATCATAAACACCAGCAAACATGCACACACTCTCTCACACACATCTTGACTTCTTTGCACGCCTGTGATGCATGTCAGCGTTTGTGTGTGTTGCCACAGGGGCTTGGCTGGCATTAAGAACAGGAACTGGGGACAGTAGCATGGATTGTGTGTGTGTTTGTGTGTACTGTATGTGTGTGCATATTGTATGTGTCCAGCTGGCAGGCTAAGGCCTTTGTACAGCTTTTCATATTGTCCTATCAGTTCACAAATAAACATGGCTGCTGATGAGGCCCACAAGGAACAAATTATGTCTTTGTGTGTGTGTGTATTGACAGAGCTGGCCTGCACCATTTGTTTTCATTTTGCACATTTATTTCATATCAGTTGTAATACTTAAACCCAATCAGACTTGCAAACACTTTGGGATATGCTTTAGTTTGATTATAATTATCCAAATGGACCTCTTCCACATGGAAAGTCCATCAAAGGATTTAATCTAAAGCAAAAACTGTCTTGAAATATTACACAATTAAATTTACATTTTACATCTACATTTACACAACATTTGTATTGTGTATTGTATGCAATATAAATTAGGTGCCATGTACACTTTACCATGTACAAGTACATGTCACTGCTACCATAAGTTTAAGGACAGTCTGGTTTCCTTAAAATGAACTAGTTGAAATGTCACATAGACAGATTCAGTTTGGTGACAGTGTGCTTTTGGCAGCCTTGCACATTGTTGCTGTTGTAATGGGACACATGAAAGACTGTTAAAATAGACAATAAAGCTTAACAAATTATGACAAGAGTGAAGAAATTGAGAAATATTGAAAGGACAAAGACAAAATAGTGTTGTGAGGAAAAATGTGTCGCAGCAAAAAGGCAACTTGATAAAACCACACTGGTCAAATGGTGATGGAGGCAATGGAAGGATACGATAAAAGAAAACTGAAAAGCAAAGCAAAGCCAAAGAAAACAAAAGGATTTAGCAAAGAAAGGAGAGGAGAGCCATCCCAACATGAGCAGCGGACTCCAAACATGATCTTTTCTCTATTTTGCTGTGCTTCTTTAGTATCTTTGTGGCTCTTCTTTATCTGATGAGCCTCGCTCAGGCCTGTCACGGCTGACTGATCGAAGCGACCAATCGCTATCTTCCCTCTACACCCCATCCCGATGTAAATAACCTCCACGCTGGTTCAAGGTGGGACGTCACTCCAAGTCCATTAGTTTATTTTATTACCTGCAAAAAAAGACAGGAGCTGGAGGTGTATATAGGAGAGTGGATGCAAAAAGGGAAATGGGTTGTAGGTGACAGGCTCTGGGTAGAGGTACAATGGGGGAAGGAGGAGTCCCCTGTAGTGGGACATAAGCTGGAAGGATGGAGATAGGTGGAAGAGATTAGGGGAGACAGAAAAAGAGGGAGAGAGAAATAATGCCGAATGATAGAAAGAAGCAATCTAAACCAGACAGACAGGCCTGAAGACAGAGCAGGACGGTGACAGCTGTGTGTGGAAGTGCATATTTAGAATCTTTTAGGGACAAGGACACAAAGCAGCTCCCACCGAATACATAGAAATAGACCACTGCCAAATCAACATTGCCAAACAAAATGTTTTTTCAAGATAAAAACTGTTGAGGTTTTAATTATGAAAACATTTGAGTACTTTTTGAGGTTTGGCGAAAACTTAGATGTCACACCCCAAAATCAAATTTATTCCAACACTTAAGATAAAGTTTGTGAAATATGTTTGGTGGCTTGTATTCATTGCCGAGAGATAATTGCAGGATTGCATCCTTCTAAAGCTGAACTCAACTGCTAGACAGACAAAAACTCTTTGCATAAACAATATTAGCATGGGCAAACACACCAATCACTCGACCTCTTGACAGTCAGGTCCCATATTATTGAAGACATTTGGATCAAGAACTGTTTGACGCATCAGTGTCACATGTTGCTATCACCTTAGAGTAAGGACTTTACACTAAAAACAAACTTTGATGACTTATATGAGTTAGTTTTATTCGTTCATAAGAGCAGAAATGTGATAGATTTGTGAATGGATGGAGTAAGGGCTCAGTTTCCCTGGTTTGACATGCTGTCTTCTCCTTGCTGGAAGGCTTCATTTCTATAATCATGCCCAGTGTGTTGAATAAAGGCTATGAAACAAGGCTGGAACCCAGTAATAAAGCTACTGATAGTGTCACTCATGCTTCACCTCTCCCTCGCTGTCTCTTTTGGCCTATCATCTCAGTTTTTCCCCATAACCTCCTTTCTATTTCAAAGAAAAAATTGCCTTTAGTGGTCAGATCTATCTGATCCTATCTTTATTCTTTCTGGCTTTAATGTAAGCAGATTCCCAATCAAGTGGGATGAATCCAATCAAGGCGAAGGGGAAAGCGCAACAATCTGGGCCACATTTCCCAACCACTGCTGCAGGCCACGAGATTAGAGGACAGAGACAGACGGAAACGGAAATAGGGGGTTTTAATCGCACTTTCTATTAACACAAAAACTCTTTTCATTTAATGTTCATCACCTTAACCTCTTAGCTAGCCTAGCAATGCAAATGTCCCTCCTCCTGCCATTGACTTTCTTTATAATTATTTCTACCATATGGACATCAACAAGAATGGGAGGAGTTGCTGCATTTCTTTTTAAAACAGCATGACTACTGGTTGATTTATCCTCCAACTTTTCCTCCTTCCAACACCCTGTGACGGCTCTCAAGTTCCTTTCTCTTCGTCTTCTCCCCCATTTCCAAAGCTTAACTTCATTGTCTCAAGCCCCTCTCCGCTTTCATCTTAAGACAAAGATTTATGTAAATCTTTGGGCCAGGCGTTAATGCGGAGCGCCGTGTGAGAAATAGCATCCCTAAATCGTGGCATTGTTGTTGAAAATGACAAGGCAGGCCCGTTAATCCTACAATGCGATCATCCAAATGTGTCATAATGCTGCGTGTAGGCAGGCGAATCTGAATATCAAAAAGACGCCACGCACCTCTTACAGTGTCTTCAGTACTTCCACCGCTAAGGCACTAGTTCCCTCTTTCTCCCTCTGTCTCTTTAGTTTCTTAAAGAACTCGCCCCACTTGTCACCACCAAGAAATCTTGTTGCACATCACTATCTGCGTTTAGCGCGTTCTTTATTGTTGATACGAAAGCTTTGATTCATTCAGATAATGACAAACTACAGTAATTGTCTAAGTGGTTTGCAATTGTCAGTTGAAATCAATCGATGGCTTTGGCTTTGTCGCCGAGGTGTATTTATTTCAAAAACAGCATTGCAAAGCTTTGTGTTGGAACAATATGCAAATAGAAAGGAAACAAAAGGGCCCAGTATGAACACGTCGAGTCGAATCACTACATGTATAGAGCGTTTAGCTACAACAATCAGCTACCTTGTTTGCCTTCATTTAGGATCTGAGGAGGAGGCAGCCACACTTCTTATTTGTGTGCAGTGCAGGATCAAATGGGGACTATTTGCCTGGGATTCATTTGTCTGAGGGAAATTGACAGACACAGATAGTGATTTTAAGGAAAGTGCCATGAAACAGCCATGCCAATCAATTGGACAGGGACATGGCTGCTGAATGATAATGTTAATAATTACCAGCCCCATCGAGGGACTACTTCCTGATTGGCCGTGAAACCTCTGCTGTAACTATTAAACCGTCGTTTTTTTCCCTCTTTTTCTTTTTTTCCCTTTCCCTGACATCGCGACACCTCCTGGTCTGACCCACCCTCCCCCTTCTTTTTCGTTCCAGTCAGCGAAGGAGACCCGCGGGGGGGATTTTGTCAGGGAGAATAGCAGCGTTGATCTCCAAGGCTTAAGACCCTACTGTACCTGTCAACAGTGTGGCTTTGGCGCTTGACGACCGGCGGCTTAAGTCATTTGAAGTTTTTTTTTTTTCCTTTTTTTTTAATGAGGAGGGAGGGGTGGAGGTGCACAGAGCGTTGACAGCAAGTCAGGGTCTTGAAATAATTCCATACCTCTGAATAACCAGAGGTGTCTGTCTGACTTAATCCAACCCCCCAACCGTCTCACTCTTTTCAGGTGGAGGAAATAAACTCGGGGGGTAACAAAACCAAAGTGGTGGGACTGGGCATGATCCTGTCCTGCTGCAAGACTGAAAACTGGAATCAAAGACTCAGCATTACATAAAGTAATACTTTACAAAAACAACATTTTTAGGTATTTTTTACTACATCATTTACAAAACACTACTCCTAATTTAATAATTGCAATTAAGCATTCATAAAAGTGATAATTAAGTGCATTATAAAGTGTGCCCTTCGCAAAATAAAGTCCTTATTATTGTCCTGTCATTTATAATAAAAGGAAATGGATCACCTTCATTTAATATAGTTTTTTGGAAATAAATGCCTGTTTGTTAGATTGACAGCTGTATCATCCATATGTTCTTTTTATGAAATCATTCTATATGTCATAAGTAATAACTGTGTGTTGTTCTTTCCTAAACATGAGCCAATAAAGCCGCAAGCTATGAGGCGAATAAAAATGTGCATATATTTGGAGATGCTCTGTATGTCTTTCTCTAAAATGTTATTGTACACAGACGTTTGTGGAAAATGGGGGACTGCGTTGGTATCTGTGCTGCTGCGGCGACACATAAAGCAACCAGCGCTGTCCACTAGCGATATCTATTCCCCTGTTTTAAAATGTATTACTTGTGATATTTTAATCTCTTGCTTCTTCCTTTTACTCTTTGCTTTCTCTATGTCTCCCTTCTTCCTTGCGTCTCATTACTTAGCTCTCACTTTCTTTCTCTTGGCTGGGATAATCCCCCCTGTAGGGGACTTCAAAGTGCGGGCCGGCCAGGGAAAAGCCTTAATTACCCATTTGCCTTGAAACTCAAGCCAAATCACAACTCGCCCCAGTCCGTCCGACTCTGCACTCCTGCCTCCCTCCGACTAATTGTGAGTCCGATCACCACCCCTCCTCCCCCCCTTACCCCCTCGCTGCTGCTGAGGATATGGAAAGATAAAATTAAATGAAAATAAGAGGGTGAAAATATGGGAGTACACAGCCAGATTTTGACCTTAAAAAAACTCAAGAAAATGAACTAAGCACTGAAAAGATCTGCTCATATCTGTCTCTGTGCATTTAATTATCATCATTTACAAAATATTGAAGCTGACTGATTGATGGAGTGGGGTAACATTTGAACAACGCTGAGCGGGCTTACCCTGCAACACAAGCCGCCAATCAAAACAAAGAACCAGGCTGCTGTTGTGGAGGTTTCAAATGAAGAGCTGGAAATATTATCACCGACGCTCAAAAGGAAACAGACTGATGGTATTTGTGATGGAAAAACATGTTTGACTCAATGGGTCACCTGCCGAGTGACCTTACTGTAAACTATATTGTTCTGTGAGATAATACAGTGTGTTTGTGTCAAGCCTCGGCTATAATTACAGTACGTTCACACAACACAGTAATATAAGCTGACCTCCTTGACTTACATTAAATATCCCACTGTGCATAGAGTACATAATGATAAGTTCTTTTTTTTTCTTTTTTCTTTTTTTTTAATAAATATGCCTACACTAAACAACAATAATTACAGTGTTATGTTGACAAGAAAGGCGGTCTTGATATTACACAAATGAGGACTAGCTATTTCAAAAAGAAATTTGAGGGCAGAGAGGACAAGAGAAGTAGTACTACTTGTGTAGTCTCAAGTGCTCAGTTACTTGGCTTATTCTTCAAGTAAAGAAAGCAAGATAACTATTTAACAATGTCTGCTCAACAATAGAAAAAAATATCTTAAAAATAAATATATTCAAAAATGGATATATGCTAGATATGAAGTGAAAAATATAAATTCAATCAAATGTAACTGAATAAAAAGTATGTTTTAGAAACTATTCTCTATAAGAATAAATTATTTAGAAAGATACCTGTCAAGGATTAAATGTAAGCAGTGTAAAAACTTCTGCCTAAGAGTTAGAAATATTTTTGTTCCAATGCAGGGACGCTTAAGTTTGAGTTTTTGACAAAGGTATAGAGTGAATGTTACATTTGTATTAAAACCGTAAGGAGCCTGTGAAAATGTGTGATAAATAAACTGAGATTGAATCAAGCACCGTATCTCTTTGTTTGGCAACGACTTCGCAGGAGCAATCTGTTGTTCCTAGAGTAAGGTGTTTCATGTCGTGCTCTGTGTTGTTTTGCAAAATCAAGACAAACAGGCAAAAAATGGAGAATTGTAACAGCTTGTATTTGTGCTCTGTTCTCATGCCGAGAAAATTCAATGGGGGAGGCATACAGTGTGCCTGAAAACTGACATGGAGGTCACAAAGGTTAAACAGAAAAACATCCCCCGTAAACCCCGCCCACCCTTTGAACATCGGAAAGTCACTGTCAGTGCCAGTTAAAAATCACAAACAAATAAAAAAAAATCAAAATGAAAACAGCATAGTCTTAAAAAACTATGTACAACCAATGGAGCGGTAAACAAAACAGCATCTTGTGTTTTTGTCACTAGGCTGTCAAGCAACCTTTTATGCCCTTCTGTACAATATGACTAATTACAACAGTAGAAATTCATCAGGTTATGTGTTCACTGCCGGATGAATTGAAAAATAGATCATGGCAGCCATGTGAGTTTTGATCTCACCACTGGAATGAGGGACGTACATAGCCCACAAGTAAAAAAAGACTAGCTCTGTATAAGACAGCGAGTGTCTACACATGTATCTCAAACTATGGATATTCCATTCCAGCAGAAGAAAACTAGATACAAGTCAAGATTTGGTGTGTTTTCTTCTCTAAGGGAAAAAAACATCTGCAAATGAAGCGCCCCCTAGAAACCACCCACTAATCCACATCCCCACCACCAAATCCAAGTTTGTTACAGCTCAGTCATTTTTTAAGTCATTTATTTTTATTTCATTACACCCAAGGCAGAATAAAAGTTACTAAAACTTAAGACTTTTACAGTTACAGTGACAAAAACAGTTTAAGAGACCCACAATTTAAGTTGGACTGCAAAATAAAAAATAAAAAAACAACCTTTTTTCTATTTTTGTAAAATGCCCAGGCATTCTCCAATATTACAAATACTGGTATACTTTTACAGTAAACAAGAAAAATGTAATATATATTCATATATATATTTATATATATACTAAAACCCCTTCACCAAAATAAAAAGGAGGAAAAAACAATTTTACACATCGCCACTATGGCATTCAGAGAAATTTTAGAAGCAAACCTGAAAAAAATACTTTAAAACACACATACACACAAATATTATTTTACCCTTGTACTTGTTTCAATACTGTAAACTTATTTTAAGACGGAGTGCACTAAATAAGTCTTTTTTAAATTTGTATTTCCTGATTTTTGTCCAGTCTCTTCCTTGATTTTATTGTGGCTTTGACCACTGGTGGAGTTTTTTTCCATTGAGAGTGAGAAATTTGATAAATATCTATATATATGTTTGTGCCTTTATATGTACATATGCATACATATATACACACGCAGACACATCAATATTGTGCTGGGTACTCCTAATCCTAAACTCAGTTTCAATTTAATTCAATCTGTTGAAAGTTACAATTTGATCATATCTAGTTTTTCATTCAATTTGATGCTTCAGAAAAGTCTTGCATTTGTCTCAGACAATAAATAGGAAGATCATTATTCAAGGCACACTCATGTCAAATTGAATGGCAGTACAAAAACTGTCCCAAATAAATTAATTTTTACTCATGTTTATAGTGCCAGCAGTGGGAAAGCCTTGCCTAACAACCCTTGGCACTTCAGTGTCATGTGATCCCAAGCCTTGACCCCTTAGTATCTGTTTCTGTCCAGCGCTGTGGCTCTCTGTGTGTCAGACAGAAAAATCATAAAGTGCGGGTCTGTTGTTACCAGCTCTGTAGGTGACCCTTTTTCTTTGACAGCGTTCACATGTGAAAGTGAAACAAAAAGGTGCCAGTTTAAGGTGGGTGGAGCTTAAGGAAAGCCAATGAGATTCAAAACAAAAGGAGGAAATGGAGCAAACTGATGCTGCTCATCTTACTAGTAGTCTTACTATTGAGCACACACTCACTCTTATTTAATTTAGAGATAAACCTTCCCAGCAGAGGTGACACAACTCATCATATTAGATTTATAGAATCACTATAACATTACAAATGACTAATGTTTTAAATAATTTATTTAAGCATAAAATCCATATGGGTTGACTTTATATAAATATTGTTCAAAATTTGACTTTGTTAAAATGCCATCCATGTAGCACGTAAATTTGGAAATTTGCAATTTTGACATTGAAAGGGCAGTAAAGAAACTGGGATGTCCCCAATTAATGCCCCAACATTCTGTGAAATGTAGTACAGCTCACCCTGAGATGTCCCCGCTCTGTCTAGTTCTCCTTTCTAGCTTTATACATACTTTCATGCTCAGTTTACTTATTACAGATAATGTAACCTCAGTCATATGGCTTCATGCAAATTATAATATATAGAAGTGAGGATGAAGAAATCAAAAATGAAGGTTGTTCATGTAGCGTTGTCGGGGCGCAGTACTAAGTACCGGTCAGCAGCTGCCTTATCACTTGTATCCGGCTTGGAAAGATGTTCTCAGGATCAGTGGCTTTCTAAACAATGGGATCCTTTTTCTATACTGTCACATATGACACTCAGTGCTACATATCCAATTATATTGTCACGTTTTAGAGTCAGTTCATGCTACAATGCCAAAGGATTGTTGTCCGCGTCATCACACAAAATATACTAATTCTAGCATTCTCAGTTAACGCACTTTCAAATTGAAGATTGAATTCAGCTTCTCTTCAACAAAGCACACATTTAGCTTAATATACATTTTCCTACAAGCAGCGGCCAAAAATTTACTTAAAATGAATTTTTGTCATTTGTCAAAAACTCTCAGGATTTCATGTGGGTATTAAAAAAGCAAACAGAAAGTAAAGTATGAAATAAAAAATCAGAAACAAAAAATACCTGCACATGCCAGAGTACAAAATCCAATAAATACAGAAATTATTGCACAGTTAAAGGCTCCACAAATGTTAAAACTCAACTGACTGATTGTTTAAAAAGAAACGCCAAATGAGGCAGTTTAGACAGCTTCAGTTGGTGTTCAATGTTTTCACGTTTTTCTCAGTTGGCAGTTCTTAGGCAAAAACACAAAATTAACCTAACATTTCACAAAAAGAGTATCCAGCTACCCCATTTTGTTTGTCTTTAAATGTCTGAGTGTCTTGCAGAGAACAGAAATAGAAACCAGATTTAGGTTCTCTCTGCTTGTTCAATTTTGACCTCATTGGTCATCAAATGTTCCCCATGCCACTTTTTCATATGCTTCTCCAGAGTGCTGTACACACTAAAGGGCATTTGGCAAATGTCACAGCGGTACACCTCTTTACCAAGTTGGCCGTGTGTTTTCATGTGACGCGTGAGCTTGGAGCTCTGGGCACAGGCATAGTTGCACAGCTCACACTTGTAGGGCCTCTCTCCTGTGTGGCTGCGCCGGTGCACTGTCAGATTACTACAGTTCTTAAACACCTTTCCACAGTATTCACAGGTGTCACACCTCTTCCCATCCTTGGAGCTGGGTCTACCTGGACCTGGACCTCCACCTAGGTGAGGGGTACTGCCTCCACTGGCAGTACCACTGCGGCCTGAGAGGCCACCGTCCAGCAGGTCACCTGGAGGCGTGGAGAACCGCAGGCTACCGTTCTCAGACGAGTGCTCGGAGGAAGTGGCAAAGGGCGATTGTCGGGAATCTGTGAAGCCAAGAAAAGGGTCTTTGATGAAATGCCGTGAGGCAGCATAGCCCACCAGCCACTGGGAGTAGACGTTCTCAGATGGGATATGGGGTGCTGGGGGAATGTCCAAGTCCTTCTCAATCTTTATCCTCTTATTTGAGGAGTTTGAGAGACTTGGACTGGTAATGGGAGTGGGCTTACGGGGAAATAGGCCTGAGAAAGAGTCACCAGAACCACAGTTCCGGCCATTAATGGTTGTCCTCTCTTCGGGCTGGTGGTGGTGATGGTGGTGGTCCATCTCCCCAGCCACTGAGTCCTCATCACCAGTATCTCGCCGGCCGTCTGAACTTCTCTTGGAGAAGGGCATCCTTTTACGATTGTCAACTATTAAATTATTGTACGGCTGTATAGAGTTGAGTCCCCCAGCTTCCACCATCTTCTCAAGAGCAAGTGAGGTCTTTTCCTCCGAGGGCGGTTTTGAACCATTCTCCCTGTTCCGGTAGAACTCAGACTCAATACTAAAGTTGGATTCTGGGCGGCTTTCATTTTCAAGCTCCTCCTCCTCTTCCTCCTCTTCTTCTTCCTCATTACCTTCACCCTGAAAGTCTCCA
The DNA here is from genome assembly GCA_036850595.1 of Rhyacichthys aspro. Taxonomy (NCBI): domain Eukaryota; kingdom Metazoa; phylum Chordata; class Actinopteri; order Gobiiformes; family Rhyacichthyidae; genus Rhyacichthys; species Rhyacichthys aspro. The sequence goes on along the minus strand of CM072169.1, from coordinate 13,864,377 downwards.
TCACGGTTCTTCATGCCCTCCCCTGTAACGTCACTGGTGCCTGGCTCTGGAGAGCTGGTGGTGGAGAGTCCATCATCTGACCGTCCCGTCAGAGAACCAGCCTTGTGCATGTGTGTTTTCATGTGGCGTTTTAACTTGCTTGCCTGTGAGCAGGCGTGGTCACATAGCTGGCACTTGTATGGTTTTTCTCCTGTATGGCTCCTTCGATGTACAACCAAGTTACTCTGAAACTTGAAGGTCTTGCCGCAGAATTCACAGGACTTGACCTTGTTCTGTGTTTGAGGAGGGGTGGTGCTGTTTGGGGGCATTGGAGGTAAGGGAGGAGTGTTCAGAAAAGGGGATTTTGGCCCAGGCTGAAAAGGGTTTGGGTTTAGTAGTCGGTGCATAGGGTTGGCCCTGCTCGGTGATAATGGTGGTGTGGTGCTGTTGGTGTTCCCTGCTAACTCACGCAACCGTCTTGAAAAGTCCATAGACTGGGTCTCCATTGCCATGGGTGTTAGCCGCATCACCCTCTCAAAGGCACTGGGGTGCTGGGAGATGAGGCCCATTTCCTCGGCGCTAAGGCGTTCCAGTCGATGGGGGTCCAGGTGATGCCGGGGTGGGGGGCTGACAAATGGAGGCGTGTTGGGAAGCCGGTTCTCCCCAAACCCCGGTGGTGGCTCTCTCAGTAGTGGGCCTGTCATTCTGAGCAGGTGAAAGGGATTGTTCTCGCCCAGAAAGTTGGTGAGTGGAGACTGTGGGATGGAGTCATTGCCCATGGGGGGAGGCATGGTGATCCGTGGGGTAAGGGCTGTGCTGGAGGGGTTGGACTCCAGGTAGATGCGGATGCCATGGGTGTTCTGAGCATGTTGCAGGAGGAACCAGGCGCTGGGAAAGGGCTGCTTACAAGTGGTACATATATAACTTGAAGGTTCATCCCTGTTACCTGCAACACACAAAGAAAAAAATACTGTCATTGTTTTTACTCTGCTTCAACAAATGATACAAATTATATTATTTTAAGCAGTCGTCTATTTGCAAAATGTAGAGTGTTCTTGGGTGAAAGGCAGCAAGATGTGATAAGCATATGTGCCTTCTATTCTGTCTAATACTTCCAGTCACTGGGAAAGGCCTTGCCTCATCATGTTGTCACATAAATGCTACGTACTTATCGTGCTTTTGACAGGTGCATTTTCACAGTCACACTGGATTGGCCCACAGCAGGTCCATGTTTAAGAGGTGCTTAATCTCTCACTTAGAGCTGAGTGAATTTTTCACACAAAACTGTTGAATTACTACACTGTGGAAAAGTGTGTGTCTTCATCTGGTCTTGCAAGAAAGAATGCGGAGTACATTATGTGAATGTGTGAGCTGAACTTGCAAATCTAATAGTAAAGAATCAGAAATACATTGGAGTGTTTGTCTCTGATGTAAATGTCACAGTACAGTGCAAATAGAAAATATAGGACAGCACACCAAGCATCTAGTGTATGATCAAAATAAGGCTAGATATAATCAATGAGCATTTTTCTGCTCTGAATAAACCATTCATTGTTGCGTGTGCTGTGCAGGGTCAGACACATCAAAACAAACACAAACACAAGCAACACAATCTCATAGGCTCTTAGATTAGGACACAAAACAAGCGAGAACCCATACTGGGATACCCCATATCTACACAACAGTAATCATGCTCTTGTTCTTCTCTTGTATTTATAAATGAGCGCTTGAAGTGTTAACCTAGTAAACTAATTTTAGATACTGGGGAAAACATATGCTGCTATAATTGTTTTACTTATTTGCATGTGTGTGTGTGTGTGTGTGTGTGTGTGTGTGTGTGTGTGTGTGTGTGTGTGTGTGTGTGTGTGTGTGTGTGTGTGTGTGTGTGTGTGTGTGTGTGTGATGACACACAGTGGCACACAGTATTAATTACAATATTGAGAAGTTCCGTACCTCTTTGCAAAACAGCTCATTAGCAATAGCACTACTTTTAAAAAACAATAATAAATGATAATAAAACATTAGTAAAAATGTCCGAACAGTGAGTGAAAGGACATGAGCAGCAAGGGTTACGATTTAACTCAATACATGAGTATTTACACAAACAGCAAATCCCAATAGTTTGCAGCAATTTATATTTTCTAATTAATGCAAGACTTAAAGCATGTATATACTGCATTATATATTACTATAATTACCATCATATAAAAGTGCACTACTGAGATTAAATTATATTTTAGAATATATAATATTTAATTATTACACCCTAAATGTAAGTTTCGTTTTAATGTTTATTTTGTTTACAGTACAGTTAATTCCGCTAAAAATTAAATTAATAATCAGCTTCACAAAAAGCAGGAAAAAAGGTGTTTCTATAATAATTTATTGTGCGTGCGTGCGTGTGTGTGTGTGTGTGTAGAAGAAGAAGCACGAGGCGGAACAGCTGTTCACCTCCACAGTCCTGTAAAGCCTTTTGACTTAATTATAGTGGACAGCACATTCACACACACTCACACACAATGGAAATAACAGCTCCCCCTATCTCAGCTTTTGTCTGCACCTCCCTATGCGTCTCTCTCTCTCAAGCTGTTTTACTGCTGAACCTTAAGAGAACACTCCAAAAAGGAAACATCCAGCCCTCCTTCCCTCCCTCCTTTCCTCTTGCTCTTTGCTTCTCTCTCTCACTCAACAACAAAAAAATACAGATCCTCCCCCTGTCGTCCATCGTTCGGCTGAACTTCTGCAGACAGAAGTCGAGGAGGGGAGGGATGGGGGCGATGTTCATTTCTGCCCAACAATTAAACAGTGGTTTGTGTGTAAGTGAAAAACAGAATGTGAGAAAGTGTGTGTTTAAAGCGTCATTTCTCTCTGGCCGCAGTGGAACGAGTAGGTCGCAGTTTTTGTTTTGGGGAAGTGCTGTGTGTGTGTGTGTTCGCCCTCCCGGGGGATGGGAGTCCAACGCAGATGGCAAATAAAGTATGCAGCCTGAGGCGAGAGCACATTATGCTAATTCTAATGTCAGCTGTACTTTAATATACGACTCTATTTAATCACCCCATTATTTCCTATTTCCATATGAAAAAACACAAGCAGAGAGCAAGAGACTGGGGCCGAGGCAGAGGGAGCTGCTCATCACTTTATTTGGTCGACTGCAGAGGGCCATAGTTTATGAAGTGTCATTTGCGTATATATATGTGTGTGTGTGTGTGTATGTCTGTATGTGTGTGTGTTTGGGACTGAGCGAGAAAGCGCACACCGTCTGTGTTTCTACCCCTCTCACATCCCTCCGAGTGTTTCGTCTTGAATTATGACCTACTGTATGTGTATTTACAGTAAGTGTGTCTGTGAAGGTTAAACTAGTTCACATTGTGTTCCTGACACGCTGCATTCTCTCTTTAGAGAAATACCAGAAGAGGCCTTTTACAGTGCAGACATACGATAAATTTGGCATTCTGGCATTATGAACATTGGAATGTCGGCAAGAGGTAAATTTCACTCTCACTAGAATTTAGCACAATCTTTTCACTTTTTACCTAAACATACTTTTCTATTCTTCTAAATGCAATGCACTTTAATAACAATAACAACGAATGCAGCTTGAGTATTGTGTCTGATGATCAATCCAAACATGACATTTTGTCGCACTTTGCTACAAAAACAGGCACTAGAAATTAATCCTTGTCTTCCTCTTTTTACAACCTTAAATTTGTTTGTTAGACCTAAATAACAATTTATCACTCAACATACAATCAGTCTGTTTGTTTTGAAGCCAGAAAATTAGTCCATTGGATCTATTATGGACTTTTCATTTTAGTATATTTAGAAATGGTAAAATCACAGTCTATATAAACTGTGAAAACATTTCTCTACAAAGAAAGTGGTATTGTAGGTACTGTGGCATCAGCAGAGTGGTAATAGAGCATTTGAAAGCAGCAGGTATAAATACTTTTTGACCTTGCTATTGTGTAATAATTTAAGCCCTCTCCAGTAGTGAGTTTAATCATACTCATGGACATAAGAGAGGGTGTAAAGTCATTTGGACTCTTACAAGTGGCACTTAACTGACACATAATACACTGGAGGGAAAAAAATTAATAAGGTAAATGATTTTTAAGTTGTTGACAGTGAAAAGTCAGAGAGCACTGTGACTCGATGTGCTCCATTCAAAATACTATTCTGCATTTACTGTAGATGTCTCTCCGTCTGTGGCGCTCTATCAGTGGAAGTGCGGTCTGGCCCTCTGCCTGTGTTTTGTTTGGCTCCCATTCTCACTCACTAGCGCACACATAAGACACACAGTCACACACTGCGGCGGCGCAACCTGTTTGGATGAGCGTGACAGGGAAAAGAAAATGTGTGCCTTCACGGAAAATAAAAGTTCTTTTTTTCATCCACTTGATTCTTAAAAAGCCTTGATAATTTTTACAGAGACATGTACAAACACGTTTTTGACAGCTACGATTGTGAGCAATTGTGGTAATGTGAGTGTTAGCAGTACTGCCGTGGCCTTTAGTAGTAAGAAAAAATAGAACATTAAAAAATGAATGACAAAACTGCAACATTACATGATTATGAAAACACAGAACTGTCCATATCCTCTTCCTCGTTCTGTTTCACACCATATAAAACTCATTACTGACTGATTCTAGTTTTCACTATGATTCAATTTGCCATAATTACCGTGGCTGTGGCTAATAAAAAAGGAAGAGAGGGAACGGCTAGAAATCCAGAGCGAAGGTCAACTGGCAGTTAGCTGTGTTCATTTTCATCTCAGTGTATTCATCTGGGGCAGCTAATGGCCCAATTTTCTCCCCCTCGCTCCTCAATAAATATTGCTGGAATTACAGGTTAAATAGCTAAATTAAATCACCGCTTTACAGATATGGGAGGGAGGAAGAGAGAGACAGACGAGTGGAGAGAGAGGCAGATATGTACAATTACGCAGGAAGTGCCAATTGACGCAAATTATGTGATTAATGTTGCAAGTGTCAAAGGATTATTGTGCAAAAATGATTGCACATATAATTTCTCTTTGACCAGAGGCCTAGAAGAAGACACCGTGGACAGAGAGAGGGACAGAGCAGTTAGTTATTTACAATTATTAAAGTAACTAGTTTAAATAAAATCTACATTTCCTGGAACATATTTTTCAAATGCTTGTGTTAAGTATTTCTTTAGCCATTTAATATTTGCATGTACTTAACATAAATCTGTTACTACTAAGTAATGTAGCCCTACTTTAACTTCTACTGAACTGATTTTACCCACAGCACTTGCACTTCATTTTGACAAGTCTCCTCATCTCATCCAGCTGTCTTTATAACCTTGACTAACATGTCCACTCCACATTGACTGAAAATAACCATAATTCTAAATCAGGTTCACATTTTCTTCTTTTCCCTCCTGTGTTACATTTCATCCCTGTGGTTATCGTGGTGTTTTACTGCCCTCTTCCTTGATCTCTCAATCACTGAGGCTTACACACACCATGTCATACAGCAGCACCGGTCGCTTGCTTTGTCCAATCAAAAGTGGATTAGAGGCCTGGTCTCATTTGCATACAGGTAGCACTAGTGGCAGAAAAAGGGTGTTGATGTAAGGGAGCCAATGTCAGAACATTTACACACAGAACAAAGATGACAAGAGCCAAGGGCACAGTGGCCAGTGCTTTGGCCGTTTGTTACGCTTGTAAAGTATACTTTTTTAATCCTGCATTATTAAATGTATCATTAGTATGTATGTGATCTAGACCTATCGTCCATCCGCCATCACCTTCACACAAACACACGCACCAGTGCTCTCTAGATCCCTCACCTTGCATGGCTAATGCCTTGTTTGTCCCTATCATAGCAGAGCAACAATTACATGCAAATCATGCAGTGGTTGTCTCTGCCCTCAGACACAAAGCTCTGTTTTACACATGTTTTTACTGGACAAAGATGCATGTACCACTTAAAACCAGAGGAGTAATAACAAGCAAGTAGTTTTTCATGATGAACTGTGTGAAGAAGCATTTATTTCCTGACTATGTCTCGTCCTAATTAGATAATTTCAAAACGCAGACCTCATTTGGCGCCGAGTTCCCTGTATTTTTTTAGTAGTCTGTTCGTTTTGAATGAAGTGGTTTGAGTGCAGGGTTTTAACGTCATCCAACAAGCTTTTTAAATTGGCTTTAATAGCTTGCGACTAAATTCACTACAGGACCACACAGCGGCAGATTTAATTAAATTACCCTAACTGTACGGAAATGAAAATCTTGCACTTTTTTCTTTAATAGACAGGCAGCAGAGAAAGTAAAAGTATTATCTGCTGTGTCTGATTCACTACAGCAGTTCAGGGCTCCTGAAGCTCCAGCAGGCCAGACTAAACTCTTTGTGGGGAAACTGAGTCATCTCTGAGCTCAGCGCTCTGTGGTTGGCTAAAGACCAAGAGGCAAACCCCAAACTCTTGCTGCTCTCCAGACTGTCACTGCCATGAGCTGGGGTCCCATCCAAGGTTTGCACACTCTTTGTCAGCTTAACTTTTTGATCAAGAGTGTGTCAAATATAAAGTGAAAAGAGAAAAATATAAGCACAAAATGGCAAAATGGAACACACAAAGCTGAAAGCTTATCCATTTTTTTAAAAAGTATAATAATTCACCAATCTAGTCTCCTATGTCTAAATGCAAGCACAATACATTTCTATAAAAGTGAATATTTGACATTAGTAATCAGATCAAGGCACAATATGTGCGTATTTAATAGAAGAAACATAGCTGTGTTTAGGAAGTACAGTGCTCAAAGTCAGGGATGTGTATAATAAATGCCAATATTTAGAGATACCTCTGCATAGTAATCAAGACATTTTCTCTGAGATTGGGCTGTTACTCACACATGCTCTTGTTTTATCTCCTACCAAGATCACAGCCAGTCAATTCAAAGGTTGTAGCAAAAAACAGAAAAATCTTTTCCCCTGTGATATTTTCTTAGCTGCAGTTGATGGACATCTGCTTAACTCACATTTTAATTTAAGCAACGTCTCAAGTGTAATTTCTCTGACAGTTGGATTGGAACAAAGCAAGTATTGGCATCCAGCTGAGCCGGTTGATCTCAACAGGACTAACCCAGATAAAAAAGTTAACAGGTAACGTCAGAGGAATCGACATGAGCTGCATTTATTTTTATTTTCGCCTTAACTCTCTGTCCTTTTTCTTGGTCTCTTTCCAAGCCTGTGCAACCTTCTTTCATCCCAGCATGTGTTGAACTTTAGCATTACCCCATCTTCTCTGCATGTTATCCAGCCAACAAAGGATTAGCATTGTGCAAGGTGTGTGTATGTGTTTATATGAGACCTGACAGGACAGGAAGGAGGCAGGAAGGGGGTTTGACAGTCCTCTGCTATGAATTTTAAAGGAAGGCTTAGCTGATCATAGGCAAATTAGAATGCATTTAGCTCATTAGGGGCCAAAGGGGGAGGAAGATGAGGGAGGAAGGTATTGTCAAACAGAGACATAGTCAAAATTAGGAAAAGAGATGCAATCCTAAGCAAACTGCGGCAGTTATTGTGTGTGTGTCCCGTCTGTGCCCTGTTAACAAATTAGAGGGATTACGAGGAGAGAGTGCCAGAGCATACCAGCTAATCCCACAGTGATGGCCTGCACCAATGCACCTGGGGAGTGTGTGAGGGTGTGGTAGCATGAATGGGCTTTGGAGGGCTATCGTCCTCCCCAAAACACGCCTTCTCTTGCCAGTGGTCCCACTAATCCTGGGCGTAAACACTGACAAAGACAAGCAAGACGCACCTGGTAGTGGTCAGTCCTGCTGCGAGCGGGGGATGATACAGGGGGATCACTGCCGGGGGGGTATTAGACATAGTGGGGCTTTTGAGGACAGCACTAAGACTCTTTAAGGAAAATTGTAAAGTCTGGAAGAGACTGCGATGCGATGGAACGTAACATTCACCCAGGCAGCTTGGGGTAGTCTTTATCCGTTATGGTTATTGGTCAAATCTATGCATCAATAGACATAAATAATTAAGAAAACAATATCAAATAATTTTGTGTATTTACAGATGTTTAATATACAGGTCTGTGTATTTTTTCCAGTGCCAGTATCACAGTAATTACTGCCAAATTTGATAATATTTTTATGTAAGGTTTACATTAAGGCTCATTTCTACAATGTACAATGGCCTATCAGTGTTAAATTTGTGAATTTTTTAAAGACAAAATGTTTTTGAAAAAGGAACACTGTTTTATAGAAAAGTGTAAAATACCTCACGTTAAATAAATGCAATTTTAGTTTAATGGTTGGAAAACTGGGATTATCTTTGCTAAATTTGAAGAGATTGGAACATTTGGCAAAAAACAGCATGTGGCTGAAAGGCCGTATTTTTCAGTGGCAGAATGTACAGCGTGATAAATCCCTTCTGAGCTCCGAGGTTTCCCTGCTCAGTCTCCTGCTCGACTGGCTCCTCTGCAGAGCCTCAAAGTGCTTTCATCTTTTGAGGTTTAGTCATTGACATCTTGTCAGGTGAAGCCTTGGCTTGGTCTCTGTAGCCACAATAGAGAAACTCTGCCATGAGCCTGATTTGACCGGGACGACGCTCCAACGCATTTTTGGATCTTTCCTCTTTCCTCTCTACGTCTCTCTGTCGCCTGTCCCATCCAAATTCTCTCCCTTTTTCCTCCTTCCCTCCCCTCATATAAATCTTGTCCAAATTGAGCGCTGCCAAGTGGGAGTCTCCTGGAACACACACGCAAAAGCCCCATCCCTGACTATGGTGTAGCAGTGCCCCTCCTGTCTGAATAAGACATATTATAGTGCCGCTTGACAGCAGCATCAAGAAGAAACAATGTCTCTTTCCCTTCTGCTGCACCACACATAGTTAAGGTTTATGAATTCAACATTATGCCCTCTGATCAGGCTCACCTTTTCATCCTCTACATCTTTTCTTGTAAATGTAACCTTTAATAGCTATTTAAATACCTTCCTCCCCGTAAAAGGTGCAGGAAAAAGAAGTCACATTCAAGTTCTTTACCTATATGCAGACAGTAAGAAGTAAGTAGTGTTGAGGAGGAGAAGCAGGACGGAGGAAAGGGGTCTGAGTGTTATGGTCAGACTCCACTTGTTTATACAGAAATGGCAGTGGAGAATTAGCAGCGGGGAGGGAGCGGAGGGGGCAGGTCGAGGACGAGAGCAGATCCAGACCAGATGGAGGTTAGAGGAGGGCAGTAGATGGAGGGAATGGAGAGGAATGAGGGGACAGGTCTGTGCTCGAGACCCTTATAAGGTCTGCCTACTGGGAAGCAGCAGTATGGTAAGGCGTTGAAGGAATATACCTGCAGAAAAGCCAACTAAAGTCAACAAGTGACCTCATATGCACTCTATTTATTTTCTTTCACTTATAGTGTATGTAAAGGCTTCTAATGGATAATTACAGCCTACTATTTCAAACAAGTGTCTCAAACCAGAAAGCTTTGCCCGTTCCTCTGGTCTGCTCTGTGCGCAGAACGACACTGAGCCACTGAACTGTCTGAGCTCATCATCACTTATAGTGTGTATTGTATAGGTTAGTACATAGGTATAAGTATAGTGTTTAGCATCTTTTTTTGACACATTAGGGTTGGAAGTCACGTTAAGCATACAGTTGTCAATTATGTATAAATAGTGATCGTATAAAATACCATTTAGACATTTAGACAAAAAACCTTGTGGATCTAATGTAACTGTGGCGTTGTCTGGGATTAGACTGAAAACCTTGGGAAATGATTTAGACCAACTGCTTCCAATAGTGATACTGGTGGGATAACAATGCGGCCAATAGTAACCAATAATAACCTTTTGCATCAACACACATACAGTAAGGAGCCTTCAGCATCATGAAAGGCCGAGATAGGCCAGAGACTAATAGTCAATAGATCATGCGTTAAAAGGTTTACCACAAAATAGGATTCCTTTTGTCAGCGGGTCTGTTTGTAGTTATCATACACCCTTTCCTCATTTCTCTATTTTAAGTCCATTTTAGAATACTATTTTGAGAATGTATAACAAAGGAGTAGCCTAGTACTTCTTCTGTCTCCCCAGTAACTGGAAACAGGCCTGGTCCCATAACCACTGCAATCTGTTTTCATTTGTGAAGCCTCATACATCACATACACACACAATGTGAAGCACTTTTGCAGGACTGTCTCATCTTTTAGAAGAAAGGGGAATCTTGCTTTTGAACAGAATATCGGACAATGTCAGAGTGCCGCCTAAATTATAATAAATAAGCCATGCATCTTCCGAGTGAAGCCCACAGCCACGTGCAGCAAAAATACTCTAAGCAACTGTGACGTTCTTTAACATGCAAACCCGATCTGTGACATGTTGGAAGTCAGTACAGCATGATGTGACAAGTGCTAAAGCTGCTGCGTGCACTATGAGACGTCTCGTAACACAGCACTGATTCACTTCACCACATTTTCTTTGCAGCCCAGGTCTGAAAAATAGAGTGCTGTTACAAAAAGGCAAAGGCTACAAAATGAGGGAGGAGGTTAAGTGCTGGACAGAAGGAGGAACTAGACAAACTGGAAAAACCTCTTTGTCATAGGAGGACGTGACAGTAAAGAGGAGCAAGAGAGCTCGGTGGAACTTAAAAGAGCTTCATAGTCATAGCTCACTGGTGATACGGCAGCCAAACACAACAAAGATGTGAGGAGAGTGAGTGGAGAAAGACACATGATGGGTGAGCGCAGGGGAAGAATGCTTTTAAACAAATCTTTCAGACAAAAGCTAACAGGCTATTTTGGCTGCCAGGATGATGAAACTTTCAGAGGCAGTTTGCTGGGATGAACTGTAACTGTTTTTCTTCCTGGGTTAGAGACTTTCCCAATTCCAAATTCTCAGTAGCTTTGGTACTTCTAGTTCCAGATAGCGTCCAGATTCAGATTATCTTTTAAATGTTAATAAGCCTATTGGAACTATAACAGTGAAACCACATATAACAGGTTCAGTTCATTTACAAGATGTGTTATTATTTCGCCACCTCACAGGGAAAATGATGCACTGGTAAAATGCTCTACCTAACATACTTCTGAACAAATATTCTTTTCACTCTTGGTGTTTATTATGTTTGTTTTTTCCACTGAATTAGTCGGTTTGCTCATTACAGGAGACATACTGAGAGTTTTCATCTAGCACTTGCACACTAAATCTACTTATTGTCCTGTGTCTGCTGTGCCTGTGCTGGTCTGAGCTGAGGTCCCAGTTTGCTCCACTGCTCATTAGATTTGAGTAGTGACCATTTAGGTCAAGGCTCCCACTGCTAGATTTGCTCTGCTCCTCAGAGTGCTTATATGCTTTGTCTAGCTGTTTTAGCAAAGTCTACATGAGGCCGCCCTGAAAGCACTGATCTGATTTCCCGTGCTAGCCTGAATCCACACCACAGCAGGCAGATGGCAGTGCAATGCTGGCAACCATGTCTGAAGGCCCGCCGAGGGCCGAGGCTTGCCAGCAGCTGGTCGCACTTCATCCACTGACCAATCGCTGTCGGGCAGAGGAAGAAATGTTTCGGGCCCTGTGGTTGTTGTGAATGCCTGCATGGGTGGTCATACAGTACTGCGGTGTGCCTAAGTATCTAGATGACATAATAATCTGCTGTGGGCCAAGGGGGAAGGAAACAATGGAGAAACCCTCTAGTGATTAGGAAGCTTTAGACAGTGAGAGACAAAACACAGCACCCGCCAACCTGCAATTTCCTCTCAGGTTCGTCCTTTATCAGCAAGCCTTCAAGTGGTGCCAATGGGGCAGTTAAGGGATCCTGCGGTTGGATGGAGTGCTGCTAAATGGGCCAAAAATCTAGCTCTGTGTCAGACTCACCCTTAACATCTTATTCATGGTCAGGGATATGGGAGAGTATTGGTTGCTATATGGTTTGCTGTAACCCACAAAACTCACTAAAACAAACCCATAAGGAAGAGTTCTGCCTTCTTTCTCTGGATAAAGGAGAGAAAAGCAAGAATGAGAGAATGCCTGGTTCTAATCACAGGGGCTGTACTGCCAGCCCTGGCCTTCAGCCAGCATTGTTTACTTGGCCAGCCCCCAACCTCGCTCGGAATGGTAAATTACCCCAGCGAAGGGCAATTTTAGCCTAAACAACAGGTAGAAAAGACTACTCCCTCATGAGAAGGCCCCCAATCCATACACACATGCTCTAACTACCTAAATAACAAAGTAGATATAATTTAAATGTATTATTTGCTTTCCTGGGAAACAGGACACAGGTTGCTTTCTCAGGAGAAAAACTACGCATGTTATTGATTTATTTACAGATGGAAAAAAGAGACGGCAGCAAGCCCAGCTCCTTTCCTCCGGCCCTCTTTTTGTTATCTCTGATGTTGCCCAAAAGAAATCAATAGAACAACTGTAGCTAGCAAGCTTTGTTTATCTTTTCCTCTAAGTGAATAATTCAGGGGTGTCAGCGGGAGTGAGGCTAAGCTTTGATACAAACGAAAGGGTTTGGTGTTCAGGGGGGAAATCTACCCCGCCTTACCCCTGCCCCTTCCCCTCTGTACCCCACTCTTTAAAAGTGTCCAAGAGATGAGAGATGGCAAAAGCTGCAAAAAATCGTGGTTAAGGACAAGGTTGAGTACAAGGAAAAGCCCATACTGGTTTTAAACTGTTGCAACAAAGAATATCCAACCCAGAGCTGAATGGAAAAAAATAAGACTTGTGCAACAGGTGAGGTCAGGTGATTATTGGAGCCAGTGCCAAGTTAAAAAAAAGGGGCAGAAGACACCAAGGTTTGGGTATTGTAATCCTCATTGTTAATGGCATGAAGTGATGACACTCTGCTGTCAACAATCTATTATATCTTACTATTTCAAGTCACAACATTACACTGAGAGAAGTCTTATGAAGCTAGTGGAATAAGATACTGTTTCCTTCATTCTCTTGGTTTGTTCTCGAATAACACATTGAACATTACATTCACACCATCCTCTAAAAACTGTCCAATTATTGCAACAAGAGACTACCATGTTCTTTAAGCTAAAATTTCAATTTTTCTGAATGGAGTCTAGTGAATAGACTTGCATGTATTCAGATCCCTGTGAGAAAAGACCTCTTATTCAAGTTTGCCTTTTGAGAGCCATTATTCAACCAAATTAAGAGTCATATATGTTTTGTAGGGTTAAACCTCCTTTAAATGATCTGGCTGCAACAACTAAGTAATGGAAATAAAACCTGCTATAAACATGACACAACTCAAAAGGGAAGGGTTTAAGTTGCATAAGCTTTAATGCAAGTTGTCCATCGTTGTGGGGAGTCCAAGAGGTGTTAGTATGTCAAACTGGGGAGACTTAAACCCTCCTAAACAAGGGGATCAACATGTATTTGTCAGGCTATGCCACCCTCGGCTGCATGCACATACACACACCCACAACCATGCACAAGGCTACAAACATTTCCAGGGAAGTCGCTAAACCTCAGTGTCCCACCTTCGCCACGGACACACAAAAGCCCTCAGTCCCTTGTAATTGAGGTTTAAATCCTTTCCTAACATGCCTCCATCCCTCACTCTTCACCAAACATGGATTGCGCCGACACAGGGCCCCTAATCCTTCCCAGTTTAACCAAGTGAGAAATTAGCTTTTGTTAAGTGGTGATTTGGCCGGTGCTAAACGCCAACAGCCCATTGTAGAAGAGAGGGGCAGTCATGAGTCCCCCCAGTGCGACAGAATACTGTGGTAATCCCATCGTGTCCGTGCAGCCTCTGCTGCTCGCCATTGTGCTCTGACAATATCGTCAAGTTATTTATAGTTTCAGTTTCTGAGGGTTTCCTGTCTGTTTATGTCTTGCTGTTTTGTCCAAAAAGTTTCTGAAGTATCAATGTGTAGGCTCGGCACGGATGGCTTACAGTACATATAACCTATTTTTTTAGATACTGTTTGTGTTTCACAGCCTCTACAAGCTCCAAAAACTCCCATACCCCACCCAACCTGATCCCCACCCCAATCCTTTCCCTCCTTTCTGCCATCGTCGACTTTACAAAATCAAATCTTGTATGCAGAGTTGTAGCGAAAGCCACCAGTGTCAGGTTGATAGACGACACAAGGAGCGGCTGTGGATTCAGATCCTCAAAGCCAGTGAGAAAGAGCAGGCTGTTCTGGCAGGAGGAGACAAGACAAAGCACAGCATCATCTCGGAGACGCAGCAGGGAGAAATCTGCCACAGAAAATCCTTGTGACTTGGTCTCAGTCCGAGCAAAATTCAGGAGTTAATTCAGAGGAGTGTGTGATGGCAGGGTGTTACGGTATAGCTGCAAGGCAGGAGATATTTTCAGGCAATAAAAACAAGACAGAAGAAGACCAAAGAGCTGCTGCAGAGCTGGAGTTGGCAATGACCAGCGTGCCAAACATTTTTTATGGCCAAACCCTGGCCAGATGACTGTCAAGTTTATTCCCCTGCTGTGGTGAGAAAAAAAAGCCTGGAAGATACCGTAGAGTTCTGCTCATGGAGTTGATGTCTTTATGTTGAAGCATAACTGTAACAGTATGTGGAGCCAAGCTCACCTTACATCACAAATACATGTGTCTAAATGGCCATCACAATCCTATGATATATGTTTTTGTCTCCCAAACCCTCAAAAAGATGGCCATCACTTCATTTCAATGAAAACTAATTATCGGTATGTGCTAAATAATGTTTCTCTCTTCTCCAGGATAGTTCTGTCAACATGCCTTCCAGCCAACCACAATAATGTATTATATGGTAATTGTATATGGTAATAATTTTCAACAGATATAACACATTTTTCTCAACCTCAAGCTCCAGTATTTGCATCAGCAGCACAAGGAGCAGTGAAGAAACATGATTAAAGCATGAGCAGTCTTCTTATTAGTTTACACTAAAATAAAAAACACACGCGCATGTATGTATTTATATATAAATATTGTAATAATTAGTATAGCTACAGATGGGATGGGTTGTCTGCCAGAAAGTTACACCCACTATCATTCTGTTACTAAGTATAGTGTTGGGGAAGGCAGGTTTTGGGTTCACTGGGTAAATGTGCTGGGTTACTGTAATCACTGATCATATGAACTCAGCTTGCCTCTGCTGATTCAAATACCACAGAGCTGCTGCACCAGTCTGCGAGCATTATTCTGCCGTAAGGACCATTTCACAAACGAGCCCAGAATTTTTAAAAGATATTTACAAACTGCAGAGTAAACACGTGTGCACACAATTTTGCCTGCGAACAATACAGCGTAAACAAATTACCAGTGCTTGAGGAGAGAGTGCCCTGTAAACACAGACATGCACTGAATTAGCAAAAAATAAAGGTGAATACATACTGAAGATACACTAAAAAGTGGACACAACCGCACACACTCGAACACACACTGCAGCCTACATAGCGTACAATGGCATTCAGAATGAGTGTGGGGTGCAGCCTTTCCTGGAGGGCCTGCGTCCTGAAATATCATCAGCACTGAGGCGGGATGAATGCACAGCCGAGTATAGCTTTGCATCCATCCATTGTCACCTCCACAAAGCTTCCCAATCGGCCTCCTTCAGCCTTTCTCCTCAGTCTATTCACTTTCACACAGTACCTGGCCCGACTGGAGCTCCTCACTCAGCGACACAATTGGAAACAAACGACACCTAGCTGTTTATCGCCTGATCTGATCGCTGGCGGTCACAATAGCCAACACGTTATATGAAAAGACTCACCCATCCACAGAGGGATTATTCACCCAGGAACCTATATTTCATTCAGAGATTACATTTCCCCTGAGCGATCATTACAGCTCTGATGACACTCCGACTGAGTATTGTTGACATTCCTGTGTGAAAATATGTCACTGTTGCTTTTTTTTCCGTTTGGACTAGAAAAGTTTTGTGACCAGCGTTTTTTCCATTACCTTTAATTCTTTGCTACAAATGCTGTGTTTTTATTAATATTGTAAATCACATGCACCAAGGCCATTTTTCAATCAAATACTATAGTAAAAATGGTTGTCAATTATAGGTATTCAGTATTCCCAGCAGGTATTGTGCAAAAGATGTTATATGCAATTACTTTAGCTGAAGAGCAAAGTAATGTAGGCAGCTAGTGCACAGGCTAGCTGAAAAAAATGTCTGATGTGGCAACTTTAATTTAAGCCAAATTATTTTATGTACTGCAAGTAATGTGAAAAGGCTGCTTGAATATCACTTTGCACAAAATAACAAACAGAAGCTATCGACTTAAGAGTGTCTGAGTGACAGGTGATCTAGTTTGAAGCAGAGGAGAGCTTTTCCTGTTAAAATAGAGAGAATATAAACAACACAACAGGAATCTTCAGAATAAGCACTTTAAAACCTTTCGCCATGGCTGCCTGTGATTCATGTCCATCCTGTTGGAAATGTCTTTGCGTTGGCCGCCGCCCCAGACTCTACATGTTGCTAATAGCTCCTGGCTTTAATTCTGTCGTTGCGTTCGAGTGAATCAGAGACCACCAAGAAAAACACATACATTTTCCTCTCCATTTCAACAAGGCTCTCTGTTTCACTACACACACATGACACATACCTTCAAAGACCTGTGCCAATACCAAAAGCAAAAGGCCAAAAAAGTAAATACCATGAATAAATGTCTGAACTCCAAAGGGACCATAAAGAAGGCTCTAACTGGGTTTAGCAGGAGGTTTGTTAAACCTGATCGTCCCTGTGGGGAATTCAAATGAGCCTGTCCTTGAGGGAAAAGCTTTAAATAAATGGAAAGCTTCTAAAATCAACCTTCACTCACTTAGATGCCATTTTCATCAAAGAAAAGCTTATTTTCCAAAGCTATTAAAAGCCAAACAGCAAAGAGGACGTCATTCCTCAGTAGCTGCTAAACCAAGTGGTTCTCAAAGTGGGGCCAGAGACCTACCGGGGTTCACTAAAAATGTAATAAACGCTGTGCCACAAATCATATACTTCGACTTAATCAAATGTAGATTTCTTCATAAAAGTGTTCCATTAGAAAGTGAAAGTCAAAATGGCCCTTGAGACACAATATTCACCCCACAACACATACATAAATATTTGTTGTTTTGTTGTGATGGTCTCAAACACTGAGAATTCTTATTAGTGCAGAATGATCATCTTTAAATGCTGGGAATATTATCCAATTTGATCAAACCTGGCACCGTTTAAGAAGCTGAAAGCAAAATAAAAGTGTGTGCTGTTTGAAATGAAGAACTGAGAGTAAACAATAGATTCACAAATGGCTGCCAGCCAGCCTCTGTGTGGACGTGTGACTGTGAGTGTTAGTGTGTGTGTACCCACTGTAAGACAAAATTAGGAGGGGATTTTACTGAAAAGCCTCTCCTCTCTCAACAATTAAAGGAGATTTCATAAAAGTTATAGACAGACATAAAAAGAAAGACACTGCCTGAAAAACAATCCGCACCAATCTGCCATTGATTCTGCCTGGATAAAGCCCCAGCAGCCCCGCGTCACCCCCTCTCTGTCTTTGCCTTCATCATCTCCTCCTCCCTGCCACACAGCCCCTTCCACCAATCTCATTCCCAACGCCAGGACATCAATTTTCGCAAGTCGCCGAAAATTACCATGCATGAATGCAAAAAAGGCTGATCAGGAGTAATTAACACGGCTTCATATGCAAATTTTATTAATGCAGAACTACAAAGTCATTATGCAAATGAGGGTTTCGTCGAGCCTCTTGACAAATACTCCCAGCTCCAGCCATCTCGCAGCCCCGACGCATGACAAGTCTCCTCACTTCTGGAGGGATGCCTGTGTGTTTTAGTCTAGTTAGCGGATTAGCACTGGTTAGCGCCAGTGGCTAGCTCTGTGAGTGTGTGCAAAAGCATGGGCTAGTTTGTGTATGTGTGTGTGTGTGTAAACTGTGTGATTAGGGAAGTGGCTAATGGCTGCGCGGCAGAGTAATGAACCTGAGATACAGGGGATGGAGGGGGGCTGGGGAGAGAGTAGTGGGGTAAGATGATATGAATATGCATGATGCTCACTGGCTTTGATGATTAAAGAAAATTTTAATATTTAAATGAGTGCATGCAAAGTGATTAACGTGGCAGAGAGAGAGAGAGAAGGGGAAACAGAGGCGATGAGGCGAAAATTGCAAAAAGGGATTTTTGAAAATGCTAAGAAGCACACAAGATGCTGCTTTGGCTCTTTATGCTCTATTAATGGTTAAACTCTCTGCTGCTCGTGCCTCGGCAGGTCTCTACCCCCTTTGCCTGTGTCTCGTTGGGCCTGCATGTCTTGGCCGGGTTTGTGCTTGGTGTCTGGTTTGTATCCAGGATGCAGGATTTACAGAAGGACGGTGGAACGAGGGACCAGGGACCAGAGGAATGGGAAAATAACGCCATGACTCCACTCTCACAAATGCAAACACAACAGTTATGAAGTTAAGAGGAGATGCTGGGTGTTTGCAAACTTCGACCAAGAATCAGGCTCAACAGAGACAGAGGTTAAAGTGTGTCCATTACATATTCCATTAAAAAGAAATTACTGGTAGAAACTATAGGTAGAAAGTCTGGGGTAAATCTGGCTCTATCTGGCAAAAAGCAAAAAGCAGAATCAACAATATCTTCATTCACGGAGCTGTAAGAACCTAACAACTAACCTAATAATAACAGTAGAGCAATATTTAAGTACATTTTACACGCTTCTCATCGCATGCTTAAAGAGCATCTCAGTGTGTTTGTGCTTTTCTCTACATCCTTACAGAGCTATTAAAAATGCATCAGGACAGTAGCGTGTGTGAACAGACAAACACACACAAGCGAGAGTAGCCAAAAGCACACAGGATACAGAGGGCAAGCGAGGCAGAGACAGACAAGGGAAGAGAGAGCGGGTAGCGATACAAACCGGAGTAATTACCACTTCAAAAAGGCCGGCGCTCTATCCGAGAGGCCTCCCAGCTTTATTGAAACAACGCAAAAAAACAAGAGCAGCGGGTGCAGTAATGCCTCTAAAGTACAGGCTGTTATATCAAACACACACACACATACACACACGCAGACACAGTGTCGTGGCTCTTTGTTAAGTCTTTGTGCAATTTCATTTGGAAGATAAATAAGCATATGGTAAATATTTTAGGGACACACCACTGTGCTCAGTCATTATTTATTGAAGATGTATGAGTCCAAGTGAATAATGTTTACACAAGACTCAAACGTGCTCTTCAACATGAGTTTGCACTATGTGTGTGTGTTTTTGTTTTGCACCGTAAGAAATAATTCATATTAATTACTATTCTGCAGCTGATAATTACCCTTAAGTAGTGTGTGTGAGTCTAGACTTCCCCGTCTGTTTGTAACGACGTGAACGTAAAAGAGAGAGATCATGAGAGACTGAACTGCAGCGGGCAGATATAAAAGTATCTGAGGGAGAGAAAAAAAAAGAAAAAAAAACTAAAGTGTGAAAGCAGAGGTAGAGGCAGACGACTGGCACACACTCAGCCTGTCAAACGCTCTGCCAGATTAAAAAGGTGTCATCATGTTTGAGTCAAAACTACTCCAGCCTTTCTGCATGTGTGTCTCCACTGGACTTAGCTAAATGTCTGAATTAAACCCCGGTTGACAAGGCTTTAAGGGCTCCACAGCACCGTGTCAGGTGGTGTTAAACACTCCTGGCTGATAAGTTTCAGTGTGTGAGAGGGAGGTTGTGTGTCTGGCTACGTTCTGGTAAATCCACACAGTGACACGTCCACTTTTAGAAGAGAGTTTCTGGCCCCTTTGATTGACATCTAGGAGTCTAGTTTAGATTTATTGACTGGGTAAACAATGTGTATAGGTGCATATCTGTGCGATGGACTATAATGTAATAGAATGTCATTTGTGTTTTTTCGTTGATTTGAGCTTACTTCAAATGAATGAACAAAGCCAATCTTGTTTGTCTTAATGTGTGTGCAAAAGAACAAGACTTTCCTTAAAAAATAAATAAATAAGGAATTTTATGTATCAGATGTATCAGATGTAGGGCAAGATGTAGTCTATTTGATGTCTCTTCGTCTAGAGCAATAACAACAACAATAGTATTTTTTTTGTCTTCATTGATCCCTGGGGCCGAGCCATATGACCTCCAATTTAATACACAATCAATGGAACATTTTATCCCAAACAAATCAATACTATCAAAACAAATTGATTTGAGTTTTTAGTCCTCATCATTAACCAGCCATGTTTAGGTGGTGTATTAGGTGATATTAAAGGATATTCTAATGTATGTCTGCAGATCACGTCACACTGATTGCTAGAGATTTAAATGTAGAATGTAAAATTTGATCACCTTTTTTCAATGAACTGCCGAATGCTACCTACACAGCTGCAAGATGCTGTCGTTAGGTCTCCTCCTAAGTATCCCAACTAATTATGTTCACATTCTGCGTGTTGATATGAGTACATTTGTTCAATTAAAGGCCAAAAAAAGAGGCCAGTCATTCATTTATATCTAGTCTGTGTAATCACAACCGTACTGCCAGACTCAGCAGCTGTGTCATACATCATATTGCAACAACCCTAGCTCTTTATTTCAACTTTGAATATTCATTTACAACTGTGATTAAATGAGCTGTGCAGGAGAAGGGAAAGGGGATACTAGAATAGACTCAATACACACCGAGGTGAAGAAGACGACTGTTTTTTTCCAGATATGGATTTGTGAGATCAAAGCTTTATGGGGGGGCCTGAAGGGAGTGTGTGTGTGTTCATGTCACAAGATGGTGCGTTCAGATATACTTGGAGTTGTGTTTCCTCCTCAGGTGGTTTTTACGCACACTGTGGCCTACAGATGGCATTGATAACCGTCCTTAATGTTTAGTTCAGATTAGAAGTGTGTTTCTTGACCATACAAGCTTCATTAATGTTAGCAAAGTAGATTCACTAAAGGCTGGTTGTTTGCTAGAGACTGGTGAGCTAGTGTGGGTGTGGTGGATATAACATTTGAGTAATAGTCTGCTACAAAAACATGATGAGTGCTGGCAAAGCTTTGTTTTGTCTGTCCACATATCTGTACCATATCCAAAGTTTTTAAAAAGCTTTACTCTATTCTCAGTTTTGAGGGCTGAATACAGCATTTGTGAATATACAGACAGACATAGGCTTCTGGACGTGGCCATATAGTCGCCAGAACTGAAAAACCCCTCTGAGCTGGCAGGGTAGGAGAAATAACACAGTAGCACACTCGCAGAGCAAGACCAGCTCTTCTAATTTAGAGGTAAAACTTGACCTGATGCACTCGTCGATGTGTGAGTGTGTGTTGGTTTCACATGGAGATTTGTTCTCTATGTGAAATGCAAGAGAAAATGCTTGAGAATAAAGGAGTAGTTTGACCTGCTAGGAGCCAATTACCAAGCGTCGCGAGCCGTGTTCTGAGCTGACATTCAGACTCCCTGATCACTTTTCCCCTCGCCCTCTCTCTCGCTCCCCCTTGCAACCCTTATGTCTCTTGATTGTCCTGCTTTTCCCCCTTTCGCCAGGTAATGAAAGGTGTGAAAATCTAGTGGAGAAAAAGCTGGGTCTGACTTACAAAAGGAAAATTCCACCTGCCATATTTCAATCCCCTGGTGATTATGAGCAGTGCTGAGCATGTTCGTTGGAAATTAAACTCCGGCTCGATTAATAAACCCCTCTGTCCTCTTCTCGTGTTAATAAGGTGCTAGCTGGACATATTTCATGTGAAAATTGTAAAGCACCAAGGGTAATTTTGAAACATAAAATGTTATTGCTGCAATATAGTTTACAGTTGCCATAGTGCACGTCCAATTGAGCTGCTAATATGTTTTTGCTTTTAATGTGAAAATTATTGCGCGTTCTGTTATGAAGAAATATTGTGCAATTACAATTTCGAGCGCCTCGACGCTGCACATGTGGAGTTGATTTCGCAGGAGGGTTACAGTTAGATATATTACAAGCATTTAAACGCAGCGAGGAAAAATATACCTACAAACATAAATATGAATAATGCCAGCCTAATAATGTGGCCAGTGCCAATCAATTAGTGCTTATGCTTGGGTGCAGCTCTGTACACTGTGGGAGTGTATTAGAGCTATTTGCATACTAATACAGCCTTTATTCTAATATGGTAAATGAAAAGCCGTAGCACAGTTACAGACCTAGGTGCTTTCACAGGTTAAAGTGGCAGCCGGGTCCGACTCCGCTGGCACCCCTCTAATAGGCTGTAAAATATTCATGAAGTTTAGGCCCAAACACAGTGTTACGCAGTCCTACCCAAACCGCAGACTGACACGTTCAGAGGAGCTCTGTCCTGCACTAACAGGGGAATCAGAGACAGGAGGCATTTACCTGCACAGCACTTCCTCACGTGGCTACGAGCCAGGCTTTTCTTGTAACTCGAGTCGAGGACAAAAGACGGAGCAAGTTACTTTCCCGCACAATTATCAAGCTTTTTGAACAAAGTTAGAGAAGCTTCTCTATGGAGAGTAAACTAAAGATTGCAAGACACTGCAAAACTGACTGAGCAGTTTTGTGATTTGCACAGGAGAAAGAAGTGTTGTTCAAAATAGCTTTTGCACTATATTTGCAATGTTACTACAAAACAAAAAGAACAGCTTGTACACTCTAAATGAACAGCACTTGTCACACTAGCGTCAAACTTGCCATTTTCCTTTCAAAGAAGCTTTTTGGGGGAAATTCTCTGACTCCAGTGCCATTTTAGTGCCTGCTGGTTGTTGGCATGTACCTGCTATCAAACCACAGGCTGCTATAAAAAGTGACCTCTAAGATGGCGGGACAGCAGAAAGGGCTTCTCTGTGAGCACTGGAGTAATGCGCTCTTCCCCTCTGGCTTCTTTACCAACGTCTTGACTGGTTTGAGAGATAACTGCTGGTGCTCTTCTCCCCACAGCTGCTCTGCTGCTAAACTGCCTCTTTAGCCCTCTGAATGGGGAGAAACTAGCTTCTTTTTAATCCCTCATTCTTTGCTTTCATTCCTCTGCTTCACTCTCCTCTCACCATGTTTTTTCTCTCCTTTTGCTTATTCGAATTTTAATGAGCTTTTCACCTTTTTAAGCAGATGGCTTAGGCTGGATTTCGCCATGAAAGTCAGGGTGAGTCTCTCTGTCACGTTTTGCACAATTTGTTTCAACTAGCCGAGTCCTTCAGGGGGTTTAGGGCTCTCACTGGGTAATGTGCCGGTCTGTTTTTTCCCTTTCTTTTCTCTCTCTGTTGACTCTTTCTTGTAAGATGAACAGGACATTATCCAGAGGTGACTGCTCAACTAAATTTAGGAAAACAGTAACTAAAAAGAAGAATCCTGTCCCCTTGATTTCAGAGCCAGCTCCGTTTTTAAAACTAAACTTAAGTTAAACTCATCACATGATCCTTAATGTAAATGTTTGTGCTAAAAAAAAATTAAAAAAAAAACCTCTTGTGTTATTTTGCTGGTGGATGAATGATTGTTCAATTCATGTTTTTAAACTTCCCTGCCTGCAGAAAACAGATGAGAAATTTACCTTCACAGTGAGCAGTGAGTTCCTAAATGTTGTGTTCCTACATGAGGTAGATATACCCTCTCATATCTCTTCAAATGTTGAATATCTGTCAATTTCTTGCATGCAATAAAGATCTGGACACAGAAACAAGCTGCCAACACAAAAAAACACATCTCTCTTCTATCTAAAGACTATTTCTTTCAAAGCTGTCCATTTTAAACACTTCGTCAAAGTATAATGGTAAAATAATCTGTAATTCTCGAGGTGTTTGCTGTTAATTATAGCTGGAAAAGACAAGTCAAATGAAGGCCTTGTAGATCTAATGATACATTTAAATAAGTAAAAAGGATTTTATTATTATGATCACTACCAAACATAAAGTGCTCTTTCGACTAGAATAGTAGGTTAGCGCCTCCTGTTTTGACAAACTTGATTAAATGCATCCACTTAATATGTTACTGCTCTATTTATAGTGGAGTTTTTTGTTTGTGTTTTTTGTTTTTTTCAGTGCCTATGTGTGTAGTGGTGCCTACCTGCCAGTGGGTTCTCCTGCTTGGGACAAATTCCTTTAGAGGGCGTCCTCTCACTCCTCTCGCCCCCTTGGCCTCGTCCCACCTCCTCATCTTCCTCCGGCGTCACCTGGATGCCGATCTCCACAGGCTCCACGACCTTCTTGAGCTCCAGCCGGTGGGAGTGGTGATGAAGGCTCTGCAGCATGGGACTGCCCCCTCCTCCTCGTCGGTCAGCCATCTTGTCATAGCAGCCGTTGGCTAGCAGTGGCGTTTGGCATTGCTTCTTCTTGTGCTCGATGAAAAGGAGGATGTCGCCCAGCGGGAAGGTCAGCTGGCACTGGCCACAGGTCAGCAGGTCGTGGTCGACGTGGAGACCGGGCGGCAGGGCGTGGGCCAGGCTGGGGTCCAGCGGGTGAGCAGGTAGGCCGAGAGGGTGAGGGGGCAGGTTGAGCGGGTGATGGGGTAGGGAGTCGGAGAGCAGGCCGCCATCTGGATGGTCAACCTCTGCTGGACAGTAAGAAAAAGAAAGAGATGAGGAAGAGACACAACAAACTTCACAGGTAACTATATTCATATTGTGTCTTTGGTATTTGTATTTGATAAATTTCAGTTTGTTGAAAAATATACCAACTTTTTACACAATTTTTACGCATGTATCAGGTTCGTGTGGGATTTCTGTGATGTGCCCCTTGAACTGTATTGATATAACAGTGGACATATTTAAATTATTACCGATGTAAAGAATATCTTTTACGTATAAAGTCACTCTAGATTATTACATTGAACCCAGAATCAGTATGAGGTTGGAGCAAAAAAAAAAAAAAAAAACAGGGAAAGGGGTAAACAGGAAAAGAGATGATGTTGTCCCTCTCTCTCTCACTCCCTCTCTCCAGAAGATGATGGATTAGCAGCAGGTTGGCCATTTGTCTCAGCCTCCACATTAGAAATGCAAACAGATTTGGGATGTCAAATGCAGATGAAGCTTCCAGATGGAGCAGCCCACCTCAGTATGTACCTGCTTTAAGACTGCTTTTAAATACAACACCACTATACACTACACGCTTATAGCACCATAAGGGCACCTTTATTAGCATCTGCATTTTCTTTATTTACAGGAATCGTATCATTTTAATGTTAACATTTATTCTAAATCTTTATATTCATCAGCACAACAGATGTATTTGGCCAGAAAGTATATGCATCTAAGAATCAATCCAGAACTTACATTATTTTGGGTGATACCTGTACTTTAACACCAATGACAAGACATTCTAATAGGTCCTATGGAAAAGGAACTTCCTGCTGCAACAGCTCCTGACTCCATCTAGTGGCTAAAATTAATATAACAGTAAGAGCTCAAATAAACATGAAAAAATACAATGTAAAGTAATCACAATATTATAAAAATGCGTACAGGATGAATCAAATTTTTTATGTGGTAATAATCGCTTTTTTTATTATCATATGAAATACAGGGTTTTTCTGTGCTTTTTATGCCTTATCGGCCCAGCTACAGGAAGTGTGTGTGTGCGTGTGTGTGTGTGTGTGTGTGTGTGTGTGTGTGTGTGTGTGTGTGTTTGTGCGTGAGCAGGTGTGCAGTGTCTGAGCTCCATCAGCCCACATCTCCACTCATCAACTGCACAGTTCCCGCTGCATGTTCATATGTGTTGCATGTTTGTACTGCGTGCATCGTGTGTCGTAACATGTTTGTATGGGCATGGATACACACACATATGCATTATCTCTACTGTACTGTGTGTGTGTGTGTGTTTGTGAGGCCTGCAGGCTGCAACCATCTGTCCGCTACGACTGAAATGAACAGCCATGTACAGTAGAGTGTGTTTCTCCGTAATAAACATTAGAGAGAATAATGCCAGAGAGCTGACCTGGAACAAACACACTCGACAATTACACTGACCTCTGAAGACCTGGCTGCATCTGCGAAAGGGCTATTTAAATTATACAGTGCGAAATGAGGCAAACCTCAGAAATTGTTGTCACTTCCTGTGTCGACATACAGATACTGATCAAGTTCAAGCTGCAGACATTAGTGGAATAAATAGTTTCCTCTCTTTATGAACAAAACGCATGCAGTTTTGCTTTGGTAAATTGTTTAACAGAGACTGATCAAAATAAAATAAAATAAAAAAAGATGTAAGTGAATATGTAGCTCTAGTATGAGGTAAACAAAAATAAAGGTTTAAATTTGTTAGGCCCAAAAAGGAAAAATCTCTGTTGAAAGCTGTTTGTGTTTAATGATATTATCACATTTAAATAACATCATCATTTCTTTCTATTATAACTGATGATCACGCAGGTCCGTTCAGCTAAAACCAGTAACAAGGAAAATGTGTTTTAAAGTGAATAAGGTCAGGGCCCAAAATGAGAGGCTGTAAACTTTGGCTTAACTGTTCTCTCAACCGCAAACAGCTCGAGCAATGTCAAAAATCAAGATTAAATGTTTGTGGGTGATACTGAACAAGCCACCTGGAGCATCGCAGGGTATCGTCGGCTGCTCTGCCATGACCACACTTCGATGTCTCTTCAAACCGGAACAAACTGACAGTTACCAACACATGCAGCAGATGGGTTACACCTAGCTGTGGCTTACAGAGGTAACTGCATGCGTGGTGACGGTAGTGAAATGATAAAATGCCTTGATGCATTACTGCACAATATAAAGGTCAGTGTTGCTGTTTAATGTGAAATATATTGGCACAAATACCTACATTTATTAAACGTACTTACATTTCAGCCAAAACAGGAAGTGGCTTTTACCTGAAGTCACTTTGTGCAGCACATATCCATATTTAAATGTCATGTTTATGGCAAGCTCATGGTCTGTCTCATTTAAATTGTGTTGCACCAAGAGCGTAAATGCTTAAAAAGCAAATATAGATTTTTAATCTGCCTACGACCTGAAATAAAAGAAACCATATAAAGACAACTGTTCTACCAAGCATTTTGACTCACAGTCTATTTTCAGTTTTGACCTGATTTCAAATTAAAACCTGTTTCAAAAGCTAAGCTTAAAGCTAATTCAAGTTCATCACAAGTTAAATCCCCTTCCGTTATGGTTTGGGTTTTGAATTATTGTGTCAAGCCAATGAGACAAGCAAATTAACAAATAAACAATTTTAGTTTGCGAAAGGAAGGAGAGTTCCGACAGGAAACTTTTGACTTAGTTCTTAGTATGCATCCGTCTGCCTCAAAGGTGCAGCAGTAGTAATGTAAAGCTCTCTACAGAGAAAACATTTTTGGTAATGCGGAAGTGTTTAGTGAAGACAGTCTACCAAAATGAGGTAATATATATTTCTACAAGCAACAAAATGTACACACTGGGTTAAATGTCAATAGAGCACATCTTCACACATCCAGCTGTAATCATATCAGTAGCACACACATGTCACTCAGCCAGCCTTATGCAGCTATAACATGCAGTACATAAACAGTAGATATACAGTGTGCAGGTGTTGACAGTAAAAGAGGTGAATGTGGTCTTTGCGCTCTGATGTCAAATGACAACACACACAAATACACACACCGTACAAGTGCGCGCTCTCATTGGTGGAGTAACAGCGGCACCGGCAGCCTGAGAGCTCCCCCTAGCAGATAGACAGAGAGGGAGAGACACACACGGGTGGGAGAGGGAGGGGGACACCGAAGAGAGATGTGTGGCGTTGAAGGGCGAGCGCCGGCAGACAGACAGCTTCCCGAGCCTCAGCTGAGCAACCTCTGGTATGCAGCAATGGCAGGGTGTGTGTGTGTGTGTGTGTGTGTGTGTGTGTGTGTGTGTGTGTGTGTGTGTGTGTGTGTGAGCGCTGGATCAGCAGTGGGAGAATGTACAACCTACCGATCAACAAAATGAGTTTAGGCATGCTCACTGGGAACACAAAACCCTTGTCCTGTTGGTCCACAGCCAATAGGTGGACCTTTTTGTGGTCCTATGACAGGATTTAAGTTAAAGTTAGGGTCTTCAGAGTCACAGTGTAAATAAAACAATGTAATAGTATACTCACTCATTCATAAAATCGGGAACTTGCACATTCATTTTATTGTTTTTAATTTTCTCAAATATCTCCATACTTTTAAAGCAGATGTTACTGTTGCCATTAACTGTATCGAGACAGTGGTCCGAACATTTCATAGCAGCACCTAATAAAGAGGTCTGATGTAGAAAGTACAAGGTTTTTTGCTGGCCAAATTAGAGTCGTGTATCCATACCATAAGGATTAGTTTTGTATGAATTTTACATTTTTAAAGCCCAGTTTGCCCAAATTACAAACTATCTTTTGTGTTTTAAACATTATAAAGTAGTTTTATTTCCTGTCCAATAACTTAATTTGTATTCAAATAGTGACATATCACGAAATTTCTTCAAAGAGCTGTACAGATTGTACAATAAATTATAAAATAAAGTCGCTCTGTCCTCAGGCCCTTCATCAGAGAGAAGAGAGCTCCCCCAAAGTGAAGCCACCTCACAACCGACAAAAAAGGTGCTGTCAAAACAGATAATTACACCACAATAGAAAAGGTCAGATGTTAACTTCTTAGTAATTCTGAATTACTGCAAGCACTCCTAGTCTCTGTTTAATTGAAAATAAACAGAGTTTCAGGGTTACATTTAATGGACTCTTTCAAACAGTGGTGTTTTTAGAGCTACACTGTCATTTTATAATATGTCCATTATGAAAATCATTAAACGCTCAATAAAATAATTTCTGACACTCAATAGAACACTATGAAGAAATGTGTTTTCATTCATGGCTCTTTAACAAACACCTCATCGCCACAACGCTTCAGTGCATCCAGAAGCAGGAGTTGCTAGGTTCTCTGTCTCTAACAAAGACTTAGCCCCAGCAGGGTGCATGGCTATTTGACAAGCCAAAGGGAAACATGCATCTCAAGTGGGCGACTGCAATTTACACGCAGCTCTCTCTCTTTCCCGCTCCTCCTCGGCTACAATGGGAGCTCTCGTCCTGTTTGCATCTCTTCACACTAAATCAGGCTCTCAGAGGAAAGCTGGGGTTATTTGCAGTGAATGAGAAGCAGAAGGCGCGTCTGCACCTTCGGGTGTGAACTGTCTTGGCGTGGCCATGCCAAAACACACACTGAATCTGCCTGACAAACAAAAATATATAAATTCCCTCTTGATTAATCTTTAACATGTGCCTTTTTTAAAACATCTCACTCACAGCGGCTTGTTTGCATGGTTCATTTGGACATGCCAGGAAATGAGCATGCATCCAAGTAAAATGAAGAACAACTCAAACCAAAAATCAAGCCACAAATTAAAAGCTTTTATAAAGTTTATACATGACCAAGTTCCTGTTTAAAGCAAATGAAAATGTGCACTTATCACACAGTAGGAAAAATGAAATGAGCAAAAATAGCGGTTAAGTGGAGACATCATAAGTGTGTGACGACTGGGGATTTGATAAAAAGAGGTTTTGACTTGAGGCCAGTCTCACAGGTGTTTAAACCTGCTCTATACTGTTACACCAGTGTAGTTTTACTTAAATATCTGATCATCCCTTTGCTTAGTTTAAGTAATAGTGAAGGAAAAATAACAAGAGAATATTTAAGTTAATAGTTTAAAACAAAATAGCTATTTGAATCTTGTTTGGTTTTATTGAGCCAAAGGTAAATGTATTTTCATAATAAAGGAGACCTGAGGTAAATTAGCTTGTACATAAAATCAAAAGGACTGCACCTCTTTAGAAGCCAAGAACTAAACAACAAATGCAACAGCTTTAGAAAAAATGTGTAAAACTCACCCTTAGAGTTCCAATAAGGTGTGTTTAAAATGAGCCATGTAACTCATAAAATGCTAAAACAACAATATGACCTGAATCCAGAATGGACAAATGATAGAAATGCTTTTTTGATGACTGCTGAAAAATAAGAAGCGGTTTTGACAGACTGTGCGGCAAAGAATGATTTGGAAAATCACATGCATGCACATTTGCATATAAAGCT
Source organism: Rhyacichthys aspro (assembly GCA_036850595.1). Lineage (NCBI taxonomy): Eukaryota > Metazoa > Chordata > Actinopteri > Gobiiformes > Rhyacichthyidae > Rhyacichthys > Rhyacichthys aspro. The sequence continues at coordinate 13,834,476 of CM072169.1, read as the reverse complement.
ATGTATCTGGCCATGCAAGTCTACTCATGTGTATATGTATCTGTGTGTATTCAGGCATACTAAATGGGTGAGCATCTCTTTCACATAAATTATGGAATGTACAGCACCGTGCTGCAGCCTGAACAGTGATAAATCAGACAGACAGACAGGTCAGACCTGCTCTGTGGACACAGTGCATTTTACACTCTCACACTTTAACTGTTCAAACACACTGCTTTTTAGTGGTTGTCTTTAGTGAGCGCCCCTCCGCTCCACCTGCCCAACTACCTGTCTGTCTGTGTAGAATCATTTCTTTTCCTGCAGACGCTGATGTCACAGAAAGGCGTGCACAATGAGCACAATGTGACCCATTTCCAACACATTTCGAGTCTGCTGAGCAAATCTCAACATGTCAAGAGTTGGTCTGACATTAGAGCCAAGCGTACAGTGTAAATGTGGGAGAGAAACTTCTGCAGAACTGTGCAGCGTGGCCCACAACCTGCTCTCACACACTTTACTTACTGTAAATATAGACCTTCAATTGTAAAACAATGAAGTGCACTGCACACTGATACAGTGTAGGGTAAGTGATCTGATCTGGCAGGCTTCTCACAACACAAGTCTCCCCAAATAACCTCAAGCTCTAGGAAATTCTGTAAAAATAACATGTCAATTTCAAGCAGCAATCTTTAAAATGTGGCTTGACATGAAAATATTCCGTGGTATCCAGATTTATGGCTCTGCAAATGTGTAAATGAGGAGCTGTGTGGCCTTGGCTTGTGATTTCAAAGTGTCTTTCTAAATTACTTTACTTTGAGTCAAAGTTCAATCAAAAAACATTATGTGTCAAAGTAATCTAAAGCCAATAAAAAAATAAATGTAATAGAAAAGAGGTTGTCAAAAACTGTGGGACTGCTTGCTTTAATTAAATCTCGCATCCCTTGTGTAAACTTGTTGGGCATAATTTGCTTAAAGAAATCTATTTGCAACTTTGTATTTTTCTATCTCGTAATAAACGCCACTGAGATGCTTCACATAAATAAGACACATTGGTTTCGTCCCTAAATGCCGCCACTTATTCCACTCTTTCCTCAGAAAAAGTGCCGTGAGGGAAAACCCTTGAATTTTTCGCTGTCAGTGCGTGCAGCCTATTAAATAATCCAAACGTAGCATTAATATTACAACCAGAGGGAGCAGAGGCACAAAGACGCACCGTGAATGAACGGGACGCACTAATTACACAGAATACACAGCGATACGGGCAGCACACTGTTAATGATAGTCTGTAATAAAAGCAAAATAAAGCGGAGGACCTGAGGCGCTGCGCAGGAGGAAAAGGAGTTTAAGTTTAGTAGCGTTTTGTTTTTGCAGTTTTAATACAGTTTTTGCATTAAAATAGCTGTTTCCAAAATATAAAAAATAAATACAAAACCATTTAACAGAGTCGTTGTTCATGTTTGTATCTGATGTAAATATTTTAAAAGAAGGAAAGTAAAAGAGGAATGCAAATAGGATTCTTGCGTTATTTTAAAGTTGAGAAAATACGCATTTTCTTTACAAATGCCCGCTAAACCTTTTACATTTATGCACTAAAGTTAACTACCATTTTTATAAATCTCAGTTTAAAAGAATAAACCAACTGAAAGCAGTTTTTAAATGTTCAGTGATGCTAAACTCTTTTCTGCACTCTACACTAGATGCGTAAATGTGCTTCATGCTTTAAGAGAGCGTGATCAACTGATAAGTAAACATGTGCTCTTTATCTCATTTTGAAACGAGAGAAAAGGAAACGCTCACCGTGAGCCACTTGTACAAACTTTCTCTGTTTGTGTGTGTGTTAAATGCTTAAGAAATAAAATGAAAAAAAGTCCGAATGTGGTGTAAATGAGTAACATGTCAGTGATCCGTGTGCACGCAGTACTCACGTGTTATTTCTCTCTGGGACAAGTGCTGTGGGTTCCCCTGCTTTCTTCGGGACATCGCCCTGGCATTTACACTGGCATCGCCCGGAGAGCGGCGCTGGAAGGGTCGGCTCTCCACCTCCTGCTCCTCTCTCGCCTCCTCCCTCGCCGCGGACTGGCCCCACAGGCGGCGGCCGCTCGTCCAGCACGGGTCCCTCAGAGCGAGCCCTTCGCGGAGCCGTGCGCTGTGCGGAGTCTGGACGAGGCGCAGCGCTGGGCGGCCGGGCGCTCGGTCAGAGCTCGGTGCCAAAGTGAACGCGTCTCGAGTCAGACTGGAAGGAGCGGGCAGCAGCGCGCAGGTAAAGTCCGTCAGTGTGCGCGCGAGAATAGGGGGGCTGCGAACGGTCAGCTCCTGATGGGATGGTCAGTGTCCACTCTCCGGCCACCTGGACTGGACCTAGACCTGGACACACGCGTCCGGACACAAGTGTAAATAAGAATCCAATTCAAGCAGAGCTTAAGGGGCACTTCTTGTGTTGTGTGGCTTACTCTTGGTGTGCTCGCTGCTCTGAGGACACTGTCACTGCGGCGCCTTGTCTCTGCCTGTGTCTCTGAGTGTGTGTCCGCATCCCCGGGCTGCGTGGCTATGCGTGCGGCTCCTCGTGCGGCTCTCTGGCTTCTACAGCGCGACGACAAACTCAAGTTCAAGTGCGGACGTGACGTTCAGTGTGCGGTGCGAAGGGAGAGTGGAGACTGAAGAGCACTGGGGGCGACTAGTGGTGGCTTTCACACACACTGACACACACACACACCACTCACACCCTCGCGCACACACACCGCCACACGGAATGCGTGGCGCGCGCACGGCAGCAGTGGCCGGAGCCTGCTCCAGTCAATCATCTGCTCCGAGTCCCTTCAGCGGAGGAATGAGGGTTGTGTGTTCAACAGCGAGCTGTGGGAGCTTCCGTGGCGCGTCCGCACCGCGCTGGACACAAACTGCACAAACAGTTCACGAGCTCAATGCGTGCTGCTCTACTCAGTCCGTCCTCAAGCGCTGCCCCGCGTCTTCTGCTATTCACATACTTTGACTTTTAACTTTTATTAATGTTTGACCCTAATCTTTAGTTTTTAACACTTTTGCCACAAAAAGACCAGTGCTGAAATATTCACTCGCTTAAATGCGTAAAAAGAAAATTACAGACCTCACAGGTTATTTTAACTATCGTATTTCTTCATCTACTCCACACAAATAAATATATTATTAAATGAACAGGACTAAACTGAACTAAACCAGACTAAAAGACATCTCTTTTTGCAATCTTTCATCCTTATTGTCAGCTTACAACACACTGAAACCTTCGCCACAATAAAGACCCGTCATACTCTCCGTATTTCATCCATTCAGTGAAATGCGTAAATAAGCCTACACTTAAATACCTGTAAGGTTGAATTACTGTTACGAGGTCAACATATATTACTTTTTATGTCTCATAAAACCGGAATTTGATTCATTTTCTTTTAGAAAACCGTCTCTGGTGCGTTGTTGTGGCCTCAACGCGCACACTGGATTGACAAAGATCACACACAGCCTCTGCTTATTTAAGCAATTTAATCATCAACGAGCAATATAATTAGTAGTGTACATTTTTGAGTAATAATGAGTAAATAAAGTCAAAATCAAAGTGTAGGATTGAGGTGCAGGTTTGTGACCTTTAGCTTGACCTGGCTGGGCTTACTTTATGTTATTCTAACACATGTTATGCTGATATTGGGCGGTACAAACAACCTATTTAATATATATTATATAAATGTAGTTAAAATAGAAGCAATAGGAGTGAACTTTTTTGAAAGAGACACAATTTTGATCATAAATTAGCCCCTGTATGTTTGCATTGTGTTGTCATTCAATATTTGTATGGGTATATATTTATGTGCAATATTATATTTATCAAAGCAATGTTCAAAATTAATAGAAGCATGAAACAGAGTAGGAGCCAGGATTATACACGCCGTGATGTTGTAACACAAAAACAGCGGATGTTGCTTGGCACGGTGTGTGTGTAGTGTATGTGTGTTAGTTTATGGATGCAGCTGATTGATAACTGCTTCCCTGTGCATGCTGGCAGCTCACTGACTCAGTTTAAAGGGAGCCAAGTACAGTATGGGGAGCAAGAGAAGGAGGAGGCAGGGGAAGAGGTATTTGGGAGGTGTAACTAAAAGTAGGTGAGAGCTGCAGTGCCATTCCTGTGATGAAACTGGCCCAGCTCAGATTGAGATTAGAGGAGCATGGCAGTTTGTTTTAAAGCAGAGGTCTGAACCAGTGGCCAGTCATTTGATTCAAAAGTAAACACTGCCAAAAACCGTCCTCATCCTACAGCACTTCATCTGATCTGGATTAGCTCCTATCACATCACCAACCCGTTCTTCTCTTTCTTGCGCTTCTTCATTTGCAACTTTGACGCTCCATTCCAGTTGTTCACAGGAGGGGTTGTGTAGTGGGGGTCCAGGCCTCAGGGTACTTTTTATCCTCGCATATACTTTTTGTCAAGACTGGGCCAGGTGTTGTCATCATGGCATCCTGCCGAGAACGCCAAATCCACCAAAAAAAAAAGAAGCTCTAGCGTTGCTTTGTGGACTCTTCCGCATCGCCTCAAGTGCTACCGCTTTCTCCATCCTTGATCTTCTTGTTTTCTATGTTTCTTAACGTGGCCTCGTCTCGGCTGTGCTTGTTGCCCGTCTCACCATAAGCCTCTCTGTATTTCACCAGTAGGAGGACATAAATAGATTTCCCATGCTCATTTACAAGAGAAAGGGGAGGATGGCAGGTTCGTCCAAATGTCTTTGTCACACACATAACAGAACACCCACTTTCATTTGGGAGGGATACATCCAGCACTTTGTCACAATAACAGCCGACAGAGAGCATTATGTTCAAATGTAAATCATTGTCATTTTTAAGGCAAGTCTTAGTGCCAATTTTTTTCTTCTTCTACTTCTTCTTCTTCTCATAAAGATATGGGATTAAAGCTGCTTTGAGGAGCTTTGGACGGACGAAGAGAACGCAGAAGGAGCAGTCTTTATTGTCGCTCTTCTTTTACCATTCACACATTTTTCTAAATCAGTTTGTGAGTTGAAGCGTTTTAACTTTTTGGATAGTTTTTTGGGGGTTTTTTTGTGAAAGAGTCAGAATCCCTGGCTCCATCGAAGTGACACTCCAGGCCAGCAGCACTTCCAGGATGTGCTCTCTGTCCTTGCAATCTGATTGGCTCATTAGTCAGATGGGCGACAGGTGCATCATTTCCACTTCCTTATTGGACTTTTTTTTTCCTTAGCGAAGGCGATTCCTCACTAAAGGCCATCAGTGTGAGTTATTGCACATGGCTCGCGGCATCCTGCTTTTGCCTCTGCCTTATTTGCATATATATATGCGGCTGTTTGTTTTTATGTTAATGCTAAATAAGCCTTTTCTTTCCTCCCCCCCTGCCGTCACCACCGCTCGCCCGTTGCCTCGGCTGGGCGGTTAAGTTTTAATTAGAGGGACGTGGAGGTGTCCTTTAGAGTTTTAAGATCACTTCCCCCCCCCAACAACTGTTCACCACTAAACTGCTAATATTGATGTTTATGTGTTCAGATGCATGCTGGGAGATAAAGCATGAAGCAGAGAGAGCGAGGGAAAACTTTAAGGAGGAGCTCAAGGAAGAATGCACTTTTATTTGATCATAGGATTTTAAGGTATAGAGGTTTTATAGCCAATCAGAAGTGAGGACGGAACCATTCAATAAACACCTTTTAAATGAAGCCAGTGTTGAATATTGGTGCTGGTTTTTCTAATTAACCATAGCTGTAAAATCACCAGCAAGTTCCAGTCTGAGTGCAAAAAGAAGTTGTAACGTGACTTTATATTTTTTTATCCATTGGCACAAATTTTATTTTGTGTGGGAAATGACACAGTTTATATTCTCTGGTGCCATATTGAGATTTCCATTGTACTACTGGGAAAGTAAGGTTTTGTTTTTGCTCTCTCATGTTGGTTAAAGCTAAAAAAAAAAACAAAAAAAAAAAAAAACCATTGACTATGAATTGGTGAAAAACTACAGAAGATAAAACGTTTGATAAAAACACTTTTTATGTCAAGTTACTGTTTTTTTTACAACACATTTAGTGTTCAGAATTTAAGAAAAAAACATCCAAACATGGAATAATAAATTATAGAATAGTTAATCCAAATACAACAAAAGGAGTATACACAGTTCAAAATCTCCCCATCTTCTCTGACAAAGATTGCTGCTCATCAACAAACATCTGACACGTCCCTCTTTAACAGCACCCATCAAGTCTTAATGTCAGCATCATCCATTAAAGGGGTGATTTTCTTGTTCTTTTTTTCCCCCCAGTCATCAGTAATGAGATTAGAAAGGCAGGTGTTGATGTGACAAGGCTCCGCTGCTGGAAATACGCCTTGACCCTCCACCAGCCCAGTCCCGCAATGCAACACCACCCTCTATTGGTCTGTTACTGCCACATGCAAACCCTAAGCCCCAGTGTGCAGGGTGTCAGTGCCTGGCTATGTTTGCATCCTATTTTATATATATACACATGTAGAAGCAGGATAGAGCCTCCAGCGGATTAATACACTTCTATTCTGGGTGTCCGAGCCTGTTTGAGAGCGCGAGTTACACATGATTGATCACTCCCACTGTCTGCTCTGCTGTGTGTTCTTTTTATCTGCGCACACTGTTTCAAGAAGATAATTCATTGCAGCACGAACACTTTACATACCTGGGAACAGAGTGAGCTTTGTGTGCCGTGTTGGTTTATTCGCATTTACTTGTGTTATTACGGGCCCCGAATGAAGTGTTAAGTGAGTAAAATGGGGCTGTGATAGTCTCTGCATGGGTTGGAGAGCGAGCGTTTGAAGGATAGCACAAGCCCTTAAGCACAATTACCGTTATCAAAGTTGAAATTATTCTCTTTAAAGGGGAAAATGCTAATGATAGATTTATTTAGAGCAGCAGTGCAGAGATCTCATTACCAACGCACGTACCCTTCTAAACATTTGTGCACTCTCACTTCGAGACCTTTTAGTCCTCTTTTTAAATTCCAGCACCATACACTCTTTTCAAAGGGGTCTATTTTCAGAATCATTAATTCTCACACAATTATAGCAGTGGTTAATGTATATGTTGGTCATTATTCAGAGTTGCATATAATGAGGCTGATAGAAGAAACAGGAAAAAAAAAAAGAAAAGAAGAATTTGCTCTCAACTAGGAGTGTCTTCCTAATTAGCTTTGCTTTCAATTAGATACTATATGAGCAGGCCAGACGTCTTTAAGTTTTAAGTTACTCCAAAACCTGAAGCATCTCTAAACACACTGATGATCACTTGTGCTTTTTTCATTTTAAGAAAACATTAAGGATGATTAAAGAGTCTGTGTTTGCTACGTTTATGGGTGCTTTCTACAAGCAGTGCCAACCAAAGTTTTATTACTATATTTCATCTATTTGAAAGTGAAAAGAACCAAAGCTTGGAACATTTTATATAAGTAGTTTTACAAAGACCTCCAGTGTCTGAAAGTGCAGAAGACATGTCCACGAACTACTAAAAATAAAGGCTGATTTGTTTTGTTGAATAGTCATTTGAAGAAAATCCTAATGTGTTTAATTTACATAAAATAGTGCATTTGTACTTTTATATTTATTGAATTGGACTGAACCATTTGAAACTGGACACGTAAGTCATCTCTATGCTTAGTTGAAACTGAAACTCTGTCCATGCTTGTTCAAAGGTCTACTCTGCAGGATTTCAAATGTATGTAAACAAACCATTCAGTAAAAGCCCACGGCAGATATACTTTTGAATCACCTCTAGCTTCTTTTATCCATTTTTTTCTATATATTTCTATCCACTGAGTGTTAATTGGCTGTTAGCTAGAAACTGAAACAAGGAGGTAAATGTTAAACGGTGTAAGACAAGCACAAAGTCTATTTGCATACACATTTACCTCCACAAAGTTTTAGAGGGCCATAGGAGTGGAATAATGGATTTGCACTGAATGAGGGTTAAATACTGCACTTCATATCCTTACCTTACACATTGCTGGAGGACTTGCATTACAGCACATGTGTAGGTTCCTAGTGTGTCGCTCTAATTTTTCATGCTATCACTAGGAAGCTTTTATGATACTTTACAATAGAGACACAGAAAAAAATAATCTGATTATTTACTGTATGCCTGTTGCTTTCATATTCAAAGCCCACAGTTCAATTAGACTGTTAAAACACTTCATCTCCAGGACCGATGTCGGACCACCGAGCCTGTGGACGACCATCCACCCACCGGCCACTGGCCACTGTCCAGCAGACTAAACACAATTGTTTTGTCAGAGAAAATGGAAGCAGAGTGAGGCTAAATCAAGTTTGCTTGGCACTCAGATGGCAGGCCTACTTCCACCGTGGTCCCTGGAGAAACGGAGGGAGGGGTGGATGCAAACAAACGAGTGAGGGAATGTACAATTCTCAGCGCACACAAACACACACTTGCTGGCATCTGATGGAGGAGCGCGGCACTGCCAAAGCTCTGGATACACCACAATTAGTTCCGTCCTCAGACTCTCAGCCTAAAGCCAGCAGTGGTCAGCCAAGTGAGGGTTTTTGTTTTAAAGAAGCTCTCATCCCCTTTTTAGAGTTCATTTAACTTTTGGCTTTGTCCATTTGCTCCATACACTGGGTATTATTTTTATACCTTATATTAGGTTTGGATTGTGAGTCATTTTTATCTCAATAACTCCCAATTGTTCATCTGCAGTGCATGTCATCAAGCCAAGCTAAAACTACCCTTCTAGACTTTTACCAGCTATTTTATGTATATTTTATGTCCCTGTTTCATATCCAAGAGTAGGGAAGAAACAGTGATTGGCAGCTGATTTGCCCAGTCTCATTCTGCAATCGTCTGAACAGGAACCAATCAGACGGCAAGCAGAAGGCATGAACATTATTGTGTCTCTACTGTTTTGGGTTTTTTTTGTTTTAGCTTGAATATTATGCCCAAATATTTGCAGTGGGGAAAGAGCCTCATTTGCCCTAATTCACAAAATATCAATTGGTGAATATAACATCTCTATAATTTGCCAATTTAACTTTTTAAAACGAACAAAAAACTCCAAAGAACACTGTTAATCATATTATGAGACTCTACCTTTACATTCAAACATATTGTCTGTTGACAGTTATCAATTACCCTCAGACCTAAAAGAAACAGTAGCTTATCATTGAAGTCAGCAGGCCATGTTTTTGTGACACTGAGATGCAAATTCTATTACTCAATTTGAGCGTGAAAGCAGCACAGTTTAACTCATTTCAGCACGCACCAGGATTTTGAGGTTCAATTATAGCAAAAAATGACATGATAGACAATAACAATAATGTTAATATGGTTTGCCAGTGAGTGCCAATGAGAACGCAGCAGTGATTCTTCCTCAGGATGAAGTCAAGGTGAGAGACACGGCTCTGTCATGAGTCGCAATAATCAATACTAAAGAAAAGGACATGTCAAAATGTTGCTACACACACACATGCAGTTCAGTGTTATTCCATGTAAATGAAGGCGGGGTTGAGCTCTTATCAGGCTGAACTGCAGCTGACTCGTGTGTCGGGGCAGCAGGAGACGGAGCCGGGCCTATCCATCACTGTGATGTACGAGGAGCACAGAGACACCCAGCACTGGGTCACTACTGGAGCCTCACGGTAGCCTCCAAATCAAACCAGGCTTCTGTTTCTGGACTTCAGCAGCTTTCACATCTTAGGCATTTACTGAGCAAGCTCAAGGTAGATGTACATTTACATACATACATAATAATATATCAACAAATGTGATTCTGTTTGTCAGTATACTCACTGCTTGTGTATTAGTTATGGGTTGTGGGGTGAAAGAATGAAGGCATGACAAGAGTTACATGTAAAGGCAGTATCTTTTGTCAGACACACACTTGAGTTTAATTAAGCAGCTCTGCTTTGTTAACTGTCCTCCGCTGCCCTCTTCTGGTCATATTGTCCTAATAATGAATGGACATTTACTGTATTCACTCATGTTAGTTTATAGTCTCACATCACCGATGAGTTAATGAACAAATGTATCTAGATCAGAATATAATACACCCTTATTTTATTTTTTTTCAGCGAGTGCGTTTTTAATGAAAAGTGTAATAGTACTTTGTAACTATGCACAACATTTTACTGAAGCTACTGAAAACAAGATTTATGCTGCATAATCTGTTCTAAAAAGTGACAATATCAGAGACGGTAAAGCAAAGTGAGGTATGTTTTGCTTTTCGTAGTACTCTTGGAGGTTTTTATGTCTGGAGTCTTTCAAGTAATTGAACTGTTTAACAAATGTTTGTGTTGTAGAGTAAAGCTCTAGAGACAATACTGCAGGTCATGAAACATGCTTATCCCTAACAAAAAAAAGCCTCTATTAAAAGTTGTCAAAACATTAATTTTGTTTTAATGTATGAAGGAAACAATGAAAGGAAACATTAATAATTGAAGGAGCAAACGTCCTTGTGTTCTTCAAATGATGTTGTATACAGCGAGAGTGAGGTTAAAGGCTCTCTATGACTGATTTTATTCTAAGTCATCATTATTTTTCCTCACCTCTTACACTCTCCATGTTTTCCATTCTTCTCCTGTTCTTCAGATATTTGGCCTGACAGTCAGGCTCCTGGGCCGGAGAGCCCACAGTGCCATAAGAGATCATGTCACACTCCCTCGGCTCCCGCTGTGTCCACCTGAGCAGCGCGGCCGCTGCAGCAGTAATCACGGATGTGGTCAGAGGAGACACACACACAGACCAAGGGTGGCAGGTCTGGAGGATTCTGGGTCAGGCCTGGGAGGTCTGATGAAGATGAGGTAGGACATCGACACTGGGCCTCTTCACCGCTCACTGGTCAGCACACTCCAGCGCCTGTGTGTGTGAGGGGAGCAGGTCTGATCTGAGCTGATTTTGTCGTGTCTCTGCCCTCTCAGTGGTGGCTCCTGACAGGCCATCACACCATCACCACACACCAGGAACCAGACCAGAGACGGAGTATAAGGTGTGGGACTAAAGTGAAGCCACTTGGCTGACCTCTGGGGTCAAGTTGTTTTGGTTCAGATGGTAGTCATTAACCACATTCATATTCATAGTAACAAAAAGGGACAGTTCAGTAAAAGACAATTAAATATGAAGTTGGAATTGACCATACACAAGAAATAAAAAAATGTTAACCAGTACTAAAAGCATGGAGACATGGTTTTATCAGTTTGGACTGTTAACCTAGACATTAAACACTCAAAAACCAAGTGAATTGAACAAACTTTATGAAAATATAAGTAGTAAATGCTTGATTTCTGTAATGGCTCTTTGAGTCCACAAGTTTTAAAGAACAAAATGTTTAATTTTTACTTTACTACCACCTCACTCTTATTGAAAAATCACATATTTATCATGCCTTAACAAAACATTGTCAATTAGAACAGTGTAACATGAAAAAAATTGTATAAAGAGCGAAACAAAAATGTAAGTATAGATGCCTACTTTTATTGGATTGAATGATAATTGGAATTTAATGTTAATCTTCATTTCCTAAATATTATTTTGACAATTGTGCTTACAGCCTGTAAGAAAAGAACCAAGGCAGAAAGCTTGGGAATTAAAAAGCACTTTCTAGTCCAGGTTCACTCAACTGTAAATTTTGCACTGCAGACTCCTTCTTCAAATGCTTGTACAATGATTTAAAAACTCTTGAATGCTACGAACTGTAGCTCAAAAGTAAAAACAGTTGATTCTGATCAGTGTCAGGTCCTCAGTCTAGTTTGGTTTAGTTTGTGACAATGACAATTAAGTTTTTCATTTATGAGCTGGATTATACAGCCAGTTTTTTAGACATAAAAAAAATACTGTGTGTGAGTTATGGCGAACAATATTATCCAGACTGTATATGTGCAGTCTGGTTTACATCATGGAGCCTCCTGAGCCAAACAGAGATCACTGCATTTATTTCTCCATTACACAACAGACACACACACATACACTTCGTACATGACAAGGAGGAGTGGTTCTGGCTTCCATCAGCGGGCGCACAGCAGATCCATCAAGCAGACAGTCAACTCCTGCCACATGCAAAACAAGGACACCACCTTTGAGTGTGTCCGTGACTATGACAGTATGTGTGTGTGTTTGCATGTACATGTGCACGTGACTCAGATGTCCTCCAGTGCAGACGCACCTTGTTAAGGGTATTAGGGATCAAGTAAGTGATTGATCTACATGTCAGGTGACTAAGTGGTGCTTCTGTCCACACCACAAGTCAATTAAGAAATGTGTCTGTGTATAAGCGTGGGAAGGAGATGCTGAAAGAAAGAGAGGTGAGATTCTTTAAACACAGTGATGGATGGATGTGTAAAGACAACTGAAAAATCTGGGATAGTTCAAGTCAGGACTTAAATTCTTAAAGCCACATTGCTATATCTAAAGCAGATAATTAAATATAGCCAATAGAAGGTAATTCATAGATGGTATAAGATACAAGTCTGTTGTTATTGCAGAAATGACTTATAGGTTGGTTAAAGTTTATAAACCAGAGTTGTTTCTCACTGTCAGCTGTGGCTGGACTGAAGCAAGAGCTTAACCACAGAAAAGCCTGCAGCTAGTAATAATGGCAATGGAAAATCATGTGAAACAACAAAAAATGTCTGCAGCTACAGCTAGGCACCAATGATAGCTCTAATGTATGTATGTAAGACAGTATAATTGTTGCACTAAAGGACAGAACAGACTACTACTACTACTCTAAATTGTTTTCAAACTGTTTACAAATCTGTTTTTTAATCTGTAGAACTATGTTGGTGTTCATGGGGAAAGAAGTGCATTGTTCTCCACATAGTTCTCCTGTGTGTCTGACTCTGTCACAGTGAATTGTGTACAAGGCTATTGGTCAACACAGTGATGCGCTGATGCTGCCATGCCAGCCGGGCTGCAGCGTATTCCCCTGGGCACTGCGCTGTCTGGAATCCTCCATCACTCCAAACAAATGAGCCTCCGAGCCGGGCAGGTGGTTGCATCTCCTCCCCATTCTCCTTGGTGAGGAATGATCCCGGAAAGGGTTAACCCCCCCACCCTCCACCCCCTATCCCACTGCCCCTGACTTTCCCTGCCTCCATCCAACCAACCACTACAGCCCTCCACCCCTCCTGCCCCCCCCCCCCCCCCCCACCCCTCTATCTCCCAGCATCCATTTGCAAATGATCTGGCTTGTCTGCATATTGTCAGTTGCAGCCGGCCCGGCCATTCATCACCTGTCGGCGACTCCCAGCGCCCTCCACACTTAATTGTTCCCTCTCTGACCTGGAGAATAGAGAATGATGTCCCCTCGCTATGAGATGGAGATGGAGGAAAAAGAAAGAAAGAAAGAGGTAGTAGGATGAGAAGAAGAAAGAAGGCCCCTATGAGTCTATGAGTTATGAATAAATAATGTCAGTTTTAAAATAAAATGCAAAATTCTTTTCTTTTCTGTGAGTGTGGTTCTATTCTCAGGTTGTCTTTTACAAAGTGCTCATGTTTATTTCAAAGATGTCCCATTACCGTTGGATGTGATTTAGCATTGAGCAATCACAATGGCCAAATTGGATGGCAAACTTCTATTTACAAACGCAACATCACTAATTTCTAGTTAGTTCTTTCAATCATTGATAACCCCTCCCTGCACTCTTTGATGCCTGCATTATGTGCTGAGTGTTAGGACTGAAGAGCTGTTCTCTGGGTCTTTCTGTGCATCATGGTCTTTGTCTGAACTATTCCCTAAAACCCTTGCCTTTGTCTCAGTACACTCTGGTCATGACTTGGTCTCAGTTAATCTCTACAGTGAAAAATGTGGAAATCCTGGTTTATAGCAGCCAGAGTCCATTACAGTAAATGTATTATAAAGGTCTGGGACGTGTGGGCCCATACACACAACATATGCGAGCACACTCTCGGGATTTATGGGTCCTTATCAGCATGCTATTTGCATCTATGCTCAGATGGCTGGAGGACGCACGTCCCTCCATATCTTCCTTCTCTTTCTTCTTGTATTCGGTCTACATCTGAAACTGTTTTGTGCCAACATTCTCAATAATTCCCATCTATCTCACATGTTCTCACTCACTTTATTTCACATTCAGCCATTATAAGTGATCAGATTCAACGAATGAATTATTTGTTTTGATAGATTCTTTGAGAACACTGCCAATGTGTTTACTTCTTCAATGGTAAAACTCTGTTTGCTCATAAACATTAGCCTGGGCAGCCATCCTAACTCTTTTTGTATTCAATGGAAAGAATTAGTCTGTTCTCTCTCAGTTTGAACAAATACTCATACAACCAACCAGAATTCAGGGGAAGTACATGATTAGAAGTGACCAAAAGTGAAATTAAAAAAAACATACAACCAATCAGAAAAACTTACAGCAAGCAATACTTAAAGCCCACCCCATTTTGAATAAACGGTTATGTTTGGTCAGGTAGGATTAAACCCGGTGGAAGGGTTCAAGACCCACTTGACGTCACTAAGAAGAGTCAAAGAGTCTGGAAGGCCAAGCTACATAAACAAGCCCTCTGCTTGGGATTCTTTACTTGAAAAACCTCCATTATATGCAATAATTCATCCGCTCGCTTGTGCCCTCTGACCCCTTTATGCCAAACCTCTGTGCATTAACAAGGACACAGCATGTATTATGCATGGAGCAGTTGTTGCAAAATACTATTTCCACTAAGCTAAAGTTTAATTAAAAATTAAATGTTGTTCAGCGTTCTGGAAGATCAAAGTCAGCGTGGACTCAGGAAGAGGGATGCACAAAAGAGCTGTGAGTGTGTTTATTTCACTGCTCTGTTGATATCAAACAGTAATGACTCTTTATGAAGGCTTTAATCTCCACTGTCTTAAAAATGTCAGCACGGTATGTGAAGTGAACAAAGGTAGTCAAAATCTGTAAATAGTATTTCTCACAGGTCTTTGAGTAGTTAAGCCATTTACTTACATATTTTTAAAAAGCATGTTTTAATTCAAAAAGTATAATATATTCTGTTGTTTAGTGTCCAAATAACAAAGGTCAAATAACTTCAACTAAGAAAAAAATAAAAATACTTCTCTTTTTTTGATTAAAAAAAAAAAAAGTTTAAATGTTACCAGAATGAGCTGCACTTTCTAACCACTGCACCGTCTTCAGAGGATTGTTCAGACATAAGGGGAGTCTCACTCACTTTGAACCTCTCTTCCATCTTTAAATTCACTTCAACCTCCCTGCTTTCGTGTTGTGTGTCTTCATTCTTCATTCCCTCTGTGATAAAGACCTCTCACGCCAGGCCAGAAACTCCTCCATCCCTCCTACCTCTTTAATAATGAATGTATGCTTCCATTATGAGCAGCCTACAGCATTGAATCATAGTCGGTCATGCTCAAGGGAGACGAGGACAGCTAGAGGAATGTCATGGGACACTTCTGCAGGGAAGTCAAGCAGACACGCATGTTTAGGTGGTTATTTTGAGTTGGTCTTGCATTGTACCTCCTTGTGTTAACCTAGTGCTCCGAGCATGAATGCCTTTAAATAAGTTAGGGTTTGGAAATGCAGTGAGTCAAGTGCATTTTGAAGGCTGAGAAAAAGGCAGAAACTGTTAACTGAAAGGCTAAATGTGACAAAGACATAACAGTTCTTCAGTGGAGCTGGTCATCAAACCACAAAAGCCATTTTCAAGAGTCTGTAACACTTTGCTGGACAACTGGGCTTTACATACACAAGTTAAGCCACATATTAAAACATTGAAACCTTTATATACACTCTTTAATATAGTATATGTAGTTACAGGCTTTTAAAAGTAAGGAAACACTTATTATGTTATTTTATACAATATACAGTAAAACTACTCACTGTGTCAGTTTCAGAAAAAGCTTCAGAAACAGAAAAATCTATTCCTTTAATCTCTTCCCTCTAGGCCTTCTTGGGCGTTGTTTCCCTTCATAAACACATGCATAAACAATGTCCACAGATCCTCCAGAGGACCATTTCAATTCAATTTTATGTATATAGCCCAATATTACAACAACTGCCAACACCCCCTGCACATACCCTCTATCAGGGTAAGGAGAAACCCACTGCTCCCACAGTGAGAGGCCATGTTGATTTGAGTGTTGACTGAACTGAGCTGCAAGTGGAGTGAGTGGAGGGTTGAAGGCCCAAATTCTCTGCTGCTAAATTTTTTTTTTTTTTGCTTTTAACTTCTTGGATATGTTGAGCATAAGTCCAAATATAGCCTACACAGCAGATTTTAGCTGAGCTTCATCTACCACACACTTTACCACCAGACTGTCTCTGTAGTTTGAACATGTTGCCAAAAAATCTGTATGTGCTGCATGAACAAAGCACCAGGTCAGGAGAAAGTCCAGTGGTGCTTGTCCTGACATTTTCTGAATGAATGAAAGAGACTGTTGCCATACCAATAAGTTGAGCTGTATTTCCAATGTTAAGCAATACAGTCATTGAACTATTATATATTGTATTATTGTTCTCTAAAAGACTTTCCTCCTACAACGGACACTACTCCTGTCAGTTCATAGCACGTTAGGGCAATCAAATAGCATATGGCAAGAAGTGTGGTAATAATGCACTCTGTCAATCATATTCAACTCAATGCCCGATTCATCCAAAAATGCTAATGGCCTGTCTGTAACGTGACCCCCCACTTACCTCCATGCATTTGTGGCATGACACCAGTAAACACTTGCATGACAATGGCACCATCCCACAGTGAGCCAGGCCATGCCCTGGCTTCTGCCATTCTATATTAATATAGAAGGCAGTTCATAATTCATATGGAAGGATTACGTGGGAGTGCTGGTCCCAAGCCTGCTCCTAGCACTGACACAGCGAGTACTAACAATAGTGGACATGCCTCGCTCTCTGCTGCCCACCCCAATGCCCATTATAATAATATATTCAAGGATTAAAGGAGTTTTATCTTAGACACCCATGAATAATGAATGGGATACTTCAAAATTTAATTGCCCCGAATTAAATGATTCAAGATAATGTTTCTTTTATAAATTTGTAATAGGGCCAGGGGGCAGGGAAGGGGAAAATACATTAAATAACCCATTTTCTCTCAACAAAAGGATAAGAAGGAAGGAATAATACACGTGGTGACCCTCGTCAGTCTGAGGGCAAAGATGTTTTGATTCAAAGATAGAAGAACAACAGCACACAGGAGAGTAGAAATGAGATGAAGTTTAATCTCTGCTTTTTGGATGTTGGCAGCTTCAGGACATGTTTCCCTATTGACATTTTCACTGTACATTGGGTGTTTTATCCTTAGCACTACTGCACTTTGTGGGGTCTATTTAGACAAGCTAGTCCTCCCATTCACACATCACACACATTAGGATACAGAGTTTGTTAGAAAAGCAGCAAACAGACCAAGCAGTATAAGGTTGGTAAAAGTACTTTTGCATAAAAAATACAGATCTGTGATGGAAAAGTGCTCTAGCCACAGAAAGATAAATGGCACATCAAACGTGATCAAAAACAAGCTTGAGTGTGGTAATTCACATTTGAATCCAAAACATTCCAATTAAATTTAGTTTGTATCAAAGTATACCACGTGAAAAAGGAAGATGTGGCATCGATTTCACTCAAATATGGACCACTGTCAAAACTAACAGGTCTGCTTTGTATTCACAGAACTGAGTGTGAATTAAGAGACAATGTAAATCAAAATTTGGCATTATATTGCAATTAAGTACAAATATAAAGTGTAGCAGAACTTATAACGACACCTTTTTCTATATGCACTAAAATTTTAAATCTCTAAGAATCATTAGTCCTCACATTGTCTCAATTCTAGAAAAGAAAAAAAACAACTTCGTAATAGCCATCGCTGCGTATTGTAAACAAAAATCTGTCAGTCAGATTTGATATTTGAGGTGTGCACAATCCAGATGAAGGGAATATGCAAATAAGACGCAACAAAGACATCTCTGAAGTATCGCCGTTTCAAAGCAGCAGGACCAAAGAATGAGTGTCTTCTCAGCACACGAGAACAAGAAAAAAAATACTAAAACATATGGAGTTATCAACACCATAATACTGCAGTATTTTTGGTGCTTTTAGCCAAAGGCATTTCATCACAAGTAACATCATTTTTTTCCCATTTATAGAAATCTTCGGTTATCTTCTAGGTCAACGTATAATTTCGCTCAGGGTATTTATATTGAATGTCATATTTGATTGTTCTGTTGTTCCCCGTTCACTTTTTAAGTTCTTTCTCTAATAACAAATCTAGCCTGAAAATTAACTGTCTATTTGACTTAGACTTACACGTAGTAATCTCACAATTGTCGAGTTTGTCTGTGTTTTACATCAGTGCATAGGGTCAGTTACTTGGGCCACCACTACTTCACAGACAGACAAAAAGAAACATGACAAACTTTCTTATTTTTCATACAAAGGTGAAATTGCCTCATTTTAAGGCAAACAAAAGCTTCCATTAGAAAAAAAAAAAAAGATATAAACAACATTAACTTGTGTTTCACTGGTTCGACAGTGACTTATATGGCTTTCTCAGGGGTAACACTAGCTCAGACTCCCTTTAAGTGTCATCCATAGGTAATCAATAAAGTACATTCAGAGAGAACATTTAACAGATTCCTAACTACTTAAAAGATGATGCACAGTTTGAGAGAAATGTGTAAAAAAAAAAAAAATGCTCCAAAAAGCAAAAACACCAAAATTGGCCAAAATGTTTTCTTACATTTTTCTTCCTGTAATGTTTTTATAAACCAAAAAATAAACCTGGGCTGGGCAGTGATGGTCTACAGTCAGCAGTACACAAAAGAATCTGATTGTCAACTCAAAACCTACTGGACATAAATGGAGACAAACTGCAGTAATAAACCGACCAATTCACAAGATGAGAGAGATTTTGGCTTTGTGGAAATAACATTCACCTTATTCCATTTTGATTTTTTCAATTTGCTGGAACCAGTTCTCTTCCTTTCTTCCTATGCTGTAGGCCTCCAAAGCCTTATTTTAAACTATTTATAACCAATAACTGCTCTGCATAGAAGGCTGGGAACACACTGGCAGCTTTTTAAACAAGTTCAGCAGCTGACAACTAAGTAAAGCCACGCCGGATGAACACACAGTCGATAAATGTTCTGCGACTTCTTAATTAAATTTGTTTCAGCTTCTATATTTCTGAGTCATTTAAGAGACACAAAAATAAATAAATAGATCGGCCTGTGGCAAAAGTGGAATACATTTATTCAGCGTTCTCTTTGGGATTATCTTCAGTTCGAGTGGCACTTAGGTTGGCCGCATCCCTTTGGCCTTTCTGGGATTCAATACAACTTCCATCTAAGTCCAAAGCTGAATTCACATCTTTGCTAACCTTCTCCTCACTTTCCTCTTGCACTGGTTCTCCACATTTATCCCCATTAAGAAGGTGACCGTCCTCCTCCTGGCCTTCCTCTACCTCCTCCAGCTTACGTAAAATGATTGGAAGTTTCCCATCTTCATCAGTGTTCTCCAACAAAGCGATATCGCTCTCCTCGTAGCGGGGAAGAGGAGCGCCTTCTTCCAACTTCTTCTCAAAATGCATGCGTTTTTCCCGTCCACTCGCTGACACCTTCTCCAGGATCTGCTTTTCGGCCAGGCGAAGCTGGATGGCCACGCGAGAGTGGAGAGACAAATCAGGCTTCTCTAGCAAGGAACGGTCCTCCTGGTAGAACATGCATACACAAGGATAAACAAAGTTATTTGGACAGCCAACAAACATCTCCAACAGGGTGAATTTTAGGCCTCTTCTAAACAAAAAAACACCAAAAAAAACAACTGACCTCAGAGGTGGTCTTGTAGGTTTTCAGAAGCAGTGCAGCTCTTGTTTCAAGGAAAGTCCACAACTTGATCTCATTTTCCCAACTGACAGGAAACTCGCTGTTGCCAAGAGTAAAGATCTTGTTGATGGCGCCATCTCCAAGAAGGTAATCTTTTAGTTCCTCTGAAATAAGACCAAGTTGTGATCATTGCCCAAAAATAAAGGATCATGTTAATAATACAGCTGTTTTTTATGTTGCTTTTGCTAAACTTTAGAGGCGGGTATCTTTAAAAACATTGCTTTTTCTATACATTTTGGCCTCCTGTACCCACGCAAACTGTTTTAGGACAGAAAACACACACTTATGAAAAACTAGCTTATATAACATAACATAAGACAAGTAAAAATTTGCACGTTAATTGTTGTTTTGGTTAATGAGCATGTGCCTAATGATAGTAATGGAATAAATAATACTGCTGGCCACGGTTCCAGCCTTTAGAACAAATTACAGGTTCACAACATATAACCTACATTTTTCATCACTTTGTGTTGTAAAGTAATTTGAAAAAAGTTAAACCTCAATCTGTCCATACAAATGAATAACTTTTTGTTTGTCTCACCTAGTGATCATGTTTGTGTTGTGCCGTGTGAATAGAGATAATTTGGAAAATGCACTTGGGTATCTATCTATCTATCCACCTGTGATCACTATCTCGTCATTTATTTTTTTATTTTTTTGTGACAAAGATAAGTGAAAGTGGTCCTGTCCTCCAACACAGGCTGGTCATAACCTCAACAAAATTTTGGGTAGAGATGAGCTTTTAAATAAATGTCAAAGATGTGTAAAAAGTCACAAGCAGTCTTTGCTTCCTTCTGAAACCTTTCGCCTGCTGCCTTTGATCTGACGAGTTAAACATGGCTTAGTTACATGGGAAGATGAAAGAGCCCAACTGCAGAGCCCCGCTTGTGTGCACACACTATTCCATCATGTCACATCTGTTAAGAAATGTCGACACACACACACACACACACACACAAGTGATGATACCCCCGTACACATCCAAAGGCGTTGGGGCCATTTTAAAAATTAACATGCAGCAAAAAATGTGAATAATATATCAAGTAAGGTCCTGAAGATGAGTCTTGTGACAGAGGAGGATGTGGCCTTGTGTGGTTGGGGATTTATGACACCGGTGCCGTTCTGCATACATGCCGATGAATATTGCAAACCCCCCTTGTGAATTGCTCCTTCTACACATCTGGTGGCCTGCCTTGATCAATTAACCAGCCCGGGAATGGACAGGCCCTGCTCTTCCCTCTTTCTCCTCTCTCCCCTTCTGCCATGGAAGCAGCTGTGGTCTGTAGCGTGCTTTGTTTTAAGGAGTACTACCAGGTTTCTGCCTCAGGGACAATGTAGGGAATAACATTGTGCTGATATTTACTGTGTGTACATTTGGACGTGGGGATGTGTCTTACCCTCCGTCATGCAGAAAACTCTGAGGAAGGCAAGGAGCTGGGCAGAAATCGGTGGTTCGTTACAGTGAAGAGCAAAGACACAGGACCTACAACACAATTAATGATAGATTAGCACAAAATTAACATCTCTTTGTCCAGTAAGTACCCAAAAACATGTACATACAACCCTTAAGTAAAAATCCTACTTAAGGCAGGAAGAAACTAAAGATCAGTCCTGCGTGGGACAGATTTGAGAAGCAGCTTGTACAAATGTGGCCAGGGATGCTCTGCAGATATAGAAAACCAGATTACCAGGAGTCTAGATAATTGTCTCTGTCTCTAACTCAACACCATACAGTGCAGTGATGTGCAGCTGATGTTATCTAGACTCTAATACTTTTAGTACTTATTTTATCTATTCATTTTATTGTCCTTCTAAGCAAGTAACCAAATCAGAAAATGGCCACTTTACAAAACACTGCGGTCACTGAAACACAGAGATTAAATCTTCTGTGTTTTATGTATTGAAAGTCAGCAGAGGCACAAAAACAATGTCCGAGCGTGATCCAGGACTCAGCAGAATCCATTGCACATCATAATATTACAGACTGGGGTAATTGTGGAGGGAACAATATTTTCCCCTTATTTCAGCAAAGTGATCGATGTGGCGATCGGTAGCACAGGGTCGACATTATTACAGCGCACAAACACATTACAACCACTCCCCAGTCTCCCTATTAAATTATCCCTCTGTCCATTGCTCCAGCAATAGAGCATCCATCTGGGGAAAGTTAACTCTTTGTAGAAAACAGTGTACTTTAAAGCAGTCCTTTTTAAACTGACTTGAAGAAAGGAATCTATTTGCAGATGTGTAAATCAAAATTCGAATGTGATCACAGCTCGTATGCTTATTTCCATATATCAGATGAAATTCAGCAGAAGTGATTTTCACGTTGTAAAAACAGTTTGATGACAGCAGCCGCTTGGCATCTCTGTGAGGCCCCAACAGTGGATCTGTTGCTGTTTCCTTTGAAAATGATCTACGAGCATATCTGTCAGTTTAATAGAGCACCGCAGCAACAATGGGGATTGTTTCATTTAATTTCCACTGTTGAGACTTAGACTGTCATCAATAAGAGATTAAAAGGCGTCTGATTAAAAATGCCGAGCACAGAATGCTGCATAAAATTAAGAGGCTAATGATAAAATGATTAAGCTTCTTGGTGATGAAAGTGTTGGGGCGGATGGTAAATTGATACTCAGTGTTGTGGGAGGCAAAAAATAAAAAGAGACCTACTGCAACATTTATATTATGTGATTCAATTATGCCAAAGGGGGCCCTAATTGGCTGAAATATCAACTGTGGGAAGACAAAAGTGTGTATGGCTATGTGAAGGGTGCATGAAGTTAGTGGTGAGCCTCAAGCTGTCCTTGACCCATATTAAAGACTAAGTGGAAAACGCTGCAAGCCTGCAATGCTCACACAGAGTTCAGAAACATGGAGAAGAGGTGTTTGTGAGACATACGCTGGGATGCCGGCTCGTGCCAACACTTCGGCCTTCATGGCGTACAGGCGCTCGCTCTTACTGACGCCCAGCTTGATCTTCACTCGGTCGTGGGCGTTGTCTTGGAAGAAGAAGCCGTTGTGGATGACAAACTCGGCATTGGACCTTGTGCCATAAAAGATGTAGATCTAAGGGAAGAATAAATCATCAGTGTCTACACCTTTACCATCACAACATATGATATCTTAGCCTAAAAGTATGCTGTCCAAGATGACATCAGCTCTACTTTTCAGTTAATTCAAAGCTTATCCATTTGTAAAGTAGTCAAGTATTTATTCACCTGTTCATTCTCTTTGTAGTCTCTCAGTGCCACACATTCACAGCGATCGTCCTCCAAGTTGTAACCTGTGGTTATCTAAAGAAAAACAGAAAAATAAGGTATTAAATCACATAAGTCACAACAGATTACCATATTTTCCATGGAATATTTGTTACTATAATATAATTATACACATCCAAACATGGAAAAAGTTTAAAAGAAGCTGTCCTGTCCTGTTGTCAGCAGGGTCCAAAAGTGAAGTGTTTGAGTGAACATTATGAGCAGAAAAACAAAACTATTAAAAAGCCCACTAAAACTCATTTTTCCAGTAAGTCTTAGAAAAGTTTTGTGATTTATTTACTGTGCATTTGTGTACTAGAACCTACCAGTCCATTTGTGTGGTTACACATGTCCCACAAAGGGATAAGTGCCAGAGTTACGCGGCTCCCATCCTCAGTTGGGATCTGGTTCTGACGGGTCATCACTGAGGACACCGCCCACCTGTCAAAAAACAACCAATCACTACAAGTCACCACAAGAGGACAGCTTTAGCATTCATGATGCTCCATAAGCACATCATCAGTGGGCTGACACTGAAAGAGAAGGAATTGCCAAACAGAGAGGAGGGTTGCATCAGATCAGGATTAGAAGAAGTGGAAAATAATAAAGAAAGAGACTAGGCTGAGACTGAACAGGAAGAATATAGAAGAGTCCTAAACATAAGAAAATAATTTATGCTAAAAGAATACTCTAGTGATTAAAATGCTTGACTTCATGTTCAAGTTTGTACGTTTCAGACTTCTTCTTTTACCTTGTGACTTTTAACATACTCTTCTGAGAAATTAACAGGTGAAAAGTGGGTTGTAGCTGTAGAAAAACCAGCATTTAGCTATTGCTCTAATTCATACAAGAGACAGAGGTGTGTGTAGAAAAGATGTGACCAGTCTGAAAACAGGACAAGGAGATACTCGCACACACACACATACACACACTGACCTGTAGTCATCAAATGTGAAGCTGTCCTTCAGGGGCAGTTTGCTGGCGGCGGGATGAGTCTGGGGATGGAGGGACGCGGTGGACGAGAGGAAAGACGGAGCGAGAAGGAAAAAAAAAACACAAATCAGTATGAGGAATTTCATTATGCAGGTATGCTGGAGGGGGGCTGCCTGACAGGGACGCCTAACAAGAAGGGCTGGGAGTAGGGGGCCACCACTGGGGCATGCATGTGAGTGTGTGTGTGGTCCGTTAGTGCAGCGTGACACTCGCCCCCCCACATACATCACTGTCAACTTAATTTGTTGTGGCCAGCAGCCGTCATAAATCTGCCTCATCAATTTGTGCCTGAAACGGAGTGTATCTGCATGTGTGTGTGTTGCACGCGCCGATGCCACCGGTTCCCCCATTTAAAGCCACAGCCGCCACCTACGAGAGCCATTTGCAAACTGTCCTGAGCTTAAACAGGAGAGAGGGAGGGAGCAGTTCAGGGGAATGCATAATGAAGGGAAAAGGGGGAAGTGGGATGGAGGGAGGGGCCAAAGAGCAAGAACAAAGTAAAGTGAGAGAAAAGTATCAGGATAGCCATAGAGAACAAAAAGAAGGATGTCCGCTTTTATATACTGTGTGCTTGAAAATAAAGCGATACATAATTAATGGAGCATATAATACATTAATATTTGCTGATGATACACAAATAGCATTTTAAATTTGTTTGCATAAAAGTAAGATTTTAATTAGTCTCAGTCTTACAAATTAATATATAAGCATGTAACCATAATTGTGGTTTTAAGGGATATTTTACATATTTCACTTTTTTTTTTTGCTGCAGATTGACTTACTTAACTTAAGCCATTTCCCTCTGCTTCAAAGGTCTATGGAGTTTGTTCTAGTGGCAGGCATCTTAAAAGGTAAATTAAAAGGAAAATCGCTAGCTTTGTGTAAAATGACAGAAACTGACTGACTTTTTAAGGAGAACGATAGAAGATGCAAGAGCTTAGTGTTTGCATTGCCAGCCTGAAAATCCAACTAAAACAGACAACCAACTAGACTTGGCTATAACTGTAAGTAGTTACTATGAATATTTACTTGAATATGGCCAGTTAAGTACTTCAATCTACGTACATGATTCATGCTGTTCTTGACAGATGGAACCCTCATCTTATACTATTCTTCTTTTTCATGTTCATGCAATGAACTGACGGAAGAAAGAAAAACCTTGACAACCAGACAGATTCAGTTACACTATCAGGAGATAGACACAGGGGTGCAAAAAGCCATCTGAATGGACTATGTCTACACCCTGCCTCACACATAAACACACATGAATACAGAACTGCACGCTGAGCTCTTGATGCATTAGCATCCAAAGACAAGGGTCATCCATCATGTGCCACTGTGGAGAGACTGTGTGTGCGTTGGTAGAGTAGAGGTATGGGTAGATAGACATGAGAAGCAGACATGGGATTGGGGGCAGCAGTACAGGTAGAGTCCTAAGAATCAATAAATGGACAAAAGCTTGGGTTTTAAACACAGCTAATTCAATCAATGTTGTGGCCCAACCAAAGTCGAGAGTAACAACACAGCCAAAAGAAAGAGTTTTTCTCTAGCACCCAATTAATTCTTTAAAAACAAATACAGTTTGGATTGGCTATGGTACTGTTTTATATATTATTCATACACTACAGTTGGCTTAAAAATATATGTAGATAGAAGAAAAATAATCAGTTATGCACAGATGAACAAGTTGAACTTCATACTTTTTTTTATGAAGAAAGGTAATTAAATCAAACATTAAGTGACATTATGTTGGATCTGTACCACATGTTTATGCATATGAGCTAGTCAAAACTCCAACATTTTTATAGAACAGACAGAACAAAAGACATGATACTGCTATGGATCGTGGATTTGTTAACAATGACCAAATCTGATCAGACCAATAATATTTGAAGAAGGGTTCCCTTTTGAGGCCAGTTGCAGGCCAGATAAATATTTTGATTAATAGTTATTAAAACGCCAGGGCCTAAAATTCAGCTATGGGTTCTTGAAATGTTGGATCATAACATATATTTCAAAGCAGCCCTAAATTTCATTGACACATTTTTCTTGAATACAGGTCCACAAACATCCCCACAGACTGCCATGTGATTTGATGAAATAGCTTTACATTCCTATGGTACATCTCCATGTTTGCCCGTGTGTCAGTAATCGTTCTGTCTACATCTGTCTGTATACATCAGCATACATCAGTCTGTGCCGTTGATCATTCATCCAATGCACCGGACACAGAGTGGGAGGGGGAAGGGCTACCGAGAGGAAGAGAGAGATAGAAAGGGTTTTTTGAGGAAGGTACATTCAGGTCAATTCAATTCAAAGCCAATGTGACAAGCTAATTTTCCAGCCCGGTCATCTGAGGAGGAGGGAGGTGAGGTGGAGGGAAGAGGTGGGGACAGAGCACGGAGGCAGTGCGAGGAGGGAAGTGTGTGTCCGTGTGTGTGCACAAGAAAGACATGTCTCAAGGGGAGTGTCTATCCCAAACCCAGAATAGTGTGACTTCACTTTTGAACTGTCTCTCTCACTTTGAGGTGAATACAACTTCAATTTAGTGATTTTGGGATTGGTCAAATTAATAAGAAACAACTCTAGGCTATGCCATTTATTTAAATGTATGGAACCCTTTACAGTAAACCCTATAGACACATGTATTTTAATGTTTGTTGAAAACAGCAGTTATGTTTAATTTTCCATGGAATAATTTCAGAAATGTTGTTATGTAATGTTATGTATGTTATGTAGTTATGTACTACTTACAACACAGGATCACACAAGATTTTTCACAAACAGAACACAAAAATAATTTCTGGGTCGAGAAAGTAGCAAGGTGTGCAGGACTAAAAGTGAAGAAGGTGCAGTTTTAACTCTCTTGTGAGTATAAGGCCAACATGATAGCAAACCCATGGCAGTTATCTCTTCTATATCCATATTTGCCATACAGCAAATTACAACTTATATATAATCTCATCCAAAATGTAGCGCAAGACACATGTATATTTAGCGCCGTGTACAGAAAGACAACCTTGTTACACTTACAACCTAGGTAAGAGAGTGAGTTGATTAACTAATAGCTGATGATAAATAAATCATCAAATTTGCGATAATAACACATTATTATTTCACTAAATACAATTAGTCAGGAATCTGGATTTCAACCACATAGAACACACTCCCACCTAGTGTACTTGACGGATATTGCACCAAATAGTAGTAAGTAATAGTTGTCGTCTACGTTCAAAGGTCAATGGAAAATGTAAAAATTAATTAACATAATAAACAAATAATTAGATATAGAAATAATGTCTATAGTGTTATGGTATTCATATAACAAACTAAACAAAGTTGGGTGGGAAATAAACCCTGACAATCCTTCAGACCTTCTTTGATTCATGAACAGGAGTGGGACATCAGAGGGAACTGATTTCTTATTAAAACAGTGGAACTGTCATTTCACCATGCTCTACTTTAATAATGGAGTATTAGCATATTTAGAGATTACTATGCTGCTATCTGTTGTCTGGGCACATTAACCAGTGTTTCATCATTCACCATAATCACACTGATTCAGTACTGGAGAAATGTCTAACTTTGTGCTTGAATATTTTTTATCACTGATTTTAACTTCACATATTCAACACTTTCAAAATTGCAAAAAGATTGTCAATTTTAATATTCATGTTTATCAGTCGTCGGACATGATATGATATTCAAATATGGTAGAACACAAGATTGACACATCTCCAACCATCAGAGCTTAAATTTTCTATGGATTAAACAATTCTCATAATCAGACAAGTTGCTTATCAACTGACAACTTTAATGCAGTCATATGTCTCCCCCTTCTGGTCAAGCCCAGAAGTGATGTTGCAGCTGCTTTAATTTGGAAATTTTGATGTTCTATCTCCAACATTTATTAAATATAATACACAAAATAATAGTATTTCTTTTTCTCTTACCTGTATCAGTTTGTAGAAGTAAGCATACTGTCGTGCTGTGTTCTTATACTGGCTTAGGATGTCCTGCACAGCCTGGGTGCCCAGCAGTAGCTGCACCTCTTCCTGCTGGTAGTACAGGGGTGTGTCGTACTCCTGTGGGAGGCTGCGGATGTACGGCAGCCAAGGAGAATTTGGGTTGGCTCGCTCACACAGCAAGTGAAGGGCTAGTGTCACGTTGCCCATGGCCTGCATGATCCTGTCCTGGCCATACAGAGGACCTACAGATAGACAATGCATCAAAATGTGGTTAGTATCATTCAGGTGAATTGTAGTGTTGTAGTACCCCAAACCAATCAAAGTCTTAAGGGCCTCCTACTGGCAAAATTTTACTGTGTTGCCCCAGTCTTGGGCGTACAGGACCAATATAAGTTATCACTGTGGGTCATTGTGGTGTGAATTATTTGATTTGTTGCAGATATGGCATAATTTTCTCATCAGACAGAAATCCTTACCCAGTAAAGAGTTCTGAGCCGACTCAACAGTCATTAGCATCTTCCTAGGAATCCACAAAAACAACTCTTCTGCCTGTAAACAACAACAGAAGAAATGTTAGTCAACACAAAGGGCCTAAAGCACCATCTTTGTATTCGTTTTTTTTTTGTTCTTTATCTGTCCTTGTTTCTTGATTTGTGCAACACCTTTTAAATGCTTAGATCAACTATGAATTCCTGTTGCACATTAAAAACTGTGATTAGAAACAAACTTTTATTTATCAGTCAGTCACAAAAGACATTAAAAGGAGCATTTGACTGTGTCCAGTTCAAAACAAATGCTATTTAGACAGCAGCAATTTAAGAGACTATTTAACAGAAAACAAAATGTTGTTAAACTGCCATCTTCTATTACAGCATTTAGGGTAATGATTATTAAATACAAGTGTCATACCCAGTGTCAATACTCCTTTATGTTTTGTTTTATGATTTAAAATACTGTTAGAAAAATTACTAAGGCTGAGTTCACCTTGATGTCCTTAGTGGACTGCAGACCGTAACCTTCTGTCCCAAAGTTGGCCACTGTGAATCCATCGGTGGAAGCTCCGCTCTCCTGAGCCCAGGACATCAGATCTGAGAAGTAATCCTCCCTGCTGCCCTCAAATATTACTGAAATGCCTAGGTACAAATTAGAAGATACACAACTTCTTAGATTTGGCTGTAACCGTTTGGAAAAGCTATGGTTGGGCACACAAAAATCATTATGTTTAAGGGAAATACAATTTAGAGAGCATGTTTGAAGTCACCTTTTTGCTTCTTGCGTATCTTTTCCACCAAGCCTCTGATCTGAGTGTACTCTTCCCATTCTTTACCAGCAGAGGGTGTTGCACTGCTGCATTCTGATAAATCAAAAAGAGAGAACCAATGTCACAATGTCAAAAAAGATAATTAAGCCAAATAAAATAATTACAAATCTTGATCTCATCTCTTTCGTTCAAAGGAGTGGCATTATAGTAAATATTCTTCTTAGGTTTGTCAGTATTTGTTTTAAGTATTTTGTCAAAATAGAGGACTGCAACAAAGAGATGTAAAAACACTAGTACACCTGAATTTGTTTTGGTTTCAGTATTAAAACTATATGATCAATGGTACAGATAAAATAAATATATTTCCCCCATGCATCTGGTTTACATCACAATACAAAATCAAAATAGTTATGTAAGTAATAGCATAATGTGAATTGGTAGTGTTTGGGTATTTGGGCAGTATATTGCATTAGTGTGTGGAAAAGGAAAATGCAAACATACTTTGTAGCAGTTCAGAAATCAGGTTCATCATCTCCTTTGGGGTAACCACAGCAGTGGCCCCTGAGCCTGACTTCTGAGTCTTTACACGACTCTTCTTTCCCATGGTGCTGGATGGACAACTGGTTTGTGAAAACACAAGAAGTGTGAGCATGTCACCATACAGGCTCACCTGTACACAAAAATATAAATGTGTGTAGCAGGCATATAGGCATTATACTTCTGAAGTAGATACCGAAATAAAGATGAAACATCTCTAAGCAATGTGTGCATGCACCTTGGCTGAGCACCAAACCAACCAACCCAAAACTAACAGAAAAAAACTTCTAGTACAATAGAACTGAGTCAGAAAATCAACACAAATACAAAATGTGTGCCTTTGTTATCAATATTCCACAATAAACCCAAAGTTAGAAATACTGGACTCCTTTGTGCAATAGATTTTGCTGGTGTTGAAACATGTCACTTTGCAAATAATGTTTGCAATTTATTCTGATTCTATTAACAAAGGACAATTTTCCATATCACTTTTGTTGCACACCTCAGGGAGAGAGTGGTGTTAGGCCTACAGCTTTTGCACCAGCAAAATAACTGTTTAAATAGACCAAGTGTGATGTCCAGTTGTCATGGACCCATTTTATCTCATACAGGCTTTAACACCACTAATGTGAATTCCACCCTGAACAGCTGCTCCCCTTCTCTGTTCCCACTGACACTCACATCAGGCCAAAGCACTGATGAGAAAGTTTGTGAAGTCCTTTTGGCTGTTTGGGGTTGCCTTACATCTACTAGGAAGGAAGGACCATTACCAAACAAAGCAACTTTTTTTTCTCACTTTCACAGTTCACAGCAGTGAACAGATGCTCAGCCACATTCAGGAGATTTGGATTTTCTTTCTTAATAGTTTAATAAATTGTTTCATCACAAAATAGAGATCTAACTTCATTTAGATTAATAAAAAATGTGATACTTTTATTCAAATACATATAATATGCAAATCCCCTTAACATATATAAACCAGGACTCAAAACATGTAATGTTTTAAGACTTTAAAGACATCAGTTACAAACAAGTATGTAGTAAACTAACAATCAGCAAAGAATTTATCCACAGTTTGCTCATATTGCTAAATATATGCATCGTGTCTAGCCGTGGTTATAAAAAGCTACATATTTTCACTTTTATAGCTGTATGAAAGTAATCAACTTGATTCTTTATGCCATCTAGCCCCTTGGTTATTTGTAGCTTATGCCACTAGGCCATCAGCAGCTCCCCTACTAGCTTAGAGGAATCACGCCCATCTGAGCAGAGATGTAATTGGAGCACAGCTGAGTACAGCGCTCATTCATCTACACTGGCTCCAATGTCGAGACGATACCAGGCTAACTGTTAGCTGCTAAGCTGTCAAGTGATAAAGGATCAGTCTGAGTTTTAGAAGGGGCTAATCTGATGGCTTGTCCTACGAGCTGGACTACACTGCGGTGACGCGATTACATTAAACCACATGTAAGCATTCACAAAAAATAACTCTTACTCTCACTACTATGTTGCAAAGAAAGCAAGTACAAACATTTTTCGTCGATTCAGTCATACCTTTTTAAGTGACAGCAGCAGTTCCTCTATCCCTGCACTGAAACCTAACGTGACCGAATGTCTCTCGTGATTGGCGTCGCCCTGAACAACGCCCACAAAGATACTCTTACTTTGATTGGCTGTTGAGAGGCACGCCGATCAAACCTGGCTGTGATTGGACAAGGACCCACATTAACGTTAATATAGAAAACATCCCGCCTACTAAACGTTTCTATTGGCTAATTCTGCGAGCTTGATTAAAACAACCATAAAAGGAAATGTTTCAGCTGTAACTATTGGTGGAGAAAAGTGCCAATCACAGATACGGTTGCGGTTCGGTGTTGTAGCCTTTGTTTGGATGGAGCGGTCTGCTGCTGGTAGATATGGGGATGTTAATTTTTTAGAGTAAAAAATGAAGAATTTGAGAGTTTTTCCAATGCTTTGTTATAACCATTCATTGCGGGTGCAATTTTAAGGTTATAGTAATTTTTGTACACATGTTTTAGGTATTGTTTTATTTTATAAATCGTGCAATATATGCTACATAAGTTAGCTATAGCAATTGCCGTTTCGGATATTGCTAGCAGTTTAAATGTTCCCTTAGCAACAATTCAACTGGAAAATATTAGTCCTGCGTTTGGCGGGACTGGACTTAAACCTGGCCACCCTGGACCACAGCAGGACCTCCATCTATTGGGACAGAAAGGACCCGTCTGTCCTGGATATCAAACCATGCTGGTATTGGGACAAAAAGGACCTGGCACATACTCCCTCCCAGTCTGAGGGACTGGATCCTGCCACCGAGGCCCGGTACCGCAGAGAAGGGGCTCGGTTCATTTTTGATGTGGGCACACGGCTTGGACTGTATCCTTCACTGCACAATATACTGCTAATGTAGGGTTTCACCTTTCATAGGCAAACGTTGAAGTGTATCACGTTGTCTATTATACTAACAATAAAACAGCAAAAAAAAAAAAAAGATTAATACTAGCATAGTAAGTTAATGTGTTATAATGATGCAGTGGTAGTGTGTGTATTATGCACATTATTACTTTTAGTTTGTAGTTAATATCAAAGTATAAATAATGCATTGTATCATTTTTGTGTGAAACAGTTTTTCAAGAGCCCATGAGTAATCTCTTTCATATCTAATGAAATTATCAGTTTTCTTAACCCCTTTCACTACAGGCATTATGAAACACTTGCAACTGGAATCGTTTACTTCCACAGATTTTATATGTTTCACTCATTTAAGCAGTTTCCTAGATATGTAAGTGTGCTGTTTTGTTTGCCTTAACATACTTAAAAGTTATTGTAAAAATGCTTTAATTCATACCATACAATACTTTTACATACTTTTTCTGTCACAGACAAATTTAATTAAAGTTGTCACGTCTTCTTTTTGTGCAGGTGACAGGAGGATGCTGCCTTTTCCTTGCAGGCAAAGTGGAGGAAACGCCAAAAAAGTGCAAAGACATAATCAAGACAGCACGCAGCCTGCTCAATGATATCCAGTTTGCTCAGTTTGGAGATGATCCAAAGGTCAGTAACAAAAAACGCAACATGTGATTGCACAATTCATCCTATATTCAGTAAATATTTTTCTTTGACTTTCAAATTTGTCATAGTTAGTTAATAAAAAAGTTATTTTCTCAACAGGAGGAAGTTATGGTGTTAGAGCGCATCTTGCTGCAGACCATCAAGTTTGACCTGCAAGTGGAGCATCCCTACCAGTTTCTACTGCGCTATGCTAAGCAGCTAAAAGGTACAGTTTTTTTTTTTTCATGAAAGTGAAATGTTTTAAATGGACAGAAATTTATTGTGCAGTTGCCCTAAGTGATGATATTACTTGATTAGTACTTGTTTGACTTAGTCATTACTACATAACAAACTAGTTTGCTGATTCCTGTCATTTCCAATTTTCTAGGAGACAAGAACAAGGTTCAGAAACTTGTTCAGATGGCATGGACTTTTGTGAATGACAGCTTGTGTACTATGGTGGCGTTACAGTGGGAGCCTCAGATCATAGCTGTGGCTGTCATGTATCTGGCTGGACGCCTCTGTAAGTTTGACCTTCAGGAATGGACATCCAAGCAGTCGTCGCGGCGCTGGTGGGAGCAGTTTGTCCATGATGTCCCTGTGGAGGTGTTGGAAGGTAACACCTTCTCTGTTGGTAATAGATTTATCTGTAAAGCTAATGTAACCCCTCATTTTCTCTTCTTCTGTCAGATATCTGCCACCAGATTCTGGACCTGTATTCTCAGGCTAAACAGCAGATTCCTGATGGGGCAACAGGAAGTGGTGACAACCCACCAATGCCTTTGATCCCATCTCCTTCAGCACCACTACCAGCCAAGAAGGCATCTCCTCAGACCAGTCCCAGACCCCCCAAACCTGCCCAGGTAAGTTGAGATATATATTTTTATAGATTCATTGTGTTTCTTTTACTGCAACTTTTAATTGACAAAATGTTTTGTTTTTTTCTTTTTATTTTAGCCATCTCCCAAAGACGACAGTAAGCCCTCAAGTGAGTAAATACCATTTCAAATAATGAACACATAGTGACATGAACATGACATTCTTCTTTTTTTTATTTTCTCAGAGCTTTCAAATGTGGAGCTTCTCCCTCCTCCTCCTCCCCCTCCACCTCCTCCTCCTGCAGTTGCAGTAAATCAGGGTGAGTAGTTTCTTCTTATTAACTGTATTAATTCACCTACTTTATTTATTCTAAAGATATCACTGTGGATGATCTGTATTTACAATGATCAAGTCAAAAGAAATAAAACACTAGGCTTTATGTGCACATTTATCAGGCATATCTTGAATGTGAACTTTAGTATTAATTAACTTTTAGTCCTAATTTTGCGACTTTGAGAACAGACTTAGTTTATTAGCTTTTGATACTACAAATGACATTGGTTCTCTCTTTTTGTCTTTTAGTTCAATAAAAATAATAATAATGATTCAATAATTCAATCCCCTTTCATTCATGTAAATTCAGTTAAGATAAGTAACAAACAACTTACACTGCCATCAAAATGGAATCAAATGAAAAGCTAATATTGACAACACAATATTGGATAATACACCACTCATATGATCAATTGTGTGGTTCAGTAATGACTTTTCGGGTATTATACATGGTGTATGTTTTTTGTACAGTGACGCATATTAATGTCATGTCTCTCTTGCAGACCATAAGTCCTACCCACCAACACCAGATCTCCCATCCAAACCGACCCCTCCTCCTTTACCCCACTGCCCCCCTCCACCCCCACCTCCTCCTATAGACATCCCCAGCTCCAGCTCCCTTGTGTCCAGCGAAGGCTACCAGACACTACAGTCCATGATGAAGACGGAGGCGTCCTGTTACCCTGCTGTGCCACCTGCCTGTGCCCCACCGCTCGGATATCACCCCTTCCCCTCTGGCACCTCCTACCACGCCCCCCCACTGTCAGCCTATAGCTATCTTTTGGCACCACCGCCACCCTCCGTTATGGGCATGGCCACAGGTCTGACCAGTGGATATCCTCCACCTTCTACTACTGGACACACTCAACTGCCCCCTCCGTTACCACCGGGCATGCCCCCTGTTGGCGGGATGGGACGGGGCACATGGATGAGATGAGCCATGGTGTATTAATTATCAAAAATTAAACTGCTGGTCAAGGATATTTAGTTGAATTTATGGGTAATATGTGAGACATGGTGCTCATCTGTCTTCCTTTAGCTCTATTATATGTATGGCACATTATTTAAATCAACACAATTCATGTATGTTTCTTCTTTTCAGATAATCCCCATATACAACAGGTTTGTTACTGTTAATGCCAGTATTACACTTATGTTGAATGAAAGACTCTGCATTGTTTGCATTAGCACAGTTTTGTAAATCCAGCTTTTACTGATGAAGCGAATATCAGCTTTGTTGAATGAGTTTACAGATTCTTTGGTTTTTTATGTTTTGATGACTGGTTTCTTTTATTCATATTGTTTTTCTAATTGTAATATGTTTGTTCCAACTAAAATGCTACAAATCACCCAATATCAATGAGTAAGTTTTTCTTTTGTCAAAACATAAGAAACTCTTAAAATGGGTTTCAAGAGTAATTTTATTATTTTTTAGAATAATAGGTATTTCTCAACCTGCTGCGGTATTCCTTTTCCACCACTAGATGGCAGCGAAGACTGATCTATTCACGTGTCATGTGCCTGGGTATATTTCTTTACTCCTATATTAAGATGTTTGCATACATTATCAAAGTAACAATCTTACAAAAATGGGCTTCTATTTTGATACGTACCTTTTATAAAACAACAGAAGTAAACATTTGTCTATGGGGTGTCTGTACTGTGTATAACACACAAATTATGATTTCAAGTTTAAGTTTGAAAATCCAAATATAAAACTTTATTTCAGTTTAAACTTCTACTATACAAGTGGTTATGCTACCACAATTATTAGGCTAGGTTTTGAGCTGCATTCAAAAACTCACATAGATTACAATGTACAGTTTTTAATCCAATAAAATAGGACTTACTGTAAAGACAGATTGTGACATGGGAAGCACATGGTGCACATGAAACATTTTATCAATGAGTTCATCTTCATGAAAATGACATGAAAAAAATCCACTTTAGTAGTGGATAAAATATTATTAACTAAATTCATACAGATATATCATTGGATATCCCAATGGCTCTGATATTTAATGATTGGAGGATTAACATTAATACTTTCAACTTGAAGAGAAAGTCCAAGACTGAGGTATTAGTGTGTGCTGGCTAATACATTTTACTGTAGGTCTAAGCACACGTAACAGGAAAAGCTAAGGGAGTAAGGTATAGGTAAATATGACAGTGTCTTTATAGTAATGTTCTTTCATATGTTTACATATGCCAGGTCCTACATAGTTATGTGTGTATTTTAACCCTATACAAAACAAATTAGAATTATTATACATTTACATCTTCAACAATTGAAAATAGATGTTGAAATCTGGGACTGCCAATTGACATGCTTTATTATTAAATGTGTTTATAGGTAAACTAAAATATCTATTTATAAAGCCTCTAATTAACGGTCCAATGGAAACAAAAATATACAGACGATGTAGTGTGTTAGCCGTTAGCAGGTTGGTGTGTGAATATACTGAATTCTCCAAATTAAACATAAAGATAGGGGTTAATACATGAAATTATGTTCACATCAAGCATGAGCCTGGCAGAAACACTTCAACGGGGTAAACAAAAAGAAATAATTCCTCTCCTCAACACAATGTGATGACTATACTTCAGACCTTCTCTGACATTTTGAGTTCAGAGTGTATATTTACACTGTAAACAAAAAGTAAATGAAAAACTCTTAAAGTGATGAGGAGCAAGAGACAATCCCATGGCCATCTTTTTTTTTTGATGATCACTCCTACATAAAATGCAGTCTGAGGCACAGTATGAACTGTTGAAGCTCAGTCTCTTCCTGAAAAGTGCACTGCTGTATGTTCTTCTTCACCAAGTTACTACTAAAAAAGGTAATCAGTGAAGTGCCTTTCACTACATTTAGGACAATAAAAAAAAAAAACAACAACTAAAAACTAAAAAATGTCCCAAACTGAAATGGCGATGAACTATTAAGGCTTACACAGAGGTATGCTGGGAGTGTGGTAATGACTCTTTTGCAGTTCTCATATTTCTCACTGGTCCAGCTTCCTAAATGGAGGTAAACATAAATCCATTTAGAAAAACTCTTGAGTGTCCATGACCACTGTTATGTTACCACCAAAATGTTCAGTTTGGCAGCAGAGAGTCGTTCATGAGCTGAGAGGGAGCTCCAGTGAGAAGGAACATCCAGTTTTCAGGTCAAGTAGTGGTTTTGCTATGTCCTTCAGCTATAAAGGTGCTTTGTACTGGTTGCCTGAGAGCTGCTGTCTGACAGAGGGCTTTGATCCGGCAGCATCTCCGAGCTTTCTCCAAACAACCTAAGACAAGAAAACAAGATAGTGTCAGTACTTCTTTCCAAATAAACATGCTTTGTATAAAATAATTCACACAGCTAATGCAAATTACAAGAGCTGGTTGAAAAAGGACTATGTAGAAAATAAGAAAGACTAGTAGGTCAGGGTGCCTGTTATGAATAGTGTCTATTGTTCCTGATCAATTTAGGGCTGAATGCACTGGACCATCACTAGTGGAGAGTAATCATGGCCCCACACAAAAACATATTCTTACGTAAGTTATTTCTGGTTGGATGAACAACATGTATATTGTATAAAAATATTAGTTTAATTTTGTAATTTGTACCTCCAATTTGTTGGGTGAGCCATATTTACACCTTATTTATAAGTTTTCACTACCGAACAGCAAATGCAAGCTAAGTAAGGATGTTCTTAGATATGTAAGTGACATGGTAAAGCCTACATTGCACATCTCTCTGACGATGGCCTTCTCTTTTTCACTAAGATCCTCTTCGTATTCCTGGGTGTTTTGCCTGTCCAGCTTTTCATGAACTTCCAGCACCTTCACATAAAAAAACACACAGCAGTTACTCAACAGAAGTGTTTATCAATACTTTTAGCTGTGGCTAAGTCTTCTTCAGTAGTCTAGACATGTTGGGACCAAGTCCAGCATTACTGATAATAAATTTTAAATTTGGATTCAAAGTTAGCTAGTTTGGCATATCTACAGTTCATTAGACTTGTGTTGCTGCACATCTGGTTTGTGTACTACCTTCATGGCATGGACTACAGCCTCTGGTTTCTGTCCTGGCGAGAGGTACATCCCAGTGGGGGACGGTTCACTGCTGGGGGTCCGGGCAGCACCCTGGAGAAGCAAAAGGCGCAGACAGATCACAAACATTATAATCACTAAGTAAATGCAGTGAAAGCTCACATGTCACTGTAAAAACAAACACACAGCCAGGAGGATTAAGTAGACAAAGTATGAGCACCGCAGAAGTAGTTGTGTGAGTTCCCATGGCGACAAGAGGTACAGTAAACCTGCTGTGTTTGCAGTAACACAGGACAGGATCAATCAGTTGGGAAGACTGGCTTATCAATAGAAGAGATAAGATTTCCTGTATCTGCTGTGGACAGCTACACTTTCTTTCTAAAATCATTTGAGCAGCTGTCAC
Organism: Rhyacichthys aspro; assembly: GCA_036850595.1. Taxonomy (NCBI): domain Eukaryota; kingdom Metazoa; phylum Chordata; class Actinopteri; order Gobiiformes; family Rhyacichthyidae; genus Rhyacichthys; species Rhyacichthys aspro. Next base: position 13,795,957 of record CM072169.1, on the reverse strand, counting down.
CACTAATGCTTCCTTTAGATAACGACACTGGTCAATAACTCTGTATTGGTGTAAATAATGTCAGCAGACTTTAAAAACTACCTCAAGATTTTCATGTATGGCCTTTCCCTGACGTCTACAAACTAATTCCATCAGATTGGTTATAGAAAATATAATTCCACTCCATATTATGTCCATATCATTTAGTTCTCTTCAAACCTCTTCAAACTCTTTCTCACCAAATAATCAATAAGATGTGAAGTTCCCATGGATGTTTTCCCAGGTGCTGAATTTAATGAAATGATTAAATTCTGTGTTTATGTAAATAACTGCAGTGATCAAATAGGGGTTTGACTCAAGTGCTCCACATCAGGTGCTTTTGATCATCTACTGCTACTTTATTAAATCTCAACATCACAAGCCGCCCCCATCTTCAAATTTAATAAGAGTAGTCCTTGTAATGTGCACTGGGACATAAGTTTATTGCTGCTAATAATAAAAAGAAATGAGAGCAATATTAAACATACTGGATCTTTTTCTCTCACTGGCACTAATTAGATTCCTGAGGTTATCAAATAATGTATTAGTTGAATATAAATGCCTAATTAAAGTTGAATAGTGAATAAACAAGTGAACGGTAAAAATGAAAAACAGGCTTGTTTGTGTGTCGTACGTACATTGTGCATCCCGTCCTGGAACTGTGATAGCTGGGTTTCCGAGTGGTAAAGAGACAAACCTTTCTTCAGTGTCTTTAAATCTCCACCATTGACCTGGAGCAGAGAGGAATACAAAGAATAGAAGACTCTTTATGTTTTGAAGATAATAAATTATTTACCCCAAACATTTCATCTGTATCAACAGTACACAAGCAGCACACAGAGATCCCATTGTTACCGCTCCATATTAAGATACATTTTACCGTGCTTAACTGCTTTCATTTGGCTTGTGATAACTGCAGTCATTAAAAAGACAAAGGCCTTTAGTTTTATGATGGTGGCCCCAGAATATCTGTGGTCTGAATGCGCAGTAAAAACATAATAAAAGCCTCCAAGTAGTGAAAGAGAACAGAAAGAGAAAAGTCTGCTCTGGTACATTGAGCTATAGACAGAAGTGCTTCAATACTGGACCATTCTAACCAGGTTTAATAAAACACATATTCCTGTATAATAAACTAGAATTACATGAAAAGGGGACTACAATTATAGCACATTCTATTGACATATATGTTAATGTATTAACCATAATTTTGATAGATTCTCTATTTATCTGCATTTCTCTATTTAGCGAGTGTTGCTCCATGCAATCACAGTTGGTCGAATAAGTGTTCCATACTGTACTCCCATAATGCTAACTATTTGTTTCCAAATGGGAAAGAGGCCTGATTGGATGATCCTGAAACCTATGAAGGGCAACTGCCACACGAACAATGCTAAAGTATACTTTGTTTGATCTGCATACTAGGTTGCATTACTAGTAAGTTAATATACTACATTGACAATATGAGGTTCTGCCTGGTAAGCATCAAACTTCACCACATTAAAATACAGGTATAGTGGTCGTTACCTGTGACATGAGTTGCCTGTTTTCATCCTCCAGCATCCTCATCCTGTTCTCCAGTTGTCTGATGTAGTTGACGGATGCATCTGAGGAGAAAAGCAAAATTACATTTAAAATGTTCTAATTTCAATATTAATAAATAAAATAATACATTTCTGATCTCTTGAAACACAAGGATCTTATATGAACATATGGAACTACTAACATGAGTTTTCCCTAAAATCCGAGTTGTACTTTCTCATTGTGTTCCACTCCCTCCACTGTTTCCATGTTTTCTCATGATTGGCATGTTTAGTTGCCCTCTTGAGTTTAATCCCCACACATGGTTAAGAAGTCCATTGTTGATTTTCCCAAACAGATCTTAAGATGACTAATCCTAAAATTGCACGGCTGTAGTCCTTAATTGTTAAAGCAATGTATGAATGAATGTACTCAGGGCTTTCAGAACAACAATGAAGGAATGTCAGGTAAATAAAAGAGAAATTTATTTTGTAACTAGGCACACAATATATAGGCTGGGCAAAGTTATGTAAGGGTTTGCTTTGAGTATGGTTCACATTCACACAGCTAGAAACCCTTGACCCTGAACTAATGGAAAGTTTTCAGCTTAATCTAATGTCTCAGTGTACAGACAAGTAAGAGGTTCTGCAATACATGTTAACAAAAATCAGATGAGAACATGGTGGTACATTGAAATCTGGCCAAAAATATGAGACAAGCTTTTTATTCTAAAGCACAACAGCATTAAACATCATAGTTGAAAGCAGGCTGTGTTTTATTGTGCTGTGCAAAACAGAATGGCAGCTCCCATAATCACCACAGTGTCACCATCAGGGGGAGCATTGTAAAAAGGAAACTAATGTACTATAGGTGCCACTTAAGCGACCAAGGGTTTATTTGAAGCAGGCTTCAATTCTAAAGCTGCAATTAATCAATTAAACAAAGCCAGTGTTTAGACTAACGTATTAAAACATTTTTCTTAAAATATCTTCTAAAACTACAGTTAATGTTAGGGCCAGAACCGAGTTAATAATAAGAACTGTAATAGATTTATGAGAGTAGTGCATTGTGTCAGATGTACAAAGAGACAAGTGCGCATTCAAGAAAAAATTAGGGAAAGCCCAGTGGATAGATGTGTTGTGGCAGTAAGCCGCTTTGCTTGCTTCTGACCTCACCTTTAATCCAACTCAGATGGATGTCAGGATTAGCTACCTATGGTCAGAAAGCCCCTAATGTTCAAGGCATAGTGTACGATACACACATTTGTACAGTGAATTAAATCACATGGACTTATCACAACACAAGATTATATTTATCTGATATACAGACAAAGAGTAGGTCTTCTCACTAACAGTCACCTCCATTGTATTGTAATTTCCTGAGGCCTCACATGGTGCTAGTATCAATCATACTTTTTGAGGCACAGAGTTCACCAGTGACATAACGATACCTCCACTAACACTAATGATAGCTACAAGCTATCATATACAATTATAGCAAGATGTGCAACAGGCATTTTCACACAAATCATGCTTTATAACACACTCTCAAATGATCAAAGGTTAATTACTGTGGTGACAAAATACAGAGCATGTGCATCTAAACCAGCCATAACGGAGAAAACTTCTAGATCTTGCAATAGCTTTAATTTAGTAGCATCTTTTTCAATGGTTAAATAAATTTCATTGACTAAAATATGACAAAGCCATTTTTTTCTTTTTTAAAACCTGTCATTTTACATGTTAAAATGGCAGGTTTTGCACAAAAACTGTTTGTTTCACAGCAGCTATATTTCCTTTCCATTAACTGGGGCACAGCCTCAACTCAGAGGCCAGACAAATCCAGGAATGATTTCAATTACTCCAGTCTCACACACACACATACACTTATTCCATATGTTTAGGGGACAATCGCACTGACTTACATTAACTTCCTATCAGACTTCGACTGTAACGTTTTAAAAAACTAACGTTTACACTACTGTTACTTAAAAACAACCCTTCCAAACGAGTTACAACACATGGACCTGCATTCTGTCTCAAAAAGGTACCCAAGCCCTGACTATAGGCTACATACACACTGAGAGTTGACATATACTCCATTTCAATGACGTATAGCTGAGCTGCAGGAGAAAGGGAGTAAGGTTAGGGGAGCTGCAAAAGCCAACAGAGAACACATTGTTCCACACCCATCTCTAGCCTCTTTCCCCGTCTGTCATTCTGGAAGTCATTTGAGCCTTCTGTCCAGATTCCTGCAGTACCAACCAGCGTGAGGTGATCAAAAGAGTAAAACAAAAAGATGAATGGGGAGATTGTGCACATTTCGGTTTCAGATTTATTTCTCAGGAAACAAAGCACAACAAAGCAGGCATGCAGTGTACAGGACATTCACAAACACATTTGTAAAAGCATACAATGAAAATGCTTCTCTCTCAAATGCATAAATGAATCATAATAATCGTGTTCATCTATCTTCATAAGTGTTTGGCATTTATTAAAAGCAGAATTAGGGCAGTAATAGTGCTAAAGCCAATATGCACAAAGCACAAATCAGTGTCATATTAATAATGTGGAATCCCACCCTGAATTTCTTTGTTGCCTCTCAGAGCATGTTGACCCATTTCTATAGATTTTAGGTCAGATTTTCCATAAAAATCCAGGGAGAATGGCTCAGTGCCTCTACTGCTTTATAACAGCAACAACGCAACAACAAATGACCGCATTTACACCATTAACACTAGCTACTGGAATAAAAAGAGGGAATATCAAAAAGTACCTGCCACAGCAACTGCACAATTAGATTACAAAAGACTTCTATTGTATTTGGTGCAATGTGAAATAACTAACTAAATGAAATGGCTTTTCTAATACAGTCAAAGTCACTGGCAGAGACATTGCTGACCTCAGGGTAACTCTCAAACACACACAGAGGGATATATACACAAGGGAAGACAATGCTGACCAAATAAAAGCAAAGGACAGAGGGCATCCTTGAATTACGTTCAGTCAGCACACATCCAGCGCACCTTTCCCTGTCTGTGACCTACAGCTAAGCACAATTTTAACAAAAATATTACACACAAAGAGAGTATTATCAACAGCTAACAACTTGACAATTTGATAACAGATTTTCAGTGAAACCACAGCCTTCCTCTGGTGATCACATCCGTCAATGGTTTTCAAGGACACGTTGAAATAGTTGTTGAGAAATGGAAGAATGAAGGGCGGGGTCGCAGCTGAACTTTCCTTCCTTACTTTCCTTCCCAACATTTTTGCAGCTGGGCCTGGGACCGGGCCAGCAGCACTTGGTCCCAGTCCAGTCTTAAAAACTCTATACAACCAGTTTCTTCCTCATCCTGTCAATCCAAATCCTGAACCAATGCAACTCTAACCTGGAAATGTGTACAACAAGAGGTTTCCAAGAAAAGACTATAAAACAATATTTGAATATGGTGGTCTAGTTTACATTTGCTTGGTTTAAACATTACAGCTTTGATCATCATACGCCTTTTCTAGTTGGCAGGCTGTACTAGCGCATACTCCACACCTGCCAATACATATCAGGTCCAAACATAAGCATTAAAAAATGATGAAAGAAGATGAAAGTGCTACTTCTTATGGATATTCTGCTTCTCTGTTAGCACCATAAAACATGAAGTCGTGTGCTCAAATATTTAGACATGTTTGACAAGATAGTACACTGGGAGACAGCCGTTTTTAGTGAAGAAGAACCTATTATTATATTTGGTATGCAGCAACTGACCATGAATCTCTGCACATTTAAGCTCACTCTTCGCATAGAATGAACTATACCAAGAATCAGCCAACTTCAAATAAATAGAAAATTTATAGTTTTCTGTTGAAGGCAAATCCTTCTCCCGGGACCCTCCTTTTTAACCTGCAGAAGTCTCTGAACCTTATCTAATCCCCGGCTCCCCCCTGCCAGGATTTTATTGAACCACATATTTCAATGCCCCCTTCTTTTGAGGCTTCTCATATCCACACGTCTTTAGAAGTAGGTCTTGTCTTCAGGGCTGGGTATGAATGGACACACAAAGCTTACCCGCACATGTTTCTAACCTTTGAGCGTCGCAGTTCAATTGACTAAAGGCAACGCAAAACAGCTCCAACATTAGTTTGTGCTCTACTACAACCAGATGCCATAGTGACGCCAACTGGGCTTCATTCCAAACTGAGTCATCCATCACTGGAAGACGGAGGGTGCACCTACTTCCAGTCAAAGTCCACACAACACGCATTCTTGCATCTTTTCACTGAGTTTTGGGTTTAGGCAGAGTAACTGGCTAAATTTAAATGCTTTAAATCTGGTTAGGGCTAAGAGAGACCAAATGTGTGTCAGATGAATTATTTGCATCTCAGGTAATGCCTGTGCATAATCCTCTGTTGACACACTGTTGACCCAGTTCTCTGAGTTGTATGTTATATCATGAGCTCATATTTTGCATAAATACACCGTGGGCTATTGACACAGTTAGCACCAGGAGACACACATTCACATCACTGTATTTAGTTTTAGAGCTACAGGGGCTTAGTGGGACTTTTCATACTTACATATGTTGTTTATGGCAAAGCTCCCCTTCAAAATGAACATTGTTAACCTTAGGGTATGTTTGAAATCAGTCTCTTCATATGACTGCTCAGGTTTCTTGCACTGAATGACTTTTACTTACTTCATTACATCTCTGCCTAGAAGGGTGTTTTTTGTAATGCTGGTTGTTCCTTTCCTCTCTTTACAAGTAACCAAAGCCAAACAAGAACCTTAGCAACAAATAAGTCTGCCGATTCACTTAAAATGATGAAATTCTGTATGAGGGAAATGATCAATACAAGCATACACATAACCCACATAGACATATCCCAAGTTTTCAGGCAATGTCATTTATATAAAGCAAATGCTGATGAGGCTCTCTACAAACATCTATGAGATATGACCACCATAAAATCCCAGCGCAGATAGTAGCACATAACCTTCGACCCCGAATCGTCCTAGAACATATTTTATGATCCTTCGGTGCAATAGGAAATAGGGACCGCCTTCACACGAGCATTAAGACATGGCTAGAATGACAATGTGTGACATAGAGCTATTTGGAGGGTGAAGTGATGCTCCCATTCTGCGTACTCTGTCTTTGAAGACCCTGCAGCCTATTGTTAGGCAGACAATACTGTCGGACAGATGGCCAGGGCACAGAGTTCACACACACATGCAACACATATATACAACAGCTCTGTCTGTTGGTTACAAACAATTTAAAAAGCAATATGTTTGTGAGAGAAATGTTTACATCATTTAAAGAAGTAGAAGCTTGGTTGAGGACTAGGCTGCGATTAAGAAACTGCAATCAAGTTAAAGCTCAAAATGCTCTTCCAGAAGAACAATGTTTCGACTATTAACAGTAAAGCAATAATCTCCCTTTATTTCGGGCACAAATAGGTCTTGTTATGGTGCTTTGGTGTGACTTATTTTGTTCAGCTTTGATGCAAGCATTAGTTCACATTTTTGCTACTGTTGCAAGATACAAAGAAGAAAAAAAAATCCTACTGCACGTGTCAGCCTACCGACAACTCCCAGATGTTAGTGCATTTTTGGGAAAACAACCAGAACTTTTAAGGTCAACTTTATGGGGGTCAATTTGAGGACAGCCCGGTCGCCTTAACTTTATATCATTAAACAAAAATGAAGTAAAACCTGAAAGCCATGTCACCCAACCACTTTATTACAATCCTGTTTCTCAACTGAGTCTTGTGCTCTTTGTAAAGAGAAGACAACAGTGCATTTTGTTTTCACATTATAATCCATCCCTGTCAGTCTATTATATTCAGCGAAGGAACTATAAAAGCTGTACTTTCATTATCATTATTGCAGTGACTTAGATTCAATTGTTTTGACCACTCCTTGGATGAAACTGTGCCGATACATTTTCGTACTTCTTTATTTCTATTATGCTGTAGAATAAGTAAGCACATATTGTTTAGTCTCATGTGTTGTCAAAACAAGGCTAGGTCCACAGACACTAAATGGGCTGTGCATTGTTTTAAAAGCAGTATCGCTCATGTAGAAAACTTTCATCTGCTCTTTGTTACTTATGCTGTGCTGAACAAGACAAAGCACAGGAAACTGAGCAAATAGGACACACAGCTGGCAGTGGAGGGGGAAAAAGCTCTACCTCAGCACAGTTTCTGTCTGAAGCACACCCAGATGCATCTAGATGACTTACATATGGGCAAACTATACAATTTTACTATATAATGCAATCACACAGTGATTTATTTGTGCTATATACAGTATATACCTGCTACATAAACGCCCCATTTAGCAGATTTAACCCCTTCCTCACTGGAAGTGCCCCAGCAGGTGATGGGCTCTTGCACTGATGCCGGGTGAAACAATGCACTATTATTGTTTCCTGGATGTGCCTTTTTCCCACACTGCTTTGGGTCCATTATGTGCACTGGAATGTGGGAATTCCTGAACAGGCGGCTTTTCTAAACAAATCCCTATGATGCAATGCCAGGGCTAATTTTTAGAGCAAAACTAGCTGGGTCTCTTAATGAGGCTCAGAGCTCATTTCTGAGTAATGTTTCTCAATTATAAACATTAGAGGCTAAATGTGGTATTTTTACTTTATAATATGATGTGAAGACGTGAAACTGAAGTATAACAGCGATGATAGCATAAGGAAGGCTTAGTCTGGGCATCTTGTCATATCCAATTGTGCCATAAGATGGAGATGAGCAACTGCAGAGTTTCACCTGCTCTCAGACTGGCACAAATTGGTGGTTCCTTTGTGACATGACATGAACATCTTGTCACTGGTGTGATAGAACAACCTACTTCCTTTTGGAGCTGTCATTATCTAGTTCATAAAGGTTTTACTTTCTGTCACTGCTTATTGAACAAACCAGCCCTTAACTGCATCAAAGAAAGCTCTAAAAGTAAAAGATAGAGATTGAAGATATATATTTAAAAAATGTTTGTATTACTGATAAATGAAGTTTTTCTAAATGAATGATGAAAACCATCCAAATAAGAGCGACCCCCCTTGCCCCCACACACATAGCGTGAGTGCATTTGTGTGAAAGAGAGAGGCAGACAGACAGATGGAAGGGGGGAGAGGATGAAGACTGTCTCCAAGCCAAACTTCTATACAAGTGTACAATGTAGTACACTTTTGATTTTGTTCAAAATTAGCAAGAAATTCCCCCCAAATACACCCACTGGCGGTGGTATAGTATGCATAGATAAAAGCCTATTGAAAAGCATGCACAAACACACACCCCTAGCCTTAGCTTTGCTTTGCCTTCAGCAGATAGTGGATGCTGCACAGAAAGGGGCTTATTCTCCCATGGTGTGTTCAAACCTTGCCATAGCTCCACACACACAGACAAAGAGCTTCCCATGCTGCCTCATTATCATAACAACACGGCCTCTCTCCACACTGCACGCTGTAAATCCGTCACACACACACACACAGATACACACTCAAAGAAATGCCTGACACAGACACAGCCAAGAGGCACTCCTGGTTTTGGTAAAGCACAAAAGTGAAGCTTTTCTGGTAGAACAAACGAAGTTTACCTAAAAATAAATAATGGAGAAAATGTGAATTTTCAAAATTGTAGCTTAGATTTCTCAGTTTTTAATGAGTATGCGGTGTCCATTGTTTCCAGACTTTCAATTAACATCTATTGTAGAGCAGCAAAAGTTATGAGTCCCCATAGACTCATTTAGATGCTGTCAATGAGCTGGTTATGCATAGCTTATATATTTAAGGAGTTAACTAGTAATACTGTGAAGATAATAGCTGCTTTTATGAGCTGTAAATAGAGGCAAAAAGTCACACTTTGAAGACTTTAACAAGCACTGGCTCACCTTCAGTCTAAAAACAAGACTAATACTGAAAGCAACAATCCTACAATGGGACAATGATCACAACAGAAATCACTGAAAATGAGGAGAAACACACTTTTTGACCTGATCTGAGTTTGAGGAGGACCTAAAGATCTGACAAGACTTTGGCTTTCAAGACGTTGCACTGAATTAAGTGGAATGATGACCTGGGTCACTGTCTCATGTTTCTGACCCACCAAAAATGTGTGACTAATAAACAGTGATATGGCACATTAGCTTTGTAGGTGAGCAGCTTTTGAGACCTGGTGGGAGCCGAACACTTATCTCTTCACTGGTTTGGCACAGGTTGGTTTAGTATGGGTCTATTTCCATTGTCAAAGGGGAACAATTAGAAGCAAAAAGAAAACACAAAACACTGTTTTCTTAACTGATATAAGTCTTATTCTTGTGATTAACAGACACACTCCCAGAAGAAAGACTAAATTGTAAGTGTTGTACTTTGTGACCTCTACACTTTAGGGTTTAAAAACATGAACCCCAGAGGCTTGTCAGCATCAAAACATTGTTGACCATCCAAAACAAAGTAATTGCTCCGAACATGTTCAGTAAACTGACAGATATATTCATTTGATGACAAATTCAGATCTATCAAGGTGTATATCCCACTTGGCTCCACGTGCAAATGTCTAGAATGTTCTGCATCACGCAACATGAGGAAGGGATCCTTGGTTAAATCGATTTGCCATTGTGCATGAAAAGACTTTTCTCATGGTCTGCTTTAGCCTGTGTGAAAAAGTGCTAAAGCAACAGAAAATACACCGGTCCCATTCAACAAGTTAATGCCCAGTACGTGTGGTTTAACACTGACCCTTTGAGACCACCAAATCCTTCCACATTTATGACTGTGCTACAGTTATTCAGTGTATGTTCCTCTAACCCTTCATTATGATAACTACAATATTCTGTTACCTAAAGCTATGTAATTTAGAATTCTCCCCACTTATATTCCAGCAGATGTCTTTCAGCTTTTAAAACCTATGATGAAGGGCTACTAACATGCAGATAATGTGTCAAATTTTGTCCTTGAGTTCAGAAAGATTAGAGGAATAAATTACTAGTGCCCTGATTTGCAAGAGAAAGTAGTCCAGAATGTTATCTCCAGGCCTGAATGTGACCCTGATGACAGTGTGACAGATAGAACTGGTCCGAGGGGACTATCTGGACGCTCTGGATTTTCTCAGGGAGATCAGCAAAATACCATCTCTTATCTTCACAGTGTCTGAAGTTAAAAGCCTAAGGTGTCTTCCAAGAATCACATCACAAGATAAAAGCGCTCAGTGTTACCAAAAAGTACATTGTGGAGTCCAGACAAAGTTTGGAGTTTACACTCATACACACACTTCAAAGTCACACAGCTGTTATAGCAATTCAAACAGAGCTCAGGTCAAAAGTGTGACAGATTGAAAAGACTTGGAGGTTTATGGCTTTGTCCCAGACTGTTGACTTTCTCATTAGCACTGATCACTTTAGGGTTTGACTGATTTATTGAACTCAAAATGACCTCGGGCAAGTTGTAGTGATTTTATCTAATTAAAGGGAGTATGGTCAGTGTGTCTTGACCACCTTTGCTGACACTACTTTAATAAGGAGTCTCCATTCTTATACGTGCTTTTGTGAGCTAAGTAATGGCTAGATACCCATTACTAAAAAGAATAAAATCAAATCTTTCTTGACAACATGTTGTTGCAAGTAAAAACAATTAAAAACTTCAATTCTCAAATCTAGCTGCTATGGCAGAGTCACAGGAGACGTGTATATACAGGCTACCATTTAGAGCTGTTGTTCCCCCTTCGCACATTTATTGACAAAAGATGATCACCGTACCAAAAGATATTCACCATAAGTAGTTCCAAAGCCCACAAAATCTTAAAAACCATATCTGCTGAGTATTTTCAATGGAAAGTTGCTTAACTTGCATGTTTTATGGCCCACAGTGTATACTCTTGATGGCCTTTGCACTTGCAGACTAGTGCTACACTCATCCACACCCACTGCCACCAATAAGCATTGGGGCTGCACTGTCAGGGTGAATTATAGTGTTGTCAGGAGATAGATGATGAATAGATGATGAAGTTATGTATATGGAGTGAAACCATCCATTCATCTTAGAAGTTTGAGTTCACCACATTAAGGGTCTATGGGGAAGACAATTTCTGCTCCATCAGTGACCTCTTTGTTGCAGTACCACACATCACCACTAGTGGAATTAGTGCCAAAGACATTTCTTCCATAGAATGCATCATACCGTTGTAAATCCTAAACTAATCAATTCCACAAACGTTTTCATCTCTGTGATATATTTTGCTAGTGAGTATTATAAGATTCTGTGTGACTGTGGAATATGACTTACATTTAGAAATACCTAATGTATGAAAAGATTAGTTATGCTAGCTTCAAAAACAGGCACATACCATCACTCTGTTAAACGATGGCTGGAATGATCACTATGCATGATAGAAACTGCCTGTAAATTCAAATTCTGCACCTCCCGGCTCGAGTCAAGGCGAGGTAATAACACATAAAAAAAAACCTGGAGACGTTTACTCTTGAAGAAAGGCCCCATGGAGGTTCTGCTCATTAACAAACAGCTTTACTGCATTTAATACTTTTGTCATGGTTTATAAATATTCACAGTTGGGCTCCTGTCTGTTTGTCCGAGGTCAGCCTTTTCTTACTGAGAGAGTGACTGTCAACAATTTGAACAGATGAGTCTTCTTCACCAGCTGCTGCAGAAGTATGCCAATTCAAACCAATAGGAGTTGCATGTTAGGCTGTTTTGTGGACCTCTGAGGTCACCCATATTTTTACCTGGTTACTGTAAAAGCCAGTGTAGAAAAGTCATCATGCTTCTGTTTAAGCAGAAATATAATTTCTGGTTATTATATCTTTATCATGTAAGAAGTCATTAAAGTCCACATATTCAAGGGGGGACACATTGTGTGCATAAAGGACAAAGCCATAAAGTTGAGTATGGGAGGCAGACTGTCAGGACTAATTGACATTTAAATCTTCGTCGAACAATGAATCACATTAACAACCTCTGTCACATATAATTGTGCATGTTTTATTACTGTCTTTGGGTATTTATCATTGTACACTTATAGGTTTCCTGGTGATAGTATAGGGGACACATGTACAATCACATGTAATATAAGTACTCTCTCTTAATCCATGTTGAAAAGCTGCAATAATTGCTTTACAACTTTATCCAACACTGCAGCAGCTATTGGCTTTTTAATCATTTTTTTTTTTATCATAGAGCAATGTGACAGGTCATAAATAAAGCTGTTCTTGCACCAAAGTTCACATTAATGGGTATTTTCTGCAGCTGGAACTGTGGGTGCGCTGTGTTACATAAGGGCAGTTCAATCAGTTCAAAAGAGCCCGATCAAAGGAGCAGTAATGAGCATTAAAAGTTTGTATTGAAATTCTTCATTTTTAAATTCTTTTTGATTCCATTAAATAATTGTAAACAGTATTTTCTTATCATGGTGGGATGGCTCTCCCTTCACAGTATGCCGCAGACACTGTCCATGAACACTATCCTGGGTTGACAAGTTGCCTCACTGGGAAATAAATCACAGCATCCATCACCTCCACATGCTGCATTTGCCAAAGACACTGTGCCCTCATCTATCAGATGTGACCTTTTCACCATGGCATCCCACACCAACAAGTCTTTTCAGCCGAACATCATCAACTACATTTGTCAGTCCAGATATAGCAGAATTTTACAGGACAAGGTCAAACTGTATGACATTTTGTTGCCACTGAAGAACAAATAATAAATGCCAGACGAACACATGTCTGCAAGATTAGACATTAGACAACCAGACCTACATTACTGTCCAGCATTTCCACATGCTAGAAACAAATGCCAATGATATGTAGTCACAGCAGTCGTGACAAGTGTTAGGTCTTGTACATAACCAGCAGGCAGGTGTAAATAAGACAAGGACTCAGCTTTATAGCTTGTAAATAACCAGGAGCCACAGGCAGCAAGCAGGACATAACAGTTTGATTTAATAAGCTCAGATATGAGAGCCAAGTCATAAACAACGAGTAACTCTGACAATGTCCTTCCACTTCACCAATCTCAATGTACAATAAAAATCTCACCATTCCACCAGACCAGACAATAGCAATACTGTATCTTACCAACCAATTGTATTATTTAGATATTTGAATGTAATAAACAGTGCAACAAAGCATCTGATGAGTCGACAGGTTTTGGGCTCTAATAAACCAAGCTGCTCAACAGGTCAGTGTGTCACTAGTGCATGAACCTACCTAAACTTTCACCTGTGGATTAAGGACACTAAGAAACGTGCAAAATATAAAGGTGTGCATCACATGTATTTCTGCAACAATCCACCTCCAGCTTTGTTTTCAACCCCTTGACTTGAAAACAGAAGTTGGAGCATCACAATGCTGACACTTCCGAGGTGTTAAATCCTCATTAGGTCTGACTTCAGCCATAATGATCTGCGGTAATTAGGCCTGTGCCATCTGTGCTAGACCAGACTGGGCCAGAGAGTGTCACTTAGACACTGTCAGCAGATTGCAAGGTGACTGTGTGAGGAAGAGGAAGATGCTCTAAATTATGAAAGTAAGTTGCAGTTGAATAGGCTACAGTATGAACTATTGTGTACTTATTCATACAGTAAGATTAGTTTTATGTCCTATTTATGCTTGCATCGGCTCTCTAAACTACACTCATTAAGAAAATAATTAACTACAGTCTTTTCAGCTTTTCCACAACTATATGCTGAAAATGCACACTCTTGTTTGTTTTAACACACAAGGTAGGGTTTAGTGCACTTGACACCATCACACCAGCAATAATACTTCTTCCCTCTAGAGAAAAATGTACAGGCACATCTCCCGGGGGCACAAACTTACTTTAAAAGTGCACAGTCTGCCTCTAAAGCCTACTCAATAATAGCATTTAGGTTGCTGCAACTTGAGCTATGATCATATCAGTCTTACTTACAAAAGGGTAAAAAATAATCTGACCCAAGTTCTCCATGGTGAATCAGCTAATGAAAACTATACACCAACACTGTGTAATATTTCTTCCTACATTAGGCTAATATTTACACACTTGTGTTTTAAGATGAAAGGAATTTAATGTTTTTCCCTGAATACAGCTTACAACTTGAAGGTCTTGAAAGTTTATGTGAGCCTATGTACAAAGTTCAAGCTCATTTTACAGAAGGACTGTCATGTGGTTGAAAGCTGCTAAACACATTTAATTCAAGTTGACCTAATATAAAAAAGTGGTTTATTTGAATAGGCCAAATGATCCTAATCATTATAAGTCCTTGACCTGGCATCATCTGTTAAGAGCTCATAGTAAGACTGTTCTGTCTCTTGAGGACTTACCACTGAGTCCAGTTCCTCTGTGGAGCTGCGAGGTGGACAGGTCATCCATGGACCTTCTGAGTGATGCCATCTTGGCCTCTGATGCTTTGTGGTTGTGGTGGTCCGGGCTCCCAGCGCTGCCTGTACTGGACGTGCTGCTTCCATCGCCCACGTCCCGGATTGCCCCAGTGCCGTTCAGGTTGGTGAGGCTAGACTGACTGTCGATAGAACTGCGAGACCCGGCTCCGTTACGCTCCTCGTCCAGCATCAGGACGATCTCCTTCAGCTCTGCGTTCTCCACTCTCAACGCTTCTTGACTGGCCTCCAGCTCCCGCAGCTTCTGCTGGTACAGTCCCACGTCCTTCCACAGAACGCTGGCAGTGTAGCGGCCGAAGCGCTGCCATTCCCGGGACACACGCTTGCCCTTCTGCCGGTCGTCGTCCAGAAAGCAGCACAGCTCTCGCAGCTCCTGGTTGTCGTCCTGCAGCTTCTGATTGACCTCCTTCAGACTACGGATCTCGTGGAGGTGAACCTGCAGACTCCGATTCACGTCCTTCATCATGTTGCCATGCTCCACCATCAAGTCCATGTTGCGGCTCTCCAGCCTCCGCAGCCTATGGACCAGCTCCTCCTTTCCCAGCATCAGCAGCTCCTCGTCGGACAGCTGGCTCACGTCCGCCCCGTCCATGTCGCTACTTATTCAAAACCCTCTCTGACTAGCCTAAATCTTTACCGGGTTGTGGTCAGGTTACGTTATAATAAAAAGCAGAGCCATTATAGCAAACTATCAGTGGAAGTAGGCTACTAATACGAGGCCAAGAAGCAGCCCTCTGACCCAGGTCCACGCAGGTCCAGGGACAGTGTGTGTCATCCACTCCAACAGCAGCGACTGCAGCTGGTCCTGGAGACGCGACGACACGCTTCTGAAGCCGGTCTTCAACAGAGGCCTGGGAGGGAACAGACCGAGAGGAGGGGTGTCCCTCTTCTGTGCATACAGTAACACAGTGTCTCCTATTGGCAGAGACACGTAAATGAACCTGTAGAGTTCAGTGGGCCCAATCCTTACGCTCATATCTATAGCATTTCTTCGCCGATGAAACCACATTGAAAGTTGTTTTAAATCCTTTTTTTTAATTAAACACCAAATATGTGTTAACACTGCTTTTTGAGTGGCGCAGTTCAATCTTTTGCTTCGACCTGACCTTACTGCTTTTAGACACCTTGGACAAGTCGCCATCTGCTGACACGTGGAGAAAGTACACCAATTGTTACAAAATAAAATGAAAAAATAAAAAAGTTTAACAAAATTGAATCATCAAAAACACTCGTGACATGTTTAAAACCACAATGCATTGCAAGATTTTTTGCCATCGAAAGCTTAAAAAACGAAAAAGAAAATATTTGATTTGAATTCATGCTTCTGACTTTGAAATTAAACCAAAAGTTAATCATAGTTAGATGGATTTTATTGTGCCACGTTGTACCATCTACTAACGCAATACCAAGTGTGACCTGTGTTTGACCTGTCCAGGAACACTCCAGTCCTCGAATTGCGAGGTTAACACACTCAGATGTTGCTTCCTCCCATTTTGAGTGCACTGGGGCAGCAGATGGCCTCAGCTTGCGATTTACACCGACCATACGTCTCACGATCCCGCGCACAGCTCAGGTTGACAGAGGACACCGCGGTTCACTACGTCAGAGAGCCAAATACAGCAGATCACTGGAGTCCGAGCAAAGTGCACACAGGAAGAGGTTATAACACTGCTCTTTTTCCATGATTTTTGACGCACGCCATGATGCGGGAGAGTTATGGCCAAGTCCCGGGACACTTGTGGCTTTCGCCCACTGGCATCTTGTGTTTTTTGGCCTTATGGGTCCCACCTGCACTGTTACATCCACAGTGCTTGGATTTTAAGCCGCCTTTCCGACCGCTGAGGGAGCTGGAGTTTTGCGTAATGTACAAGGAGTTTGGCTGTTGTGATTACCAGAAAGACCAGGAGCTGATGGCCAAATACTACAAGATCATGGATAACTTTGACTATGATGAATATTCTAATTGCGCGGGGTTTGTCCAGGAGCTGCTGTGCCAGGTGAGTTAAGTGTGCATTGTCCAAAGTTCGTTTGGTCGAGTCCATAACAACGCCTGCATGCGCCAAAATGTTTGAGCTAACTGAATTATACATATTATGTCATCTAGTCAACAACTAAACGTGAGAAGCATGACAAATCTCGCCAATGACATCTCTCAAAATCGGATTGACTAATTAGACGATTTTTAATTAATCTTTAAGTACTTGAAGTACAGTAATAGGCTATTCGTTTCAGGCTCATTTATAAGGGAACAATTGCTATGTAAGTTGTCATTTATTCAGCAAGCTATATACCAAAACCTAAAACATTTTATTATTGCAGTTGTATCAATGTACTAACTTCACATCAAGTTGGAGAGCTGGCACCTTACCTCCTCCCTTTGTCCCCTAAAAATAGTTTTTGGGGATTCAATAATATACACCTTGTTTATATGAAGACAAGTGTTGCAGTAGGCTTTGTGTTTAACCGATCCTTATTGTGTCTCATTCCTACCTTTTTCTGATCAGGAATGCTCTCCCTATGCAGCCCACCTCTTCGACGCTGAAGACCCTAGCACCCCAGTCCGCACCATCCCTGGCCTGTGCCCTGATTATTGCACCCAGTACTGGAATAAATGCAACTTTACCATTCCTTACCTATCTGATGATCCACACATAACAAAAGTTAAAAGAGACCCAAAACGTCTCTGTCGTTCCCTGGAGTTGGATGATGTTGACTACTGCTACCCACATCTCCTCAGCAACCCTCAGCTCACGCAGAACCTGGGTCGTGTTCAGTCCGACTCAGACGGCTGTCTCCAGCTGTGCTTAGAAGAAGTTGCCAATGGGCTGCGTAACCCACTAGCCATGGTCCACGCCAATGATGGCACACATCGGTTCTTTGTGGCAGAACAGGTGGGAGTGGTGTGGGTGTATCTTCCTGACAGGTCAAAACTGGACAGACCTTTTTTAAACATTAGTAAGGCAGTGTTAACATCATCATGGGAAGGTGACGAGAGGGGCTTTCTAGGATTGACCTTCCATCCCAAGCATAAATACAATGGGAAACTCTATGTGTATTACTCAGTGGAGGTGGGTTTTGATGAGAGAATCAGGATCAGTGAGTTCCGTGTTTCAGCCAACGACATGAATACTGTTGACCATAACTCTGAGCGGTAGGTATGGATGCCATATAAAGCTTGGAGCACATGAATTTCCTTATCATTTAAAAACACTTCTTGCATGCATGTATTTATTTATTATACATTTGCTTTTAGAGTAATTCTGGAAATAGATGAACCTGCATCCAACCACAACGGGGGTCAACTTCTATTTGCAGATGATGGCTACTTGTATATCTTCACAGGGGACGGTGGCATGGCAGGAGATCCATTTGGAAAATACGGAAATGCACAGAACAAGTAAGAAGGTGTATTTAGCATATAGAAAGAAAGTGTATATATTGTAATCTCTTGTTTTCTCGTACTGTAGGTCCGCTCTGTTGGGTAAAGTCCTTCGCATTGATGTAGACGACAATGAAAAAGGTCCATTATACAGAATTCCATCAGATAACCCTTTCATACGTGAGCGGGGGGCACGGCCTGAGGTTTATGCCTATGGAGTCCGTAACATGTGGAGGTGCTCTGTGGACAGGGGAGACCCTCACTCTAAGGAGGGCAAAGGGCGCATCTTCTGTGGAGATGTGGGACAAAACAAATTTGAAGAAGTTGACATCATAGAGAAAGGTCGAAACTATGGCTGGCGAGCCAAAGAGGGCTTCTCCTGCTACGACAAGAAGCTATGCTTTAACAGTTCACTGGGTCAGTCAGATTTGTTTATATCAAACTCAGCCAAAATAACACAGAGCATGAAGAATAAAGTTCATATCGGAGTTATTATTGGATCACTAAAACCTTTTTGTTTTTTTGTTGTAGATGATGTTCTACCTATTTATGCTTACCCCCACAAAATGGGCAAATCAGTGACTGGTGGTTACGTCTACAGAGGCTGTGAATACCCAAACCTGAATGGCATGTACATATTTGGAGACTTCATGAGTGGGTAAATCCTTTCCTTAAATCAGCATAATGAGAACCTAATAAGGACAAGTAATTGAAAGTAACAGCTGACATCTTTAGTCAACACATTTCTGTCATTAAATTACTTAGCCTCAAAACGTAATGTAGTGAAGCTTCATGAATTATGACTGTAGATAAACTGAACAGTGCTTGTGCTAGTGCTTGTGGAGCTTATATTATTGAATTAATTTGAATGGTGGCTATTTATTCCTTTTTCAGGCGTCTGATGAGTCTGCAGGAAGACAGATACTCAGGGCGCTGGAATTACAATGAGATCTGTATGGGCATGGGTCTCACTTGTGCTTTCCCAGGCCTCATCAACAACTACCACCAGTACATCATCTCTTTTGCTGAAGATGAAGCTGGTAATGTATTGAACGTCCATTGCCTCACGTCCACCAATGAAAGCAGCAGTTGTTTCCTTCTTATGTAATCGTTTTTTTTCCACACGTAATGTCTCTCTTTCAGGCGAGCTGTACTTCATGTCGACCGGAATACCAAGCGCTACATCACCTACAGGTGTTGTGTATAAAGTGGTAGATCCCTCAAGGTAAGCAATAAGTTTAATTTTTCTCTTGTTGCCTCATTATTGTTTAAAAGTAGGCTGTAAGTGAATATGTACAGTGCTGTTTCTCTTTCTTTGTAATATATGCATAAGACACACATCTGTTTATAATTACAAACACAGGCATGTCATTCTTCTTTGGAGCCCAGGGATATGATGTTAGCTCCAGTCTGTGTTTTCTTAGCATTGCCGGGATCACTTTCTCAGTCTGTCTGTTGCCCAATACTGCATTTCACTGTTGCTTAAGAAAAGAAATGAAGCAGAGTTGGCAGTAGTGTGAAAGTCCCGCCATCCTAAATCTCTCTTCAATGACATTGCTTCAAACGGCTCTTGGCTCTCTCTTTATTTTTCTCAGCAGTAGAGGATTGTGTCACCTAATTTGTTTTCCAGCCATCAAACTCATTTAAACTTCTCCAAAGAACTGTTTGGGGTTTAGGTAGCAATAGAAACACTGTTAAAAGTGTCTAAATTACATGGCTTCATTTTTATTCAAGCTTCTGTATTCAGTGCAGTAATATTTTGTTTGAATTTGCTGGATTTTTAGACGTGCGCCGCCAAGACAGTGTCACTATGAGCCTCTTCCAGTTAGAGTAAAAAGTAACCTTATCAAGTTTGTTCCACAGGAAAGTGAGTTTACTTTCAATTTCTACATTTTCACTGATTGCAGATGTTGAAATGTACATTTGCAGTTGCTCATGTTTTTTTCTTCTCCAATCAGCACTTATTGATTTTGAGCCACCAAGCAAAAACAAGCCTGAAGTGAAGCCCACAGAGTCTTACGACTGGCTACAAGAGCTTATTGACCGTTTAGGTGATCTTGGACAAGAACACACCACTCCTCTGCCAACCACAACAACCACTAAACAACCCAAAACCTCAAGAAAAAAAAACAGACGTAGAAAAGGCAAATCCAGAACAGAGACTATACCTGAGCTTCAAGATGGAGCAGTGAGGCTGGTTGGGGATGAACAAGGCCGCAGTGAGCAGGGACGAGTGGAGGTCTATATTAATGGGGAATGGGGCACAGTGTGTGATGACCTTTGGTCCATCAATAACGCTGCAGTAGTTTGTAGGCAGCTCGGCTTTAGGCATGCACTGAAAGCAGCCAAGAACTCAGAGTATGGAGAAGGCCGGCACCTACAGATCCTTCTGGATGACGTTCAGTGTGAAGGGACTGAATCTAGCCTGCTGGACTGCAAACATGCTGGTGTAGGCAAACATAACTGTGCTCATTATGAAGACGCAGGGGTAGTTTGTGCTAACTCAGATCACATTGTATATGTATAAGCTAAATATTGCTGCATTTTGTCTCTAATCACAGCAGGGTAATAAAATGGCCAAGAGGCTGTAGAAGGTGATCATAAATTAATTGGATTTTAAGTTCATTACATAACAATAAAAGGGTTAAAAGCATAGGCTACTATGTAGGGTTTAGCAAACCCAGTGCCCTGGATTATTCATTTTTGAGTGCTCTCTAGCCTAGAATTTATAAATGGTTTTTGAATTTATATGAACTTTGATCGTGTTTGAAACTGTCTAAATATTACAATGTATGTATGGTATTACGTTACTTACTTTTGCAAATGCTGAATAATTTAAATAAGTTTGCTACAGGTTTAACACGTGTCCACATTTTGACCGGCTAAAATAAGTGGTAAGTCACATTAGAAATAGTAAAGAGATCGTGTCTATACTGTAGCTTAGAATAGCATAGCATTAATGTCTGTTAATGTATGGCTGAGAATAGAATAATTAAAATGTTAACCAAAAGTTAACCAAAGTTAACATTTGGAGCTCAGCTAACGCTAAAGCTAGTTAGCAGGACCTTAAAACGAGTTTATAATTAATGCTAATATGCCATGACTGAGTTACAGAGAGAAAAAACAAAACAAGAGTTTGTTTTCAAAGTGGTGTATTTGTCA
Source organism: Rhyacichthys aspro (assembly GCA_036850595.1). Taxonomy (NCBI): domain Eukaryota; kingdom Metazoa; phylum Chordata; class Actinopteri; order Gobiiformes; family Rhyacichthyidae; genus Rhyacichthys; species Rhyacichthys aspro. The sequence goes on along the minus strand of CM072169.1, from coordinate 13,774,488 downwards.
TATTGATAATGCGGCGGGTTAACAGATTAAAAACAAAGTTAAAAAACTATTAGCCAATTAGCTTAGCATCATTGGCTCCATAGCTCAGTGGTTAGAGCACTGGTCTTGTAAACCAGGGGTCGCGAGTTCGATCCTCGCTGGGGCCTGGCCTTGTTTTCTTTTTTTAGGTCTCAATTACTACCACTGACTAGTCAGGTACATTCAGCATGAGGACCACGTCAGTAAAGTAGTGGGCTAGTGGGGCTAAAGTGAATCTCCAAAACAACGAAACCCAAGGCAGAAATCATTCTTTGCCCGATGCTCCCATCATGTGGTCACCTGTGGAATCGCAAAGCTTTCCAGAAAAATCGAAACAGTGTAACAGAATAACTTGATAATCTTGATAGTTTCAAACTATTTGTAGTTCACTATTTGAGTGATTTTCCCTTCAGCACTTAGTTTTCTTCAACTGTTTGATGAATGTTGTTGGTATGCAAACCAAAAGCACTACAACCAAGAGCATAATAAAAAAAAAAAGTTAACCTTCTGAACTATAGACATGGTGTCCATTTTCTTATCCAAAAGAGGTAATTGAATTTTTGTTTGGAAAAAGCAGTAGCAGTACAATAAGGTACCACTAGGGGGCAGTAGCCTCATAGTGTATAACAGTTTGTCTCTTTTTTTGAGCCATTAGGGTTTCAGCTTGCCCAATGTGGCTGTTAAACTGGGGACAGTTTTAAAGCAGCATCATTAATACATGATTGCACTATTTGAGGAAGCAGACGCTTTTATAGATTTAATGAATAATTTATGTGGAGTTTAATGCCAGTCTGTGTCTTCCAGATGGTTCAATGGGTTATATTCATAAAAGGAACCATAAGCCAAACCTTGTGGCAGTTGTTGTTTGAACAGAAAAGTTCTCAAGAACCTAGATAGACGTAGGTTTTTGTAAATGTGGGTTGAGGAAAGAAAAAAACTGTTAAGGTTTAGCTGAAAGCCAACAGGTTGTAAGATCTTTTCAGCGATCACTAGACCTTTTAATCCTTAAATTGAAACAAAAACATCAAGATCACCAAAAGTGTATTTAAGAGGTTTTTTAACTCACAACATATAACAAACTGTTAGAGTCTGTGGTTTGTGGTATTGAACCTCAGGCTTGCCTAGTGATGGTGTCCTTGAGGCCCTGAAAGGACTTCTGTCAGCAGAACATGATCCCCTTTCACTTCTGATATCCATTAGGAGCTTCTGGGGCAGAAAGGGCATTTTTGTGTGTTTATTTCTATGTTAATTATATGTTTATTTACATTCTATTTGCATTTCAAGTAAAAAAAAAAAACTACTTCTACTTCTTCTATCCACATCTACTGTCTGATTTTAGACTAAATCAAATACAATAATAAGTGCCTAAGTGAGATTATATTAGTTCCCATTAACAAACAACTAAATACATTGTAAAGTAAATTCTTGACAACACTAGTAATGTATGGTGTTCTGAAAGCAAAAAAAGTTAGAAAGTGCTGATTACCAAGTACTTATTTAGCAGCTTTGGTCTTTTCAAAGAGAACTCTTAATTAATTAGCCCTCTCTTGGCAACATATACATTTTAACTATGTCTTTTTCCACTCAACAAGCACATGAGCTGTCTATTAATAGTCAAAGAGGTGATGCAACTTCAGAAACTCATCGGGTCACTGGACGGGGATGAAGGTTCCAACTGAGAACCTCTTCATATCCTCGGTCTCGTCTTCCTTCCCACATCTCTTCACAGCTTGGGGTCCCAAACCTGTGCCAACCTCCGGCCCTTCCATCTCCAGCACTTACCCCCACTGTGCGGTCACAGTAGTGCACCCACTGAGGCAAGAATGAGCTAAAACAACTGCCTTTCTCTCTCACAAACATCTCCTTAATAGGATATTGAGTATTTCTAATGCCTGTTTCAGTAAGTCTTCGATGTTGATCCCTATAGTTTAGTTCAGCTGTATGGTAGTTACAGTTTCATGTGTGAAGGTCCCACAGTGCAAAGAGAAGCCACATAATGCTCAACACCATCTAAAGTTACTCAAACCAAACAACTTAAGCTCCTCCGTTGAATAGTGTGAACAGCGTAGTATATTTTTAAGATGAAGCCATGCTGTATGTGCCTTCCTTACTGACGTATTTTCTGATGTATTTTTAGAAGACATAGCTAGACATTTTTGGCAGGATGGGAAACTTTATGTAAAGCAAGTGCGTTTATTTATTGTACTACACTTCTCTCAGCACGTTTTAATGTATTTGACATGTCAGAAATGCACAATGACATGGAAGTAAGTGAACGAGAGTAAGAGAAAATTGGAGATCGGTGTTGATTGGTGTGATCTTTCTTCCTTTACAAATTAGCTCAAGTGTGCTTAAGTAAATTCCTCAGTCTTATCTCTGCACTAACCAAAACTTAGCAATGTCCTCTCACTTACCTTACAGTAATAAAGTACAGATGGCAAACGTTTGTTTTTGATTTAGCTTAAACAACTTTTTTTTTTCTTTCCTCTTTCTATCCCTTTAGCCATGCTTCCCAGGTCATAATTTCCAGAAAAACTACAACCTCCCAGCGTCACAGCTATTCATCCAGGCAGGCTGTACTCCACTGACCCCTAACTGCTGTAAAAGCTGGACAAACACAGGAACTCAAAGCAAAGATAATGAGGATAAACATCACAGCGACTCGGTGTGTGAGCCAAGGGAGGTGTGCTCGTACTTCTCGACACTTAGGACCGCTCTTAGTGTTTCACTCAAGATAAAGTGGTCAACATTTGAGTTGTTTAGTCTCGAGCATTAACAGAGTGAAGAGTATTGACTGTCTGAGTGGCTGTTGTCTGGCACTACCAGGTGAACTAGAGTCTGTAGGCAGGCACACTGTGGGAACATGTGGACTCACTGATAACCCCTTAGAAAAACAGACTTTTATGAACTAAATAGCCTCTCCGAGACAAAAAGCTGACCTTTAGTGGACAAGGTGCAACATGAAGACCTCAGTGCTGAAACACAATAAAGTGTAAATACAACTTGTCTGGAAGAAGCATTGGCCAGCTCCTACCAATTACCCTCTTTTGCATGAAACTATCCAAACTTACAATGGCTGTCTCGAAACACTGGAGTTGTTTCCACCAAATCTTTGGCAAAAAGGTTGTTATGAAAGGGGTTTAATTGGCATTTTTTAGTTCCACAAAATTAATTTCATTTTTGGCGTTTCTACCTTGGTGTGAGAGACACTAAAGGACAGAAACCATGGATCAGGAGAACTAAATCAGAACCAGTTTCCGCTGTTGGAACAGAGGCACATGCCTATGAGCTTTTGTAGAAGTTTGTCATTTCTGGAAAGGGTTTTTGCAGTGGTAATTGGAGAGTAAAGGTTATTCTGCTCTCAAAAAGGATTGAAAGAAAGACAGACTTTTGCCATTGGCCCTGAAACCACTTTCCTTATTAGTTCTTTTGGCCCAAAGAGCAGATGTACATGAGCAAAGCCCTGTCATGAATAATTCAACACATAATAACCATATTGTGCTATGGACAATGGCTTTATTAATAATGTAATCACTATATCAAACATGAATCTTTTATGAAAGCCATGTCCTACTTACGTTTAGTGACTTTGGGCACCACTAGCTGACATTTTCTTTGTTTGCTTTAATGCTTGCTAGCTTAAAAAACAAACTTCTGTTCAACCTCTAGGCAGAGCATTTGCCCCAAACCCAAATATGTTAGACTCCCAGTATAATGTATTTACATAAAGACATACACATATATATTCGAACACCTGCGGTTCTTTAACTTAAGGTCAAAGTTCATCATAATCTCCTTGGACTGGGCTTCCTTCCTCCTGCGCAGGGTCCACAGGGAACAGAGGTGAGGCCACGGGGCCCGGCCCTGTTTGAAGTAATCCTCTGGAAATGAAAACATTATGGTAGAGCTGATTTCCACCGAGCTCAGGGAGAACAGTTGGGCTATGACATCATCATAATCGTTTCTCATCTGCTGTGTCCATATTATTATATGTAGTGCATGTATGAAGACAGGAATCATCCAGCGCAGTGCAGGCAGTGCCCCTGAAGAAAACTGTGTATGAGGATAGTTGCTCTTTGGTAAATGGAGTCTGTGAGCTGCTCTAAGTTTGGTTTGATAACCTGCCAGAGGAAATAACACATCATTTCATGACCAACTACTGAATGGATGAACTTTGGATTTATTTCTGCTGTGCTATATCCTTCTTATCTGGTCTAACAGCGTTGTTCTGTAAAGGACTATTTACCTTTACTTCTGGCTTTAATCGTATATAGTATGTTAAATATTATGGCTCCCTGCTGAGATGCCTGCAGCTGTACTTTTGGCAGCTACAGAGTGATATGCAATAAATTCCAAGGTAAACAGTGATGGTCAGCCATCATCAGAAGACACACAGCCCCCAACAGAAACATGAATCAGTGTCAGCTCCAAAACAGATGTAATTTATGACTATTCCATTCTTAAAACTTTTATTTTTTCAGATTTTGTTGGTTTTACTGCTTGATATTAAGTGCAAAATTTATTATGAAAAACAATGTTATGTAGTGACTTCAGCTCAGTGTAATTGAATGCACATTGTAAACAAAGTTGTTATATGTTGCTGTTAGCCATGTTGAGTCTTTCTAAAATGTTTTGTCAGCTCTCAGGTAATCTAGGTCCAGAGCAGCCAGTTTTATTCCTTCCAGTATTAGGATGTTTGAGGAAAAATAATAAAAATACACTGCAGTCCAAAAATGTAATTCTCTAATATTCTACAACTTATCCAAAGACAAATCCTTGAGGAATGCCACAAACTTAAGCTGATTAAGGTTGTGAACTTGTCAAAAGAGATGTGAATTTAAAAGTTTTCTAGAAAAAAAACAATAAAAAACTAAACTCTGCAGGCTATTGTCAGGATTTTCAGATTGTCAGTTCATAAATTTACAGTCAACTATATCATTTCACCAGTGCTAACACTCAGGATTATTGTTGTTTCATTGTAAAAATGTGTCAAAGGAGTTTACCAGCCTGAAAAAACGAGGCTGTTACTTTTGGCTTGTTTTTTCATTTCACTGTTAACACATAGGCTACTTAATTACAGACATAAGGAACCTTTGGCTGAATCCACTAACTCTTTTGGCTTGTGCAGTACTCAAGCTTAAGGCACACTTGCACACAGGAAAAGTGGGGCTTAGTGAGAGCGCTGTTGAGATAACATTGGAGTACTTACGCATGAAAGCTTTGAGAAATCCACAGACTTTTTGCTTGATCACCACCATTTCTTTATTAGAATATTTGAAATCACTGTACAAATCACTGCTATCTGTCACGTTGGCATCTTAGTTGAAATGTATGTTCTTCAAAGTTTTTACCACATTCCTCTCTGTGCTCTTAATAGACCTACAGGCTCTGTTCTCTTGACTGATACAGTGGAATGTCCTGGAGGCACAGTGCTCCCATCTCACAGCTGATATCCTTGATCCTCACGCTGCAGACTGTACGCACATCTGCCCTTTGCTGGATCAAATGTGCTGTGCATGTGTTACACCACGTTTCTCCATTCTACCTCCCATTTCCATTTCCAGTGACTCATTTATAAATTAATAATTGCTTGACCACGCCTGCCCTCTGGGATCTGAGGCTTTACATTGTAGACCCATCACACTGTGAGCCAGATGGTCAGCGTCAGCCTCGCACTACTCTGAGATGACACAAGTCATGAATTAATGATAAAGTCATTCTAAAATACATTTGAATATTTTGTCCATACACAATCAAAAAAGGAAAGACAGCAGCAGCAATAGAGAAATTTTCAGTTTTAAGTTATTGTCTGCAGCAACTATGCAGTGAATTGCTTTAAGACATTTGCCATTTTTAGTTAAGTAATAAAAATAGAGGGATTAACAAATGACTAAATAGTTCTTGGAAGCAGTCTGTAAAACTGATATTCATTAGGGATTAAACAGAACCCTAGTCTGGGAAAAATCATTTTCTGAAAGGCTATTACAGCCCAAACATCTGTAAACTGACCTTGGATTGGCCCTTCCATTATTAATGAACAGTTAATCCAATGCATCTTGTGCACCTTTACAAAGATAGCAGGTAACTCCCTCTCTCTGTGTCTACGTTCAGAAACACCTTGCAATCGGAAATCTCAGATTTCTTTTAATCCCAGGCTGGTGTGGCCTTGAATTGTTTTTTACAAGTCCTCTGACAGCTAACAGCTGACATTTATGAGCAGCATACAGTTCTCATGCTGTACCAGGACACCATTAGCATTAGAGAAGCTGACTTGGTGAAACTCTCTGCTGCAGCCACCTCACCTCTCTTAAGCACATTCAGCTGCTCTAAATACCTGTAAAATATTTGCTTACAGAATCTTGACATCTGTCAAAGCTTTTCGCGCCGAAGCTAGAGACACAGACGCAGTTTTGTTCACAGCTCTGGTTTCATGCCCTACCTTTACTCACTTGCTCTCGTACTGGCCTTTCGGTCTTGGCAACTTGGGGAATACATTAGATAAGTTCTGGAAAGTGGACTGAGAGTAAACAGGTCCCACACTGCGCTAATGGTATAATTCACACCCAGCTTTACGCTTGACTGAGAGGGAGCTGTGTTCTGGATAACCCTGAACATACTGTATCCAAACAACATCGCGCTCTATCAGCAGACAGTAGACACTATCAAAGGTAGGTAGAGTTGCCCAAAACTGTACTCAAGCTAATGTACTGTTTCTTACACTAACAGAGCTTTTACTAGAAAACTGCACATGTACTGAGCTGCCTATGATTTATTGCACAAACAAGTAAAGTAAACAATCCAACCTGGCTAGTGGAAGATGGACAGTGTAAGCCTCAACGAGACTTGGAATAATTTAGGCCTCAACCTATTTGTTTACACTCAGCTGTCTCCGAAGAAGGATCATAGTCATGCTTATTTCGAAGCTGACAACATGTCTTGTATTGTTATTGTCACATCACCTTCTCCTGCCTTTGAAAGGTGAAACTGGGTCATGTGAAAGTGTCAGCCACTGGACCAAACAGCTTCTGTATTTTAGCATTAAGGTGAACAAAAACAGATTGGTAGAAATGAAAGAAACGTCCCATGTCAAATGTGATTTCAAATTCTTTCTTCAAAAATATACTTAAAAGTAAATATTTGTTTCATTAAATCTATTCCAACATAGTTTATTTATGAAGTAAATGTAAGACAGCTACAATCATAAGAGGAGTATAAATCTGTTTGATGAAACCTGTGAGGAGTGTGTTCATCAGTGTGTTCAGCTAGTCTTTGTGGCATATTGTGAAACCCGACATCTGGTTTCACGGCCTCTATCCTCACCTTTCTACAGCCCAACAGGCACTATTTACTGCCCCTCCAGTGGCCATAAAACACGCATGCCTGAGTGTATGTGTCTGTATGTGTGCAATCATCTCTTCCTCCTCTCTCCCTCTCAGGTTGCTTTGGTCTCTGGAGTCACAGTTCAAACGGTTTTATCAGTAAGGAAAACAGGACTTGTGTTGGTTTCTTTGTCGGCTCTGTAATGGCTTCTCACGTTTTGTTCCCTCCAGTCTCCTTTGCTCACTTTGCTTGAGTGCCCAGAGAATTCCTTGACACAAATATTTCGAAAAGCTTTAAAGTCCCCCTAAAACAACATCAACAAATCAATGAGAAATCATTTTAGCAGACCTTAAAAATTGCTTTAAACACTTTAGATGAGCTTATGGGGGGCAACCTTATATGTAGCATCACTAGCTATGGGCTAAAGCTACGGATAGCTTTGTTACAATGCTTTCCAATTACACTAAGCACTTTTGGCCTTTGAGAGTTTTTTGTGGTTGTGTGTTTGACGTCACAGTTGCTACAGTGACCCTCTGGATCAACAGCTTCAATTTTCATAAATGAAAACTATAACACACAGTCGCAAAGTCATTTTTTAGAGCCTTTCATTGTTTTTCTGTTTTCATGAGTGCCTCTTGTTACTTAACCCCAGTGACCTGCTCTCCCCACTTTGTTTTCACTTTATCTCTCTGCAGGAAGTAAAGCAAATGCTTCATGCCCCGCCCCTGCTCGTTTCCCACAATGCCCTGTTTTCTGTCCAAACAGATGCCCATTCAGGTATTGTTATCTTGAACTTAAACTGACGTCCTCCTGCCCAAGCTTTGAAGTGCCACATAGAGGTGTAAAATGCTGACAATGTCATTATCCTCTTTTTGAACCTCACTGATAAATGTCACCTCTGTCTTGTTTATTGACGTGACGGCCTGTAAGCTGATGAAGTGCGTTCTTTAAAACAGCACTGTTTGCTGTTGGGGGGTGGTCGTGTTGGTTTAAAGGATGAACAACATTATGCTTCACATAAAACTGACAAAAGAGGCAAGGTCCCAGACTCCACGTGAGAATTATGAGCTCATTTAAAAGTAATAAGTAAGGTAGAAGACTTCTGGAGATAAATTGTATTCATATATTTCGTTTAGAGCGTCGAGGAAGGCTGTTTAAAAATTCGGACAGAGGAGAACTTGACATTTTAATGGATTTAAACACAGTTTTTTGTTGTTTTTTATTTTTTTTACAAACAGTCCAATAGCCCAAATTTAAAACATGGAAACTAGAGAAATAGTGCAAAACGTTTGAGATGCAACCAATAGTTTCAGGATTGCCACTGTCTCCTTCGCTCATGTTATCTTCTCAAATACCTAGTCTCTAATCCACCAATTATCCAGTTACACAATAGTGTGCAGATGTCACAAATAACATCATTATTGTGAAATGAATGAAGCATGAGCGTTGGCAGGCTTTGCAATTATTACCTTGTGTAGAAAAGCCTTTTGCCAAACATTTGAGTCAGGTTATTCCACAGCTACGATACAGAATGATGTCCTGACTCGGCCAAAGCCAAGTTTTTCTTTGGAGACAAGTGGCTTCATCCTTTTAACTCTGCTCAGCTGACCATTGTCTCATGGTGCTAGACTCATGAGGAAAGGAACAACAAATATGCATCACACACTGTTCAATGTAATGTAATGATGAATACATCCATGACTATATAGAGGAACATCTAAACCAATTAAAACATGTGTTATTAATTAGACAGCAACAGTTTTTACACTCACTCTGACAAACGTTCATTAAGATGACTTCAAACATTGTTTTTTACTGCACACATCTTACATTTTATGATTTGGTCCTGTACACATTTATGCATGAACCTACACTAATACCCCTGTAGAAAAAAACATGTATTAAAAAAAAGGATGCTGGGTTTTAACTGTTTGAAAAGTAAACATTAAAGCATTGAAGTCAGTGCCAAGGCCCAGTTGGCAGTGAAACTGTGTGCCAGTGTTCAAACAATTGAACACTCAAACAGATGTTAAAAATGCACCTTTGCCATATCAGCAACACTAGCTTTTGTTTTCTCATTAATACTTGTGCCTTGTGTTTTATACAACTTGCCCATGTTTTACACATCCCTTTGGTGCAAAGATTGGATTACTTACACTTACTACTGGGCAAGCAGAAGTTAGCCTGCAGCAGGCAAACAGCCTCTTCACCTGAGGCGCTCTCATCGCCGTAATGTCATTGCAATATGTCTGGAAATAAACAGCATCAGAATATAGCTTGAGTCATGTGGCTCCATAATTACAATAAAATAGATTTGAAAAGTGAAAAAATTGATTGATAATTGAACAAATATACCACTAAAAGTAAGCATTTATGTTAATGTAACCGAAACACAGAACATTTTAATGAAGCTTGGGGTTAAAATGACCATTGGCTTAAGTCTTAGTTCACCTCATTAAAAATAAAATCATTTTTGAGCACTGTGTTTACGGGTAACCCCCATCATCCCACCCAGAGTGTGGCTCAGTGCAGTGATGCTGCCTGAAACCTGAGGCTGAGCGACTCGCTGCTGGGTCCTGAACTTGTTAATGTGAAAGAAATCCCTGGGTTTATTCAGCTGGGCCAGCTGGACAATGACCCGCACTAGCTCAAGGATTCATTACTGCAGCCTTCATCCCCAGTCCTGATCCAAACTAACAGGATCCGGACTGCTGCCAGTCAGCTGGCCACCGCCGCAGGCTCCAGCCTTTCCTCAAGCTTTTGAGTATTAGTTTAAAGTTGTGTTTGGGTCTTGGCACTGACAAGAGGATGGATTCCAGCTGTTAGTTGGCCACAAGGGAAAGGTGGGTACGCTATCTATGATCCCAAACTGAACCCCAAACTGTGTGTTTCAAATCAAATTAGTTTTATCCCTTCAGTCTTTGAGATTCCATTACCGCCTGTTCAGCTGCTAATGAAAGTAGTTTGGTGTTTTGAGGACAAGACCGAGGGCATGAACGTTGCAGTGCATGCCTTTTATTAAAGCTGTGGAATGTGGCAGGAAGATGCATGCAACATTAATAAACTGACGGGTGCCTCATATACATTAATGAAACTGATTTCCTTGTGATTAAACAACACAGATTTAATTTATAAAAGAATTGAACATTGAACTTAAGAATCAACTTTTTGCCAGGTCAGGTTCACTTTAATTTCTCAAACCATGTGTGGCCATAGTTTATATATACTTTAGACGACTTTTTAGTCATTGTCATGACGTTCTTCTTTGTCTTCATGGATGGATTAGGGTCATTTTGAAAAACAAAATTGACTCTAACCTTGCTATCACACTAAACTAGTTTCTTCATAAGACTCAAGTGTTAAATCATGGATGTGACTGAACTGATTCAAAATCACCTTACCTGACTTTGCAGTAGATGTTGATCCTGTTGGTCCTCGATCTTTGAGGCACCCTTTCATAAAATACCAGGCTGGTTTAGGGTCAAACCACATAGTTAAACCTCTGCACGTACATACATTTCAAGGCTAAAAACAAAAATATAAAATGCCCATAAACTTTAACCACATTGGAATTGCTTTTAACCATCCATAACGTTCAATTAAACCTGCTCAGATTTCCCAGAATTGTATGATTGTTGGTCTGCTTTGAGGGTTTAACAGAAATTGTTTTCCAGTGTAGCTGAGTTTTATTGTGTTTGGCACCACAATGAAGTGGAATCACTGATGTCAGGCTGTAAGCAGATATCCATGACAGTGTGTGGGGTGATGTATGTACATGCAAAAGAGAGGTGGCTAATAATTTATTGATTGTATTGTTTATTTCTCAGTTATTTGTGAATGAAAGATGATGTCTGTGATGAAACTTAAAATTGCTCATACAGACATCTCCGTGTTCAGTCGATAATAAGGGATGCACCAGTTCTTCTGGATTGCAATAGATACATTTATGTACATTTTCAAGTATGGACACTCAGCAAATTGTTTATGGGTTTCAAACAAATTAAGATTAGGCAAAGCAATGGTTTAAGTTCAATTTTATACTACAGTGGCCATATGGATAAGTTTTTGTCAGAGTTGGATGTCAACAAAATGCAAAGAATGTCATAAAATTAACAATTTAATTTGTTTCCACTACTTTCTTGTACAGACAATCCCTCTATCAACCCTATGAATCAAAATGATGACACACCTAGTCAGGATTAGGTTGTAAAAATAATGTGCTGTCAGTTGAGCAACAGGCTGCAGAACAGCAGGAGAGAAGGAGACAGGAGGAGGACACTTCAAAAGCTCCTCATGTTTACGGACTGTTTCCCCTTTAGTGTCGAGTACCACACACACAACTCAAGATTAGGGCTGGAGTGGTAATGGTCTACCTATCAACTCTGGTGTGACAACTTCCTGCAACTCCTTCTGACACATTCTTCACCCCTTCTTCAGTTTCATTAAATTTCCCCTTTTACTGCCAAATACAGCACTAGGATGAGTGAGAATTAAACGGAAAAACCTACTGATTTGACAACTTCAGCTCAGTGTACATTTCAGAGAGACCGAAACACAGGCAATCAGTGTAATTTTGAACCATCAACACCCTCACTTCTCACCTTTCCTTTCACGCCCCTGTCTTTCAGAGCGCCTCTCGGAGCATCAAGAGACACTCAAGAGGTTTTTTAAAGGAATGTGACGAGTATACAAGGAGAAAGGGGGAATGTTTCAACACGGGTTAGATCAGCGACGGAGATGGAACGACTAAGTGCTAAAGGGATGAGGATAAGTTAAAATCAACAATGACACTCAAATATTAAGCTGTAGGGTTTGGAAGGAATTCATTTGCATTAAAGTAGCACTAAATAACATTTTGAACCTTGCACCAAATAATGGAGTGGGTCTTCAGTGCTGCAAACCTGCGTAGGACTGTCCCAATTTACAAATTCCATATTCATGGGTTTCAGTCACATTACTTTTTCCTGTTATGGATGCCATTTTGAGGACTTCTGAGCTTTCAAAAGATAGAATAGCGATGTTGAATGAATTGTTAATTTCTATGGCAACGGTTCTAGTTTTTCATCACTTGAAACCCATGGATAGTCCTATCACTTAAAGTCCACTTCCATGGTGGAGTATCTGGCCATCCTACACACTGTTTCTACAAAAGAGGGGTTATTCATGTCAAAATTAAGTTGAGGCTATATTTTTTGAATGGATTTTTTTGGCTGTTTGTTGTTGCTAAAGCAAAAAAATCTTGAAATGGACAAAACTCAGTATTTCAACACATTGCTTCAGTGAAAAATCAAAACTTGACCTTTAAATGTTCTCATATAGATATCCTGTATGTTTTCATGGTGCACAAGAGAGACTGTTTTACTTGTATTTATTCATTGGTGGTGCTGCTACATCCTACTGACACTTATTTGGACACAAAGAAGGTCGAGAAGTGTATGTTGCTCTTCCACACTGATCTTAACATTGTTAGCCCTGGATTTCATGAATGAAACTTTAAATGCATTTAGATGTTAAGATGTACCTTGGGTTAATATTTCAACTGAATGATATATTTAAAAATGTGGATTTCAGTTCAGATGGGACTATTTTACCGGAGATGGTTTATGGTCCATAAAAGTTTCTGTATGTTTTCCTGCTGAGGGACTAGATGCTGTATAAAACCCTGACATGGTGGAGGTGAACAGGAAGGAGAGCTCAGAGTGCCTCTGTAATAATTCTGTCAGAGGTCTGCTGAAGATGAACAAGAAGGCAATTTATAGTCCAATAGTCCATTTGACTTTATTCCCTCTTTTCAACACAGGAATTCTTTTTCTGGGACAGTAGCTTTGATTAAAATATAACAAGGGGCCAATAAATAAGTGTATCCTCCACATACACACATACACAACACGCATTCACACACACTAGCATCGAAAACATTCATGTACAAGCAACATGTCCCATCAGAGTAGCAGCAATATACAAGGAACAGACTTTGTGACACTTCAGGACTGTTTATGATTGTTCAGTGGTTCCAACCCACTGTCATTTCAGTCCTGCTGCCGTGCACAAACAGTCTACTTTAAGTATAAAAAAAAGACTTCTTCCATCACAAAGTTCACTGAAGGTTAATACTGTCAGTCTCACTCTTTTGGCCCTCTGGGACTGTTAAGAAAATACACTTTGGGGCCATAAATTGTAACCAGCACATATTGTCTGTGTGCGAACTGTCTCTGAGGTCAGTACTCTCTAGCCTCTTTCAGTTCCATCTGAAACACTTCCTCAGTTGGGTTGTCAGTGCACTCCAGTCCATTGTTGGGCGGCCGAACTGAGTGAAAGCGACTCCAGTCTCCTTTGCACAAGATCCAGGGCAGAACATCCACTTTGTAGTGAAGCTCTGGTGAGAACTCTGTGCTGATGAGATTCGGCGCTCCCGCTCCTTTCCCTCGTGTTATCAGCTTCATCTGGTCGTCATAGCAGCAGTGCTGAGCAGCTAGTGTCGTGCTGTCGTACGAGAGCATTGAGCGGATGCAGAATCTGGCTGAGGGTTTGTAGATGTCCAGCCTTTCTTTGGGCCCGCTTGCGTCCCTCCAGCGATACGTTTTGCGGAGTTTGGGGTCCTGGATGTTGATGGCACTGTAGACAGCTTCAGATGGGTAAGAGCAAGGGCAGCTGGGTAATTCAGTGAGGACCTGATGCAGGTATTTCTGGAGGAAGTCGTTCTTGCAGCTTAACCACTTCTCACAGCTGTCTACGTCTGGAGAGATTTTAGAAAGAGATTGAAATGGAAAAGAAAGGTTAGAAAACAAATTCCAATTTCTCTCTGAAGAGAAACAGTTGTAAAAGGTTTTTGGCCTTGGATAAATTAACCTGAACTGCTTTCTATAGCTCACAGAAAAAAGTTGGACGTTCTATCTTGTTCAGTTCTGTTATATACTTTATTATGTTTTCAGGCTGGTGCTTAGTGGCTGGAGAGCAATAAAGCAAAAAGTAAAAGGCTATTCAAACATCTCTGAGTCTCAGCGGGTGTTTTATCGTGTCTTTGACAGCCTTGTTGGGAAGGGAACTTTCTAAATATCAAAAACAGGCATCGGAACAAAGACTTATACCATATAAAAGGGGAATATATAAAATGTAACGTGTCCACTATAAATGAATACACTCTACTTATACATACTTGTGTCCAGAGAGTCAGTGCTGTTGGTCGTTTGGATCGGCGTCGTGTCTGTTGTTGGCATCATAGTGACTACAAGTAAGGAGACAACAGTGATTGGTTTGTTTGACTTTCATTGTACACACTGTAATAAACATTTATAACATATGCACATGCTCCAGAATCATCACTTTAAAGGCCTAATGCTTTGATGTTTTTGCATTGCTATCCTTTGCTCACTTAAATATCAAAGTGCAGTTTGATTGATGGCTCTAAAATCTAGTCAATTCCCATTGGCCTTAAATAAAAATGTCTTTTGTCTGTTTTTCTTTCAGAGTCAGAAAAGGTAAAATAGCTTTAGTCATATCTAGTCAATAATGGTTGCTTAGCAAACCACTCCTTGTATCTATCTATGGCCTTCAGTCTAACTTATAAATGCAATAGATGAACTGTTTAAAAAATCAGTGCCATCCACCAGGCATTAGGTCATTACAAAACAATGTAGTGATCAGATAATACCTTCTTTAAGATGTGTTTTATTGCTTTTGGTGGAGTCAGGCCTTAAAACTTTTACCACATGACTGACTAAATGTTGCTTACCGGCACAACTCTTGAGGTCACATGTGCGTGACTCAGTTGCCACGCACGCGTACCCACAGGAGCGCGTTCGCTTCTGGGTTCCGTGTCCACAGGTGACACTGCAGGGAGCCCACTCACTCCACTCCTCTTCATACTCTGAAAAACACAAGGCCAGAGAAGATAAATGAAGGGGGGACAGCGCACAAGGGAGAAAAGCAAAACTATGGAGTAATATATTAAGAGTGGGCTTTGAAGTGAGCCTAGTGAATTCCTCGCCCAGCTGGTGTATGTGTGTTATGCAATTAAGGAGCGTTTGAAAAGAGCCGGGTAACGACAGCGTGGGACCTCAGAGACATGCTCCTCTGTATTTAAACAACGCTCGCAGGAGAGGAGAGAGGGCCGGAACTTCAAAAGATCGAAGTGAAGGGGGAGGAAAGGGAGCCAGCGGGAGTGAAAGTCGTCTTGCAGTGAGAGTGATGACGGCTGGATGCTAAGCACAAGATTTCACTCATCTTCTGGAAGAGAAGACCTGCTGTTTGGTGCCAACTTTTAATCAACAACCAAAGCTTGATGTGAGGGCTAAATGCATACTTCCGTTATGAGAGTGTATATGGAGCAATGTCTGCAAGAAGATGGGTGTCATGCAGTACGTGTTGATAACACAGAAAAGGTACAAAGGTACTGTTGTGCAGTGTTAAATCTATAAACATAAGTGCCCCCTTTAATCCAGTGAGAGGTGAGAACTCAGCAAATATGTGATGATCCACAAAAGCCAGACATGCAATATGAATGATTGCAAGCTGTGGTTTTAGTAGTTATTTTTTTAATACCCAATCTATTAACATCAAACCTGAAATTCAAGAATGCTGTAACCTTACTAATATGGAAAGTCTTCTTAATGAACTGAAGGAACATCACATACTTTTCTGTAAAGTCATGATTGCCCTAATGATTGGACCAGAAGCAAAGCCAGCTGGCATTAGAGGATGTGAGAGAAAAGGGTCACAGCACTTGAAGTTTTGTATGTGTATATCTGAGTTATCAGAGTGAAATCCACAAGAAAGATTTGGGGGTTGTACCAACAAAAACAGACAGTGAAATACCTCAGCGAGTGCCAAAGAACAGTGACTCCGGTCCTTTGACCTTCCCTGGCTGTAAACGGTGCCGTCTACATTTTGCAGGTCATTTAAGGGAACCCTTTTGAGGGCCCTTCAGATTGTGCAAAGCTCTCCAAATATCCTGTGTGGTCTTATAGTTATTCTGCAAAAGATATTTTCTTTTTCCTCCATAGTCATTCTGTATTATAGATACCAAGTACAAGAATGCTGGACTGGACATTTGAACATGATCTTATGTAATTACAGAATAGAATAGAGATCTAGTTGTACTTCATTCATGTCCTCAAATAGCTGGAGAATAGCAGGAAATACAATGAAAGAATTTAAAGACATGGGCATTTTAGTTAATTTCACACAGAGTAGTTAATTTAACTTGGCTGGCATCTGAAGCTGAGGGCTGCCGCAGGGAAGAGCAGAGGGAGAAGAAAAACACACAGAGGGAGTAGGTTCTGCAGGGAACCGACCCAAAATGAGCTGCAGAGGTGTTAATGAGAAGCAACACAGTCTTCAGTTAAACAAAGTTGGAGGATTCTTCTGCTTTGTAACCCTCTGAAGCTCTACTAATTCATTTGAATTGATCAGAACTAAAAAGGTTCGACCTCAAATTACTTTGTCAACAGTGACAACACTTAACATCACCTAGCTCAGGCCAATCCTCTGTTCCCCTAATCCCATGTTTCCTGTATTCTTATTGCTTCACTGATTAATAAAGGCCTGAAAAATGCCCCAAAACATATGAATGTCCAATGAAAAAAAGCTTGCATCAAACATTAAGGACACTGCAGCAAGAAGTGGTGCCACAGTCAACAAAGAAGGCATTTTTCAAGCACTTTCACTGACATCAATGCACTTTACATATCCTCAATGGGCACACAGTGGGACAGAAAAAAAAATAACATGCTATAATTGATGGGCAGTAGCACTTGCAATTTCCATATCATCACAGGGGAAGTTTAGGAGCAGCTCATTAAAATAGAAACACATAAACACACCATATTTTTTAAATCAATACAACAATTTAAGTCAATAATGATTAATGGGCTTTTGTGCAAAAATAATGTCAATTAAAGGCATTAAACAATTACTTGGGGTAGTTCATTCAACTGGAACACGGTTTGTTTACTACAATTTCCTAAAGAAACAGGAGAAATGCTGGGAGTTTGCAGTTGGCAAATCCACTGTGTCAACAAGACCCAGAGAAGCTGTGACTTCAGGCCAGGAAATAGACTGGAATATAATCCTGTGTACTATTTTACAGATTAACCGCATGATATATAAGCTGTTAATCACTGATCTTTATAGGTGGTAGACAAGAGTATTTTCCAGTATTACATATGCTAAGCTAACCCAATAGACGACTGGTTGTAGTCTGATACTAAGCCAGCAGTTTTGTAAGTGGGATAACTTTCAGTGAGAACAACCTCTGAAACTGCAAGTCTTAAATCATTATTTCATGCACCAGTTAAGCTCTTAGGTCTGTCCAGTGGCTGGGTTTTCAGTGAGTTAAGTGTGTGTTTGTGCCTGTTAGTGGTGTTTGACATGTTTATGTAATGGTCCTTGGATGTAGGGGAGCCATCATAAATCATGTCTTGCTGGAGTGTACGTGTTTATGTGTAAGTGTGCGTGTGAACATGGCAGTGTGTCAGAAGTGGGCTGTGTAGTCATCACACACGGGGCATGGAGTTGACAGAAGAAAAACATCTAACGGGTCCTCTACAATTTGAAGTTGTAATGCAAAACTATACATCACTCATGAATGGTGCACATCTTACCATAGTTATCTTTCGCTTCCCATTCTTTGTTCCAGTTGCTGTCCCAGTCTCCCCCGACTCCACTGAGGACGGGCTCTTCTGTGTCGTAGTTGTAGTCCTCGGGCTGTTCCTCCAGACTGGCCCGACCCAACCCGTTCTCCAGCTGGTCTGGGTACTCCCAAAACAGCGGCCAGAACAGCTTCTTGTGGCTGTTTGCCCACTCGGACGAAGACACCGACCAGTCGTTACGCTGGCCCTCTTTGGCTAAATCCATCTCCACTTCGGTCGCGGTCTGAGTGTCATCCACCACCTCGATAGTCACCTGAAGTACATATTGTGTGTTAGATATTGCACAAATGGTTGTAATTTGTAAAAGTGTCTTATTGTATATCTGCTGTGACCTCATCATCAAACACAATTATCTGACTAATCTTATGAAGTCACGCATAGCTATAAATTACCCTTTAAAATGCATGTACACATAACTGCCAAAAAAACAATGGCAATGAGTCAAAAGGCAGGGAATAAAACCAAATGGGGTATAACATCAAAGCAGCACATGATGATGATAACTGTTTTCCTATTTAAAATTTGACACATGCAAGCCAAATGCTCGTAGGCTTTACATACTGTGGACATACTTATGTTGCCGCCACATACATTGACTATATAGACACCATATAGGAACAAATATGCGTCTTACCTGACAAAATATTAAAACATACCACAGCTAGACTAAACACTTTCTACAAACCTTTAAAAAGGAGGAATGCAACAGACGGCATCCCTGAACTACCCCTGGCAGCGAGGAGCACATTCCTGCCCGGGGCACAAGTTTAAAGTGAAGCTTTACACTTTACAGGAAATGTTTTCATTCAGTGTTTTACAAGAAAGATCATCACGACTGAGATATTTATTTGTTCACATGTGCTTTACATACTGTCTTCATGTCAGTTCCTCTGTGATGCATATGTTCGAAAAATGTTATTACGGTCCAAATCTGGCACCTGGTGTATTTCAGAGTCTTCAGCGTTCACGTCGACAATAAACAGTGTTATCCAGACCTGCATGCAACAGTATCAGAGCGGTCTCCCTGATTAGGACCCACATGAACCCCTTCGAAAGGTTTCTTGAAAGACCTGAGGGTTCCTGTTTGTTCGCAGCTATGGAAGCACAAAATAACTAAATAAAACACCACTAAGACAAATTCAAATCTTAGTTAATATTATGAAAGCACTTTTATTAACGTACTTTATGTTATATGGTATATGTTGACTCCTACAGGGTCCTGGGTATCGAGCACAGAGTGATGTCACAAAGTTTATTTATTTAGAGATCAGATTAAAAGAGATTTGCTCCATGAAAGAAGGTTATTGTGCAGCAGAGTGAGGGGCCGAGAAACATGGGTTAAAAAAATACAGTGGTTTGAAAAAAGATGATGATAAACTGATAACTGCTCATAGATGTTTAGGGATGCACACACAAGTCCAGACAAAACGGAAAATGTTTGGGTCTTAAGGCTGTTTATAAAGACAGAAAGCTTCTACTGATTTAATCAACGTCCTGGTCACTGACTGCTCTGTTTTGTTTTCTTAAAGGCCAGATTCAACCTTTGGCTTTCCATAAATGAATGTGGAAGGGTATGGATGTCCCAGAGCAAAGACTGAAATGTACATATTCAGTCAACCCGTAGAGGCAAAGGTAATTGTAACAGAGTGACATTGTTTTACTATCTCTATTTCCTCTGAACCAAATGGGAAAACTGTGTCCAAATATTGCAGTTTGGATACATTTTTGAAAATATGCGCCTTTAATGGACAGACAGTCCAATATAGGAGAAAAGGATGATACTGAGACTGAACTAGGAAAGGAAATGAGCTTTATGTGGTATGTAACCACCAAGTGAGCTGCTTCTTTCTTGCACTGTTTGTTTTACTTTACTCCTTTTGGTGGCTGCAATGAGGGTAAATGACATAAATGTGCCTAATGTCATAAAGTGCAAAATTGTCAAAACACTGCATTTTCCAACACAATTTAGACGCAGCTCTCTAATGCATGCCTTGCGATCTTAACTCAATGATGCTCTGTTCTTGTGGTCCTCCGTATATGTTTTCTTTGTATCCACTGAGCAGGCAGTTTATTCACGGTCATATTATCATTCATATCATTTATATGATTCATATTTTCTGCACTACCCTATGTGTGGCTCTGCTTTGAAATTTCTCTATTTTTCCATCTTTCATAAAGGTTCGTGGATAGATTCAAGCACCCCACTGTTAAAGGCCTGCATAAAGTAACTCAAGACTCAGTCATGAATCAAACCAGATGCTGAAAGATGGGACACATGGAGAGAAAGACAGAGACGTGTGGTGTAGCAGGAAGAGAAACCAAAGGTAAGTCACACATCCAACCTGGGATTAGTGGTTTAATCCAGAACACCTGCACCATGGCGATGATACGATACCTTAAGGCCAAAGGAAAGCTAGTGCTGTAACCTTTAAAGTAATTGCACAGAACAGATGTCTCTTGCAGACCACAAGTCAACACACTGAATTCCTACCTGGATATTGGGATTTTGTGAGCCCATGTCGGCGTTGGCCAGTTCTGGGAAGTTCCTTATGTCCAAGATGAAGGGCTCAGGGTCTTCCTCGGGCTCAGGCTGGGGCAGGACGCCCTGGTGACGTGGGTGGGACCAGCGGTGTCTAGATCTGGCTGAAGAGGGAACGGAGGGAAGTGTTTGCAGCAGGTTCTCCTCCTCGAGCTCCTGCAAACTCTGGCGGCTATCGTCATCTGCCGTTACCTGAAAGAAAACACACAATATCCTGGTCAGTATCAGGTGTGTTTGTGACTTTGTCTGCAAAATCAGTCACGTCATGCCACAGTCATGTCATGCAATCATACTCAGGTAAGCTTAGATAGAAAGTTAAGCCACCATATAAATAATGGCATTCAGGCTCATTTTTAAGTATTGTACTTTTGTTGTTACCCTCTGTGCGCTGTACTTTTGTAGTAAGTGATTTGAACATTTCTCCCAAGGTAAAGAAAATACATGGTACAATTACAGCAAAGTGACTGGGAACTGGATCAACGCTCACATTGCTACAAATATTATTTTAGAAGAGATAGGTTACAAGTACCCAGCTGGAATCACTCTGAAAGTTAAGTGCGGGTCACCAAATGCGAAAATGATGATTCAATCAAACAGGAACAAGTGGGTTGATGATGCAGCAGCGTTTTCTTATCACCTGTCTTATGCTGGTTCACTGAAGATTTGGCCAAACTAATTTATCTCTTATGAACCTCCATTGTACAGCAGAGTATTGCACACAGACATTAAACTGTATGTGTTTGGTTTCATTAATAAGCTGGCCCCAATTACAGACTACATGTGATGAGAACACGTCTGCAGAACAATTAGACGCCCATGACTCAGACAGTTCACAGTGTTTAAATTTAGACAGAGCTGAATCAAGCCTTTGAAATAAAATCAGTCAAATCTGTAATGGTGCTGGTATTTGGAGTGTAAAGTCTAACAGGCATGAGTCAAAGGTTTTATGTGCAACTCAAGATGACTATCTGTGCTTTAAATATCCTAGAGGCCAATTTTAATTTGACTCTAGGCCAGGTTTCTTGATAGCAACATAAGATCTACAAATTCTTAAGAAAATATTACTTTTTTGTGTTTATATTTATTATATATATTATAGTATAGTGGACTTATAGATGAGTCTGATTTTTTGGATGGTACCTATTTGCTTTTCACTCTTGATGGCAATGTGCTTACTTAATATCAGTTCATTTCCTGTTTTTCTACTTCACAGGTCCAACAGAGTGTCAAGCCTTTCCCAGAGATATAATTTGCCTGGTACTAAATTGCAAGTGGTTTTGTGTGTCCATTGCCGCACAGTAGAACTTGGAATATGCACGTTGCATGTGCTGTGTATAATGTACATAATGCATGCCAGCATTGTGTGAGAGAGATCTTTAGCATGGTACAAATTTATTCAGAGAAAGCCCTGGCTCATGTTTCTTCATTAAAAACCCACAGAGCCAAAGAATCCGGCGCTTACACACGATCGTCACATAAAGCGTACATTCTGATACATAGATTATAATATACGGTTTCGTCTTTGCTTCATCTGGCTGCAGGACACTTGAGAGCTGTCCATCTGACACAGTCAATTCCACAATAAAGCGGACAACTTAAATTTGAACTGGTTAAAGAATTTGACACCCTCTGCAAAATGTGGCATCGGCTTCCGCGTCTCTCTTGGGACACAGTGAAAGAGAGAACTGTCCATCCACATTATATAGTTAAAGGGTATGTGCCTCCTCCTGTCTGTCCCCAGTGATTTTCTTGTCAATGAATGTGCCCCCTTCCAAACCACACTCTACATGTCCTCGTTCACATTCCTATTCCACAGTTTGGATAAGTAAAGTGGCTGTTTGTGTCTAAAAAGCCATGTTCATTTTGCAAACTAGGATCCAGTCAGGCTTCAAGGCTTCCTGTGAGCAACTTGAACCCAAGCCTTTGGCTTAATAAAACACAGAGAGGCAGGCAGCAAGGCCAGGGGAAAACACAGCCAGGCAGAGACCTATGCACTGCACATAGTATACCATAAAGGGGGCATTATGATACACTCAGTTCATTCATTATCAGTTCATCATACGTTATATCGGCGGGGCTTAAAGGAAAATGCGATTCTAGGAAATAATTCCTCCTTCTATGGTTCTTGTGCGTCATCTACATGGCCAAAGGATTATTGCTGCATTTGGTCAAGTTCCTGTGCAAACATTTTGTCAAATTTCAGGGTGAGACAGCTATTAAGTATTACATTATAAAACTTGTTCTAATGTTATATTTGAAAAAATTTTAACCGATTAGCTTCTAAAGTCATGCTTAAATTCAATTGTTGCATAAGGTTTTGTGGTTTCTTGGTTTTGGTTTTACAAATAATCCACTCCAGGCCACAACTGCATTGACTTGTCATGTTCAGATTGTCTCCACTTTTTGTTTGTTTGAATGAATGTGGTTTAAAGATTCACAGCACGACCCTGATGGAGTGTTATTATGGCGGCAAAAGACTGTAAAAGTAGCACTGTTGTGAGAGTACACTTGATGGTGATGGCATCAGTCCATCAGTTCAGATGTGTATTCACGCACCATCCTATCTTGAGTTTGCCTTCATTCTTCCTCTCAATTTACATCTGAGGCACTATAAACTTTACACAGCAGGATTGAAGGGGAAAAAGGTCATTGAAATCATGAAGGCAGATGAAAGCTGGTCATTACTGCCAATAGTTGTTATCTCTTAACTCACCCAGTGTAGTGCGCATTTGATTTTCAGATAACACGGGCCACTCACAAACACCCTTTCACCACTTCACTGACTGCAAAGAGCCACACACTGCCAAGAGCATCCAACTCAGCCACTGGGCCATTCATGAGGGTTGACTGTGAGTCTCTGTTTGAGCACTGACATTTACTTCACCTGACAACACTATGGAGAGGGGGGCCCCAGTGCATCCAATTCAAGTTATTACAGTGGAAATATTGTGTTCAAGGAGCATACACGGCAAATGTGAAATCTTTCTGCTCATACATCATCCAGGTGTGAGTCTTAAGATGTGCAAACGTGCTGTAAGTGACTGATCAGTATGATAGAGTAAAGGACTAAATAAAAACAGAACACATTGAAAAGAATACAGTTAATGAATTAAATCACTTGATATGAGACATGTGGTTTTGTGTCGTGACCTGCAGCAGAATCAGATGATCCATTCCCAATGCAATGCCTTGTTTTAAGACAGAAAATAATACAACAAACTTTACATACTTTAGATCCCTTAACATGCACCAAAACTATCCAAACAATACTACTGTCAAACAAAGTCCCATTCCCCATGAAAGCCTTCAAACTGCCTTTCACACTTTGGTCTTAGTATACGTGTGATAAAAGGGAAAACAGGAGATGAGCAGGCAGGAAGATGCCTATAAAACTGTTTAGTCCTCCAAGAATGCACTTAATAACCATCTATTATCCCCAAATGTCCCCAAAATAAACAAGTGTAAAAAACAATACCACAAAACCAGGACTAACCCAGGATTAAACAGGAAATAAACATGTGGACTAAGTCCCAAAGTGTCCTCCAGACATATCAACATAGAGCCACTCATCTTATGCTTTATCAGATGAAACTTCATCAACGGCCACATTTTAAACTAGAACAAAACCTATGACTTAATCAAGACCAAACCTATGAACACAACAGAACTAACCTATAGGGTCAAGCCCATATGTTACAGGATTATGGAACTTTTAAAGTGGGACTTCACAACACTTTTCACCCTTCTCAGTGGCAAACCTGATAATGTTTTCATCCACAGCCCTATCTGTGCATCACTACAAGAGTCACCTTAGTAGACTTTTCACCTCAAAAGGAAAGAAAACTCTTGTGATTAAAAATGCAAGAGGTTTCAACCGAGTTCATTAACTATCTTCACTGGCAGAAGGGCTAAATTTTAATTTACGTTGGATTGATCATTAACAGTGTTTCTCACAACGCACTTGTATGTTAAACCAGTATAGCCATTGTTCTTGACTCTTTAAATAAATGAAGGCATCACCTTATACCATCGTGACATTATTACGCATGGAACTCTATGGACAACCATTGTACTTAATTATATCTTCACCTCGCTATCAGTCGTGGGTCTGTCTGTTGTAGAGAGTTTCTTGGTGTTTGTTGGAAATCCACGGACAGACACGGAGCCCACGGTCAGGACCAGCAGCCACAGATGCGACGCGTCCCGGAGCAGCATCTTCTCTCAAGCTGAGCCAAATATATCCCCGAGATGCACAAGAATCCTTCAGCATGTATCCTCACATAACAGTAGCCGTCCTACACCGTGTAAGCGTAGACAGAGTGGAATAAGACACGCAAAGACGCACATGTCCGTGCGCTTTCTCTTGTTCCAGTCTCAGATTGTGTTTCTCGTTATTTGCTTTGAGCAGTAGAAGATATATGTCCACACTTTGTTCGCAAAGAAGACCTTAAACTCCAACTTTCAATCACGGTGATCCGTTTAAAGCAGAGCGCAGAGCAGTCCGTCCACAGTCACGGCGCGCACACGCAGCTCCACTGATGTGACATCCAGCAGGTCACACGCTTGCTCTGGTCGCGAGCCAGTCTGTAGTATAGGTTTAAGAGGAGCGACCCCCTCTCTCCTGCATGACGCAACTGTGGGAGGGTACGGCACTTCTTTAATCAGGACAGTTCAGTCACAAACAGGACAAAAGGATCCCGCAGCACTCACTTGTGCAAGGTTGAACTGTATGTTTTCAAAGGACTTGGATTTGACTTTCAAGAGAAAAATGTTTTAATGCACTGTATGTATTTTCATTAAAATACAATTGTTCTTTACTCACTGTCACAGCCCTCTTAGTCCTACTGATGGCCCTCTGGAACAAAGTTTCTGTACACAGTGTCCTCTGGTGTGTGGCCCGCAGCCAATCACAGCTCACCGAAGAAACAAAACTAACTAAACCAAACAAACAGCAGATAAAGCATGTCAACCTGTTGGTTTGTATCTTTCTGAGCACTGATGGAGAAGATGGCGTATGAGATTAGGTTTGTTTCAATGGCCTATGGCTTTATTTTAATGTGACAGTTGGGTTATTACATAAAGTTTGTGGAAACTGTCTCTGCAGAACAGCCTTTCAAAACAGGGCTTGTTCATTGTTTGAGAATTGGACCACAACATAAAATAACTGTGGATTCTCTTTGGAGGAGCATCATCCTCTACATGTGGTAAAGGACCCACACAACTTACCTCTGTGACTGCAAAGGGTGGTGTAGCTTATTATCAGTGTGTGTCTTTGAAGGATCCAGAGTAACTGTGTAACTATGTGCACAAAATTCATTACTGGCAAATAATCTAAATACAATTAATTCAAATCATGACATGGCTCAAAGGAGAAAAAATGTCTTATCACTATGTAGCACCTGATACCAGCTTCTCTGCCATTTAAATAGCCATACAGTTAGGCATCACATTACAACAGACATAGCTATAGGCACCAGTCATGTCAAACTTTGTTATAACACCAAGAAGTTTCCTTAATCCACATTTGAAGCCCTCGAACTCACTAAAATGTAGCCTCAAAGTCATTTTTATGGTTCCCAGGCATAATACAGACAGACTAACCCCTCTCTCATACACCCATTGCACTTGATTCATCAGATCCTCCTCTAACACTCGGTTATTACAGGACACGCTACCATCTCAACTAATCAACACAACTCTCTATAGATCTGATGCCACATTCTAATGTGAATCTGCAGCTGGTACTTCTTGAAGCATGTGAATGGATTCCCATGTCAGACCGGAGATAAAACTGGCAGATGGATGAGGCTGCCACAGATGTATGTACAAGAGACTGATAACAATGCACATTAACGTTCATTATCTGTTACTGACCACTGGCATAACACTGCAGCCCAGCGTTTTAATTTGTCACTCTGTAAATGCACAGTCTCTTGTATCCAGCACAGTCTATAAATTGGTCTATACATTGAGGGAAAAGGAGGAAAGAAAGCAAATTAGCAAGTTTTTGTGAACCACAGAGACATTGGAAGGATGCAGATGAGACATGTTTGATTTAATGCCATGGTTAGACACTGGCATAAACCACCAACTGAATTGAACAAATGGTCAAATTATGTTACAAAAAAACTCAAAGTGGACATTAGACTATACACCTGCCAATATATTGCGGATTCATGCTACTCAGAGGCTAATTCATCAAGTTCATGGGCACCTAGCAGTACAGAGTCAGACAATGGCTTCATATTTGTACAATGGTATATCACTGCACTAGCTTGGACTGGCACTAATTTAGCCCATGCAGCCAGAGAAAAAGCTATCAAAGGGTTTCTTAGTGTAGCCTTGAGATTTTTCCGAGTTGAAAATTTATTTAAGAAATTCCATAGACAAGTACAAGCCTATTGCTAACCATTCATCAATTCTTGTAGGTTTCAAACTGTATCTCCTGCGTGGTCCGTGTGCATGTTGATACACATACCAACATGCACACATGTATGTTGGTGTATACACTTAACTCTTTCCAGACACAGGTCTCGGAGGCCTGTAGTGAGGGTGAGGAGCCGTGGAGCAGGAATGGAGCGGGGGATGGGGTCATGGGGTGAAAGAACTTCCAGATGTTGATTCTGTTTCTTTTTCAAATGAATGTTCCTCCTCACTTCCTTTTTTTTCACCGAGAACCTGTGAGTGTTTCTTAAGTACAAATCTCTCCCAGTACCTTTGACAGTTTCCTCTCGGAGATCACTTTCAGCACTTCTGACATGTTTTGAAGCCACACAGACACCCCAGTGCTTTTGTTTTTTTGAAGGCATCACATTCAGTTTGTGGAAATCTGATGAGTCATGGCACAGCGTTCGGGGTTCACCTGCACATTCATACAGCGGGATGTTGGTGCCGCAGACTCACAGGCCTGAAAGAGCATTTCATTTCCTCTGATATACTGTACATGAAATGAAACCACTTAATACATTCTCTGCATAAAAGAAAGAATTCACCCCTGCTGAGGCGATCTGAAATGTGTGGTTACTTTACATGCAACAGAGAAGTACATTATTGAAGCGCTGCATGAAACTACAAAAGATACCATGCCAAACATAAAAGAATGACCAACAGTATTCAGACTGATTTTATCTCTCGTTTTGCATTGTAATATAGGCTCTAATGACAGTTGGAAGTGGTTGCAGCTGAAATGACCGTGATGACAGTGTTAATATTTGTCCATGTGCCATACTTTATGAGTGAGTTGCACAAAAGTCTACCTACAGTACATGCTCAGCACTATGTATGTTCAGAAGACTTCATCAAAGAGTCGGTCCCTGTGGCCTCTTGGTAATTGCTCCCATATTTGCTAGGTTTGTGCTCTGGGTTAACTGTTGTACCTGGGGTGTGTGTGAATGCGTGACCACGTATTTTGAACTTTATGAGGGTATAAAACGGTTATCTAAGTAACCTTTGTCAATAAAGACAACATGAGTCAATAGAATTTAGTGGAATCCATTTAACACCACCAGATTAAGCTTACTGAAGTTAATTTTTTCAATTTGGGTTTTCCACACATTATAAAAACATGCCACTTAATAGCTCACATTCAAATACTAACTTAAATTATATGTTTTTATATTATATTCTCCATTATACTATTTATTTTAGGTACATTATTGTGTGTAGAATTTGCATGTGCCTCTTCTACAACAACATTAACTAAACAAGTACCTTTTAATTACTGCTTTTTTCAAATGATCTTTCCAATTTAAGTGTTACTCTTTGTTTAATCTGTTTAATCCTGCCATCTAGTGGCTCTGAAGTGGAAACTTTGTACTGAGAAACTGAAGAGGCTCCTTGGATGAGATGTGAAATTTCTTAGCTTAAAACACTGGCCAAAGAGCTATTTCAAGATTATTTCAGCAGTTTACTTTCTAGCTACCTTTTTCATCTCCAACCCATAGATGGAAAACAAAGAGTATGACTAATTCTTGTTTTACATTCACTAAACATGAGGCTCTTCTTAATCCAAAAAGGAAAATTTGGACACCAAACACCAGCAGAGGGCTGTGTTGATGACTAACTGGACAACTGCTACTTCAGTTCAAATACTATTATTTAATTTACAATGTAAGTGTTTTTACATTTACTCAGGTATTCAAATGAAATGATTAAAATACCAAACTGAAAAAAGCACCATTTCAGTTCACTACAATACCTTGCACTTGAAGGTGAGTGGAATGAAAATCAAGTAGATTTAGATAAATAGAAATACTTCATGTCCTTAAATCTCCACTTATCCATTCTACCACCATCTTGGCCATTTCTCTTCCAGTGTCCAGGACAAACGCGTGACGAAACCCATTTTCACACAATCTGAAATCTCCATCTGGGAAATCTCGTTTGATGTCATGGTAGTACTCAACCGGACACCAGTGGTCTGTTGCTCCATAATAAAATATGAGCTGAAGAATCAAATTTAGAATAAATTATAAGATGTTATAATGTCACTTAATGATCAGATATCAAACAAATACCATTAAAGATGCTGCTCACCTTCTTTAGATATTTCTTGACAGTTGCATTATCTCTGTCTAAAACGGTTTTCATTTCTTGACCACCCATGTACATAGCATTAGCTACAAAGAAAAAAAAATAGTTGCAGAATTATAAAAAGACAGAACAGAAAAACAAAAACTTAACCGACCTGCACAGTCTCCACTGAGCAATCCAATAGTTGGCTGAATTATGGTCTGATCTAGAGAGCGAATGCCACCCAGTACTAGTTGTATCAAGCTGCTTTTGAGTCGCTCTGGCAGCAGGGAGAGCAGGAAAAGTGGAAAATAGGCAACATAGCGCATCTGGCAAAGGACAGGTGTCATCACTCTGCCTTGAGGAGTCTGTGCCATGCGCTCTATAGTGGGGAACAGCATGACAGCCTTTAAAACCTGCATTCAAAACACAAAACTGATTTTTAAAATAGTATTTCAAAAGTTGCTTTAGTTTAGAGATCACATCATCCATTAAAAATAGATAACAGCATCAAATCAGTGATAACAGCAAGTGTTTAATAACAATAAGAAATGTAAATTATGTTTCTGAATGTGTCATTTTGGAAACAATTTTAAGGACTAGAGCTAATTTGATACATTAAAATCACCTTAAGTTCTGGATCTCTCTTCATCATTTCTAAAATAATGTAGCAGCCGATGGAGTGACCAATCAGGACCAGGCTTGTTTCTCTGGGCACATGTTTTCTGAGAAAGGCCAGCTTGTGTTCAATCTGTCCGTTTATACCAAACACATCCAACTCTGCGGCTAAAGGTGCATCTAAAAAGAAAAGGAAAACATAAATAACTAATATTTCTGAGTCAGTGATCTCAGAAATCAGTAAAACATCTGAAGGAAGTTGCACCTTCTACCATGTCCAAAGAGTCTGGAGGCACACAGTGGCCTGCATGGGATACAGCCCATACCGGGTGACGGTAGTTAAACATCTGGTGCAGGGTTTGCATAAATGTTGTATAGAAACCCACTACACCTGGGTTACCTGTTCAAAAGAATAAATATAAAACCAAAATGTAATAAGTTATGCAACCAGATCAAAACCTAAATAAATAAAACATAATTGCCACTCTTAGGAATGAACTACTCCCCAGCCAGTCTGCCCTATATTGTTTTAGATTAATAAAGGATGTCCTTTAATAGGCAACTTCAGTGATGCCTCAGAGTGCCAAAACACCAACCATCATTTCTTTAAAAGCACCTCCCTAGATGAATCACTTTGCTGTTGATCATGTTAAGTCATGTTCTATTTATTGGCAGAGTTGGTAGCAGAGTTTTTCCTACTTAGTTTTCATTTATTATTTCATTTATTATTTATCTTTTCATTTATTTTTTTATCACTAGGTTACGTTACACTATTTATTACTTACCTGGAATGATGAGAAGAAGCACCTTGTGTCCAGACCGTAACTCACAGCAGCCAAATTTAAGCACCTCTGTTATGGCTCCATTGCAGTACATGAAGTCAGTGTGTGGTTCATCCTTGTTGTCAGTCATTGTGCTCACCGTGTCTTTAAGGCTGGGTAAAGAAGGAACACAGTTGCACAGACAATTAAATTAACTTGTTTGACTTAATAAAATCCTGCTTGAGCTGAGTTTACTTTTCATGCAATGAGGAGGTTTACATAAACGCTTATGAAATAGGCGACAAAAAGGTATTGCAGCTATCAGTCAATGCCAGGGTTCAAAGGTAAAGCAGTTCATCAACGTCAGAGGTTCAACTGTGACTGCAGCCTGTGAAGATACATGTTTCTGTGACTTTAGTTGCTACAAACAAAACGTAAGCAGGATACTTCAAGTGAAGAGTTTTCTGTGAAGAGTCACTTCAGTCTCTTTGCAGTTTTTTCAGAGTCATGTGTGAAAAGAACCAGAACTGATTTCCCAGAAGGCCCAGGCGAGTCAAGATCTAGTAAGAGTCATACTTATTCATCTATCTAATGCACTTGGACAAATAAGATTAAAATAAACGCCTACATGTCTTAGTCATCTTAAACCAGAAACAATACGACTATTATTTTACGCTGTTTACCTTTTTTTTTTAGAAGGCGTTAAATAAACATTAGTCCCATTTATTTTACAAATGCACAAACATCCATGGTACTTCCTGGTTTACGTCCGAGTCTGTCGATGCTCATTTTTGATTGGCCAACGGAGCAGCTTCTAGTTTTCCTTTCTTCACTAAAAGCTTTAGCGCCCTCTGTAGGTCTGATACGGAACTTACGCCATTCTTTAGTTGCAGGCAAGTAATGTGCAACAATTTTAACACAGCTTTAATGCTTTCAGTGCTGTTATGACTACTTTGTGGTAAGAAAAGAAGCATAAAAAGAAATGACAAACGTTTTTTTTTGTTCAGTGTTATTTTATTCAACACTTTAATTGAATATGACACATGACAAAATATTGGTCATTATATCAAATTATTACAAACCCTCCCACGCCACAATATTTACTCATATAAATTATTTATTATATTAAAACCCCATCATTGAGCATAAAAGTCACTTTAAACAAAAGCATAACAAGAGGAATCACTGCCTTGAAGATGTTGGCCATTCACTAAATGACTTCCAAAGAAATGGTAGGGGGATTTCTATTTCCATCCTTCTACTGCTTATTTTAACATATGGTGATGTGCTTTCTGAAGCTTTTGACATTAAATTTAAGCTATTATTAATTACACTACTGAGGTGTGACTGTAAAATACTTAAAAACTCTTTGGTGTCCTCATTTATACTATCCACATTGAATGCATCATAAACTTCTTGAATCTGTTCTTTGGTGAAGTCTTTATACTCTGCTATAAGCCGTCTTGCCTCTCCAACATGCTCTTTGGAAGACTGTCGAACCTCTGCATATACGCCCTCTACCCGAGAAGTAATTTTCTTGTTTTCATTATTGAGGTAATTGATAAAATCCTCAACATTTTGAACAATGAGCTGGTATAATGTTTTAATCTTTTCATTTATCAGTTCAGACCACTCTTTCAGCGCATTTCTTAGCTGAGTCATTGCAGATCTTACTGAAGAATCTATTTGTTTTAAAATCTCTTGTCCACTTACAACAACATCAGTTCCCGGTATGGTGAACTCGATTTCCTTGATGTAACTAGCAATCTTTTCCAAAAGATTAACAAACCTTTTGATTGCTCTATCACTGACTCTTACTGCAGCATTATAAGTTCTGCTGACTATTTCCAGGCCTGAAAGCTGCTCTTCAAATCCAGGCACTGTGAATTTTGTGTCTTCTAAGAACTTTCTAAGGGCATTGTCCAGTTCCGATATTTTACCCCACATGTGTTTATCAATCTCTTTGAGGCCATCATCCAACTTTTCCATTAAATCCTCCAGCCTGAAAGACATCAGGTCATCAGAAGCCTTCCTATACATGTCCATTCCCTGATCACTGAGTCGTTCTACTGAATTCTGCAGTTCATTAAAAGACAAAGGAAATTCGTGATAGGCTCTCTCCACAGCATTAGACATTGTGTTTTTAAGCTTCATGCCTCCACGGTTAAGATCAAAGCCAAAGTGCGCAGTGTGATACTTGTTAATAATCTTAAGAATAGCTTGTGTCATGGCAGGAATCCTGTCCTTGGTCCCCTCCATCACATCACGGAGAGTGTCCATATTCCAGGAAGTCTGCAGGGTCAGCTTTTGAGAGTTTCTCAGTGTAGCTTTGATTGTGAGTATATCAGTATCTTTCTCAGGGGTTGCCTAAATAAAATAAATAACAGAGATATTTAAAAGAAGAGGAAGAAAAAAAAACTTTATGCAAATAACAATATCTAGCTTCTTACCAGGAAACGGACAGACAGTTTTCCAAACAGTTGTGATGGAGACCTCCTCTGCAAGTGAAGTCCAAGGAAACCAGTGGAGGGTGAAGACACAGACGCAGTGATGCCATCTTTTCGAGCAGCAAAGCGGTAGCCCACATCAGCAAATGTCGGACTGGTGATGTCGACAATGAGCGTGTGGCGGAATACACTTAAAACAGGAGAATAAGTATTAGGAATAACATTTTTAAATCAAATATATTCGGATGGGGCAGGAATACTTACTTTGTGTCAGGTGAAGATGTTTGACGTTTCATTCTGTGAGAAGACAAGCATTTAAAGTCATTCTGAAAACTTGTCCACAGTGAGCTTATACAGCACACAGAAGAACAATATAATAAAAGGCACATATTCATTCATATTCAAGTCAATATTTCACATATACCAAACTCAGACTTACCTCAGGTTTCGTTCGAACACATGTTGCCATTTGACATTTACATCGCTGTGAATTAAGTTGCATTTGCCGTTTAGACTGAGCAGTCCATTGTCAAATCCAATGTTTGCAGTGGCTGAGCAGAAATACAGATGACAAAATGTTACATATTTATTATTGACAATTGGGTAATTCACTAACCAATATGAAGTTATACAAACAAATCATGTGACAGACTTACCAGTGAGGTCATACTCCAAGAAGATCATAGTCGAGGTACACAATGAATTCAGAGAAGTCACCAGGCTTGAGTCCTTCTTTTCCACACTGGCAGTGGTGGACACATTGTAAATTGGAGAGGCAACTTTCAGAGTGGCACTGAGCGCCCCGAAGCTGGGGATGAACACACTTGATGGCAGGTGTAGGTCAATTTCAGGGATTTCAATTTTCTGTTCTGGTATGACAATGGTTGGGAGCTCCAAATTTGAAATATGTGTTTTAATGTCATCGAGGTCAATGGTGGTATCTCCAATGGTGAGAGATTTTGGTAGAGTGAAAGAGGACACTGTGAGCTCATACTGTGGGATCCTGAATGAAAGGAATGACATTTTCCCCTGTAGATATTCAGTGTTAATATCATAACTGGGCACAGACACTATAGGCAATCCAGGAAGCATTATGTCAAATGCTGTGGTTGTGATGACTTTAGGGATGTTTAGATTTTTAGGATCAAATGTGAATGGTTCAACATGTAAATTGGTAAATGGTACATCAAAGGCTGGAATAGACAAAGTAGGAGGAATTGTGACATGATCAGGAATCTCAGTTTCTTCAAATCTCATGTCAATCTTTCTGATAGCGCTTGGGATTTCTTTGATCCAACCTGGCACAGTGATACTAAACTCAGGGATGTTAAATATCACTCCATTTTCAAAAAGTTTAGACGGTATAGCATACTCCTGGCCATCCATAGATTTTGTATAAACAACACTAGACGAGATATTCAGCACTTGTAAGTTGTCGGTTTTGGTCACCTGATCAAACTTCAGCACATCCCAGATGGTTTTCTGATACACAGGAATCTTTATTGATTTTAAGAAAGCTAGATGGCCCTCCATTGATTCGCTTAAGTCCATACGAGCCTCAGACTCATCATTGGAAATAACAAAATGGCAGGCGTGGATAAAGGAAGCCAGCTGCTCTTTAGCAATCCAATTAAAGGACTGCTTCTCTGAGGTGAAGCCAAGGTTAATGTTACGAATAAGTCCCACATGACCCAAACTACTGGGCTGTTTTACATCAATGTCCAGTGTTGTTTTAAAGGATTTTAAGGGAACCAAGTCCAAATCTCCCTTAGCTACATGGTTTCCATTGGTGTTGAAAGATGCTAAATTCACATTGTTATTGCTGGTGTAGTCAATAGTTGCAAACATACGCCTCAGGGAAAGTTCAAGAGCTAAATTTTCAACCATGTCAAAGTGAATAATGTTATCACCTGAGCTTCGTTTTTGTTTTTCCTGTTTGTCAAGGTTGGAGTTCAGAGAAGTGGTAAAAGTTGTACGAAGGCCATTGCCATTAAGGTAGAAAGTGACCTTATTATCAAGATCTTGAACTATGTTCACAATGTCCATGATGGTTATGTCTGACTTCCCTTGGATAGAGGTGTCCAGTGACACATAGGAAGAAAGGGCTTCAAGTTCAGAGTGCATATCTAGAGTTCCCTTACCTGCTGACTCAATCATAGGAATGTTAAACATATACTTGAGTTTATTCTTGGTGGTGACACTTGGTTTAGTCTGGGTGTTTCCAGCAATCTCCTGATCAAATTCAAGATTGAGGAAAGGTAAGCCTATTTTCACAGTGTTGGCAGTAGAGGTCTCAATGCTCCTTTTACTGAGACTAACAGCACATTCATGGTTACCTTGAATATTTTGATGCTCCAAGGAAATAGTAGTAGCCAGTTTAATACCTCTCTTTTTTGTTAAGCTTGTTGTCCCATCCATTTTGCCATTCAAAACCTCAAATATAGATGTTGAGGTAGCGCTGATCCGAGCCACAACGTCAGACTGATTGTAGAGGCCAGCATTTGCACTTACAGTGATCACAGCAGATTTAAAGGAGAAGTCGAGAGTTAAGTTACCCATTGCTGGGAGAACGATGTTGTTTTGGATGTCCGGGAAGGTGAAAGTGGGCAATTGTATTTCACTTAGAGTTTCTGGCACATGAATGATTGGTAACTCCAAAGATGGTAGCACAAGAGTGTAGGATGGCACAGAGAAACGCAGCGCAGGGATCTTAAAGCTTGGTGTACTTACTTCTTTGGGGACTACGTAGCTGAATGCAGGTAATTCAGCTCTAAATGCAGAGACCTCAATATTCAGAAGTGGTATTTTGTATCCAGGGATGGTGATTATTCTATGAGGTAGACTAGATGTGTCCCTCTTGTGGTCAATGTAGCGCTTCTTTACTTGGCTGTGAGACTCTTTTAATAGGCTGACGATTCTGTCTCTGTACATTTCAAATTGCTCTTGAATGACATTCATATTGTCGCTGATTGCATTGTAAACCGGTTCAAGATATAAGTCGAAGCTGTGTGTTTCAGGGTTCTTGTAGTAATGAAGTTTGAAGGCAAAATCAAATGACTGTTGAGGAGTTGTCAGCAAATATTTGAGTCCAGCATGTTCCCACAGAGAGAAGTCTGTGACCACAGGGGTGTTTATTTCCAGATAGGGTACAGTCATCTCTGGGATAGACAGAGGAACCGTCAAAAAGTCCAGATTAGCCTCTCCATTAATTGCTGAGTGGAAAAATATCTCTTTGTCATTGTTTTCATTTGTAAAATTGTGATTGTACTTGTACTGGTTGAATCTGGCCAAAGCAAACCAACAAGCACGCTGTTTCTCAGAATTCAAAATGAGGCAGTAGTCGTTCTGAAGATCCACTTTACCGGTGAGTTTAAGGGGAAGGGAAATCTTTGTGTTCACTTTATTTTTAGCGTCTAATGTTATCTCAAATGGATGAGCCATGAATTCTAAAGAGCTTGTCATTGAGCCTTTGACACTTCCCGTGAACTCAGCATCGTGAGAGGCAGTCAGAGCCAGTTTCAAATCGCCCACATGAGCTTCTCCACGTAAAACAGATACACTTTTCTGCAAAGATGGAATATCCATTTCACACCTTGCTTCGACTATAATGTGGCTTAAGATCACAGATTCTGCTGTCAGCATTTCCTTTGATTTGAAAGACTTTGAATCGGATTCTCCTTCAAAAGTTAACTTGGCAGTGCCTAAGTCAAGATTAAAGTCCAGTTTGTTTTTGTGGACACCTTCATCGGAGTAGTCCTCTAGTGACCATTTTCCATTAGCGGTAGTTTCTGCTGTTACTGTTACTTTTCCTGATTCCAATGTGGTTGCTGCAGTTTGTTTCACAGTTGCTTGACTTGACACTTCAAGTGATGGGATGTCCAAGTTGTGATTGTACATAGTGTCTACATTTGCAGAGATGCCACCCTTGAGCGTAAGCACTATATTGTTTTGTAACTCAGCAGTATATATGGGAGCTGTGGCCTTA
The DNA here is from genome assembly GCA_036850595.1 of Rhyacichthys aspro. Classification (NCBI taxonomy): domain Eukaryota; kingdom Metazoa; phylum Chordata; class Actinopteri; order Gobiiformes; family Rhyacichthyidae; genus Rhyacichthys; species Rhyacichthys aspro. The sequence continues at coordinate 13,737,640 of CM072169.1, read as the reverse complement.
GCAGTGGTCTTCGCAGCGGCTTCAGCAGAGGAGCTGGTGAGTGTGAGTAATCCTTCATGATCAATTGAAAAGAACATATGTGTGCCTTTCAAGGTCTCTGTAAATAACATTTTCTCCAATCTGGGAGCTTCCAGCAGAGCATCAACTTCAAGGGTGTATTCAAGGGGCTTAAATTGTGATATGGCTTGAGAGTTAAGAGTGGCTGTAAACTGTGGATTATCTGACGTTGATGTAGCGTTTTCAATCTTCCCTGTTGTTACAAGAGTGTAATCTGGTGAGTTCACTCTGAATTCTCCATAAAGTTTGCCAAAAACTGGAATACAAATATCACTGGGGATTTCCGGCAGCTCAATAGCTGGAAGTGGGAGCATTGTGATTTCAAAGGCATCCATGTTTAATTTAGGCACCGTGATTGCAGGTATTTTTATTTCTGAGAGCGTTATTTCTGGAAATGTAAGATCTGGTAGCTCAGAGAGGTAAAGAACTTTTAGGTCTCCAAAGATTTCATTTGGATCAGGCATTTGGATTTCAAACATTTTAAGATTGTCTATGACTGCAATCAACTTGGCTTTGATTTCTTCAAAGTCTATTGTATAGGCGGGAATTGTGTAGGTGTTTAAAATGGTGAACTCTGGGATTGAAATCTGGGCTGGGATGCTGATCTCTTCCAGTTTGTTTAGATTGAGAGTAAATTGTGGTATGACAAGATCAGTAAGAGGTAAGGTAAACGCAGGCACCTCAATCTCAGCTTCTTTCAGTGCATTCAGGACCTCCTCTAAAGCAGCTTTCACTTTGCTGAAGATGTCACTGTCTTTGAATGTTTTAGCGATCTCTTCAATTAGTTGGTTCAACTTTTCTGAAATAAGGTCGACAGTATTTGAGTAGAATTCACTGGCTCTTTGGAGATAAACATACATCTCATCTCTGATATCCATGTTTGAAATTCTTTGTTGTATGTCATCGAGAACATCCAGGGCTTTTAATTTAACATCATTGTAAAATGTAGTGTCAATTACATTTTTCAGTTTCACTAGAGCATCAGCTACTCTGGTGTTTTTCAGTCCATCCAAATAGGTATAGACAGTGTTCTGAATCTCTCTGAAGAACTCCCTCACAGCCTCAATTTTTTCCACAATTTCATAGGTTTTAATCTGTTCATTAATGTAGTCTGTGAGCTCCACAATTTTCTTGTTTGTCTCATCAACAAATATATTGTAGTCAAACTCCTTCATTGACCTGACTATATTGGAAATATTATTATTCAGGTCCTCTATGATTTTCTTGAAGTCAAGGTCTTTGAGCACATCCATGATGCTTTGCAGAAGATGCATCACTTTATCATAGGCATATTCAAAGTTGATACCTTTTAGGGCATCAACAATAGACTGTACTGTATCTTCGATTTTAAATTCTTCAATAAGAATCACAAGTTGATCCATTAATTCTTTCAATTTCTTATCAAGATTGTACTTCAGCAGTTGATCTTTGATGTAGGAATACACTGCATTGAGTTTTTGGGGGATTTCATATTCATCAATCCAGTTGACAATAACATCGTTCATATTTTCCATCACACGTTGTATGTCTGAATAGGGTATTGTGTATTGAAGCTGCTCAATATACATAGTCAGGTCAAACGAGAGGATATAATCTTTGATATCTTGAAAAAACATTTTAATGTCAAAGTTCTCAACGGCCTGTTTTATTTCAGACATCATGTCTTTGATTTTGTCCAAAATACCATATTGAGCATCAAGATCTCGCAGCCACGCAGTACTGCTTTCAGTAAGCTTCTGCAAATCGATCTGTCTGAGGATATCCTCAATCGCATCAAGCACTTTCACCAGGGACTGCTTTATTTCATACTTCTCATCAAAAGCCCAGAGCTGCTCACCCATCTTCTGCAGGACATTTGTTATCTTGTCGTCAAGGTCTCCTGCCTGGACATAGTCTTTGACTGTGACAATGAAGTCTTTAATTTTGGTGGCAATGTCGATCACTGTTTCTTCTAAATCCACTCTCAGTTTTTTCATTATTTTCTCCAGGTCACCCATTGTGACGGAAAACTCATTTGCCATGTAGTCAAGTTTGTCTTTTACTTGAGCTACTTTGTTCTCCAAGTCAATTTCCTGCATAAAATCACCTACTTGCTTTGGAAACTGATCTAACTTGGCTCTGAAGTCTGTGATCAGCTGATTAATATCGAGGTCATTGATGAACTGTTGAATTGATTCTAAGCCTTGAATAAGTGCCGTCTTCACTAGTTCAAAAGCAGCAGGAAAGCTCTCAATAAAAGGAATCTCAATTATGTGACAGTCACTGTTCTTGTCGTACTTAAGAAATCCAGTCACACTTAATTCCTCATCAACAGGTGTCTCTTTGGTAAATGTACTGAAAAGATCTGTTAACGCAACTCCTGAAAACTCAGCTCCAATCTTCTCAGGATTATTGTAAGCACTGACATCCTGGTTATATGCATGATTGTTTAATTTAGATTTTAATTTCCAGTTAATATATTGGTTATTGGGTGTCACGAGACCCTCCAATTTGCTGTCCAAATGAGTTGAGGACTCCCCACTTAGTCTTGGCATATGTGTGGTAGATAACCTGTTGTCATATGTGTAGGTAAGAGACAGAGGCTCACCTTTAAACAGTAGTCTACTATAGAGCTGTCCAGTATGCTTTCCATTCAGTTTTATTTCTCCGTCGCTGTTGACAAGTCCGTCAATGGTGAGACTGAACGGGAGTGCCATTATGCGTAAGGTGCTGTCCAAACGTAAAGGTCTGGAGTTTATTCTTGCTTCACACTTTGTTGTGGAGGATAGTCCGGCAAACTCAAGTTCACAGTTGTGACTCAGTTGGGCATCCATTACATTACCAGCTGTGTTGTATTTCAATGCACCTTCCAGACCAGCAAAATTCATCTCATAGGTATGTTTAAGGTTGTTATCTTCACCAAAGGCTCCCATCACATTTCCACTCAGGTCCACCTGGGTTGGCTGAAGCTTCATGTGCCCTTCATTGTTCAAACTGACCTCATACAATTTAAGTTCATTAGTCATATCTATTGCCATAATGAATGGCTTCAGGTTAACTTTGGTGTCTTGCTTATAAAACACATCTTCACAAATAATGTTGTTGGACTGGGAGTGTAGATTTAGAGTCCACAGCGTCACGGTTAAACTGTGACTGTTTTCTGTTTTCATCTGCTTCACTGATCCCATAGTATCAGCAGTAAAGGTCAGCCCCCTTCGGTTCACAACAATATTCATGTTGTTTCTTGTGGTTCCGTCAAATGCATGGCCCTTGAGGACACCCTGTAGAGAGGCTTCAGAAGTTGTGATTTGACCGTCGATGTTAAGCTCTCCTCTGCCTTCGTCGGCCATTGCTTTTGTCTTAGTTGAAAACATTGCTCCGCTGCTGTCTATGGCCCCATTAAAGACATTCTCAACTGTCACAGGGCTGCACTGAATGTTGTTGGTTCCACTTGTCATCAGGCCATTTCTGCCAATTGTCAGAGAAGCTTTGTGCAATCCACGACCTGCCTCAAAGGTCAGGGAGCCCTCTGAGTTCACCTCAAGCCCGTTGAAATCTAAGGAGCCTGTGATGAGGGAATATAACCTGTTTTTAACATCATCTGCTTGTGACTCAATCCTGAAAAGAGCCATTTGACTGGACACTCCCAGCTCCACTTTGTTGCTGAGAGTTGTACCCTTTCCAGTAGCCATACCGTTGCATTTTAGTGTCAACTGTGCATCTTTGTATTTCAGTTCTGCTATGTGTTTGAGATCATCATTTAGAGCATTAGTTTTGGAGATAATGTTCAACTCAGAGTTAGAATATACTCCTTGGATAATGTTTTGAAGCTTCATTAGTGGTGAGTTAAAGACAAAACTAGACTCCCCCCTGCCTTCTCTATCTACCGGACGCAGGTTGTAACTCTGAGTGTATGACGTATCAGCGTTAAAAGAACCGATTTGAAGTTTTCCATCCAAAGTGCCATCTCCTGAAACTTCATCTGGTTCAAGGGTGGAAGTGGCCTGAGCAGAGTAGAACCAAGTGGTCTCGAGGCCTAGGGGACTAGAGATTTCGATCTTGTAGTCTGCTTTTGCATTCAGCTTGTCTGTGACACGCAGGGTTTCCACAACACTAAAGCTTGTGTCTATGAGACAATGGTTGAAGGAGTTACTTAGGAGATACTTGAGGCTGTCATCTGCACTTCCTGACACCATGCCAGTTCCTTTAAACAGAAAATAATTTAATTAGTTTAAACCAAACCGATCAAACACTGGTAACAAAATTTCATGTTTTAATAGGACGTTTACCTTCAAGTTTATATGACAGCACACAGAAAGGTGACTGGGCCATGATCTTGTAATGTGCAACAAAACTGGGAACATCTACTGTGTTGTTGCCACCAGACAAGGAGCCTTCCCAGCTGTAAAAGTTACTGTTGATTTTGGCCGATGCTTCAGCCAGACCAAGAAGAGGAACAGTGAAGTCTAGAGATGGCGGTATAGTAAACTGTGGCAGCTTAACATTATTTGCAGGGATGTAAAGGCCTATTTTTGTCAAGTCAATTTCAGGAATAGACAAAAGTGCAGGAATGTTCAGCTCTTTTGACGTTTTGCCTCCCAGTGGAAGATGAAGTGAGAAGGCCATCCTATCTTTGTTGAACTGGTATCGAAACAGGCCATCGCTGTTGAGACAAATTTCATTATTTATTAATTATTCACCCAAATATGGAAGTAGGCAACATTGTAAGAAGCATTTGATGACTTTTACGTACTACTGAAGGAACAGTTTCTCTGGTAGAGGTGGCAAGGTGAGATCTGAGATGCTCCTCTTACTGCGCAGGTTTTCAAGATGGGGAAATTGCACTGTCAGTTTGTCCAGCCAGATATTAGCTGCCTTTAGGGTAAGATTAAAATAAACCATTGGACAGTCATAAAAACAAATAACACACTTGAAATTTTCCTATACTATAATTTGGTGGATGTTAAAGAATGTATTACCTCGATCATTTTGGTGACAATATGACGCAGTTTCATATCAGTCTTTGCAACTTTCTGATCCAGCATTTTATCAATGAGCTGTTGTAGCTCCCGATGGTGTTCTTCTGCATTTGGGATCAGCCTCTGAATATCTGAATTTGCATCGGATTTGAGTTCGAGCTCAATTTTGTCGTCATCTGCAGAGAGAAGGTCCCAATGGACAAAGCAGTTGAACACAGTTGTATCTGTAAGTGTTGTTTTTAAGGAAGCTGTCAGTGGGTGGAGGTAGGTACCGTATTTGAGAGATGCTTTTTGCTGGTATATTGTCTCTGGGAGTTTGATAGCTGTTTCTATGTCCACGATTATAATCTCATCCTTTTTCAAAGATGCAGTGAGGGAGGCATCAGCGTTCAGTGAAGGTACGGTCATCTGGAGTTGCAGCATGGCTTCTTTCATCATTTCCAGCCTGTAATAAATATGGATTTGTATTGTTTAGCAACCAAAATATAACAAATACTTCTTACTTGTTACAGTTACAAGTGCTTTTCTACCTTGTACGTCCTATAAGAGACAACTGAGGGATGTTTTTATTAGTCACATCAATGGTGATCCCTCTCATTCCTGTTCCTTGTGAATCATCAGAAACAGCGAACTTGATCCCTGCCTCCACATCGTAGTCAGGGATGTTAAACTCTGTAGTCACTGTGTTTTTATTGTGATTGTACTTCAGAGATGCGGTTGCCTCTGCTGAATCAGCACCTAGGGAATAAAAACATGACTAATCATCATTGTAGCTCAAACTAAATAGGTCAGTGTTATACGAGTTAAGGTTTACACTAACAGACAGTGTACAGTACCTTCAGCCTTCAGGGTAAATTTCAGAGAGGTGACTTTGTGCCGGCCCTCTTTGCCCTCTCTAAGCATTTCACGAGTCATTGTGGCGATGTATTCAGAAACTTCCCCAGTGGGCTGGATTTCAACTGCAAATCTAAACATTAAAGGCAAAACATCTTTATTATGTTCAAGTCCTTATTACAACTTTAAAAGCATTAAATACAGGATTTAAAGTTTGCTCTTACGTGCTTTCTCCTGTCAGGGGGTAATATGGGGCCTGCTCTATGGAGGTAGCATTGGAATAGCGAACTATGGTGCATAGTTTCAGACCGCTGATCAATGGCTGGCAGTCAGTGGAATCTGCCCTATCCTCCACCAGAGAGGGCACGATCTTTGTTTGACCAGCAGAGACTGATAGCACTTTGTTGCTGGAAAATTATTAATTTGTGAATTTAAATAAATATTTTCAAGTAACTTTGTAATTAAATGTGTCTCTTTAAAGCTGAGACAACCCACCTTATACTGAACAACTGGGTGTTAGACGTGGGAGCAGGAATGGTTAGTTTTATCTGATTTTTGTTCAAGTTGACCTTAGCATTGAGGGAACTCTCTTGGTACATATTGGTGTGCATCTCAAGCCCAGCCTCCACATAGTCTGGTATGTGCACACCCATGTGTGTAATAAACTCCACCCCAACTGAAGGCATGAAGGACAACTCACCCTGCAAAATAATACGGACAAGAATATGTTGAAAAATCTGGATATATAAGGTAATACAAAACATGGGCAAGAACACAGGTATATGAAGTTACCATGCTGGGAGAGAAAGTCAGGCCTCCTTTAGCACCAGGGGCAAACACACCGGCAAGAGAGAACTTCAGAGGCAAGCCAGAGACGGTTGGAAGAGAGAAGCTGTTTTCCATAAAGATGTAATGAGCAAAAACTTCATTGTCGGTGCTGGATGTCAATTTTAAAAAGGCCTTTTGGAAAGAAACAAACAGACAAATAAATCAGTTTGGCCAATATTTACTGTAAAGGCAGTCTGCTGTATGAAAAAAAATATAAAAATGTTGTGCTATAAGAATAGGTAAATATGGATAAATATAATAACTCACACTGGTAGGCAGGACCCTGAAGTAGACATGGTAGTACATCAGGAGAGTTTCTAACATGTCTCTGAATTCACTGGCTTTCATGTATCCCATTTCATTGCCAAGGAGCTCAAAATAAGCAATAGCTTCAGGAGCTGGAGAGGAACGTAAGTCCTCCATCAGCTTTTGGACACCATTAGTGATTTCCCTCAGAAGGTCATCTGGGACCTGTAAGAATAATAAACATGGGTTGTGTGTTGTATTTTCAACAGATTTTTAAAACTATATACATGACATATGGATATTTTTTAACCTGTCTCTTCATCCTGTCGCCGTTACCAGAGAAGCTGTTCATAAGGTCTCTCAGCATCTGGGCTCTGTCTTCTCCCCAGTTTGTGAGTTTGAAAAAGGATTCAGGAAAGAAGCCATTTTCTCCAAACAGAGCATCAACTGTGGGCTCAAACCCAGTTCCTTCAAAATGAAACTAAGAAAGACAATTTTTGTTCTCTTGAGTTTTCACAAACCTAATAATGTTGTCTTGCACCACAATAACTATTCTGTGATAAACATACCTTAAAAATGTCATTGTAGATGTCATTATGATTAAAGGAGGCGTCCAGTGTCACATCTTTAGGTAAAGTGTTACTCTCATCAAATATAATGTTACTCTTGACTGAGGCCCCAAGAGCATCGATCATGTAACTGCGAGACTTTCCCCCTGACTCTTCCAAAGTAGGCAGTTTCTTATTTTGCACAGCCAACTTAATGTACTGAGAAGCCCTGTAAAAATGCAAAATTAAAAAAAGCAAATGATTACATACTTGGGATTGTATTGTGTGATATTTTGGGTTTTAGTTCACTTACTGTAAATCAGTTTTGATGACATTGTTCAGGTGGGTTATAACAAACGTCTTCAGCTCCTCTTCTGTTATATCCTCCACAGTATCAACAATGGTATTTGCTGTTTTTTCGTCCATATTATTCATCAGTATCAGGTAGGCTGCTGCTCGCTTCTCCACGGAGCTTTGAGTGTCTTGGTAAATCTCCAAAAGAGTGCTCTTGACCTGGGATTGAACAAATTATAAAGCTACAATGGACTGCTGCTTCATTATAATCCTTGTAATTTGTTACATATGTTAACTGGTCATACCTCATCATTGAAGATAGTGTGCCTAAAGGCCTGTACAGCTGCTTTTTGATTTGATAGTGGAGCATCTGTTTTCTTAGCACAGCGTAGAACAGAAGAAACCAGGCTGGGGCTGGCATCGTGCATTGCTTGACCCATGGCACCAACCACCTGTATTAGGGGAAAGGGCTTTTAGAATAAATGGTAAAGCAACCGGAGATTTACTGAGAAAACCTGACTGATTTACCCTCAGTACAAGGTAAGAGAGGTCATCAGGAGAGCGGATTACATCGGGGTCCATGTTGGGTCCAAGTTCTCCTGAGCAATCATTTAACATTTCTTCCATGAACATTGCTACATCCCTGATCTCTGGGGTCACCTCTCCTTTGTAAAAACTAAAGACAGAAGAAAAAATATAGAGTGTAAGTGTTTGTATTTAATGTTTTTAGCATTTGTCTGTTGTCTACAGTGTGTTTAACTTACAGTTTGACTGTGTTGGCCAGAGCATACATGATTCCTTTGCTCTGTCTGTACTGGGCCATACTGAGCATATCACGGAGATGGGAAGCGGTAGGGATCGTCTGCAAACTTAGAGCATAGACAAGGGCGTCCACTTCAACTGACGCTCCGTCAATTCTCCAAATGGCCTGAAACATGGCGCTGGTGCACTCAGACGTCCCACATTGGAACAGGGCTTGCCAGGTGATCCATACAGACATGTCCATCATTTCAGTAACTGTCTGACTCAGGGTTTCATTTCTCAGGACTCTCAGGCTGGACACCAGTTTATGGAAAAGGCTGGTCCTTTTCTGGCCTTGGTCTGTGCCTGCCAGTGCCAGGAGCTCTTGCAGAGTGTTCAAAGCAGCATCCTTTGTCTGGACTGGAGCTTTGTCATCTGGGTCCTCAAAATGAAGAGGCTTTCTCTCGCTGTTGCTAACATCTGGCCCAATAATAATTACACACAAGTTCATGCTATTATAATTTATTATATACAGACCACTGAAGTCAAATGAAACAATTGCTCACCAAATACTCTGTTGTTGATTCTTTTAGAGTTTTGAAAGTTCAGTTCCTGAGTAATCACAGATGACATCCCATTGTCCCTGCAAACCAAATACAAAGTGAAGGAACAGAAAAACAAAACAGAAAACATCAAAATCATCACCAATAAAGTCTTACTGGTGGGAGAACGGCAGGTAAATATGTTTTTCAGTGCACATGACAGCTGTGATGTGCTTCCCCTTGTTGTCTAGTTGGTAGTTGCATTGTTGAGTGCTTGTGATTAATTTAGACAAAGGATAATGCTGCAAACAAAATTAATCATAATTATACATTGGCATGATTAGGACAGTGATGTCTTAAAATCTTTTTTCTTCTTTGATTTTACCATATTCTTCAGAAGGGCCAAAGGACTGTTGGTCAGTTTCCTGCTGTTAAACTGATCGCACTGGGACAGATCTCGTGAGAGAGTGACATCTACTGCAATGTCCTTCATGGCATTAACCTGGTGGCCTGTACGACACTGGCCATGCACAGTGCTCTGGAGGCATCATCAGCACATAATATAGGTAAATACACATAAATCCAGCAACATAACACAACAAATAAAGATATTGTATGCTCTAAAACAACTTAGATTCGTTGATAAGCGTAGATTTATACAGAGACTAACCATAACACTGCTGTGTTCATCTGTGGCTGGTGCCAGAAGAGCTGAGATTATTCCTCTCTTAATGTTCAGTATGTTGACTGGTTCATCAGCCTCTGAGTAGAGTTGGACGCTGAGAGCATTTTCCACAGTAAACTTAAGAGGATTCCTGAATTCAATAAAAACATACCATCTTTTAATGTCTATAACAAGTGTAAGATTTCCCAGCTATTAAACCTATGTAACAAAAAGCATCTGGCACTGTGTATTGCATGGAGTTTGCCATATAATATGCAAAATTTCAAATTATGTTATATGACTGACTAAACGATCTAAATAAGAATGTGGCATTGTAGATCTGTATTGTTTTTAAATAGATGTCAGCAATGGATATGTAATAATTGTACAAACTTTTCCATGGCAGCCTGGAAGGCCTCAGATCCAGGGGCCAGTGTGTAGACTAGCTGTCCCTGTGGGTCCATGACAGAGACCTCACTCACTGCACACTCTGTTGTGTGCATGATGAAGCTACATGCCTGGGGGACTTCGATCTCTACCTAAAGATACAGAGAGAAATGGTGTCAAGAGAGAGATAAGTGTTTCATGTTATCAGATGAACAGAAGAAGGACTTGAGAACAGTCACGTACCTTACATGTAACTTTAGGGCCATTCCTTAGGTTCGCAGTGCCCACAACACCGTTTCTGCTCTCTGTGGTGTACTGATAGAAATATTTTCTGTACGTTTTGAATCTGGATACCACTGCAATAAAATACCATATGATTATACAAAGATGTTTGTTCTGTACGCTCTTAATCATTGCTGTCAAATCTTTAAAGACATCTTTTTGTATTTAAATATTTCATTCTTCCACATCACCAGCTCAAAGCAGACCTTTGAACTCAGTCTAAACGATGAGCACTGAACAGGAGCTATTGCACTGAGCCATTTGCAGAGAACACAGAGTACATAACCCACTGGTGCTATCTCCAGAAAACAGGTCACACGTTTATTGATTCACCCTCGAACTGTTTACAGGTCAAGCCCGCACACAAAACAGGTCTTTCTTCTCAGAATCAGGACAGAACGTCAGTGTCCATTTTGTAAACACAACCTACCATCCAGCCATTTTATTTATAATTGCATAGTTCCGTATTGTCTTTATGACTAATCTGATAATCTAAAAGTCATGTATAACAAGTGTTTGAGTAGTTTGGTGATATTTATATAAAATAGTTTATCACTTACACTGACATGCTGAAGTTGGTTCATTGTTGTCACTGCCTTGCTCTGAGAAAATAAAGTCAATACAATAACATGATGCACATTTATTGCAGTATTTGGTGTATATTCTCATTTAATTTCATTAGAAAATAAAACACACATAAAAATATTTATTAAAACGCAGGTAATCACCAAATAGCAACTAATTGATAAAGAAATTATGTTAAAACATTTTTACTTTCTACTTTTGCTGTTGTTTATAGGATCCAGAAAAGGTTGGGTACTCACGGGCCAAGGCGAACCCACTCAGCAGCAGTAAGAGGCCTACCCTGCTGTAACCCATCCTGGGCTAGATTTAAAAAAAAAAAAAAGTCCCTCAGCACTTCCAGTATTAAACTAAAACACAACTGCACCAGGATCTTTTATAAAGTCCCCCTTTCCTGAAGCCCAGCCCCGATGAGTGTCAAAGGTACAGATTCAGTGCATCACAAAGTTCAAACTCTGCAGACCTCACTGTCTATTGCTGAGTATGTGACACACCACAGATAGATGCAATAAGCATTGAGCTGATAGTTATAAAATGTAGACCTTTTAATATTTATTATAGCTTTAAAATATCACACACTATAATAGTTTTGAATTGTGGAATTTAATCACCTGATAACATTGAATTCATTATATGTATATAAAAACAAAATGTCTGCAGGGTAAAATATTATTATAACCTCTTATTTTACTGCCATTAAGTAGGTAGTTGGAGTGCCAAATATATTATGAGGTGGTACTCGGTGTGAAAAGTTTGAGAAGCACTGACCTAACTCATATTAAAGTATAAGACGGATCTAGTAAATCTTCATTCACTTCACTTCTTTTTCCTTTATGGCTGTTTTTGCTCATCTGTGTAGAAATTGCAGGTTCACTTTGTCCTGGAGAACAGCTGATAGACTAAATGGGTCATATGGTCACCAGGTGAATGTATGTACTTTGAAACACTTACTCTATGCCCAGACAGTGAACTAATAGACGAGATACCATTTATCGGGTTTATTATCCTATAATAGCTATATTGTGGTTTTACATTGTTGGTTCTTTTATGTAATGTAACATTTATGACATTGTCTGTTAAAGCCAATAAAAACTTCAAAATCAGTCTGGTTATATAGGGCCACATCACATAACTAATTAGTGCTGGTAGACAATCCAATAGAAAAAGGGTTTGGATTTATACTTTGTATTAAGGCTGACATCTTATTTGTTACATTGACTGTTTTTCTGAGAACAAATAAAGTTATTTTACTTTGTGACCATCCTGTAGGACAGTTGATATATCAAGAAACCTTTGTATTATTTTACTATGCGACATGGCTAACATACAAGGACAGATTATGAGCCCTTTTAAAGCACCTGTACGAACAATTAACAGTGTGAAACCCTCTTTATCCTAGGCCTGTGTCCGAATGCAAACAAAAACTAAGACACAACACCGAACAAAGAGATAGAGCTGTATGCTATTAATCATAAACGAGGCTCACTTTAATTTGTTACTGGTTTACTTGATTTTACTGGTAGGATACATTTTACATTTGAGGGGCTTATAAGGGGGGTCACACACTCACCTCTATAGTTTGAAAGGCTACAAGTCTTATGTGAAAATCCCTTAATAAATGATTTTATGAAAAAATACAAATGTAACTTCAAGCATTAATGTTGCATGAATGAGTTTCACATTTCTCTCCGCCTCCTAAGCCCTCTGACCTTTGCTCCTATCCTCTTTCCGTGGTCAAATGAGCCGCACGTAATTTTCGAGTGGCCATTTGTACCACTCATTACGGTAACAGTCGGCCCGCTGTTACGGCGAAAGGACCCAAACGCATGAAAGAGACTCAGATGGGAATGCATTCATGAATGAATAAATAATAAATATAAGAATGAAAAATAAATAAGTTAGCCAATCAATCATTTTTACCATGAGTACAGCGTGAAACGTGTACAATTGTACTAATCTACCGAGTACCTCTAGTACAACTTCCACCCGTAGTATCAAGTATTTTTACTGTGGAATTTTTGTGTAATCCATGATCAAAGTACCTACATTTGAGCGAGAAATGACTACATCAGCTGACTTTGAGGTTGAATTAAAAGAATATTCCCCATGAGCAGAACATGAAACGTGTACTAATCTACAGAGTACCTCTAATGCTACAGTAAAAGTACTTAATACTACGGGTGGTAGTAGTACTAGAGGTACTCGGTAGATTAGTACAATTGTACACGTTTCACTTGTACTCATGGTAAAAATGGTTGACTGGCTGATTTATTCATTTTTCATTCTGACATTTATTATTTATTCAAAGAAAGACGAAAGGCGGCTGGCTTGACCGCAGTAACAACTCCGCCCTTCTACATTTATCTAATCCATCTAATCTAGACTTTAAACGCATCCTTCTATAAAAACAACTAGTAACACAATGGACGTAGGCCTGTGTGTCACCTAGTTTAGAGGATGGTGGAAATACTGCCCCCAGGCGCCACCGCCACAAACCGTTATTCGAGAAGGAGAAGCTGTAATAAAAAGCCGGAAGTGCTACTCCTAAAACACACACTAGGCTGTTTTTCAAAAAATAAATAAATTAAAAGCAATAAAAAAATAAATAATAATAAAACATATGCTGTTTACAAAATAAATAAATAAGTAAATAAAAAAACATAGGCTCTTTCCCAATTGCCAGGACCCTCCCTTCCTCCAGAGTCGGCTCCTCCCAAGGAAGGACCCTAACAAATGGGAGATAGCCAGAAACAGCGCACTAACGGGTCTCTCGTGGTGTTTAGCCCCCTGTAGGCTATTCCGTTGAAAAATTATATTCGCTTTTATTGAGACCCAACGAAGGAGTGGATAGAGGACACGGTACTCAAAAACAACAGTGAGGTTTACCGATGTTGCTTTTTGGTAACATTTATATCGTTTCTGTTAAACTGCGTCAAATTTTAAACTCAGAAAGGACGGACTCTTGCTGGCACATTGTGTTATAAACTGTCTTTCTATCGTGAAAGTGTTTAATGTTGAGACAAAACAACATGTCTCCTTGTGACCGATTACACTCTGTTGTGACAATATAACTGTCGACAAGTGTAGTGCGCTGTGAGACAGTCAGCTCACAATGTTGAGGCATTTTTTGAGAGTTAAGTTTTTGATTCTGCATTTTTGTAATTCCATTGAACTTTTAGGACACAGGTCTACCCCCAAAACACAATGACTTATATGCAAACGATTTTTAAAAGAAGGTTATAGAGCTAAGAAGAGACTAGTCTTGTGTCTTAGGTATAACTAGACAATCTAAGTAAAACAAAAACAGTCACACAAAAATTATAAAAAATAATCATTTTCTACAAATAGAACAGCATTATTCTTTCTCTGTCTCTTGATGGACTCTTTAGAAACATGCTGACTACATTAAGGCCCCTAAGAAGTGCCTTTTCTTCTGCCAGAAACTCAGGTAAATGAACAGACAGTGATTGTATATTTTATAGACTGTTATACACCCTATATTACTCTAAAGCATCAAATTTATTCAAATATATATAGTCTCAAAGTTATTTTTCATGGTTCCTGACATGTTGTACACTACTCAGATGTACTAGATGTACTTAGAGGCCTATAGAAGCTGATTTAGGTAAGGGTACCTACCATTGTTTTTTGTTTTTTTTGTTTTTCTTTTTGTAAATGGATGTTATTTAGCACCTCTCATGACCTTTGCATCTCTCTCCAAAATTTACACAACAGTTCTACAAAGATTAACTGCATGTAATGGCATCTGTTTACTCATTAACTCTGGCTAAATGAAACATCACACAAGAGAATATTTAAAGCTGTACCTCTGTCCTGCAGCAGAGTGCTCACAGTGCTCAGATACTACGTTTGTGATCCTTTATTTGTAGGCTTTGCGATGGACCAGTGCAATAATTTACGTTCTCTAAGTCCATCTGAAGTGAGGATGCTAATCAGGAGGGAAGATCACAGGATCAGCACTACTACAGGGTTAGCTCATGGTAAGTTCTGTTGTTAACTCATCAAAAGCCTCTTATTTTTCTCGTTTGTTTGTGTGCAAATGTGTTCATTAACTGTGGCATATTTATTGGAAAAATGTATCAAATGTTGCAGATAAGCTAAGTTGTCTATAGTCTCTAAAGCACGAAAATTACAGATCTTTGCTCAAACTGACATATTTCCATTTGCCACTGCCCTAAACTGTCTCTCCCTCCGGTTATTGTCATACATTAGAGCCTTTAATGGCATTAAACTTGCAAACCAATTCATTTCAGGCTTCGCCCCTGTGGTGTTTACATGGTTGACATAATATAAAACATTAATAATGTTTGTGTTTTGTACAATAGGATACCAGCAGGCAAATGTACTCCTGCTTCCATCTGGCATTGCCAAAGACTTTGAAGCCTTCTGTCAAAAGAACACAGCTCCTTTGCCCCTCCTTTATGTCAGCCAATTAGGAGAGACTTCCTGTCCACCTCTAGCTCAAGAGGTTGATATAAGGTGAGAAATACAAACACAGAGCAGTGTATTCAGTGACATATTTGAACTTTAACCTTATCAGCATTTTGTTTTCAATGGTTTCTACTGGTGTAAATAAATGAACAGGAATTGGAATGACCTTTTATCTTCATCTGTCTCTGTTTAGTTGTATGGTCCGTCTATGAAATTGTACTTTGTAAATTTAAACTATTTATTTTAATGTTATACTGTAGTCTTGTCATATTTGTGTATGTTTGGCTGTGCTTGCTTTTAACCCAATTTTTTCATTCATTGTTCATTCAGGTTTTCTTACTACACATAACATATATTATTGTGCTTTCTGTTAGTACCATACATGACACACATGAAGTTTGTGGACTTGTGTGTTCACAGGACAGATATCTCCCAATACTGTGTGTATGAGAATGGCAACCTGATGAAGACCATCCCCAGTTTGATGGAATACAGTACCTCTTTAAAGTAATTTCAAAGATATTCTGAAAGTATTTGTTTTTTCTATAAATATTCATTTTCACTTTAACACTGTATCTGTTTACATCTCTTAGACTTTCTATTTGTTTTAATATTTGCAGAGACATGGCATGTTTCTATTTGGGCTGCAGTTTTGGCTTTGAGGGCAGACTGAATAAAGCCGGAGTCCCAGTCAGGAACGTGGAACAAGGGAAGAATGTCAGCATGTACAGAGTAAGTACAAGCTGAAATGAAAATGAAAAATATGTCAACATTGCACTCAACAGCTGTGTTTTGTGTTCAGACCTCAGTGCCCTGTGTCCCTGCAGGAGTCTTTCAGTGCCCCCTGGTGGTCACTATGCGGCCCATTCCAGCTGAAATGCTTGATACTGCAGTTGAAGTCACCCATCTCAATCCTCTTGCACATGGGGCTCCTGTGCACATAGGAGACCCAGGTACAAACACACACTAAATGTACATCCAAAACAGATCAATAATAAGTCAAAACATATCTAATACCTGAAAGTACTGCAGCTTTCTTGGGCATACAGGACTTATCCCGACCAGACTATGGTGATGCTGTGGAGCAACAGCCTGGTGATGTTCCAACCTTCTGGGCATGTGGAGTGACTTCTATAGAGGCTGTACGCTGTAGCAGTAAGCTCCATAATGAAGTTATTTCAACATAGGACTGGTCAATGTGTTTGGTGATGTGTATAGATAATGTTTTGTGTTTGAGGTTTTTATCTAACCTAAGACAAAATGTTTATCAGCACATATTGTTATTTTGTTATATATCACATCTCATGCTTTTGACTACACTTATGAATTAAGGTTTTTAAAGTTTTCACATAAAATATAAACTAAACTGATTTATTGATTTATTTGCAGAGCCATCTTTGGCCTTCAGTCACTCTCCAGGCTGTATGTTCCTGACTGACGTCCCAGACACCTCCTCTTCATCTTCCACAGCCCTGTCCCATCAGAGTGAGGGCCCTGAGCTGATACCCCTTTGTTTTCAACTCTCTCACAATCCTCTGTTCTACAGCTTAGCATCAAAAAGGGCAGTGGCAAAAATCAGACAATTGGAAACCATTATTGGGGAAGACCCAGGTAAAAAAAAAAGAACATCCAAATGCCTAGGGCCATAAACAATATGGCTATAAATTATATAACCTTTAAACCTTTTTAAATAACATTAACTATTTATTTTCTGTCACAAGGCGAACGTGGGATCAGAGCTTTATTTGTTCAGGATGAACTTCTGCGTTCCTGTCTGGCTCTCTCTCATGCCTCTTCTGTTGCCATAACAACTGGTTTCCCAACACATTATATGCATAGGTACCAGCTCCCTATTTTTGTGTGTATATATAATTACTCTGACACACCACCCAAATATTTTATTATGCTCATTTATTCAATTGCCATGGAGAATTTTATTGAGTAGAACAACTACTTTTATAGTGCTATGGCGTCTTTGCTTTAACATGGAATAATGTCTTTTCCCATGTAGCCCTCCAGACGAGACAGATGGTCCACCTGGAGCCATTGCTATAGCGAACATGCTGTTGTCTCTGGGGAAACAGGTGACCATGGTGACAGACAAGAGAGCCCTGGAGATGAACCAAGCCATTATTGAGGAAGCTGTGAAGTCAGGTGGGAGAGACCAGACATAAGTGTACAGAGCAACCCTTTCTCAACACTGTGCTTAGTGCTCACTGTCTTTGTCAGGTGTCCTGGCTGCTATTATACCTCTGGTCACCTTTGACGATAAAGGCCCTGACTCTGCGCTGCACTTTTTGTGTCATAGTGGAGACATTGGTAAACCAAGGTTGGCCAAACTAGACTAGACAGTACATTTTTGCTTTGAATTCATTAGTAATAGAAATGTGATCTGCTATCAATTTAGAGCTTTATCTATTTTCACTGCACTATAATTGGTTAAAACTTTGTAACTTTCTGCATCTCCCTTTAATATACAATACCTTTTCTCATTGGATGTCAAACCCCAGGTACGACCACCTTGTGGCGATAGAGCGCAGTGGGCGAGCTACTGATGGAAATTACTACAACATGAGAGGGATTGACATTAAACATCTGGTGGATCCTATTGACAATCTCTTCATTGCTGCCAAGGATATACCTGGAATTACTACAACAGGTGTGTGAAATCCTTTCACAGCTTCTTAAAAATAGCTATAGCAATAACTGCACCAGACTCTAATTGATTTTCACATGAATTCATCAGCTATTTTATCCCATTAGGAATCGGCGATGGTGGAAATGAGCTGGGGATGGGCAAATTAAAAGAGAAGGTTATAAGCCTGATGCCCAAAGGAGATCTCATTGCCTGTGATGTGTCAGCAGATTATGCCATCACTGCTGGTGTGAAATGACTGTGGACATTACTCACACAGATTATTATTGATTACGCTGATAATAGCTTAACATCCTAAAAACTAAGAGTAGATGATAAAATTTCTCATCTGTGAGCACTGATATATCAAACTAACAATCCTTTATATTGGGAAGCTTATTTGTTGTAATTTATTTTCACTGCTGACACTTCCAGGTGTATCCAACTGGGGAGGATATGCAGTGGCCTGTGGCTTGTACTTGCTGCAGACCTGCCCTTCACACCAGCGCTACATAAAGAAAGGACTAGGACTAAATGAAACTGTCCCCCCGGAACACTTGGAGAAATGGACATCCAGCCTGCCCTCTGTGGAGAAGGTAAACACATACAGTGCATATTCACTCATCTTATAGATACATCTTCAGATTTAAGTTTTGAAAGAGCTCTTTTGTCAATACCCTATGTTTTTAGGGCCACTTTCTGGTCAAAATAGAAGTACACAGTTTATAGCAAAATACCTTTCCTCTTGTGTTACAGTGCTATTGTTTGGTTTTGTTTGTTTTAATTCTTCTTTCTTTTCTTCAGGAGGAGTCGATTCTGGCCACTCTGGTGCAATTTGGCATCAGAAGTGGGAAAACTGCTCACCTGGCAATGGAGGTGGATGGTCTGACATTTCATCCCACTCACTCTGAAATCATCAGCAGATTACAGCAAGTTGCTCTAGGCACAAACACTCAAGCTGCGTGACCTCTGACCTGTCACAACATTCAATTGTTTAGTAGAGGCTAATAATTTCAGCACATTGTTTAACCCCTTCTCATTATTATATCATTAGAAAGCTTAGATTCTCGTCTTTTCAGTGATATAAACTATTTCAAAGCACCACAATACCAGTCTATACAACGAAGGATTTTTTCGAGAAAAGCAAATTACTCACCCATGAAGCTTGCCTGCAGTTCACACATTGATAATTCCCAACAAAAATGGTTTTGTTCTGTTTGTAAGTATCCAGAGAATATAAATTAAAAACATCATTTTAAGTATTTACCAGTTACACCTGCAATAACTTTGACTACTTGAGTACAAAATATAATATAATTACCTTTACAAAGCGTCCAAACTTTTATATGGATTCCAGAGGGTTCAAGAACAGCTTTAATTTCAGTTTGGGTATGCTTTTTTCAGGCCTTTTAAGGTAAATTTACCTGGATTGATTGGGGTTAATAAAGGTGCTAATTATTTTTTATGAAGGTTGAGTTGAGTTTTGGTGAGTTACAATGAAACAAATGGCAAAAAGTTAAGTTTGACTGGAATTACCAACTCACTCTTCAGTTACAGTAGCTCTGGTGTTGAGTATTTAATGCACTGGTAAAGCAGGTTAATTTCGATTGTAAATGCATCTTACAGTGTGAAAGCTTAACTTGAACTCACATTGAAAATTATACTCAAAAATGTTTTTTTTCTTTATTGCTTTTTACTATATTGAGTATTTTACTTGCTTCCTTATTTATAGACCATCTTTAATTTATGATCAATTGGGAGTAGTTTTCATGTTGACAACAGCTGCATGTACTGTTTTAAATAGTCATGTGATATTTTTCTTTGCTTTGTTCCTTTAATATTTTTGTAAAATCAAAACAATGCAGAACAACACATTACTTTGCACATTTACTTGATGATGATTTAAATCACCTCAATGTATCCATCTCTTTTCATTAAAAATACAATGATTTAGTCAACTCTTCATGTAAAAGTAGCATCACTTGCACTAATTTTAATGTGTAGTCTATATCTGTTTTGTTTGCTACCATTTTAAGCTATTATGGAAAAGTTTGGTAATTATTTCATGCTATTAATAAACAACGATGCTTGATAATTTCTTTTATTTTTATTGCACTGCAGGGTATTCAGTTGTTTTGTTCATTTTTCTAAAGGGATTCGTGTTGAGTAGCAGTAGTTAAACTTGTGTCAGTGTAAACAGTACTTTATAGTTTTATGACTCTAACTCAAATATTTTTCAGAGAATTGAGCTGCTGAACAATGAAAAAAGATTGTCATTCAAATTTGGTTCAAATATAACTAAAAGGACACTTTCTGACTGACCTCCCAGACACCTTCTCTCCATCTTCTATGGCCCTGTCCCATCAGAGTGAGGGCCCTGAGCTTGTTTTAAACAGACTCACAATTCTCTGTTCTCTAACTTAGCATCAAAAGGGGCAGTGGCAAAATCAAACAAGTCAGGTGTGCTGGCTGCTACAATACAACTGGTCACATTTGAGGATAAATGCCCTGACTCTGTTCTGCATTTTCTATGTCATAACAGAGAAGTCAGCAAACTAAGGTCAGTTAAGTTGAGGCACCCGTGTTCAGACTTGAGAAAAAAATAGAAAATTAGAATATACACATTTGGGTGCACTTTTGGTGTCTTGTTTGTTGTTGAAATACCAGTTATGACCATCTTGTGGCGACAGAGCACAGTGGGCAAGATGAGAGAAAGTCACAATAAACATGGTGGATCTCTTTGACAACCCGCTCTTCACCTCTAAGGACATACCTGGAATTAGCACTTCAGGTGAATGAGATAAAATGAACAAATGAAAAAAGGAAACACACTGGTAAACACATACATCTCTGTGGTGGAGGTAAATAAATACACATAAACATAGACGAGTCAGGGATTAAGTGCCTTTGTTGGCGTTTCAGTAAAAACTTCTTTGCCTTATTAGACAAAACATAGACAAATGCTTCCACTGTTAATATCTTACCATGTTTTTAGGGTTCTCTTCACATCGATGTATTTCTACTTGATGTGTTCATCTTGTCTTGTCTTCTTTACCTGGAGTGTATGTCCATGTCCAAGAGTATGGTTTAAGCCAAACATATTTAGCTAGTACCATTTTATTATAAGCCCTACTTTTTGCATATAATTAATGTAAAATCAAAACCACCAAATACTTTTTCATTTTAGGGCATATTTATAATAGCAATGACTATAAAAGGTAATTGAAATGGGCAAAAAGCAATGATAGAATGGCAGAAGAAAACCAAAAGGCTATTATGTTTCTATTATAAGCGTTAGATGTTTTGGTCCATTTTCTGCTCTATAGCTTTGTGTCACACGATTTAGCCAAAAGCAAAGTAGGTTCAAAGAAAAGGGAGAGGCGAGAAGGACAGAGATGTAAACAGCTGAGGTTGGTTTCCCAAATTGCTTCTCAAAAACATTAAATGTGTCTAGTTCCGGGTATTTCTGGACTGTGGGCGTGTGACTACCGTAACAGTAACTAATCAGACACAGGCTGTGCAGTGAAATAGCCTTGAATATATAATTACATTTGTGTCAGAGGCTGAAAACAAACCAAGCAGCTATCCATCTGCTGCGTTTGAGTGGAAAAAGCTCAAAAAGTCAAAGACGTGTAACCATTTTCAACACACGCTCTCCTTCTCATGTTCCTTCATCTCTCCCTCAACTCTGACCTCTGACCCCAGTTGACCTTGGTTTAGTGTGACTTCCTGTTAAAGGACGGCAGTAGCCAGCAGCAGCTGATACAGCCAAGAGTAACACAAAGACTGTCACACACTGCACAATACACTGAGCGCTGCAGCATGCACATAACAGAAATGTTTGGATGGACTTTGTTACAAAAACAAATTAATGCATTTACAGTTTCAGCTTCCAGCTTCCAGTTCACCTGACAGTTGTTTTATTAATCTGCAAAAAGCAATAAACACATAAGTATTTTATGTCGCCAATCATAACATCTGACCACTTCACTTCAGAAAAGCAGTTTAATGAAAAGGATTTTCCAAAGTGCTTCTCCTTAACTGCACTCTCCAAGAATTAAAACCTTGAAACTGGTGTATTTTGTTTCAAATACTGCACCACTGTTTACAAATAACATGTGTATATCATAACTAATTGGATAATAGACTGCTGGAACTATACTGATATTAAACAGAATTCATTTTCTGTTTAATATTTTCAAGTTTTCACTGAGTACTTGTTAAGATTTTACATTTTTATCTACCTAAAAGACACTTGACATATTTTATGAGACCATTACAGACTCTGACTGATATTAAATTGTTAAAGATCATAATTTTATTTTTATGGAACCTGGCATCAGTCATTGAAGTCCAAAAGTGTATGATTAAGTTTTCAGAGTCTATGCATTCTGCTTTTGCACTGCCATCATAAATACAATACAACACACTGGCTCGTTCTGTGGCCCACTGGGCATAAAAATGTACACAAGAATATAAAGACAAACCACACATTGTCATAAAAGGTCAAAACAGACGCTGAATGCTTCGCTCAAGGGCAATGTAGGCTTTGTTTGTAATCAGTAAAGCCTCGTTCAATCAGTCAGCAGCATCACATTCGTTACTTGTCAAATGTTAAGAAAGACATCCTGCTGCCAATGTCAAAGCGAGACGCCTGCGTCAGATAAAACTACAGCATGCACCAGTCACAGGACAGTGCCCTGCAGCAAACCACAGACAAAAGGAAAAGTCTTGATGATGATTTTTTTTTATAAAACATATTATTTTTCACATTCGCCATCCTACAGATAATGTCATCCAAATGCATTCACTTCATAACAGGATAAGGTCTAGCTGAAGTTTGACCATAATTACAAAGATAACATGTACATATTATCATACAGTTTCTTAAATAGGTTTCCATAAATTGTTGTGAACATCATATACATTAGACTAAACTTCAGTAAGACAATTAACTGCAATAATAATACTTTAATAATAATTAAGGCGTCACTTGGAGGACCATGATCATTAACTTTGATCTCTTATTGATAATAATGGATCTATAATTACAAGGTGGTATGCTAAATATTAGTTGAAATGTATAACTTTAATAATATGGTTCCGATGTATCATGCAAATAGAAACATGTAAACATTTCCACTGATTTCCCTTTAACTGTTCATAGTCACAACTTTGAACTGTCTCCGTTCACTGATAATTCATGAATAGGCCATTTTACGTGAAATAAATAAATCGAAATGAAAGGGGACTTTTGTGCAGTGGCTGTTAACTTTGGTCACAAGCAAAAAGAGGAACCATTGACTCAAAAGCTATAGCTTGTTTTTTTTTAAGTTGGTCTCTGCCACAATTTAGCAAAAGTTACACATTCTCTTTAAAAGCTGAGTATACTCCCTGACTGTTCACATACATTAGAAGAATACCACTGTGATGTCACAGTAACAGTGCACTAGTTGAATACTGCTACACTGTCTTAAAATACTGAAAAAGGTGCCACTTCAAATCAACAATTTACAGCTGCACTTTTGAGTAAACAACCCTTACTCCAAAAATCTGTTATTTTATTATTAATTTCTATTAAAGGTGAGGTAAGTGGTATTTATTTATTTATTTATTTTTTTTTTTGACAAATTAGGGGTTAAAAGAACATATTTTCTGGTATCCTGTCCTTTATAGGTGGTACTCTCTTCTAAATTTCCTTTCAGAGGATTAAGCACAATGGAGGTGGATTTTTAAGGGAATACAATGCAAAAAAAACATTGGCCAAAAAGACTGGGTCACTTACTTCTCCTTTAACCTGAGTATAACAGAACAAAGGGATACTGAGTGCTATCTCCGACTACTGGACAGCTGAAGTAGAAAATATGACATCTTCAGGAGGATATTGCCCACCGTAACCAGATGATGATGAGGTCTCATGTAAAAACATCACAAGGCCAATGAAAGTTCATGTAAACACTTTAAAGTCCCTTAGTTATGGTTGGTTTCCTGCTTTCTTCATTTGCCTTTGTTCAACTTTATCATTTACATTTCAGAGCTGCCACGAGGCTTTGGTTTGGACCATTGATATTTATTTGGAGTCTATTGTCCGATTAAGTCACACAGCTGGGTTTGCCTTCACCGTTTATGTGTTCATTTGTGTATTTGTGATTCTGCACAGTCAATGGTATGATTGTTTTTTCATCAGTTTGTGCAACTAAAATGGTGTGTTTGATCGTAGTGTCCGTTTTTTTGTGGTTAACTGTGCTGATGTGTGTGAGCAGCGTCACAGTCGGTTGGCCGTTGTGGTCATCAGTGGCAACTTCATGGGAGTCGGTTGCTGGGTTGCTAGGGCTTGCATTGCCACGACGACAACAACAACAGAGTATCTTGGAAGCGGGCCGAAACACTGCCTTGTACAGACCACGTCGAGCACTTTCACTGACAAAGCAGTAGAGGGCTGGATCTGCCACACAGTTGAGGCTGGTAAGCAACAGCGACATGTGGTAGTAGTTGAATATTCCTGGGAAATAATCACACAAAAGGAGAAATGACATGGCCACTGTTCACTAAATAATTGAGACACATATGCTGAAGTTTGCATGATGCTTTGTAAGTTCGTACCTGTGATGAAGTTACAGTCCCGCTCCAGTATAGTGCGCACCAACAGAAAAATGTGATAAGGAGAGAAGCAGACCAGGAAGATGAGGATGGTGCTGCTGACTAGTTGTCTAATCCTTGACTTTTGATCTGGAAGTGTCCCAGCACTGCGACCCACAGCCCGAAGGACGCAGAGGTAACTGATCTGCACAAAAAAACAAACACTTATAATTGAAGTGTTTTTATTAATAATGTGTGGATAAAGTAACATAACAGAGTCTCACCAACAGAATGGCCAGTGGGAGGATGAAGCCAATAATGAAGCGGTAATAGTTGATGGGATACTCCCAGGGCTGCATGGGGTAGTGCTCGAAGCACACTGATTGGTTTGTGCAGTCTTTGCTCACTTCTTTATGGCGGAAGAAGACTACACCCACCGCAATCTCCTTCAGCCAGATGATGGCACTAACAAGCCATGCTGCACTCATAGAGCGGAGATGGGCAAATCTGGGAAAAGACACGAATATAAAAGGTGAGTTGGACAACAATGGAAGAGCAGTTGAAGAGAGTTGTTGTGAGAGGCATTTGAATAATTTTAATTACCTCAAAGGATGGACCACAGCCAAGTAGCGATCTAGACTAATGCAACAAAGGAAACCAATGCTGATGTATATGTTTTCATAGAGCAGGAAGCCACAAAGCTGACACAGCCACTCCCTGTGACGCCAGTCGTCATCCTGACAAGCCACAAACAGGACATCAAAAAACACATTAATCAAATCAAGTATTCAAAAATGGAACTGACCCAAAAAGAGACAGGCTACGTTTACAGTGAGTGGACCCAATCACATTAGTACTACTACCATATGAATTATTATAGTGACCATCTTGCTGAAGTATTGCTCATGAGCAAAAACATGTTCCAGATGCTCTACAAATAATAAAGTAAATATTATGTGAAATAATGCAAACATATGCAAAAGTCTTTTCAAATCAATAAGAACAAATCTGTCTGACCAAATCATGAATGAACTGAGCCACTCAGGACAGTGTGATCATAACAATAGTGTAAGATTATTTCACCTCAATAGCTAAACCTACAGTCACATGCTACTCACTCAGACCAAATGCATGAGGACTGAAGGGCTGTGTTTGTACCTGAAAGATGTACTGGAGCCATAGCGGTAAAGAGGCCAAGTACAACAGATCCGACACAGTAAGATTCATTAAATAAACTCCCAGCTCATTCTTTTGTTTCAGCTGCAGAGCGGCATGATACAGTGAGTACAGGTTTGACGGGACACCAACCTGAAAGAAAAAGAATAGTTGTTTTTGTGATGGTATAGTAATATTAGTATAAATCTTTCACACTTCATTAACATACTGACTACACAGACATTCACTCACTGACACTTTCTTTCTTGTGAGAAGTAGGTCAGTTTATTGGAAAAATGTTTGTGTTCAGTGGTTTATGCGAGCTACATCAAGGAGCTGATTTCCACCACTGATGGACAAATATGTGTCAAAATATCTAGAAACTTTCTCAAAACAACAGAGAGGATACCTCAGTTGCACTGACACAAATCTTCAGTGTTTAATTCAACTGGGGTATTTTGCAAGAGGTAGAAAAACCCCAAATATCTTAATAGCTTCCTAACAAGGTACGCTGTATACTGACTTTTGCCATGATGCTGTGTAAACAGAAAGGTCTTCTTATAAATAGATGTTATCCATGTGTCATACATGAATTATTATTATTACTTACCAACAGTACGAGGATATAGACACAGGAGAAGAGGTACTGGTGGATCTCGTGGCTGATGGTGCAGTTAATGACATCCTCCTCGGTCATAGTGACTAACACCGACCACTCAGCTCACACTGTCTGGACTTTGCCTTAAACATAAATGGTCCCAGCCATGTTCACACATCTGCACGACTCTTACATGAGCTAATGTACTCAAGGGCACACATCTTCAGAGTGGTTTCTCTCTTCTCTGACCGATTGCTTTAGTAGGCTACCTGTCAACCACAAACAAGACATCATTATAATTTGTTAGAAAATATGGATCAATATTTCTGAGTTATTCTCTGAAAACAGTGCTGTTTGGATCATAGGCCTATAGCATAAAACATGACTACACTGCTAGTTTTGACAGTTTTGTGTGCCTGATGAATTGGTTAGAAAAACAGCTTTATTGGGTGCATTCTCTGAATTTAAAGTGGTATTTGAAGATTCATTTTAAAAGTACGGTTGCATGAGATGTGATAGCTGTCGGAGATACTGCTAGTGTGGATGCAGTCTGGAGAACAGGCCAGACTCTGAGACACAGTCTACAGCTGTTTATGCTTCTATGCTGTCAGGGCTAAGGCTCATATTAAAAAAACTAAGTAAAACCAAAGACTTTCCAAGTGACAATTGAATATCCATTTAAAAATATATTTCATTACACAGCCCCAGAAAGGACACGTGAGAAAAAAATAATAAAATAAAGAAAATTTTGAGCAAACTCCAGTCACTGAAGGTTGAGCTTAGATTTCCTAAAAGTGTTGTATTAATATAATTGTAAGATATTATCTGCTTGAACATAATGTCCAGCCTCAGCTCATAACACAGTTAGGGACTTGAAGGCTCACTAATCTCATTTTGAGTGTGAAACAGCTGTTTATAGGCTCGGTTTAGTGTGTCAGAGATGGAACCAGTGACAAAAGCTAGAATTTCTTCCACTGTTGTCAGTCACTTATTTCTTGTTTCAACATCACAACAATAGTAGAACCTGTAGGCCAATCAGGGCTATGCTTTCAGAATAATTTCAAAGGCTCTTGTGCAATGGAAAGTGGCAAATGACAAGAAGAAGTAGTGCCACCCTAAATGCGTCCAAGGTCACTGTCTCTCCACTGAACAGCTCCAGTGGCTTTTGTGGTTTTCTATATTTGTGCCACGGCCTTAAGTTTAAAGCAAAACATCCATTTATTCATTCATTCTACCGCTTATTTGTGAAAAATAGATTTGGGCTGGATTCTGCACATAGCCCAAATGTTTTCATGGTATTTCCACTCAACAATAGCAGTAAAAACGAGACAGGATTGTGAATAAAATGTTCTAAACCCTCGTGAGACGGGAAGCCTCTTAGCACAACCTGCATCATATTTCTTTGCTTTGGCATCTGCGCTAAGTGGCTCGGTAATTACACAGTATAAAAACCATTTCGAGCCACAAACAGCTCCTCTCATTCTCTCCTTCTTTGTCTTCTCTCTTTGGATTTCCGAGTGTCCGCTTCCTAAAAACGCCACAGTCAGATTAGGAGCCCGCTGGATCTTCTGCACATTCCTTAAGAGTCAAGTTTAGCTCTCTGCTTTGATGAAGTCTGATAAAACGGTCAAACAGATAGCAGGAATAACATTGTGTTTACACAGTTGGCAGGAAACAGCAGTGGATCACCTGTCACCCTCGCTGCCAATGGCAAACTAGTGCTTATTAGGAAAATGCCAGCTTTGATAGCCTGTCCGATTAACGCCAGGGTTTTGTCTCAACTGCAAATAGAATATCATTTACACACAGGAAATTGGGAAAAGCTGCAACATTTTGGGGTTAAATCTTGGAAATTGTAAAGCAAATACGACAGAACTGTGCTGAGAAAGTAGTGACTCAATATAATAGATAAAAACAATAAAAACACACTATGAAGAATTTCCAGGCTGTGGTCAATTCTTTATTTCTCATCAAAAAGTCAAATCCAGGTTTACTTTTGAATCAGTTTTTGCCACCTGACATGTAGTTTTGCTGAATTTTCTTTGGTGAGCTGTGATTGGCTGTCCCTACCACCTAAACAAAGGGGGTTGTAGAGGGACATTAAGGACTGAGTGAGGACTGATTCAAATTTTCATGAGAATGTTGTATATTATACCTTTAAAGTCTGGCAAACATTGACCCACACTATCGCTGTACCCCACACATTACCATCATACTCGAATTGTTACTGTGGGAAGTAAGACCGGACAATAACTTACATTTATCTACTCAATCTCAGCTGTGAGTCTTTTGTATACTCACTGCACAAGACTAAATATCGTGGTAGTCCATTTACCAGTCTCCCTCTCTAGCATCGCCCATGCCCACCACTGTTACTCGTTATCTCAGTATAAATCTTTGTATGATTTTCTCATAACATTTTAATTACTTGTTTAAACGCTGATTTGCAAATTTAATCTGTGTGTTCTGGAGAGTTAAGTGATGTTTTTTGGTCTAACCACAGGCCATATAACTCCACCCTGTCACATACTAACTCAGTGCACAGCTGTGTGTGTTCTGGTTTTTAATCGTGTAATGTACCGAGTCCCTTTATTTATGTGCGTGTGCCTTGTTGAATGTATGGCCTGTGGTGAACTGTATGGCTCTGCATTAATCATCAGTGTAATGTGTCGAACACGGAACAAAGTGTGGCTTAGCATTAAAAGTTGACGCGTCTATTGCTATTGATAGATTTTGTCGTATTATAATAGCTGATTATCCAATATGTAGGGCTTTATGTTCATTAATGCAACAAGCACTTATGATAAGCGTGTGATTTCTGACTAACATTAAGAGCATTTAATAAGCCCGTAGTTTTCAATGTGTAATTCATGGAGGAATACGTTTAAGTACAACAAACACTTACGTAATGAGCTATTCTTAGACAGGCTTTCACAGTTAGACTCTATATCGATGCATGCTTGACTCTTTCTGTTTGAACTAAAGGTATTTATTGCACACAAAGCTCTAAAAACTTTTCAAACCCAAAGCCAACACAGAATGACTAAATCTAAGCCTTCATTTAAACCCAAATCATAGGCTAAACTACAGCCTCAACCCCACTTCCAGTTGAATAACAGGACACACACACACACACACAGAGTGATGCTTTGAGGATATTTGTCTAAAGGGTAAACAAATTAAAACATCATACTTTTGGGCAGAAACACAACATCAATACATGACAGGCGAAGCTGGAGAGAAAAATCTTTAAGGACCAGGTCAAGGTTGTATGCTTCAGTGAACCTGTCACACTGCAGTTTACATTCTGCTCTAACCTCCTTACACTGTACAGTGTGTGCTGCTCATAAATATACATGCATGACACAGTACAGTATATCCATGAACTGTAAGATACAAGCAAAATAAGACACTTCACACTCTGTACTGGGAAATTACAGTCACTAATTAAAAAAAGGCAAAAGAAAAAGAAGAAGAAAGGAAGAAGTAAGGTACAGTATTTGTTTAAATAGTTTGAGGAAGTCAGACACGACTGTGGCACAGCATCCTGTAAGACATTTGAGATATGAGCTTCTCATAAATAGTTCTATGTAAAAGTGTGTGACACTGAGTTTATACATAAGCATGATAGTAAAGCCATGTCTATTTTTTCTTCAATATAATAAGGATAAGTTGCTTTTGGTTAAATGAACAGTGTTAAAACCATCTTGCTGGGTTTGCTCCATCTTCTTGACCAAATATATTAACATACAAAGAGTAAATACCTGGGACTTTAAATATCTTAACCTCTATGGCACTTCACTCTCTGGTGATAATGTGATGAAGATACATTTTCGTGCATTGTGCTGTCCTACAGAGGAGTATCCTGTACCATCAATGTGGCCCAATCTGTTTAACCCTAATCCATCTACCAGACATCGCGGTCGATATCTTAACAAATTAGTCGTTGTTCAATCCTTTATTTTATTTCCCTAAAGGCAGAGTGAGAGCCATTGCTGCATCCTGATCCGGAGGCAGTAACCGTAGCAACAGCAGCAGGTTGTAAATCAAGCACAAATGAGGGGTCAGTCACCAGCACACGGCTAAGTATTGCATTAGGACTGTGTGACTGCATAATTATTTCTATTCTGAGGATTAAATCGGTCAACACGATTTGAAATTGATTGTGAAGCATTAATTCATTTCATCACTGTTGTCGAATAATGTAGGATCATTCGATGTTTGACCAAAATCAAGTTGTTTGAAGAGACAGGATGTGTGTGTTGCGTTTTCTCACAAACAAACCTCACACTCTCAGTTTGTTTCTTTAGCTAGACAGCAACAATTACACCAAAATTCCTGAAACGAAAAGTTGCGTGACAATGTAAAATGTATTTAGGCTTTGGTCTCATGGCGTCACACCATCATGCTGACCACTATTACTCACACAGACTTTGTCGTGGGTCTTGCACCAGATTTATGTTTCACTATAGTCTGTACTGACAAGGACACCCTAAAGTCAAGGAGACAGAGTTATTATTGTGGATATTGAGCATTAGCTGCAACAAATGTGTTTATCTGAATGGCCTCCTCCAGAAGGAAGACGCTGATTACGTAGTTGTTACATTTTTTTTTCTTCGTATAAGGAATGTGTTCATTTGATTTAGTTCACCAAAGTGGGAGTATGTTTTTACACTTGATCATGATTCCTTTGGGCTCAAAAACAACGGCAAACACACAGTGAAACATAATTTGTGATGATTTCATTAAAAACACTATGCAGTATGAGCAACAAGGGCCTGCTATAAAAAGATGACAAAGAGCCTGAACTGCATATCTGTTCCTTCATAGTGACTTTAAGATATTCCAGCAAGTTTCTAATATTATTAGCCTCGGTAACCCTTTGCTGTCTTGTTTTAAGTGAGATATTTTTGTGTTAAAGTACAATACAAGGGTCTAATAAATGATGCTGGTGAACTTTAAATGAACTAGGGGGGGAATCCAGCAGGTAGTAAATAACCTGCACTGTTTCAAAGTTTCATTATCTGCTGTGCAAATGACTCACCGTCCTCAAATAACGCGATGACACCTACAGTATGTTACAATGCTCTTCGTCAAGCTGGGACATGTAATCTAGCCCTCACCTGAAACATGACGGCAGCTGTCAGATTTTGATCACACTTGCAGAAAGATTCGTTTTCTGTAGTTCATGATTCAACTGGTCGATAAACTGATTTCCTCTGTTTGTATTTATGACTTACGGTAAAGATTAATCAACTGAAAAGATGTGTTTCCCCCACAGAGATGACACCTCTGGGATGATATAAAAGCGATTTGATGCATTTCAGCCTACACAGCCTCTTCAGTCCGCTCCATGATAAATGTGTTGCCTGAGCAGAGCAGGGCCGTGGGCAGCCAGACAACGGCCTCTGAGGCTGGTGAAACCGTCACTTTCAACAACGTCACAGCCCTGTCTCTTTCATACAGTCCAGCAGAAACTCAAGAGTGGGTTGTGTGTGCCGTGGTTTAGGCCAATGTAATAACACTCTCACCGGTTAAATGGATGACTGTACATGCTTCTGTAACCTCGCTCATTACAAGGTTGAAATCCTATCCTGCCACTGTAAATAAGTGATGAACTGTACAGGCGCCAACTTCCAGTCCAGTGTAATCGGCCAGTTAATGCTTTGGATTAGTGCGGGATTTTTTTTTAGTTCATTTCGATTCCTTATCAGTTTGATTCTTTTTATTTTTTATTTTTGCTGTAGCCCAATGTTCTGTGCACATATAAATGGCAGCATGAAAAAGAAACAGATTTGGTGCTTGGTTATGGCACTATTAAAGCAAACTCTAAACCAAGCCACAGAAAATCCAGAAGCCAGCAGCTTAGTATTTGTAATATTAAGTTGGAATAAACTACACACCTGTTGGTTTTGCATGAAGTTATTGAGGCTGGGTATGTAAATAAAATTAGAAGCCATATGCTGTAAAGCTCTTAGAGAATCACCAAAAATGATCAAAAGAGGCTCAAAGTCAAGGCACTGTGTGCCCTTAGCCTGATTCAGGACAGAAGCTTATATTCTCTTGTATCCTCTTGTATTATCTGGCCTTGAGCCGGTTCTCCTTCAGAACTCTGGATGTAAAGCCACTGACATTAAAAAGAGCACTTGGCTTTTTCTCTTTTTGCTGAGTTGCTGTTTTTGTAGGGTAAATGAGGTTAGTGTAAAATGACCACTGTGCTGTGTCGCTCCAGTGCCTTGTGCCTTTTAGACCTGGACCCAAAGTTTGGCCAAAAGGAGAAAGTGCTTTATGAATTATTCGTAATGCTTAGTTTATATCAATACAGAGCCTTGGACTTGAACCAGTCTATATTAACCAAGCGGATCCAACTGTTTTTGTGGGCAGTCAGTCAAAGTTTAGTTATGGGAAAGAAGGCATCCCTTGCTCCATGGAGTACATTATCTTTATAACTCAGCTGATTTATTAAGCTTCATAACATGCATTACAGTAAGGTAGAATGGATCAAACCTGCCTTGGAAGACAAGTGATCTCATTGCTTTATTGAATATTTCTCTCTTCACATTCATCTGCACTGCATTTATTGGTGTGAGTTAGATCCCAAATCTTAATCCTAAGTCTTTTGTCTTTGGAGTTCACTACAAAAAGCATCCAGTGTACTGCTCTTGACTTCTGAGACTCCCATAAACATAAAGTATGTCTGTGCCACATGTGTCTGGCACTGAGCCACTGACTGATGTGTGGTTTACTAAAGCGGGCAGAGCTGCAGACAGTCCAATCTCACAGCTCCGAAAACAGCAACACAAACAGACTTCCTCTGCCATCACAAGACTAAAGGACAAGAAGTGTAATGCAATTTTAAAAAGATGTAGCCTATTTCTAAACAGTTACAGTGTTAAAGCAGTGACATGAGTGTCTCTCAAATAGAGAATAACTACAGCTCTTAACAAGCATATCCTTTGTTTCCCATTTGCAAAACCAACAGACTGAGTAGGTATAGATAGATTCTTTTGGCACCGCAGTTTTACTTTCCTTTAAACAGCCCACAACAGGTGCACAGGCTGCAGTCCGTGGTGGCTCTGTTTAAAAGTCACTGTGTCGACTCAATCTGTCTCTATGAATATTACATGAGGACCTATAATCCAGAAACAAAAAGTAATAAGAAGGGCACAGAAAACTGCGGCTGTTGCTTCTACCATTTGTCAAAACCACAGTAAATTCAGACAACTGATGGAAAATGTTACACAAATAGTTGCACCCAAACTGACAGGACATAATAGTTTGTGTAAATAATGACTGAATAACTCTGAAAAAGGAATGTGCAGGCATCCACTTCCCAGAACACACAAACAACACATTTTTCTGTCAATATAGTCTTTTCCACTGAGCTACGATTAAATAACAGTCACAAAATTTGACATGAACTGATAAGTATTCACTGGCACAAAAAAAAAAAAGATGACTCTTACCGACAAGTGTCCTGTGAAGGTCTGCATCAAACTGTGCGCAAGCACTTACTCTCTTCTCGCGTCAAACCAGCGTGCTCTCCTCTGCTCTGCCTCTCCTCTCTCCTCAGTCCTCTCTCCTCAGTCCTGACACACTCCACTCTCGCCCACACTACACCACAAGTGACTAATACGCATCTGTGTGAAAACCTAAAAGGAAATACCAGGCTGCAGCAGGTTGAAGTTAAAACCCTCAACTTTTTTGTGTAAATACAGTTCGGTCAAATAGAGTCCGTTACTAATTTCATTGGCACTTGATCATTATTATTTACAAGTGTGGCCCCTTAACATATTTCCCAGAGGTCTGAGTCAAGATGCCTCATTCTAGACTGCTGTTGTAATGTCTGATTTTTGTGATTGTAGTAAAGGATCTGCAGTTCATGCATTTATCTAGCAATAGGTGTGACCTACATGTGACCTACAGGAGATCACATCATCAGATATAGATCCTGTGACCTCTGTGGTTAAGCATCGCTTGTGCAAAGGCTTGTTTGTTTTGTTAATTAGGACTTAAGGTTGTGGAGTGTTGAATCACCTTCACTCATGCAGATAAATGATGCAAAAAAAAAAAAATCATTTCAAAGTCATAATTCTTTATTACCAAAAAGCTCTTAGGTGTAATAATATCAGCCTCAGATTCTACCGTTTCAAACTAGTAGCTTTTTTTAAACAATGATGACAGCAGTCACATCACAGCATAGCAGTCTGATAGAGTTTCTTCAGTGGTTACAGCAGGAAATGTCACTGACGTCAGCTCCACAACAGCTTCTGCTTCCACTTGTCACCAACACAAAATCTCATGCTATTTGTAATAATATGATCATCTGTTTGAGATAGTTGCACAATGTTGGTCAAACCCTGTAGGAGGACAGACAGACGTGCGCGTGCAGACCAAAATATACACATATGAAACTGAGGTTATAAAATAAAAAAGGAGAGGAAATTTCTTTTCTTCCTACGTCAGCAGACTGAAAGTGGTTGACACCTGAGGGGCTTTGGAAAGCAATAATGCAAAGGTGGCGCCATAAGTGCAGCGAGAGACCAAAGTGACACACAAAAAGAAACGACAGGTAAAAGGGCAGCTGCAGCACTACAGTGTCAATACTAACATTTTTAATCATCAAATATCTACACACTCGACTACAGTGAAATCACATTTAACCAGTTTTACAGGAACTGATCTGGATTTGCTTTTTTTTTTTTTGGTATCAACAAAAAGTCCAGTTGTAACATTTTACATCTGGTGCCAAGGTCATGTACAAATGTTAAATAATTCATCTTGTTGCATATTGAAATGTGCCGTTGTTCAACAATTGAACCAAATGTTAGTGATGGATACCAGTCCTATGTGCTCCAGTCATATCTTCTTTATAGAGAGCTCCAGTGTTGACTCTTCCTCCTCTTCATCATCATCAATCTAGTGCTTTTAGGGATGCTTACGCCCAAAGCAGGTCCCACTATGTACAATCAGCAGTACAGACAAAAAAAAAATAACCATCCATTTACAAGAGATCCTTTCCTCTTTACTCTATGTCCTCCTCTTCCTCATCTATCTATTCGAACAGTAATACCCCAAGCATGTTTATTTAACCATTAGTCACCCATCTGTGCTGGAAGCGGTGGTCATTATCCCCCACGTCTCTCCGCTTGCCTCATGACTCCTACTCTCTCCGGTGATATGCTTCATTGAATCAGGTGAGTTAATAAGTAATATGTGTTGGAATATACTTTATATGAGCACATTTCCATGAACCCACCGGAGCTTATAGTGAAATATTGCTTGCCTATTCAAACAACTTAGTGCCCCTTTATGCCCCTAAATGTGTTTAATAAACAGATAAAATAATCACAATAGTGGCACCAAAGTCAAAGATTTACCTCAAACAAGTACGTACGATTAAAACAAAGCTTACCAACTTAGCATCAAACATCCATGTGCCTTCAACTTCCCTGATGTTAGTTTAGGCAAAAACAGCAGCTGTATTACAGACTTAACACTCTTTAACAGGGATGAATATTTGATGCATTGTGATATTATGTAACTCTGACAAATGCTTTCGGTGAATCTACATCCAATTTGTATTTCTGCACACACAAGTCTGGCTAACATAGTATGCAACCCTCTAGCTCTAACTAAACGCAGTGGTTTTCCCAGCGGTGAGTGAGTGAATTAAGTCCAGCTCGATGGTTCGCCAAGCCACAAGCGACCTCTTCAAAGACGATGCCTGCTCCTGTGTCTGTCTGTATCTACTGCCTGATTATATCGGTCTATGTGTGTACTAGTGTTGGCGTGACCCAAGCAACTTTTCCAGTAAAGTGTCAGAGGCCAGTGTTGCATGCTGGGACAAAATCTAAAGATGGAGTGTGAAAGGCTGTAATTTAACTGGGCGGTGCACTTCCATCTCTGTTTATCTCTCCTAAGTCCTGCCTCCGTCCTTTTTTACCAACATCCCTGCATCACTTTATTTACTCTCTTTGCCCAAAGCCACTTGCTTATTCTCTCTCTTGTCTTTTCCAGTGTTTGTTCGAGATATCTGGGGAGAGGAGGAGGTCTGAGCTAAAGAAGAAAGACATCTCATACATTCAGCCGCTCTGGTCGCTTTCACTTAAAGAGTCCGTCAACGCACATCTGTCAAGAAGCTCTACACTCACTTCAAGCTCTTCATGCTCCCTCCATTTTCTGATGGAGCTTGGAGCACTTCCGTTTCACTTCTTTAAAGTCCTCGTAATGATTAGCAGTCAAGAGTTCCAGCTCGTAGACAAAGCCCATCCATAGTGTTCGAGTTTACCTCTACAACAGTACATTCAGCGTGCCCTCTGTCTCTGTGGGCTTTAAGTGTTATGAATCTTAAGATCCACTTCTTGCTTATGGGGTAATGCATCACTTTAAAAAAAAAAAACTACACAGATACATCAGTCTAAAATCATCCACTTCAGTTCATTTTCTCTGTAGAAATTTATGTGGAATCAGGCTTTTTGTTGAATGACATTAAAGGTCTTGATAATAAATTAGTGGAGCCCATTCAATTCCAGTACAAGCGGGTTTATTTTAGTGTTGTGTTGCTCTTGTCTTTAAAAAAAAGATTAGAAGCTGAGATGAAATTTGTCTCCCAATAGATATTTTAACTCATGTTAAAAATAATATCAATATCAGTTACTGTAGTTTGTGCTGCTTAAATGTTTTTTTAAAATTAAGTTTTGTGCA
This sequence comes from Rhyacichthys aspro, assembly GCA_036850595.1. Lineage (NCBI taxonomy): Eukaryota > Metazoa > Chordata > Actinopteri > Gobiiformes > Rhyacichthyidae > Rhyacichthys > Rhyacichthys aspro. The sequence goes on along the minus strand of CM072169.1, from coordinate 13,700,551 downwards.
GAAAAAAGCTTCAAAGTATGTAATTTCTTTTACAGTACATACTTCCATTCACAGCCCAATAACTTGTCTTGAGTTTTTGACCACTTCTCACAAAATAAAGCTTGAGAGTTCAGGCTCAGCAACTTTGACTATTTGCTTCCATATTTTGGACAGAGACCATGTTTCTTTGTGTTGACTGATGTTTACACACAGCCGTACTCATACCACACAGTCTGGGGGTCATTGTTGGGGTCAGGAGAAGCCGGTGTGCTTTTAGGGCGTTCCGCAGAGCTACACCTCGCTCGCTCACCATCTTTCTTTAACTGGGCCGGATCACCAGAGCGCCCTTCCCTTAACCTGTCCCCTTGCTCATCCTCTAACCGCGTAGCAGGAACAGCCCTGACGGGGGTTACCATAGCAACTTCTCCACGGTGGTAGGTAGCGGTCGTGGAGGGACCGTTTCGTGAAGCAGGTGTGCGCCCGCGTTCCCTCTCGGCGTATCTGTCTGTCTGAAGGTTCAGAGAGGAGGAATGGTGGATAGGCGTGTGAAGGAAGCTTGGGTCTCCGTGACTGGTCGGACCTGCTAGGCGAGCGGACAGAGGCCGTTCTCTTGCGCTGGCTCCTCCCCCTTGGCGTCGTACGACTACATCTGATTGGGCAGAGGACCCTTCATTTCCACGGAAACTGTCGGGGCCGTTGGAGCGCAGCAAATCAGCAGAGGCCAAGCTGAAGGTTCTGCTTAGTGACTGGCTGGTCCTCTGAGCGGCGGTTTGACCCGCTGCTGGGGACTGACCTACAGGTTGGCGAGGTGATGGCTTCACGCTCTGTCCCGGCCTCTGATTGGACGATTGCACAGTAGGCGTGACATAACTGGTAGGTGTGACCTGTTCTCTGCCAGAAGGGGTTGAGGGGGCAGGACCTCGCGTGAAATAATCAGTCATCAAGTCCTCACGGCTTCCTGTTGAAACCTGCAGAAAAATAAATTAGCAAATAATAGTGTCATATAAGCCTCACAAAAACACATACAGACACATCACTTTTATGGCGCTGAAGAACTAATACATTTTGATTTTTAAACAACTATTAAAGTAACAAATATTGTTGGCCATGATGAAGAGTAAAAGTAGAATTCAGGATTTGTGTGAACAAAATATGACAAATGTGACATGTCAGCGACTAACCATTCAAGGATGATCTGTATTTTAGTAAATGTTTAAGAGAAAAACACACTTTAAAGCTATGGGTTTTCCCCCATCCAGCTGTCTCTACATTGGTCCTTTAAACTAAACTGTTGCCTGATTATTTATCTTGGTGAAAGATCTTTGATGTACGGGTGGGAATCAGAAGTTCTCATCTAATTTCCCCTTTTATTCCCAGTATTTCATTGAAACTTTTATCTGAGGTGAAGCGAGTAAAGTGAATTCTCTTTCACATTCTTTTCAATAAATACTGTGGGCGTTGGTGGTCCAGTGAAAATGGATATGTCACTTTGCTGCTCAACTGCAGTCAGATGTTTCGAAACTATTCTCACGCTGATAGCTCACCACATATGGGAGTGACAGGCTGGAATGAAACAGCTGATTTGTTGCCATTACATAAGAGATGATGAAGTGTACTTTCTTTAAACTTTACTGTAATGACTTAAAGCTTAACTGTTGCTTCATCGTAAAGTATGAGTAAGACAAAATCCTGAGTAAACCCTGTATGGGATCTGCAGTGATTCCCGACAGCATCACACTAAAATGAACAAATGCTTTCTGCTGTTAACTTTGAGGTACTCCTCCTGGACAGTGCTACAGTCTGGTACTGGACCTCAAAAGGTCTGTCTCTGTAAAATCTTAACTTTTTGTCACAGTCACAGGTTGTAAATACTATAAATACTTTTATTATTTTCCATGCCGTTGAAAACCCTCTGGAGCCTTACAGAAAAGTGAAGTGATGTATACTGTGCAGTCTTTTCGTCTGTCATCTGTCATCATACGGTAATTCAATATAGCTATTTACTACATAAACTAAGTCTTGTTTAAAAAAAATCAAAACTGATAACAGCAAATTGCATTTCCGCATTTCTTTTTCTTCAGGATTGGATAAGAATCTATCTAAAGTTCAAACCAAACATAACATTTCTATATTTGCTCCTTTCAATCTTCAGACCCACAGATAAAAAAGTTATATTTGCTCAAACTGAGTAAGAGGTCTGAGAGGAAGAGTTTCAGCGCCAAAGAAATGTTAGTGGTAGGCAAACAGAGCAGACTCTGCTGACAGACTTGCCAAAGCATGAACCCAGTGGGCCAGTCCATTATCAGAGTGGTTTTAGTGAGTGGGGTTGTTTACTAAGTGCTCTATAATCAATCCATTAACTTCAGTAAATAGTAATATGTATCTCAGCGTGTAGGTTTCAAACAACACAATCAGCTTTCTTTTTGCTGTTAAAGTTTTAGCAAAATGTCCAAAGACACTGTTCATTTAAAATTAAATTCATGTAAATTTGTTATAACTAATAACTGATTACATGTGCAGATCGGTCTAAACTACTTTTGTGAAATTGACCCCATGTGCCTCTATATAGCTAAGTAAAATTACCATTGGTGGTGACTGAAGGTTACTCTCTTGCAGAAACTCTTCCAGAGTCACCATCTCACTTCCAGGTGATGCTGAACGAGGCTTACTCCTAGCAGGACCTCCGCGCTGTGGCTGGGCCTTCTGTGGTGTGTGGTCGTACGGGAGGGTGGAGCTACGTGACAGAGTCTGCTGTGATTGGCTGAGACCCATGACGTCATCACTAGAAAGACTGGCTGAGCGACCCTGACGATCAGAGGACTCTGAAGCCAAAAACACATCATTAAGCAATTGATTTTATATTAATGAATAATTATTGCATGAAAAAGTCCATACCTCTGCAGTTGACTGGAGAGTTGGAACTAGATGTATTGTGACTATAATCTGCTGATCCTGGACGACCTCCGGTGTTGCCATGGAAACCAAACATGGAGTCAGACAAATTGTGGCGCGACTCTTCATTATAAAACAACAAGCCTAAAATTAGCAAGTGTTTTAACAAATACTAAGTAATAATTATATCTAATAAAGATCTTCAATCCGGCATCTGCAGACTTTTACCTCTGGGCCTGCGGCTGGGGACTTGTGCGAGTCTCAAGCTGTTTGTTAGACCCACTGAAGATGACTGATTGTTTGGAGTGGAGCTCAGAGCTCTGTAGGCTTGACCTAAAAACAGAACAATAACAGTTCATCTTTCACATCTTATAAACTGATCAAAAGCATAAGCAAAACATTTTTAATTTGAATCCAATTTCTCTTAATGCTATTGACTTGTAAATCACCTTGTCCATGGCCTTCTTCCCCATTGACGCTCTCATTGCTGCCTACTGGGGTACTGCCTCGATAACCAGCACGGCCCGTATCTGTCATTCCTGTAGATCAATCGGAATGCAGTAAGCAACCACTGAACTTCTTGGTACAAATCATGCAGGCAAATACAAGAAGCACAGTGTTGCAAGTGCAGGAATGAAACACAGGGGTGATTGTGCACGTGTAACTCTTAGTGTAACAAGAATGCCAAGCAGAAGACTTATATATATGTACGAAATTGGCTACAGCCCTGCCACAATATCATTATAGACGTTAGCCAACAAATTCTATAATTAATCAAATGTAACATTTGATACCTTTGTGCAGTTTAATTCAGGTTCCACTTGTGAATCAGTGACATTTTCACACTATGTTGTGTAACACGAGAACCAGAGTGTTGAAGGCAGCAAACAGACTTGTGGTGTTAATTTCCATCGATCTAATAATTGCGCACATCACCTACCATTGCGAGGTAATCACATAAAGGTTGTAGCAGCCAACACCTTTTTAGGGAGATTTAAAGGCTACTGTAAATGAAGGACATGTTTTGGCAATTTAAAGAACCCATTTCAATTTGAAACACATTTAAATCCAGAATATGTTCACATTTTACAGCATTAATGCACTTAAAACCAGGGGATGGAGGTCAAAGCAAGCACAACATAAAGAGCAGATCAGTTTATAGTAGTCAGTTATTCCAGTTGCAATATTAATTAACAGAATAAAAAGAAAAGCTCTCTGGGAAAGAACAGACTGACCTCAGGTCAATTACTAAACAACTGACTGAAAAAGATCTGATCTTGGTTCAGACATTAATCATTTCCAAAACATTAGATAAAGGCACGGCTCACACTTGCGTAGATATTAGTTGAAGACTAATTTCTCAAGGACATGCAGACAGAGCTTTGGGCAGTTGGAAGCAGGAGCATGTGCGCACATCCATCACAAATAGACCATTTCACACTTACTAGTAACATTGGCTGGCTCTCAACAGCAACATGCACCTGTGTGAGTTGAATGTGTATATGAATGGTGAATGTTTGAGGGCTGTGTAGTATGTGGCTGCAGTAGTGCATAAAGTGTGAAATGTTGAGAGTGGCACTGCTGTGGGCTGCCATGAACTCAGGTGCTGGAGTGAAAGTGAAGATGATGATGGATGGTTAAAAATGATGAAGAGGAGGGGAATATTAAAACACTTCATTGGCTGAGACGGACGGGCTAGAGTCGTCAGCTGTGATGTCGGTGGAAGACCAGAATCGCAGCCGTCTGGAAAGAGAGAGTGAAGATCGGGAAGAAGGATGGGAGGCAGAGGAGGTGGTGGGAGGAGACGGGAGAAGCTTGTCTTGACTTTTACTGCGGAAGAAACGAAAGCGCTTCTGAGCAGGAGTGGCTAGGAGAACGGAGAGAGACAGGTGGGAGAGACAGGATGATGTACAGAAAAGGATGAGTAAAAGAAAACAGGTTAATCATTAAATGACAGATAATGAAAAGATACCATGCAAAAGATTCCCATTATTAACAAGAAAATCAGAATCTCAGTTAGAAAAACTCATGCATTACACCCAGCAGTGAGCTCAACTCATTCACATACTACTTCGGTATCAGGGTACAGTAGACCTTGGGCAACATTATTAACTAAACTGAATGTAAAAATGTTCACATGCACAACACATGAACTGACTTAAATTCTTCTGCTAATTCTACTGCTAAATACTACACTAAGTGTGAGTGAATTGAGATCGGAACAGAAAGAAAAGTATCAGTAACAAGGACGAAATGAAAAGTCTAGGTAATTTCATAAAGGTTAGTCAAAATGGGTTGGATCACATTCTTAAGTGTGTTTTGCTCTCTATAGCTGTGCTTCTAAAACAAAATGACACAATTCACTTTTATTCCTGACTTGGGCTATTGTTGTCTTTGACATGTTAAAACAAAGACAATCACTGCAAGGCAGCAACAGCAATTTGAAAATGAATCCTCTTGTCATTTCAAAGTGATCCTTATAGCATCCGTTTTCCCATTTAGCTTTTCTGTGTGACTCCATGAACTCTGTCTCTATTGAAACATGGCTTAAAAAAGGTACAATATAGGGAGAAAAACTAAATGTTAGGTAATAGGGGCAGAACTTGTTGTTCCTGACAAAAATGTTAACGATGCATCATAATCATAATATGACATTTATCTTACCTTTGACCTGACATTTGATTTTTATATCCCTCTGATGCAAACATCAGAATTTAAAGTATCACAAACAAAAAGCTGTAAATATTAAGGACTTTTTTCTGTCTGGCATCCTGTCATTATTGGGTCAACATCGCCCTCTACAGATACACGCAGGGATGTACACCAGGGTAAAGCGAAGACAAAAACTTCTATTCTGATATCATTACATAAAATAAAAAGCAGCAGTTAAAGTGTCTACCTCGACTGATGGGTGTGAGTGCAGGACTGCGAGGCCCCAGGCTCGGGCTGGTGGTGTGGTTGTTATGGTTACTGTGGGCGTAGTTCCCATCTTGGCTGTCGCTTGATGTCCTTTGAGGAACTGGTGGTGGGGTCTCAGGGGGGAGCAGAGGAGGAGGTGCAGGTAAAGGGATGTCTGGGGCGCTCTTGGCTCGCTCTCTTTCTTTAAGACTCTCTTTATCTCGGTCTCCCCCTCGCTCTCGGCTGGTCTCCTTTCGGGGTTTGATTAATTTGGCTAAAGCTTTGGCTCCGGACCACTGACTCCTCCTAAAAAAACAACAAAACTTGTCTCCAGAGTGTCCAGCAGATGCAGTATTTCAATTATAGGTTCACAGTTATTCACATTACTAACTGTATCCCTGAGGCACATGGATCTAATATATTCTGTGTTATGCTTTTTAAAATGTGATTTAAGCTATAATTCTGAAAACGTCTCTAGGGAATACTAGATGAACATTTTGCACGCAAGACAAAGACTGAAATTGCCAGTAGAAATCTTCTGTTTAAAAAGCCAACAAAATCACCACCCTACTTTTCCTTATTACTATTTCAGAGAAAATGTTTAATGTTACTTTTTGGGTGTGGGGTCGTAGAACTTGTACTGGTCCATGATTTTTTCTTCAAGTTTTTCTTTTTGCCGACGAAGAGCATTCAGCTTATCACTGAGGAGGAAAAAATGCATAATTTAGACAAGAGTTTTAGATATTTGAGGTCATTTTTAAAGGCTTCGTCTGTGCATTATGTAGTGGGTTCTGGTACTGAACGGTGGATAATTACATGTATAATTTTTGTTCTTGATGGTACATCTCCTTGCTCTCCATGCTCCTCTCCAGCAGAGTGTGGTTTTGTTGACTCAGCAGGTTGATCTGACTGAGGAGGTGGTGATTTTCCTCCTCCAGGTTTCCTTTCAATCGACTCAACAGCTAAACACACAGACAGTGGCCATTAGCATATGGGTCAAATGGTGAATGTTCCTCTTTGCATTTAAAATGAACGTAAAACCCCATTTTACCTCACAGTGGTTATCTAATTTGGTCATGGTCAGATCCAAGCCTTGGTGCTGCTCCATTAGTGAATCGTATCGTGCCATCCATTTGCTGGATTCAAGCTGCGAAGAGCTTAATGAGCTCTTCAGGTCATTGATTCGCTGTTGGAGCCCTTCACTCTGCTCTGACTGATGTGAATGGCTCGCAGTCAACCTGGAGGCAAGAAAGGACATCAGATTCTGATTAGGACATGATACTGTGTTCAACTCGAAGTAAAGTCAACACTAAATATCAACATATCTCTTTCATTAGTAGCAATGAAATATTCCTGTCACATTTAAGTATGTCTAAGTATGTTTACCGGTCCACTTCTGTTTTCAGCTGCAGATTTTCTTGCTGCAGCAGCCGATTCTTTTGAACCTGTTGGTTTAGCTCTTCTTTCTCCTTTTGGCCTTGTCCTTCCTGCTTCTCCCACTTTTCTTTCTGCTGCAGTAATACGCAGTACCTGAAGACAACACAGGAGGCACTGAAGCATTAGCCATATTTGGGAATATACCATGATGTATGGGAATGCATTTGTGCCTCCAGCAGAAGGCTAAATTTAAGGCTTCTCACTGAGTTCACCTTATGAAATGCAACACAACTTCATAATTGTTTTCTTGTCATCTGACTCAGCAATGTCTCATTAATAACATTTCACAGTCTATAAATAACACTGAACAACATGAACTGATATTCTAATGTTTTCTTTGTAGACAATGTGGTGGTCATATGTTTAGCCCACAGTGTTTTGTTTCAAGGCCTATCTCAAGGTTCATGGGATTATATTTTATACTTACTTGCTCTGCATTGTCCTGTGTTCATTTTCTAGTGATCTTTGTTTGCCTTTTAGAGCAGCATGCTGACTGATAAGTTGCTCATACTCATGTGCTTGTCTCTCATGAACATTTAGCAGGCGTTCATGGTCACTGAGCACACTCTCTCTGCCACGCCATGCCTCCTCGCGCTGGCGCTGCCACGACTCTACTTCAGCCTCCAAAGCAGTTACCTGGCCTTGCAACACAGCATTTTGGGCCATGAGAGATGCACTCTGGGATGAAATTGTAGAGTGCTCCACCTGGCAAATACAGACATATTACATTAATTGCTTGAAAATAATAAAATATACCAGTATAATAGTAGGTAATGCTGTTTACTTGGAGTTTAGCAGTCTGTGTGTGTAAGGATGAGTTCTGCTCCTGCAGTGTGGTGGTGTGTCGTTGCAGAGTTGCTATCTGGTTATTAAGAGAATTGTTCTGGTTTTCCAACTGTTTTAGCTGCTCCTTCAACAAACTGCTCTCTGTCTGCAGGGATGCATTCTGGAGCAAAAACAAACAAATAAATAAATAGATACATTCACAATAGAAAAAGCATGATCAATTTGAGTGTTTAAATTTCAAGAAAAACATACATTTTTCTCAACATCAATCAGGTGGTCTTTAATTCTCAGAAGTTCAGCAGTAGCAGACTCGTGACCTCTGTCGTTTCCTGTGTGCTTCTGGGAATTGTGATTTTGTTCCTGCTCCTGTTTTTGTCGAAGTGAAGACACTGTTTGTCGAACCTGTAAAAGAATACAGCACCATAGAGTTGTAACTTACAGCAGACAATAATACCTTTAACACAATATACCACATACTCTACTCTTAGGGTTTCAGGGGAAACAGGGTTCTTACAGTGGCTAGCTCAGAGCGCAGAGAGGTATTGAGTGTGGTGCTTTCTTCCAGTTTCTTTTCCAGACAGGATATTTTTTCCTCCTTCACCTTCATTGTCTGTTGGACAGTTTCCTCCAGTCGAGACTCCAGCAGCCGGTACCTGCTGATGTACATGTACAAAGGAACTGGATAAATAACAAATCTATTTATATGACAAAATAATTTGACTGTTGATGAGCAATGAGCCTTTAAATAATGCTACACATAGCTACCTGTCCTCTAATGTGTGCTCTTGTTGCAGTAGTTTTTCTCGGTTTAGTCCAATCTTTTCCAGTTCTTCATTAAGGCGCTCTAACTCCACACTCTGCTGCTGTACATTGAGCTTCTCACACACCAATTCCTGTTTGCACAAAGGTCGACAGGTTAAACATATCTAAAACTGACATCATATACAATGATCAATAATTTATCTATCTATATAAAAGTATGCCATTTCACACATATTATCTTTAGTGAAATCCTTTAAAGAAATGTTTCTGGTGTATTTGATGTTGTATGGACATTATCACAATCAATATTTAGTTTATATGATTGGAACAAACCAAATAAACTTCTTTTATAATCGAATGCTATGGTTGTTATAAGAAATCTACTATAAAAGTGTATTGACTTTGGCACTTTTTAATACCTATTGTGTTAAACTACTATGTTGACTGTGATGGCTGTGCCCACCTCTCTCAGAGTAGCCAGCATCCTCTTGTCAATAGTGGCTTGTTTTTGAAGCTCCTTGTTCTCTCTCTCAACCTCCTTAGCTTTGGAGGACACTTCCTTCAGTCTATCCACTTCCTTATTCATTGCCACACCCTCTTTCTGCAGCGTGGCTACTCGTCTTGTTTTTTCTTCCAGCTCGGCCTCTTTTCCCTCCAACAGAGTCCTCATTCTCCAGCTCTCTTTTTCCAGGTGCTTCCTGCTCTTCTCTGACTGTTCCAGGTCGTGCTGGAGTTTCCTTCTCTCCTCATCTCCTTCCTCCCAGTGCTTTCTTTGCTCCTTTAGTTCGTGCACCTCTCTCTTCAGTTCCTCTTCTCTGCTCTTCAGTTCTTGCCTTTCTCTGTCAAGTTCTTCCTTCTGCTCTTTGTGCTTCTCTATTTCCTCCTCTGTCCGATGCTTCTCCTGGTTCAGAGTCGCAATGTTTAACTCCATCCTCTCTGTCCTCTTCTTCTCTCCTTGAGCCTCCTCCTGGGCCTCCTCCAGTTTCCTTCGTAGCTCCTGTGCCTCTTTCTGAGCTTCCTTGTGCTCTTCTTGTAGTGAGGCCAGCCGGGCAGAAGTGGAGCGCAGGTTTTCGACAGAACATCGCAGGTCCAGGTTTTCTTTTGACAGCAGGCTATTTTCTGACTCATGTTTCTCCAGTCGCTGAAGCTCTCGCTGGGCTTCCTCTGCCTCTCGCTTCAGCTTGTGCACCTCCTGCTCCAAAGAGGACACCTGCTTTTCAAGAGCCTCAGACCGTTCGCTGCATGCACGCAGAGATGACACCTGAGAGAAAAAGCCAGAATAATTTAGATTGAGTACATAAATAACTGATGAATCATCCTGTTTCTGAAGATTACCTCTCTGTTTAGAGCATCCCGGCTCCTCTCCAGCCTTGCTGCTTCTCTCTCCACCTCCTCACAACGACCTGCCTTATCCCTCAGTCTCTTAACCTCCTCATTTGCAAGTTTGAGCTGAGTTTCCAGGCTGACCAATCTGGAGCTGGTGTCAGTGATGTTCTGGTGGAGTTGTCGGTTCTCTGCCTCTACCTCTCGAACCCTTGCTTCACTGTTGGACTGAGCTCGATCACGGAGAGACGCCACTGCATCTGACAAGTGCTGCTTCTCACTCTCCAGCTCAGAGATCTGATAGGACAATGGTTTTGCAGTCTTTAGTCTTTGTTTAATAAACTTATCTAGTTGATGAATGTGCCACTAACCTGTCGGTCCTTCTCTGCTCTCATCACATGCATTTCTCTTTCCAAAGATTGTTTTTCTTTTAGAATTTCCTCTCCAAGTGATTCCATGTCCTGATTGGTCAGTCTCTCTTGGTCTAGTAATCCTTGAAGACGCTCCAGCTAAACAACAAATAAATATCAGTCAAGGGTACATCATTTAAAAATTTGATTTACCATAGACATCTTGTATTTACAGTGCAATACAATGACCATTTACCTTCTTGCTTAGGCTTTGATTTTCTCGATCCAGCTCCTGTGTGTGAAGTTGCTTCTCTTGTAGGACATGGTTATCTTCTTTCAGTCTCTCAATAGAGGCTTGTAGCTCCCGGTTTTCCTTCTCCAGCTTCAATACTCGACTTGAAACACATTCGTTCAACTCATGGACCAATGATTTACGCGCTGTAAATGAGCAAATTATTTCGATTACAACAGAAAGTATATCATATCTTTATTGTTTATTTATTTGATTGAACAAAAACGAATTTAAAACAAACATAACAAAAAAGCCATACTCTCTATGTTATTGTTGTCATGGTTTTTGGTCAGCTGCTCCAGCTCCCAGCCAAGGTGCGCTGACTCATTCATACTCTGTTTCTGTCCAATCTCCAAAAGCATGTTCTCCTCCACCAGTTCCTCCAGTCGCCGCCGTTCATTTTCCCTCTCCTGCAAAAGACACAAACACTATTAAGCCTAAAAACAACTTTAAACAGAGTTTTAAATACAACACTAAGACATATCTGTTTAACGGCTGAAAATGTTTTGAGTCTTTAATATCATACCATTTCCAGGTCATTGAGTTTTGCTCGCAGTAACAGGTTATCTTTTTCAAGTGTGTGCAGCTTATCACAGCGGCCCCTGGAAGCAGACAGTTGTTCCTCCAACAACTCTTTCGTCTCCATTAGAGTCAAGTTGTCCTCACGCAACTCCTAATTGGAAAAGCATACAAAAGTAGGCTGTGATAGGACTGCCAATGACAGCTGTTAATGGCAGCAGTAAGCAATTTAAAGACTACATACTAATACATAAAAATATACACTTCAAGAAAATCAACCTTTAAAGAAGCATTTTACATTAATCTTCATTATAATTTAGCAGTTCTGCTTTTTTATATTGGTGTATGCTCTTTGTAAATAGCCTGTAACTCATCGCTGGGTTTGTACCTCCACTCTGGTCTTGTAGAAGTGAACGTCATTGAGTTTCTCTTTACATCTGGTCAGTTCAGCCTCCAGACGGTCAACCCGAGATGCTCTTTCTCTAAGAGAGTCTACCTCATCCCGATAAAGCCGAGCTGAACGGGCCTCACAAGACAGTGACTGGTTCTGAAACACAAACAGATGTATAAGTCAGCTGTTCCATCTTTATTAGTGTTTTATTAAAAAACATATAGCAACTTGACCAGATACTGACCTCTTGCTTCAACCTTTGTAACTCCTGATCCTGACGCTCCACTTCATGTTTTGAATCCATCAGCTGTTCTGTTTTCTCCTCCCTGTTTTGGCAAACAGCAAACACAGAGAAGCAAAAGTACTGTAAATAACAGCATGGGGTTAATTATAAAACTTGCAATCTGTCATTATGGCACCCCACTCCCTAGTAATGTCTACATAAGTTGACAGTAATTGAGGCATTTTACAGCTAACAGTAATAAGATTGACGAAATGCAGCAGGTCTCAGCACCTCAGCAGAAGTCATCACGACCAGATATCCACAGAGCAAGATCTAGACAGTAAATATAAAGAACTAACCAATGAAATTAGTGAAGAGTTTGTGGTGCATCCACAAATAGATGAAACCTTATATGATTACACTGAAGATTTATTTAAACGAGACAAGAAAATAAGCTATGACGGTTGTAAGATTACATCCTTCTGTTGCCAGTCTCTCCGTGGTTCTGCTATTTAAAATGGCAAATCTAGATGACTGTATGTGTAACATAGGCCTCACTTCATAAATTATTGCACAGTTGGTTGTTGGCCAGTGCTTTACATCTAGGTTTTGACTATGCAATTTGATTCAGACTCACAGTTCTTGTCTGTATCTGCGTAGCTTGGCCTTGGTGTCAGCGAGCTCAACAGACAGGTGGTGTTTTTCTTCTTTTGTCAGTCCGGACACATTTACAGCTGACCCTCCATTATTCACAGCCACATCCCTAGAATTAGTGCCACGGTCAGGGCTGCTCATGCCCAGGTCTCTGCAGTGTTCCTGAGGCTGCTGGCTGGACAGGTAGTCCCTTTCTTGTGTCAGATCCACTATAACCTGTAAGGAAGCAAACCAACTGAATAAGAAAAGGCCCCAGATAGGACACTGGGTGTTGCGCTTGTGTCTCAGTACCTCACTGGCCTTGTCTCTCTGGTCGATGAGTTGACGAAGTGACACTGCCATGCTTCGGGACATAGGTTCAAGATCTTCAGGCACAAGATCTGCCCCTTCTTCCAGCCAGGACAAGTCAAGAACATTCATCTGGTTGTGTGTCACCTGTAACATACATTTTGGTATAAACATTAAGGTGTTTGTGCATTAACTTTTTCTACCACTTTGTGGAGTGCAATGTTTCCTCAAAGACTAAAATGAGTTTTTCCTTGTCAAAGGGATGCTAAATGTAGAACTTTTTCTCAGTGCAGCACAATAATCTCATTAGCTACACCTCATCATCCAAAACCTCTCACACATAATAGTTTGTGTGAGAAATTATTGCCCAACTGCAAAGACTTGGGGTAAGGGAAAAAAGTAGGCTCACTAAAAATAGCGGTAGTATATTCCCTGTATAATGGTTTGTTATCTCTCTTGGTGTCAGCTGATGTGTAAAAGAACCATGCTTAACAGAGTACAAGCATGTGGCTGTAGTGAATGGGGTAATCCAAGGATATAGCTATTTTTCCATTGATAACACAATGTTTTCCTGTAAAACACAGATTAATAAATAAGCAGACAGTGCACAGAAAACCAGAATCAAATATATTATTTGCTCACATCACATTAGTTGCATACAAGACTTGAGAGACCAGAAGTCTGGTTAGATTAGCAGATTCATGGGTTTAAAGTACAGACAGTAGTACCATTCAAAGTAAACAGTGCTGTGTCTGTGTGAGACAACATTCCTATCAACTTGAAAACTATTTACAATATTCAAAGATGTTCAAAAGGTCTGAAGACCTAGAAAACTACAAATAATTCATGCCTCCTTACTTTTGAATGGGACTTTTGTTTCTTGAAATTTCACTGTTGAAGAATTGAATATAATAAGGCATTCCTGTATACTGTGTACATTATACATACATTTATTCTTGAAACAGTCATATAAACACAAAAAAAAAAAAAAAGTAGTAGCCATCTGTATCCAGACCAAAGCCAGCCATATAATTGCATAGGATGAAGCCAGCAGTAAATCACTACAAACCAGCAGACAGTTGTATTGTACAAGACTGGTACAATACAAGCAATTTACCCACCTCCTGGATGTGAGACACAATAGCAGCCTGGGTCTCTATGTCCAAAAGCTTGATCTTCTCAATCATCTCCTCCTTACGCTCACACTGTGCACAAACACAATTTAAGAATAGTACAGAATAATTTTATTAAATTTAATAATTCTTTACCTGCTAACCTCTCCTCCTCTAATAAAACAGATACTATAAAATATTCTTCAGAAACTTGCGTGCCTGAACCCAAGCATAGTCAAATCATTCAAATCAGGATGTCTTTAAACATGGACTAGACAAATGTAATATGCTGAAATAACTTGAAGGGTAGTTTAAAATCAGACTGTGACTTTGTTAGACAAATGTTTGTTTTAATTAACATATAACAACTTGTATCAACATCAACATCATTTTCATGTGGTTTAACCCATGCCTTTCTTTCCATTCATCATTCACTCTTCTCTGTTTCCTGAACCAGTAGAGCCAGTTTAGGTGCAGACAAAAGAAGGGAACAGGGAAAGGAAAGGAAGGAAAAATAGAGAGAAGCAAGGAAGGTTAAGCCTGAATTGAGATGGGTGAAGTGATATAAGGGAAGGTGGGTTAAGGAGAAGAAAAATTGTTTTGTTTTGTTGTGTCTGTGCATTGGAGATGTGTGAAAACAAAGACCTGCAAAAATAAAGTAAGCAGGAAAGTGTGAACATATTTTGAACTGCATTTGTAGTTAAATCTACTTCTTTCACTGCTGGGACTTTTATCTATAGACCAATACCTTCATTGTGCCTAGAAACTACAGTCTGTAGTTTGGGAAAGCTCAAGTGTGATTTTTGTTTTAATCTTGCAGCCTCACCCACATTAAGTCCCTCCCAGCTGCTTATCAGGTAAAGGAGTGAATGGCTGTGCTCTGACATGCAAAGCTAAACAGACACACATGCTACATTCACTTCCTGGGAAAGACAGGGAGGCTGCTGGGATGTATTTGTGTCTTTGTGTGTTACCTGGACAGCGCAGCCAAGAATTAGCAACAAAAGTCTTTTCAGCTCCTCCATACTTTTAGCTGTAGGGGACAAAACACAGATATATTTTATGTCAAAATGTTATAATACGTTCACAATTGCTTAGCAACTGAGTTTACAAAGCGGTGATCTGATTCTGATGGTGTGTCACACCTCAGGCTAAAATAATCTATTGTACAGTTAACTTATACCTGCTGACGACAAACTCAGGTTTTTATTTAACAGCTTTTTAACCACACTACAGTTTTACTTCACCAAGAGGCACATAACAAATTACAACTGCTGGACATGCCGTAATGTAACTCCTGAATGATACTGTACAGCTATTTATTTCAAGTAGCCTCAAGAAATGAAAACTCAACAACACAGCTCTTGTTCATTACATTCAAAAGACATAAGATATACCTCCAACTATTATTATTATGTATCATACAGTTTTCTTGTTGCCTGTAGCTGGTTTTACTTTTATGTAAATAAAATCGCATCAGTCACAGTATGACTGATCTATAGATGTGTTCATAAAAAGTTATTTTTAAGATTTAAGCATTTAAACAACTATATGCTTTAATCAAACAAAAATCAAAACACCTGAAAACTGTATGCTATAAAGTAGCAACCTTTACCTGATATTGGATCCTTAGCAATACAAAGGATGTTGGGGAGTGGCATGACTATTAACTGTTGTAAAGTCTCCTGTAAAAAAGAAAGAGAAGTGTGAGTGATTTAAAGTTTTTTGAACACACAATTTTAACATAATTATTTATATATATATGAAAAAGTTACAAGATATACTGCAAGATTCCCAAGTTCCACTATTTCCACAGCAAGTACTTCAAGTTGAGTACTCACCAATACTGAGTACAGATATAACGACTTCATGTTTATGAACCAGAATCACAGGCCAATGCCATGTTAAGTTTTTTTGTGAATACCACTCTAAATCTGAACTTGGCAGAAAATGCATGCATTGTGTATCCTCTGGTGTATAAAAATGTTTGCAAGCTTATGTTCACTCCATAGAAGAAATACTTTTTATTGTCTTGATTGCATGTCTATTCTAGTATTACCTTCATGAACAAGGAAATAGAGGAAACAACTGATAATGACACCAAACAGTCACGTTCAGATAAGCAGACTGTTGAGCTTATTAGCTTATCGCTTTGCATATCCCTACAATACAATACTGAGTGTTTAGATCATTGTTAAAATGTAGAGCTCTAATAAGCAGAAGCTTATTTACTGTGGTGTGCAAGTCATGTTGTGTGCAGTCATCAAAACATATTCCACAAAACTAAATCAAAGTCCAGAAACAAGTGACCCAGACCTGTGTGGCTATATATTTGTGTGTGTCTAGGCAAGCAGCCAACAGGAAACACCCTGCTGCAGACAAAGTGTGTGTGTTCGCTTCAGGAAAGAAACAACACATGAGGAGGGAATGTTTTCCAGTCCAAAATATCCTCCCCTTTGGCCCAAACACACCTGATTGTCCCGACTGTCCAAATAAAAACCAGGCTTTACTTCAACTTGTGATGATGGACTTATAGGTGATTAGGGTTGGAAGGAGGGCAAAGGAAACATGACACAGGAATAAGGCCACATAGGAAGACACTGAAAAGGGAGGAGACATGCTTTATGACCTCTTGCTGAGGTGAAAGGAAACTGCATTTTTTCATTTTTAAGTCTATTAAAACGTTTGTTTTTAAATTATCACCAGGCTCTAAATTAAACTTTTCAACATTACTTTCTGTCCCCTTTACAGCAGCCTTTGTCCCAAACCCAGTATTCTCCAATTGCTTTTGCTGGTTCCTTTCAGGTTAGGTCTATGTTTTCAGCTTCTAGACCCAAGCTACCAAAGTTTATGAGATGCATAATAAGATGGTGGTCCATTGTGTCATCTGTTCACCAGGCTAATAAATGCCCTATCATTTTACACTGGTTACAACTGAGCTGCCGGTTTCCAACAGGTAGTGCTATACCAGAAGATACTGTTACACTGGCCTGAACACACAGCAGGTAACACGAGAGCCACCAGTCTCTACTTTGCTGACACACAAACACAAACTGTACTGTGTGAATAAAACATGTGAGCAGGCAAACAGATGTCTTTAAGGCAGAGAGATCTCAAACTGAAGCGATCAATTTCATTCAAACACATGAAGGATGCAGACGTTAAAGACTGACACTAAACAGAAAACAGTTGAAGCAGATGAAACGGTACATTTCATTGAATACTTTATGATGATGTTTCTGTTAATCTGTAATCTGGTATTGGGAAACATGCTACAAGATTTTGTTACCCCCTGAGGTGCCACAATCAACAAACCATCTTTTTAGCAAAAAGGAGTAGACACCAAAAGGAACTCTTGAGGAATTAATGTGTAAATGTATTAAATAGTTTTGAAGATTAATCAGTTCTTGAGAAAATCATATAGATACATTGCTCAGACCTGATGCATTCAGGCGCCTGTTTCCATTCGGAAAACTATTATGACAAATGTCACAGCTTAGGTTGAGCTGGTGGTTCATTATAGATGAGACAGATTGACTTACACTCCTCATCACCTGTGCACATGAGCAGGCCATTTGCATGATAGATACTACAATGTACAAGTTCAAGAGCATAATAGCACAAACTGTATCCCAATGGAGTTCAAAATGAAAGCAGTACTGTGTGTTACTGCTTTCAGATCTATAAAATTTCTCCTGCGGCAACATCACCAGCAGGCTCCAACACTTAAATCTGACAAGGGTTCAATACAGCCGGCTGCAATGACCCATTTAAAAACACACAGTCACACACAGAGGGCCTAAATCCATGGCCCACAAACACACTGGGCTCATATTTCTAATCCAAGATCAATAAAATGGAGGCAGCTAAGAGTAGATCTAACTTTCCCTGAGCTGCATTGTTCTGTTCAACACTTTCTCTGCACTCTGACTGGGAGTTTTAAATTATTCCAATTATCTTAACCAGTCGGGTTTTTGTGACTTTATGATGCCAACATCTCGCAAAAGCCACTGGGAAGAGGGTTTGTTTAGTGCTGTGTTAAGATCACAGAAGAGAGCTCATTCCTCCTTTCATATTAAAGCTTCATCTCTTTTTTCAAGTCTTTGTTTTCTGTTGACACAGGGAATGTTAGCACTGTCTTTGAAACCCTTGCCTTCGAGCAAATTGTGTCCCTCTACCAGTTTGTAGCCTGTGTGCAGACACTTCACACTGGAGATGGATAAAACAGTAACACAACGACTTTTCAGCACATACAGGAGCAGTCCTTGACATACAATGGCAGTAAGTAAGGCCAACAAAACTTTGACCAGGGTCAGACATAAACAAGCATTGCACACAAAGAATATCCCAATCTCCACAGTCGGGGCGTGTGTGTGAAGTAGGCCAGAGGATATGGAGTTGAAAACATCCCATGTAGGGCTAAGGCTTTGTTCTGCAGTTCCCACGGTAACCAAGGAGGGTAAAGAAAAGTGGAAAAGGGATAAATGAAGGAGACCAAAACACTGCCAATGCTTAAGTTACTGCAGAACAATAAAATCGCTTTTACATTTACCAGAGCCAGACGACCACAAGACGAGTTGGAGTACTACGCTCACTGAATGTGTGAGTCTTATGCTAATGATGTGTCTTCTTTTTGTTAAATAGATACTTTCTAAAATAAAGATTCCTTATAATTTTCCTATTGCCTTTACTGTATTAGTTCAGTACTTGGAAAATAATTGCCCCAGTATATGTGTATCATTAGGCTATCATATACACAGCACTGTTACAACTTCCTGCTGTCGTACCTGCAGGTGTGTGGGCTGATACTCGGCTGATAAAAATACCTACCTAAATAACAACCTCAAATGAAAAAGAAAGGTTTGACAATGACAATAACTTCAAACATTATTATTATTGTGAAGATTGTTCATTTTTCAATTAATGTAAAGCTGTATTTGGCTAACTTTCTGTCAGTATTTGCAGTTAGCATTTCAGTTCCACCATTAACAAAACCAGTAATGGAGAGCAGTAGCTTTAAAGCAAAAATCTGTCACTTACTTCCCCTTAAACACCAAAATGGTATTGATCATCATTAAAGCACATTCGACAAGCTAAGGTAAATATGTATTCCTTTTTGTAGTGATCAGATAAATGAATATGCTTATTGCTCAATCATCCATGTGAGCAGTTGGAAAAACCCAGCTTTGAGCATAGTATTATTCAGTATCTGCAGATATCAGGTTACCATGCTTTGTACAAAGGAGGGTAACAGAAGGGAGGTGGCAGGCCCCCCTCCCTCCCCTCTCACACAGACACACACTGCAGTTGTTGGTGTTCAGTGACTGGGGGGACCAGGAGGACTCACTGGGGCAGCCTCTGTGTCTCCTGGGACATCATCTAATTAGGAGAAAGCCAACGCCTAGGCCCATACGAACAGCTGGATATGCGGGCGTGTGTCACATTTAGACTGTGACCATAAGAAACTACAGACTATACTATAAAATATACATGGACGTGTGTGTTGAGGTTAGGGTATTTCACTGTGGTTACAGATTAACCATGAGAGACAGATTAACCCCATACTGCCCAGAATGACCCACTTCAGAGCATGTACACAACACACTTCCACAGCAGCAGATGTACTCTTTATTGTGTCTGGATTTCTTCTTATATAATGTCTTGCGTATTAAGACATAATCATATGTAAATGCGTGTTCAGACCCATATAACATTTCCTGACAGACAACTTAGAAAAACTTACACTTAGAAAAGGGTTAAGCATGGATTTGTGAGATTCCCCTTTTAGGTTTGATAACAGAAAGCATTTGGTTGGTCCCATAACAACAAATCATTACAAACATATAAAAACAAAGACTTTTTCTACCCAATGAATGCCATCTGTTTTATTACTGCTCCTTAAACTCATAAATCCTGATGCAATCAGATCTTACACAAGCATCATTGAAAGTTTAACCACAGGGTCTAAACTGTACAACATTACCACTTTGGGCATACTTAACATATAATCTGGCACCATTTACAGGGCGAACTATCAAATAACCAACAACTGCATGCAAGCAGCACACACACATAACTCTGCGGGGTGGAGCTTGGATAAATCGTGTGCATGTTTTGACACACTGACAGGACATGACTACAGCTTGGCCAAATCAACTGCTTCTGAGCTCCTTATCACCGATTTATGCCAAATACATGGTTTGGTCATGCATAAGCAGAATGTTTGCTGCTGACCAATGATTGTGATTACCAGGATCTCATTACATCACAGAGTTTTAACAGGCCAGAAGCAGACATTTAGGACATTAATATACCCATGTACTTCACATAAAAGCGCTAAAACTAAATGAGATGTGTTACTACTTAACTACTTAACAGTTATATTTTAAGCTGTATGAGTAAATTGACTGGGGCCCTAAACGTTTTGATTTTGACTGTTTATTGTTCTATTTGTATTGTGGTTTATTTAATAATTCTGTACCTATAATTCATTTGTGGCTTAGGATCAACAGGGGAACTTGTCAGAAGATGCACACATGATAGCAATGGTAACTGACAGACACAGTAAACAAACCACCAAACATACGTTATCCTTCAGGCAAAGTACATCAGCTGAGAATAGAAGACAGCTGACCCTGAAACCAGAAGGATACTAGGAAAACACTGACACCAATTAGTTTCAATACTAGTTTCACTAAGCAGGACTAAAGTAATTTCCAGGATCTACTTTCTGTGACCATGGAACTTCATGACTGCGGTTGGCCCTTGCAGCTGAGATGACCCATAATTGCGGCTGTCGTTACTGTTACACTTTGGTGTGAGAGTCGTATACCTGGTAGTACGTCCTGATG
Organism: Rhyacichthys aspro; assembly: GCA_036850595.1. Lineage (NCBI taxonomy): Eukaryota > Metazoa > Chordata > Actinopteri > Gobiiformes > Rhyacichthyidae > Rhyacichthys > Rhyacichthys aspro. The sequence goes on along the minus strand of CM072169.1, from coordinate 13,679,794 downwards.
TGGCGGATGAGAACAGTCAGATTGTGAAGGCGCAGAGCCATGTCATTGTTCACGTTCTTGCTCAGCCTCTGATGGCTCGGGCTGGGGTCACTATGGAGACACATACAGACCGTACAAGAGGGCTGAGGTTATTAGTGGCCAGTTAAGACAAAGATCATTACACACATACACAAACCGAGGCATGCCTTTTTTGGAGGAGGACTATTGTGCAGCTGAGGGATTTATGCGCAAGTGTCAACCACGTCCACACTTTGGCCTGTGCCAGACTGATTTGCATTTGAACGGTGGGTGTGAGTAACGCTGTCTGGCTGACCTACTGTGACTGTCATGACGTCAGATTGGTGTCAGAGCTCAATTCAATAAAATGAAAGCAATGGCAGCCTTGAGGAAAGAAAAAAGGGAGTGCACAGTCTATAGTCTAACCCAACTTTGGCACATTTTTTTTTACTACATCCACAAGTCCCTCTGAATAGACTTTCAGGCTTTCTGTGGTGATGTTGTTTCTATTTTTGCATTTAGATGTTTGTGCACACCTTTACACCATAATCACCAACTTAATTTACACCTTCATTCCAGTTGGAAAACTAACACGAGATCCAAATTCTTAATCTTTATATATTTGTGTGAATCTTTCGCTTTAGATGTTAAATGAACAAAATAAATAAAATACCCTGTTGATTACTTTGCAACATATAATCCTTGTTTTTTTTTTTTTGATTAAAAATTATACTTACTTGTGGTAAGTGGCTTTAACAGTTGACTGGTTCTTTGACTGACTGATCTGCCAACTGTCTCTGAGTGCTTTTCATCTAATATCGTTCATCACGCCCATTCTGACTGCCTCCTCCTATGTAACCCACTTTCCCATAAACCCCTACCAAGTCCTAATCACCCCCCTAGTCACAACAGCCTACATTTTGGTGTGTAGAGAACAATAGCAAGATTATGATTGTTTCAGAAGACAATAAGTGACATTTAAACAAGTGGTCTGATTGTGGACAGAGGAACCATAAGGTATTATACACAACTTTAGAACATAGCCATATGACTTTATAAGACAAATTAGATCATACCTTTAAATATACTAAAAATTGTACGGTAAAGAGGAAGGCTGAGGAATATCTGACTCCAAACAGACTCTAGATCAGCTTTACACGTGTCAACACTCAAACCCTTCATAAACTATGGCATTACTTTCTCTTGACTTCAGCAGCACATCTGGTGGTGACGTTTACAACCTGAAACCAGCGAGTCAGGATGTGGTTGCACATAGACACAGACAGGAAGCACTGGATTAACTCTCTTACCGCTCAAATCACCCATTTAGGTGCACAGAAATACACACTTTTTTAAACTGACTCATGCTACAAAACCTTAAAATGGTACCGTTACTTACATTTGTGTCATGATCTTGTGCAGGAAAACACCGTCCACAAGCTCCATAAACATGTTGACTCGTTCTTCTGAGCCCACTTCTTCACATGTTGTCAAAGGGCCCAAAGTCCGCACCTTATGAAGAGACAAAACACAAACCACATCACATCCAAGCAAACAAAAGTCCTGATGTTGTTGGTTTGACTCCTAGCCAAATTTTGCTGGTGTCTATGAATGAAATCAGAGGATCTATTACCGTGTAAAAAAATCTAAATGAGTGAGTATTTTTTTTAAACCTGTGGCTATTCAGAGAGAAGGGCACCCACTCACAGATGGAAACTGCCCACTACAACATCTTTCTGATCTGCTGGCCACAGTCACAGAAGAAGATTGAGGGTCTAGCTTAAAGGGAAGCACTCCTCTTTCATTTTCCTTATCCAAATATATCCTTAAATCCATTCCATGGATCATATGTGGGACCCTCTGGTTGAAAATGCTAGTTTTTTTAACCTTTAGACCAACAATGATTGTGGCTCTGCACTAAGGAAAGGGAAAAGGAGAGTATAGGATAAATAAGTGAAAGTTCTACTGTGTAGCTATGTTAATTGTGTTTGTCAGAGTCCAACAAAGACAGGAAAAATAGTTAGTGATGGGTCACTTCAATGGGGTCATGGAGAAAGAGGAAGTACAAGGAGGTTCATGACCTGTTCATTTCTTTGTAGCTTGTAGTTGGAGCTTGGGGGACCACAGTGGGCTGCTACAGGTACAATAAAACAACCTTCAAACACTGGCATTTATAACCGTGTCTAATCACGAACACTAAATAGAGGCAGCTTTGACTGTGGTGTGATGATTTAATACGTTTCTGTGAATGACTTTGGTTAGTTTTAAGAAGATTTTCTTTCCAACTAATCATTTGCTGGTCTCTGCTTGAAGCTTAAACCAGCTGGAGTCCTGGTCATAGGCCGCTGCAGAATACCAGCCCACAAAAAAGATACCCACTCACTTTTACAACAGCACAAGCCTACTTAAAATATGTGTTCTGAATTACATATACATTAGAAAAGAAAAATCACATTGTGTAAACCAGCTAAGAGAGGAAAACAGGAAATATAGAGAAAAACTTTTCTGGTAAAGACAACTCCAAGTTAGAAGCTTCATTGATTCCACCCAAACTCGAAAGTTAACTTTTTGCTCTTTGTTATTGCAGTATTTTGTAACTCAACAGTGTCATACATACATTAAGAGTCTATGGTTTGTGGCTGAACAACTTTGAGTAAAGACCTATGTTTTTAAGTGTTTAAATTCAGTGTCTTTTTTGTGACTGTGCATCCCAGTGCACTCACCCACACCACGAGCGGGGACTCCATGAAAGTGGCCATCAACTCGGACAGAGTTACATCCATGGCTGAACAGCATCAAACAGAAAGCTATCATTAATCCCAAAATCAATCAGTTGATATCCACAGCAGACTCGTGGTGGATATCCACACGGGACAGAACAAAGCCCCTGCGATGCATCGATCCCCCCCTGTAGCACCACGACCTCCCTCTCGCACACTATTGTCTCTCTTTGTCCCGTTTCCCTAAACACCGAGTTTCAAATAAAACGCACTGAAATACGCAGTAAAAGTGTCTAGGATGTTTCCATGTCGTCCTCAGTTAAATCCGTGGTGGTTTTAGTTAGAAAAGTGGGGTTGTATCCAGATCATTCTCCGGGTGAAGGTCTAACACTTGATCCAAACTTCGCAGGACAGTTGTTCGCGTTGTCAAGGATACAGAACTCAGACCGTAAAGCGGAAAAATAGACGTGAAAAGAGATTGCTTATCAGCACAGCAGATAAAGAAGAATTAACTTAAACTAAACTTCGGCATTAACATTTTGATTTGTTGTCCGCAACATCTCCTATCCGTCCTTCTACCTCTCCACTCTGTTTCTCTCCATCAACCTGACTGTGAGACCGGAGGCAGGTCGGGAAGAGAGATTGACAGCTGTACGGACCAATCCGCTACCGAGAGTCACTAAGTTACCGCCTTTTTCTTCCCAACAGCCAATCAAATACCAGTAACATCTTTGCGGCTGATGTCACCGCGAGACAAATCAACCAACCAGAGAGTGAATACACAACAAGAATATCTAAGCATTTGAAGTAGTTTTTGGAATGGAAAATATATAGTAATTTAGTTTGTAGAGAAGTAGAAGTTCATTTACTCATCGATTGTTGTCGAGTAATTTCAACGGCTGTAACTGCCCGTGTGCATTTTTCCGATTTGATTATGGTTTCTCTCTTAGAGATAATACTAAATACCTTCGCTGGTAAAACAGCATCCTGTCGCTTTGCTTGTGACTGTTTGATCTCTGAACAGGTTGCTCTTTGGTATTAAAAGTAATACCAGTAGGCAACCTGGATAAATAAAAGCTAAAAAGCTATAAAAGTAATTAAAAAATAGTGGAGTGAACAATTTGAACCGTTAAAATATGCCGTGATGCACTTATGTTACTGATTGAACTGTAAGTATAACTATAAGTAATTTAATTTATGGTGTGAGACGTTTACCGAGCTTTACAAAAGATTGAGGCAAAAGAAGAAAATGGGAACTTGAAACTTTGTGATAGAAGGACGTTTAGACTGTAATAAACCCAAGAAACATGATAGCACAGTAGTGGGTGAAAGTGGGCTTCATTCCTCTCTGTGCAGTTCACACATGCCATCAAAAACCTTTCAAACAGCGCCTCCTTGTGGAAAACAGCTAAAGTTGCATCACTATTTATTGTTGACCGTAAGTGACCTACCAACGAAGCATGGCCTACCACTGGGGACACTTTTACCACTTTTTATATGAAGTATCTTGAACAAAATTTTCTTTTCAGTATAATATAACACAACCTGGCAATTTCGTTTTTTGTAGAATTTAACTTGAAATAATGTTTAGGCTATGTACAGTATCCACTTTCAAACGGTGACATATGCCTCTGGCAACAAACACACTGTCAGAGACCTGTGTATGTGTCTCTACTCACAGTTTAATTGCAACATATATATAGAAAGTTTTAAAAAATGGACACACGCTTTTCTATGAATCATCTATTTATTTATTTATTTATTGTGGATATTGATACAAAAGATTCTCTCAGGAACAAGTGACATAAGATAGTGGTATCAATTAACTTTACATTCAATAGTTAATTCCATCAAGCCTCACCCCCACTTCCTCCTGGACCAATGGCAGGGAGGCCAAGGGGGTAAAGCCTGTAATCCTATTGGTGCATTTTGGACTTCATAAATCTATTTTAAATTTTACAAATATATAAATGCTCTACACAGTGATAACAGTGGTATGCTGTCAGGCCTACTTCTGATAATAATACTTAACTGTCTTTAAAGATAGGCTCACACTCATTCACTCCGATACACACAATCACACACATACTAAATAGATAATCAAATTTGTGCTGAACAGGAACACAACTACAACCTACAACTTTCTTGGCCTCTCGTTTCTGTGCCCAATCTGACTAAAATGTGTTCAGACAGGACAGAATAGTCAACAAGTTGTCAGTCAGTCAATGCAGTCAAACACATCAAGTGCTGTGTCCTTGTTTAGTGTTTATTGTAATAATGTGCACATTGACAGGAGAACCAGTCATTAGTCAGTCCTGCGTAGAAGGAAGTGAAGCACTGCTCCTCAGTAAAAAGGAGTGAGCAACTAATGCACTGCTGGTGTAAGTAGTGTCTTTTTTCTTCATACAATATGAATTAGCTCAGTGTGGATTTGTACAAGATATCTTTCACATTTAACCTTCACTTAGCTTAGACTGCCAAGTTTGTAATAAAAAAACATGAATTGAAAATCAGATGTTTACAAAGATTTAAGGTAAGGTAAAACTATAAGCTTTATCATTTAAATATCTTTAATTTGGACAACTGAAATGATCGTAGGATAAAAAAGCGATTAAAAAGGCCCTGCTTTACTGAAAAAAGCACTAATTTAGAAAAAAGACAGTTTCAAGACCAAGATGTGGTATCATGATACTCACAGATGATAACATTAGTGTCATGTAACAGCAGAATAAAATAATTTGTCTGATGGTTTCCATTTAAACAAAAGTTAATTTGAAAGTTTTATGTGAGCACTGATCAAAATAGCTGATTTCCTAATACTCTACACAGGTTGGGTCACTGTGACAACAGGATTTCACAAGTAATCATTGTTCTAAGTCTTAGTATGATGAGAATGAAATTTGTTTTTTTCCCAAAAAAATGTTATCTGGAGTTCAGTTACAAAGTGGGGAGGGTCTATTTACTCTCCTCTGGTAAAGAAACCTTTTGTCATAAAACCATGAATCTTAAGTCATCTCTATTTGCATCATATATCCAAGTTGTAAAAATCATTGTAACATGATGTGTTTTTTGTCGTAAAATTAGAGTAAAATTATCATTTTTTCTTGAAATCCCATGTTTTCTAACAGTGATCTTATACTTTTGTGCAGCAACAGCAGCAGTTAAAAAAAAAGGGTCCAGTTTAAAGTCTAGAAATGTGGCCACCATAGGCTCTGTATGCTTTCTCTTTTGTTAGCGCAGCCAGGAGCAGGGCACCCACTGGGGTTCAGTGTCCAGTTTGTTGATAAGTCGTAGCAGCTCATTGTAAGCCTTGTCCTGGTCTGTGTTTACAATGATGGCATCAAATAGGTGACCACAGCTTTGTTCCATTTCTCTGGCTTTTTCTATGATGTCTCGCAGCTCCTCGGGCTGCAAAGAAAACACATATTACTGACAGTTCAACACGAATTACATTTATTCTTCTTCAATGTAAACAGTGAGACTGGGACCTTAGGATTCTTGTTGTCTTTCGCCAGCAGAGCTCGAAGTCGTTCCTGGGAGGGTGGAGCTATGAAGATGATATAAGGCTTTAAATCGGAACTTCTCAGCACCTTCAGCGCCTGTAAAGAGTTTTACAATAAAAAGGTGGATAAATCACACACAAAAATAAGTTATTTTACATTATGGTTCTTCCAAGTGCTGCATCTAGACTTACATGAGATCATATTACCAAATATTCAAGTTATACTGAGTGAGCATAATATGTGTACTAAATGAGTGGATACTAACCTGTGTGTGCAGACAAAGCACACAAATTTTTCCAGTGTTTATGACTTGTCTCACTGAGTCCGTACTGGTCCCATAAAGGTTCTTCTCAAACTCGCCAGACTCAATCAGCTTTCCTTAACACACAAAAATAAACAGATGGAAACCACCAATACATCTTTGTTGAATAGGAACTGAATGTTATACTTGATATACTTAAATGTAATGCACGTTGAGGAATTACAGAAGGAAAAAAACATCTATGGTTTAGTTATTTTTAGCATTCTTTTGGTTTGTGTATATGTAGCCTACCTGTAAATCTCATTAATTTATGTGAAATCCATAAAATTCCTACCAGCAGCTAGTTCTGCCTCAAAAGTTTGTCGAGACACAAAATGATAGTCCCGACCGCTCAACTCGCCTTCACGCCGGCTCCGTGTTGTGTCTGTAAGACATAAGTCGTTAGGTCAAAATGATGCATAAAAATATGAGTTCAAGTAACGCTGGCTTTAGTGACTTCTTACGAGGTACAGCTCCAGCAAAACGCTCTGGATGATTGTTGAGGAGTCTCTGTCTGAGCTCAGCCTGCCCACAACTGGCTGGACCGATCAGTGCAATAGGACGCTTTCTGTTGGCCGGTTGGTGGTACAGAGCCATTTCCTCATATGTGAGAATCTCATCATTATCAATATCTACAACAAAAGAATTGGATAAACCTTTTACATATTTTTCTAATTTTTGGTCTGGAGAGTTGCGCCAGTAAAAACTTTTTATGGCACTACACAATAAATAGGGAGAAAATAATCAGATTCACAACAGATTTAAAGAATGAAGATGAACAATTCATACCATCATTCCTGTGAGTGTTATACAACATTTTCTTTCTTTTCCTTTTGTTCTTTTTTGCACACCATAGTTTTCCTGTAAACGAATAAGAAAAATTAATATAATATAGAAAGCTTTTTGCATTGCAGAGTACAAGTGCAGAGAAACAAACCAGGCTTCTCAGGTTCCTTGTCTTCTTCTATTGTTTGTTTCATGGCCTCTCTTTGCTGTTGAAAACTCTTCCCTGTCAAAGAGGAAGAGAAGAGGAGAAGAGAAAAATAAGCAAAGTCCAACAGACACTTTCAGTTTGTGAACTCTAAAAACATTCTGCAACAAGACAGAGACATATGTACCTGGTACTAGTCCCGCTAATGGCTGGTTATCTTCATCCCCATCTCTGTACGCTTGCCACCAGTTTGGGTCTGACTGACTGATGATGTGCAGAATATCTCCTTTTTGGAAAGACAAGCCCAGTTCTCTGCAGGGCACATAGGGATCGTCTGAAGGGTCATAGTCAAAGTGTGCCTTCACATGGACCTGGGGAAATGAAAGACAAAGCATTTGGAAAAGTAGAACGATAAATATTTCTAGGATGGACTAAACATTCATTGGGAACAAGAGACGTCCGGCTACTCTTTTAAACATGGATTTATCAACAGCCCTTACTGTCATAGGTCATTTGTCTGCCAGAATGAACAAAGATCCAAACAAGTGTAGTCAAGAAAACATGATTACATCAATGGATATTTTGCTCACCACAGTACAGTGTGTAGGGGACTGAATACTCACCACACTCTCTTTGACAGGAGGAGGTTTACTTTGTGCGCTGGGAATGAGCACAAAGGTCAACAGGCCGTGCATGTCCGCCTGACACAAAGACAACAAGAACTCTATGAATTATGCTATTGCTCAGACTTTGTTTGGTAAAATGGCCTATATCTTTTTACTTTTAAGTGTTAGTAACAGATGTCCAACTCAGATTTAGAGTAAGCAAGTAAGTAAGTAAGTTAGTCTAGTGTCAAAATGTCAAAATGAGAAAAAAAAAAAAAAAAGACATAACTGGACTGAACCAAACTCATTTAACAAAGTAAGCTTTACTTATGTTTTTAATTATTTCATGTAGGACTTTATAGTATTTTTATAGATATGATATTTATATAGACATGCTTATGGTAAATCTATGTTAAAACACATAATCTAAAAACCATAATCTCATTATGGCAGGTGAACCCTGGTCTACAACTTAGAAATGAGATTAGATTAGATCAGCATATGATTGGGACAGCATGAGAAAATGCCTGAAAAGGAAAAAAAAAAAGGTAGAAGTAGATGCATTTTGGCCATTTGACACTGATATAGATAAATCAATTTGAGCCACGCTTGGGACAAGTGTGAATGAAGACTTTGACTGTAAACTACCAGTTTTAGGCTAAATGAAAGTCATCATTTGTATTAGTATTTGTATTACCATTAGTGTTAGCATGTACTTACAAGGATGTCAAAGACTTGGTTGACATCTTTCCCTCTGATTTCTATTCCGTTAATCTCTAATATTTCATCTCCCTCAGACAAGAGTCCACTTCGCTCAGCAGCTCCTCCACGGACAATACGACTAATCACAACACTGTCCATCTCGTTACGAACAGTTGCTCCCTGCATAAACACACAGACAATCCCACACAGGAACAATAAATAACCACATTTTATATTTCTGAATGATATATTTTATAGTTTAACACATTTTTTATTGTACAAAGTAACTGCTTGTAGCGATTGTGTCTGAGAGGATGAACTCCCTATCTGACAATTAGGATATAAACTCTCCATACGCCCACAGTCTTTTTGATTGAGCGTAGGGGTGTCTGTGTATTTTTTACTTGCCAGCGGTATGTCTCGTGCTTTCTCTATGCGGACTATCTTGACAGTCTCTCCTCCCCACTGGGTCAATGTTTCTCCTTGGGTGGGTATTGCTTCAGGTTGCATTTCCCTCTCTGCTATGCTGTCATGGGCTATGAGTAATGACTGCAAAAAATAAATAAAATAGATATGAAACTGTACAAAAAACATTGACAGAGAAAATTAGCACAGCATGCACATGTACCTGAAGGTGTGTGTCTGACAGTAGACTGTGGAGTTCAAGTCCCTCTTTGTTCTGACTTGACTGAATGATGTTCCTGACCTAAAACAGTAGACACGATTCTGACATTAGTCGTTCATGTGTGATATGACCGTAGCCGTTACAGTTGAAATTAGCTGCATTTATGCACTTTTTCTAGGCTCTTATTTCATTTCAAGGCTAAAAAGCAGGAATGTCTTCCCATACAGTGAGGTTTAAACAGATAACACTTCATACTCAAAATGTTTGTGAGTACAGTGTGAACCAAAGCATTTCCTTTTTAAAGCCAAATGCGGGGCAGGGGGTGGAGATGCCAACATGGAGCAGAAATAATGTGCTTTTTAATGGGATTCCACTGAAATGAGCCATGAATAGCTCTGACTGCTCGCCAACTTAACACTGCTGCAGAAAAATTGTTACAGCACTGATGTAACTTAAATCCTAAAAATGGGTCTGCTTTAGTTTATTTCAGAGTTTGTGATGGTTTCAACAAATCTGAAGTAAACAGGCTACACTTTTCTTATGAGCCATTCAATATTGACGTATTATAGGTCATCAGTGTTTGAGATCAAATCAAACAACAGATGATTAAATAGAGCTCCTTTATCCCCATACTACAATTACATACTTAATGACCTAAATTACATGAAGGTCATATCTGTTTGTTGTTGAAGGAATGTGATACAAAGGAAACTCTTGATAAATAACATTTAGATAACATTTGGATATGTGTCTAACCTCCATCGCCAGTGGAAGTGCCTGGTGTGTGTGTGGGTATGGAGGAGAGGGTTTGTGCATGCTGCTGGCCACTGCATTATGGATCTTCAGTGCAGACTGGAAGTCAGACTAGAAAACAAAATTGCATATGTATTCTTAATAGATAAGAAGAGGCACTTTGTAGATCCTGGTCCTTTTAATTTGCCTGGTAATATCAGATTACTTGTAAGTAAAGTAACATCAAACATGTATGCAAGGTAATAAAATGTTTATGAACAGTTTCACAACACCACATTATTTTCTTATAATAGGTGGCAAAAGAAATGCTTTTTGACTAAACATGCATTTTCAGGTGTCACAGAAAGATTAGCCTACTTTTACTAAATGACTGAACTGGCCAATGTTTTTGCCAAAGCCCTCGGCGTCAGTACTGAGATATCTCTAATAGTGTGCATATTAAATGCCAAAATAAACCTTAACAAAGGCCAATTAAAACATGTGGGCCGTTCAGTCAGCTTATTTGTGTTAAAATGTCTATGACAGAGTAGAAGGCAACATAAGATAACTTTTACCCCAGTTCTTTTCTTTGTAGATTTCATGTTTTGTGCAAAAAGCCTAGCAGAAGCATAAAGAAAAATACTACAAAAGACAACTAAGGCATTGTTTGTTATGGAGCATAGCCTATTCAGTAATCTTTAGTAACCTTACCGTCTAACAAATATGTTGTGTGTGAGGAGTTGTAGCTTTACCATTAAAGCATAATTTATAGAACTGCAACAGAAGCTTTTGAAATAAAGTTTTTCTTACTATTGCAGCAAAAAGACATACTGGTCAGTGTCTATTGATCAAATCTAATTAACATGTCATAATCCTTTCATACACACAGTGTTACTTAGTTGTTAGTTTTGTATTACCTTGTTTAGCAGTGCAAGAACCAGCTCAATGTCATTCTGACTCTGTTGGTCAGACAAACAGCCTCGGACCTGTTTTAATGAAAACAGCAGCTCCTCCAATTCTACACAAAACACACAAAAACTATATTATTTTGAGCTTACATTTAACATAAGAACAAGGTTTATATTTACGTATTCACTCTTCAATCCAATGAGAGAACCCCACTTCTCCTGCTTCATATTGAGTCAATGAAGCAGTTTCTCATTAACTAGTCGTAGATTGCAGCTCTACAGTGAGTTTCCGTTTGTTGTGTGTCATTACCTTCTCTACAACTGTTTTAATTAAGTCACCCTCAAGAGGCTCTCATGTCCATCTCTCCCTCCCTCAAGAATTCCCTCCCTGACGGCACACATGTCTTCCTTACATTCCTTTCCCTCCCCTTTCCTCCTTCATCGAGTCTAAGACATCCTTTAGTTCATTTATATTCAATTGTCTCACCTCTATCCTGCCTGAGAGCTTTTAGCAGAGAACTACCTGCCCTTCTTGTCTAAACACAGTGTGCTATTTGTGAAAACTGTTTTACCCAGCAGTGCGTGAGCTTGCAGGCTGGCGAGGGGCAGTGGCTGTGGCGTTAGGGAGTCTTGCAGGAATGTAGGGTTGTCAATTCCAATTTGGGGATTTTGGGAAAGCTTCCTGAGTCTGAGGGATGCGTTCAGGTCCAGCTGTCGACCCTCTTCCTCCCTGCGGCGACGAAGGTCTTCCTGTAAAACAGATACAAAAATCCATCAATGGTCAAAAGACATTTTTTCTGATAAATTTCTGGGCCAATTTGCTTTTTTTTTAATTTTTTTAATAATTTTTGAAAATATTTGTATAAAAAAAAGAAAAACACTCAGTAGCGCTACAACTACTTAGGCAACATAATTCAAGCAGCTACTTAAAATAAATAAAGAAATGATTTACACATACGTACACATTACATACACATTATGTACTGTAAAATATGTTCTAGGCAAAATAACTTGTCTCTACCTGGTGCTGTCGTATTCTTTCCAGCTGAGCAGATCGTCGGAGCGGCAGTGTCCGACTCCCCAGCTCTCCCGGACAGTCCACAGCCATTTCCCTGTGCTGCTGTCCTCCCCTCAGCTCTTCATCTCCTCCTCCCTCCCCAGCGACATGGCCGTTCAAGTGGGAGGTTGTCATCCCTTGTGTCTCTGTATGGGTTCCAACAGTTTGTGTCCAAAGCTATGTTGAAGCAATCTAAGAGGAGGGCAGCTCAGTAAACTGTGAGGCCATCATACCTTCACCTGTGACAGAGAGACAGTCAAATATCATCCTACAAGGCCTCTATTTAGTCTCTCTGTGCGTTAGTAGAATAGTATTTAGAGTAAAGCACATTCTGTATTTAATCTGTGTTTAAATATAATAACATGTGTAAGGCGCTTTCTCAATACACCGGTCAGCCAGTAGGTTTGTCTTTTAGGAAGACATTCTAAGCTATGAAAGTGTGCTTGGTGCTGTGCTATCTTACTTCTCAGTTTTGGCAGGTGCTGACCATCACAAGCAGAGAAGTAGCCATTTTGGAAATGCTCTGACCCAGTTGACAAGTGGTGTCAATAATAATGTATGTCGTTTGATGTACCTTACGTTAGTGTTTAGTTTCAGCATTTTATTTCTTTGTATAACCCTAACTACTACTCAATTAAATTCTGATGGAAAAATTGGTAAAAAGACAAATTGTTTGTTTGTTTTTGTTCTTTTTTTTTTTTTTAGATCAACTAAGTAATTAAACAGCACAACACAAGTTGTACCTGATCACTCGGATATAAGCCCTTTGTAACTTGCTCTACTGCCCTCTCTAAAATTTCAGAGACAACAACATCATGGCAGCCCCCACTTTCCACGCATCACCATGACAACGGCTTTGTCAGCAGCCGGGTGGTCCCCCTGCCACACAAACAGACGCTCACTAGAGAAACACAGCTTTAAAGGGGAGTAAGGTGGAGCAGAATGTGAGGAGAGGGAGAGTAAAAATAAACAGGTGATGGACAGATGACCTATCTCTCAGTGCAACAACAACAGCAGTGTGTTTGATATGTTATCTCCTGCCAGCAGGACTGTGGACACTAGCACACACACAAAACGACAGAGGTCCTAAGATGGCGCAGTGAGGAATGCCAGGCCCTGGGAACAAAATTCCTCAAATGGGGGAAGGGAAAGTATGTGTGATTACAACACTGCAGCCTTGCATTATTTTAGTACATGTTTAACTTTGTTACCTTGAAAACTTCAGGAGAAACTGGGAGCACTAACACAGCCACCAAATATAAACAGTACTTTAAAAAGGCAATAACTTTCTAGGACCTTTCTAGTCACTTAACTAGGACCCATATCATTTAATTCAACTAAGGTTTGCGCAATGTTAAAGGTATTTTTAATAAAGACTTTATTACAATTCAGGGCATTTAATACTTTGAAGGACAGAGAGGAACCTGGGCCACATACCTCCTGACAAATATGTTGGCTCTCCCAGCGGACGGCAATATAATAACAAAACAATCCTCCGGAAATCACAGGAGCCTACTTTCACCTTAATATTATTTTCACAAAGCAAACTGGACCTATACTGCAGTCGTTAACATACGTCTGATGATGTCTGATGAATGTCCTAAAAAGACCAATAACAAAAAAATCTAACATGTTTTTGTTTTTATCTTATTCAAATATTAAGGATAAATGTATTAATCCAGCCACACAAATAGTAAGACAGTAAGAAAATTAATAGGAGTCAGAAACCAAAGATGAAGACTTTATGGCCAAGGAAGAGCCTTAGAAGAGTGTTCAGTGTCTGATGCCCAGTCTCTGCTGACTGGTAATAAGTGTAGTAAGATTAAAGTGGCTCATTTGCAGAGCTAGCCTCCCTTCTACAATAACATTAGGCTAATCTGCAACCATCACTATGAGGAATACGTCACACTGTGAGGATATAAACTACACCACTAAAACTATTTCAGAAGCCTCAAGCCTCAGAGGCAAACAAACCAAACCAAACCAAACCAAACCACAGAGCATTAGTCTAATATGTTTTAGTTCAGTCTCAAAATAGCCTGGCCACTGTGATATGTCAGGAGCAAAACACACAACGAGGGACTGTGGTAGTGAACAACACATGAGCTGGCAAAACAATAGTGAAAAGACCAATATAAGACTGTAAACTGTGTAAACTGACAGTAATTGACCGTAAAGATTAAATCACCTATATCTTTTATTTGCCTTTTTAAAAAGCTGGTACATTCCCATGGTCCACAACAGATGTTTCCACTTATTTCAGCAGATAAGACCCATTTCCAGAACTTGGGCCCCCCTTTTAAAATTTTTACATGTCACATAATGTCAAAATATGGGATACATTACATGCACATTTAAAAGGTTTCAGTGTCACGTAATCAGGATGACACACCAATATACAGTAACTAGCTGAACATCTGTATATGTACAACAGCCTCTAAAATGTATCTCCCTTCACAAAGCATAACCACTTCTTTGTCACAACACTCCTCACTATTGATAATGAATTGGTTTTGAATGTTTTTTAGAGGATCAGGGCATTTGTGAATTGCATTTCACAGCTGGTTTTCTTATCAAGCTACCATGGCTTTTCTCAATGACTGATCAACATCGACTCATCTATGTCCCCATTTCCCTTAAGAGAACATCTGAGAAACACTGACAGTTCATTTACAAACTGAGATTTTAGAGAAAGATCTGGAGTGTGTGGGATGAGATTTCCATGCTTATAAACTGGCCCAGTTATAATGCTGAGAGGTAATCAAGTTATGGTCTGAAATGAACATAAATTACATTTACATAACAAGGGCCTAACTCAGTTATTTTGTGGCTTTGGTCAGTGTCAGTTCTTGACCAGGCTGTCCATTAGGAGACAAAAGGACATAAAGTTTAACAAAACAGTAGTTTGTTGGTAGAAAAAATACACTATTTAGATTCTATTGCACCAAAGTATAACTAAAGAGACACTTCAGAAATAACAGTTCAAAAACATATAAACTAATGATGTGTTTGTTGAATTGCATTATACAAGTACAGACTCTTTGGAAAAAGGTGAATCATAGCCAGCCTCGCCACATATGTAAATGGAGGTACTTACGAACAGCAGGCCTGACATGAATACATTTTGTCCTGCTCTGAGACAGCTCATTAAAACACACTAATCATGTGGAAAGCTTGCAGGAACAGGACAATGACCTACTTAGAGTACTGATCCATACAGTGACTGAAAGCTGTCTTTTGAAGAGGAGTGGTGGTGTAGACACGAAGGCCAGGCTCAGACCTGGGTGTGCGTTTGACACCCAGTTCGGCTGGAAAAGCCAGTAGTTACTGATGAAGACCTGCAGCTGTTTCCTACTGGATCTTTGCCCTCACCACTTACTCAAGTTAAATAAGTCTTTATCAGTCAGCCCAGTAAACAGCACACTACTTAAGAAACTCACACAGGGATTATCATCATAACCTCACAGGAGGACACCCCCACTGAACACAACCACACACATAACACCATCTGCGGCTACACTCACCCCCTGCTGAGTGTGCATGAATGAGCATCTTGCTGAGGCAATAGTTCAAGGCCAAGCAATGCAACAAAAATCCAATCATTCAGTTGAAACAATTTAACTCTTACCAACTAATACACTAAAACAATATTGATATATTTAAAAAACTGTGAACTTAATTCATTTAGAGGCTCTGATTCCCGGGTACCCATTTTGAAAAACGGAAATAGAAAACAAGAGGGTCTGACTAAGAATTATGCACATTTTGCTTAGAGCAGGTAACATGGGGTCAAAGTGGTTTTTCACTCTGGTTATCAATACAACAGTAATCTAAAAATCTAAGTAACAAGCAGATTCCAAAACAAGCTGACCTTTTTTCAGTCTACAGGTCTAATGCCAGTGAAGGCTCTGCTTCCTGTCAAAAACCTGCATATGTGCAGCAGGGAGAGCCCAATGTCATTCTGATGCGTTAACTTCTGGCTTTATGTTGGAGGATTACTTCAGAGTGGAATGTGATTTTGCTCTGTAAGAATGAAAAGCTAAAGGAAACCAGAACCTGGAATGCAGCACAATACTGGCCTGGAGAAGAGAGGGCAATACAGGCATTGTTCTGCGTCAGTCGCATCAATGAAAGCATGAATTGTCTGAGCTCTTCTGAGGCAAAGAGGCATACTAAGACCAAAAGTGACCCTCTGAATAGACGCCTAATGGTGGTTATTCAAACAGGCGTAATCCAGGAACACATAGGAAGTGAAAGACAGAGGAAATAAAAACACAGAAACTGTACATCCGTAACCAATCATTATGTGTCACTGATGCTAAGTAATGCTGTGTGTGTGTGTGTAGTATGCGCTGTGAATGTCAAATGAGAGCAGACGCAGGCTGGTCTTATCTGGTGTTCAACACACACACAGACACACAGACACACACACAGACTCTTAAAAAGGGCTGTACCACTCTGTACCAGACTAAGAAAAAGGTGTACCAATTAAACTGATGAAGTATGTAAAAATGTTTACACATAAGGTCATTCTGAATTTATTCACTCTTCAAACAGATACACTGTTTTTCTAAGCCACAGAACATTAGGGACACTTGCATTGCATGCAAAACCCATGTCCATGTTTATAGTTATATCTGAGCCAGGAACTAGACGAGCTGTTTCACTCTTGAATGTTGTAGGCTCTGGCCTTAAATCATATGAAATTGTATTTGTCACAGATGAGTCAGGTTCAATCAAACTGCACAGATGGTGGTTGAACGCCTTCTCATAGTGGGCTATTCTGGGTCTTGGATAGTAAATCATGCACAGAAGCTTTTTCTTATCAAAGACAATGGCTACCATCATTTTGAATCACCAGTAGGCTTAAATACTGACGTCACTATTAGGGTGAAGGGAGTGGTACAGACCAACATCATAGTATAGGCTATCTGCATTCAGAAACAAAGAATATATTAGCAAAGGGAAATAAAATACAGAATTAATGCATTGGTGTAAAATACATCTTTGCTTGTTGTGTGCTACAATACTGTGATTCAGCAGCCACATATTATAATAGAAAAAAATTACAACTCATTGTCAATTTAATTCTTATTTTAAAACATATTAAATGAGGCCATCGACAGAGTGAGAATGAGAGCGCCACAGAGCACTCTCAAGAACAGTGGACGTCTGTATTTCTCTGGCCTGTGGCCCAATGCGCCGTCCTCACCTCTCCACTAGCTCACTCTGTGTTTGCGTGTGCATTTGTTGGTAAAAGTCAGCTATGACCCATCACCATAGAGACATGACCTCATACCTGGCACACGGGTGAACCTAAAGGTCAGTTTGGTGTAAAAGCATCTCATATACAGCGTGTCATCAGTGGACAATGAGTCACACGCAGATTAGAGGCTCTTCAGATGGAGTGGCGTCTCGAGAAAAGAGCTTCTTAAAACAGCCACTAAAAATGTAAACATAGCTGCTTTAAAATTTAAGTGGAGAAACAGTTTCAAATGTTTAACAGCTTTTTAGTTCACAGAGCTTGGAAAATAATATTTATGAATATAAATACAATAATAGTACAATAACATGTATGAATATTTTTATTCAGAGTACATACCTACATAGATTTTCTGTGAACTTTGAGAGAAGAAATTAGGGGAAATAACAAATTATAAACTATTGACTCTGACTTCCAACTCCACACAAATTAGTATATTTAAACATTTTATCATGCATTAAACCAAAAGCAATACATTTAATTTAAAAGTTGTTTCCACATTTATCTCACAATCACAGACACAAGCCACTGACTGTGACAAGAGCCTCATTTGCCTTGTGCTGAAACTAGTGCTTGTGTTTCCCTCGAACACATTCCTTCACCAAAGACACATTTGCTGTGTTTGTTCAGGAATGAGTTTCAGGTAGTTAACAAGTATCCTTTCTGTGGTACAAGTGGCTGGCAAAGTCTACCAATATGACACAATGTAAGACAGAGCAATCTGGCTTTTTCAGTCTCAATTCTTGCTCATTTAATGAGGTTATACCAGTTCCTGTGCCTCCCATTCTACACATACATCATTCTGCCATTATGGCTATGTTTGAGCCAAATGCAGGGGTACCTACTAGGCCTATAAATCAGTAGGTGAAATGGAGGTCATCAAAGCACTGCCTTGGAGGAAAATATTTACAATCCTTTCTTGGGCACAGAAAAGAGGTTAAAAATCATGTACCATATTGGGGCAATCTTATCAGGTTCAGTGTGCATACATACCATTCTCCTGATAGTGAAAAGATACAAGTTGCTTTAAATTTTACTCCTACACTAAGGATACACAGCTGGTAAAACAAGTTAACTCAGTGCTACCTCATTGGAAATACCAAAAGTATTAGGTAGTTGTGTTATGTAAACATCAACTATAATAGTTGCTGTGGAAAAAATAAATTACAACAGAGACATATCAAAGTATTACTTTTTGTTTTACAATTATTATTTTTTTTTGTCAAACATTAAAACTGACATGACCTGAATCAAGATATGGTTTGTGGTTACTATTACTTTGGGTTGCAGTTAAGTTAATCAGCATTCATAATTGAGTTTTACATATTGTAGGAGTTTAAGAAAAAACACACAGAACATAATTACAGATCCGTAAACTATAACTTTTTCAAGACTAAAAACGTTGTCTTCACAAGCTACCTAACTTCATAGTTTATTTTCCTCAATTTAAGGCTTTTCCGATTTAATTCAGTATTCTTTGAATAAATACATCATATACTGTAACATCGGAGCTTATTGCTTATTTGACAGGGTGGGTTGACAGCTTGTAAAGGAAGTGACTGCTTTGGTTAGCCAGTTTCACTGTAAATACAACACAGCCACTGTGCTATAAATTGTGCAATTCAGCAATATTTCGAAGAAGCGTCTGTTGTATTCAGATGTTTATTATATTTAGCTTCAGTCCAGTGATTTGTAGTTTTCAAGATAAAAGAATTATTGAGCAAATGTCTATCATTCGTCTTACTATATAGCGTTCGCTATTAGGCTAGTATTAGCAGCTAACTAGCTCTTTAGCTTCTTCCTGCAGCACCTGTTGATAACAAAGCCAATTCAGTTTAGTTTGAAAACGCTTAGTTACTTACTTCAATGCCAATCCATCCAAGTACTTCATTGGCTGTTCAATCAAACTGAAAGACGTCGGTTTTAATACAGCCAACAATAGTCCTGATACAGTCTTTTATATTCAGTTTCGATCCAGCAAATATTGAGACTTGTTGCTCGTTGGCCGAACACAGTGCCTCAGACCTCTCCTCTCTGACTGTCAACTCCAGACAAAGGGGCGGAGACAAAATACCACCAAGTCCGTGCAGCTGGTTGTGATTGGCTGTAAAAGAAAGAGGAATCTCCATGCAACCAATCAAAACGCTCGATTTATCGACGGAATGCTGCACGTGAATCGCGCACAATGGACTTACTACAACCATGTAACGAACTCAAAGGCGACGATTAGTACAACACAGCAAATTGCAATAATTTCAAGTTTTACTTTTTAATTCAACATTAGCAGTTTCAAAGGTATTTTATCCCCAACACTGGTAACTACAAAGTCATAGATAGCCTGGCTAGGCACAAGCCTACATTTTACACTAAAATAATTATTTTGACAGTAGACCTAATCTATTGACAATTTTTTAAAGTTTACACGTTTTGGGAGTTTTTATTCCTTACATCGTCCAGTATAATGTATCAAATAGGTCCAAAAGTGTTTTTCCCCTGCAAAAACAGAAACGAACAAGTGATGTTTTGTGCTGTTCTTTTTACCAATGAAAAAAGAGTGACCACAGCTTTTTGCTTTTCTGTTCCTGTTTGGTGTTGATTTAGCAAGTTAAATACACGTTAAACCCTGCTCAGGTATAGCTTCACTGAGTCAGTCTCTCTCAGGAACATGCTCCTTCTGTGAACTGGGGTCTTCAATGACTTCCATGGAAGCCAACTTTATTGTCAACTTTATCTGTTCAACTGTAGTGCAAAATACTATCACATTGGTCCTCTTAAGCAGAAAACCAATGGTATTATGAAGGAAGAAATTAATCATAACAATGCTAGTCAAAAATATTGTAAAATGGTTTTCATTCTTTCATCTTCACAACATTTGCAAAGAACTTCCAAAAAGCAAAAAGGTACAGAATAATCAGGATAATTTTTATTAATTCATCTTCAGTTTCAATAATATCATTACAGAAAAAAACATCTTCCTCAATAGATTTTTATACAGTAGTAGAATGCTGTGTCATTGCTTCATTACAAGTGCTGGTCATAGTTTATAGTGTGTGCAGTGTGACACTGAGTTTAGTCCAGTGTTACGAATCACTCAATACAAAGGCAGTTTATCAATAACCTGCGTCTTCTTACTCAAATGGGTTTATCTAGGTTTGACAAGTCTTCTTTGGGCAGGTGCCAGAGTGTGCTCTGATGCTGTGCTCATGTTGTGGGTTGGTTTTTTGTTTTGTTTTTTTCCAAGCTGCCAAATGTGGACATAAATGAATGTGGTTTACTGGAAATAAACACATGTTCTCGCTAATGCTGCTTTAATGAGGGTAAAACTGGTTTTGTACTTTACATGACATGAGCACAGCATGAGCAGGAGATATAGGGTGCATTTGAGGTAACTGGGAAATTTCTGACATCTGAGCTTTGACAATTCATGAGAGGACAGGGTTGGTACCACAAACTCGAGATTATGAACAGTTCATTAAATAAAATGGAAAGTTCAGACAAGTCAGAAGTCCCTCCAGGCGATGCACTCTGGTCTGGCATCGGAAATGAAACCTGCCCAAAGAGGAACACACGCCCCCTCCCTGTTAATGGGCATGCAAGCATGAAAAAGAGAGGGAGGATATGAGGATGAGAGAGCGTGAGGAAGGAAGGGTGGAGGAAGACAGTCAGGAGAGGGGTCAAAGTTCAGAAATTCTGTTGTAAAGTGTTGCATTCAAGTCAGTAGTAACAGACAGCACATAGGCTTCTAATTTGAATTCTTATTTTTTATAGTTCTTCCCACTTTTGACATAAGCTGTAACAGAGAACACATAAAACAAGCTACTTAAAGTTTGGTTTCTTTACAAATAATTTCAACTCAAACAGAGCTTTGCGCAGTAGTTATTCTACTATGACCTGAATGCAGAAGTTGACCTTTGACCATATGGGTTTGTTTAGCACAACGCACCATTACAGGAAGAATTGGGAGGAGGTAAGGTATGGTGCATTCAACAAATACTAGGTAAGTCACAGATTGCATAAGATGCATTTAAATGGTCCTTGTTAACTGGTAAACAATTATATCAGTGGAAAATCTGCAAGATAGTGCAGCAGACTGACCACTGTTTTTTATTATTAACAGTAGAAATCAATACACTTGGGGTTGGGGTAAATATCAAAGTGTTATAAAATTAATCTACCACCTGTTCTGTGTTGCTTTGAGTCTATTAACAATAAAGCAAATTCAGATTTTGTAGTTTTAGAAGTCCTGAACTATAATCAGTGTTTGATATTAATAAGCACCTGTTGGGCTAAAAATTTGCCAAATGTTTAGTTAACAAGCACCTGAAAGCAACACCTGCGTTCAAGTGATGTCAGGAGTTTCTCTGAGTTGGGATTATTATATCCAAAATATGATCATTCATATAACTTAGTTCACCAGTGGAAAATATCAATGGCAACTCAGATACAGTAACTAACCAGTGGAGTGGCTCAAAATATTCAGTGTGTCCTTGAGGCAATGTAATAGATGCATTTCTGTACACAAAAAGCTATTTTAAATACATTTTTAAATTATTTGAACTTGGCAGTATGTACATATCTTCTAGTAGTTTTCTTCTTCACTGCCTTAGTAGGAGCATTGCTACATCTACTGCCACAATAGCACCACCATCTGTAAGTAAGCAAAATAGAGTGAAACACGTGGCAGGAATGAGTATTGTACATGCTTAAAGAAAAACAAAACAGGGACTCACTTATAATTCACATTACTAAAGAGTGCTTAAGGCCCATAGTGTACCTTTAAAGTTCGGGGAAGTTAGATTTTCAAAATCTAGGTTGTTTGCAAAAGACAAGAGGCAGAATACTGGTTCCTGTCCCATAGTGCAAATAAATACAATCTCAAGATTTTCCAGTCTGCTAAATACGCTAGTTTCACAGCTTGTAATGCAGGTTTTCTCTGACAGCACCAGTGTCCCTCTATCAGACCACACTTGACAAAAAACTGTTTCCAGACACTTAATGGTACTGAGTGGTATTTCAAAAGAGGCTGAGTGCCCTGTCTAGAATAATGTCTTTTACAGGGAATGTAATCACAAGTTGAATTGGTCTACTGCTGTAGATTTTTAGTGTAAACTTTAAACTCCTATAAATCAAACACCACTTGAATGCAGGGTTTTGTGGGACGCTCTACATAAACCAGCCAGAAAAGTCTACCTCTGATTAGGCTACAAAAAATAACCTATTTCTTCTGAATTTTACTATTAGTATTATGGGTATATTTGATGTGGGACCAAACAGACTGTTCACCTATGCTGAGCAAGGATTTAAGTTGAGTTTGTAAACCTGCAATGGATTCCATCCCACACTGTGTTAAAGCTAAACCACTAACCAACATTAAGAGTTTCATGGCTTCATAGAGAGTCATGAGCCCATTTTTAGTGTGATTGCTCTTATATTCAAACATTACATAAAAGTAATTTTTGGCAATAGTCATATTTTCATTAGTGGCACAAACTATCAGCAGCTTCAATAAAGAAATGTCACTCTCAGCTTTCAGTAGATATACTGGTAAAAAAAAAACCAGATGTTAAAGATCAGTGTGTCCCAGGACAGGATGTAGTGACACTGCAGGGAGGGGTAATCGTGGATTTTTTTAATATATATATATATATATATATCTGGATATAAGGACGCAGAGGAAGAAAAAATAAGGTTAAGAAGTAAAGGGGAGAAGTAAGAGAAAAGAGAACAATAGGGCTGGAGGAAAAGAGTCTATATTTCTATATCTATCAAGGAAAAAGGGGAACGCACAAAGCAAATGATTGAGGGAAGAGGTAATGTTACTACTAAGATGATAATATTCAGAACCATGATAATAATAATAAATAGAATATTAATTAAGAATATTAATAACCATAATAATTATCATCAGGATAATAATATTACAGAATAAATCTCATATTTTATATTTTTTCACATTTTTCTCCATTGAAATACAGTGATCTCCTCAGAGCAGACCAAAGAGGATTCAGCCTCCGCTGGCTCCGATTGGCTGTTGCATATGACATCACAGCTAATGGCGACCAGGTAGACATGCATCACTTCCTGTCCCCGCCCGTTTCCTGTCCAGACAGGAAGTCCTGGCACTGCCATGGTAATCGGTAGCGAGTGACATTAAAATCTGAGGAGAAAAGTTATTTGTGATTTCTGTATACAACTGTTTATGTTTTTAAATGTAAAATACTTCAAATAATACCTGCATCATAGCCGTCCAATGACCATGACATCAACAACTTCTCCCTTATGCAGCTCCACATACTGCTCCGTTTTAGGTGGCAGCATAAGCAGACCATTGGCGCTGCGCATTGACATTAGCCTGCTTGACACCTGGTTGCCTGTTTAAAAAGGATGGCAATGAACTAATTTTTATGGATATATAATAAGAACTAGATAATGGACTGCCCCCTTTGTCCTTCTGCCAAAAACACCAGTGTTACGGAGATTGATTTTTTACCAAAGAGAAAATAAAAAGGCTAACAGTGACAGTGAGAAAAACACGAGGTCGCATGTGCATGATATATTGTGATGTGCTTTGTCTAAAAGCCTCATAATAGGATGTAGCTTCTTTAACTAAACATCAACAGCCGTTATGTTTAACTCAGGATTGAGGCTTTATAATGCTATACAAGAGTATATCTCAAAATAATGCACCAGGGACATCAACCTGGGTTACATGTGCCCTCACTCAAAGAGACTCTATTATATACCTGTGCTTTGCGCCCAGGGCAGTGGCTCCTGGTGATGCCAGGTGAGAATACAGCGATGGTATTCTGGTCTGGGATCCAGCTTTACATCACAAGATAGCTAAAAGAGACACATATACAATGTCTTTGCACAACTGTTACTGTCGACCTCTAGGGTAAATGAGGGACACATAAGAGGTGGATTTTTCAATGTTTAAAGGCTGTCACAACATATGCCGTTTCATTTACCCTAGCTTTAATGATTGTGGGTCTAGGGTCCAGAATTCCCTGCATCTTTCTCAGCGCAGGAATCACGAACAGGTTACAAGTCACCACTGCAGACACTGGGTTTCCTAAAAAACAAGACAACCACCAGGTCATGTGACAATGACAATGTTTGAGTACTGTCTAATTCACACTGTCCATAGTTCCGTCAGTATTATCATATTGTATGTGTATGAGCATTAGTGGGCTGTACCTAGAGAGATTTTCATTCATGCATTCATTACAACATTTGGATACATAAATGAGAGTGGGCAATAATGTACAGGCCAAGAAGGTCTATATATCTTTGAGGTCAATATTGTGGTAAACCATTAATCAAGAGGTATTTGTTACTTTAGTATCTAAATAACACCTTAAGGTATTGAATAACAACTGAATAGTAAATCATTGTCTACACAGACACAAGTAAGGACAAAGTACCTGGCAGAGCAAAGATGAGTTTCCGTGCTCCATCAATGTCAACAGTGGCAAAAGTAGTAGGAAGACTGAGGAAAAAAAACAATGGTCAAACTTTTAGCAGGACTAGGATACTACACAGTATTTGAAACAACAGCCACCTATCTCACCCTGGCTTCATGAAGACACGTCCAAAGTGGATCTGAGCATGGAGGTCAATATCCAGGACCTGCTTTAGGTAGTCCTGACAGAGACACAAGAAAATTGTGTTTATTTTGTGTTAAGTACTTACCATAATTACTTTGAACACATTGATTGACACTTAGATTACCTTCTCTCCCATTGACACCCCGCCTGAGGTGATGATGACATCAGCACGACTGATGCCCTCATGGAGAGCTGAGAGCAAATCATCAGGGCTGTAAACACAAAAATTTTTTATTTTTTTAAACTGAAAAAACTGCTTATTTTTTTTAGCAATTCAATTATGCCTACTTGTCTCCAACAATGCCCAAGTTGATTGTAGGGTATCCATGTTCTTGGATTGTGGCCAGAAGAGTGGAACGGTTGGAGTCTCTGATCTTCCCAGGGTGGAGGTCATCTTCTGGATTCAACAGCTTGACAACCAAACACGCATTATTTCCACAGAGCAACAATGAAAAAATGACAATTGTTTTCAGTGTCTGTACCTCATTTCCAGTTGACATGACAGCCACCACAGGGAACTTGTGGACGCTGACCTCAGTAACTCCAACTGTAGCCAGAAGACCAATTTCTGATGGGCCCATATGAGTCCCTTTAGCCAGAACACACTCCCCTCTCCTGATGTCATGACCTATGGGCCTGTGTAGACACAAAAAGCATAATTTACTTTCAGGTGTATTATATGTTGTAAACGGCTATTCTTTTGAATATCTCTACTTGCCTGATGTCTTGCCCAGGTCGAGCCTGCACCATAATCCTCACCTCCAGCTCCTCTGTGCCCTAATACACAGAAGACCATCACCACACAGAGCATATTATTCTTAAATAATAGGGGAAGACCAATAATAAACCAATAAGCACAAAGGCAGATGATGTCAAAGGGCTTTGTGAGTATTGTACTTACATCCTCAGATTCTCTCAGCAGCTCTGTATCTTCAACTTGGACCACAGCATCAGCTCCACATGGAATAGGGGCTCCAGTTGTCACCCTCATCACTTGACCTGGCATCACTGTATGAGTAGGCTACGCAAACACATATTTGGAGGGTTAAGTGGCCTATCTTTCTTGTTGAAAACAGACTTGACTTATTATCTAGAAAACATTTTAACCCACCAAAATTGTATTCAGCCAGTTCACAGTATATTAGAAGATGAAGTTACTAAGAAGAATGTCATGTAAACTAGCATCTGTTAGTTATATAAGTACATAAACATGCGTTAGTGTATTAGAGCTGACCTGTTGTCCAGCCTGTGACTCCCCCATGATGAAGCGGTCTCCAGGGCCATCAGCAGCTAAAGGTCAATGGAATTTGATGTTAATGATGTTATTTATGGAAATGAGATATTATGCCAATTGACAATTGTAAAAGACAAGCCATTAAGATGACTCTACATATATGGTACTCTAGTGTAAGTGACTTCCTATTTTATTTAGTATAGACGGGACTGTATATTATACTGTATCAGTGTTCTCACCTCGTACGGCATAGCCATCTTTAACAGATGCAGGGAATGGAGGAAGGTTGTCTTTGGCATAGATGTCCTGAGCTAGCACTCGGCCCAAGCCGTCTAGAGAAATTAGACATTAAAATCTATCTGATTACAGCAAACCACAGATCTATAGATCTATTTTGTATTTCTTTTATTCTTCTGTGTCCCAAAAAATAAGAGGGAAGATGTACACACACAAGCCAGAACACTTACCTCGGTAGTTAATGACTTCAATTCCCAGGATAGGCGTCATCTCTAGAACAGTGATGAAGGCTTTGTCCATTGACGTCAGTGGGAACGGGGACATGCGATGACGACGGGCTACTTTACTGATGTCCACTGCACTGTGGCCTGTGCGCAGAACGCACCAACATTTGTGGTAAGATATAAAGAGCACCATAAGCACTAAAGCACCATCATGAATCTACACTTTGTACATTGATACAAGTTTGCTATTGCAAGGGCGGCATATTAATGAGACACACAGACTGTCGCTCTGAACTTACTGGCTCTCAGAATGTTCTCATTACTGCCACATCGTGACTGAACCTGCAGAGAGAGAAACACATATGCTGTATTTGGTCATTGTTTGATGCAAATGTATTTAAGGAATAATTTTAATACCTCTTCTTCACATGACATTGTGCCATCACAACCATAAAACAAGATAAAGGGTTATGTGGATATACAGAATACTTATTAATAGGCTAAGACATTATAAGTAACATATCATTCAAAATCCATATATTATGAGTAAACTAAATTCATTTGCATTTGATCAACTCAAACATTCCTGCATCAAAGCAGTTTGTAAAACCTGTGATGACATTTTACTTTCTCCATGCAAGATTTCAACATTAATGATCACTACCTTTATTCTAATTATAAACATTTGGTTCAGGAAAATATATTAATCAATTTATTATTACCAGTGGATTATTATTATTATTATTATTATTATTATTATTGTTGTTGTTGTGTTTTAGCAGTATATTTATTCAATTGTAAATAGAAGTGTACCAAATAAAGTTGTAAAATGAATCCGTCTAAAGTATAAAAAGTAGCTTGTGCTTCCCATAAACCCCAACTTGTGTAACATGGAAGCATGACCAATATTCATGTTGCTGAAAGCATTTTTTGGGACATTTTGTTTTCTATCACAACTGAAGATAATTCAATTAGTATTAGTGTTAAAGTTTAAGAAATCCGAACAGTCCCATTCATTCCCATTCAATTCCAAAAAGCACACAAGTCCCGAGACTTAATGTAGTCAGTGCAACACAGAGAAAATAAGACCACAAGCCAAATCAGGATGCCTGTGTCGTTTCATGTTAATAAAAATATCTCTATGCTTTTTCTCAATTTGATGGACACTGAAATGGGGGTGAAATTGAAAGCTCTCCAATCTTGCATGACTATGCAGACTTTTTAGATATTTTTTTTATTTGATAAGTTAGTGTTCTCTCTGGGGTGAGTGCATGTTTGAATGTTTGCGTGTACCTTGGGTGTCGGGCATGAGGCGGTAGAAAGGCGGGAGGTTGCCTGTGTTGCCCGAGGTGACTCAGAAGGGGTGGAGCTTAAAGAGGCCGAATCTCGAGGAAGCACCTGAACACCTCGAGAAATGATCGAGTCCGGGATCTACATACACACAGACACATACACACACAAACACACTTAATGCTAGTTAAAAGCTCTGATCTTCAGTTGTTTATTGTCAGAGAGCCACTACCCACTCTCTTCTTCAAATGCTCTCACATGCTCAAAGATAGATATTCTAGAAATATTCTTTCGAAAAAGGTATGTGGCTTTGTGAATACTCCCCCAAATCAATGCATGGCACAGTCAAATAGGATAGATTGTGGTTCGGTGAACAAATCCTTTACCAAAAAACCTTTCCATTTCCTGTCATTTGTCTTGATGTCATATGTTATCAAAGACTACAATATCAAAACAGCGCCTGCAAAAAATACAGTACAACATTTTTGTTATTTCATAGTGGGGGGCAATAGTGGCTAGATCAATAATTCAACTATTTAGACAAATGGTGTGACAGTGAACACAGTTATAGTTTAAATATACAGTATGTTCAGGTAAAAGTAATTTACAAAGTTTGATTTGCAGTGAAGTAAATAGCCATCACATCTACAAACTGCATTCCACCACTGACATTAGATTTTCGTTTTTTGTAGTTTTTTCATGCTTAAAATGATGTTATTTAATTTATAGGGAAATTAAAAAAGTTGAAAACAAGAAAAACTCAAGCACTGATAACTCTACTCCTGGCAACCGCATATAAAAAAACAACAACCAGGAGTGTGGGGCTTATGACCTGACCAATGAAAGGAATGGAGGAGTGTGCATGAAGTATCTTACCTGGTCGTCATGGTTACAGGAGCAGGTAAAATGAGAGGGGGGAGATGTGGTGCCAGGCAGGTAGGGACCCCCCTTAGCCATAACCACAGCATGACTTGTCTGATGGGCATACACATGCATTACTGATAACCACAAACATAAAAACAGACACATGTTGCACGACAGGTAAATGAAATGATGGATAGTCTAATCAAGTTCATGAACACACACAAAAACAAGAAGTAAAATAACAAAAATTTTAAAGAAAATTAAATAATAATTTGAACATGTATTAAATATTCACATGAATGACTTGACAGTTTTGCACATAGGTGTATACTGTTATACTAGTTGTCTATAGTAGTCTTCTGCTGCAGTGCCCCAGTTTCCCCAGAAGGATCATTAAACTTTTATCTAGTTTCCAGCACCATTACTGGTCCTGGTGTGTCTTGGACACTGGTTACCTTAGCAGCAATAGCAGCTGCGGTGATGTGGGAGGATCCATGCTGGTGATGGTGATGGTGATGGTGGTGGTGGTTGTGCGCATGTCGACCTCTCCGCCTGTCTTCCTCCTCTTCCTCCTCCTCCTCCTCACACTGGGTTCCACGCTCCATGGTGTGTGTGTTGCTGTGCATGTTGCTGTGCGTGTTGGACAGAGGAGAAGGAGAGGGCAGCTGTTCTAGGGCAGCATGTGTGGACTTAACCCTGACTGAGGCCTCACGCAGCAGATCGATGGCATGAGGCAGAGCAGGCAGGATGAACTGAAAGCACTCCTAGAGATACAAAACAACACATTAAAATCAAAAACAGCATTTACACAAATGTATAATTTTAAAATAATTTCTATGTATGGCACCACACTCATATTGAACTACCACACACATTTGATGAAAACATCTATCGATATTTAAAGGATAGGTTAAAAAAAGCAAATAATAATACAAACCAAAACCAGTTATACTGACAGCTATTCTGCACTGAAAATGTAAACACTGTATCACACTTTAAAACTAATCTGCAGGGTTCTACACTTTACAGACAGTTTCAAATCCAGCATGCAGAGGATCATACCTGAGAGCCCTTCTTGCTCCCTGGGAGGTTGATGATCAGAGTTTTACCACGAATGCCACACACGGGCCTGTAAAAAGCAGTCAGACAGTAGGTTAGAGATAAGAATGAAACAGATAACAGACTAACTTTCCAGACAACATACTGTGTTTAAGTGGCTAACAGTAAGTGTTTACCTGGACAGCATGCCGAGTGGTGTAACATTGAGTGATCCCATTAGCATGGCCAGAGCCATTCCTGGAGCCTCTCTCTCAATGACCTCTCTGGTGGCCTGGAGCAAAAACAGCACAGCACCATATAGCACTCATATAAAAATATTACAATACACAATGTAAACGTAAGATCATTTCCTTAATTGGTGAAAACCCTTTTAAACACCCTTTAATTTATTATTTAATTTTTTGTAGAGATTATGCTCATATATACCTCAGGTGTAACATCTCTTGGTGCAAAGCCAGTCCCTCCAGTTGTGAGAATGAGATTGAGCTCCTGTTCATCACACCAGTCCAGCAGAGTTTCCTTTACACAAATACAATGCAACAATTTCAGGCCAAAATTAAACCAAGCTGCGAGCACAACCTCAGTTTAACACAGAGTCTGTGGAAGGTAGGAACAGAAAACCAAAATGCTTACCTTTATTTCATCAATCTCATCAGGGACAATCTTATAGGCTGATATTACTCCTCCCAGCCTGCAGATGGAGGCAAAGGGATACAGTTTCTTAAGTAAAGTAAAGTAATTAAATAATAATGAATGCTTATACTTTGTGTGTTTAGTGCATGTTTACTGTGGTCTACACTCACAGTGAGGGATCATGGACCAGATCTTTCAGATTCACTCCACTTCTGTCCTCAGCCAGATTCTTAAAGCAGCTGTCACTGACTAAAGACAAGAAAAGGGAGGTATTTATTCAGACACAGGGTTATCCTTTTGTTCAACTCATACACATGATTGTTACTACCATCAACCCGTCTTTATGAAATAAATGTTGAATTTAATATTCAGTTGTCTATGACCTAGTCTATACTACTGCCTTTATTCTAATGTCATCTTGAATCCTTGATACACAAGTAAGTTTAGAACAGGGGTTACATTAGAAAACCTGTACCATTTCTTGCACAAACTGGTTAGTATAATGCTTGGTGGAAAAGTGATGGCTGATATTATGTTCTTTAAAACCTGCAACAGTTGCAGTGCAAAAGCACAAGGCATTTAAGGAAAATGGCCAAATATATGCTGTCTTATATTAAATTATAAATACTTTGTAAATGCTTGGCGGGCCGCATTACACAGCTCAACGGGCCACATGTGGCCCCCAGGCCTTAGTTTGCCCACCACTGGTTTAGAATCTTTGGATAAAATTTGATGATGATCAAAACCTTGTTGAGGGGTTTGAGCATTACATCCTGAGATTCTGTAGTATTACTAATTTAGTAAGGTTTGCCGACTTTAAACTCAAAGCTAAATTTTATTGGTAAATTATTTATTTATTTGCCCTTTACTGGGTATTATACTGTCTTGGATGACAGAGAGGACAGTACAGTGTGTGATGTGTGACATGGCACAGCCTGCCCCTTAGCAGTCCAGAAATTTAGAAACACAAAACGACAGGTTTATTCATTATTTGTTCTGTTGGCATTCATTTATTTTCTACCAGAATCCATGTTGTTATTTGTTAGATATGAGTAGTTTTTTTCTATGACATGATGTGTGAGGAGGTGTTATACATAACTTCATCATCATACAGATTTGAGGCACTAGTCTTTTAAAATTAAGGTTATTAAGTCACTCCTCAGTTTAGTTGTGCCGTAAAGATTTAAACATAAAGCATTTATATTAGTACCCCTCTTGAAATCCAATTTTTCAGTACGTATGTAACAACTGACCTTAGTTGTATCCTTTTAATCAAACTACGACGCCAAGAGCACGGGTGTAGCACATTTATACGC
Organism: Rhyacichthys aspro; assembly: GCA_036850595.1. NCBI lineage: Eukaryota > Metazoa > Chordata > Actinopteri > Gobiiformes > Rhyacichthyidae > Rhyacichthys > Rhyacichthys aspro. The sequence goes on along the minus strand of CM072169.1, from coordinate 13,647,986 downwards.
ATATTGACGGTTCATGAATGGAAGAGAAACGTGTGTTAACATGTGACAGGAGGTTGTGGTCTCAATGGACAGCAGGGTTAGCCGCTGTTAGCCATGATGCTAGCTCATCAGAACCACCACAGACTTGTCAGCCAGCTGCTTGGCATTATTCTCACGTCTGTGTGCCGTGGTAAGGAGGCAGCGGGACTAGTGGTGGTTGTCACGCGGCTCTGTGCTGCTCCCCGTCCCCCTCTGCACGACTCAGAGGCAAACATCAGCTCTGCTAATTAGAGAAGCTGCTAAAACAATCCGCAGAACATAGTACATTCGCCTCGGCGCTGCGCTATGCCATCCTTTTTTACATTTAATGACCAAATAAGCACACTATGTCTACACTCAATTATTTCATGTCCCAGGATCAAATATCTCACAAATGCAATGCTTGGATACAGTTGATATTAACATGTTAATAGAAAATGGATGTTGATCTCTCGATATTGGCCAGTATTTCGGATCTGCAAAGGGACATGAATAATGCAGGCGCTATAACCGTACATTGCTAGAAAATACAACGCTGTCTTAAGTCAAATTGAAGGCAAATACCGATCTAGCTTCGGAAATGTCGGGGTTACACTTTCAAAATAAAATAGTTATATACTTAACATGGCACAAGCTTGACGAGGATTTGCTCAATAATTTTGAAAGACTTTGCCGGACGCTCAAATCCATTTCGTCTCACAAACTACAGGTTAAATATGTTCTTCACTGTCGTGTGTAGCGACCTAATAGAGCATTAATTATGACAGCTGTTATCATTGTGTGTATATCCAGCTCACACACACCACTCCATAGGCCGTTGATAAGGCCGTTTAGGAGCAAATCCCACATCTGTGCCACCTGTGAAAAAGCAGGCAGCTCACACAGGGCAATGACAGCCAATGGTACCGGTTAGCGTAGTAGCTAATGGTGGCTAGCTCTGCAGCGAAGACAGCTCGCGTTGTGACAGCGACGTGCACACCAAACCGACGACAATAAGACACAGAAATGTACAGTTAGCATAATTTTATCTTGTTTTAAGCAGCGGTCTGCTTACCCGTCAGGATTCCCACTCGAGTCTGATGGTCGTGGTTGGTGAGCACCATCCCGTCCGCCGCCATGTTTACAACCTCTGTCTGCACTGTGACGGCACATACAAGGAACAGCGGTGTGTGCGGGCTGCTGCTGCACCTCTGGAGGACGCCTGTGTGTGTATGTGTGCAAACTGTGTCCTTTAGTGGGAATGTCCTCCGAATACTGTAAGACTTCCCCTTATTTATGGACTGATAGTTCAATTTAGGGACCTGATTGTACAGCTAAGTAGTATCAGAGAAATAGGGACACAAATAAGGCAATGGGTAAAAAAAAAAAAACAAAAACAAAAAAAAAAAACGCCATATGACCTCTCATCAATCACTAAGCTATTCTTCTTATTGATTTGTACAGATACATCAGAGCAGATGTGGAATAGATGCCCTCGGCAGATTTATGATAGAGGAGGATTTTTTTAACCTGTAAGTCAATTTGTATTAATTAGGTTGAGATGAAACATATTGGCCAAATTGTAAGGTCATGACAAAGGGCTCCAGTGCAAATTACATAGACTTACAATTACAGATCTATGAAATTTTAAAATGTTAGAATTTTTGTTTTCTTCAATAAATTTCAAGATTTGTACTTTTTAGTGTCATTTTAATGGTTCAGCCCTTTCGCACATCATGTTTTTTTTTCCTCTTTCTTTTTTTCCTCTCCAGGACCATGTGCTGTTGAATTGTGTGCACTGAACCTGGGCCAAATGTTTTCATCAAAGTGCAAGGAATTACACTCTATGTAATTGAGCCACATACATAGCCCCTGACCAAAATTGAGCTTAATATTAGCTTTATATTTGTCATCAAAGGTATAGCAAATAGTTAAGATATTATTTGACTTTTTTTAAATTTATTTTCATGAGGAAGGGGGTCAGCAAAATCAAGTAACTCACCATGCAGTCCCATGCAGTGAAAAGTACTAAAAGCCAGGGTCATGTGACAGAAGTGTTTTAAATACCCATAAAATTGATGCATTCAGTAGCTTACAATAAACAGTTGAAGTTGAAAGCACATAGGTAGAGGAGGAATGTATAGATTTATAAAAAAGATTTAAAAAAAAGATTCTGTAATTGACTTCAGTTACAGTCTTTAGACTCAGTTTAGAACTAAGTCCTAAGTACACATGTATAGGCTGTGAATGCACACATGCCCATTTAATTTTTATATTGAATAGAGAAAAATATAATCTTACTGAATGAAGAAGAATAAAATGAAGAAAGCATTAGAATATTTAAATATAAGTATAGAGTGAAGACTGCAGATGAAGCCGGCTAATGCTAAAGAAAGGTGAAGTGAGTCTTACTCCCATCAATATACCTGCTGATTTATTAGTTGTCTGTGGATTTACAATGATCTTTTGACCAAAGTTTTGTGTGACTCTCTTATCCAGTGATATTTTAGTTCAATTTCCATTATAGACAATCTTTATAGTGGCCATATCTTGCTCTTCAACAGGTTTGTAGCTATCCACTTTATCGTTTCCTGTGGAGAAAAAGCTGGAGTTGACTTTGAGGACCCATTCTGTGATCCTCTGATCTGTGTAATAGTCATCGTCACTGTCCTCTTTCAGCCTGTCTGAATTACTTCTGTCTCCAGATTCTGTTTCAATAGCCGAGTCATCCGAGCAGAAACCTCTTTGTTGCCTTACTTCATGAAGAATGGCATCATGTTTAACCCTGTCTGGCAGCGTAGTCCTTTTGGCATTGGCACCAGGATCACTAGCGTCATTTTTCTTTAGTCTTTCTGAAAGGTCTACTGGTGCTGGAATCAATGTCACAGCTGGCTGGGCATCAAACGATTGTTTAATCAGTCTGCTGTGCGTCGCTGAATACTGGATTTCTGCTTTGTTTGCTGCTACATGAGAAACACTGATTTTTCTATTCAACTTAAGACAAGGTTGTCCATAAGGGTGAACAAACGCATTAAGCTCTAGATTGTCTTTCATTGTATTGCATGTTGTCAAAATGGTATTATGTCCTTTTAAAAAGTCTGTCTTGCTTCTTGATTCAGTTGCAGAGTGCTCTACTTTACCTGTGACACTTCTTGATCTGTTGATAGGTGGCAAAGGGATGTTTACGGTTTGCCTTAGTTTAGACAGACCCGTATGTCTTCTTGATCTGGTTAGGACTTGTGCAGGGTTGGCTCGAAGGTTAACAGACGATCTTGATGTTTTGACGTCAGTGATATTTGGCTCCTGCTGAGTGCGGATCTCCACGTTTTTACTAGTTCTTTTACTCATAATCAAACCCCATCTTTTTGCTCCTGTGTAAATCAGGCTGTTCCTGTTTCTTTGGACCAAAAAACCATAACAAAACTATAAAAAGTTCTTCTTAACTTAACTTTTTATAGTTTTGACATCTTCATGTATCTGCTGTCAAGTGAGCCAATCCATTGATGCGCATAGATCCACCTGACTTTAACTTTCTTTTATAGTGCACTAGCCTCTCCAGGACACCGCCCACTAACACACAAATGCAGCCCTAAGTAGTCACTCGATCTGTAACAGTACCCTTTACCCTGAGGACCTCTTTCACAGTTGATGAAGGACTGTGCTTTGCTAACCACTCTTTAGAAAGATTGGTTCTTAGGGGTTACTTGACTTAAGGTCTTGGTTCACATTGACCTTTGACTGTAACCAAAGAACCTGAAACCTAGAAACTAAACTTTTTATAATATTGGAACCTATATCATGGTGGAGGTAGAGGACTGGACCTTCAAAGCAAGAGGTGTCAATCTAAACCTGAGGTTTCACTTTTAAGTCATGTAGACTGTTTAGGAGCACCAGTCTTCCTATCAAAACAAACTTTCTGTTCATTAATCAGTTGGTGAACAGGAGTTAGTGACGACAGAATGTATACTTAGTTATAATGGTAACGTATAATGTGTCAGTATTAAATATCTGGTAAAAACTGTATGGTGCATGTGGGTGGGTCTCCTGTTGTGTATCTCACCTTTAATTTGTTTGGACATGTACGTCATAACAATTTGTCTGTGTCAGATGTAAGCTATAGAGTTGCAGTGGATGTACCGTGAGCTGTATTGCTGAGTGTCACTGTACACCGACTACACAGGTCGCTTAAGCCAGCCGGTCATGCTGAGCTCATTTGTTCCAGCGATGGACAGGAATCAGTAGAATCATTATAACAGTGTGGCAGCTGAACAAGTGTAGCCAAAATTTGCATGCCTCAGACATGAAAGCTTTAGAATTTGTCAGATTCATTCTCAAGTTTGTGAACTTCTAGATAACAGCATTGAAAGATACAAGCAACATTTACACACAACATTCTCTTCACTCTGTAGCCTTGTATAGAAAAAAACTCTTGTTTTTTTTTATCCAGATTGTAAAATAGATTCTTTGAAATTCTACATAATTTTCAGATTGTTCTCTATATCTCTTGATAGTGATGGTAGAACATTTTTCATGGATTCGCATGTAATTATGCCCATGATCTATTAATTGCACGATTATGTCATTAACAAAGTAGCTATAAAACATTTTGTATTGGGGCCGATAATTATAACACTATAATTATTCCGCTTTGTCACTAGAGGGCGATATAGGGCTAAATGTTTTGAATCCTCATCTGCCCCCATGTGTTGTCAGGACCATTTTATGAAGGTAAAACTGAGGTTTATTGTCCAAATACACAGCAGTCTTTATCTACAGGGGAAAATCAGTGCGTTTTTAATTCAACAAATTTGTGTCAATTTTCCCTTAGCCATTATTTAGCAACATTTACTATCCTCAGCTCCAAAATATGTATGGAGCACACTAAACACTGAGTGCCTATCATACATTCCTACACTCCCAGTGAATGTAGCCGCTGATATTATACTGTACAAAACAACTTGTAAAAGTGTTTTTAAAGTGGGTCAGCTGGGCTTGTCATACACTACATACTGCGCATGCGTAACATAGTGCCTGTCAGTGCCATAGCAACAGCGCCGACATCTACCGTCAACATGGTGTGTATTTGTGTTTTTGGCTCGTTTTTGATTATTGTTCCTAATGTATTGGGTTTTGGCCATCTGACATTAGTTTAGCACTGTATCCAGATCAAGCCGCCATTGAAAGCAAATATGGTGTCGCTGAGAGCTAACATTTGCTAACTAATTTTAATTAGCTAACTAGTTAGCTTACCTCACTCATGGTTTTTGTAGCTCTTTGTTGCTCTGTATATTTTGTCGTTTTCTCCCAAAAACTGTCTGCTTCAAGGGCGTCTGTAAGAGTGTGAATTTAACTGGAATAAATTAACTGCAACAAAAGAAAGGCAGTCAACGCTAGGTTTTATTTATATGACAAAAGCCATGCACTGTTTAAGTACATCAGAGAATCAGTATCTAAAATAAATATATGCATTTCTCAGCATAATGATGTTATCTTTACTGAAAGTAAATTTCTGACCATCTAATGTCTGTCTATAGGCTAAAGCAACAACTGTAAGAGAGGCTCTTTCCAAATGGGTGAGTGTATATAGAATGGATACGACCTACATAACAGATAACTATTTACACTTGTGTATATGGCGTGTGCCTTTAACATGTTGTTATTTTGACACAGGAGGAAAAGACAGGAGAGAAGGCAATTGAGGCCAAAGCAGTAAAACTTTATGGTCAGATTCCTCCTATAGAAAAGATGGATGCCTCCCTGTCCACGCTCACCAGCTGCGAGTAAGTCCTGCAAATTGAAAACAAAGACTGTACTATTGTGTTGTAGCACAGCAAGATACAGTAACACTGAAGTGTGCAGTCTAGAATTCACGCAGAATACATCATTGTATTTATGTAGTAGGCACATTTACTTGCACAACAAAAACACACTAACTCTGTAAATGATAACCTTTTAATAATAAACATAAGTGAGTTTTTTTATTCTGCTAAATCTCAATTTTTTTTCTCAGGAAACTATCACTATCAACAAACTGTATTGAGAAGATAACAAATCTGAATGGCCTAAGTGAGTACTGACCCCTAAAACATACAGTGTTTTGCATGTATTGTTAGTAAAGTAAAGTATTTTGTTTTTTCAGAGAATTTAAAGATATTGTCATTGGGTAGAAATAATATAAAAGCACTGACTGGACTGGTGAGTTAATTAGAATTTGTAATTTTCATACTTTGATTGATATTTTGAGAATGTTTTAATGATTTACTTTACTGAACTTTGCCAACCTCTGTGTGCCTGTCTGTGTTTACAGGAGGCCGTAGGGGACACACTAGAAGAGTTATGGATTTCCTATAACTTGATTGAGAAACTTAAAGGTGTACAGTGTATGAAGAACCTGAAAGTCTTATACATGTCCAACAACCTGGTTAAAGAATGGGGTTAGTTATGTTATTTTTGACTATATATATTTCATGTTCTGTTTATCTTTGTTTGTTCATTGATTTTCAATGAGCTAACTCTTGGCAACTCTAAAAGTCAAAAAAGGGATAAATGAATGTTCATTGGTGAGGGTATTTCAATATGAGACATACTAATAAGTTGCATACTAAGGTCCTCTGCTTTATCCAGGGGAGTTTGTAAGGCTCGCCGAGCTGCCATGCCTTGTGGACCTGGTTTTTGTGGGAAACCCTCTGGAAGAGAAGCATTCAGCTGAAGGAAACTGGATGGAGGAAGCCTCCAAAAAACTACCGAACCTGAAGAAACTAGATGGTAAGTAAGACGGTATAATATTGTATAAAAACTGTAACTATCTACGCTCATAATGTAACAGATACTGCTCATGGTTGGTCATTAATGCTGACTCTAACCCTAGACAGAACTGGTGACCTGTTTATGTTTTGTGTAGGAACACCGGTTATCAAACAGGAGGTTGATGAGGGAGAAGGAGAGAGTTGAAAGACACAACTGTCTGGACTACTGAAACATGGGTCGGCCATGTTTTACAGTGTTTTTTATATATTTATATATATCAATATAAGGTGATGATATATATATATCTATATATAAATATATATTTTATTATATATATATATATATTTTTTTTTTTTTATTATATATTACATCACATTACAAGCACATCCAACTAACAAATACACATTTAAATGTGTAGATTTTGTTTTAGATTACTTTAAAATGTCTGAAGTGAAAATGTTGGGTGGGTTTGGTAATACCTAATGGTGTTTATATAATAGGCACATTTTGTAATGTGTTTTGTTGCATGAAAAGACCAATGACAACTGTTATACCATGAAGGATACTGATACAGGATATTGATGCTAATGTGTTTTTAATCTTACTAAAGCACAGTGTAACTTGCACTCAGACACATCCAAAAGGATCAGATGTTTAGCACCTTGCTGTGAAAACATTCTCCTGCCTTAGTGTCTGGTAAAAGATTTTGATAAACAGATACATTTTTCTTGATTTGAAAACTGCACACTACTGCACAGAGTGAAATGGGGTCTCCTTAAATCCAACTTCTCAGGGAGTAGCTTGGAGTATCATCATTTTAATAGCATCAAAGTTGAAAACTTTGTAGCATCCTTTTTACAAAATAAAAAGGGACCATATGACTGAAATATATTCTCAGCACTGTGTTGTGAGATCTTCCAATGCCAAATGCAATTTCTTGCATTTTTTTTTTTAGGTATAATTGTAATCAGATCTAAATATGCATATCTGTGTAGTCAGTTTATCATACATGAAGCTAGTCTACTGTAATTGTATAAGTTTGGGATGTATTTTATGGACTTCTCCACATCATTCCTCCACTCAAAGAAATTAGAGATTCAGGTTAACCTAATGTATGTAGCATATTTTAATTATAAATGTGTCAAATGATTTTTGGTTTACATAAGAATTGTTTTAGAATGTGAAATTGTGTGTGGGTGAGTATTTTTTAATGAATTTCACAAATGAAATAAACACAAAACAAACTGTGCTGCCAACCTTGATTTTTCTAATAAAAAACGGGATGTACAGCCTATTAGCGCCTTTTTTAAAACCACATTTGTGATTGGTCTAGCTCTGTCTAGTAACTGGTTTTGATTGGTCAAATTAGGAGTCAGTAACAGTCTTTTCCGGTCGCTGCCATGGGAACGATCCAGGTTCCAGGAAGTTAGTCTCTGCCGCGAAAAACCAACGGCTTCTTTTCGGATCGGTAAAATTAACACCTTGCCAACTCAGGTTAAGGTTTGGGTTTCATACATTTACAAATATAGTATGGTATGAATTTAATGTGTATTCGTCGTAATGCAGAGGAGTAAAGCTTCGGCGAATGTCGAAGTAAAACAAGTAATTGGAGCGCTGTGCAAACTCCTGTCAGCCCTTGGGCTGGACGCTGTCCCAACACCAGAGACCTTCAGGCGTGCCAAATTCGGGGGTGGACCTGATGTGGTACAGTGTCAGTTAATGTTAGCCTGCTAACTTTATTGTGTTATCTTACGGAGTACTGTGAGCTATCTCTTCATGCAGGAGAAACACTTTTGGCAGCTGTTGGTAAACATACTGCAGAAAACTTGCCCTGTTTCCCTTAGAATCAGCTCACACCTAAAAGAAGGTCAGTAGCAGTTCTCTGTTTGCTTAATTACCAGTAGATAAATAGACTAAAGACTCGTAGATAATTATAACATAACTATACATATATAAAGTGTGTTTTCTGTCTGTCTGTTTGAAGCCTCAGAGCTCTGGAAACTGGTGGCTGCAGGCCTGTGGCAGACTGGCTACTATGCAAAGTGGATATATAAAGAGCCTGTAGGTGAAGAAGGAAGTGAGAAGTTTTTCTCCAGCAGAGATCTCCTCTTGGCACTGGGCTGGCTGTTGGCTACAGGAGCACTGGAGAAGCTTATGTCACAGCAAGCTGAGCAGCTGGACAAAACACTTCTCACATTTACTCCTTTAAACCTGGTAGAGTGATCACATTCTGTAGGTAATATAAACATCTGCATTTGCAGTTTTACAGCTTTATCTCTGCATTTTTAAAGGAGAGTCTTAGAGTTTCACCTGACATCCAGTTAAACTCCAATTTTCTGCGGAGACTTCAATGGCACCTCGGTTGTCTCAGACACCAGGGACGGATACTGCTGTCTATGCAGGAGGAGAAAGTTCGGCTCCTTCACAATGTAGGGAAATGACATATTTCCAATTTATATAATATAACTATTAGTACATGTAAACAACTTATGATAGACTTACAACCAAACTTAACACATCTAACAAAGTTCACAACTAACTTAACAATGTTTAATAAAAGTTACTTGAGTAGAAATTATTACTTGGCTACATCATAGAATAAATTAATTATCTTTTGTTTTTATCCCAAGCAAACTAAAACATAATATTGTTTTATTTTTCAGATTTTGTCTGTCAGCCTGCCTTCATCTGTGGACTCTGCTACCTCTAATGAAGGCTCTGCACTAATCAATGAGGTAGTGTGTATCTACAGTATTGTAAAAATGCATGTTAAATTATCATTTGTCGTTTGTCTTTTGCTATTTAATTATTCTTACATACGTTTCTTGTATAAATGGGCTTAGGACTGTGCCTGTTTGCGGGAGCTCTGTGATCTTTTGGAGGCTTATCTAAAGTGGAAACAAGTGGAGAATATATTTTGGACTTGGATGGTGAGAGAGACTCAGCAGCACACAGGAATCAAAATTATACCCAGTTAAACTCAGACAGCAATAGAACATTATGTGTATCTTTAGGACAGTGTGGTGGACTGCCATCTAACAGATCTTGATGCCAGAAAGCATGCACAAGCACCTGTGAGAAGTTCAGACATTTGTCTCCATGGAAACCGGGGGCTAGAGAAATTAGAGGACATGCTTCTGAGACTGCCCAGATCACAGGTGCCCAACACTCATCCACACAGCAGCTCCACACACTTGGTATTGTTCATTTTATTGCAGTGAAAACGACAAAGTAGAAGTTTAGCACGGTGGTTCTTAAACTATTCATGCCAAGTACCACCTTATAAAATATTTGCCTCGTGAAGTACCATCTTTATTACCTTGAGCAGCACCTGGATTCTCATGGAATTTGAGAGTTCACAAATTCACAAAAATATCTAAAATCTTCTAAAAACTGCTCCAGGTAAAGCTTCTGCAGACTGTCGAATATGGGTGTGTTTTAGATTAGACAATTAAATGGCAGTTTTGCTGTTACTAATATTTACAACATGAATAAAATTGCAGTTTGTCACAGATAGAAAAGTCCAATCACTAACCAACTGTAAGTCTGTTTAACTAGATTTATGAATTGAACGTTTTTCATTATTGACTTATATACTCTGCTGTGCTGGTATCAGATGACTTTATTTCCAAATCAGATACCTGCCATTTTAAGTCACATTAAAACAATTAGCCCTACATTTCATAATTAAATGTATAAAATCTCATACACTACAACCATTAAAATAAGAAAAAGAGTGTACCTAAAATGATGCCTGTACCACAGTTTGAGAAACACCAGATTAGTGGATTTACAAAGTATTCTCTTATTTATCTTAGGAAGGATCAAGCCAAAGCAGAGGGGATACTGAAGATGGAGAACAAGCATCTGACGAGGCACAGGGGGGATTTGACATCTCCCTCGAAACGCTTCTTTACCCTCAGCCCTCTCTTTCCCAGGCTTACCGAGCCAGACTCCAGGACAAGAAAGCAAAGAGAAGAAGCTGTTCTCAGGCCCCATTTGAGATGTCAGCTTCTGAGGCCTCTAAGCTTCTTATGCAAACTGAAGCCCAGCTGCTGGTGAAGAGGGACAGGCGGAGACGGGTCAATAGGATGCACCTTGAGGAGATGATTGAGAGCCTAGACCAACTGGTGTTGATCCCACCTTAGTATTTTGTGTTTGTGAATGATATGTCAAAAGGTTCTTTGATGAAATAATGTCCTTTACTGAGCAATCCCTATATGTTCTTTTTTCTTTTTATTCTGGTTTGTTGCACATTTATGTCTTGTCATGTCTATACAAGATAAACAGTAAAAGACATGTAAAAAGAGGTATGTAATGTGATGAGAAAGCATTTTGAAAAAAAAGTCATATTGATAAACAATTGGAAGATGCTTTATTTCAAGTTTAACAAGTGATTTTCACAATTAATAGACTGTTTGCCACTGCAGTCTTAAAACATACAATTGTTCAAAAAGCTTTCACTATCTTGAACACATTTGAATGTGCTACCATAAAAGAGACACAAACTGATTGTGATGATGATCTTATCCTGAAGAATTTACCACGAGGAGTTTCTGCATGTAGGAGTTGAGCCACTTCTGCCTCTCCATAGATGTGAGCAGCTTACTCCTCTCTCTGAAGGCTGCATCATCAGCCACTACACTCCTCTTCATTCCAGTTCCAGCAGGTGACCACAAAGTAGGCCACAAATGGTCCTCACTAGTTAAGAAATTTGTAGAGTTTACCTTTTAGAGGTCCATTACAATGTTATTGTCCCTGTGCAATTACCTTGCCTCTGGTCTGCCTGGTGCAAGAAGCCAGGTCCCCCTCTTCAGTCCTGCCTTAAATTCTTCTCTCAGACTTGGTGTTGACATCATTTGGACGGTCCAATCAGAGAGAGCGACGGAGGGGAAGATGATCTCCCAGTCATCTTGCTTAAGTACCTCAGAACTGTCACTGATGAATTTAAAGAAAATTATTATTATTATTATTTACACTCCAGAAATCAATAAACTAGACATAATAGTTCATTTCCCGAATTACAACAGCATAGGTTTATATTGGCTCAATTAAATAGATATCAAGAAATATTGAAACTGTAGATTATACATACATTGCAGTAAATGCTAATAACAAATATGTGACCAAAAAAAAAGCTCACGTGAGAGTTATTCGAGGTTGAGGGAAGGCAGTGGTCACTAAAGTGACGCCCAGAATACAAACCAATGCAAAGGGCACATGAGTTAAAGTTGTCAGCTCCGGCATTCTAAAAAAGGAAAAAAAAATAGCATTACAAACAAGAATCCTATCCATGTAACTTAAAAAGCAAAAAGATACTTGCCTAAAATTTTAACAAATGTTGAAATGCTGAGTAAAATGTGAGAATTGTCCAGTCTTACGTGTTTGTCCTTTGATAAGTGTAACGGCAGTAGCAGCTCAAGCCTCTAATGGATGAATGATAAGCAATCACACTCAAGAAATATTGCTCCTCCCAGTAAAATACTCCACTTTAGATTTTACAATGTTGAATAATCGTATCAGTAAGTATAAAATACATTAAAATGTATATATTTATCCACGTTCTTCTTCAGTTCAACCGCTGCACCTGTTTTGTGCTGATCTTATATACCTTTAACCCCCTTTCCCTAATCCACCCACACATGTGCATTAGTATGCACACCCCTTACTAGATCAAGTCTGTAGTGAGTTTAGTGCAGAAGCAGCTAACTCTGGAAGTGCTGGGAGCTTGTTAGTGTCCCATGTCAGAAACTTCAGGAGGCCAGCATCATTACTGACATCATTATAGTGCTAGACTACATGTTCATTCACAGTTTATGGCAGGTTTAACATCAATTAATACTTTTACTAAAACAGCTATTTAAAGTCAAGGATTTATCTGTACAAATTATTTAGTAATGAAAATATTTAGTATGAAAAAGAAAACATTTTACATTGTTTCTCAGATTGTTACTGTGAACTATAATGGTTGAAAATAGGTATACCATAAAAAAAACAGGCCACACATTGTGACTACCAATTACAATATCCAAAATGAATAATTAGTAATAGTCCAGACTAATAGGATATTGTATAAACAACAGCCTATCTATTATCACTCTCTGATTTATGTTTTATATTTAGATGTAGCTAATGGCTACATTTCTGAAGATAAAGATCCCTTGAATCTACGGCAGTTGTTGTTTAAAGTAAACAGTGGAACAAAGTATGTTATATTCTCTTGAATGTGTGCATTTCATTCAAGTGTAGATTTAAAAACCTACACTTGAATCGGAAGGCAGTGCACGGTTAGAAAAGTCCGGTGGCCAACAGGAAGCATTTTGCCATTTAAGTACCTTGTTATAGATCCTGTTGCCTATAATGACCGGTGGACAGGAAGCAGCTGGTCTTAACAATGGCTTTGAAACTTACAAACCTGCGAAGCATAACAAGGCTGACTGACACATGAGACATTTTTTCCATGGGAAATGATACCGGCAATCCTGACAAAAACCCTTATTCCCTCAACAAAAACATTACAAATCCCCTTTATTTACAACACACAGATTATAGTTACAAGGAAAAGGGTAATATAAAAATGTTTACGTTGAGGTTTGTAATAAAAGTCTGTAGTAACACTGATTATCACTGTTTTATATTAAAAAAACAATAAAAACATATCTGTGGTGCTACAAAATAGTGCATCTTTTAAGCATCACTGCAGCCTATTCATAACATATACAATGTAGAGTATAGACAATTACGTAAGACAAGTAATACAAATGCATTTTTACATTTACACACATCCTAAGCAGTCTATGGGGTTCCTGACCCCATTTTGAAAAACAAAAATGTATCTCTGTGATTCATGTACATATGATTTTCACATTTTCATTCATTTTAGTTATTTTCTTCATAGAACTAAGGATGAGGAAGATAACATTTAAGTGAATAGCTCCTCAATCCAGAGTTGAGTTTAGGCCCTTCTTTTTATTCAGGTTGTAGCTACAGGCTGATCAGACTCTCTTCTTCTAGCTCTTGTGCCATGTTATCAGTAGGTACGGTGTCTGCTTGGAAACAGCTCTCTGCAGGTGGAGTCGGAGGGGCAATAGGAGGGAGAGTCGGAGGTGGAGCACAGGGTGGTGGGACGGGTGGTGGGACAGGTGGTGGGACAGAGGGTGGTTCAGGTGGTGGAGCAGGTGGTGGATCTGTGGGGGCACTGCGGCTGATGGGTTGATCAATAGGGTGATAGACAAAGCAGTAGGCTCCTGGCTGGCAGCTGTTCTTCACACTGAGGGCCAACTCTGTTGGAGCCAAGTGCTGGTTCACATCATTGATATACACACTGAGTATGTAGGAGTCTGGGGAAACAAAAAGATATTATTGAAACTTTAAATTGAAATTGAATTGCTATGTCTCAGTGAATGACAGGAATCGTCTAAAAGTTAGCATTTGCTGTTGATGTCCTCTGACAGTACCTTGCAGAGGTATATCCTGCTCAAAGCGCGTGGCACACAGTTCAGTCAGCTGTTGGATGGTGGTAGTGGGAAGCAAACCCAGAGTTTTGGGGTTTGTTCCAATTGTGGGACAGCATACTGTCAGAAAATCCTACATCAGAAAAATGTATACACATTACTTCAGCATCATTTGGACATAAATCTGATCCATAGCATATGGTGTGAATACCAAAGAACACACAATCAGATTGATATTATTCAAGTAATATAAGATTGTGACTTCGTGGAACATGTCCTGTGTCTGTCCTTTACCCGAACTGATCCTTGGGCCATGCGTTCCTGGTTGAGGGTGCGTCGTCTCTCCCAGCGATGGATGGAGTCCTGAACCTCTCTGCTGAGCTGCCGTGTTGCTGACCTCTGCTGGTCAAAACTCTTGATATGCTCCAGAGCGCCGTAAGTGGTTGTAAGATAATAGGAGCCTTGACAGACACAACAACAGTCATTTATCATAATCGGTACAAGCATAACGAAGTATTACTCCGCATATAAGGACATGTTGTAAGTACCCTCTCCTAGGGTTAATGCCGGGTCCATTAACTCCATCATATACTCAACATCTAACTGCAACGCTGAAAGATTGGATCTTGCCAGAACATACATCATTACAGGTAAGAAGTCATCAGCACCATGGGCCCGCCCTGTGCACACACAAACAGGATTTTGTTCGAAGATAAAAAGGCCACAATCTGTGCTTTATTTAAGACTTTTCATTTAATCACTGGTCAAAGAAAATGTTATTCTTTTATGTTATTATTTCATGGATGTCTTCATTAAATATATGATAGGCTGCATTAAATATGATTTATATTAAGCAGCCTCAAAATAACTTTAAAGAAAGTTTAGATTTGTCTACTTTAAACATCATAGTTGACACCAGTGATTTTACATACAGAGCATTTCATTCCAAACTGTGTAAACCTCTTTCTAAACCTTGGACTGACCTGGTGAGCTCACAGACATGGAGTCATAGATGATCTTGCAGGCTTTTAGCAGGATCTCAATCTTTTTCTGTGGTGAATACTCGAGATGAAGATTGTTCAGTTTGATGCTGATCTTCTCCATCCCTGATGTCTCAGGGACAGCAGTGGTTATTCCTAATGCTGTGGTAGTGCTTCCTAGTACAACAGACTGATGAAACAGTGTTAATTGTTGCTTAACCTGTGCTTTTGTGTACAGTTAGCCATAACAATTAAACTTCTATCCCCATTGACAATTACTAATGACTGCTTGTACTGTACCTGGTTCTGTGCCAGTTTGGTGAGGCTACCACTGTCACTGTGCAGTTTCTCCAGACGTTGGTATACTGGCTCCCTTAGTGGCTTGAGTACACTCTTACAAAGTGCAGCTTCTACAATGCTCTCTGCAAAGATATATATTCCTAGTTTATTTCTTTTACAGACTCAACACAGCTGTCTATAAAAAGGCAATGGTCTTGACACCTGATATTTCACAGCAGTCTGTTTTGGGAATAAAGAAATGTAAACTTTTCAGTAAGTTGCTTTCATACAATGGTAGATTTATGAGCATATTCTGACTCTGAAGAATATTATTTCAGACCATAAAATGGATAGACATTTTATTTTTAGACCCTTTATTTGTGGTCAACTATATTTAATCTTATTGAATCTCATGCCATTAAACAGCTGCTGTCTAAACAACAGTCACATTACCTAGTTTGTCCTGTGCATACTGATGCTGTGGCTCCAGCATGGCTTGCAGCTCTGTGCTCTGCAGGAGGTAACTCTTTAGTTGAGTCATCATCTGTCTTATCTCTTGTAATAGCTCAGTGGAAGAAGCATGTTTTGACATTGTCTCCAAAGTGAAAGCACGGTGTTCTTTAACCTAAACATAAATGGTAAAAAATGATTTAACACAACATAAAACAGTATGTGGTTTGTAAATACTAGTGAATAAAACTTCAGGAAGAATAACAACACTCACCAGGCTACCAAAATAACTTGTAGGGTCCCTGGCCAGTTCGACCACCCGTTGTTTGAAGCGTCGGTCATGGCTGATAAGACCTGTCAGGACCGTGGACAGACGGTGGCGAGCTCGGCCTAATATTACAGTCGTCGGGGTCCTCTTGATTCCTGCCTTAGGGCTCCGGCTCTCTGCACAGCGACTAGGAAAAATGTCAGTTTTAATATTAATACAAGCCTTGATTGAGGCTAAATAGTACAACATGTTTGCTTTGGGGAAGGTGGCTATTTTATGCACAATCATAATGTTACTCTATAAACAGTTATCACAGCAGAAGCTCAACCAGAAATGGTCAATGCCATCTTCTGCTCCAGAGAGATTTGGTATACCACAAGTGTCTATTCTTGAACCGTACATCCTTCTGATTCTATCCACTCATATGAGCGCAGTATTTTTAATCTAAGACTAGACTCACTTTTGGATCTGCTCATTGTCATGGCTCTCTCCCTCTTCCTCTGTGCTGCTGGAGCCGGAGTCAGGGTCAGTTCCTAGGACTGCACTCCCCTGCGGCGAGTACAGCGACACATCCGGACGCCGTGCTGGAGAAGGAGGGGGCATCCTAGTCACTCCTCCTCCTGCCTGGTTAGGACACAAAGGTGTTTCGGGGGAAAGTGTTTTACGTCTAGGTGGAGGCACTGGGCGCGATGGTTTCTTTACTAACGGTGGACACTTTTGTTTGCACTCTGTAGATTCTTTATCCACAGTCATCTCATTTTCCTTCCCTTCATCCTTTTCACCATCCTGTTTTACCTCCTCCTGTTGTTGGCTACTGCGTTCCTGTTCCTCGCCTAAAAGAGCTGGCCTATTTCCTTCTTTCTCCTCTCCTAGCTCCCCTACCCCCTCTTTCTCATTCTGCTTTGTCAAATTGTGTCCCTTCTCTCTCTCCGTCCCCTCTCCTCTTTCTCGGCCAGTGCTTTTCTTGGAGGAAGAGCGGCGTAGAGGAGCAGGAGGCAAAGGGGGAGCTCGGTTCTGTGGGGGAACAGGAGGCCTTGATGGAGGATGTGCCGTTGATGCTGACTTTTTGTCATCTCTCTCCCCTTCTGCTTTTCCTTCCTCTTTTTTCTCTGTGGTTGCAGAAGCAGAAGATGCTGTGTGAAGTAATGGAGTAGTAGAGAATAAGAGGCCCATCCCAGTGCCCAGACTGGGAGGTCGAGGAGGCGGGCGCTTATACTTAATTTCCACATTGGGTTTATTCTGGCCTTTGTCCTCTAGTGTGACCTTCGGTGGGGTTTCCCCATTCTGCAGGGGCAACACAATGTTCTGCAGAGTGATAATTTCAGGTTTGATAGATGGCTGGATCTGGTCTTTAGTTTGCAGGTTTTCCTCAAGAATAACTGAGTTCAGATACAAGTACAGGCTGCTTAGATTCTGACTCACAGTGGAGCCCTGCGTCTTTGATTGTTGGTGTAGATTTGATGTCCAAAAATCTGAAAGTAAAGTAGGTTAGATGTGTATCAATAATTATTTAAATTCTGTATTTACACTATATGAATTATTTGTGGCAGTGCAAATACAGTAACTTGTTGTTGTTGCTATGAATTGTATACTTTTCTCAGTAGATAAGTTTGGATGTCTTTGAACCTTGTGATCTGATAATATTGACCTACTGAGAAAGGTATTTACCTTTTCCAGTTGCTGAGATGACCTGGAGCTCCTCTTGTTTCGTTGCAGTGGTAACGGCCTGAGGTAACCTCAGTGAGAGAGGCAGGATGTCCCTGATTGGGAGATTGAAGACAAAAGGGTAAGAGTAAGCAATGACTGTAAATGATGATAATATTGTGCCTGTGGATCATGTTGGTGAGATTTAGCAGGTCTAAAGACATATACTGAACATTTAGAGAGCCACTGAATAGAAACAAATGTGTAGATTTGCAGTGTGTACTGTTTGTGTCTTCATGCTCTCTGCTCTGCAACACTGATCACTAGTGAAATTATATGTGTCTGTTACCTGCTAACACAGTAGAATGAGATGAGCTTGAAGATGTCATCAAAAACCAGGAAAGAACCATCCAAATGGAGAACTGTGACAGGAAATACACTCATGTTTTACTGAAACCTTAAATTATGTACTACACACGACACATATGTTTCCATTGATCTTTGTTGTTTGTGTGTATGTACCATTTATGTGTACTTTTTGTAGTGTGTACTGGGTGAATACATACATGTCTTGTGCTGTTTGACAGTCAGGTTGTGCACCACTGGCAGCCCTGTTTCCTCTGGCACTCGTACTGACAGCGTCATGCCCTTGTCCTCTGTGCCGTGAACCAGGAACATCTGCAAATATCAACAACAGGCTGTCACTACTCTGAGGTCAGGCTGGAGGACAGACAGAAAAGCACAGAATAGGATTTTGAAAATGTGAAACTATTTGTGAGCAAACATTTACAGCAGTGCTTAGCAGTAGTGACTATAAGTATTCTGCAGTGTGAGGTAGTATTCTCTGCCCATTATTGCAAGTTGTTTATACACAGTTATGAAACCTGCCTACACAATTGCATTAACACCAGACAGTGCATTACAGTTTAATGAGGACTAATAGGTTTAGCTTAACATTTGTTTACCTTATGAACAGTAATTAAATGTCTCCATGGGGGAAAGTAGTCTAACTACAGACAAACAAAGGTTTTTGGGCAGCTGTATTGCTTGAACAGATTTAGTGTCTTCAATACAGTTATCTGTCTTGAGTTGCCTGGCCAGTGTAATAACCATTTACAAGTAGCAGCTTTAATTACATGAATCATGTAATGCCCTGCCAGGCCAATTTGTTCAGCTTCAATGGATGAAAATAATTATGACAGAAAAATGCTTCCATCTCACAAAACAAGATGATTTTGAGTTGAATGAAATGTTGAGATAATTAAGAAAACAATACACTCTGTGTCAGTTATTCCTAAATTGTCTCTCTCTGTGTAAGAAAATATGGAAAATCACATTATTAGTTCACAAAGCAAATTGTTTTCTGCTTACTAATATGACAGACATTACAGTAATTTTACTAATGTTACCAGGGAAAATTCTCAGATCAGTCATTTTAACACAATGTACATTCATCTTCAGTCGCATTTGATCTGTTTGTTGGTTTTACCCCAGCAGCTTCTTCTTTTAAGATGCTTATAGTCTGGTCTTGGCTCAGTCCATTTGGTTGCCATATTGAGGAACTCCCAATAAGCTGGTCTGTAAGGCTCAGAGCTGGAGGAACAGGAGATATTGCAGGAGCAAGAGGGGAGTTTGTAGAAGGAGGAGAAGGTGTGGTAGGAGAAGTTGCATCACTTTGCTGGACAGAGGAACAAGGGGGCGCAGGGGTAGGAGACAGAGGGGGAGGAAGAGACGCAGGAGGATTGAAGCAGACAGTGGGAGATGGTTTAACGATGGGTGGAAGAGGAGGAGGTAGGGACGGAGGGGTGGCAGGAGGCAAAGGAGGTCGAGATGGAAGCTGGGACGACTTTGGAGCAGAAGGAGAGGGAGGCCTGGGTCGTAATGGCCGAGACGGAGCGTTTGGTGAGGCCTGAGCAGTGGGAAACAAGGGAGAGGATGGCAGGACTGGTGCAGAGGAGGGCATGGAGGGAGGGTCGAGGGAAACTATGAGAGGTTGTGTTTGCCTGTAAGAGAAAAGGAAATGGACTCTGGTCAGACAAGAAAACAATGTGAGGGTGAATTGTCTTTTGAAGTAAAGCTCCCAGGGTAACCAGGCTATGACAAATATATACAAATTAACCAGGTACACAGGTCTTCTTACTAGAGAAGTGGTGGCTGAGACGTGGTTTTGTGGTTTTACTTAAAATAGATGCCTGAGTGATCTTGTTTGATGTCTTTTATTAGCCCTGTGTGCTTTATGTTGCATCTGCAGCAACTTCTCTGTATGAGACTAAGCTTGACTAACCCACAAACTATGTATACTACTCTCAAATTGGTCTTATGTGCTTGTTTCTTGTGTAATGCATTACTTCCCCTTTTCTTAATTTTCTTAACTAGCCTACTGTTTATCCCACAACTTCGGTGCTTTGGTAGTGGCATCAGAAATAATCAATGGGTTGACTTAATGTTGTTTTAATGCAAGGTCTTTTTTTGCAGAAGTCCCTCTCATGAAATGTATGAGACGTTTAAAACAGGATGTTGCAAATTCAAAATACATGATTGCAATGACAATAGCTTCAGTGACACTTTACTGAAGCAATTATGTCTTTATTGAACCTTAAAGTGTGCAGCATATCTTCATTTTTTCATTTCAATAGAAAAAACACTAACAGAAAGTTAAGTCCTCAGGGACGATGAATATAAACAACATAGCCTTCAAAACATAATCACATGATAACAGATCCAAGTTCCTACTGTAGCAAATGGAGAATAACTGTGAGGTAAGCTAAATCCAACGCTAAATTCTTACTGTCAGCACTTCTATTTAACCCATTCATTAACCGTATTTTAAGGAAACCGAAAAGTAAATCTGTACTTTGCAAACAGACGTGTTTAATTAGTCTTGTAAACAACCCCAGCTTTGCCTCACATGACCTCATAGAGCCTTAGAAAAGACAAGGAATAAAGCAAGAGCTAAAACAGCTTGACTGGAGTTGAAAGTGATATACTTTCAGTTGGGTAAGTTCAGAGCTTCTTATAACTAATGGAAAATATTTCCAGAATTCCCACAAACCTTTACCCAGAGTTACATCTGTTTTCTGTATTATGAATATCAACTTTTTGCCTCACATTCCTTCCAGACAAACTCCACATGGAAGTGTTACCGTTACAAAATCCTGAGATAATAGTATTTTATATTTGGGCCGAACCCAGGCATTCACAGCTTTAAATCTAGCAGTGACCTATATATTAGTCAATGAGTCATAACATCTGTTTTCTGTGCTCTGGCAGCTTGACTTTCGACCCCCGACTCCCCCTTCTTTACACTTTTCCAACTCCCCCTATTGCCTGACAGAGTTTACGCTTCACGCACTAATTTTTAACCAATACCTAAGCTCCTCAACTGCACAAAGCACACTTACCCAGTGTCAGAAACAAGGCTGGCCTCCATCATATTTCCACAGTTTGAGTGCTGGACGGGTCTCTGTCACTGTGTCTGTCTCGCAGATCCATCGAAAACCCCGCCTCTTTCAGTGACTCCCCCCTTTTCTCTTCCTGCTGTTGAACAGAGCAGGCCTGAATAAGGAAAAACTCAAAGGCAAAGGGAAAATATGTGTCTGTGTGTCAGCCCTCCCTCCGTTCTGTCTGCACTTCCTGAGCTGGTTGTCAGGCAGGAAGAGGCCGAGCCCACTGGCCACACTTCCCCCTTTATGCATCACTCTTAATAATGCTACTTCTAATCATAGCTTCGAAATCCCCAGTTCATCACTACTTTCAGTGTTACTTTAGAAACCTCACAGAAACATGACACTTCTCATATTCATCTTATATATCTACATATTCGGTGGATGCTCTTCTCAGCTTCTTTGTCCCCTCCCCTTGACTTTAAAGATTTCCAGATGCTCCTTGGCTCAGACAGAGGAATGTACAACCTCATGATTTCTACATGTTTCTAAGTCATCATTTTTTTTTAATTTTGCTTCTGCTTTTATTAGATTTTACCATTTAATTTTCTCAAGAAGTGTGTCACTCTCCTGCAGTTAAAAGTAGGCATTATACTGTAAATTCTACAAGGAACATGGTCATGCTCAGTGGTCAGAGACATGCAGTAGTGATTAGCCACTGAAGCATAGCTGCTTCCTGTGCAAACACTAAACTAGCGGTTGTGCGTGTTTTGACACGACTCATCAGTTCAGCTCAACATAAAGACCAGGTGAGAAACTGGTAGTGAGCCACTGGAGGGAGCCACACGTCAGGGCACTCCACTTGATGTTAAACAGTGGTCATAGTGTCTGACAGAGAAAGACATAAATACACAGTAACAGTGTTTTAGTTGCCAGAATTCAAATTGCATTCACCTTTCTTTCCTTATGACCCGAAGAACTATCTTGTCTTTGGTGCAGTTAAATGCAGGTTCATCTAATTTTTAGGCACATTTTTGTTATTTCAACCTTGGCCTACTGTGGTTAAAAAGGTCTCAGCAGCAAGGATGTGAATGCCAACCCAAAAACAAACAGCTATAATGAAGCTGCAACAGTCTACAGAGCTGAGACACAGAGCAGGAAGGCAGGTGATTGTTCTAATATTAATTATTCTGTGTGGGTTGGTAATGGCTGCAGCTTTAAAATACCATATTATTATTGAACCTGTTAGAACACAACAGCTGACAGAATATATGAGTTTGTTTATCACTTATCACTAATAGCCTTGGTTAATATCATGTCACAACTCAAAGAGATGCCTTTAAAATAATTTAGTAAATCACTGTTTTCCTTTTTGGGTTTGACTCTGAGAATCTGTTGTTATGTATGTAGCTGTTACCTACATGTAGTTGTAACCTGTAAGTCAGAAATAATGCATATGCAGGACATGAGGACGACATTTTGAGTGTAGCCTTTATTCAAACGCACCTATACATATGAGGAAAATTATGTTAGCGAAAAAAAAAAACACCTTTTTATTTCACTTCATGTTCCTGATGGGTATCTGCTCTAGTTGGCAAGCTCCCTGCTCCTACTGTGAAATTGTGATTTGTGGTATTTGTATCAGCTGCAGGCCGCCATATGCTGCACCAGAAACCTACAGCGGGTCATCTAACCATGCTCCTAAGCCACAATTTTAATTTTTCTGCACTTAGCTGCCACTGTTTGCTGTTTAAACTGCTTTGGAGAGGTAGCATTTGGTGAGGTGATTCATTTGTTTGTCAAGTGTTTCTTTTTTTTTTTTTTTTTTACCTGTGACAATGAGATGCAGTGAGTGATGATGGAATAGCTTGTGACAGTTACAGAAGCCAACGATAAATGTACCAAACCCCAGACTCTTATTATATATTTCTAATGTTATCATGTAAGAGGGCTTGGTTATGACGATGCCCTGGCCTCATAACACAGCCTTCAGGAGCAAATATGTCACATTGGCTCACCCTTCCTCTCTCAGTGCCCACTAGGTCATTGGCAAGCTGAGCCGAGTGTATGTTCTGTGCATGTTTTATGGTGACATACAGCGCTGGGCTCTCTTCTTCAATTTAGTGTCGATGTCTAGTTGTAAAATACTTTGATTAAATAGAATGTCATAAAACATAAGGGAATGGGATCGAACTGTATTGCTCATTTTGGGCGGGGAGTAGTTCATCATTGGTACAGAAATGCTCCTGCGCTGTGCTCATATCTCATGTTATTGTCATGACTCATGCTTATTGGGCGACTGAGACAGCTGCACGCAGATTAGAAAAGACAGAAATTGGCAACATAGCAATGTTTTTCTGGCTTTCATTTGACAGCAGTTGGTTTGAGTTGCAGACAATGTCACCAAAAATATCACTGGAAAATGAAAGAACTCTTTTATTTTTTTTTATTTTTTTTTTACATACAAAACAAAAACACAAGCAAAAACTACAAAGTAATGTCATTTATATTGACATTTCTTTCTGGCACCAAAGTCTCCATCCTAATTAAGTCTAGTCCATTCATAGAAAAGAAACTATGCATCTTAATATGGTGCTTATAGAAGGCGTGTAAATGTAATGAGAAGGTCTGCTAATGTGGTATTATGTACTACATCCTAAAGCCATTACAAATTAGCTTTCATTAGTGTGACTAAATGTCAAATAAGACTCTTTAAGGCAAAGTCTTATGTCATACTTAAGACAGCTCTTGAGACCGCTGAAAGGTCTTGCATTTTTTGCTCCTGTCAGTCATTGAGAGACATAGAGGACTCAGGATTTGAAATCAAAGCTAGTCACGCCAAAAACTGATTTGTGTGTGTTTGAATATTAGCACTGTGTCTTGGTATCTATTGACATGCATCATGCTCTGGTCTAGGTCTTTTCTGGGTCTTAGTTATTGTGTTTTTGACAGCACTAGTTATAGAGATCAATTACCGGTTGATTTCTTTGTCAGATGTCACACCAGGCGTTACAGTTTTAACAACCTGTTAAAGTTTGTTAAAACACAGTCAAAAAGCCAGTCATGTAGCTCTTTGCAGCTGTCAGTCAGTCAAACTTAACGCAGTCGGCCGGTCAGTGCAGACACCTCTGATTTCTGAGCTAACGGTCCTGTTTCAGACAGTGTAAAAACTGTGAGATGTTCTCCTGTCTCTGCCTGCCCTGTCTCTGTCTCTGCCTCCAACACTCTCTCTCACAGAGTCAACACCACTCGAGCTCACAGAGAACACGCTCAATAAAGGAGAGAGTGAGTCAGTCTACATCTCTGTCAATCAAACAAAACAGCAGAAAGAGTGGCCCAGTTTTAACCAAACCACAGTGAATGGTACAGCGCAAAACATAGACCCTCTAGGTTCCAGTGTATATTTATAACAAGGCATGTGGAGTGAGTGCTGTATAGAATGATACAGAAAAACATATTCAGCAGCTGCCGTGTCTGGTTCTATTTGGTTTGTATTTGTTTCTGATTATCAGCTACTTCTCTGAGCTAAGTGTACTGTTTGTGTGTTTTGCTATTGATTAAGGGCCAGAAAGAGAGAGTTCAGTAGTACTTACAGCATCCTAGCAGAGATTCTTTTCTAATGATTCGTTAATGCTGCACAAACTACTGTCTTGCTTTGAACACAAGGACAACACTGGCACTGCAAAACAAACTAACAAACAAACAAAAAGGCATATCTGATTTGAAGTGTAGCAACAAAAGCCACGGAGATTGACGTCACCCAAACACTGCTTGAGCCTATGGCCTTGAAGACTATTTGTTTTCTGGGTGATGTACTGTAATGTGTTTCTGTGGGTGGCACACATTTCTTCATCCAAACATGGTTACTGCTACCGCTGCTTATGTCACCTTCCATTTTTTTTTGTTTATTCTCATCTCTGATCAAATTAAATTCCTCCCGGCGCCGGGGGGTTTCATTGTGACTGCCTAAACAAAAGCTCTATGAATCACATCCATTGGGACTAAATACTGTACAATGCGGTGGCTGAATTAGTCCCACTATTGATAAAAAGGTTTTTTTTTTTCTTCTGAGTGCACACAGCTGTTTGTGGCCAAATGCTGCAGCTAATGATGGGGCTTTTAAATAGCTCTGTACAGTATGTGAGTATACATTGTTGAGCCAGTGCTCTCTCTGGGCTCCACTCTCTCGCTGTGCCCGACGCCTCCACAGTGATGCGTGTTGCATTAACGCTGAGGTGAGGAGTGGGAGGTAGAGGGCAAACTGAGAGGGCTACAAGAGGGATGGAGAGAGCCAGAGAAGAAAGAGACTGTGTGGGAGACTGTAACATAGAAATGAGAGCGATAGAATGAAAGATACAGTGAAAAGATGGGTAGTTGGATAGACAAAGCCCTTTTTTTTCCCTGCTCTCCTCTTGTGTTACCTCATTTCTAAAACGTTTAGTGGTGTTGATTTCCCTAGGGGGGCCCACTCAGGTCAAACTAAATCTAGAAGGGAACGAGGCTAGGAGAAAGGGATTGCCGAAAAAGTGAGAAAAGGGATGGAGAAGCGAGGACAGAGGGAGCCAAGCAGACGGAGGATTGGAGAAGTTTCTAGCTCCAAAAGCTCGTAGAAGCCCCTGAAGCTGCGTGTAGAGGTAATGAAAAAGGGGGGTATGGGAAGATGGGGACGGATGGAGAAGGGAGGAGGGAAAGTGAATGGGAAGGAGAAGACAGAAGAGGGAGAGAAATGGGAGAGGACGAGGAGGAGGAGGAGGAGGAGGAGGGTTTGCGTTGGTGTGTTGGTTGGCAGAGAGTGCTTGTCAAAAAAAAAAAAAAAAAAAACCTTCCTCTGACAGAAGGCATGATTCACAGAGGAGAGAGAGAGGCAGGGAGGGAGGGTTGAAGGAGAAAGAAAAGAACGGCACAGATAAAGAGGGAGAGAGAGAAGCGACAGTGGCGGGCAGAGAAAAGACACCGGTAAGAAAAACAAACCCCGATGCTGATTCGAGGCTGGATGATGGGACTGGTCGACGGGCTGGACTGTGACCAACTGATGCCGTAATGACTGTGGTGATATGGTTGTGACTTTTCTTTTGATCAACGGCTGTGGGAAAGAGAGCAGGTGGCAGCGGCGTAGATGAAAAGATGGGCAGAGAAGAGAGGACGCTTAAGAACAGTCTCTGAGCAGATAAGGAAAGAGAGGTAGGGAACGATTTTATCTGTTAGTAAGACTCCTTTGATGGAAATCTACTAATTAGCAAGGCAGCACTTAAACATGCAAATTCTCTTTCTGATTTTAGCATGAATAGTTTCCAGGAGTTTGGTCGGGATCTTTTGCATTATTTGAATGATAATTAGCATGTTTATATTATGTAACTCATATGTGCCTTTGATTTTTTACTGTTGAGTCAAACAGAATTCGCTGACCAATGTTCCTATGTTCTTTTGTGACTTGTTGGATGCATGTGTTTACGTCACGCAAAATGATGCTTTTTACTGTAACTAGGAAAAGGTCAGGATGCAGATGCTCAAGGTGCAAAACTAAAATTTAAGTGACTGAAAAAATGACTTTATCATCATTTTCAAAAACCATGGAAGCCATTCTAACTTATTTATGGAAGCATATTTGCACTGGGCTAGTTGGTACAGGCTGTTGCGTTAACATTTATCCAACTTCAAAATGCTGCCTTGTTTGATGTTTTGATCTGTTATTTTGTCTTGACTGAAGAGTGATAATTTATTCCTCTGAGTAGAACAGAATCAGAAGTTATTTTTGCAGAAGATACGCTGTACATATATTATTAAAGGATTCACTGAATGTTATTTTACTATACCTTCCATTGATGGACTAAATAAAAGTCCCAGCAGGTAAATCCACTGATGGATGAAGAACCTTGGGCTAAAGAGATTTCATTCTGTAAAACAGCTATGTGCCATTTGCAAAGCAGCATGTGTTATTTAGACTCCCAGGGTTGTATTGAAATGATCCATACCCTTGTGCAATTAAGCACTGCACTTTTATAACACAAGGGTCCTAGTAGGGGTCAAGTCCAAAAAATGCTGGATTGCACCTCTTTCGTTGCCTGTGGTTAATAGTTATACACCACTGTGAAAATGGCACAGATTTAAAAAGATTTGATAAAATAGTTTGCCCCAGACTTAAGCCTATAATAATAATTGGGCTCAGTGTGTACAATCAGTATTGTCTTTTAAATTGGAGATGTAAACACTGAATATGCTAATATGCAATCAATGGGATTTAACAGAGATATTTTAAGCTGTCATCTGTTGAAATCCTTTGTTGTTTGCTTTCATTTTCACAGCCAGAAGACGTAAATCTACAAACACAGCCAGATGAGGGGAGAAGCTTTGACTGGATTCACTGTGCTCGGTCTTTTTGTTGCTCAGTGTCTGACTGACAAACGCTCCACTGGATAAAGACTTAATTGGCTCAGAACAAATAGCCAGAACAATAAACAGCCAGACTAAATACAAATGCATTCGTGGCAGCAGGAGTGGGAGTAAGGATGAGCTAACAACACTTACCCAGTGGACATAAAAACTGGACGTATGCGGTGTTTGTATGAAGACTGCGCAGGATCAGTCTTCACTGATTATCACATTAACATACATCATGGATAAAGATCTTTTCTGGAAGGTAACAGGACAGTAACATTTGTCAGATCTTTTCATTATAGCCATGGCTTTTGCAACGCCAGCTGCCATGGGTCACTGTGCATACAAAATTTTCCAGATTTAGTGACATTAACGACTTCACGATTCACACTTCAAACTTCACACGAGCCTCCCACCAACCCCTCCCACCATCAGCCATCCAGCCAATCATGGGCAAGCCTCTCAGCCGTCCTGGGTGTTTCAGGAAGAGCTCCTGCTGCCTGGAGAAACATGGAATTGGTGATGGGGGAGTGGGAGGGCGGGATGTGGGAATAGAAGGAGGGTACGGAGACGGCTATGTTCCCCAGCGCTCCATCTATGACACCATGTGCATCAATCAACAGATAGACAGCCATCACCACCATCACGGAGGCTCCATACGGCGAGATGGTGGGAGTGATGGCAGCTTCTACTCTGCAAGTGGCTCTCTCAGAGTAAGCAGGTCACCAGCTGACATGTTTGACCAACAGCCTCGCTCGTTGACTCCCAATCCTTCATTTGTGCGGCGTCTAGATGAAAGAGCCATCTTCGATTCATTAAAACTAGAAGGTCATGATCTCGACCGAGGGTGCCCTTCCCCAGGAGATTACACTCGGTCGGTTTCTCCTGCCGTTTCCTCATTCTCAGCACCGGGAATATCTTCATCATCAAAGAAGCACCATCATCACCACCACCATCACCATGGAGACAGTACGAAGAGCAGAGATAGCAGGCATTCGTGGAAAGTTATTACACCCCCGAGGCAGCTGGAGTGTGTGGAGCTCACTACAACGGACATGATGGACAGAGGAGGTGCGTACCTGAACCCCGGGCACTACCCTCCCTCTGGGGGACAAACTTCTTCTCTAACCTCCCCTCTCATCTCCCCCTTCTCTGGCTCTCCTCTGTCTTCAGGGTACCATACTCCTGTGTTTTTCTCCCCTGCCAAACCTCGCCCGAGCCAGTCTCAAAGTTTGCGTTGTTCCCCTCCCCACGTCATCCAGCCGAGGCATTACTCCCAAACCCAAAGCCTGAGGATGTCCCCACCTCACGAGCTTCGACGGTCCCCCTACAGGGCCGAGCTCGTCCAACTGTCCGCTCACGACCTGGAGCAGGACCTTAGGGATCGGGGTGGATGGGGTCGAAGCGAACGCGAACGAGAGTGGGAGAGGGAGCGGGAAAGGGAGTTGGAGAGAGGGTGGGCACAGAGGGAGTGGGAGCGGGAACGGGAGAGGGGCAGGTTGGAGCGGGAGAGAGCAAGAGAACGAGAGCGGAGGGAAACTTCATTCGGGACGTTCGGATATGGCCGACCAGTTCCTTTGAGATCCGATAGAGATTCTGTGTTTTTAGAGCCAGACCCAATGCTCGACACAACACCTTTGCTTCTTCCTCAGCCCTCACCCTCTCCTTCTCCAAGTGGGGCTCCGAGAATGGGCACTGGTGCTGTTGGTAGGAACCGAGCTGGGTCAAAGGTCGGTCCTGACTGTATGGGTGGTGGTATGGTCCCTAAATATGACAACGGTAATTCTGGCGTGGTTCTCATTGACGGTAAACCTAGCTGTTTGCCAAGGTTAGTCAGTGAAGTTGGACACATGTCAGAGGCTGATATGATGGCTGGAATGCAACAACGAAGTAGAGCTGAAAGTTGGGGCAAACACAATAATGGATCCCGTGCTAGCTTTAAAAATGGTTCAGAAATGAGAATGGGGTCCCAGGTCAAAACAAGACCAGGGGGTAGGGATTTGGAAGGGAAAGTGCAATCGGGGATGCAAGTAGAGCGCGCAGCTTCAGTAGTAAACAAAGACGCACATCGAGCTAGTGCAAAAAGTATTGATACATCTGAAAAAGTCTCTAAAACAGAATTTGTTGCAGAGACTGTACTATCAACTCAACCAGAAGCTCAGAAACAAACAGTGCACAGTGATTGCGCTGAGGCAACTTCCATATTTTGCCCAGCTATGAATGTAGAAAATAAAAATAATGTCATTGAGATTTCAAAGCAGGTTGAACATGACCCTGCACCAGAAGCACAAAGCATGAATAAACCTAAAACTGAGCCCCCTGCAGCAATAGAGCCCACATTAGAAACTAAGGGTACGATAGAAGACACCATTGTACCCACAAATGAGGAAGTACAAGATGTGAGGGCTAATGAGACGGAGATTAAAGCCGATCCTGAAACTGAGGTGGTCCAAAAAGATAATATTATTGAAAAAGCTCTTATAAATGAAGCACATAAATCCTCTAAAACTTCTCTGGCAGATCAAGATGAAAAGAAACCTTTAGAAATTGATAAAATTGAGTCCACTCATGTCCATAAAGGCTCCAAATCCCATAAACACAAATCATCCAAATCTAGTTCTAGGTCCCGACCTGGCACCGCAACTGGGCATCGTCCCGGAGTACTGAGTCCGCGGCTAAACCGAGGTCTTCCGGGTCTTGACTCGCCTTCTCCTACTGAAGGCATCGAGTCTACCTGGCCAAGGCGCATTATGGTTCGAAAGAGGACAGTCCGTCAAGGTGGGGCACTCCACAACCTTCCCATTCTGCCCCCGCTCCCCTCTGTCCTGTCAGCTTTGGAGAAGAGGCGCCCACACATCCACCAACAACACCACCTCTCAGAGAACCCACTCTCAAACATCACCAATTCAACAAGTATCGTAGGCCGGTGCTCTCTTAAGGAGCCGTCCCATTCTGAAATAGGACAGGGGATCAGTCCGGTGGGTAGGGCTTCCCTGAGAGAGCAGAATTTGGAGCACTGGAGAGTTTGTAGAGACCAGGAAGAAATTCAAATCTCTAGGAGTCAGGATAAACAAGGGGAGAATAATACTGAAACGCAAAAGGAACCAAAGAAGCAGAAAGAACATAAGAAAGAGAAGGATAGAAGTGTGGAAAGAGAAAAGATAGAGAAAAGAGAAGATATTCCTGTTATTGAGAAAGAGAATGTAGACATTCATGGTGGATTTATCAAAGAAAGGAAACAGGAAATAGTGGAAACTAGAGCGGAAATTCAAAATGAAAGCACTAAGGAAGTCCAAGAGCAGGTAGTGGACAGAGGTATAACTATTGGTGATGATGTAAAAGAGCAGCAGGGGAAGGAGTTTGATGAGGTAGTGACAACATTTAACATAGAGGAAGCTGTGCTAGAGGGAGAAGGTGTCCGATATAGAGAAGAGGGGGATAGCTGGGATGATGTGCTCGATATGGTCAACACCCTGTGGGACGACGGCTGGGAGAAAGGGGGAGCGGGCGTGGAAGGAGATGCCGATTCCCTCTCGGGTTCGCTCCAGCGATGGCCACTCCTGCGGCCCCCTGTTGGTTTCGGAGGTTCCCATCCACCGTCGTCTGCAGCGTCAGAGCTGAGTCTAACAGAGCTGGAGAGAAGGGCCCGTGAGCTGGACTCTGACCTGGAGCACCTCGACTTGTCCCAGCCCCACAGGGACAACCAGGATTTGTACCCAACACTCCACGAGCAGAGAGAACGACCTGAGATGTACCAGACACACCCGGGGCCCCAGAGGGAGAAGGCTGCAGTCCTGACAGGTAGCTATTAACTGCTCTTTACTTTAATATTTTCAATGCCTTGACAAACAACTACATGTAAACATAACATACTGAAAGTCAATAGTGTAAATAACAATTTTATGAAACACAGTTTTTCTCTCTATATAGTTTTTGACTGGTGTGAATACTTCCATATTATTTTGCAGTCTCAAGGCCACTTTTTCCAATCTGCACAATTTATCACAATTTTTAATATTATTGCCATATTACAATATCTGGTTTTCAAGGAGTTGTGATCATCATCTTTTGCATATGCAGTTTACAAACCATCTTTTCAGTTTGAATGAACTGTGACTGGTGTTGACCTTTTTTCTTGTTTGAATTTCTCAGATAAATTTAACTTTGTCCATTATTTTATTTGCTTCTAACTGGTATTATCTCTTATGATCTATCTCTCTGGTCTGGTCCAGTGTCAGAAGTGACCAGGTGGTGATGCAGGTGCTATGTTAATTCATACATAATTGTGATCCCACCATACAGACGGTCTACAATCTGTGCTGGCGCAGGTTTGAAATAGGGTACAGGCAGTGCTTCTGGAGGAGCACTGGATAGAGAAGCGTCAAGTTTAGATTTCTAGTTACTTTAATTGAATCACTAACTCAAAGTGTGAAACAAAAATGAGCTGAACATAAAACTGTTATTACATCTGTTTTATATCTCTATCGTCTGGCTCAACTGCCGCCTCTGTGTCTTGACATTTTATTGCATTTCATTTTATTGTCCTCACACATTTTATGTAGAGTGGGCTTTGGGTGTTGTTGAGAATAGTGGGTATTTATCACCTCTTTTTATATAACAAGTGTAGTGAGGGGGTTGGCAATGAATAGTGCTTATGTATGTTATTCAGTAATAGGAATCACAACACAATTTAAACAACTTAATAATAACGTCCTTTTTTAATTGATCAAGATAGTCTAAGATCATCTAAATGTTAGATTTTGACTGTAGCTACGGCCTGTGAATTATTTAAATAAACCTTGGCCAAAGTAACAGGTAGTGAATTGCTGCCAGCTTAGTGCTTACTGCTCATTGTCTCAGTTGATGTATAATCCCAAGCCATGTTCAGATATTATTTATAATAATCAGTAATGGGCTGAAATATGGATTTAGAAAGAAATAATGAGATAGGTGAGAATGGCACAGAAACAACAAGCCAAAACGAAGCTATAACAGAAAAGACGTTTCAGTGTTTTTGAAAAAAAAAAATCTTACCTCTTACCTTCTTAACTCAGAAGCAAGGCTTTCTTAATAGTTTTTCACAGCTCATTTTCACTGTCTCCCATGACACACAGCTTAGTCTTGGTGTGCTATATCCTTTTTACAAAGAGAGTAAAACTTATGAGGCAACTATGAATGAAATGTCAGATTAAAAACAAAATAAACAAAACATACCTTTTATGTAAATCCTCCTTCCCTCCTCAGGAGTAATGAGACCAAGGTTAAGTCTATTTCTATTCAGATTGGTTCTTTAATGAGGATTCTGTTGTGAGAGGTTCTTTGAAATTCAAAAGTAAAGGGACCTTATTTTGACAGGTTTTAAAGTGAAACATATTATATCACCCATGCACACACAACAGCAAAAAACAAAACCCCAAAAAATACCTTACCCTTAGTAAGGTTTGTAAGTCTCCTCTCTAAATGCCTGTGCTGTGTCTCATTAGGAGTGGGGAGCAGATCCCAGGTCAGTCTGGAGCTCACTGCCATGGCCTCACCAGCAGCAGACACAGACAGACCTCCAGTTAGCACAAGGTAATTTAACGTGTGTAAATGTCATTTTATGATGCTAAAAACAAAATATATTCCAATTTTCGTTAATCATAATAAGAAAAATAATAAAGGTGAATAAAAGTTGCATTGTACGAATTTTTAAGGATTTCTTCAACTAGTTGAGGACATACTCTGAGATCACATTTAATGAGAGGTGAATAGAGAAATAGTGTTTCAAATAGCACAGTTTATTATATCCTCCAGTTCCCCGTGGGGATTTGATCTATTCATCCTTTATTGTGGTTAATGTGATATTTGCAAAACTACTATGGATATAGTTACCTTGGAGACATTGTTTAAGTGTTTATAATGTTCTTCTTTAAGCATGCATTCAGTGTACATAAACCTGGACTTGTAGGTTTTATAATGTGTAAGAGTGTCCCCATGATCCAGGTGCCTCATAGTAAGAGTAGAGAAAAACACATGACTGTCCTTGATCTAAAAAAAGTAGGTTAAGACAAATTTTCCATGGTGTCCATGGTAACCGATGCTGAATAGAAAGCACTGACAAACTTATGCTGTTGCAGCTATCATTTGACTATGTTCTTTTTTTCTAGCTCTGCTAAAGAGGACAGCTCTCCAGACTCTAACCTGACGCTAGAGTCTGACTCCAGCGGCATTTTCCTCTCCTTATCCAATCAGAGCCAGGAGGAGGCGGGCTCTGACAGTGACCAGCCAATCAGTGGCTCTGACCTCGGCAGTAGCAGCACTTCGTTGGAGAAAGATGGGGACGATGGATTAAAAGAATGGGGACGGGAGGAGAGTGCTGAACTACAGTGGTGTTACCCATCCCTCCTGAACACATCTGTCCAAGACGACACTGAAGGAAATGGTGAACGAGGAGAGAAAACACATGAAACACCAGGGGATGACCAGAGTGAAACATGTGCAGATGGAAAGAAAGAAAAAAACACTATTAACACAGTTTCTTTTATTAAAACCACAATGGACCATACAGCCTTACAAGGTCAAGAACTACTCCCCAGAAAAAGAGTCACAGTAATGGGTGCTGACTCTCCTCTCTGTCGTTCTCCTACGATTCAACCAATCAAACACTTTATAGATCCGGGCCAGAAGCCAATCAGAAGCTCAGGACTGGACTGTGGGGACATAGATCCGTTTGCCCAGTCCGACAGCTTTGTTTATCTTGCCGTTTCTGCAAGGCCTTCCTCTCGGGGTGAGGTCACAACAATGACAAAAGGTTTACCACATGAAGTAAAACAAGACATTGTCCCAATACAATCGGACATCACCACACACTCAGAGCTCGCCAAGCTGCAAAACATGAAGACCACTCAACTTATCCCTCAAAAACCAGAGGAAGGAGACTTTCTGTGCACTGACAGCTTTGTCTACCTGGCTGCTCCAGCCTGCCTCCTGCTGGGCCCCACAGGAACCACACCCTACAGTGGCAGGTATATACAGGGCTTATTTTTACAGACGCAAGTACTGTGTATCAGCTCATAGCAGCATGATGGGCTGGTAGCATCTAGCCCAAATTTTGTAACAACAAATGATCACACAGAAAGCGTTTGTATTGTTCACACTCCAAAATCAAAAACATACAGTTGACAAGTATTAGTATATTTATGGATTAGATGGGCCTTTATGCCAGCTCCTAGATGTCCTTCAATGCTTTACAATAAGTAACTTGTCCCTTACTTTTTTGGCAGCTACTGCTGGTCAAAAAATGAGAAGATACTGAAAAACAGTTTTTTACAAAAATTACAGCATGCAGTTGTAAGAAAGAGGGAGCTGGCTGACCAAGTATTTCTTAGCAGTTCACAAAAACTTTCCTTAGTCGAGACAAAAGTAACTGAATATTAATTGTGTTAAAGGAGAAAGTACTGACCGAGTGTGTGACCTGTTTTTTTCAGGGAGTCTGACTCAGAGAGTTCAGACTCGGGTCCTGTGGATGTGTCTGTACACGGCTGTGGCTCGGTGGCAGGAGACAGCGACTGGGATTCTGACCTGTCTGACACTGATCCCAGTCGACCCTCCAGAACCTCTGCCTCTGGGTGCAAGTCTTCTGGTGCAGCGCGGTCCAAACGGCCTCCTGTTGAAACAGACTGGGACTTGTATGAGGAAACCCCTGAACCTGAAGTGCTTGATGGACAACAGGACCAAAACAGCAACAACAAAGACACTATGGTTGACGAGGTTACAACCAGCTTGGCTGCAACACTCACGGATCCTGTGGCAACTCAGTCTGTTACAACAAATGTGAAGACAGCAACAGGCGCAGAGAGCTCAGCGACAGCTAAAAAGGTGACATGGCAGTTCAAACCTGCTCAGAGGTCGGTCTGCACCGGCAGCAGAAAGGACAAAGAGAAGGAAGGGACATCGTCATCTTTGGCCAGATTCACAGAACTGGGAGATGAAACACATAGACCCCCTCCATCGTCATCATCGTCTTCCTCCTCATCACCCTCATCTTCATCATCCGGATGATACAGATATTTGAGACCATTTGAGCTGTGCTTTCCAACGCCTGCAGCTGTTGCACAAAGGTGACTTGACCCCTTGACCTTGCTCCGCAGTAATGGCTTGAAAAACTATAGCCTTTTGCCTGTAAATGTTGACTCCTGCATTTAGACAAGTTTTAACCATGTGGAGTCTGTCTTCAACTCTGGTTAGCTGGTTAGCTGGTATGTCTTCTTAGATTAGGCCGAACAGTAATACAGTCTGTTTAAGATAAAGGCACACAGAAGCTTAGGGAATGTGACAACTTTGCCACTAAGTGTGTGCCATATGCATATAACATTACTAATAGATTGTTTTAACTGTCAGAATTGTAACACAGTCTTAGTTGATTAGTTACAACTATTATTGATAATCATTTTGCAAACAACCATGGGTTTTATCATTGTAATGAATGTAATATACAGAAAAGCACAACACACTATACAAGGGAATAGCCTAAAATAGAATAGAGTACATTCATTGGCTTGGTCACAGATCATTAAGCATTACTGCAGCTTGAATTCACTTGACAGGACTTAAAATGAGAAACAACAATTATTGCCGGATACAGGGATTGTTATATTGTTCATTATTTGTAATAAGAGTGAACAGCTATAGTAAATGTGTCTCAGGCTGTTTCATATATATATATATTTACAAGTCCTATGCTTTACTTCTTACTACTTTCTTTATGTACTTTTAAAAACTAAGCGCAAACTTTAGTGTATAATGTATTTTTAATAACATTTAACTATACTTATAGTGCATTTGCAGTGTGTCAATAATATATTTTGAACATTGACTTAAACATAGAGCGGAATATAATTGTGAATGTGCCAATTTAAACAAATAACATAAGTTTTTAGAAATAACGTTTATTTAAAAGGTTTTATTTATCAGATAGATTTGAAATTGTGAATGTATTAAATGAGCAATATGCTTACAGATCTCCTCTATGCGGTGAATGTTGCTGAGTAATGTGTACAGAAAAGGCTGTGCTTATTTGATTTACAGCCGAATACTGATTGTAACAGCAGTTTTACACTCATTCAGAGGTTCTATTCGGCCACTTTAGAGCAATTTATCATTAGGGGGTAGCGTGGTTTAAAAAAAGATCCAAACAAACAAGGACACTGTAGTAGAGGTGATTGATAGCTTTAGTCTACGGCCAGCAATATTTTAGTGCATCTCAAAAAAAAAAGTCCCCTCTGTGCCCTGTTCCCAGCATATTTGGCTTTGGAAATGTTTCTTTTTTCCTCTGTTTTGCCATTCAGCCCCTTCACAATTTGTCAGAGAGAGAGAGAGTTTGACAGCTTGAGCTCTGTTTGAGCTGCACGAAAAGCAATCCAGCAGATTTCTATCCAAATCCAAATCAGTGGCACACAATAAAAGATGCAGAGAGGAGGCTGGTAGAGCTGCCAATCATCTCAGCAGTAGTCTTGTTTTTGAGTTATTATACTAATGTCTGGAAATGAAAGAGCTTTAGTTTTAAAAGATCATGTAAATCTGTCAGATTAGTTTGTGTCATTTTAAATGGGAAAAGGAAAGGTTTAAGACTTGCACACTTGCACAATTATAAATCGTGTTACAAGTGATGTGGTAATAAGGGTCTGTGTGGGAAGCACTGACAGGAAAAAAATGATGTCGAACAGCACTAGTTGTGTCACTTCAGTTTGGTCCTTGGATTTTTAACTCGGCAGAAGATGTTTGTCAAAAGAACTGACATATTTTTGAGAGCAAGATGAATTTTGGTTAGAGAGTGTTGCTATGGGAATGATCCGATTGTATTTGATCAGACAGATGAGGCAGGTCTTTTTATTGTGTACATATGCATAGAAATAGTTGCCTTGTACAAAAAGAGACAGGGGACAGGCTGCTTTATTAGGTTTTCTGGACTTTTAAATGATTGAACAATTCTTTATTTTCTATTTGAATGTTTTGGGGACCTGCGTGGACACACTAAGTGGATCCCATAGCCTACAATGAATGTGACTGGGATCCTTGCTTGTTTTGTGCAATTCCAACTTGTAGAGGAACTACATGCAAATCAGGGAGGTTGCATTTTCTAAACAAGACAGAATTAGCTCTTATTTGCAATCTCACATTGTGTAATGTGGACATACTCCACCCACGTTTCACATGTGAGCAATAAGAAGACAAGGAGTGGGTTTTGAGTGTTACCACATGGTTTTCTTATATGCTCTAATTGCTCATGGCTTTTTTTTTATTTTAGAAGAAAGCTAGCATTTCACTTTGGCAATAAATGGAGTTTAGCATTAGCAGCCCCCCTATTCTCCACAATAAGACTCCTGGAAGTTTAGCCTGGCATGAGTAGTCTTGGATATGGCTAATACAAAAATATCTGGAGAAACTGTTGGTGGCTCCGCTCGGGTTGATTACATGAACTGGCTGAAGGTCACCCTGGCCATGTTGGGCTCTGGTTGGATTTTTTATGAATGTTTACATTAAATGCAACCTGTGTGGAGATTTTGTGCAGCTTATGGATTTCCTTGAAAGACTGTGCTGCTTTATGAACATATCCACCAGAAAGAATATTTATTTAGGAAAAATGATGGACCTGTTTCAGAAAAGAGCATGTGCCATAAGACTGTACTATTTTTATCAATGACAAAGCCTTTGGTTTTCACTGTGGAAAGACATCGAGCTCCACTGTGATATACTAAGAATGAATTTATTCCCTGAGTTTAGTATATGTAAGAAACATCAGGTCATCATTATTTTGCTGCTCATGTAAATGCTGATCACTGTTGAAGCTTAGTGGTGGCTAAGAACTAACACTGAGATTGATTTTAAAGAGAAAAATAATGGTCTATGTGATATTTTACTGTGTGCTGTATTTCTGAGCCTTGTTACAAATGCATTAATGTACAAATAAAGCTGAAACTTGATGGTGAGAAGTCCCCCGCTCTCTGTTTGTGTTTTAACTCAGAATGGACTTGAAACTGTGTACCCTTAAAAACATAATCTAAACTAACTTAGTGACCATTCTGGGACCATACAAGCATTTGCTCACCACCACTGTGACATTCTCAAATTTACTCCACACAGATGGCTGTCCCTGCTATCTTCTCGCTTTTGAGATTTTGGCAGGTAGAATAAAACAGGTGTAAATGAAAGGCAGTCATATGTTTCATTGGAAATTGGTGACATGTTAGTCCAAACATTGTGACCCACACTGCTGCCATCTGTGTATTAAATAGTCCATAGTGTATGAGGACTGAGGAGCTGTGTCAGTATGTAGGTCTGTCCATCTATTTAAGGCTGATTAATTAGAGCACTTTGAATAAGGCCAAAGAGAGGGAAACAGAGCGCCAGTGACTACCATTATGAATAGTTAATCTACAGAATGTGCCAGTTCCACAGCCGCCAGAGGGACTATGGTGATTTAGTGGCCCAGATGACAGTCTGTTTGTCACCCAGGAAAATATACAAGCAGATTTACCCTAATGCTTGATCTAATTTGAAGAAACTTTTGAAGATATGATGTAAGATGAAGATAAAAATATCTATAATCTATAGTCTATAAATGCACCTTTTGGGTTTTAATTCGAGCCTTAGTTCAAGGTGCCATGGGTTCCTTGCCCTTATTCTACTGTTTACTTGACATGGGCACAGTTTCAAGGTTAAGTCAAGAGGCTCTAAAGAAAAGAGGGAGCTGACCATTTTTTGATTCGACTGCTGCCCACATAACCCTGCACCAATGAGCTGTAACAGACTGATTTTCACTCTGTACCCTGCACACAACCTTGAATGGAAACCTTCCACTGAAGTATGCCAACTTCTGCCACTGTCTCCACTGAGTCGTCGGTTGTAGATCAGCTTGATAAATGAACTCAGGGCATGTCTCGGCCATTAAACCAGAGCACAACATCACTGTGCAGCAGGTGTTACTTGACCTGCTCCAGGTGGGTGGCTGCCCTACGCTGGTTACGAAGGGTGAGCATGACAGGGCTTGGCTCCTGTGCAAATGCAGACTCATTCATGGAGAATATCAAAATATCAAATGAGAGGAGTCATAAAACATTTCTTTCCAGCCCACTGACAAGATGTTGAAGACTTTTATCTGTGCTTATCTATACAAGATCCATAATGAAAATGTCAAGAAACCTTTAGATGTGCATTTATCGGTCAGGATCAAACATGGACACTGAAGTCACTGGCTCATACTCTGATAGGTGTTTTTCTCCCTTGTTTTATTGTGGTTTCACTGTGTGTGGGTTTGTGGGTATGCGAGTAGGCGGCGGCCAGCGTTTCGTTGTGTGTGCCTGTGTGTTGCCGTGTGTGGGTGTTCGCTGCATGTGCAAAAAAAAAAAAAAAAAGGACGGAGAAAGCTGCTGAATCTCTGCAGCATCTAACACACACAATCAAGCGTACAGGAATATAAAGCAGGAATGTTTTAAGATTCTCAGACGATAAAGTGCGGAGCTGTGTGAATGCAGCCATACAGCACACAGCCTGGAAAGATGAATGAAGATTGTTTGTAATAATCCTGGGAACATATAACAGTGGCCTAATGAAAATGGCTATGTCACTGTTGATGCCTGTGTCAAATTACACCACATTTTCTATTATTATTGTTACTCGAAAGCCTTGCCTGATGGGCCATGAGGTTGAGGTGTGGTAGACTGGACACCTGACTGCGCCGCCACTCCAATTATATTGTATATTCTTTGGCGTGTGCTTCTACCTCCTACTTTCCTCCTTTAGTCGTGTAGTGGCTGTGCAAATGTCACGTCTTAGCTTGTACAGCAGCAGTGTCTGTGACTTTGACTTGGACATAATTAAAGCCTGTTCTTAGCAAAAGCGACGATTATTGCTGTAAAATGAGGCTTGCATTTAGCTCTTGGTGCAAATGAGGGCACATATTCAACCCTCACTTTACTGCTGCAATTTTAGTTATAAGGTATATTTTTACATCTAAAGTATACCGAGAACCGCTTTGACAGACCAAACAAATCACATTTCAGTAATAGCATTTCCAAGAGAGGTAGAGCTGACGTGCAGAACAGCAGCCATAATGCAATCTCTGTAGATTAACATATTCACATCATTCACATTCACCAAATCTATTTTTGCGTCATCATAACAGGCTCTAACATGCAAGAGCACCCCAGTCTGTATATCTGTCTGTGCTAGATACTATTGCCACGAACATGCCCCTGACAAGTTTGTCAGTCAAAGCTGGTGAGAAAAATTGCATTAGGAGTAAGAGGAAGTGAAGATCAGGAGGTGTGGATTATATAAGACCGTTACAAATATCATGGTAAAGACTTGAGAGGGAGAGGAGCTATTTTAAACCAGGGCTTTGGCTCAGAGAAAGAAACAGTGGGGGCTGATATGTTGGTCATCACAGAAAACTGAGCTTGTGCGCACAAAAAGGTGTGTGCCTGCAGAGAACTGTCAGAGAACAGGCAGGGACTTTAAAGACAGGTTACATAATCCAGACTAGGGATTTTATCAGAGTAAAGCTCCTCCAAATGTGTCTCCTGGTCAAAAAGCACTTTCCTAAAGTCTAAATGGCCAAATCAGGGCAGAGAAAGATTTGGGGCTAAATACATAATGATCTTCAGTAGGTTAATTAAACCACTAAATATCAACCTTTAACCAAGTCAGTCTGCTTGTACTTTTATAATTCTGCAACGTATTTTTAATAGACGCAATTAATTAGATGCTGCCCCTGGAAGAAATAAATCACATTTGGTTCCATTACTCAAACTATATATTATTACAAGGGTATTAATTATTTATTATATCATTATCTCAGGAACAGTATATTATTAGTGTGTTAGATGTAAAATAATTATGGTGGAGGAAAGTATAGCATTGTTTTTCTATTAAATAATTTCCTCTGGGGATCTTGGGGGTTACTTTCCTAAAATAAAGGCAATCTATGTGAGTGTTCTGGCTTCATTGTTCCCATTGAAGAGTTGTATTAAAGTGGGTTTGTATGGCCACAAACAATAATGGTCTGTTAATAAATCTCTCCAAGGTCCAAAGGTGTGTAGACTAAACCGGCCAGACTGACTCAGAATAACTAAGCTCAATACTCGGCATATTCAAGCCTGTTCACACCAACCAACACAATTTTTACATGAAAATATAGGCCATATATTTGTAGGTTGTCATCCTTAAAGTAGGTTGGAAGATGCACTGGGTTACATCACCCATTTGATTGATCTACACAAATCACCACTCCTGACTGAATGGAAAACAAAAAATAAAAAACTGCTTGTTTTTCCTTTCACACAGGAATAAATGTAGTCCCTTCACTAATCAAGTTTACTGATGAATACATTTTGCACAATGTACAGTATCATGTGTGCTCAAAATTCCTTCCATATTCAGCAGCAGCATGGGCCCTGGTTTCCATAAATGACTCTGTTTGCTTTTGTGCATCCAGT
Source organism: Rhyacichthys aspro (assembly GCA_036850595.1). Taxonomy (NCBI): domain Eukaryota; kingdom Metazoa; phylum Chordata; class Actinopteri; order Gobiiformes; family Rhyacichthyidae; genus Rhyacichthys; species Rhyacichthys aspro. The sequence continues at coordinate 13,605,935 of CM072169.1, read as the reverse complement.
GCCAGCTGATATGACACATCCACATGATGTCCTTTCTTCTTGGCAAACTGCTGGCTTCACCTTGTCGTAGAGGACACTGAATGGGTTCTTCCTAAAAAGCCCTATTATATTTGTTTAGAACACAGCGTCCCGTCTAATAATATACTTTAATTTGTTTTCTGATGAGTCATGTTACGCCAATATCCTTATTTTACACCTATCTGGTCAGCTTTAATGTGCTTTAGAAGACCTCCAGGTAAAACAAGGTCTCTTTCACTGTGAAAAAACAGTGCCCTCTGCTGTTGTACAAAGTGAATGCAAAAACAAACAAACAAACAAAAAAAATTAACAAAAGTTAAGTGCAAGGTAATTTATTGTTGTGCCTTGACTTTACAATCTGTGTCATCCTGCTGCTAATCAGTCAAAGTCATTTTCTGAGGCAGACACCTGACAAAGAAGAAAAAATGGTTTGTGCATCCTCTAAAACCTGACTTGACTCCCCCAAACTCTCCATCAAACTATGCAGATTCTGTGTTCATCCATATACTGCCTCCACCCACTGGGAACTCCATTAAATCATAGCCATTTACAACAAAAAAATGTCTTACATGTGTGAGTAAAAACTGATTTGACTAATGTGAATTTAGATCTGTATTACTTTACTCTGCATTCAGCTCCATCAAATAGTCTGAATCAGAGGATCCTAAAGAAGGGGATCAGTAGGCTATGCAATTTTATGTGTGATGAATATTGAAATAGACACAATTTTGTATGGAAGAGCACTCGGTGGTCTAATGCTCCTGGTGAGTAGTATACTTCTCAGTGCACAGCTGAACCTGAAACCCCTCAAGAACCATGGCCTTGCTAGAGATGGACATGAAGCCCTCCATGAACCAAGTGGTTTTATGAAGACCTTCTTTTGTCCTCAAGGTGACTATAGACTAGGAGTGAGCCAGGGCAATGCTTTATTAGTGCAGCAATCCGGGGCATGCCGTTGCCCAGTGGCTGCAAGAATGACATGAATCTGCTAGTTTCCTTCTGTGATGTCACTAGATGCTTGCAGATGTTGTCCCTGATTTAACAAAAACTGATTCACCACATGACCACTACATTTTTACATGACCAGTAGATGTCGCCCAAAGACAAATATTCTTTTTCCCTCCCAGAATATATTATGAGGTTATTATGGGGTTTATTAGTTTACAGTGAATCTTTTAGACTCTGTTGTAGAGTCTAGCCACTTCTATTCTTGTCATAATTTATTTTGAGAGACCAGACTGGGAGACAGTAAGATATAGTTTCTTGGTTAAACTCTGAGTGTGCAAGTGAATTTCACATATATGGATGAATTCTTGTTTTGAATATGTGACTAACCTATTTAAATATACACAAATATTTTTCTGAATGTTACTATGCATTTTCTTATTTGTAACACTAGAGGACAGCATTCTTTTACACTTCAACTAGGATCAAAGTAAAACAGTCAGTGAACAAGTCAGAGGCTAATCTGCTTGTTTCCGGAGCTGCCTTCAAAACAAGAGGCAACACCATGTTTTTTTATTATAGCCCTATTAATCTATTGTGCCACACTTAAGCGTGTCCCTAAACATTATTCTTTCTTTTTGATCAATAAAAGTAAATAAAGACAGCGTCAATGAAAAGATGTGAAAACTCACCCTTTTATTGTGTCAAGCGGAAGCGAAACCATGGTAAACAGGAAGTAGGGCTAATGTCAAGCGCATCCCGTTCTGCACGCGAACATACACTGCTTTTTTACTCCACTTGAGTTGAATAAACTTAATTTAAACATATACACTCGTCAGTATGGGCATTGAAGCCTGGTACATGGACAGTTCTGAGGAAGATCAGAGGAAACCACACAAACTTTACCCAAATCAGGCGGTTTCTTTGGAGGATTTAAAAAACCTGGGTGTTTTTCACTGGAAGGTAAACAAAACTCACACTAGCAGTTATTATACTTCACCCCACCGAAAAACTACAGCAGCTTAAATGAAAAACGACTTATCTACATAGTTTCATTCAATAGTTTAGCGTTTTTCCCCTCAGAATGGCTAATCAGTGTTACATAACCAACAATTGCGACCAGTTGGCATACAATTAATTACACAATCAATAACCCTTTATCTTCTGAAGCATGTGTATGAATTGTTTTTTTGCTGTTGTGGTCAGCTTTCGTTCTTAATATCTGCAGTTGAATGCTGATATATATGAAACAGACCCAGAACTGGAACAAATACGCAAAGAACATGGATACTCCTTTATGGACATCATCACAATACATAAAGACACACTGCCAAACTATGAGGACAAGGTATGTTCACTGATTCATTTAGCTTTTAATGTTTGGTTTGAGAAGGTCCTGTTAAAGAGGTAGGTTCAGAGTGCAAATTTATAAGCCATTTGAAACTAATATTAGGACATAATCTGGTTTAAAGTCAGTGATACAGACAATGACCCTATTAATTGTGAAAATAGCCCTTTGGTAAAGGTTTTGTCTTGTCTCTCAGCTGAAGATGTTCTTTGAGGAACATTTGCACCTGGATGATGAGATCCGCTACATCCTTGATGGCCAGGCCTACTTTGATATCAGAGACAAGGAGGACAGATGGATCCGGATCTCCATGGGCAAAGGCGACCTGATCACTCTACCAGCTGGCATCTACCATCGCTTCACTCTGGACGACACGGTGAGTGGAACTGTAACCATTGAAGAGAAAGGTAATATACATTAAATGATTTCCATCTGTATATTAACAGGTAATAGATTTTTAATTAGGGAAATTGTGAGTGCAGGGGAATTTGATAAATGCATCAGGACATACCTGGCTTGGATCAAGAAAAATTGACAAGTTGATAACAAGCAGTCAAACATCTGAAAGATTCTACAACCATCTTCACCATAAGATCCCTGTTTATACTTATGCAAATGTTTTCTTTTATTGGCAGACACTTCACTAGCTCTTGGGTAATAATTTACATAGATTAGAATTTAGTACAGTGTACAGTATAAAGATCCAAAATCATAATGTATTTTCTCTGAACATGATGTGTATCTGATCTCTTTATGTTTCCACAGAACTACACCAAAGCTATGAGGTTGTTTGTTGGTGAGCCTGTATGGAAAGCATACAACCGTCCTGCAGATGACTTTGACATCCGTAAGAAGTATTTGGCCTCTCTGCAGGGATCTTGAGAACTACTAAGTTGACTACTCAAGAGAAACGTCCCTGCTTAGGGTTGCATCAGTCAAATTAAAATTTGAGTGTGCAACACTTCCCTGTATGGCACAGTGGCATTGTATGAAGAGTGCCTTTTACACTACTGAATCTGTAGTACCCTATGTCCTCAGTCCGACATTTCATATTTACCTCTTATCTTTAGCTTTAAGAATAAAATGGATGATGATAATTACTAATCTGTGTCGTAAAGCAAAAAGTGATTAATTGCAATAGTTTTTACCATTTGTTTGTTACATTAAAATAAAGGTGTTTAATGGTGTCACTTTATGAAATATATGTTAAATAGAAAAGCATTTAATTCAGAATAAAACAATTACCATTTTAATATTTATATATAAATATGATTAACACAATGTGTAAACAGTCATTAAAGATTCACCAGCACAAATCAATAAAAGATTGAACAAGACAAGTCTGTTTAAACAAGAAAACAACCAAAGAAAAATCTGTAATGTACAATTTTGTATTTTAGATTTTCTATAGTGAGTAATGCAGTCTGAAAGTCTTATTTACTTTCTCTTTACAAGACTTAAAGAACTAATGAAGAACAGACAGCTGATATTGAGTGGTCTCTGACTGTTAATCCAGTATTACAGGTGTCTGCTGCGCTGACAGGAGGAAGAAGCTTAAAACAGGACCTCTGTGGACATTTATTAGACTATAAGCACACTGAATCTCAGGATAATGCCCGTGTCAAGTCTCACATTATGAGCCTGAAACTCCCTTAAAACCACTCCCAATCTGTAGTGCAATGAACAAGTCTGTTCTGACGTCTTTTCCACAACTTTGCCTTGTTAACTTTTTGATAAATAGTTTAATATTTTGTGAACTATTTTAGGAAAGCTGAGCAATAATTTTCCCTCATGTCTAACAGGAAGTTAGACAGTGTGATCAACCACAGGAAGTTGATCACACTCATGTCACATAAAATACAAACCTGGAGCCAGTGGGAATAAAGGATGCGGCTGGAAACTGAAGTCCACTAGACCATATTGTTGACACAACAAAATGTTTCATTTGAATTGAAACAGAAAGATTACATATTGTTTTATAGTTACTTAGTGTGATCATCATGAACAGGTTATACAGATTATAACAAAAGCTCAAGGTCACTAATTAAATGAACTGTAGATTTGTATGGTTTAGATTTTTAGTGTGACATTATTACTTAGAATTCATTACACAGTGTGATGTGCTACAGAATTTTGAACTTAGGAAGTTAACCCTGTTGATATCTTACTAACTAAGCTAGTATATTCTTTGGTTTGGTGTGTGTGGTTTAGTCAAATCACATTATACATGCATACTAATGTCTTTTAAAGGTGGTACATAATTATATTTTTGATTTGTGAAAAGAGCTTAGCTTTATGTTCTCAGAAAAAAAACATAAGAATGGTTTTAATTTCATCATCAAACAGGAGTAAAATAATAATAAAAATGTATCTTGTACAATGTCTTACGTCCCCGTAATCCTAAAAATATATGTGGTTATGGGGACTTTCCTAAATTTAGATGTTTGCTTCAGCATGTTTGAGCTATTATTACCAATTAAGTATTTGTTTGAAACATAATCGAGCAATGTTCATGAGCGTAAGTGTTTTTCCTTGCAGCAGTGTCCTTTCCAACTTTTACTGTGGACCACATAAAAAGAAACCTGTACTTCTGTTGGCCTCTGATATGCTTTTTTAAGCCAAAAGACTGTCACCTCACTCTAATAGAAGTGAGCTAGTTCTTTCCTTCTCCTGTTCTAGTCTTGGGCTTTTCCCCGTCGCACACAAGGATCAGTGGTGTGTGCAGTCCCTCCCTCTTGTCTCTTAGACCAGTTTGAGACACTGTGTGTTGAAGCTGTCTCCTTCTCGACAGGCCACAGCCTCAAGTAACGCCTGCTTCTTCTGGGTGCTGCGGGATGATTCCAGCTCATACATAGTGGTCAGGTTGAAAAGGACGCTCTCATGGAGGTACTGAGCTGGATCCTGCTGTACCAGGCCCTCCAGCTGTCGCAGAGACTCCTTCAGACGGCCCAGGTAGAGCAGGCAAACTGCTGCGTTGTTATTAGCCTAGGATGATACAAATTTGCTTTTTAATATGTGCTTATCCACCGCAACAAATGAGCAAAATGTTTCTCCTAATGTATGCATGTTTAACTTCAATGTACTTACGACAGGGTTTTTTGGGTCTATCTTTAATACTTCAGTGAACGATGAATGTGCTTCAGCGTAATTGTTCTGACTGAGGTAGACAAATGCTCTGGAAAACATAAATTCATACTTTTTTTTATTTATTGAAAGCACTGCTATGGTTCAAGCACAAATGATTAAATGGAGGGACCATTTCTTTTATGGCTATACTCCTATACAAAAAAAACTCAATACAAAAATAAAAACACAGTGGTTTTGTCTACATTGTCGTCTTTGTTATTTTGTTCATCAGTGTAATAATACAAACATTCATTTGTCATTCTTTGTTATACTGTACAGCACTGGTCTTATCCTCAAACTCCTTTAATCTGAACAGCAGACAGAACATGTTGTGATGATGTCATCTAGAGACACATTTGCTTCACAGTTCACTTTAAGATTCACAGCTTTAAGCTGTAAGTCAGATCACGCTCTTTTTGTTAAGATGAAAACAAATTCATGTTTTTATTTAGTATTTATGTTTTGATGCAGATTTGCCAGCTCAGAAAAGAAACACTGTCCATGTTATTTTTTTATGCTTGATATCATGATTCATGTCGTTGCAACAAGGGGACTGCTCGATATCAACCTGCCTCTGTGAGGTGAGCATCAACACGCCCAGTGTGAGTGAGCACTTCTGTCACCTGTGCTTTGCCTTATACTTCACATCTCCTCAGGCCACAGCAACAGAGGCGTGACCTCCTGCGCTAAATCACAGCCAAGAGGAAATACAAACCTGTGAAATGCCCTGAAGTAAGTTCTGCTTCCAGAAAGCCTAAATTATCTTCAACATACACACACATACCTGTTCATCACCATGCATGTGGTGTGACTGGGCTGGCTCCCTTTCATCTGGCAGGCTTTCTCAACATCCTGGAAGTATCTCTCTGCTGTTTTAACATCTCCGATCTGGTAAAGCACAACCAGCAACAAGCCTTTCACTATTTTAATATTTAACTCTTAATATTATACTCTTTTGATTACTATGTGCAAAGTTGACAAATTAATTTAAATCTTCTGATTGAAGTTTCAAATGATGAAATTCAAATAGAAATATGACCACTTGTAATCAGTATTACAACATTGTATTACAATAATGGAATATTTGTTTTGTTTTTTTGGACAAAGTTTGTACTACAGATATACTTAACAATTATCTACCTTACAATACAAATGAATGAAACTTATACAAACTTTAAAGTACATAGACATGACCACATTAGTATGTTTAAACTACACTTAAGATGTCTGTCTAATACACATAAGACTATATAAAATGGCCATGAGTACAATGCAAATTCTGGGACATGTTTAAATATGGGTCCATTTCTACAACTTCAACAAACCTTTTGTGGATAATAATCTCTGTAGGACAAAGGGCTCTAAGCAGGAGCAGCACTTAAGGCTTCCTATTTAAGGAATCATGTTAGCAGAACATTAGCAGCCGCTTAGCTATCCTGTGTCTAGACATAATGTATTCAGAGAAAGTGCTACAAATAGGCCACCTGAGTTTAAGCAGCACTTATGGTCAAACTCACATTTATAGCAGTCACAAAATGCTGCTGCTGCATGTAGTAATGACCTATGGGTCTCATAATCCAGTCACGGTGTGTGTACGTGAGCGTGTGCATGTATGAACCTGCAAGAAAATGCGTCCGATGGCACTGAGCAGCTGCACTCTCTGCTGGGGTTCATATGGGATAATGGACTGATAGGTCTCCACAGCTAGAATGTAATCCTGAAAATAGAAAAAAAGATATGGCAGTAGAGTGTGGATTAAAAAAAGTTAGAGAGGTAAAGCAAGGTAAACAGTGGGATGCAGGGGCAGGTGGAGGGCAAGCTAGGTAAAGATGAGTGGAGTCGAGCTGTGGGGAGAGAGCAGGCATTAATCAGACATATGGAGTATTAGCAGGGCGATGTGACCCTTCTCCCACCTCCACACCGCACGGCTACACATCGCTCACACTGTGACTGGACTGCTGAGCGGGCCGAGCCGCAGAGGTCACCGACGAGTGAGCGCGTGGATGTGTTTACAGCATTTTTTGAGTGCCCTGGCTTAATTTTACACTTTTAATGAACACAGCTCAGCCTCAGAGCACTTGTACCTGAACATACCGTTGTTAACTGGGTAATGATTCAATCAAAAAGTATCTTCAATCATACATTTATTTTGTATGTTTACTTTTTCCACTGTTTTTTACAGTGTTAAAGAAATAAGACTGTTGACAGTATTCCTAAGATATCCGTGTATACAACTCACTCAGATAATGCCACTAAGGATAAAGGATAGGATAAATATTTATTGGGGAACTTTAAACTAGTTTGGAATTTGGTGTGGTGGTTTAATGCTTTGGAGATATATACAACAATTCTTGACTCTGACCAGTAGATGGCACTGTGGCTCTCTAGGCAGTCTAATAGACATCCCCACCCCAACCTCTCTCTCTACATTTCTCTTGTTCTCTCTCTCACTGACCAAGAATCCAATTAGTGGTCAGTCTGGGGGGATTTCACTGTGAATCCTCCACCAGCCTGGCATCAGAGATCGCAGAGTCTCTCTAAAATGCACACACACACACACAAGCACACACCCACACACACATGTCCAGGCACACTCAGACACAAATACAAGGACACACTGAAACCAATGCGTGCGACTCACAGAGGCACAAACACTCGCGCATACCTTCATCAGCAGCAGGCAGTTGGCCATGGAGTACATGACCCGGCTGAGACGAGACTTCCACAGCTTAAGGGACTCTACAACGGGGAGAGAAATACACAATACACAAAGGGGTTAGTAATTCTTTTAGGGCAACTTCCTCTTTTTTGTGCCTGTTTTTTTTGGGCGTCCTTATAACGTCACCCACTATTTTCACTTCATCCATCCCTCTCATAACCCCTCCCCTATCCCCGTTTCCCACTCCACACCAGGGTTTATTTTAAGGCGAGGTGGTGAGGAAGACACTGCGGCACACTCCGCTTTCCTCTTTCCCTCAGACAGTGAGTGTGCAGGCCTATTAGTATTCAGCGCTGCACATGCATGTGTCTGTGCGTGTGTATTGAGGGGGGAAGAGCTAATCACTCAGTAGGGGTCTGATGTGTGAAGGCAAGGCCCTGCGTTATTGACTTGACTGTCGACTGTGTGCGTGGGCAGGGAGAGGAGAGACAGAGGGCACAGCTATTACACTGCTTTTAGAAGGGGAGAACTCAGGCAGCACCGCCTCGCCTTCACACATATTACGTACGCACGTCACCCTGCCAATTTTCCCCAATTATAAGCAAGCATCTTGGTACATTTAGCTCCACTTCTGCAAACACTGTGTTGTTATCACCCTCAAATAAGCTAATTAAATGGCCTCTAGTCACTGTTCGTGAAATATCTGACAAAATGCATTTGAAAAAAAATACGAGTCGTCACAAGGGTTACAAACAACTACTACTGCTGAAAATTACAAGAAGAGAGACAGCACATTTGCATGAGGTTACATGTAGGTGTGCACCAGGCTAAAATGCCTTCCTATTTCCCTGCCACACCGGTGCAGATGTGAGTGGATTGGATAGGATTGATCTGTATTGATCTGCTTGGCGTGAAGGGCTGGAGAGACCATTTGATATTCAGCACAAGTACCAAAGCAGTGAGGTGCTAAACACTTTTAGGGTGCCGCATTGGTGTGTTTGTGAGGGTTTAAAGCGTGCTGCAGTCCTGCACCAGGTGTGCTTCTGACTCAATATCTGTATTACCCACTGGGCCCATGACCTCACTCTCCTCCCACAGCATGATGCAGTCTGGGATTGGGGCCAGGGCTGTAGCCAACTGTCTGTGAATGTGCATGCACTTACCTTGCCTATTCTCCTGTGTAAGTGTGATCATGCTTCCATCCTCAGCCAAGCCTTTCTCCAAGTTCTCCAGAATCTGTTAAATTGGACGAAACATTACAACTTGTGCTGGGAAAGTTGCTACCTTGCCAGTGCTGAAGGCTTTTCATGTGCGTATTAGAATCTGCATAGTAATACCTCAGAAATCTATCCATAGTTGGCTGTTTACACAGGTGGGTTACAGATTTGTATGGCTAATGTGCTTTATGTGGGTGTGGAGTTTAATTGTGTGAATACTACAGAGTATGCATATCTTTGTGTCCATCCAGAGGCTGTTTGTGTGTATACTAACAGCGAGGCAGACAGTTTTGAGATTGTGCAGGCGGTCTAGAGCCTCCTGGGGCTTGGCCAGGTATTGTGGAAGCTCGGCGTGCAGCAGCCGCATGGAGAACGGCACCATGGAGCCTGTGGGGAGGGAGAGGAGAGAGGAGGGACGACAAGAGGGAAGCAGGGAGAGAATATGTGAGACAAGGGGAAATAAGAAACAGGGTGGGATGAGGACATAGCGGGAGAGAGGAAGAAAAAAAATTGAGGGAGGGCGGAGAGAGACAGAGAGACACAGAGCGCGAGATGAGAATATAAACCCATCCACCCACACACAGACTGCACACAGCCCTGGAGGCAGGAACCTACAGATGGCATTGAGCTACGTATGGCTGCTTATTAAACCCTCTCATCTCTCTCTCTCTCTGTGTGCTGCACCGCGCCATCACTCATGTCTGCGCCTCGACATCATTCATACAGTCTCCCATCCTCACGCACACACACCCACACACACACACAGGTGCCCAGACATACACACTTATCACTGAGGAAGGGCCAATATTCAGGTGAGTCCCTGGGCTTTGATCAGGGTCTCTTTGATACTGTCATCAGATCAAGCTCAGATCTAGCTCAGGTAGCTGGTCCATCTTCTTCCCGTCTATGTATCTCTATTCCCATCTCCCTCCTCAGTCTACAACACACTTACCCCAGTGTCTTTAGCTTTGCCCCACATTACATGTTTTTAGCTTCTCGCTGACCTGGCTCTTGCTCTCTTTTGGCTTTATTTTTTATTCCTTCTCTCTTTAGGTGTCAGCAAGTTTCATCAGCTTAGAATGAAGTCTTTAAATACTCTTTTGGAATTAAAGGTTGGTGCAACTTTGTAAGGCGGAAGCAAAAACAACTCGTGTAAAGCTTTTGGAAAGTTTTTAATATGCTGTATTAACCAGTTCAGTTCTGACTAGCAGCAAGAGCAATAACATTTCCATCAATTTGGGTGATGGCTTTCTAGGAGTTATATTCTATGGATTATCTCTCTATGTGAATACTTAAACTGCTTGTCCAACTTTTCATTTAGCTTACAATAAATGTTGGCTTTGATTTTCAGGAGCAAAAGCAGACCTTCATTCATCCTGCTGAAGGAAAAAAAGCAATGCCTGTTTTACAAATGAGTGTGAAAGGCTAGCTTTTGACTGCAATTTTCAACAATGAAAACACATGAACAAAATAGTAAGAAAGATACCTTGAATTCACGTGGCATTCATCTTTTAATACCTGAGTTTCAATTGGACTTCACTTTTTATTCCCTGAATAATACAATAACTGACATTGACGTTTTCTCGAACACAGTTGATTCTAAAATGATTTGATTCTAAATCTTCGGAGAGCCTTACACGGCCAGCTGTCTCTTAAGGCGCTCAAAGAGTGTGATCGTGGGTAATAGATAGTCGATGTAAGCGCTGGGCTGGAGAAATGTTCGACTTCTGATGCCAGGCTATAAAACTCGTGCCAGTTATGTCTTCGAGCACCTAGCAGGTCACAAAGCGTTTAATATTGAGCAACAGAAAGTCAATCGGTGCTCTGTTTATAACACTGTGCGGTGTAGCTTCAAGTGCTCTCCTTTTTTTTTGGTATGAGTGGGTTTGGTTGGATGTGAGTACATGACTGTGCTGTCTGTGCTACTGCCTTCACTATAGTAGCCCGAGGGGCGAAGCAGATCCAAAGTAATGGGAATACATTAGAGAGCTATTCATGCAGTGTAAAAAGAGGAAAAATAAAACCAAAGAACTGCTGGAGACAAGGAGAGCTGTTGGAGCTTCTCAACAGTAGAGTCTAATATCAAGCTCCTGGCAGAAACTTTGTTTTGCATATTTAATAGGATGGTAGTATGCTAGTGTATGCTATAAATGTGGGTAAAAAACCCCCCCTAATCCTTTAGTAGACCTTGCTGCTGATAACATCAAGATAAGGGTAGACACAAATGATAAGACAACCCTAAAGTTATCTTTCACAGAGCTAATATGTCAAAAAAGTAAATATGATGACATGTTGTGTGGTTTTACCAAATCAGAAATAAGCTAGCATTGGTGAATCTGTGTGTGCATACCTCTCCTTCCAGGGTAAACATTCAGGTAATATTCATAGTAAAGGTCTGGTTGGTCCAAGTTGCCAAAGGGCTCAAACTCCAGCTCGGCATTTTGGAAAAGGTTCAGCTTGGTCAGTAAAGACAACCGCACAAACCAAAGCTGTAACACAAGCAAACACAACTCATTATACTTGTTACATGCAGTGTTTATTGTGTCAAAATAGACATGTATAATACACAAATTTCAGATCTGCAGGTACTATCAATGTGTTTGAAATCCAAAGAATAACTTCTGCTGCTACAAATCAGTCCCATAACCTAATTGTAAATAGCATTTAGGGATGCTTTTCTTTTCCTTTTAAATTTTATTCTGTACTGTTTTAAAATCAAAGTTGCTGTGCCATAGTGAATCTCATTTCACATTTGCAGGGCATAGGACCATGTTTTACAAAAAATCTCAAGAGCACTCAGCCCATATGCATTTGGACTGAAGCCCAGACGCATGCAGCTGTGTTTTTATCTGATAGAGCTGAAGCCGCATGGCCTCCTTGACCCTATGTGGACGGATCTGACAGCTCCAGAGCAGCATGAGGGCCCGTGAGGAGACTGTTCTCTCGACCCCAGACTTCACTCTGTATCACCACAGCCCTACCTTCTGTCATTAGGACAGACTTACGCAACTAATAGAGGACAATGCAATGCACAGAGGCTCTAGGTTAAGTGTTTACTATCTTACTGATGAGCTGCAAAGATAATGCTGACTAATGATGTAGTCTAAAAATACATTATAGAGCTAATGAGTGTCAAATTATAACATCTGGAATCTAATTTTGGTTTGTGGTTATTTTTTTCTTTCTTTTAATTGACAAAAACTGTTTAATCACCATAAAGTACAAAACACAAAAAGAAAAAACACAAAAAAGTAAACAAGCAAGTATGGAAAGTTTTTGAAAGTTCTTGTGAAAGACGTTAAAATGTGCTTTTAGCCATGTTAAAAGTCATCTCCTATATCCGTTAAGTTAATCCTCCAGCACCTTTATAGCACCACCAGACTGGAAAAGTTTACATAGTGCCAAAGTCCTGTGGGTAAAGAGTGGGTGGTAAAAGTTATCCAGAGTTGTCCATAGCTATCTTTGTTTATGCTACACAGTATCACCATCGGAGTGATTTCTTTTTATTGACCCTTTGACAGTTCGGAGCAGTATGAACCACCAATTTTAAAGTTTGCAAGAAATGCTAATGTAAAACCTAAAGCAAGGAGTGAAACTACTGCACAGGCCCTACAAAAAGAGACCGTCCTTAATGAGCCTCTGCAGCCATCCATCTTCTGTGCATAACTCACTTTAGACGTAAAAATGAATCTTATAACTGCAAATAATCAGTTTAGTTCAAAACATCTTGTTTTGCTTTTGGAGTCTTTCGTGATAGAAGAAGAAATAAAAGTGAAATTAAATATAGAAAGACTTAAAATAAATATGTGCTAACATTAAAACCCACTCCCTATGTGTTATATAGTCATCAGTATATCATTAAATGTCATTTTAAAGCCTTTATTTTGTTTTGGGTTGGTATATTATTCCATTAATGTGTAAAAAAAATGCCATGGCTTATTCCCTCTTTCTCGCCCACGAACACAAGGAAGATGGACAGACAGATGAATGGTCATTGGCGTCCTACCTGCAGTGAGTCGGTGGTGTGGGAGGTTGCCTGGCCAGCTTTTCCATATCCCTGACCATGAGCTGTCAGTAGCCGGCCTGTCAAATCTACCGCAGCTCGCCAGTTCTTAGTGCTCTGCAGGGGAGAAGACACACACAACGTACAGCAGTTGAAACACACTGCAGACTGACAGACTGACGGAGGCACATAACTAGGCCTGTGGCTAAAACTGTGCAGTTGTTGCTATCTCAAACCTGATGTGTAGTAACATACTCAGAAAGACATATTACTAACAGGATTCTTGTGCACATCATGACTGACTATAGCAGGTGTACAGATATGTGAATGTTCTAAATAAAGTTTGGTGCACCTCTACAGCACAGAAAAGATGGATGACATAAATCCTCAGTAAAAGGGAAAACCACATTCTTCACTGTTCTACAGTAATTAGTCGCAATAAAGGTCATAAACCAGCTCTCTGTCTTTCAGCCACTGATCGATGCATAGTTTGAACTAAAAATGCATGTCTAATAAATTCTGCGATTTCAGTCTTTTTAGGTCAGTTTCATTAGGATGATTTGTGTCTTAGTCGTCATCTTTCAGTAATATTGGTTTTTAATAAGTAAGTTGATGAGATAAAAGAGGATGACGCTTGGGGTGATTGACAGTGTTAATAACCATTAACTGTCATAACTATAACTCTTTCTCAGTGTCCCACCTCCTTGAATCAATGTCTGAGAAAATAAAGCTGATTATATATATATATATATATATATATATATATATATATATATATATATATATATATATATATATATATATATATATATATATATATATATATATATATATATATATATATATATATATATATATATATATATATATATCTATATATATATATTATATCTACGTTTTTTTGAGTTCACACAAGGCTGCATCTACCTATCTGGAGACCACTTGTTTGAACAAAGTGTTCTGATACTATATGCACTGTAAGTGGTGGCCTGTTGTCATGGAAACATATTATAGAGAATTGAGCATTTCACACTATGTCCACACTTATGCATTTGTCATTTTAAAGCAATGTTGAAGCATGAAAATGATTGTTCACACTAACCGTTTAGAAATTATGTCAGGATTAAAATGGGGCAAAAACTATGACACAGTAAAAACAGAAGTGTGTGAAAAGAGATAGATCAGGATAACACATGCCATAAGTGACTGTTCCAAATTTAAATTCAACCTATCAAGGTAAAACAGATATCCCTTTATTTCAAATGGAGCAGGCTTTATGCATTGCTTTGTTTCACTGATTGGTGGAATGTTTTTTAAATTGCTAGTTTATCGGTGAATATCGATACTGCCCCTTGTCCTCTGGTTGGTCCAATGTCATTCAGACACATATCCAATTTTGTTCAGAGGCAGCCCCCCTGGAAAGATCAACACAGACCAGGATCATTTTTTGTACAGAGAAAAAAAAGCAGGATGGCTGGCTAGGCTGGGTCCTTCTGCCCCATGTATACAGGCAAAAATAAAAATATATAATATATTCAACTTTAATCTTTTTTACAATAATGGCACAAATTTACAGAAACAGAAAGTAGAGAGCCCAGTCCACATGGCCTAAACGTTTCAGAACTATAAAAATACGACCTTTAAAAAAGCCAAGAAAAAATAAAAATGTTTTCATGGAAAAAAGTTGAGAAATCTAAGACTAAGGACAAGATTAAGGGACATTGCCTCATTTTCTTAATAGGCTCATACACCAGCATCACATCTAGACTTATCACAACATGACGCGAGAAGCTGCAAAACAAAAGCAACCACATTAAAGTGACGCAGGAGTGTGTGGGTGCTCTCTTTACTGCACTGTGTAGAGCTGCCACCCATTGAAGCTGGAGGACAAAGAGCCTGCACGCACACAAACACGGCAGACAGGTAGATATTAACAGCATCTGCTTCCACAGGAGGGGGTACAATAGGTAAGATGGGGACAGGAGTGGGAGGGGGCTGTTGAGTCACCCCACCCCATCAACACGCATGACAAGGTCAGCTTGCCGATTGGGTCTTAAGTGCTGTGCCATTCATCACAGCAGCGAGCTAATTAGGAGAGAGAGGGAGAGACAGGGCTACTTTCTTTCTACTTATCTTCATCACTAAACTCATCAGCCCCTTCTCTGCTCCAGCTCTTCCTTATTCATCTTCTCCCACAGACCCCCCTCGCTGTTCATTCCTTCCGTTCTTCTGCTACAGCCTGGTATCTACTTTCCAACATTACTTAGTGTACTGAAATGGTGTATACAAGGTCAAATGTAGAGCAGTAGTTGCAAAAAATGCTTTAATTATTATAGGAATCCAGATGTTAGGCACCTCAATAGTGCTACACAAAAAAGCTAAATGTGTAAAAAAACAACAGAAAGGATGGGACATGAACATAGACTTTACATGCATTTAAAAAAAAAATAAAAAAATTTGAAGTGTTTTTGCTCAGTGGTATCATGAAAACAGGTGCATCCCAGATTATGTCAATCAATTACCAATCAAAAAAACAAAAACTACACTTCGCCATACAAAATGTTGCAGGGTAAAATGACTTCTTAAAGGTAAAAAGAAAGTACTGTATTAACAAGAATATACTCAGCACTTTACTTTTTGACAATGCCTTATGAACACTGTAAAGAAGATTAAATTTTGATTTTGCTATTAAACTATTGAGTGGTATGTGAGTGGTTTTTAACAATATGCAGTTCTATTTTTCTCACTTGAGCTTTTAGTTTGATTTTTCATTCAATGCCTGGATAAGAGATGCACACACCACACTGCACCGGTGCCGTCCTTCTCTTCCTGCTGTCACTGCTCCCTCTTTTTCTGCTACTTCCTGTCCTGCCCTGTGCCAGTAGCTGTGCTGCCTCTGAATCTTCATTAGGGGGGGAAATGAAGCTGAAAACGAGGAGGCAGCCTGGATGGCCAAAAGCAGCTGCAGTCACTCTCACACACACACACACACACACATTTGCTACAGTGCGCTAAAGTATGCTGCTGCCCTGCCATGGGGCATAAGAAGACAGGTGTGCGAGTTTCTCTCTGTGTCTGCAGAGGGAAAGTGGGGAAGCAGAGCAGCCAGCAGAAAGACGGCAGAGGCGTACAGTAGCTCCAGTCCTGCTCACATACATACATAGAGACAGCTGAGACAGAACACAGTGGGATAAGGAGCGTCAACAGTGGATACGGAGGTTTGGGTAGGAGAAATCTGGTGGAGGAATACAAGTCAAAAGTTGGCCATAGAGTAAGAAAAGTCTGGACCAAAGAGTTGGATCGAGAAAAAAAGGAGTTAAGGGAAGCACATGAGGAAAAGAAATCTCAGGGCCATGGGAACTGTAGAGAGGCAGTGCAGGCAGACTCAGTGAAAAACATCACCAGGCTGTGAGAGCACTTCAGCTCAGGCACTATAGTGGTGTAGCATCAACCCTAATGTATCTGACTAAAATTTGGCAGTATGTAAGGCATACTACTAAGAAAAGACTTTACAACTTATTCTGATTATTTGCAGGGGGTTGGTCTTTATCCCGGCCCAGTTAGGTGGGGTACAAACAGGACAGTTGCCTGTTAATCACAGGACATACAGGTTCATTCAAGCAATACACCTAATGCCAGGTCTTTGGATGGAGAACATGCAGCTATGGGAGGGACATGCAAACAAAAAATAAAAGTTTGCTTTATGTCCTAAATAGACACACAAAACAATGAGCCAAGTATCTGTATATGATAGTAGTCAATTTTCAATTTTTTTTCCCTTATGATTTTAAGGCGTGCAGGATTTTGAGTGAATGTCAGCCACTTATGACATGGCTTTGCTGTAATTTCATTTCCGCTATATCTGTTATTGACCAAAAGAGCCTCCCCCATGTAAACAAGAGAGTAAATGGTCAAAGACATGTTTTTTTAGATACATTCACCTCCAAAGGCCCATAGGTGTGGAATAAAAGGGATTTAAGTCTTATTCATGTCTTACCTTACATCTTACCATCATCTGAATAGAAATTCTGCATGTTACGGCTTTAAAAGAAGCTTTGAAAGTACATAAGCTAGTGACAAGATGTGATGAATAATGACAGCTGATCAAAATCTGGTTTAAAAGAACAATAAGAAAAGTCAAAGAGTTTTCAAAGAAAGGCAATTAAATTAGGAAAAGAATGGGAGTCAGGCTGTTGAAGTTTCCCTGTTTGTCTGTAAACCATTGTTTGCTAAGAAGTACAAGTATGTGCTGCTTCTACAATGCCTACACCTAAGCTAATTTACACATTTATGCAGAAAGCTTTTGTGTAGAAAGTTTTTGAAAATGAAAAACTGAAAATCTTCTTTGATATGAAGGTTACAGGCTTTGTCTAAAACCCGTCACGAGGCACGACAGTGACAGCGTTTTCATGCCTCTGTTGACCTCAGCGATAAAAGCATATCAGTGATCACACACAGCCCATGCTAATCTAACATTTCACACCTCAGAGGTCATGTCTTGAAATATCATCACATTACAGTGACTAATATTCATTTTGATCATTTTAGCTTAAGAGTCACTGTCCATTTAATAGATTCCTACAACAGGCTTGATCCCTGCCTTTTAGAGGGCAGGCCATGCCGATTCATCCCAGCCTTTGGCGCTAACATTACTTTTTTATGTGATAAAATGATATATTGATGGGGTTCTATTTTAGCGTACTATAAATGCCATCAAGCATACAAACCCTGCTGTCACTCCACAGGTTTGAATGATTTCAATTAACACAGAAGGTGGTGGTGGGAGGACAAAAAACAGAAAACAATAGACGATGGTGATTAATAATTTAGCTCAGCTCAAATGACTCCGCAATAAGGCATAATCAGATTCCCCCCTAAATCAAATGAAGAGGCATTACCATCGTGATTTATTGCCAGTGATATTAAATGAAGAATAGACTTGGTAATACAAAGTGTGTGTTTGGATGGGATGGAAAAATGTCTGTTGTAAAAGTAGTGGGTTTTTTTTAAAGGGGAGTACACCCACCTTTGTTCCTGACAGCTCTGTAATGCCAGACAAAGATCAAGAAAGACTAAAAAAAGATGACGTGACCTTAGAGAGTGATGAGAATGATGACTCTCAAGGTAATTGCTCAAATTCAGAAGCCGCTGGGGCAAACAAACTTAAATGATTGTAATTAAGTCTGACTTTAGTGGTATTAACGCACACGCTCAGTCAGACTAATGTGTGTGATGCACATTTCCAAATTTCTCCTATCTCATTTCCACACATGCAAATACAAAGACATAATTAGTCTCGTCGCGAGTTTAAAAGGGGTGAGGCTTCTTAATTGTGTTGAAGATCGTAAGTTCAATGCGTCTTTCCCTTGGTTATAAAAAAGTGCATAACAAAGCTTGATGAACAAACGAACGCCCACTTGTTCTCTCTCAAGACCCGAAGCCTCCAGGCGAATCAGACTTAAAAAGGTTTCCGCACACCAGCGCTGGTTAACACAGGCAGCTCCCGTGCTACTTCAATTAAACCCTGGCATTTTGAATTATACAGTGAGTGTGGGAAAAAGCATTAGTAATATGCTAAAAGTGTTTCAGCAGTAGTGGCTAACTTCCCTTTGAAGCCTTTGCACTTGGTCTTCAGACAGTTGAACCATGGCACACATTGTTGCCCTCAAGCTGCATGACAGTCTGCACAGAAACTGCACTGATATGCACTTCACTCAGCGGCCATTTTGTTCCCCCAAAGGCGGCGTCCGGACTCTTAAAACTGTATCACAGAGAAACACTGAGAGGCAAACAGGCATAATACATTATGGCAAGAGACTGCTGTAGCTCGTGGCTTGTAAGAGAACTCCCCATAACAGTCCCTGAGTTGGTTCCAGACAGTTTCCAAGTTCTAAGTGATGCTCCTCTGGGTAATATCAGCTACTGATTGACTTGTGGACTATTCGATAGCGTTTGAAGGCACAGTTGTCAACAATAACAGCATGTCCCATTTCCTCTTTTCCTCTGAGATTGAGCAGAAAACAGTGTTTAAGATTCGGTTCTGTCTCAGGCCTCATTCTCGCCCAGTGACTCCCACAGAACACAACGCTCAGAGCAAGTTTTCCTAACACTGTAATTATTTGGAAAGGTTATTGATTGGCCAGCATCCCATTTGCTTGTGAAAACATTGCTTAGACAAGTTGAAGATAATGTAGTGATTCACAAAGAATGTGCCAGAAATGAGAGGTGGGATGTTTCGTAAGTAGTATCCCAAAGTAAACTTTTAGAGGATTTTGAGCTAAACATAAAATTGGAAAGAAAAGAAGGATAAGAAAGAAGTATTGCCTACTCTTCACCTCCACCCACTGACATACACATCAGAATGTCAATAAGTTACAAGCGCTGTTGCAAGTTGTCCGCATTTAACAATGACTAACTTTATTGCCCATCTGTGCATTATTGAATCTCTATGTAAGAGAGTTAAATAAATATTAGGGACTAAAAACACTAAATGCAGACAGGAAGTAATTTTATGTGTTCCCTGCCAGTCTATAGAGATATGTGGAAACTTTACAACTAAAGCCTACATTTACCTTGCAAATCTTTTGTCTAGTCTTACTAAAAACATGATTTCCTCTACCTGGAGACATGAGGATTTGAAACTGGTGTTAGATTATTATGTGAGAACCAACCTGGATGTAAGACACTGATGAGGGCCTAGGAGAGCATACGGTACATATTTTGTTTGTGAATTAATGGTTGACCATCAAAAGGACTTAGGTCCAAGCCAGTTTTAAATACACATATAATTCATTTTTGCCACACAACCCCTAAGTATCCACCTACAACACATGATGAGTTCTAAGTTTGGAACGAAGCTTTGAGCGATCCACCAACAGGCTAAAGTCCATCTGCTCTTTTGCAAAAGGTCTGAACATATGGCTGGAGCCACATAAACAGAGCAAGGTGAAAAGCACCAGCACTAAGGTTTAAACATGCCCTTCAGTGCTACAAAAGCTGACGGTGCATTACCCAGACCTCTGCGTGCCAGTAGAACTGGTGGTGGAAATGACAGCTATGTAAAAAGGTTACGATAATGACAAGGAAAGGTTAGAGCAATGATATCAAAGTGCAATGCAGCAGCTGGGTCGTTGCAGTGATTATGGGGGTGTGTTGGTCTGACCCATCCAAGGTGTGTCTCCCTGCACACATAGACACACACACTCATATAGACTGGCCCCCGGCCCAGACAGCATCACACTGTGGGAGGAAGCAGAGGTTAGAGAGTCTCTGGTGGCTGGAACAGAGGGAGCGACAAAGATGAAGGAGAAGAAGCCAGAGCAGGAGAGAAGAGGGTTATTGCTAATGAGAGAGACAGATGAGGTCTAGCCCAGGGTGGTGCTGAGCCAGAGACTGGGCCACTGCTGACCACAACACAGCGGTAACAGCAGAGGTCATACAGAAGACAAAGGGGAACTAAAGGGGAAACCAGGACAGGCACCAAACTCACTTTACAGCACCGTTAATCTCACCGATTTATGTAGTTCAAAAAAATCTGTGAAATACCATTTTACTACAGGAATGTGAAAAATCATAACCCAAGTGAAATGAGTGCATACACTCCTAACCAGAAATAAAAGAACAGAAAAAAATCGCTGCATAATTCAAGAGTCAAACAGCAAAAAGCACTAAATGAAAGCACTGATGAAACATGGACAAGGATGAGATATATTAATATGTTCTTAATGTATGTAATATATTCCTTCAACAGAGCTTGTCCTAAAGCTGTCTAGACCCTACCAACACAGTCCTTTACTTCCTCTGGTGCAGATGGAGAGCGAATTAAGCTTTTTCACTTTTGGTACAGTAGTCTGGTATCCCTGCTTAATAGTGAAAAACAATTTTTCAAATAATACCCAACATAAATAATTGGATTTCAGCTTTTTTTTTAACAAAAATAAATCTACAGAAAAGCCAGAAATATTTTCTAACATCACAGACAAAGTGTGTTTAAGCTTACAAAGCTTTGTTATAGACATCAATCAACTATAAACCATGCTCACCTTTTTTTCAAATTCATATCAAACTAACACCTCCTTTCTACAGGCCTAAATGATAGTGCATCTGATTACATTACATCACTTAACAAGGCAATTCAGCAGACTTTTTGCATCTATCTGGAAGCACGCTTAAAAACAAAAAACAGTATGTCTTGATAAGAAACCAAATTCAGAATTACACTGACTCCAACAATAATTATTCTTCCCCATTATTGGATTGGATTGACATGTTTTAGTAAATATTATCACCCCAAATGTTATTTCTGAGTGTACAATGATGTAAGCATGCACAGAGGGAGCCTACAGTGGCAGTGGGTGCAGTCACACTCTTGCTCTGCAGCATGACTCACTCTGCCAGCTCATAACACACACACAACCCAAATGACGCCATAAAGTGGAGCAGTGTGAATACCAGCCTTGTCCAAACACAATACACAAACGATAATAGGAGCTAAAAAGAAAGGCAGAACCATTAAATGTGTTAGTGATACTACTTTTGAGTGGCACATGTGTATGCAGTACAGAGATCAGATGTTTGCTGAAGAAAAGCTTTACCGGGCTGCACATTTAATTGCTACACTGATGTTTCCACCTCCCTGTGTGCGTGTGTGAAAAAGTCTCTGCACATGTCTCAGCTCCCCAATTCCTACCCTCCCTCCGAAGCTTAGCTAGCTCCATCACCTGAGACAGCTTTGATCTGGGATTTTGTTTGATCTCAAAAGTTTGGAAATCTCATAATTTATTTGCAAGTAATTCATCTGAATGAAAGTAGATTGTTGTAGATGGAGAAGACAGATGGCGGCTGATGCATTCATCAGTGGGAGTGACTTAGAAAGTGATTGTTATATCAGCAAAACTGTCACACAGGGGCTTCTCTGACCAAGACTGATTTGACTTCCTTATTAAGGAGCAGGGTTTGTTGGCAGAGAGAAGAGATGTTGTCCTTCAGCTGGAGACCCAAGGTTCATGTCTCGGTGTCTGTAACCAGCTGCCTGTCTGAAGCGCTGTTGTGGAATAAAACACTGAAACTCAGCAGCATCAAAAGCATAGCTCTATGGCTGCCTGTGACCTTTGGACAGGGCTGAAAAAGAAGCTGGGCTTAGGAGAGTTTCTTTTCATGGATTACAAGAAGATCACATTACTCAGCTTTACCAAGTCTAGGTAATACCATTGTGCTATGTCATGTGATACTCTGCAATTTAAGCAACAGGAAGTGTCTGAAATTTCAAATAAATTATACTGAAATAGGGGCTGGACTGTGTATCATAACAAAAAGCAGAGTGCACCCCATGGTAAGGTGAATGCATAAGCTGTAAACAAAATGGCTTCTGCTATATCCCAGTCCCACAAAATCCATTATATCTTCCCATATGACTCTGTGTGCATTATGACACTACTTATGACAGACCTATTGTTCGCAAACTTTTTATCTTGGAGATAACAATGGTCTCTCACAGCAGTGTGGGTTGTCAACAATGAAGCTAGCCAAAGCTGAGAGTGTTGTTTATTTATTGTTTATGTGTTTTATATAAGTCAGTGGAAATGATGCTTGATTTGACGTCACAGACAAAATTAAGAACTAAACAAGAAACTTTTGGCCACAATAAGTTTCTTGACACTTTTTGATGACACATATATTTATGATTTATGTGGTCACCCTACGAAAAAGTCAGACCACATAAGACATAGACACCTGGCAACAAAAAAAGGCCAAATCAAACAACTTGGAACCAACATAAGATTAAATGGAGATGCTGATCATTCACGCCCAATTAGACACTTAAACACCATAGCAACCCCTGAACCTCAAAGAGGTTACCAGAACCCAAATGTTAGATTGTGAAAAGGGTTTGATGCTAGTTGATATCAGTTTCACAAAACTGTGTTTTTTCTATATATTTACTATAAATAGTGTATCTTCAATCAATGCAGTACCAGGATACAAAAATGTTAAAGAAAGCAAGACTGGAGGACTGCCACTATCATGTGCTGTGAGTGCAAGCTTGGAGCCCTTATAACCCTCCAACTGCCTCCATATCACATTCACACATCACTGTTTTCTTTCTTTCTGTGTCATTTCTTGACATCTCTCCTGTAGGCTGACGTTACCTTGCTGGCTTACAGTCGCACTCTCCCTCTTTTACCTCTTGCTCCAGGGAGCCACCCACACCATCTAGCAGACAGTGTATGATCCTCTTTCACACACGCACCTACACCATACAGTGCGATGTCTGCAAGCTCAAAGTACCGTCCTGTATGTGTGTGGATGTATACCAGAGTCCAGAAGGCCCTTGAAATATGCACAGCAGTCCCATGCATAATACATAAGCACAGCAGGAGAAAAGAACTTGTGAGCCGAGTGGATCTCCACCTCTCCATCTCTCCACCCCTCCCATCCTCCTCTCTGCTTTCCTTCACTCCATCACACTGTCTGCTGCTATGCATATGTCTTAAATAACAACTGTCTCAGAGTTATTTGCGGGTCGCAAATTATGGCACAGGGACTGTACTAGGACTGGATAGACAGATATATGGCAGCAGGCAAGGAAATGAGGTGAGACTGTGCAGTCAGAAAGAAGACTTGCACTTTATGCTCAGTAGAAGAAAAAGCAAGGGGATGAGTCACTGTTTTGAATCAGCTGAAGCCTGACCATCGGGCACTTTCAGCAGAGTCACTGACTGTACAGACACTGCCTGTCAAGAGGTCAAACCGCAGGATGTGGAGCTGTTGTAACCTACCAACATTTCCACTTTCATTTATCTCCAGACAGTGAGGAAATGTTCACATAGAGCACCTACACATTTACAGAAACAAGAGGGACTTATTCAGAGGTTGCACAAGCAACAAAAAAATTTCATTCATTCATTCATTTTCTACCGCTTAGTCCCGTTTGGGGTCGCGGGTGGCTGTAGCCTATCCCGGCAGCTTTGGGCCTTAGGCGGGGTACACCCTGACACTTAGTGCCAGTTCTTCGCAGGGCTGACACTTATGGACGAACATTGACAGACAACCATTCAATCAGAAGCACAAAAATACATGCATGTCTTTGGATGGTGGGAGGAAGCCGGACTACCCGGAGAGAACCCACAGTAACACGGGGAGGACCACAGTAACACTCCTCACAGAAAGACCAGAGTTAGCCAACGATGTTTGGGTCAGCCACAATCAGCCAACGATGTTTGAGTCGGCCGGGATTTGAACTCACAACCTTGTAGCAGTGAAGCAGGAGCGCTAACCACTCTGCTACCGTGCACCCCCCCACAAAAAAATTTACATGGCTTAAACTTTCCCTTATAATATTATACTGTAGCCTGACCAGCCAGACCCATTAACCAAAGCAAAATAGGCCTGGTATGTCTTTGATTGGCAACAACTTTTTTACTCAGTATGGCAAACACTAGCATTTTGCCATTGTTGGTTTCTCAAAGCTATAAATAGCCTCATAGATTTAACTTTGCATAAAAACTTTCCAAACTCACGTAGGAAGCAGTTATCACTCATTTCTGTAACCAATATTGCTGATGTACATTATATGAATGCTTCCTGTTGTATGTGCAGTCCTATTCACAAGAAATTCCACAAAAAAACAGCTACGAAATCATGATGGTTACAGTTCCATGATTCAGTCAGACACTTACAATTAGTTGTTTGAGGCCTGTGAAGGACTGTTCCACTGAGTTTGCTGTGAGGACCTGGCGCTTCATGGCCGACTGCTCTCCAAGGAAACGAAGCATCAGGTCTTTGACTGCATCACCCTGCATTAAAGCACACACAGACAATGAAATAGACAGACGGCACTGCAAAATAACTTGGAATAATATGCATTTTTGTTTCATAATAATGAGTTAATCAATTTAATTTTTGCATTGGGTTTTGAAATACTGCTATCTGAGTTGATCTTAACACAGAACAGCTGCTCTGGACATGTCAGGGGAAGTAATCAGTTTATCTGGACATCTCATCTGGATAATATTCATGGTAAATTCACTCTAATAGGACAAAACAGAAAACAGAATAGAACTATTCCCTGTATTTAAAGCATTTGTGAAGTGGATCTTATTTGTTTGCAGCATACTGGCTCTTAGTGAACAACATCACTAAGAGGTTGGAAAAATCCTCAATTCTTATTCATTTATTCAAACAAGCATTCACAGACATTTGAGGGGATAATGAACACAATCTGAGCAGAGAGGTGGACGCACACCATAACATTCAACGGAATAAATAAGTAAATTGGTGTTTTATCAGGGTTGTTATTATGGATAAATGTTGCTGTTAAAAGGAGCTTAGAGGATGTTTATAAGAAAAATACATGATATGTAGACCCAGGAGCAGCCAAGTGTGTGGCAGCATATGTGTGGAGACTGACAACTAACTTAGCCTGAGTCAGGCTGTGCATTTGTAAAAGATAAAAATAATGATTTATAATAACAATTCTAAAAGCCAATATAGAGTCTATTTTGAAATATATTACTCTATAACGTTGTGAAATAAGAATAATATAAGCATAGGTGTCTGAATTGAAATAGGTTAAAAATACCGTTGTCACAAAACATGCATTACAGTACCTGTCCTTAAAACTGAGTAGTCACTGACAACACGCACAGATAAAAGAACCTGATATTCATAAACGATACAAAGATTTCAGTGTCATGCTGATTTTCCACATAGTTTAATAGAGTCTTCTGCAGGAGACAGATTTTGAGGCTCATTTTTAATATATTTTGTATACAATAAAATATATACAAACAGTGCTTTATTCTCACTGCAGTGAGTAAAGGACTCAAATGGCAGTGTCGGTCAAACTAGTATGAGTACAAACAGCCCGGATACTGGTGGGTACCATGCACTAATATTGGTATCTGGACAACCCAAGTGAAAATTATTACTCAAGTAATAAACTGTCATAAAACAACACCAGCTTAGTGTTTAATAAACTTTCTCGCATTCAAATAGGATTTGGACAGAATTTGAGTTTCTCTGACATGTTTAAGACACCTATGATTAAATTAAAATTTTTGTACCAAGCACCTCTTCCTACCTGAAGGTTGTCAAACTTGAGACCCGGCATTGTGAGTCTGCTTGTCTCTACATACGCTGGGTTGTACTGCTGGGTGGCCACAGAGATCAAAACCTTCCTGGTCTCCTCTGATGGCAGCCAGGCATCGTGACGCCTGTCCACCTCACTCAGGCTCAGTGCTGTTGCAAACGGGTCATCGCTGCCTGAGAACACAGCCTGGAGTTGGTTGAATGGCTGTGGCGGAGCAGTTGTGGAGGCTGGGGCAGGGGCTATCTGAGATGCAGTGCTTTGTGCCTGGGATGATGAGTCAATTGGACCAGGGGCAAATACTGAGCTAGGGGTAACATAGTCCAACGTTGCACCTGGGGTTGAGATGGATGAGGAGGTGGAGGAGAGTTGGCGCTCAGGAGTAGGGGCTGCGCTGGAGCTAGAGGGCAGCTCTGCGTTAGGGTTAGAGACTGAAATAAAGGAAGACGGGACTGTGAAGGAGTCAAAGAAGTCCGAGGCTGGATTGGTCTGTCCATTGTCAGTGAAGAACTTACTGAGGCTTGGACTGGGCTGGCATATCAGAGGGACATGTGGTTTACTGGGGGTCCCAGCTTCGTCGCTCGCCCCTCCACTCCCCATGCCAAAGCTAGGGGACTTTATGAGGGTGGGCTGGAATCCATCAGGGACTAGAGACTTAGGCTGGGTTCCCTGGCTGAATATGGTGCACACAGGCACCGGCTCATCTTTTGGGCTTGCTGTTTCGATTGCTACTGCTGCATGCGCCTCATTTTCTGCACCAGATGTGTTTTCTGTGTCATCTAAAAGTAAATTACTGCCCATGTCATCTTGCTGACAGT
Source organism: Rhyacichthys aspro (assembly GCA_036850595.1). Classification (NCBI taxonomy): domain Eukaryota; kingdom Metazoa; phylum Chordata; class Actinopteri; order Gobiiformes; family Rhyacichthyidae; genus Rhyacichthys; species Rhyacichthys aspro. The sequence continues at coordinate 13,578,714 of CM072169.1, read as the reverse complement.
CTGTGTCTTTCTTTAAATCCCCCTCTATTTTCTCTTCTGAATTATCCTTGTCCTTTTCTTCCAATGACACTGTTATCTCTTTTGTATCTTCTCCAATATTTGCCTGTTCCTCTTTGTCTTCAGAGTTTTCTGTTTTGCTACGCTCCTCTTCTTCTGCATCAAGAAATGAGTCCATAGCAGCGACATCATCCTCCTCACTATTATTTGGTGAGTCCGAAATCATGACACTTTCCATCATTTGATCATTAAGCCTGTCCATAAGGCTCTCGGATGGTGTAGCACTGCTGTCCTCCTGAGGTGTTGCAAACTCCCCACCCAGATCAATGCTTTCCACCAGCGGCAATTCATTCTCCTTGGAGGCTGTCTGGCTGGAGGATGGCTCTGGAGAGGCTGGAGCTGGTGCTTCCTTGGGAACATCCTCCACTGTGATGTCCAAGGTGACTGGCCGCTCAGCCGGAGTCTCTCCACTGTCCATCTCCACTGCTTATGACAATTTAAACACAGAAAATACGATTAGATTAACAGGGACAATTCTCTCAAGGACAATTCTTCATCGTCCATGGGTTACTTCCTGATCACTTTTAGAGACAACACGGTCTTGCAGGGAGGGATGTAAATACTCACGCTGTATTCGTGTGTACAATTTCAACCTTTCAAAGACCTGTTCATAATAATATCTGAGTAGATACGTTTGATATTCAATGGTGTTTCTGTTTCACTTCGGTTAGCTTTATGCTAGGTTAGCCGGCTAGCGTATCCTGTCTTCGAAATGCTACTGGTACTGTCAAAAACAACTCCGCTATTAGCTAAGACTATTTTAAAACACAAAATAGAAAGCTGTAGTCAATTGTGAATAACAACAAGAAAATCAGAAGCACAAAAATAAGTATTAACATACCTTTTTTGCAGACTGACAGATAGAACTCTTGTGCGCATGCGTTGATCCACCAGGAAGTTGTGATACGGTGTCCCAAAGCGGACAAAGCGCACACTGAGAAGAATTTGGTATTCCCAACCGAATTAACGTAATTTTTAAAGACTAGATAATGCTGTAGGAAAGGCGCCACGCAAGGAATGAAACGCTGCAATCTCCTCTGATTTCAAACGCGGAAGCACATCATATTGTAGTCTTGTTCTGCACTAAACGTAGCTGTGATATCCTTTTAGATGTTCTTAACACCGCACGAAGGGTTTTAAAAGAGTATTAGACCCACAACAGACTGAAAATGGAAGACGACGCGCCTGTCATTTATGGACTCGAGTTTCAGGTGTGTGTTGCACCCTGCTTAGTGTAGTATCAACATCATTCAATACTGTTTAAATATACAGTCATTCATATTCTATGATTAGAAGTTTTTAAAGTGTATCAGCATCATGAAGTTGTTATCTATCGTGCACTTATTACTCTGTTTTGTATTCTTTGCGTAGGCACGAGCACTCACTGCACAAACAGCTGAAACTGATGCCATTCGTTTCCTTGTTGGCACACAGTCCCTCAAATTTGACAACCAGGTAAGTCATACCGTTCATCACATTAAAACTGACTAACTGACCGATGCCATTTAAATATATGCAATTTACTCCTTCATCTCAGAATACAAGTATATAGCCTTATAGCCTCTACAGCATCTGTCAGAGAGTAATTGCATTTAACATGGTGGTGTGAATTAACTGTAAACTGAATATGTATAATGTTTAAGCATAAGAAAGTTTGGTTTAAATTTGAACAAATGCCAGTCACATTTGTATTTTTGTACCCATTCTGCTTCAGTGCGAGTATTTAGGAGACAACTGGGACCGGCACAAAGTTCTTCTTTTTTATATAATATCTCCTAATCATTAGACTGACCCAATTGCCTCCTGACTTGTATTTGTGTTTTGAATTTAAAAGGGATCAAGGGCTCAACAATAATTTTAAAGAGGTTATTTTAGCTAACTAGAAAAGTTTTTTTTATTTTTATTTTTTATTTTGATGCAGTACTGTTTCTGCAAATGTGTGCACATTTAAAAGCATTATCTAAAACAACTATCATTATCTAAAAGAAGTTGCTTTGCCAGGGTTTAAAGACTACCTGCCCTCATCGGTAATAACCTTAATAATAGACTGACCAGGAAAAGATGAATGTGAATGCTGTGTTTACATTAATGTGTTTTGGAAATGAATGAATGTGTGCAAGTGTGTTTGCGAAGAGGAAACATTGAGATTGTGTGCATGGTGCAGGCATGCCTGCACATCTTGCAGAGGTCATTACAGAGACAGATGACAGAAACAGTTGGCTCTAAACGGAGGGAGAAATAATTAGCTCTCTGAGAGTGAGGGAGAGAGCAAAGAGAGGGAGAGAAATGCCTGCCTAAAAAAAACAAAAAGCAAAAAAACCCTTTCTGGCAGACCTCAGTGTGAAAAAGGCCTGGCACCGAATGCAGACATGGTTCAATCCAAGTCTTGTGTAGCGAGTCTAATACAGCGCCTGTTGAAAATGGTGACAATGCATCCCAGTCTATCTGTATGATAGTGTTTCTTATTACACACTGACAGTATCTTAATATACTCCTAACACTTTCCTCCACTCTGGCACGAGCATGAATCTGAAAACTAGACTAACAGTCTTTGTAGCTTTGTAATTTAATCTGCATACCTTAATGACATCATAGATGGGAAATTTTGAACTGTGCCTATAGTTATATAGTAAAATCTTATTGTTGTTTTAACATTAAGATGTTAAGTATAATCTAGAATGATCTGTATTAGTACATTATCTAACAGATCACATATCAGCCACTGTCCGAATCCTCCTCCATCCATCATCGTGCTTTTGAGCTATTCTTTTTTGTTTGCACAGTTCTAGAAACACCTTGAAAGCCATCGAGAACAGACTGTTTGAAGGCATACTCTATTATCCCCACTGGTACAAATGGTTGCACTGAGACTACAAAGTTGTGCAAAAGAAAATATACATGGAGATAAAAAGAAACAGTGGCATGTTGCTCTTTATCAACCTTTTTAAATAAATCTTTCTCTAGATAAATTTACAGTACAGCTGAATCTGGCCTTTTTTTGAATTATATATTTGCACAGCACTTATTGTTCTGTCAATGACCATAATTCACAAAAAATAGATGCAGCTTTGACTTGGCTTTGTATCTGTTTTTAAGTTGAAGACTACAATACAAAATTTTTAAAATATTCATCTTCTTCAAGTATGGGTTCACCTAATGCCCTCTGCTTTGCTCATGACACTCATTGTCTTTTCCACTCTGCATGAATTTGCTGGCCAGCTGTGGTGAGTTCAGCTAATGCGAGTTTGAACTTGCAATATGAAAAATATTTTTTCGATTGGCATTTTAGCCCTGATAGCTTCTGCTCTATCCGTAAGCCTGCTGGCCTCTCCACCTCCCATTAAGCATAATGCAGGGTGGAAATGTCTCTCTTAACTCTCCGAGCACCTCTCAAATCCCTCAGAGACCAATAGCGGGAATGACAGATCGGAGGGCGCGTCGGCATGGCATTTAAGGCTGCTAACGAGATAAAGCGCTCGGGCTTGGCACCTCTCACCCGCTCGCTACTCCTCCGTACCGCTTACTGTCATCTGCACGGCTAAAGAGCTTTAGCGCAGAGAGGACCCTGAAGTGGGGGCCACAAGCCAGCTTGGTTTTATCCCTCCCTTACCCCTCTCCTCTCCTGCCTCTATTCCTCCCACCATCCACACATAATTAAAAGCGCTGGGCTGGCTGCCCAAGTGGCTGAAGGCTATGAGTCACTCCCCAGGCCTGCAAGAATGAGGGATAAATCACCTGAGGGAGGGCTGGAACTTCTCGCTCCTCTCACACCTGGGTTCATTCAGGGGGACCCTATTACCAGGCCTTCCAATTACCCTGTCCCGCCGGCCTGAATTTATTTGTACCGCTCCCCCACCACCATAAAATTATAACTTTGCGTAATAATTTTTTGCTCGATGCAGTCCAACCCAAGGTTAATAGCTGCCGAGCTGACTTTGAGGTGGCTGAAGGATGCTGCCGCTCCAGTGCTCTTCGCCTCGTCTTCTTTACGCCCCCTCTTCTCATCCTCTTGTTCAGACTGTAAAAGTAGTACAGGGAAGGGGAGTGGAAGTGCCTAGCAGGAGTTATTGTCCAGTGCAACCCCATTAACAGTCCCCCAAGGTGCTGTAAGTGTCTCCCTTATGGGACAAACCGCCATTAATTGTTGGATCAAACCTTGAGACCCTTACTGTTTTACTGCATTGTGGGCCCTGAACTGCATTCAATCGAGGGCCCTCATAGAATAGATTTCCATCTAATGAAAAGTAAGGAGAAGTTTCTGTTAACTTCTTATGGCTGAAAGTTAAGCTTGTTTGTTGAACTAGGGTGCTGTTATTAAAGTTAAAGTTAGTGATTGTGTTTTCAAGTGTAGCCAAGGCAGTACAGTAGATCGAACAGTTGATGCTAAACATGCACAAAGCAATTCAAGGGTTTTACTGCTTGGACAGTGGGTTAAGTTCTGTTAACAAGTGATTTTCTTTCATCGCATTTGAGAAAGTTCACTGACATAAAAGTACTTTTCAAATGTTTGATGTTGAACATAATGTAATAAAAGTGTCATGTCTGCATTTGGAAGAAAGTTGAATCTTATTTACATAATTTCAGTCCTAAAGCAAATTGTGTTCCAAAATATAGGATGATTTTATATAACCTTATATAAAATTGCATTGCTCCTTATTGTGGAAATTACATTTTCTTTGTTTGAGGCTGCTTCATTATTATTTTTATTTATTTTTTTCCAGCTCCAAAATATAATAAACTGTTGGAACTGAGCTATAAACCACAACATGGTTTTCTTTCTCAAATATAATTTTCGTCCTCTTTTTTTTTTTGTTGCAGTCCCATTGGGAAAAGAAAAACTATGCTTAATTGATAAGTTGCACATTGTATACAGAACAAAAATGGACATATAAAGTACACTTAGCAAAGAATAAATTATGCTCCACCAATGTTTGCTTACCGGATCCATCTTTTTAGTTTATAAAAAGTACACAATTAAAGCCTTCTCACAGAAAGCCTCTAATGGATAATGCACTTCATCTTCAGCCCCTTTTAGCAGGGCCATTTGTCTTAAAAAAAAAGTGGGATGAGCTTTTATCGCTTCCCTCTTTGCACTGCCTTTTCCTCCGACTACCAACATGTCATATGCAGAACTCTCTCAAATCCAGCATTGCTTCTGAAAGTGTCTTAATCGACGCTTTAAAGGCCAAGTTGAGATGAAAAGTCTCACGCCGCATGCAGCTGACAGTAAAAAAAAGAAGAAAGAAATCAAAGAGATGTGTGCCTTAAAATTACGTTTACTGACATATTAAGAGCTGGAGGGTATGGCTTTTTTAGGGGGGAAGCGAGGGGTGTGGAGCTTTTGAACTGCAGGTGGTGTGTGCAGGGTGGTGCGTTGTGTTTTAACTCGAGCTTCATCTCTCCTCTGTGTCTCTGCTTTCTCCCAGATCCACATCATTGACTTTGATGATGAGAATAACATCATTAATAAGAATGTCCTTCTGCACCAAGCTGGGGAGATATGGCACATTGGCGCCAGTCCTGCAGATAAGGCTGTGCTTACCACCTGCTACAACAAAAGTGAGTCCTACTGTTTCCTTCTGGCGTTTTCTCCATTCAAAGACTCTTAATGCATTATGTCCCTTCTTTTTCTTTCTTTGTCACTTTCTGTGTGTACATATTCTCTTTATTTTTGGAGTTTTCCTAACAGCCTTAACATGTAATTGGTCTTTAACAGATGATCAATAATGGTCCGTCTTCTCAAGCCTGATAGTAGCAGCTGTGTTAGAAGTCATGTTCAGACACTGATAGAATCAATACTAATGTGTGGACATGATGGATTATGGCAGCAGCACAGTCACTCTCTGGCTGAGAAAACCTTTGAAGGTCACATGGACTTTCTTCATTGTGGCTCAGAAAATACAACTCCTCCGTTACGTAAAAAAAAAAAAGTGATATTTTAACGAAGAACCTTTTTGATAGGACAGTACATTTTTATTGACAAATGTGACATAATGGCTTATAATTTCACAGTAGTAGTTCAAATCAAAGACATGAAACACACTGCACAGAAGCAACACAAGCCCCAAGGAGCCAATAGTGGCACTTCATCTCCCAGGAGCAATCTTTCCCTCCTGATGACAAGCCAAAACCTTAAATAAAATGGATTCTTGGTTGTAAGGCTCAATTCCCTAAAAAAATTGTCTATCTTGAATCCCAGATTATTTTTGTCTGTCTGTCTTTGTTGACTGGATTATGATGAACCAGGTGTAAGTTATAACAGAAGGAATATGAACTGGGAAGAAATAGGCAACTGTAGTATGCTGAAAGTCACTTCTGTATCATTCAGAACAAGTGTTTTAGTGGTTGCGTCCCTTTGAGGAAGACAGTCTTGTCAGATGGGACGTGGCAGGGTTGATGCAAAGTGCACGGTAGGCCTTTTGGGGTAGACACTACTGGGACAAGGTGGAGTCACTGTCTACTGGCCCCTCCCTCCGCACCATTTCCACCACTCGGTCTGCTCACTCCCTGTCAGCTGAGGTGTACATGCATGAGTTCACAGACTGGCAGTCTTGGTGAACCGGGCTGAAGCACAGACAGCCCACTATGCACTGGTGAGCACTGTACACATTCACACATGTGCATCCAGTGCACACAGATAGAGGAGGACAAACACATAGATACAAGGACGCACAGCATTTTCTATACCACAGACACTCTAATATGTGAGCAAGAAAAGGCTTTTGTTCAAGATGATTGCTTGCTCACTTGCTCCAAGGTTGTCTAAAACCACTCTGAGGCCCGAGGACATGCACTACGTTACTTTTTAATTTGACAAATAGGCTGAACGCCAATGTTGTGTAGCCTGCCCACACACTGTCAATATATACAGCAAGAATTAGAAACTTTTGCTTGTGCTGTTTTCTCCTTCCCATTCTTGCATTTTGTGATTGGTGTTAGCCTGCAGCTTTAAACTTTCAGTCCAATTACAGTATCAATTTTACATTTATGCCACTTGTTCCAATTAGCAGCTCTAGCTCTAAAGTGCCAGAGTTATTTGTGAGCTAAACTTGGTGTGTTTGTGTCCTTTTGCAGCCAGTGACAGCAGGGTGGTATCCTGTGCAGCGGTGTGGAGAATGCCCTCTGACTGGGACACTGGAAACCACGAGTCACCTGATGACTCTGCCCACAACCCTCAAACCCTGGAGCTGCTCTGTCACCTTGACAACAGCGCCCACGGCAACGCAGCCTGGTAGGTGTTGTTGGGCAATGTTTTAGTGCGCCTAATGCGGATGGTGTAGCTGGCTCCTCTGTGGTTTTGGATAAGATTAAGTGCAGCCAGAAGCCAGGAGACATTTGCAAATATTTCAAAGTCTTTTTTAGATATCACAATAAATAATGTACCACGGTTGAGGCATAAGTGTATCATCAGATTTTAAAATTGTTACATCTCTATTTATTTGTCTGATGAAAATCCCTCATCACAAAATGTAATACAATTACTTTATTATGTGACAGTTGCAGAGATTAAAAAAAGTAAAAAACTAAAAAACAGCAATGCTATAACGTAGCACCAAAAGCTCTGAACCAAAGGAACAGATTTTGGGTGAGAAGGTAGCAGGCCTTTTGGAATCAAAATAACCCAATTGGTTGCCAAAAACCATTTTGAATCATCAATGTTTTCTGTCTATTCTCCCATCTTTTCAGTCTTTTTTCCCATCTATCATCTTTCCTTTTCAGAATCTCTCAATAAAAGTGTTTTTCTTTTTCTTATTTTGTGGGTGCTCATATTATTGACTGGCCCACATGGCAAATTGTAGTCACAGCCCAATCTTTTGTCTTTCACTCTGAGCTCACGTGTGCACAGTGCCTCGCCATAACTCAGCTCTTATAAGAATGAAAATCAATGGTCATTCCCCTTTTTAGTCCACTGTTCATCGGCTGCCTCATGATTGCTATCATTTTTAGAGGCTCCAATCAGTTAGTGAGCTGCATACTGTAGCAGGTGTCTGTGAGAGAGAGATAAAGATGGAGTGAAAAAGATGGACAGAAGAGGAGAAGATTGCATTTGTGCCGCTGAGAGTCTGGTTTGTGCTTTGTCGATGCTGGTGCGATGTGTGGGCATACTTGTGTGTTTGTGTGTGTTAAAGGGCAGGTCAAGCAAGGCTGCTGGGTGAAGATTGATGGCTGTGGGCTCCACCGTCTTTACACCCCGAAAGCTGCAACCCTCACAAGGGCACCAGCAGTGTATATGTGTGTGCCGTGGGAGTGCGCATTTTGTGCTCTGAAGCCTGTAGTCTATGCTCTGCACTATTGGGTTCTCTAGATGGATGGCTTTGGTCTACTGCCCACCTCCTCCATCTCTTCATGACACACCAAAAGCCACTCAGACAGATAATACCACTGACTTGCAGTGATCTCTGTATGTACATTTTTAAAATATGCAATTTTTTTATAAAGTCTGTCCTCTCTCAGGGCTTTTGCGTGTGTCATGTGTGTTTATTTACCTGTCTGCTTGTGTGTTCGTGTCCACTCTACCATGTCTGCCAGTGTGTAACCTGTATCCTTCATGTGTATTTGCAGGTTTTGCAATCGGCCGCTGGTGTCCCTGCACTTCTACTAACAATAACACTTTCTCCTTCCTCCAAATCCCCTCATTGTTTGGGTGGGCAAACATTTGAGCTCATGGCCTGTTGTGAAGCGTGCTTTGAATGAAAATATCTGCAAAACAGACCCCCCTCCCAAAAAACAGAGCTGAACAAAGCTAAGGGAAAAATCTTTTTTTTGTTGTTGGTTTGAATGCGTGTGGACTATTGCAGTTTTCTTATTCTGCTTCTTCTCGCACTTGGTTTCGATTGGGAGCCGTGCCAGTTGAGCGAATCGATTCCCATGGAGCCATTTGAGCCAATCAGAGCCCTAGGAGGGAATGGTAAAGCGCAAAAGGCAACAAGGTTGATTTTCTAAAGTGGGGTGTGACAGGAGGGGGTAGAAGGTGTTGGTGTGGTTTTGTGAGTGCGTGATTTGAAGTGTTTGTGCAAGAATGCAGTCGTGTGTTACATCTTGACTAAAACATTTTAAGTCTTTCATTGGCTGGGCTGAATGGTCTGCCCACACGATACGCTTGTGTGCTCGTGCTGGTGTGAGCCGATGTATTGGTGATCACTGAGCGTGATTTTTTTTTTTTTTTTTTTACAGTGAGGGTCCCCAAATCCCAATCAATTGAAAACCAGTAGAGGGCCCTCATGCAGACAGCCCTGTGTGAGACATGGCTGTTAGTTTTTTATTGATCTTTTGTGTCCATGCCTCTGTCTTAGATTAAACTCCACAGTTGAGGCTGAAGTGTGTTTTATGAGCGTGTTTCTTTGTAATTAACATCTATATCCAAAGCATAAAATATTATATTTAGGCAGAAGCAATGTCATTTTATAGGACATGTAGTCCAACACTCTGAAAAAAACAAACAAATAAACAAAAAACATTAAGGTTTCTCTGTTATTTGAAGAATTAACCTCATGTAAAGTCAAGTAATTGCATGTGACAAGATTACATTGATTTGCTTTAAATGTCAATCACTGTTTCAATTACTTTCCAATTAATAGCCCAAAAGATTAAACCATGTCTTTGTTTTGTTAGTCATGATTTCTTTTTTGAAAGAATCAACCAATCAGCAAACCAAAAATCCAAGTAACATGAGAACCAAAATGAATAATAAATCTACTACAATACTATTGCCGTTATATCAAGATGTTATCTTTGTCTCCCCAGGCAACACACACATCCACTTTCTGCCCTTGTGTCTCTTTATCCATGTGAACATCTCGTCCAGAAGGCGGCAAGGCACACACTCTGTTTGTGTTGGTTGTTGGTTTTGTATATGAGAAAGCTGGGATTAAACTCATATGGATGCAAAGCACAGCAAAGCGGGGGAGCAATCTGATGAACGAGAGACATAGGCGGAGACAAAGAGAGAGAAATGCATCTCTGTCCTAGCCAGGCTTAGATATATGGGGCTGTAAAAGCTCCCCAGCTCTCCACGACACTATTTACATACTATTCCTCTTGCCAGAGTGCCAGCTTGTTGCCAAGCTCAAGGTCAAAGCACATAACTTATATTCTTTAATAGGATAGGCGAGGCAATGAGAGAGACTGTACACCTTGTGTCTCAGCCCTCTCTCTAACTGTATTGCATGATTTAATTGATACTATAGGGAAGCATACGGCATGTAAATCCCAAAGTGGTGAGTATATTTTAATTGGCCCTGTGTTGTGCTGATGTATGTGTTTGGAAATGCGTGTGAGTAGGAGAGCGAAAGAGATGGTATCTGACATGCTGCAGTCCCATTTATTAGAGCTCTAGAGCGTGTTGTAGGGACAGACACCTGATCACTGTGTAATTGGTGCAGCTAAAGAATTGTCCACTCTCTGCATCTACATCTACTGTGCATGTAATATACATGTTGAAGGGTTTTTTTCTTTACTGTAGAAGGAGCTTTTATTAAAGAAGTGGTGAAAATGCATTTTACAATTTACTAAAACTAGCGCTGAGATCATACATGATTTTCCCAAAAATATGATAACTGCTACATTTCAACAAAAATATTTTTATCTTATATAAATATATCGCTCTGATCTAATCAACTTATATCTATTTGTTATTATTTTACAGTGTGGGGTCTTAATGGTCATGTCCATATTCATTCTATCATTAAGGTTTTTTTTACAAGGTTATGTCAGGTCTGAAGGAAGTGGACACAGGCTGGTGCAGTCTTCTGTTTAATGATGAATGAAAGTGTGGCGTGCATGTGTGGCTGTACATCCAAAGCCCATGACTTGCTGCTCCTCAGGAGGGCAGTAAAAGCTGTCCCTCGGCAGTCATGAATTTACAAGCCTTATAAACCTGCTCTCATCGCTACCTCCCTTTTACATTCCATCACTCCTCCTCTGTTTCTCTCCCTCTCCCTGCTCCACCTTTTCTAATAGGACGATGCATATTTAAAACTTGGATTAAATCCAAAAGCAAACTTCAAATTTATCTCTCCCTGCCTTTGTCATTTCTTTTATCTCAGACGAACACTCTTACCTCCTATAATGCATGCTCTCTCTGAAACACTGGCATTGTCGCAAATGCTTCAAGTTGACTAATGATTCTTAGAAAATGGAGTTGTCTAATTGATGAACTCCTTAAATAAATAGCATCATTTGGTAAACCTCTAATGACAGCAGCTTTGGAGATGTGAGGGGCTTAGAAAACTAAACCTTCAGCAAGACCAAGCCTGCACCTCCGTGACATTTTACATCCTTGAACCCAGATTAGACAGTGAGCCAAAAAGTCACATTAAGTCAAAACCTTAACAAGCATGCAGGAGCTTTTTTGGGCCAACGTTAGGTTTCTGACTCCATTGACACGTGCTTTTAAAGTTGACAGGACCCAGAGTTAAAAGCACTACATCTCACTTGGATCGCGTCCTTGTTCTTATCCAATGCTTGCCTTCATTTAGTTGCTAAACCCATCCATACACCAGAGAAGGAATAAACAAAAATGATCCAATCAACACTGAGGGAATTATGAAGCAACAGTTTAGCCTCCAGTGTGTCAACCCCAGTGAAATCCCTGATGTTTGGCCACAGAATATATATTTTAAGTAGAAGGTAGCAGAGAATCCAAACGCCAAGAAGCATGGAGTGAGAAATCGATATTCTGCTGAGACTAGTATGCAGGGAGAAATCAAAGCTAAGTATGCAGCAAAAACTACCACTTCTTTAACACCAGTGAGGCAACTCTCTATCCCACAGCCCTGTTTGAACTATATGGATTGACAGAATTGGGGTGCTGGATTTGCCAGTAAGTGCTACGCTGTAAGGATTCACAAGTCAAATGCATTGCAGTGTCACTTACTCTGCCGGCTATTGATTAGTTACTGAAAGTCTTATTTGTCCAAATTAGCAACTTCATGATAAAATCCAGTTACAACAGCTTTAAGTGGCGGTCTTTATTGAGATAAATTCATGGTCGATACGTGGGGTCATTTCTTATTTACTTATATTGAGAGTGTGACTTTTAGCAATTCATGTTATATTCACTTTGAATGTAGATTACTTTTATTAAAAAGTGTGCCTCTGTGTTGACAACGTGCCGTGGACATCCACTTTATTAGACCTGCCTTGCCTACAGCATGTGTATGTGTAAACAAGTTGGTGTTATATGCCTGATTGACATGTGTATCTTACTAGTATCCCATGGTTTTTATATATGTTTGTGTCTCTCTGTATTTACAGCGTGCTTTGGGAGCCCATGGGGGACGGCAAGCGTGTGATTTCATTGGCAGATAACCATGCGCTGCTCTGGGACCTGCAGGAGAGCTCCACACAGGCTACGGTAATACACACACATTCAAACTATATCTCACAAAAGCTAACTCATTATTTGATAACCACCATATCGTTTCGGTGGTATCAGGCACACACATCCTCTCTCTGCGACAACAGCGTCCACAATTCATCCTGATGCATCAGTCCCTATAGTTCCTGTCTTTTTTGATTGTAATTCTGTGTTATAAGAGAAATAATGAACCTATACAACGTGCTCAGTTAGTGGATATCTTAATTCTCTTTCAAGTGTACAAAAAAATTAAAACTGTTAACTTTCCTTGTAATTTGTTTTTTGGAATCTATATTAAAAAAGAGTCCCTCCTAATGCAAATTGAAGAGGCTCTTTGCTGTAAAACCTACCAGATTTGCAATTAAAATGCACATTATGTATTTAAAGACTTCAGATAATGGTGTGTGTCAGGTGAGCATGAGTGAGAAGAAAAAGTAATAGAGTTGTGGTTTGTCTGCCCATGCTTTCACGAGTGTGTGTTGTTCCATTAGGCGGCAGGAGAGATGAGGAATATAGATGAGTCATTAGTAATTCATGCGCTCGGTGAAAGATTCACATAAGGGCAGCCAGGTCACATGCCTAACAGATACAAGTGTGTCTGCCAGTCCATGCATATGTGTTCATTTATAGCCGTAGTGGACCATTTTCTATGAGTTGTCTGGAAAATATGCATTTGTGTGAACCCTATCCACTCATTCTGTACCTTTTATGGCTGTTTTTGTTAACTGTTAACATCAAAACTACAAAACACTTCATCTACTTTGTAACATTTTCCACAATTTTTTTGTTCTCAGTTCTCAGGTTTTTCTCCAGCCATTATCACTGAACTACAGTCATACTTTGTCCTCTGAACCCTGAGCTTGTTTTTTAGCTGTGATAATCACTTCTGGTTGCATTAACTCCTATTTTAGTACTGCCATAAAGTATTTTTTGTCTGACTCTGTTCACATTTTTTATAAATTTTAGAATCTGCCATATTTGTGACATTGTAAATTAGCACCCTCCACTGGACATTTTAAGTAAATTGAGACACATTTATTTTAAGGAAATATTATTTAATGAATGAACAAACAAAAATAGAACATAATGAACACATGGGACGGCTTTGTTTAAAGGATGCCTCATTTTCATTTGTATCCTGGCCTAAAATTGACTCAAACATGTTTGGTTTTCCAGCCGGATTCACTTTTGGTGGCTGTAACTGTATCCCTGCTCCTTATGTTACATCATTATGTGTGAGCGTGAATGTGTATGAGATGCCGTGACCCCAGTGTGAGGTTAAGAAGAGCCAGGGAGGTGTAGGAGTGTTGAACCTATCTTCGGACTCTGACACTGGCCAACATGGTTATTAATCCTGCATCCAGGGAGAGCCACAGAGGTGAAAGTACAGTGCAGCGCGGTGCAATAATGAGAGAGGGAAGAGTAAGCTGTGGAGGGCCGGGCTGATTGGAAAGATGGAGATTAGCAGAGATACAGATATGGAAGCAGAGTGGGCTTGATGAGGAGAGAGGGAAGGAAAGAGGAGAGAAAGCTTGGCAGCCAAGACAAATTCCTCCAGTGCTGATGAGAATGCTAATCTCCTGCCCTCCCTCCCTCCTTCCTTCATCCCACTCTCCTCTCCTCCTTGTATCTGTCAGAGGGTGATGTGTTCATCTCAAGCCATGTCCAGCTGCAGCACGGATGCGTCTCACTGTCACGGACCTGGCCCAGATTGGTGTGTGTGCGTGGTGTGGGTGTGCGTATGCATATATAAGAGAGGATCTTGTGCATAGGCGTACAGTGTGCTTTGTTTGAAAGGAGATTTGTGAGCGTCTGTGTGTGTCTGCATGGCTCATCAATTAGAATCGCTGGTGGGATTGAGTGAGAACATCTCTGCCGGCTCACAGCACACCCACACACATTGTCCTGCACATCTGCTTCTTCCGGAGACTAGAGAAAGCATAAACGCGGGGCGATTTGACAGATAGCTTTGCATTAGTGCCGCTTGCGTCCTAAATGAATGTGTCCCCTAGTGTTGTGTGTACTGCCTTGTTAGGGCCCCTAATTTGGTTAGTGCACTAATAAAGCTGGGAACTTGGGATGCACGAAGCTCAGGCTTTACTATTGCACCACTAGCGTAGTCACAGAGAGAGAGTCCTGACTTACAACTGATCATTGAGTTACACAGCTACTGTTCTGTCGCCAGAAAATCGTGAACCTAAACTCCATCTGGGACTAAAATAGAATTTTACAGATAAGTTGGAGCAAAACAGCTTGTTTTAGTTTGTTTTGACTGTTTTTTTCACCAAACGGTTCATATTGGTTTATTTTCAACCAGTTATGTGCTGAGAAAACTGTGTATTCCTTTCTTGGGTTTTCCTCTGTTGGCACAAATCATTCAATCCTCCCTTCTAAAAAATCTGCTTATCCTGGTGAAACCATGGCAAAAGGTTTGTACAACTTCAGAGCTTGTGGTTACAGACAATGTTTATCCATGTCTCTTGTTAACAGCCTTCTAAAGCCAGTAGAGATAGTGTGAGTGGAGGAAAAAAGTTCTTTAAAAATCCAAATCTTCAAATTTCCAATCTCCACAATTATTTTAATTCAATATAAACCAGATTCATCTCAAGTCAGAGCTCCGAATGATGAATATTACATACCTGCACACCATAAAAGTATGTTGGTGTAATATTGATATTTGATTATTTGAGTTATGTATGGTTAAATCATGATGATGCCAGTCACCAAAATAATTTTTTATCCCTTCATTTCCTTCCTACTACTCTAATAGGTTGCTGACTACTTGAGTACATCATAGCTCTTGTTGGTGTGAGGTGGGGTTTAACCACTTAATCTCAAGAGTCAAGACAAACACTTAGAAACTCCCTCTGACAACCATTCACAGTTTGGACAATCAGATTCACCAATTCACCCACACATGCATGTCTTTAGATGGTGAGAGTAAGCCTCCTTATGTATTCTGTGTTCACTCTGTACCCCCAAAATAATATCTGATATTGTTAATGATTATAAATGTGAAGTAGACCCACATCTTACAGTTCTGCTCCTTTTGGTCATTGGCTGGTCATTGTGGTTTAGATTGGAGTCCAGTAATCATATGTGAATAAAAGTAGATACCCATCCAGCAGGTGGTTTGCTTCCATCCTATAGAAAAGCTCATTCCATCCATTTTGCTAAAAGGACGTCTGCAATTATTGATAGTTATGCCTTTTGTTTTGAAGAATAGGCAGGGAATAGCCCTAACCCATCTATAGAAAAAAATGGGGAAAATAATGGTGGTGTGATGCATGTGTAGCAAGATTAAACAATTATTGAACAACATGGGCATGCCTTCATGGAGAATCATTGAACTGTCTCCAGTCCAGTCCAATTGTCATTTTTATCTTAAAAGGGGACAGACTTGCTTTCTTTTTTTGATTGATTTTATGTGTATCGAGTTGCCTCCAGAAAATCTAACATGAATGCTCAGAGACCAGACTAATAATTTGTGTAGGTTGGAAAAAGAATTAGGATAGCTGGCCACACTACCTGAGACCCATGTGATGCAGGACAAAGAAGAGCTGCTTCATGGGAGGTCTTTCAAAAAAGTGTATGCTGTGTATTTTGTCCTCAGTTGAAGACAAGTTTGTTGTGGTGTGGCCCACCAGGGTTTGGTTTGCTTGCAATGAAATTGTTTTTTCTTTTTTTAATCTATTGTACCACTTCAATAAATCAACAGGGATGGGTATTTGTAGTTTTTGGGTACGCTTCGATTTAACTGTGAATGTTATTAATAGTAAAGTCGTGGAATCGTGCTTCAAGGCCACAGTGGAAACCCTGCCTGTCTTCTTGTCTGATTTTATCTGTCCCCCTCGTGACACCTTTCTTCTCCTCTGCTCCCTTTGTTCTATCTGCTTTTATCCTTTTCTTTCTCAGGCTTCCTCCCTCCCTTCCTTCTGCTTCGGCGGCCCTCTCTCTCTCTCCCTCTGTCCTCTCTAGCTGAAATAATGAGAGTGTAGCAGGGAGCTGTGCAGTGACGGGCCGATCGATGATCCCTGCTCCAACAGGCAGAGACGGCGCAGGGAGGGAGGGAGGGAGGGGGGCTAGAGAAATGGGAGACGGAGAAAGATGAGGATAAAAACCCGCCGATAGTCAGAGAGCAAAGAAAAATTGTGCAGCGTGCTGGTGCCTTTTAGAATGGTTAGATGCATCATAGTTTAAGGGAAAGATAATCATTCCCAAAGCCTGCCCATTGAATTAATTGGATTCCATTTTTAAAGTAGCCTGATGAAGTGATACGCTTTTATAATTCAAAGTCCTTGAAGTGTTTTGACTTTGATTAATTTCACCTACATTGTTGCCCTGTGAAATATACCGAGCAAGTTTGATAAATATCCAGTGACAACCATGTCGTCTTGTTTGAAAAGTCTTAAATGTTGCAATTTATCCCAACTGCCTTTCAGCTTAAAGAGCTCCAATTTAAGATTCAGTGACGTTTTGTCACTTTTTCTTTTGAAACACTACAATACATGTAAATTATTTTTCAAGCGGCTTTTCATGTAACTATACATGAAAAGCTACTTGAAAAATACATTTAGCTTTTAGACTTGATTGCTGTTTGGCCTTTATTTGACTCTGCTGATCCGTAAGTAACTAAAACCCTCTCCTGTATAGAGCCCATCATGAGAAAGGGGGGTCAGTGAGGTCAGCTGACTGAGCAACAGGTCACACAGAGACACGGATCACTGATTCCCAGTCCATACATTACACTTTGTCCTTGTTTATAGTTCAGCTATTATAAAAAATAAATTGCACTGACTAATTTAGATTATACTCTAGATATAATGATTTATACAGCAATTGGTTTAGTATTACTTTATGTATTTCAGTGTTGTAGTGTAATATTGGCAGACAAAAAACAAGACAGGTCTTATTCTCTGATGGATTTCTTATTTTAAAATGCCCTTGTAAAATGAAAATGCGTTGGTTTGGAGGGAGAATTACTAGAGGACAAGAACACAACTGTCTTAAATTAGGACACAGTGTTAAATAAGTGTAATGTAATATAAAATGTGTAGACTAGTGCCATAAGCGGTTCCCTGTCCTGCGTATTTGATTGGAATCTATGTTTATAAGACAAACTGACTAGAGTACTTATTATTGTGCTGTGCTTTTATCAAATTACCTTTTTTCCTTTTTTCATGTAGAGTAGTACAACTAAGGAATCCAAGAATAGTTTATAAAATGAACTAGTGTAAGTAATCCCAACTCCTTACATCTTAAGATGGACACAGTTTTGTAGTCAACTGTCAGATCTTAATGTGACAGGCTTCAGAGTGACATGCCGCTGCAGGGAGTTATTGTGCCACTAATGCCCCAAATATTACTACAGTCATATTGAACAATTGCAGTCTTGAGTGCAGCCTGCAGAGAAAATGACTTCTATTAATACATTATTATGCTGATTGAATGCGCTACAAGCTCAACCTGTCACAGATATTTGGGTAAAATTCATGTTCCCACTCAGAGATGTTAATGAGGTCTGCTTGTGACACTCTGCAGGTCTCGAGCACCGCCACACTGGAGGGCAAAGGCCAGCTCAAGTTCACCTCCGGAAAATGGAGCCCTCACCACAACTGCAGCCAGCTCGCCACAGCAAACGACACGGCCATTAGAGGCTGGGACCTCCGCACCATGAGGTTAGCACCCGATGAGACGCTCAGAAAAACACATTAAGCCCAAATACATTATTTCGCTTTGCTTTTCTTTCTGCAACTTTGATACTAATACTTGTATTTCAAATGGCCATTATTTAAGGGAAAGGCAGTTTGCATTCCTAAATGCCCTCTCTTATTTCATTGATTTATTTTTGTGAAATTCAAGCTAGTACACATCTCCAGTTAATAAAACCACACGTGTTCAATGATACGCGGCTGCCATCAAGCCAGTGCCAGGAAAGAGATTTTTAAAGCCGTGTTGCAGTGGGGATTGAGGATTCAAAAAGAGCAACATGAGGCATGTTTTCTCCACGCTTTGCCACTCATTATTAGGTTTGAACACAGCTAATGTTCTACCTGCACCTGACATAAACCAGCAGGTGAAGTCTGACTGAAGTGAGTCATGTTAGCAGTCATTTAAGAAAGCTTAACAATTTTAGTGTTCTTAGATGCCATTACATGAAAGTTTAGTGCACAAGCAGGGCCTTTAATTCAGCCTTAATGAGAATGTCACTGATGAGTTTTTGCCACAAGAAAGACATGCAAGAAATAGTGTTTTTAGGCTAAATTATGCACTTTGTTTTTATTCCTTTTAATATTGCTTTTGAATATTCATTGAGTTACTACAACAGGAGATCCATTTGTGTGTCTATTCTGGTCGCATCTGATGTTCGTCTTTTCTTGTTGTGTTTAACAAAATGTCAGCAGGCCTTGCAAAGAACAATGTGGACAAGCAAGTCGCATATTACATCAAAACAGAACAAGCAATCCTTAAAAGACCAAAAACATTAGAGGAAATGTGTGACAGTCTAAGTAAGCAGTAATAGAGAGAGGTGGAACATGGATGTTTTAATAGTAACAGCAGTTGCTCACTTGGTTGGCTATACCACTAGTGGCCACTCATTGTACTACATCCAACAGTTGTCACAGCACCCAAACAACAAAACAGCACTCTGCTGAGGAGGAATCTACAACCTACTAACTAACTGTAATGTTTATATTGTATGTTTTTTTGTTTTTTTTAAATCTATTAATCAACCTTACAATGCTTACAATTCAAATTTATATTACCTTACAAGTACATTGAATCAAATTGACAGAGACATCACTAATGAAATTCAACAAAACACAGAGTTGTAATAAATTTGGTTTTGGGGGCTGAAAACACTGAGCCGTTCTGTTGTGCGTTGCAGTCATGTGTTGCTGCTGTTGTGTCTTGTGAAATGAGGCAGAATATTCTCTGTGGGGCAGCTAGAGGCAAAGAGCTTACACTGGACTGAGTGGCAGAAGGAATCTCATCTCCTCTTGTCTTGTTATGACACATTTTATTTGCACTCGTGGCCGTCCATGAATCTAATCAAGTGTTTGGCCGCGCACATGATGAAGTGTGCGGCCTAACGCTCCTTCTTGACACGGAGCATGTGTAGAACCACACATTAACCTTGTAACTGCGGGTTATCAGCAACGCCCCTCCTAACCTCTGCGTGCACGTTTGTGTTTTTGTTTGTGTTTGCTGCGTTTCCAAGGTATGTGGTGAGCGAGGTCAGCATGTGTGTATGTGTGGGCTCTGCCAGAGGAATAATAATCACCCCACTATCGATCGCTGTGATAACGGCAAAGTGGTGAAGAGATGGAGAGGGGTGCGGGTAAAGGAAGGAGAGAGAGGGAGTGAAAGAATATATTTACAAGATGCGTATCACAGGCCCGGATAAGACAGTTGAATCATTGATACCACTGCCTGTCAGAGCCATAACAAATTAAACAGTTCCTGTGTGCTCCATTTTGGCCGTTCTTCTCCCGCTGTGCTATTTTGAAAGATGCAACAGTGCTGATTTGGCCGTGGGCACAATGGGAAGGAGGGGGCTTAGCACAACGCTTGTTAGCACACTCCACAGTCTCGTCTTTTATGTTGGAAAACACCCCATTATTATTTCAAAGGTCTTATGGATACCAGTAGAGGGAGCACTGTACTATCATTTTGAGCTAAAATAGCAAACTTGTTCAAACTGTGCAAATTTTAAATACATCTGAGGATACACACTGAGAAGTGTGCTTAGAGATTTAACATCATTTAAAAAAAAGAATGTGATCATTTTAAGACACTTCAAACTCTGGATGGACCCCACAATATTTCAGTTTATGTGGTCATCAGGGATGTCACTTTCTATTCTAGATATCTGAAAAGACCTGCACTTGTCTGAAGACTCCTGGCATGGCTTTGATTTTCTAAAACCCAGTTCAGCGTAGGTACAGAATTCCGTCTTTGCAGACCATTTCCACTACACTATGCTGACAAGGTTTGTGCATAATTAATCTATAGATGCATCATTTCATTGATGAGCTTTACTAATGATTCTTGAGCCAAGCAATTGATGACTGGACTCTACCAGACCTTTGTAATGTGTTTTATCTGGCATCAAGAAATAGCAGCAGATTTTCTTGTCTACTTACAGACTAGTTTTGTTCAGCACAGCTAACAGGCTTGACTTTGGGTATACACTGACCACTTCTGCCCTCACAAGTTTGGGAGGTGTTGCCCAATAATCCTGCTTCCAACACATCGACAAACCAACATTTATAGTTGCTGCCCTGCTCCCACCCTCTGGGGGATGCCATGGCAGACAATTCTTGTGATGCATTTTCTCCATGTCAGCTATACGGCTTGTAAGGCTTCTGCTGAAAAACAGAGATGAGATCATTTAAATTTTGAAGAATATATACAAATGTTTTCATAGCTTTGAGAGAAGTAGATTCTCTGTGATTTCTTGTTGGTGCAGCAGATGAATGAATGAATCCTTGAATATTGTTTCAATCCAAGGCTTTAGAAAAGGTTTACGTGTGCACACATGAACATCAGTGTCTACCACGAGGATATTGTGAATTCGGTGGGAATGTTGACCTGTGTATATCTGTTTGAGTAAGTGACTTGCATGTGACAAGTGGCCATGTGCTTTGCAGTGTTTGCGCCTCACTGTGTGTGTGGACCTTTGTGCTATTAGAGTGTTTGTGCACACATGCCTGTACATCCTCTCTGTTTCTGTGTGTGGGGGTCCAGTTGGCGTGGCAGCTGTGTGATGGCAGCCTTTCAAACACGCTCTGCTGACTCCTCAGACGAACTCTGAGGTACCCACCACCACACACACAAATGTATGGAAGAAAGTACAAAAATATACACACAATGCTCCCTCCCACAGTCCCCAGGTTTGTCAACCACTATGGCAGCCCCTGCACTGAAATAAGGACAGGCAGAAGAGCAGAGCAGCAGTCGCCTGGAGCTAGTTATCTAACACCCTAGAGAGGCACACAGTATCTGCTGCACCCCGTCTCCAGACACACAGTGCCTTAAAAAATACAAAGATAACACTTCTTATGAAACATATATGGATCCTGTTCTAGTTTGTACTGATGTAATATGCAACATTATGTAAATTATAGAATACTCGGCTGCAATATTGGGGACAGAAAGCACCATTTTATGTGAAATCCTGACACATTTACACATCTCCTAAGCCTTTTTTTAATGTACCTTTGCTGCTGCATTATTTACAGCCTAATCCCAGCTGTAGTAGAGCTAGCCATCAGATTTTTAGATGGGATCTTTTTATTAATGGGTTTTTAAGGAAGTCATATTTCAGAGAAGCCATCGGGTCAAAGAAACAGCTGTTAGTCATCACACAATATTTGAAATTACAGATAAACAATGCTTATTAATGACAGACAGCTCAGTTTATCTCTTTTACTCAGATACACATCTATCTGCCTGTGTTAAGTGACTGACTGGTGGTCATTTTTGCATGCATATTGAGCATTATACAGCCTACATAAAAGGCAGTATATGTATAAAGGTGAGATGCATGTACAATAAGTGGGTAGTTAGGGCAGTTCACAAAATGCCCACACAAAATGGGATATATTATCATGAGTTTGCATGTTATTGGCTCAAGAGACATATGATTTGAAAAAAAAAAAAAAGTTTTGTCTTACATCAATAAAGGAGGCATTTGGTTCGGTTTTAAGAGTTATTCACCAATCCTCCTTCATTGTATTACACTAGGGTTTATAAATTAGATTGAGCAGTACAATTAACTTTTGTTTTTGGAGGGTGTAAGGTTATGTCCATGCTTCACAGAGGGGAACATAGATCCATTTTCTGTACCTTTATGTATCTATTTCATTTCTTTACTATACTAAAATGAAATACGTCTATCATATGCTTAGAAATGGAGGCTGCAGGATACAAAGTATCCACAAATGTACAACCAACCGCACTGGTGTTGTTAATGACATGGTTTTAAAATGTTTTACCGAAAACCTTGAACTATGAAGCAATAGCTGCTTTTACAGGATCTTCTGGTTGTGTGAAAGAGTTATTTTAACCAACGACAAAAGGAAAAGTCTAAACTGTTGAAATTTAAATTGTTTAGGCACCCTGCAGGTCTGACACAATGATCAAAGCCTCAGCACACAAACAATACAGTTCATTATAGTCGAAACTGTACCACATGTGCAAGTGTCCACGTATAAAAGTGTATTTGAGCTGTAATAACAATTCTGTCAGTTAGCTGAAAATGTCTTTGTAGAGAAATGATGAAAACCAGCATTGTGTTAGTTTGTGGGGAACCAGCTGTGTGTCATTCCTGGCACACCGGGGTGCTTGGAGCCTTTGAATAATATTAGTCTAGCTAACAGGCATGTAGTACTAGCCACTGGGCATACAGATGTGTGTGAGTGAGTGTGTACGTGAGAGATGCCTGTCATTGGGAATATTCTTACTCTGCATCTCTGAATTCCCTCCTGGATCCACAGTCCACACTGAGGGGCACACACACACATGCACACTGGGCTGTGTAATAGCTGTCATGCCTGCGGCCATACCATGCACTGCAGGGTGCATACTGAAAAGCGGTGCTGTGCTGCAGTGAAGCATGGACTCTCTACACCTCCCCAGTGATGTGTGTATGTGTGAGAGAGTGAGGAGAGAGATATGGACGAGTCTGAAAAAAAAAGTGGAATGATTGATAGTGGTGCTATTTGCTCCTTTATAGTCCAGGTTAAAAGCCAACTGTACAAAGACAAGTACTAGACGGCATCAAAACTCATCGCCCAGACAGACAACACAGGCCTGTGTTCTCACCACACCGTCTGACTAAAGGCATCCTTTTCTTCCACCTTTTCAACTGATGAGGCAGCGCCTCAGCGTGCCATAATGATAGGGTACCCAAGGTAAACCATTATTCAAAAGCCTTTTCCATCATATATTATTCACATATTCAAATATACCACCATTATGCAAAAAGTGTTGCCTATTAGAAGTATCATATTTCACATTCAAATAGGGGCCATTATGCAAACGGCGTCTGCTGATTTTGAAATAGTGGTATTCCATATGCCACTGTTGATTTGAGAGTGACCTTTTGAACCTCACCACTGTCAAATCGATCATCTGTAACCTTTTCTCTAAACCCACCTCGCCTCCTTAAGAGACACGAAGCACACGTCCCACGGTAATGCTCATAATGATGTATTCACAACCTTATGTGGGCCTTGAAATTGAGAAATAACAAAAAAAAAGTCTTCACACTGATGAGACCAGCTGTAATTTGTTTAGTTTCACTGTGGATTTGAATTCGATTTGTCTTTATTGGATTTTATAATCAATGTGTTACAGTATAGTTAGTTTAATATTCTATAATAATATTAATATTCTATATTGATAATAATTACCTTTTAATATGTTCAGCTTATGTTTGTTTTTTGACTTATACAGAACAAAAGTTCACAATCTTTAATGTTTCCAAAATTCTGCCTTGTTTTCATGTAGCATCCACATCATTGATTTGAGAATAGATAGTTTAGATTTAAACCTTTGACTATATTATTGAATGAGCTGGTACACAATGAAGTGAACTCTGGATTGTAATAATTAGTGTGGACATACAGAAACTTGTAAACAATGGAGTAAACACTGTGTGTCCTCTCTGTTGGCCTTAAATTATAAAACCACAGTCGCTTCTAAAGCAGGATTTTAAAGTGAAACTCTTTAGTGTGGATACATCCTAATTGTGAGCTCTTTATGCAAACCACAGAAATCTCCCTCATCAGTGAAGCAGCTTGTGCCAGGATCTCTTCTTTTTATGCACATGCTTTCTCACCTCTACCTGCCTACCTGCTCTTTCTCTGCCAACCCCTTCTGAGGTCCAGGCTTTAATTTTGATCAGCGATGAAATGATTGCTCTTCTTTTTTGATTTTTCTTTTCCTCCCACCCTCCTCCTGGCTGTTGTCATAGAAACAGAGTGTGTGTATGTGTGTGCGTCAATCTGCTCTGTAGAGAGATTTATCATCCAGACTAAGCCAGAAGTGTGTCTGTGATTGCCAAATGCATCCACCTTTTTAGCTTCTTACTCACCTATATCTTCGTCTGTGTTGTTAGTGTATGTTTTGGCTTTTGTGTTTTTATCTACGTGAAGCTAACAGTGTGTGTAATAAGTCCCCTGTCCCCTCATCACTCTGGCTCCTAGATGGATGACTTTAGAGTGTGTTCGGTGGCTTACTCTGGCCACTACCATAATCCGCGGCCCTTATACAAACAGACATATAAAACGTCCCAGGTCCCTTCACTATTAGCTGGGGCCTAGGGAGTGTATGCCTGACCGTGTGTGTTCGTGCTCGGAGGGGATTGCTCAGAGACACCGGAGAGGGAAACAGCGAGACTAACCCAATTTCCTGCTCCATTTCCTTTTCACGCGGCAGGCGCGTCCCATTCCATGGCGGGATGGGTTGAACACCAGCCACCCTACAGCCCTGGGTCACGCCTTTTACCTTAGAGTCACACATAGAGGAGGGAGGCAGTGCTGTAAATAAATGATGGGCTTCTGCTCAGAATTACACATGGAGATGCTATTTTCAGTGAAAATAAAGTTCAGCGAAGGTTCCTACCTTGTTAATATTTATACTCATGGACATGGTTTTAAGACTTGTGCCAAAGTGTACGTCACAACATTCTCTTTTATTTTTCTTACATTTACTTAGAAATAAGAGTAATGGCATTATTTTAATTTTACCATAGAGATAATAAACCAAGGCCTTGTGAAGCTACATGTCATCAGACATCAGAGTTTATCGAGTTATTATAACATTTACAACAGTCAAGCAATCCATTAGGGCAAAGCATGAGGTCACAATGTTGTAATTTCATATCTGTGTGCTTATATAAAATGCTAATATGTCTGATAAAAGTACTTTCCTCGTTCAATTTTCTGTGCAGAATAAGTATTTGCATTCTTGATCTATAATGCACTTAGGCTGAAGCTTGTTATTTGACATTTTGTGCCAGGTTCCAAATGGCTAACTCTAAACCTACAATCTAGTGCCAGTGGCAGCATGTCACAGCTCTCTCTCACACACACAGAAACAAAGTCACGGAGTCCCTGAATTTTCTTGACCTAATTGAGGCCCAGCGGTCTGCCCCAGGTCATTCTCTTATACTTCCCTTATTTTAATGAGATTTTTAATTAGCATGTTAATTGCCTAACGTGATCAGCAGGGTGACTAGCTAGCTGGCTAGCTGCTGTTGGCTTCCAGCTGGGCCACAACACTGAGGCGTTCCACTCTGCTGAACAGAACTGAGCCAAACAGAGCTTTGCTAGGTTAGCCTGGAGAGGAAATGGTGCTGAAGAACATGAACCCAATTCACTGCAGTCTCGTGTTGCATTTATAGCAAAGGCAGAGCTGCAGAGCTAATTAGTTTATTCAAATAGCTTTCCATTCTCTGACTCTGATTGATGTGTTGCTCTCTGCTGTTTTATTTTTAACACTCGTTTCAAACGTCAAAGATGGCTGGTATGAGAAAATGCATCATTAGCTTTATGATTAGTAAATGTTTAACATGTACTCTTTACTATATATATATATATATTTTTTTTTTTACCAAAACCTTTAACCACAAACCACGTCAGTAGTCTTTTTGAGGTATCGATTATGACAGTCAAGTTTCTGATGATTCTGTTATTATTATTATTATTATTATTATTAAAAGTAGAGCAAGTTAACTATCAGCAGAGGTTAAGGGGACTCTTAAAATTATAAAAGTGTATATATGAAAACAATTTTCATAAAGAGAATAGAAAAGAAAAAAAAGTTTCTGTAAAGATTACTCAAGTTAAAGAGAACATATGGTATTTGAAGGGCCAGAAAGATGGAAAGAGACACAATGCAGCAAGTGTCTCCTTTCTCCATCATGCCATTCTGTTAACTTCACTCTAGCAGCAACTCAAGGCTGTGTGGTTATGAGGGTTGCCTTTATAATTTACCACCGCCGGTGTCGGCTTCTTTATTGAGCCTGGCCTTCACTGACAGACACAGACAGAGAGGAGGCTTTGATTTAGCTTGGGAATGTTCTTGCCTGTGTGGACCCAGTGAATCATTCTCTCCCTCTCTCATATCTCCTTTTGTTGTTCTGTCATATTCTGCCTCTCCCTCGCTCTTATCACCTCCCTACCCGGCTGCTTCCTCTCATTCTTATCCCTCCATCCCAATTTTTCCCCCACACTCATCCGTCTTCTCTTCATTGCCTCCTGTCTGCTCCTCCCTCCCTGCTCTGTCTGCTCTCAGTCAGATCTACTGTATAGAGAATGCCCATGGACAGCTGGTTCGTGACCTGGACTTCAATCCCAACCGCCAGTACTACCTGGCCAGCTGCGGAGACGACTGCAAGGTCAAGTTCTGGGACATCCGCAACGTCCAGGAGCCAGTCAAGACCCTGGAGGAGCACTCCCACTGGTGGGTGAGGGCAAGTCACGCAGGTCAAGACAGGGCAGCGGGGGAAGGGGCTGTCCTTGAACTGGGGGTACTGAACCTGTGCTCCTGGTTCGATCATGCACTTTGTATTAGAATTGTGTTACTCACCATTAAACACAAAATTGTCTGACTATACTCAACCTTTACAGTTTTCCCATGTGCACAGACATTTAAAGAGATCCCAGTATTAACATAATCCACAAAAATAGCACACAAAAGCCTACTCTTTGACCCTTATACCCCATAGTTCCCCACAAACTAAAACAGTGCTTCCATTAGACAACAAACACCCTGTAGGGTAGCTTAACTCAACCACCTGTTAAAGCAATAATAAACTTTATTATGTTTGTGAAGGTTCTCAGTCATCCTGGACATTTTTAAGAAAAGGTTTTCTGACAAGACATTCACCTAAAACTTACGTCCAGATGCCTTGTCAGAAAACCTTTTCTTAAACTATATTATATACTATATTATGTTTCTGCATATTATTTATTCATTTTGCTGTATATAATCACATTGTATTGTATAATGTGAGCAGCAATACAAATGTTGGCACAATGTTTTCTTTAAAAATCAGTAAGACATGAATTTACTACATCTTGAAGTTATCATTGTTCAGATGCCCATTATTATTGCTTGTAATTGATTGACACTGATTAGAGAACAACTGAGCATTTCCTTTTAAAAAAATTCAGATGGCAAACATTTTAGATAGTTTTAGAAAGTTTTCAAAATATTTTTTTATGATATTGTAGGTTAGAATTCAGCAAATGTATTAAATTCAGACTGTGGTAGGTTACAGTAAAAGTACAAGTACTGAATTTCTATGATTTTAGCACATTTTTTGCATCTCTGTTATGCTCTAGGCTCAAAGGTCACATCTCAAACCCTGACGTGATCAAAATTGCTTGCTTTCATTTTTGTATGTAAGGGTATAAACTTGCAACATCATAAAAGTTTATTTTATTTGTGTAGTCTGTAAAGGCATGAGAGTCCTATTCACAACAGACTTAAAGAGGTATTCAGGAATTGCACCAAGAGATGATAAACACAAAACTCCTTTGCTCTCCTGTTGATTAGTTTCTGGTTTTATTAATGACCTTGTCTCTCCTAACTAATGAAATGCCCTAACTACTTGTGGTGCAATAAAAGGTAGTAATGTACCACTTATTAATTAAATAGGCAGCTACTCGTTATGTCAGTAAGGATTTAACCACAGTGGCTTGAGTTCTCCCCAGTCCCGCTCTGGGCTTTTTTTCAGCAAAGCTTCAGGCAGTACTTCGAGCTGAACACAGTGTACTGCAGAAGCCCTGTGTGTGTGAATGTCTCTCGTTCACGCTCCCTCCTTGTGTGAGCTGAATAGATGATCAGCAGGTCTACAAGCCAAACTGGGCTACTTCTGCAGCACACCTTACCTGATAAAGGCACAAACACAAGCATCTGCACACCTATTTCCACACAAGAGAGGACCTTATCTCCAAAAGAAAGATCGACTTGGCAAAACATATCCATAACTGCAGATAGCGGCAGATGGAATCTCTTGTGATAGGAGATAGCTGTGTGCATATGTGTGGCTGCCCATACACCACCATCTAATCTGTTTTTGTGAAGGTCTTCTCTCTTTATCTTCATGTAGCTGTGTATATTGAAGCGTTTCTATAATGCCAATGCATACAGTCTTGTGCACTTATCTTCAGTGTGACACATATGTGTGGGTGTTTCCCTCTGCGTACATGTATTTGTGTGTGCTCATTTTTTGGAGCGCAGCCAGAATATGGCCTCGGGGCTGCTGGGGGTATTAGGGACTATTTTTTAGCAGGGAAGCGGATTAGGGGAGCGCAGGGAATGGCGTGGCCGAGGCTGATTTTCTGTCAACAGCCTCAGTTATCCCTCAATCCCCCCCCTATGAGGGAACTGGGACCGCACTCTGAGCTGTGCCCCGGGCTTCACAGAGAGACAGAGAAATGTAGACAAAGGCATTGAGAGAAAGCGGATGAAAAAGAGCCAGTATTGACAATTGGAAGGATAGAAACAAAAATGAAGGGAAGAGTGGACTGGTGGGGACAAGGTGAGGAAACACAATCAGGCTCTGGGATTTTATGATAACAATCATCAACTCATGTGAACCGAACCCTGGTATAGACTGCAAAGTACCAAATCCCCATCATTGGCATGTGAACCCACACCCAGATAGCCATATTTCACAGTGAATTCCACTGTAAGAATGCAGCATTTTCTGCATGACTTGTGTGGGCATGAGTGTGTGAAAAAGAGATAGAGAGTAAGGCTTTCTCTGCATCGTTGTGTGTTTGAGCGAGGATGGATCTACAACCTCAATGCATAGAAGTCAGTGATGCTACACATAGTTTTAAAATCACTCATTCTGAGCAGTAAAGTATTCATTTCTTTTCTGTTCTCCAATGTCCAATGTTGCACACTGACTGTGTATGTTTATTTTTTTTTATTTTTTTTGCTTTTATTGCTAAATCCAGGGTCTGGAGTGTCCGTTACAACCACAGTCATGACCAGTTGGTGTTGACAGCTAGCAGTGACAGTCGCCTCATCCTCTCCAATATGGTGTCAATCTCCTCAGAGCCATTTGGACACTTGGTGGACGATGAGGAGCTTAGTGAGGGAGAGGACAACCATCAAGAGGAGAAGTAAGAACATCAATTATTAATTGTTAAAGAATTGCATTTTCCTCTTTTTTTCCCCTGTATTGTAATTCCATTGCTTCTAAGATCATATTTATAATCATAACATAAGTGTAAAAGATAAAGTATGAGTAACTAGTAGTGTTGAGGTCTACACTAACCAAGATCAGAGAAAATAGAGTGTATCGAGACCAAGATAACACCAATGCTTTTTGGGATAGAGATCAATATATACATAATACACTGGAAGAAATTCAGAGGACCTGTTATTAATTCCAAACACTACAAATCCAGTCCTAGACTAAGTACAAACTCTTGGATGGTTACCATTTGGTAAAGTAGGCAGAGGGACAGTTTTTTATTAAAGATTCTTTATCCGTTCACATGGTCAATGTGGACCAGCTGTGGTCTTGGCAGGTCTTAATTTAAAATCTAAAAACCTGTATGTCCAAGACCAAGACAAGGGGGAGACCAAGACATTTAAAAAGTGGTCTTTAAGCCAGTCTTGAAACCAAGACCCATCTGGAGTTTTAATTATCTTTAAATATTTGTTTTACAGGGACAAAACACAGCTAAGCTAAAAAGCTAAAAGCGCATTCGCAGACTGAGTTGTAGTAATAGTACTAGTTGGTTGATTTTTTAAGGCATAGTTTAAGTAAAGTTTTCAGTATTGATGGGATATCATCTGTGCTGGTAACCATGTAGTGCTTTCCAAAATCTGCCACTGTCCTCATCCATTATGGTCCCATTCCCCCTCTTATCTATAACTACCAGCTCTCAGACTCAATGGCTGACTCTCAACAACAATTATCAACTCTTCTTTCTAATGACAGCACTCAGCTTCAGTTTTAACCCTGCCACTACAGCCATTGACCCCCCTCGAATGTACACTACATGTTCACTCCACAGTTTCTGGACACTGCTTGCAGTGCTCTTGGAAAATATGAAGCATTTTCCAACTTTAGGTGTTTACGATTGAAGTTTACTAGGTTAATAAAATTTGCTAATGGTCATTTTTTCAGAATTTCACGCACAGTGTGTCTAAATTTGCATTTCAGTTGTTTTATGTCGTTTGAGTGACATGCTTTCCTCTCCTCAAATGCTAGATTAAAGGAATAAAGTGTTTTTTTTACTAGGCTGTAGGGCTAGGGAGCAGCTACTTTCTCTTAGATATGGTTAATGTGTAAAATAAATCCCAGTTTATGCCACAGCTGTCCCTCAGGATGACTTACAGTAATGGATTTGGAAGTTGAGGGTTTGCCATAATGCCAGATCATAATTCTTCTAAGTTTTATTTTTCATTATAGCACTAAAGGATACTTTATGTTGCAGCTCAAGAAGACTGCTGTGTGTCTACTGAAAGCAGCACAAAGTAGTTAAGCAAAGTAAATACGCTACAGTAGTCAATAGGTAATTTTGTGTGGGCTGTCCGCTGTGCTAGAGATACAGTGGTCATAGTACAGTACTGTAAAAGGGCATGCCTCACATAAGGTATGTTTATGTAACTGTGTATAATGTCACTAAAATAACAGCAAGTACAGGTATGAATGGCATGATTAATCTCACATGTTATAGGGCATAATGACATAATGCCTATATATATATGATATATATATATATATATATCAGTCAAGGTCTTTGACCAACTGTATACAGCTAAAGGTTAAAGATAGCTCATAAACTTTCCACCTCCGTAGCCACCTACTACATCTGAACTGATGGCACCTGCTTCCATGGAAACCCTTCAATGCCGCATTAAATAAATACCATTACACCATACCAAGTTTTACGAACAAAGTTTTGTATTATGACAACATAAATGTCAGTACAGGTAATGATCATTTTTCTTGCCTCTTCTGTCCTTCATTCTGTTCTTCCTCCCCTGTGTGATTTATAATTAATTCATTCATTATAATCAAATAGACAATGTTCCTGGATTTAGTTACTGCACTTTGGCAGGGTATGGCAGAGTGTAATGCAGGCTTTAATTATCCATAGTGAATCCATAACTATGTACTTCATTCAATTATGACCTGAGCTGAAAATATCATTTGACACAGAGGATTATTTGTGTTTTCAGGGGTAAGGAGCCTCTAAAAGACAGCGTGGTGTCCACATATGAGGAACATGAAGACAGTGTGTATGCAGCAGAGTGGTCATCAGCTGACCCTTGGCTGTTTGCATCTCTCAGCTACGATGGGCGCCTCGTTATCAACAGGGTCCCACGGGCTCTCAAATACCGCATCCTGCTCTGAGACAGTGCCAGGTGAAATGAACGTCTATGTGTCACGTTATCCTGTATGTGACGTGTCATGGTACTGCTGGTTTTGAGACTGTTTATAGGTGTCACCTTGAAATCAAACACATTCATAATCTATCCTCAATCTTGTGTTTGAGATTTTACTCCAGTCAAGCTCAGTCTGGGCTGTAGTCTTGGCTACAGAACTAGGACATGTAACAGTACACTAAAAAGACTCAAAATTGCTTGTGACAGATGCAATGGAAACAAAGGTGTTACGTAAATTTACTGTATACTGTACACACATTCTGTCGCACTGTAAACCATTTGGGTTTTTTTGTAATTAAAGAAAAAATACAATAGTTCTGTATTTACTTTACTGTTGTTTCTAACATGATAACATTAATGGACAAATACATAGACGTCAGTTATGAAAATGAGAAAAGGAGTGTTTGGGTAATGCAGCTTTAAGAGAGCCTGAAATAAATATTTTTAAATCTTTTGATATTTCTCTGACATTATAATAATAGAATAGGACAGCATAGATATTCATCACAAAGTAAAATGATTTGTATAAATGTGTTTAGAGATGCATTTAATTTATAAACCATAAATGCCTAACCTCAAAATCATATGTAGCCTCAAAGTCATGTTGATGGTAACATAGATGGTCTTAATGATTTTACTCGGACTTGCTTTTTGATCATTTGGACTCAGACTTCAGCTTGTTTATTCTCCGACACAAGGACTTGCAGCTTGACCAGTACTTCATTGAACTGATGACCTGGACTTAGGCACATCCACACACCCAGTCACTCTACGTCAGGCACAAAACTAAAATCCCAGTTTTTATTCACCAACTTTGGTGACTTGACTTGGACTCAGACTTGATCTCCAAGTGATATTGACTAACTCAGACTAGTCTTTGGTGAATAGGACTCGAACAGTGAGGACTTGAAAGTGACTTAGACTCGAAAACTTAACTACAACACTGCCCTGACAAGAAAGTGCACCCAACAGTCAAATATAGAACTCCGAAGGGCATGCCACCATCTTGTGAGAAAAAGAATCTCGCCAAACCAACAGTTTCCTTATTTCCTTTAAAATAAAATAAATATAAGGTTGGTAGCAGTTTGGTTTCCAATATTATTATTTTAGTAGGTAAGAAGTTAAATGGTGTTTTAAGAGTTCTGGACTGAACCAAAGCATTTGTCATTTCTCAGTGTTCAGTATCTAATGATTGCTTTTGTTACTTGCTATTCTCATCATCTGCTTTTGCTTCATATCTCATCTCTTGCTGATGCCCCCC
This sequence comes from Rhyacichthys aspro, assembly GCA_036850595.1. Classification (NCBI taxonomy): domain Eukaryota; kingdom Metazoa; phylum Chordata; class Actinopteri; order Gobiiformes; family Rhyacichthyidae; genus Rhyacichthys; species Rhyacichthys aspro. Next base: position 13,545,604 of record CM072169.1, on the reverse strand, counting down.
TCCCCCTCCATACAAAGCGTGTTGAGGCTGGTCGATAGTGACAGTCCGAGCCTCTGTTATGGCAGACACCATTGACAGGCCTTTTAATTGCAGCTTGACTCTATGGATCACACTTTTACACACTGACGCACAGCAGTGCCAAAGGAGGGGCACGGGCAAGGCCACTTCATTAGATATGCCAGTGGAGCAGGCAGCACCGGGTCTGAATACAGAGTATGTTCAGCTATCTAATCAAAGAAACCACTCACACATTCATAGACACACAAAGACACACATGCACATAGAGCCCTTGTTACCCTGCAGTCAATTACTGAGAGCAGGATCAGAGTGGAGATAGAGATGGATGGTGAGTGCTGAAAAGGTAATCTCACCCATCTGGAAACGTTGATGGTTGTCACAGACGCTCACAGACATCGCACCTTTACCGTCTCCAGGGCAGCAGAGTGTGGAGGTGATGCTGTGTCAATGCATGTTAAAAGAATTAAAAGTGAAGAGAGTTCTCACCATCTACACCGGTAATGTATATCTGCTACAGTAGCTCATCACTATTCCAGATTGTTTCCCATGGGACACATTACATTGCATTCAAAGTCATTGTAAAAAAAGGGTATGTATACAGACTGTGCGTATGTGTTCTTCTCTAATGTGAGAGTAACACATTTTCTATTTGTTTTGAGAAAAAATAACCACTGTAATAAAACGATGATATAGTATAATATATAACATTGCAGTTACATTTCCCACAAAAGCACTAAACAAAACAAAAATACATATGTATAGTGAAATGCTTATGCAAAATTTAACATATAAATACATGCACACTTATAAATCCCCACAGATCTTTATAGTGACATCCACGCAGCTTCAAATGTATATGCCATAAAAACAGTCATGCATAATGGAATAAAGCAATTCTCACTTCACCCGTGAAAATATAATATACTAAAATATACATATTATACATTTTTAAAATGCTTTTAATTATTAAGCAGGGACCACTGTATGTATGTTTGTTCTGAGTATACTTACTGTTGAAAATAGGATCAATATTTCAGCCATTTAGAAGTTTGGTCAAGAAACCTTTCTTAGCTTGTTCTTTTTTATATATAAATATTTATATAATTGTAGTAGGGGTTTAGAAGTAAACAATATTTGTCCTTTCACCTGCAGTTGGAAAATGTACCCTCCTCATATCTCATAATGATTTAATATGACACAATGCATATGTGAGGAAATCACTGCTGCATCTTTAGAGTAGCACACTTTGCAGATCTTGTGAGCACAGTGCGAAATGTGCTAGCCCAACAGGCTTCTTTGGGTCACAAACCTCTTGACCTGGAATAGGAGATGACAGCGTTGTTACGGCTGCTGGCCTCACGCGACTTTCTGTACTCGCCTGGGAAAGCACTCACGTGAAACTGAGAGAGAGGACTGAAATATTAATGTGGCTGTGTAATAAAAAGTTGTTTACCCAAGAACAGAGACTGGTGAAGTATTCTTTTTCAGTGTGGGAAAATGTATGGAGCTGTATGCATCACGTTTCACGCTCAAATCAAATTTCTGAAAAAGCACCACAGAAACATGATGCATTATGGCCTCATTTCAGACATCACTGTACCTGACAGTATGGAGTCATTTATTTTCTCCACTGCAGCTTTCTGTAAATGCCACTCCTTTCGGTATGACTTTATTTGTGACTCCATCACACACTGGAGGAATGTCTTTGATAGAAAATACAGCTCTTGTCCTAAACACAAGAACGTCCTTAACCGTGGTAATTGTACCTGAGGGTCACCGGGGTGCTATCCTCAAAGGGTGGAAGCGGAATTGAATTCAGCTGCTGTGGAAATGAAATAAAAAATTTGATTGTATTAATTACTTATTCATGTTGGCGACGCAATGTGCATCCAGTGTGGTTGTGTGTGTACGTGTGAGAGTTTTAGGTGATTATTTCCTCTGAGAGTTGGACTAATTTGCGTAGAGGAGAATTTCTATGACCTCTTGAAATCAAAATTGTGCACAAACATATTGAACTTCACATGAGGGCGAGACAGTGACTGAATAGGTGACTTCACAGGTCTATAAGGTGTATCTATTAGAGCGGGTCTTTAAGATTTTTGTCATATAGGGTGTTATCAATAACTGTGTAGTTGCCTTCTTGTGAGCACCACGTCCCCTTTAACAGTTTTAAATGATAATTGCAATCCAAACTAGAGTATATAGTCTTATTTTTGTGCTGTAAAGATTCCCAATAGATCTAGTAGAGCCTATGCATGCTTTTACTATTATCCTCATGGGAAGGAAATGTTCTACTACAGCACTTACTATGTATCAAGAGACATTCACAGTGCGGAGCTAAGAGCTAAATATAAACAAATCCCTTGGTATTGACTGGGATTTACTGTTCATGGAAATGGGCCCAGCAAAACACTAACCAACATGTATCCGAGCTGCAATCTGCCCTTTGTTTGTAAATTTCTCAGGGTTTAAGATATGTGCCTGAGAAGACCCAGTGAAACACAAACCCCATCACTTTTGATGTTAGCTGGGAGCTTGCAAGGATAGCTACTTAACAGTGACAAGCAGCCTCTAGTCCTAAAAGCTCCTGTGTGCCGTAAGCTACTTATTTAGCGTCCTATCGCTTCTGCGGCTGATAAACTGCTTTGGAGCAGGGCTAACACAGTCTATTAAGTCATCGGGGAAATTACTAGAGGTTTGGTATTTAGGGCATGGTGGTGAGAACCTGCCTCTTTCCAAAGTTATATTTTTCCCAAATTGATTCTTTTTTAAATATATTTTCCTCTGTGCTGTGTTTCCAAAGCCTTGTATTTTCCTGGACCTATTGCACATGGATTATTATTTTTACACCTTGTTCATTTTTTTTTTTACAAAGACTGGTCTCTTTGTTCTTCCCCTTTTAGTATTTTATTTATATTTGTGACACATGCAGACGGTGTTGCCCCAGTGCTTAATATAATTCAGCACTGTCTGGTTGAATGACTTTCTCTTAGTAGTGAAAGGAAGCACAATGGACAAAGTACTGTAGCGATCTGGGATGCGTCTTAGCTCCCATCTCCCACCTTATTGTTCTCCAATTACCAAACAAGCACAAGGGGGTATCCAGTGTTATTTATGAGCCCTTACCACCTCAATGTACATATAATTACCTCTCACAGGCTGTAATTGTGCTCATTTCTCACGTCCAGTGGGACATGCGCTCCCATGCCTTCATGGCGTCTCCATGGAGATTGAGAGCAGTTGAAAGATACTACAGGTGAATGGGCCATAGCTGTTTGTTGTCATGCTTTTCACAGAAGTTTCAATAAAGCTGATTGGTTTTCCTGTCCTTTTCATAGTTTTACCTCAATGTTTGGCTCGACTTGTATCTTTTAGCTCTAAAAGTTTAATTAGCCACTTATTTTGTTTGACTACAATCCATTACTCCAAAAATGTTATTTGTTTGAAGTGGAGTGCTACAATTGAAGGACGTGCTTTGTATCTAGCACCAATTTGGAATGCACGCTGCATCAGTTCTGACTCGTGGATATGAGGCTGATTGACTAATGATTGAAGTGACTGGTGAGTCTGTCACTGGCGTCCTGGCAATACAGAGTGACAGTTTGTATGTGTTTGATCAATGGTGCATAGCTCGGGGACAGAGCGAGAGCAGGGGGCTGTGGCAACTCTCAAACCTCTTTGTCAATCAAATGGCCCTCGAACACCACCCCATGAAATCCATTAAAACCAATTTAGCCTCCACCGTACAGCTCAAAGCTCCATGAACGCTCAACCCGCCGTGAATTAATGATGGATTTTCAAAACTTTGGTAGTTTGAGTTGATTGCTCAGTATTATTTTCAGTGTCATTCATTATTATGTGGTGAAAAGTGCTCTCAGCAAGATATCATACCTCAAAACTCAGCTGGATTTCTTTTTTAGGCTTTTGCTGAATTCTTTCATTTGAAACCTAGACTAAATGGTTTTACTTTAAGTATTCATTTTCTGTAATGGTTCATCTTCTTTGTAACGTTTTACTCCGTCACATTGACTGACTGTATCTTGGTTTGCTCTAATCTAAGTGTGAGGATTGTCAGATCACTAGGACAGATATATTCAGCTGTGTGATTAGTCCACTGTCAAAATCAAAAAATGAAATATTTTGTGAAAGCACAACAGCCACCATCTCTGTTTTGTTGTCAGGCCAATTACTAAGAATGAGAAATCCAAAGATAGATTTGAGTGGCTGAACTGATTTAACAGTCATGTGAAGTAGTTATTGTCCCCTCTTTGTATTTGTGCACAAAAAAACAGACAACTCAAAGAGGTAATAGTAATTATTATCTGTTTAAGTGCCTTGTTGTAATTAAATAGCATGTACGGAGTGTAAAAACAACATTCATTGCCCTTAGACATCGGTTTTAATGGAGGAAAACTAAGCCAAAGAGAGCCACAAAGAGGGACCGACTCCCAGGATGGACTGACAGAAGGTGAGATAATTCTTTCATTGCTTTATGGAAGAAGATCGAACATAAGTCTTATGAACATAGGTAAGAAAAATGATCTTACATGGTGCCATTATTTCAGCTGTTTTATTTTCTTGATTGGAAAGTGTCTGTATTGTATATGCCTCTGCTTGTCCCCGCTGTTCACTGTCACTCTTGTGCGTGCCACTGTCCTGATCCAGTGATGCATGCGTACTAGCTACGAGGCTACACGAGTGTCCTCCCCTGACCCCTGGCTGTTCCACTGTCTGGCTGCACGCTCGTATTTCTCGCTCCTTCCTTCTCCTATGCTCTCCTCTCGGCTCTCGTGTTCACTTCAGACATGTCATCTGCGGCGGGCCCCGGACACACTCATGGGAACTGCCTGACCCAGATCTGTCTTCTCCCCTGCCCAGCTGACCACACGTACACTCAGACATAGATGCACTTGACATTTGGGTCAGTGACAAGACATCAGGTGAGGACAGAGGAACCCAGGTGACAAGGAGAAGCAGTGAACCTTTGCTGTGATATTGTCCCTGTGAGCCCACGGATACCCACACACACCTGTCCACGTGCAGTGTTTGCCTGTCAAGCGAGCAGGAATAGCGGTGCTCGTTTCTCCGCTCTGAAAGCCGGTGAAGGCCTGACTATTCAGACGCTGGCCTTGGAGATCTCTCATCGCCACTCTCGACTCAAAGGTGTTTTATTTTTCTGCTCCATATCAACGGGAGCTCAATACACCCACGGAAAATCGCATGAAACTGGAGCACCACCAATAGGAAAATCGCACAGGAGGAACTGTTGGTTTGCTGTGGTGGAAGAATAAACAAGGAACAGCCTTGAGGAGATGACAAAGTGGGCCTATTGTCAAAGGCAAACATCCATTTCATCTTCAATATTTCTGTGTTTGTGAATGAGGCCGAGCAATGGCGGTGTTTGCGCTCAAAGGATGTCCAGTGATATTCTTACAGGCTTGTCATTTGTTCTATTTTAGACGACCCTAAATGTATTCACGTCCAGTTAAAGTGAATGATTTTGTAATACTACTATACTGCTTATAATTTGTAAAACTGTAACCGCTTTTAATTGCTGAAAATACTTTTATGTTTCCCAAGGCTAGACTTCACTCCAGCTATGAACAGAGAATCTCTTATACACAGTGTGAATGCCAGGGATGAATCGGCTGTAAGAGAGACGTATATCGGAATGTAAGTATATAAGTATGACAATACGTAGTAAATTCTTGCAGTTGTATGCTTAGATTCAGTTTCTTTTCTAACTTTTATTTAGTGGAAACTGCTGGCAGTAGACACTTGATGTTTTACCCTGGAGAGTGCATATGACAGATAGACAGTATATTGACGTTATTTATAGAAATGAGGGCTTGTGTGGAAAAATACGTAATGACCACACCAACCATGCTGCTGCATTGGTTTAACTCTAAGACATGGTGCCAATATCTCAAAAATGCCACTAAAAGGAAAAAGGGGGATAATTTTATTTAACAGCTCTAGTGCCACATGGCAACAGCACCAGTCATTATCTTATTATTGTAATGTAATTCTAAGAGTGTTATTTGTTGCATTTAACATTAGTATGAGAAAGACTGTCGATAAAAGCTTCAGGTAAATCACAAAGTAAGCCTGATATATCTCCCTTCCTCTGTTTCCATATTATTTTTGTTGAATTTATTTGGCTAGTAAAAAAAAAATTAAAAAATTTAAAAAAAAATCCTAGTCTTTGGACGTTCAACTTGGATCCAAGCCCCAGATGACGCAATGATTCTCAACTAACACTACCCTGTAATGACTTCAGCCTCCACGTTTAGCCAGAGCACTCACTGTACCTTTCCTTTTCTGTCAGAGTGCCATGAATGTACATATTTAACCCTGATTGCATGTGATGAATATTTGATGGAATATATGATCAAACTAAATGTAAATGTGTATCCGTTTCCACCCATAATGTATGCCACGCGGTCCTCTTAGTGGGAGATCTGATCAATTCTTTCACATCTGTCAATATTGGGCTTTTGTGCCTTACCCCCCACACACACCAGTGAATTACAGTCTAGCAAAAGCCACTCAGGGCTTCATTCATAGCTGCAACAATGTACTCTCTGAGGTGTACACTCCTTTATCTGCTGGGGCCTGTGTTTTTCTGTGTGCCAGCCAGCCAGCCAGCCTGCTATAATAAGCCTCGTTTTGTGTCTCCATCGCTCCCTCCCTTGCAGTTCCACTTTCAGAGCGAAGCGGGTGGAGGAGGAAGTGACCTATATAGGCTGCATCTTTCCCTGTATTCTCCAGTCTGCTCCGGCTTCCTGCATTTCAACGTCGTGCCCTGTATACGCATGTGAATGTGTGAGGGAGACAGAAAAAAAAAAAAGAGTATGAATAATTCAACGGATGCCTCAACACGACTGCCTTCAATAAAACCATCCTTCTTAATGAGTCTTAATGACAGGCACGGTGATGGAGACAATCAAAGGATGGTGTGTGACTCAGTAGTCGTGCCCGCGCATGTGTGTCTTTGCGGTGTGTGTTTGTGCAGGTACAGAGCCCATCGCTGCCTTTGCCCCGGGCTCTGTCAAGGTTGCCCAGGGTAATACTACCTGGGACTTTGAAACGAACATGAAAGCGGGCTTCGCAGCAGGGGAAGTGAGAGGAGAAGCACGCTGGGGTGGAGCAGCCCAGAAGAGGAGCAGCAGCATCCTTCCCTCCCATCAGCCGTACACGCTGCTTGTTTGTGGGATTGAATTTCCAAAATGTCTTCATCCTCCTCCATAGTGCTTCACATCATTTCTTTCCATTTCTCTGACTGCTTTATCAACTAGAAATCCTTCCCCTAGTTTTGGAGCTTTAATATTCATAGCTGACATCACTTGTAGTTCATCCAGTCGAATAAAAAACTACAAAAATTTTAATTATGCTCTGGTTTTGTATAAACATGGCAAAGTGTAATTGCTTCATTCAATAATTGTGAGATTTATGAAGCCAGTGCTATTCAGTGCCATGATAAAAGAGAGAGCTCTCTTCGCCTTAAAGATGGCTTGAATTGGATTTGACAGTAGCTTGAAAACATATCTATTGTCTGCTGTGTTTAATAATGTAACACAGGCCCTTTTCATTTAAAAGTGTCTTGGAAGTCAAACGTGCAATATAAAACAGGAAGCAGCAGGTTTTAAAACATAACAAATCCAGCATGTTTTCAAACCCAGCAACAGTAGTCCTCCCATTGGTCAATGGCCATTTTATCCCACTTTGTTGCATACGCACACCACAGCATATCTGACTTCTGATAAGTTTAGAGGAATTCTTTTTTCTGTTTGTTTTTCAAGAAAATAAAAGCCTTTGGTTATGTTTAGAAAATAAAAGTATGTTTAACAATCATGGAGTGTAGATATTTTACTGAAGAATTTTCTATTTCTTTGATATTCTGACCCAAACATGACCTTAAAAGTAATTTTATATTGCTCTGTCTGCCACTGTATTTCTTAGCGGCTTTTTCTTTCATAAATTGCCATAAAACGTTTCAAGCACAAATAGAAGACCAGAATTGGACTGTTTTACATTGGTACTGGTTCCCACTGCAATCTGCAGTTTACTTGTTTTTTCCTGGTGGGTTCATTGCCAAGAGAACAGCTTTAAAGAAACAAGAGGCAGGAAAGAATAAGGTTCTCTTTGTGTTTCAGAAGTCTAGTGCTGGCCTTTTCTTCATGATAAGTAGAGCAGCACCCTGATATGAAATCATCTTCAATCTCCAACTCATTTCCACCCAAAATATCCCTTCCAGCCCCCTGACCCTGGGTTTTGTGGCACAGACGGCGCTCTGCTGGCTGCTGTGTGGCACAAAGACACAGCTGACCGTGTCAATGCGCAGCCAGCAGCAGATGTAGGGCCACGGCTGGCTCGCAGTGTCACTGCCCAAACAGCTGTGCCACCAGAGGTGCCTAGTCTCCCCGGCAATGATGGATGACTCGGACAAGATGTGCCACCTTAGTCAGCCCACACAACTTCTGGACAAGAACATATAGAGAAGGCATCAACAGCTGCTAAAGTAGCTCAGAGACAGATGGAATAAAAATGTTAATGCCGACTAACTTTTCAAACTTAAGTTAAGGCCTTGTGGCAGTTTCCTGTGTTTAGTTCCTCAGTAATAAAGTTTTCATTTTATTGTGTTGGTTTTTATAGATGAGCCTATACGGGACTACAGAGTCTAAGTCTAAGACTTGGGTTAACATTCAGGAAAAGTAGCACACTGTTCACACCAATGTCCCAGTGACCTAATAGAAAAATATTGAAAATTATTGAAAATTTGAAGACAGAGAAATCCATGCAACATAATGTTGATTATGGAGGAAAAGCCAATGTTTCTTTGTTCACTAACTGCAGTAACCCACAAAATAGAGGTCTGATGATGTACAGACTTGGTTGAATTGCAGTGCGTGAATATTCTTGTTTGTTAAAATGGTGCCACAAAGAAAATGCGAATTTAATTCTTTATGGGTATGTCCTGATTTACAGTTACAGTTTCAATTAGGCAGTAGATGGTGTTGGTTCTGCTTTAACCACAGCCTCATGGCTAAGAGGCACAGAAGAGAAGCAGAGAAGGGAAATCTGCTCTTCCACATCCTTTATCTGCTGCTGAATATTTAGCATGCACAGCTTCTCCAAAGCCTGTTTCCCCTCTTCTGAAGCCGTCTAAAGCTGCTTGCTGCTAAGGAGATAAGACTCCGTGCTCGTAGGTCCTCTTCAGGAACCAACTGTGTGATCAGCATATGGCCGTGTGAACACTTTGGTGGACAGAGCTTTGTGGTGTGTGCACCTTGAATTGAGACGTCCAACAAGTCAAGACATGAGCTGTCAAAGGCACTTGGCTGAGATAAATGTTGATGCTGAATGTTGACAAGTTTGAGCAGATGTGAACATGGCTTCCTCATTTAGCAATTAAATACACTGATACTTTCTTCCACCAACACCTCAGCCTTTAATAAAACAAACAAACAAACAAACAAACAAACAAACAAACAAAAAACACCATAAAAATTGCTTTTCATTTGCTTGTCAAAATTAAGAAAAACATAGTACAATTCAAAAGGTGTGACATTGGATATACTTTTTTAACGCTTTCCTGTTTGATTTCTTTGTCTCTGTTTTTGGCTTGTGTCAGAAATCTCCTCATGCATCATTAATGTTTCGTCTTTATGCTTGCTGTGAGCGTTTTATTTTGGCAGCCATATTGTTCCTCATAATTTCACTCGTCACATCAGTAACCTGCACATGAAGGAGAAATGATTTAGTGCAGATAAAAAAATATATCGATCCATGACACACTCCAAAACCCTCCTTAAAAATTCACAGAGCCAATAAAGTCCCATAAACCTCACCTGGCAAACCTTTTGTTAACAACACACCAAAAGCAGTTAATAGCTAATGATTTAGTGAACTGCGTTGTTATTTATGACTTGGAGCTTTCCTTATTAAAAGCCAGACTTGGAAGTGAATGGTGGTCATAAATTAGCCTCCAAAATGCGGCTGTTAGTTCAGGAGAGCACACTAGGCTGTAAACAGAATCTAGATTTATCTTTTAGTCAATGAGAGTGTCCCATATGTTGCCTTTAGTGTGAATGTACATCCACGTTAAGCCTTCCAATAGACTATCCCTGAGGTATTGGCAATCTTTGCTTTGTTAACCTCGACTGGAAATAAGTTTCTTCTTCCACTGTGAGTGAATAATAGAATATCAGAATTCAACACAGTGCATTGCTCTTCCTATTGCACCAGATGATATCTTCTTCTATACACCGTATTCCCATGCTGTAAAATTCCATTAGGCTGCTAAAATGACTTGTCCTCCTGCTGCAAAAGGTGGCATCCATTTGCAGATTCTATCATCGACCGGGCACTAACCTCCACTGCTGAAAACACACACTCGCGCAGACACACTCTTTCTCTCACACTCCTGCCCCGTCCAGCCAGGGCCATAATGATGTGCTTGTATGTTCGGATATTACAGGAGTTGCTTCAAATGACCACATGGCTGTAGAGGAGCAGTCTAATGGTCCAAACACCCTGGTATCCATTAAATACACGGGAAGCAGCCACGGTCAGTATAACAGTAATGACCTATGGAAACCGTTGCCACTGTCTGTACTCGTGGTCTGTAATTGGAGTCCTGGCTGGTTTCCACACACAGCCGTGGTCATGAACTCTTCTTTGCAAGCTCACATACTCACCAGGACACCTGCGGGTCACCATTAACTCTCATCATCCTTCTGGTTCTCGGACGTATTTCATAACAGTGTTTTAGACTGGCTTATGGCGTTAGGCTACTCTAGCTTTGACTACCTGGCTTGTTTATGCAAAACTACATCCTGGTTATTATCATATTTTACGTATATTGTATTAGCCCTTTCCAGCAATCCTCATTCTTTTTCTTTGAGTATAATTCTGCTCCTTACGGATTTGTGTTAGATTTCCAAGGGGTAGTACCAACAACAAGAATGGTTTCTGATTAGACACTAGTTAGAGAACAAGGGGTAGTACCAACATACACAAAATAAACTGCCTCATATTGGGACAAATTAAAAACAAATTTAAGGTGTTAGTCAAAACACTATACATCTACACAAAAGCAACTCACCGTTAAGTTAAAATGGCACATGTTAAGGTTTTATGGAGAGTGTAGGCTGAAAAAAATAATATGGGCAGGACATTTTTGCTGTGACAGAAAACAGAGACTTCTTTTCTATCAATAGAAATGGCCTCTGATACTCTGCCCTTCTTAATAGTCATTACTGTGATAATTGTGCTACTCTGCAGAATCACCGGACTCATTCCATTCCAAACCATCACATAAGTGCCTATTTGTGTCACTTGCTCGTCCCAGTCTTCAGATCTTCTCTGACCCCTGCAGTGACCTTTGCGTTATCCATTGGCGACTCAGTTTAAACACTGACAATCAGAGCCCACCCTGGTTTTGAGAATGCACTATGTGCTGTATGTATAAAGGGTATGCGCAGCATCATCAGGTCTCATGGCGGCGCAGCTTATGGGATCATATGCAGCATGTTAAATAGATTAACCTTTTTCCCACTGTGACGACATATCAGTCACTATCACTGTGTATCCTTCTTTGCAATATTTTTCTATTTACCGTTACCTTTTATTCCTTCATCTGTAACACTGCCTCTTATCTGTATTTCCTTTTACCATTGTATTCTGCTGCATAGTTTTTCTGCTGTTCCTCATCATCTCCATCTACCAGTTCATACAAATTCATAGAATCATGGCCTGTCTGTTTTTCAACATGGCGGCTTCTCCTCTACACTGGACACTAGCAGGTTAGCATGGTCAGGGGTGCTGAACTTCTTTGTGGGTGCCATCTGGGCTCCATTGACAGGGGAGGGATCTACTGTGGATGTGTGGTGTTTGCCTGAATGCAAATGAGAATAATTCACAGGGAGTTTCACATCACATCGATGAGTCATGACTCATAATGAAGCTGATGGAGGAGAAAGCTAAAGCACACACACACACACACACACACACACACACACACACACACACACAATAGTTGGTGTGGATTGAAGCATGCATATTCACAAAGTCACACCCGGGCACAAACAGATGATCAGCTGCCTGGGTGTCTGCCGCAGTCACTGCAGGCCTCTGCGGTTTGGTGGGTGGGGTTCAGTTCGGGTTTAAAGACGTACTGATCACTTAGTAATGTTGTCTGAGCTAAATTACATTACTTTGTTGATGGGAAGAATAATTTACAGCAACTCTCTGAAACTTATTACCTTAAAATATGGAGCCTGAAAATCAATAAATGAGTGACCTGGAATACATTTGAATGTTTTTAGACAGATATGAAGCCCTGTTTAATGAAAGTGTGGCTGGTTCGACAAAGAGTGGCATAGTCCGTTACTATTTCATGAGAACATGAATCCTGCCCGACCCAAAGCCCATCAATACAAATTTAAAGTACGACATGACTGTCCCATGTGAGATTCGAGCTGCATTTGTGTCCTTTAGTTAATTAGTGGAAAAGTTAGTTCATCCTGATTTTGAGAAATTAACAAGTTATGATTTAAAACCACGCTTCTTGTTTGACAGTCTTGGATAAATGATGACGATGACCAGTTCTTGTTATGTATGTACTCATTATGCCAGTTTTGCTTTTTTTTTTTACGTGTTGATGCTTCATTATTTTATGGGGCAAAGCAGCTTATAGGATATGATATAGCAACAATGTAAAATGCTTTCATGGTTTTATTTCAAGAACACCTGGTTATACTTGAGAAAAGCTCCAGTATCATGGCTTTAAAAAGACTGAATGTTTGCATAAATAAAATATATTGATTAACAGACCAAAGGTGCCATCTCACCTGAGGATTGGCTATTGATCAATATTACTCCTTGGCATGAAAATGGGTTGGCCCTCCACCAACCAAAAATATCAAATAAGTATCAGTTTCTTTCTAATATATTTGCATATGTTATGGTCCTATTTTAGTTTTTGATTATAACAGCTATATAGAGTGTAGTATAGAGTCCTGATTTATTCTTGATGTCCTTTTGCCTCCTATATCCATGGCTGAGTCTCTTTCACATCTTGTCATGAGTGCTGTTTAATTGGTTTATGTTCGTTCTGATAGACCGGCAGGGAACATAGTGTCCTCAACCCCTCTTTGACACTTGCACCAGACCCCCCCTGAACTTTTCCCTCCCAGCACATCACAGCGACTCGGAGTGAGCCAGTCTATTACAGGGACCGGGGAGGACCCTGAGGTACACATATGGGAGGGAGATAACACATAGCGGTGGCGGCGGAGGGCTGTACAAGCTGCCGGCAAGTCTCTGCAATGTGTGTGTGCGTGCCACGAGGTGTTAATCCTGTGTTAATCAATGGCTGCATGTTGTTCTCAGGATACTGGCAGCGCTGCAGACTCAAACGCGTGCCTGTGTACCTCGCTCTCTCCCTACCCACTCTTTGTCAGTGCAGAGGAACAATGAGCAGAGTGTGGGAGTAGAAAGGTGAGCCTCAGATATGGAATTAAGTATGTGTTATTACTACTGGGACAGGACTCAGAAGCTCCAGGCCACTGGCTCACCATTCTGGCACGAGAAAGAGGATAATAGTGCACACTGCTGCCTGTATGCTTAAATATTTGGGCTCACAATGGAGCAGAAAAATACCTGTTTACACTTCAGTAGTAATACGTTTTGGAAGGAGAATTGAAAGTTGGATAGGGTTGCTTTATGGGTGTAGGATATTGAACGATTTGCAACGATTGTGAGTCATCGAGAAGGTTTGCTGGTTTCTTGGAGGCATACTGCAATAGGCTTCTTTTCTCAGTGCTCTCAGCATAAGAGAGCATATTGTGAGATCATTACATAGCTCTCCCCCGCAGCATTGTACATTACTACATGACAGATTTACAGACTGGAGATCAGCGCTTTCACAGACGAGACGTCAGATAAAAGGGTTCATCCCAAAACAAACCAGTCCATCCACAACACGTTTGCTTCGATCGATTATCTCATAATGAGCCTTAATCAACATTCTCTTAACATCCTCCAGCACTAATGCATCCCACCCCACCCACCGAACGCTTGATCAATTACAGAGCCATTACTCCCAACATCTTGTACAGCTCCCAACATGCGATGCAGTCCACTCACTGGTCTTGACGTTGGCCACAGCAAATGAACTTAGCCAACAATCTGAGGATCAATCCCATCACTTAGCCAATTAGACAAAAGGGAGACAGACGCCCATTAGCGTAAGAACCAATCGATAGACGGAGCCAGGGCCCGAGGCTTGCTGTCTGGTCCCATGGTGCCGCCAGGGGTTTGTGTGCAACTAATGGAGGGAAATGGGGCGGGGCCAACAGGGCGTTTTGATGGACGGCTCGGACGGCGGGCTATTGGCAAGGCTCGGAGGGATGTTGACACCGAGAGGCTGGACGTTGTAAACATGACAGGGAAAGCGGTGCGGGCCTGGACAGACAGACAACCAGATCAATGATAGAAAGTGTTGCCAAGTCACCAGTTGATTTCCCGTTCTGGACTTTGACAGTCCTCTTTTCACTCCTTGGACAGTTTAAGTGCTAGATTTGAAGTGCATCGCCAAGAGAGCTGTGAGTCAATATTGTTGCCATGCTACTAAATGAATATCATTTAAAGTTATTTGTTTCTTAATTTTTTACCAAGAAATTGTTATAAGGGATGTTTATCAGAGGTCTCATTAGTGTAAAACACTGACATTCTGAAATACCAGGCCTAAATTTAATTAATAAATAAACCACAGGCTGGCAGATGAAATGTTTGCTGTAATTACACACTGTACATCTAATATGTTTTCTATACACAACACTTTCTTGTCATTATCTTGAGGTCCTTTGTCTGAAAATGGCATGCTTGCCATTTGGTGAAAGCCATTTTTAGAAAATATCACTTAGCCTGTCTGATCACCATGTGAATATCAGGATTAGCCATTCAGTTTGTAAAGATAGTTTGACAGCAGCATTTCACACAATTTTTTTTTGTTTTAAAATTGCTTCCTATGCAGCATCTGTTCTGGGCACTTTTTTGCATTTTGTTACACTTTTTTGGGCTGACCTAAACACGTAGGTATTTGGTTTACAATATTGAGTATGAGTATATTTGAGTGTTTACAAAGCATTTCAGTAGATTCTGGAATTACTGAAATGTGTAGGTTTTCCGTCTTGTTATCATGTGTGTTCTTGGCTCTTTGTGACTAGAAGTTTGTGAAAGAAGCTGGTCTGTGTGTTCATGTGAATGGTGTGTTTTTAGCAGGGTTTAATAATCTTTAGGCTGCAGATATTGTGTGGAGAGCTGAGCTGCTTGTTGATGGAGAGGTCTGAACACAGCCCAGTGTGAGGGTCTCGCTGTCTGGCTCTGTCTCTCTCTAGCCTCAGGGCAGGATGCCCTCGGGGGCCAGATATCCTCTTGGGATTACTGTTGACATCTCCTCTCTCTCTGTCTGCCTCTCGGCTTCTGCCAGTGTGACACCTATTCCTCCCACTTTTATCCTTCACGCTGCAAACTTACAATCTACCCAGTGAATGATTGGCAAAATACTTGTTGTACCAGTGTTTGTGTGAACTGTATTCGAGGTGTGTATCTCTGCAGTGTAGATTATAATAATCGTTTTATTGCATGACTTATCCCATATCTGCTGTAGCCTATTTACAAAGTATTTTTTTATAAAAACTCCCAACACTACAGCTAAATCCTGCTCTGAAAGTCCAGCAGGTTCAGCAAACAATGGCGACTGTACAGTCCCATAGTGTCCTATTTATCTGCATCACAGATCCAGGAGTGCTGTGTGTGGCGGATTTGGGCGTTTGTGTAAAGCAATGCATGTCCAAGTATTATAAATATAACAGAATGATGTGGCACCATCAACAATGGGTCGGGTTGACCTCATCTTCCCATCTTGCTCAAAGGTACTATGTAACTTGCCGATTTGTGTCTCTGAGTTGCTCCAGTCAAGGTCAGTACATCTGTGAGTTCTTAGTAAAAGCCTGAAAATTTATAAAATGTTGAAAGAAGCACATTGCGTTCAAGGGCATGGAGTCTTTGTGCAGTGTGTATACATGCTTTAGTGGATTAGGCATCCGCAAGCTACATGGTCAATAATTACTGAATGAGCATCAAGCTGTGCTGCTGAATATATTGAAATGTGTAATCATCTTGTTCTGCCAGTATGTGGGAGCATACATGTTTGAGTCACTAAACTGAGTCCAACACTGAGAAATATGTCTGCTAACAATTATTTTGTGTGTGTGTGTGTGTGTGTGTTTTGACACAGTCCAGACATTTTGGATAGTTTTTTATCGATGGTAATTTTGGTGATCAATGGCAGAATTAACTTGGCTTCATTATGGTTCCTATAGGTCTACATAAAACTTCACCTCAAAAAAATTACATTTAGACTGGTTTATTGATTAGCCCAAACAATTCTCCGTAGACTTAATTAGAGCCATACTGAAGTCATAGCAGGGAGGAACAGCAGTGGTTGGATATTTTCTCTAAACCAAAATGCATAAACAGTGTTTATGTCATCATCTGTTTTTGTTTTGTCTTGCAGGCTTCTACAAATCTGTTATATTACATTTTTGACAAAGAATGGATTTAGAAGTAATATGAAGAATAGTGGAGGACTAAACACTGAAACAGAGGAAGTAAGAGCATGAATTCACAATACTTGGTTTCTTCATTTTTACATTTTGTTATATTTGTTTGTTACAATCAGAACTGGTCCCTAGTTAAAGAAAGGTGCAGGTTACCAGCTGTGTTTACGCGGAACAGTTTGTACAACATGAGCACAGGAACAGTTCTGAAGTAAGAGCGTCCAAGTCAAAGCTCAAATCATGAAGACAAATCGGTCATGGTGGGATGCTCACCATGTGCCACACCCGCTGTCAGACATTTCATTTCTCCCTTTAAACAACCTCCATGCTCCTCCCCTTTCTCATTCCAGCTGCAGAGAGGAGGTGCAGCACAGACGCTGGGAGGTGGGGAAACCGTCCATCAGAGGCGGGCTGAGTGGGGACACATCCCATAAGGAGCAGCACCAAGCCCCTCACGTTATTACCCCTGCTGCCCAGGCCCATTTTGTCTTCATCAATTCTTAAACTCATAAGACTCCCTGCTTCTATCCTTTTCCAAATTGTGCCATCTATCAAAGCAGCCGCTACTCTTCCACCTCGCCGTCTGTTCTCAGAGCTTTACACTCATTCACTGCAGAAGTGCGGCGGTGGATTGGTGAATCATCCACAAGCATGAGAGGTTGTTTTGTTTTTTTGTTTTTACTTGATGTAATGGCTACACCTCATCACTTACCTTCACAGGTTTTCTTCTGCTCAATCCTGTTGTTGTAGCCAAAGTTACATGTTCTTGCAACATTTTCTTGTCTAGCTTTTACATTTCCTGAAACCCTGAAATGTGTACTTTTACCTTGAAAATGTTAAAGCACTGAAAAATTAACTATGGCCGGGATGATTGGTGAAAAGTGAGGCTTTAATAGCAATCACATTGCTTTAGCAAGCTTTTAGTCCATGTCAGATAGAGTATAAAGCGTTCCAGCTCTTTAGATTAGATTTCTTGATTGAAGTTTGAAAAGCCCAAATAAACCTGGATGCAACTGTCTTCTTCACTTGTTTGTGACCTTGAGACTCTAACATCGCGACTTATGTGGATGTACTTGCTGTAGTAATAGCAGTACATTTTAAAGGTTAGCTTCAAATACTATCAACATCCACTATGAAATTAAATAACTCTTAAATGTTGACTGTTTTCAAAGCTTACACCACTATCCTGCGCACACTTTAACCTATGCCATTTCAGGGGTTTCCCAAATCAAACCATGCTGCACAAAGTCGGCTTGTGGCTTTAATGTCCTACATCTGACTTGGTTTAGTGTAAAAAACAATTCAATGCTTAAATTGTGGCTACCCAAAAGTGTCTACCCTCTTCGGCTCATCTTCTTAAAACCCCTCTTCCATTTCACATGTCCGTCTTAGTTCTGATGCCTCGTTGTTGTGGATCGGCGTGGTCTTCTTTTGCTCTGAGTCTTGCCTCTCTTCCCATCGCTCTAATTACGCGCAGAGACAAAGGCGTTTGATTCTACCCTCCTCTCCTCCCACTCAGAGCTGTCAGGCCTGCTGTAGGAGAGAGTTAATTTCACACTTACTGCATGCTTTAATTAAAAAGGGGTGAGGGGATGGGGGAGGGACAAAATACAGGCGCTCAGTCACACATCACGCAAAGGGTGGCCTGTGTGACGGAAGGGCGCGTGTTGTCGCCATGCGCCTACAGGTATGTGCGCTGGTAAGAGCTGGATCCAGGTGTATGTTTTTTTTATATTTAGCTGTGTGGGTGTGAGCTAGAACATGTGCAAAGTTCACGTCTTTGTTCCTCAGGTGAGTGCCGTGTACAGATCCTCTTGTCTTGACGCTAACATCAGGCTGTATTTTTAGCCGAGGGGCTTTAATGAGGAATCAATAAGATTGTAATGGCTTGTTAAAGGGGGCTGCAATCCCACTCTCTACCATACACACAGCAGTATCACGGCTTTGATCTGTTGTCATCTGCATTGGCAGCTGGAGTGTTATTCGCACACATGATAAAACCACACTGCTTCACACATATTTGTTCACATGCAAAAAACAAACACAACTGGAGATATTAAAAACAGCCGCACGCACACACACACACCCCTTCATTTATTCTCCCACAACAGCACATGATCATGATAACCCTTGTTAAACCATTGAGATATGGATGATAGTAGTTACACCCACCATTGTCAAATTGGGTAGTTTATCATGCTCATCCTCTGCATGTAGCAGCCAGACAGTGATTTAAGCAAGACGTGCATCTTACATATCCCTGCTCACAGACTGGTCATTGAAATTCTTTGGACATATGATACTGTATTACAAACAACACTGTCATGAGATTCCTTTGTTTCTCAATTCCGTTTTGCATTATTTATCTCCCCAACCTACGCAGACACAGTTCTGATTTTGTGATGGAAAGAGGAGCCTGTAACCAATATGGACCCATCTCTGGAGCTAAAGCAATATGGCCTCACAAAAGACATTTTATCAACAGCAGAGAAGTATTGAAAATATGTTCAGTGGGAAATTTGAATGCATTAATGCATAAATGTCTATGATTAATATTCACACCATGCAGTGTTTACAGTTCTTTGAGGGGAAAATGTCACACTGAACAAATCTGAATTTAATATCACAGTAGGGGCTCAATTAAACCAATAGAAATGGCATAGCATCACTGCTTAATGTTGGCATAATGATATGGATAAAAAGTATTTGCACTATAGATGTCCATGTAATAATAATATTTTTTAACTTTTTAATGTATGCTCTACATTAAGTAAATCAGGCTTTTTTTTCTTTTTCAGTAATTATTGATTCAACAGCTCATGCACATGCTCATTTTTTTTTTTTTTGCCCACAAAAGTCAACTCTTTTCATTGGAGATCCACTGGAGAATATGTCACACTCTAGCCTCTTGTATCTTCCCATTATCTGGACCTGTGTGCACCTTATCCAATGTCATTATAAAGCGAGAAAGAGGTTGAAAATAACCTCACATGCACATACCCACATATTTGAACCTTGCACGTGACATCTATGCATGCTATTGTATAGGAGTCACACCCCATATGAGCGTATGCAGGGCTATGGCAGTGACTTAAGAGAGAATACATTAGTCTTTGTGTGTGCAGCGCAGGGAACAGTGCGTTCTCAGAGCTGCTGTGTTGAACATGCAAATCAGGCTGAGTGTAGACTCTGAATAGCATATCTATGAAATGTTAAATGCTGCAGTGTGCTAACTTGTGAAATGGAGGAAGAATGTATAATGCAAGTCTTTAAATGTGGAATTGATGCAGGCTACTGTACTGGCAGGTGCAGCCGTAGGAGTCCAGATTTGCAGGGCCTAGAGGCTAAGCTGCTTGTTTACATTGTACAATCTGGAAATATGGTAGTAATAAATTAGCAGTTGTTGATTTAACATAGATCTTCAGCGCTCACTTAAGTCTCTCTTAAAAATGAAATCAATGACATACATCTCCCTCATTTTAAGTCTATGAAAAAAATATTTGGTTAATGATGCAGTAAATGGCAAAGTTAGGGTCAAATAAGAAATGGCAATGTGCAATAATCATAAGCCACCAGAAAGCTATGTTTAGCAAATAAATAGATTGACACATATTACTATTTGTTATCTAACTATAGATGGAATAGTTACGTATACTGTCCATGAACAGAATAATTAATGAACCATTACAATACCATTAGGTTGTTTAGTAATTAGGTTGTTCTGTGTTTACAACATTTTCACAGTTGTGCCATTGTTAAAGCAAAACCTTTAGGACAATTAAGATGTGTTAATGTTGCTGGATGCATAAAAAGTCGATTTTAAGTGTTGTGTTTACAGCCTTCTTGCTGTCCCAAGAGGCCAAAAATCAATAAATGGTGCTCTTATTAAATTACTAAAAATGAATTTGACACAGAAAATGCACAAAGTGGTCATTCAAAGTTGGAATACAGGGTTATACATGAGTAGTTCAAATTTTGCAACACAGGCGGGGGTCACTGGGGCTCATATCCCCCCAGGGACCAGTAATGGGTTAATATGGACATGGTGAAGCAAGAGGATGTCAGTGTTACTTTTCAAAAAGAGGTAAAGTTTGACAGTTTGAGTTGTCCTATCCAACACTCCCTGGCTGACATTATTCCCATATAAAGTACAAAGTCAGATAGACAATTGTTTGTTTTCTGTGTCTTTTTAGCAGTGATCCAACAAGATGCAGAGTGCACTGCTCAAGAAAAGTACACCATCCATGAACAACAACAGCTGCAGCAGTATACCCTCATACCTTACCTATCGAGCAACGCAGGCAACCAGCAGATATTAGAATAAGCTCAGGGAGTGGCGTGCTGATTCCAATTAGCAGTCTGTTGTTTCACACTGTGGGCGATGGAGCTTGTTATTCCTAGCATGGAGAGAGTCTGAGGAGCAGCGCTCTGCGGCTCCCACCGCGCAATCAGCCTCTATGACTCTTTCGTTCCCACCAAGCACTGATTGCCACATTCATCGGGCGCCGTTCGCACTCTGTGAGGTGCTGCAGAGGTACATTTGTTAAGAACTGTCTGGGACACCTGTGGAACTAGGTATAAAATGGCCCAACTTGAGGGCTGCTGTCGTGCTGTCTCTGAGAGCTATAAGTATCTGTAATGAACCTGGGAGGGAAAGGGTTAAATACAGGAAAAGGAAATAATCACAATTTCTCTGTGCAATCATAATTTAGGCTGTGAGTACTAATGCTTTATTATAGGCAGTAATTATATGCCTTGATTAAAAACTAGGGGATTACAATAGAGGATTCAATTGCAGGCTGGCGACGCAGACTCTTTGTTTTGCTCTATCACTGCTCCATGCATCAAGGGATTCACAGAAGAATCCAGGTGCTGCATCTAAAGCGGGCTGATTGTGCACTCGCCAAATAATTGTGTTTGGGTGAGTCTGATACTTAGTCAAAGGGAATTATTTAGACTAAAGCCAGCTCTATGACCACAAAGGCTTTACGAGTCATTTGATCTGTGGATCAGTATGTATGTGGGAGGATGTTAATATTTGTCAGTATGCTTTTCAGATGACAACCAGAAATGCTTTCATCCATATTTGAATGTGATGTGAGAAAAGTCAACATTATTCATGCACAGATAAGTAGCTTTTGTTGCTATGGAATAACCAAAACCTACTAAAACACTAATCTGCAAAAGTTTTAGGCATGTGTGAGGAAAAGTTGCAAAGTGCCACCAAACATACAAAATTTATTATTTTAATTAATTAAAAAATGTAAAGTCAGTGAACAGTGGAACTATCATTTGCCTCATCAAAACATCATTTCTTCTTGGTGCACTTTCACAGAGATGTTTGGGCAGATGTGTTGCTCCAAACATTTGTAGAACCAACCACAGATCTTCTCTGGGCTGATGTAGGCTCCTCAAATCCTTCTGGCTCTTCTTGTAATCCCAGAGAGACTTGATAATGAGATCAAGGTTCTGTGGGAGTCATCACTTCCATGACTCTGTGTTCTTCTTTAGGTTTTAGAAGACAGTAACTATCTTTTGTAAATTATAAAAAAGAATCCATGACATTTTAGATTAACTATTAGATTAAACCTTTGTGTTGTAGCATATTTAGCTGTTTTAGGTTTTGGTCATTCCAAAGCAACAAAAGCTTTTGTACAGCACTGTAGGCCTATAGAGCATGTCTGATGTAGTGGTTGAATCACCGCTAAATTTTTGGAGACAACTTTTATGTGATAGTTGAGTCGACATTGACTTGTTGATAACAGTATTAACAAAAAAACAAAAAATGGAAATGCTTTGCTACAATACTTTGACAAGAGTTTAACACACCCTTGATCTTCTCTTGTAAACATTAGTGAATGCATTCTAAAACAAATGAATTATGCTCATGCTGCAGAGTTATTTAACAGTAATCACAGAGGCACGTAAACACATGTCTCTGTCTCACAACCCTGGAGACAGTCGCATCTTAGTCAACGGGTTGATTAGTCTATAATGGAACCCCAAATCTGTGGATATCCAGTTTTGCACAGTATAGATTATAAAAAAAAAGCAAAGGTATTATTCCAAAAATTGAGATCATTTCAGAAAACTGGTGAGGGACATATGCTAATGTGTAACACAATTAAGCTACTCACATCTTGAGCAAAGGCAGTAGCTACCACATTGTTTGATCATTTTGTTATTTGAGTGGTGGCGCAGAAGTTCACTGGAATGTTGTTAGCGTCACTAGCTACTTAGGTTGTAGCTCAGCAAACTTTGTGACCATCCCATTCCTGCTGAGCTCTGTCCAATGATGTAATTACTGTGGTAAAAGTCTGACTGATCGTACTTGTTTACTCAGGCTAGCTAGTTTATTTGTGCGGCATCACAGTTTATCCACTATTCCTCTTACATCTATGGTCCGTATACTTAATTTTTGTTTAAAAGTCTTACTCATCACGCTCTTAGACCAAAGACAGAAAGGGTCTTTCCCTTTTTTAATTAATGACAGCATCCAGCACTTTGATGAGACCATTATCAGCGGTTCTCCCCAGATCAGACCCTTTATTACATGGCTGCTGGATAGAAATAACCTCTCAAAAATTGGGAAAGAGAGTGCCAAGAGAAACGGATGAATGGGTGGAATGAGGGATGGAAAAGCAGAGGAGATGGATCGAGGAGTGGAATGAACAGAGGAAAATGGGAAGGGAGGGATAAAATAATGGTCGGGGGAGTGCGGAAGCGCTGAAGGCATGGAGAAAAAGGTATAAATGTAATGATGGATGGAGCAAGACAAGCAGATGGATGAGTGGCAGAAGAAATGGCGTAGGAGGAGGACGTGCTGATGGGATGGACAGGTGGGAGACAGGGTGAGTGAAGTATTTAAGGAAGGGAAGACAGAGATGCCTGGATGGTTCAGGGCTAATGGAAAGATAGCTGAAGGATCACAATTTTACAGCAGGCTGACAGTCAGACAGACAAATATGTAAAAGTAAGCCCCTAACACAACAGCACTGTTATGAAAAAAAGGTTACAAATAATTATCAGTTTATCTCCTTAAAACCATCATAGAGAACAGCTATGGTCAGTAAGTAAACAACAACAGTGTAAAACTATCCTTTTACCTTCTTTCATGAGGGTGATGATATCACATTGGTCTCACAAATAGCTCATAGCCATGACCAAGCTTTTATCAATAAAAACATTCAACCTGTCCTCAGAGTTAACCATAAACATACCCAAAGGCTTTTGATTTTAAAACATAATCTTCAGTGCAGTGGGGTCACACAAAGCTAACTGTAAAACACAAAAATAGTTTGGACCAAACAGAGTAACTCCAAGGCCTTTTTTTTGTCCTTGCTCAAACGAAGCTTCGTAACCTGCTTCCTCTGCTTAGATGTGCTCGCCCAGTGTTTGTAGCTGACAGACACAATAAAAGAGGGTAACATTGTTATATGTGATATGTGCTATACTAAGACAAAAGATGAAAAGATTGCACAAAACACAAAACTCGAGATTTTTAACAATGTAAAGACACGTACTTCTGTCATAAATATGAAGATGGTTTCCAGCTTATGTAGAAATGTATTCTTTAATGTCAAAAGTTTTTCTTGTGTTTAAAATGATATAGATGGGAATGTAGATTCTTCATCCCTCTTTTTACAACAGAACATCCTCTAAAAGTGTGCCACATTGACCCAACCTGTACCATACGTGCCCTAAAATCCCTCCTACTGCATTAATGGGACACTTTTGTGAGTCAATGTCAAAGTGTAAATGAGTCAATCATTTACACTTTGCAGGGATTTTGACAGTGAAAGTTGTGAAAGACTTGGGAAAGTTCTAGGTCCTTTTACCAACAGCTGATATACAATATTACACCTACATGTGATGAAATGGTACCAAAAATAGAAGTCTTTAAAAAACTTTCTGAAGAGTAGGCCCTAATGTTCTGTGAATCAGCATGAAGGAAAAAAGAATCATAAATGGGAGATGCTAGAAGTCAGACCGAGGCAGAGAGGTCTAGATGAAGAGAATAACCAGAGGCTTAATGCAACCTGAATGCTATGGGACATTACTGATGTGAGCGGGTTGCCCCAAATCGCTCCCCTCGGGACCATGGGAGCACTGCACCTCTGCAAGACCCCATGGCTCATTGAAAGGGGTCAGAGGCGAATCGCTCTGCTCCATTTAGCAGCCTACTCATGATAGATGAATGAAGAGAGAGAGCGATGAGGAGGAGGAGCAATGGCCTGCTGAGCGCACAGGAACTGGGTGCCACTAGGGACCTCCCCTCAGATCAGTGAATGCTGGTAATGGGTGGTAATGGGAACCGACACAGGTGGAGTCAGAGGTGAACACCATGTTTGGGTCAGCGTACAATGATGCTGCTTTGAGTTGATGCAGAAAGCTCTGCACGCTGCAAAGCAATGTAGTATCTCAGCAAATACTTTGGAAAGAATGTTTTAAAGGGAGAAATATTTACAAAATTGATCAAATAATGCCAGTGTTAAATTAAACACAATCTTCTATGTTACATGCAGCTATGACTCAGCCTGATTCAATACAATGAGAAAATGACGCAATGCATTCCTTAATTCTCTCTTTCTAAAACATTCATGCTTCAATATTAAGAATTTAATGACATGTGTAAGTCAATCCTTGTTCATGATTCAATTTTAGTGAAGAAAACAGGAGAAGCCGTAATTCTAGTAGTCCTAGTTTGCATTGCCACCAAAGGAACATGGCAATAACACAAAGTAGCACAATGACACAGAGCCATAGAGCCAAGCCTGGCTCTCAGCCCAGATTATCTCATTTTCATTTTTCTTGCCCAGGTCTTGGGACCTCTCCAGTTTCCTAAAATATATATTTTAATGTTTTTCTGCTTCAAGATGTGTGCAGTATGAGTAATCAGATAATGGAAGCCATCTCAGAGTAGAGCAGACAACATGGCTGACTTGATCAAAGTCCCATCGTCTGTGTACCATGACGCTTATCTCTGCTAGCTTTGCCAACAGATAGCATTGCTAATTTGTTGAGCCACTGGCAAGCCCACCATGTGACTCCTTACTCCTTCTTACTTCAACTAAAAACTATTTGAAAATCTGCAGGAATGAAAAACAGTTCAGTTCATCTGAGAATTCAAATGGCTGCATGAAGGTGATGTGAAAACATAATGTTTCAGTCTGATAAACCAGCCTCACTAATAGTGCTGCTATAGAAGCATCAAAAGTGCTTCCATGGCTTTAAGGCCAAGAGGATGAGGGAGAGTGTGTGTGCGAGAGAGTTGAAGACTGTGTTTGTGTGTGCTGGAATGAGGGAGGGATGGAGAGAGAAGGAGAGAAACCTGTGTGGGAGGAGGCAGCTATGTTAGCTCCTAGGAGAGACTGGGAGGGCGAAGGGTCATTATTGACTGAATGAATTTTTAAAGAGGGCCCTCATCGGGGGGTGGGAGGGGCAGTGTGCGACTATGCGTGTACAGTCATACTGAATAGTATTCTTCACTCCTTCCATCTCTTCCTATTGTGCCAATGTACATGAATGCCCACAATAAACTACCTTGAGGCCTATGGCTCTTGTGTTCCTCCTTATGGACTCTATAGTTTCCTGCTACACAGTAACGCCTTATTGATTGCCCTTTCACACCCTTTAACAATCAATGGTGGACCTGGTTTCAGTAGGAGAGCCTCTGGGAAGAAGGAGGCAGAGACCAAGGCAAAAACAACAGCAGCAAGTCCTTGTTTTTTCCTTGGGAGGTGCTAAAGGACTGAGGGGGAGCAGTGCAGTCGGGGGTTACTTAAGGCCACAACCTCCAGCTCTGCTCCAGCTCTGCTCCAGCTCTGCTCCAGCTCTACTCCAGCTCTGCTGCAGCTCTGTGGATGTTCGGATCGAGGCCAGCCTCGCTGCGAGAAGTGCCCAGAGGCACAGCATGTTTTGCGGGGGAAAAGATAGGGAGAGATGGAGGCTGGTGGTGGGCTTCGGGATTGGATGTTGTGGTGGGTTTGAGAATGCTCTGTATGCTCACTGACCCTGGCAGATAGCAGACGAAGAGAGGAGGGGGGTATTCAATCATACTAATGAGCGAAGGAGGAAGAGAGGAACGAGGGATGAAAGGGAAGGCAGCAAAGCAGAAAAAAGGGTCGTGGGGAGCGCTGCTTTGGCAGTGCCAGGCAAACACCCTGCTTCTCCAGCCCCCCACCACACCCCCTACCCTCACAGCACACACACACACACAGTGTCATGTTTCCCTATCTTTGTGAGGACACTCATTGATATAATGAATTCTGCATCCTCTTGTAACCTTACCATTTTATATGAAAGTATAAGACAGCCCTGTTTCCTAAATCAAACGTGTCTACATTTCAGAAACTGCTTATATATGCAACATAAATACAGAGAATAAAACATGCATCTGTATCTATCCTCTAAATGTGTCTAAATGCAATGTTCTGTGTTCATTTTGTAAAAGCATAAACAGAAAATGTTTTAATCATAAAAGTGTGCATTTGTGATTATTTTAGACCAACTTCACACTGTCCATGCTCCAGATTCCAACCACTGACCAAAGACAAGCCTGGACAGGTGACTTGATTTATTTAAAATTGCTGTCTCCAAGTTTTAGTCCTGTGATTAATTCCAGGGTGGTCTGTGCACTAAGTTAAAGGAAAAGGCCCTGCCCCCATGTGACCCATAAAGAATAAGCTGTCAAAAAATGAATGAATGAATGAATGAATGTATGAATGAAAAGTCCAACAAATAGGCTGTGGTGGTAAAGAGTTTTACTTATGTTTTTTTCATTGCCTTAATCTGTTTCATGAAACAAAACATGGGACTGATTGGGATGTGCTTTCTTATTTTTTTTATAGTAATTTGTAGAAACATTAAACATTAACAAAATCAATCTAGAAAGTATAGTAATGGTGGGTAAATGTCCTCACAAATACAGAAGTACTTGCCACAAACACTCTCTATCTCTATCAGTGCACAAACACAGGCACACACAGCGCTCCCAGTGCAGCCACACTCATTAGTGCCAGAGAGAGCCACTGTTGGATAGAACACCAGCAGCTCCAAACACTCGCTCCTTTTCTCTTTCGTCTATTCTCTCCCAGTGTCCCTCGCTCCTCGCCTCGCTCCTTCTGTCTTTATGCTCTGCTTTCCCTCCATCCTTCTCAGCCAATTTGGACCTCTGTTGTTTTCCCCATCCCTCCCTTTTCATTCTTATGTCCCGGCTTCCCCTTTATCATCTGTCCGCTCGGTTCAGTCCACAACTCTCAGCTGTCATCCATCCTTTATCGTTTCTTCATTTTTCAACGTCTTCTTCTTGCCTCCTCCTCCTCTCCTGCACATCTATTTGATGCGCTGCACAATCCTGCCCTCGCTTGTCTCTGCTCCCGTGGCGGAGGGGTGATTTGGAGGATTAGGCCGGTGGCAGGGTTGTTGCTGTGTCAGTCTAACAGGCAGGGATCTGGACCAGAGCTCAGTCCAAATCCCTTCCTCCACGCCTCCCTGCCCGGGCCACCGAATTAGCTCCTCACGCTCTTTTCCATCTTTCATCTTGCCTCATCCTTTTCTCTTTGCACGCTTGTCGTCCCCTCCTCTTGTACCATCCTCCGTCGACATGTTTTTTCTCTCGCGTGTGGCGTCCCCGCACTTTCCCATGCTGCTTCTTTGAATCAATTTTTCATTATTTATGGCTTCTTTGCACCATGCATACTCCTAAAAAAAGGTACAACAAGCTTGCTGAGGGTATTACATTTTGAAACCTCTAGCAAGAAACATGATCGCATCACTCACAGTAGGATATGTTTGCACTACCTGCTCCATTTGACTTATTCCAAGGCACAGGCTTGACCCGCACAAGGATCTTTTCACCCTGAAGTGATGGTAGGCTTTGTATACCAGGCAAACATCTAAGCTGGCTGAAAAATGCCACTCTTCTTAATAACCCAATCCTTCTTAAAATATCAGGGGGTAAATGCTGCTTTTAAAATAGCGGCTGTACAGTCAATCCTCTTGTGCAAGTAAATCATTCTCTACAAGAAGCAAGTTAGCTTTCTGCAGCTGTTTTTTTTGTACATGCAATAGAGCACAAATGGATTGTTAGCAAGAATCTTTTTATTGCAGTTTACTAATTTTGTATAACTTGTTAATGGGTTTTATATGTATTTCTCTAGATAGGGAATTCATGTAGTTTTAGTAGAATAATAAAGCTTTCTAAAATACAAATGCAGCATAGTTGTCTGTGGGCTGATGTAGGCTCCTCAAATCTTTCTCTTCATGTTAATTCCAGACAGATTTAAAGACTTTGAGATCGGGCCTCTGTGGGGTCATACCATCACTTCCAGAACTCCTTACTCTTCTTTACACTGAAGATTGTTCCTAGCGGCAAGGTTGATAAAAAAAATGAGTAATAATATCTTATAATCTTGAAAGCATTTTTTCATCAGCAGAAAGTCTGAATTATAACATGTATTGACATATATTTTAAAAACAGAGATGGTATGAAATCCCTGCACAGTCTGTTCTCATGGATTGTCTGTAGAGATTCTCAATCATCCAGGTCATAATCCAGTGAAATGTTACAAAGAAGGGGTCTAGACATAGAGTTTAAAATGTAGGAAATGTTTCGTCCCTCATCCAAGGTCTTTGTCAGTCTTGAAGAAAACTGGTGAGAGAGCTGAGTTTATACATCTCAGAGGGAGGGGTTTAACCTCATGTGCACTGTCATTGGTCAGAAGTTAATGAAAGCAAACTCTAGCCTTGGATGATAAAATTTGGACTTTAAACCCCATGTCCAGATGCCTTCTTTGTAACACTCACTGATTATAACTGAACTGTTTATGTGTCAGCAGAAAAATGTGGGTGAGAATGTGGGAAAGAAACGAAGAAGAATCCCATGCACTGCACTTTTTCTACAAAGTACCTTTTTTAGTCACTTACATATCTTCTGTGACAAATTATTGTGCATACTGTTTCATTTTCCACTCTTGTTGCTGCTGGATAATTGAGCAGAATGTCTGTGACTGTGGTCCAGAGGTGGAAATAGACACTCATTTCATAATACTTTGTATCTGTCTGAGCCTTCCTCACTGGGCCAGGCCCTGGGGAGAGGAGCAGGTTACACTGTCTGAAGGACACTGCATATATGTGTGTGTGTGTGTGTGTGTGTGTGTGTGTGTGTGTGTGTGTGTGTGTGTGTGTGAGAGAGTGAGAGAAGGTAACTAGGCTGAGAGACACTGACAAGGTAAACAACAATTGAAGAAGGTGCGTTTTATAAATGCATGAGTGACACTCTCTGTATTCCCTTGCTCTACTCTACGTCTGCTAATGGACTTCATACAAATGCGGGGACACAGACTAATAGCTTTAGGTGAAGGAGGACAATGCCAGGAGTCCAAACCTATGGAGCCCTTATAGTGAGCTTTATGGAAGAGAGTAACAATCTCATGTGTAGGAACGTGACCAAGGCCAACACCTCATCACAATGAGACAAGTCTTTACAAGAATGTTAAACAGGTGTGTTCACATGTGGGGTAGGTGAAGTCATGTTTCTTGTGTTAAATGTGCATCGTGTAGCAGCACAAAAAAGAGAGACACAACACATGTGTGAGCATTTGAAGAGAGTGGCCCACTTTTATTGTTTAATCATGTTTCACACCACAAACATACCCAAAAAACATGCTAGAAAACATACTATTCAATTCTTAAATGGGCTTACAGAAGCAATGTTTGAACTTTAATAGGATACATAAGTCACATGGTCACGGAAAATGGTACTGCATCTGCAATTTTTTAACACAGTTTTTATTCACTTGCATGCAGCATCAGAAAAGAAAAAAAAAAACACTTGTTGAGTATTCCACACAGGGAAGAATGGAAAGTTGAATACTGTTGAATATAGAACCTCTTTCTGTCCTTATCTGCTGCTATTGTTTTAAGTTAGTGTGGTCAGTTCTCGGATTAAAACGAGGAAGTCTAGAAATAGTCATCTGAACATAGTTTTTGAGAGTCTTGCAGGGCTGAATTAAATGGAACAGCTTTCTCAACCATCACATTTTGTCTTCATTTTGAATAGCTGCAGGACGCTTTGTCATCTGTGTCTTGTTTGTATACAGTCTGCTCTCCTTGGACTGAAAGGTGGAGGAGAAGGTCAACAGTTAGAGTAAAATAAGACATACCAAATTGTTTTCTCTTTTTGTCAAAAGCGGATAGAGTTGAAGAATCACTGCATGTGTCACTGGCCTCTGCTCTAAAGCCCCAACCGGAGTTTGGTAAAGGGCATGGGGAAAGTGAGTCTGGCATTTACTCACACGGCCAGGAGCCTCGCTGGATATACAGGAGGAGTTGCTAGATCAGAGGCAGAGGCAGCACGGAGCAGCGTCAAACAGACTTGAAAGATGATGTTGACTTTTCTCACACCACACATGGCAGTGCAGTGAGGGCACACACACATTCACTCGACTGCAGCAATGGTATTCTTACATATCAGCACTGCAACCATTCTCTCATTCTTTTAAAGTGCACAGAATTCAACAACAATACAATGCAAAAATACCTAATTTTAAATAGGGCAAGATTATATGGGGCAAGATTCGGACCTGGCCACTCCAATGGGCCTCTCCCAAAAATAAAATACATTTAAAAAAAGGTTGAGATTTGTCAGTATGCACACAACAAGCACAGTAGCCCATTCGGTCACAAACATGTGAATACAGATACATGCTAGCTTAGTGAGCTGGTAAAAGGGGCAGGCACACACACACATTCCCATAATCCTTTCACCTATGTGCCAACTGTTGTTTGATCAGAGTAGCGCTAATGCTCGCAGGCGTCGGAATGTGCTCTCCGTGCATTTGCGCTCCAGCGGAAAGCCCAAAGAAGAACACAGGAACGTCTCAAAGCCCACAGGCTGAAAGAAAGAGAGTGCTGACAGTGACAGAAAAACACCCAGATGGCAGCTTCAGTCTACCATGGGATCACATGCTCAGAATAAGATCTGGAAGACGCTAGAGGTAACAAGAAATGATGTCACTGTTGCTGGTTACAAGACGTGTGGTATGTGTGTGCACACTGGTATCTTTTTATGAATAGATATTCACACACTGGCATTTTAAAGTTTGTCCTTGCCAGCGTCTGTCTGAATCCCACCATAGCTTAGCTGCTAGTTTTGACATACTATTGGTTGTCAATGTGAAATGTTCTTCAATGCAGACAGGGACAGGACTTTTCCGCTTGTCCATTTAGGCCTTTACTACTACAAAACCCATAATCCATGGCTTCAAATGGCCCAAGAAGAAAACCCAAGGCTAGAGCACGCCTTTAGTGGTACCTTGCACACCTATGGCTGGTACAGATCCTTATCTTTGCCTCAAAAGTCAAATACTGAGCCCAGCTGCAAACTCAAAAGCTCTCAGGACGTGCAAATGCATAAGCCAAGAATGCATTTATTCCACTATCTTTGTGCCACATTTATTGTTTTTCCTGGCCCTGGTCAACAACAATCTACGGATTTTTATAAATTTATGTCACACAAAGTGCAACCTTTCAGTCAATGCTTATTTTAGCGTCAGGCAGAATATGGTTAATGGTGCACGGAGCTTAATGTTATTGTTATTTGAAGCGCTCAGACTTCCATTTACCTCCCATTGTTTTATTTTTCTCATTGTTTTGTGATGTCAAAGGTTGTGTATAAAACCAGAAAACAGGTATTAACCTTACCCTCCAGTCGGTTAACGGCCCATCTGACTGGGCACCTGAAGAACAGGTAGAGATTATTGTGGCTGTTTTATGACACCATTAAGAGATGTTTAGAGTTATACCAAAAAGGTTAACTGAGAGAATTTCACGGGTACAATTTCTATATCAAATAATTTTGATCTGATCTGTCAATCAAACAGCATGATTAAAAAAAAAAAAAAAAAAGAAAGAAAGAAAAGTATGGTAATTACATTTCCCGTCACGGAAGAATGATGGGTTTTTTTTGGCTCAACAGGGATCGTAATTACAGATAAATACTGTAGCATTGATTGAAACACATTAGTTACAACACAATGCACAATTTCTGTCAGAAGAATTACAAAAAACAATGCACAATTATTGTCACAAAAATTACAAATACATGTTTATGAAAAGGCAATATGTCTCAGAAAATAATACAACCACCAGCCTCCATCTAAAATAAATTTTAAAATAATCAAACAGTCACAAATGAAGCATGTAAATAAATCACACAGAACACAGTGCTGTTGAAATATTTGTTCAGTTGAGTGCTCGTGTTGCTTGAGCCACTGTGAAGCTGTAATAAATATAAAAGGAAAAGTGTGTAAAAGTGTAAAAATGTCACCTTTTTTGAACAGAAAGAGTGTTGATATTGAAGGTATAAAATTCAGGAGGGTGGGACGTGGGGCCAAGCATCTTTATAAATATTTACAGATAAATCCTACACATTATGCCTTTAAATCTCGTTTAATGCTATCACACATCTCCCCACTCAGGTCAACAACATAGATGTAAATCATCCCCAGAGGTGTCAAGACTCTGACAAGCTCCTACAGATGTAAATGCACCTGCAGCGGCACATGTACTGCCCATGCGTCTCACTTACACTCCTACACATGCCCAGATGTGACTAATCCAAATGGAAAATGTTAACAGTCAGATAGACAGACAGTTGCTTGGGTGAAACACAGATGTTCATGTGGTTTAAGGTGCACTAAGAGCAGATGTGTGGTCTGTTCATGTGCTCCTTCAAGGCAAAAGACATCTAAATGGTGAAATGCACACAGCACACTTTATACACAGGATTATTCACAAATGCATGCATGTATCAGAGCAAACGTTTCTGGATGGATGAACACTCGCGTACATGCCTAGAAAATGCAATGCCCTGTTTACATGTTGGTTCATTATACACTAGGGTACGCTTAATAAGTGTCTAGCCATAGATGTTTTAAGTGCATGCGCATTAAAGTGAGGTACGGTCTACTTTCTATAGCAGAGCTGCCCAGTGACCAGTTTAAAAACAAGACTGAAGACCTATTTTTTCCATTGACACTTTGACATTGTGATCAGCGTGCCACTACTTACTTCCATGAATACTGAAGTTTAGTTAGATCTTACAAAGAATGTCTGCACAAGCTTTAGGTTGCTTCAGTGCCTTTTGTTTGTTCCACTACAGTAGTTACAGTGTGCAAACTAGCTAATGTAAACAAATGCCACAAACAGGCATATATGCAAAGGCTTTCCCTGTACATGCCACGTCATTATTACTAGCATAAACATCATTAATAGTGTCTGTTCTGTGAATAGACACTAAAATTCCAACCGTGTAAGGAGTTTATAAATTGTTTCACCACAAACCTTCATTGAGCGATAAAACCATCCAGTTTTCTTTTGTGGTCTTTGTTGAGGATCACAATAAACACAAAGGTTCGTAACTAAAACGGCTTCAATTTTGTATCACACACAATTGGAGCAGCATCATGTCTATTCTAAGCAGCGTGTTTGATTCTGGAGGAAGAACCTTGGACCATCTGTAGCATTCTGTTTGATGAGCCACGCTTCAAGTCCTGCAGCCTGCATGTAAGATCAAACCAGTGGACCACACACAAGTGTGCCATGCTCTCATTTCTACTCCTCATAGCACTGGAGAGAACAGTGAGCACTGAGCTGCTGAATCCACACATCAAACCAGCAGCACCAGAAGAGAATATGGCTAACATGGAAAGTTTGATGTGAAGATGAAATAATCTTCAGAACTTTTTGCTTCTTTCTTTGTTCAACACTTTTTGCATTTTGTTTTTCACCGTCTTTATTGGCTATTGAATGCTGCTTTTTAGTCTTACCCATTATTCTTTACAGTAATAACAAAGCAGAATGAAAAAACCTTCAAAGGCATGCAGTGGTACTGTGATTAGCAGCTGCTCTTTGATTTGCCTATAATTAAATGCTAACATTAGTTTTATATTTGGCTGCAAACAATTAGCAGCCTGTGTTCTATTTGTGTACAATGACACAAAGCCGAACTGTGTGAGTCACTCATTCAAAAAAGTAAAAAGTAACTACCTGTAAATTAGATTTCGGCCAGTCTAGCCAGCTTTGATTGCCGCCTAAAATGGAGAGTTTTACGTGTAGAAATATAAGTCATCAACACAGAGACATACAGTGAGAGAGTGAAGCAGGCAGACCGCAGGCTGCAAAGCTCTGCCAAATGATGGGGTCCTAAGAGGCAGTGGCTGCGACCTTGGCTGCCCTTGTGTGTGCCTGACTCCAGCTGGGCGTCCATTAGAGGGCTCCACAACAGACGCTGGCCTCTGCTGAGAGCCAAGGGTTGGATGCTATATACACACAAGCATTCACACACACCCAGCTGAATGCAGACTGAAGCAGACAGACACACAAAGCACTGCAGAGAAGCACAGTTAGGTATAGACAGAGTGTGTGCTAAGCATGTGTACGTGAGGGCATTTCATAAACATTCGGCGTGGGTAAACAAACCCCTAAATGCACCTGTGTATTTATCAGTGCGTGTATGATGGAGAGTGACAGCAAGCATTGAGCGAGGAGATGTCCAATGATTTGGAACTTTAACTAGAACAGGTGTTGATACACGTGATCTTCAAACGTGTCATTTGTTTTACACTGGTTTCATCAAACATGAGGTAGCTTACTGGTGATAATGACAAATGACATTGGAGGCATCTTGATGCTAATGCTTGCTCAGTGCTCCATAGAAATAGTGATAGAAAGATATCAAGGGCAAACCCCACATCTATGGTACACACCCAGGCCTTTTGTTTTTGTAGCGCACACACAAGTAGGTCGATAGACATACATCACACACTATTGATGTAACAGAGGATTTTTTTTAGCACACTTTGAAAACTTTTTCTGTTCTCTTCAAGCCATTCATGTCAAATATTACAGGAGAGAAAATCCACAACTCAAAAGTCACCAAGGTCAATTGTTTTAAAAGACCTTAAGTATTTTAGTAGCCTTTATTAAATCTTAGTTTACTTCTATTATGATTGGATCTTAAACAAGGCTTAATTTTTTTACCTGTTTTTGTTGTCAGTGTGAGAGAGGTTTCTTTTAATTTCTTTTTCTATTCATCTGCTCCAGGACATTTACAGAATAAAAGAAAAATGTTTTCATACAGTCAGAGTTTTCCAAATCGGTTTCAAGTTCTTTGCCTTGATTGTTGCTCTGCTTGACACATCTGATGTGTGCAATGAGATATAAGGCTTAACATTAAAGGACATGTAGAAAAGCTAATAAAAATAAGACACATGGACAAAGATACTGATATGTGCATGTGAAAAATCTCATTCAGTCACAAAAATAACCCTATTTAAGAGGGCTAAACTAAAACGTTGTGCCCTAATGCGGTCTTCTTACCTCCAGTGTGAAACAGTAGTTTTGAGGCTGATTCTGCGGCTGCCTGGCCCTTCCCTTCATCCTGACAAAAGAAAAAGCGAAGGCTAATTTTACCCTGCCTGCTGTCTGCAGTGGAGCCACTGAGCCACAACAGTGGTGTACTGCAGACACCACCTCACAGCATGCCATCTCTCTACTGCGCTCTCTCCCCTGTAAGCTGGTCAACTCCAGCAACACAACCATCATTAAAGCGTTCTGGCTGATCACACGCTTTAATTGGACCGTGGCACTGGCCCGGGCAAAATGGCGCCTTGTTAGCTCAGCTGCAGTGCACAGCGAACGCACAAACAAACAGGCAAACAAATGAGGATATAAACAAACCCCATGGAAGCTAACTTGGAATGTGTGGAGTGGCAAAGAGAAGGCTGACCTGCAAACACAGCAACTGACAAGAAGACTAGTAGTAATATAGAGTATGTGCCACAAATATTTTCACTAGATTTCAAGAGCACTTTCTTCATGTATGCAACCATTAAGAAAGTCACAAATATAGCACTTTAAGGCAAGTAAAAGTCAACTGAGTATCAAGCTTTCATTATGCCACTGGGACTTGGTGGTATGTTATGTCTTACCCACAGAGGCATATAGGATGTCCACTAATTAACATTTTGAGTCAAACTACTGTAGCTGTAGTCTTCCATGTTACTTGCTTCCTCGGTTGTGTTAATTTTGAAAGGCACAAGTGTGTGTTGTGATATTTTCCATTTAACGCAGAGGGACTTGGAGAATTTGGTGGGTCGTTTCACATTCACGCTTTGCTGGAGCAAAAGTGAGAACCATCTGACAATAGTTGCTATGAGTCACCTTGGTGTTGCTTTTATCCTAACAGGCTGGATGGTAATTCAAGGTTGTTAATGCTGCACAGTCAATGCCAAATCAAGAGCTTTGGGTACAATGCAGCGCTCTTAGCACTAAGCTCCTTTTGCTTTACCGACGTGAAGATAGGAGTTCTGATTCCCACACATTTCCTGTTGCCTCTTGCACAAAAAAGGCATCTGACTTAAATTTACTTCGGGAGGTTAAAAGTGTTAAAAAGTTTGGTTTAGTGTGATTTGAGCCACTTAAGTTTTGTAGCGGCAGCTCCAAACTGACATAAAGGTGACTTGTGTGACCCCAGGACCAAAGCAATGCCATGTTTCTGAACAAGTATCACTTGTTGAGTTTAAAGGCCTCTGCTGTGTTTGGGACCTTTTGTGTTGTTTACCTGTGGCTCCTGCTTGAACCCAAACATGAACCAAAGGACACACAGCAAAACAGCTTTAGACAGTTGTTGGCTACATGTGACTATTTAAAGAATTACCCACAGTTTAACATGGTTATACTTTTTTTTTTTCAAAAATTTATAATGTGAGATATTTTTTGTTATATGAAAGAAAATAGGGTTTATTCACATAACTAACTAACTAAATAATGGTTTGTATTGGGGCAGGCTGTGGTGCAGTGTTGTAAGCAGGACACCTTATTCAGGACAACGCCAGAGAGGAGCGAGCACCCCCTCCCTCCCTCTGACTCTCTGACCTTCTCAAAATGGGTAGAGCAGGAGCGAGCCTGCAGAGGGAGGAGTGTGGCGGGGGAGAGGCCATTTATCTAGCTATTCCCCTCCCTCTATCCCATCACGAAGTCACCACACCACCACCCAAGTGGGGCAAGAGAAGCTGAAGGTGAGAGCGGCTCATCCCTGCTGCGCTCACTCGGGATCAAACCTGTCGCTGCTCAGTGCTCTTATTGTGTTACCCTAACCAGCCACAGTTACCGTTCATTTACACTTGATGAGATTCAGGAATGCAAGTGTACAGCAGATTCATCTCAGAGCAACACCTCGGCACTTGCCCATCCATCACAGGCGCCCAGGGCTCTGCTGGTCCTCCTACCCGCAGCTAAATGTGTGAGAGCAGAACTGGGAGAGGGCGGCGCGTGGAGCAGACATGCCTGGCCGATCACACTGCGCCAGAGCCTCCCAGACGAACTGTCATCACCAATTAGCACCATTGCTAACAACTGACATGCCATGATGTCGACTCAGTAGAACAGCAGAATATAGGGACATGCATAACATAGAAGAGGAAATTCATACTGAGGAGAAATGCAAACATACAGAAAAGAAGGGGATATAGATTAGGTTAGATTCATATGTTTTTGATTTACAATCCAATAAGACTGGTGCATTTTGTAGTATTCTTTTCCCTAGGTTTACCCGTTATTTCTGACCCCTTATAAATATTGTCCCTATAATGCCTGCAGAGTAAAAACATCTGACATGCTATTTTGATGGAAAACATGCATACTGTTTAACTTCTTTTTATATAATATAACTCAGATAACTCTGATATATAACTCTTGCAATGTTATGGTTTTGGCCATTAAAGTTACAAGGCTAACCCATTATCCAGAATTCATTTACCCTTTCCAAAGTCTCTAGCCCAGTCTCTATACTATGTTTGTTTGGAAACAATACAGTCTGTAAATCAGGACTGAAAGCAAACTCTGACAAAAAGTGAAGGCTTTTTCTGGCCTTGTCATTAATATCACAACCCATTGAATATAGCGCACCTACAATGAAGCTCTTGTATTAATGGCATTGCATTCTCACACAGCACTCCTACACAAAAGGTTTAATGAAGGTATATGTTCTTTGGTAACCATTAGGAGATAATATCTACAGCTGAAGCACAGAAAACCCAACCATTCCCTAGGCCTCCAATGTTACTTTTACCTTTCTTTTCTAACCTTTTGTGTTTAATTTTTAATTTCACAGAGCCACAAATAGCTGTTTGCCGTCGTCACCCAAACTCCACCTGCTTTTCTGACTTCCAGAGGTGTGAAAGAAGGTGACAGAAGAGGCACAGCTCGAAGAATAATCTATGTCACACATCGCCCGTGCCATCCGCTGCGGCTCTATGAGCACTGCCGCTATCAAACTGTGCAGCCTGCTCAATTAGCAAACACTTAACTGTTACAATGTGCCTTGAGTGTCCCTCGCCAGAAGCTCGCATCTTTTTCATTTTGATGCCTGGATATCACCCAGAACTTAGCGACGTGGAAAATAACAACAATACGGGGCTGTGGATGTGAAAGTGTCACATGGTGCTCTGATGCTGGTGAGTTAACAGTAGGGACATTGGCTGTTAATGTGAGGCAGCACTGCAGAGTGTGTACGGGGTAATGGGGTGTGTGAGGGGACCGGAGGCCATTGGTGCTAGATAAGACTGGGATGTATAAATAGCTTTGCCCTGGTTTGGTTGCTGGCACCCTCACACACATACACACACACACACACGTAACTCTGATCCAGTTGCCATTATGCACTCTTTCCTTGTGGTTTGGCTGCCCTTCAAGAAGTGTCTATTTGGGAAGGGGTGTTTGCCGAGCTGGTTCTGTCTGACCCTCTGCATGTGTGTATGTGTCTCCATCCATGTGTACACTTTAATGTCATGTCTGACTCTCTTTGCCAACAGGGGAAAAACTGCTAACCCACTGTAAATCACACACGTGCACACATTTACACTTGCATATGTACAGAAATGACAGACAAAACACACCGTGAATGAGATATACTTGAACATGTATGTTTTTAGTCCCCCCTCATGTAAACTTTATGCTTTTTCCAACAAAGGGGTATTCAGCTCTCCCAAGTCTCATCCAATCCCAGTCTGTTTTTTTCTCTTCCACAACAACAGTATTGTCCTAATCTCAAAGCCTCTCACCGGGCCGCTGGAGTCTCCGTCTCACACACTGAAGTGGACAGAAAACCACTGAGCGCTTGATAGGATGTGGTTTGAGAGGGTTTGGAGGGGGAATAACATGCTTTGAGATATCATTTCACAAGGGTCAGAGGAACAGTTACTGTAATGTGACAGCTTTGAAGAGTTATAGGAAATCCAGACCAGTTCCCTTATCCTGATCTGACAGGTGTGTTTTAATGCAACTGGATGTTACAGGACAAAATCCATGTCAAATCTGAAAACGAACCAGTAGTGTGATAGCTTTAGAGCTAAATTTTATTTCACATACAGTTTTTTGCAGTAATCCATTAAAATACTCACATTTATCAGTGTAAAAATGCAACAGAAAGTACTCTTTATGAACAGTGGATCAACTCTACTTTTTGAGAGGAAGAGGAACTAAAATGGAAGAAAACGTTAATGATACAAAGAAGAGGATGAGGCTCCTAACTGGCACAAAGCCCTCTTCCACCATAATCATGCTTTGAGCAATTGACTACTGACCAGCTTTATCTAGTGATGCTATATTTGCTAATTAGCAAATGTTATCATGGTCCTCTGAGATTTGTACCTATTGACTCTGGCTAAACATCCAGTACATGGATAAATATAGGTTTAGCAATTTAGATGCGGAAGGATGCAACTGCCTTTATACAATCATGTCTATATTCTTGCTCTGCCTACATACCACACAATTTGAGACTTCTCTCTGACCCCAGTCCAGTGTCCGTGCCAACTGTGTGTCTACATGCATGTGTGTGACTGACTCGTTTGTCCCTGCAGCGTCTGGCATCCCTGCCAATGACCTGGACACTGCTGTTGCCAAGATACTGACTATAGACTGAGGATGTGTGTCTAGCGGCATTGTTTTCAGATTTATTTCTTTTTTTCCAAAGCTAGATGGTTGAACTGTGAACTCCTGGAGACAATCTGCCAATCAAACCCACATGCATGTATGGTGAAACACAGAAGTTGTAATTAACCCACTGAGAAAAAGTTTTTTAAAGAAATTTCTTCCAAATCTACTGTCTTTGTAATGCCCATTTTTAGGCTTCTAAATATGAAAATAAATAATTCACACTAGTCAAAAGAAAGGCAAATGCCATCTGACCTGAGGGGGAGCACTTGACTGTGCATAAAAGTGATCTAAAACTCACTGCATGCATAATATCAAAAGAATATTCTGTAGTTTATGTTATCTGTGGTTTATCATGGGAACTGACTTTTAACAACTATATTTCCTTAGCAAGTTAAGAGCTTAAATTGTAATGGGTCTTTTTTAGTTTTGCTATTGTTCAGTTTAGTGTAAAGATAGGCCCAGAACAATAGTATTTGTTCTTAAAGGGCTTCAATTCAGACTAATCAAGATACAGGATCATGATTTATTGTTTGGATAACCAAATTTAATGTACAAATACATTACACATGCAGCTATAAAACACAATTTCTTGAAATTTACAAAAAAAAAAACCAAAACATGTTTGGCAAGTTTAATGTTTTCATTACAACAAACAGTTTAATGTTTGCTGTAATCCCTGGTCTCAAACTAAGACTGGTCAAGTAGTAATTGGGGTTTACCTAGCAGCACTAACCATCATTTGCCCTGGAGGCCTCTGCAACAGAGCCATTACAAGGATCCTAATATCCTGGTTGTTACATATAGTACAGGCTCACATACGAATCATTTTAATGTAACTACTAAAAAGTGATTCATTTAAGACTGTATTGTGACACAAAACCATACAAGCAGGATTCATTTGGAGTTTGCTGAAACCACTCTGTCCAAACTGGAGTGATCTGCCGTTTTTGCATTTGAGTATTGAAACAGAAAGAACCACAAATCAGCCAGTGCAGGCTTTTGAGTCTGTTTTCAAATCAATAATAAAAGTAAACAAGTAGTAACGTGTAAATAATAACAAGCTTTCATTTGCTGTGCCATTTACTAAGAGGCAAGCAGCTGCTGAATAATGCTAACTGTGACAATGATTTATGTTTTCACTTTGTGTGTAATGTAATGTATGTGTGTAATCATCCATTTGTTTTCCATGTGCGTTCCCATGCTTTTATTCGGCGTGTGTGTGCGGGCATGTGTGTGTCGGAGGAAATGAGGTGACCCGCTGCGTGTGAACACGTTCTGACAGAATGCCTCGTCAGATGTCTGGGGAGCGTCGGCCAATCAGCTCTCCTGTCTGTCTGCCGGGCCAGTGGCGGCCGTGGCGTACACACAGGAGAAGATGAAAAGCACATGTATGAAAAGGAAGGATACACGTTAAAGGCTATGAAGACATATTAATATTCTGTCCGTACGTGTTTTATCATAGACACATTCAGACATGGCGGTGATTCAGAGACACTCCTGACACAAGCCCACGCTCTCTCATTCCCTGTGCACGTCATATGGCTTCCACTGACAGGGACTGATGGCCGTGGCGCTGTCATTAGGTTTTCTCCTGAGCCTAACTCTGCTCTTACTGTCTGCGGATTTATTAAAATGATGCGTTTATAGGAACAACTCCTGTATATGGTAATACAGACTTGGAGATGAACTAGAATTGAGGACATCTGCAGGGAGGGCAAGCAGTGAGAGAAAGAAAATAGAGCAGACAGAGCAATCCATGATGGAGGAAGGAAGGAATAAGGGGAAGGAACAAGGAAGTGGGATGAAAGGAAAGAAGTGAAGGAGCAGGCAACGTATATAGGGAGGGAATATGTTAATTTGAGAAAAAAAAACAAACAAACAAACAAACACAACACATAACACCTCACACATTTGATGCTAAACATGTTCTCCGGTGCGCACTTGTTCACACACACATCCAAAAATAACAGATTAGGAGCAGCAGACTGGAGAGCGGGAATCTACACACACAGCTACACACAACTTTTGTAATGTAGAACACTTATGTATGCAGAGGAACTTGTGAGTAAAGGAAGTAAAATCAAGGATTATGTTTGATTTGAAGCCATGTCTGAGGAGCAGGTTTTGGACTTTTTCTTTAAGTTTGATTATGACACAGGCCTCAAAGCCACAGCTGGATGAATGCAGCTCTTGTGGGGTGATCTTCAGTGGTCAGTACGCACCGGAAGAAAAATGATAAGGGGATAATGCTTTTAGATACCACAGCAAACTTTCAGAGGGCATTAATGTTAAAATTTCCAGTGAGTCAAAATTCCTTAAAATGTTCCTGTCAATGTTACTCAACTTGTTTAAACGATACATGGTAGTAACTCTTTGTCTTTATAGTAATATTCTTGACCAAATCAATTATGTAACCCACAAATGCTCATTACCATCATGGTCCTGCTATGTATGACATCACTGAAACACTTTATATCTTTGTATCTGTCTTTTGTGTCACTCAAGGGGAGGACTGTGAGCAGCTGATGCATGGGAAGTATTCATGAACTCATTATCAGGCCCAGGTGTGTCTCAGTTTGTTTCAAGGGCTCAGTGCTCCACGCTGTGCCTCGAATCCCCCGAATGTGTCCTCTAAGCAATCCCTCTGGCTGATGTCGTCCGACACCAC
Source organism: Rhyacichthys aspro (assembly GCA_036850595.1). Taxonomy (NCBI): domain Eukaryota; kingdom Metazoa; phylum Chordata; class Actinopteri; order Gobiiformes; family Rhyacichthyidae; genus Rhyacichthys; species Rhyacichthys aspro. Next base: position 13,502,287 of record CM072169.1, on the reverse strand, counting down.
ACAGAGCCCTGATGTTTCTAACCTCGACTGCAGCTGCATACTCAAACTTACCCTTCACTTTCTCCAAACTCTGCAGTGGAAAGCACAGCAGTGTCCCACCCTCCTCCTGCCATGCAGCCTTCTGTCTCGGCTCACACTTTCTGAAAGGAGGGGAACAGGCGGCTCCTGCTCTCATGAATAGTTAACTACCTCCACAGTAGCATCAGAACAAGGCCAGGCGCTGAATCCAGTTGCCTCAGCGGTTCCAGATGAGCCCACTGAATATAGCCTGTTTTCTATTTGGCAAACAATTTTGTGTATATTGATCACAACACATTCATTTTTATTGCAAAGACTCATTTGTTCTCTTTTTTATTAGAGAAAGAGCTTTTTATATTTTTTTCCAGGTCAAATCGAACAAGAGTAAAACGTTGGCTTTTCAGATGACTCCAGTTGTAATCAGTGGTCAGGAAACCAGGGTGGATCCTCACTGGCCACCCAATGGCATCACTGATGTGCACATTACATTAGATTATGTTTTTCAGAGTTTATACAGTGTGTTGCATATAAACAGAACAGTGCTGCAGTTCTCAACCTTTTCACACGTACCTCAGAAAATATTTGATTCTCCAAATACCAGTCTTTATGGCTCTAAAATATTCAAGACTTTGTCTACGTTAAATATGCTTTACACAGCAGACAATGTGCCAACAACACTATTCCCAAGTCAAATACTGCCTTTTAAAATCACATTTGGAGTCATGTTCGTAACATGTAAAAACATTTTTTAACTTTCTTTAAGAAAACTAGATATTAATGACAACGAGACCTACATTTAATCATTAGTTTTTATGGCCATTTCAAATTTAAAAAATCCAAGCTTGTGTTAATATATAATGCATCGCCATCTGCCGTCAAAATAAGAAGTTGTTGCATATTTTCAGATTTGTGCAACTAAATTTTACGGAGAGCTTTAGTGTCCGAGAACTTAAAGTCAGAATAAGTCCCACTCCTCTGAATGTTTTCATGCTTTCTTGCTGCACAGACATAACATTGTCTTTTTGTAGACCCAGTTAACATTGAGAGAAAGTGCTATATATATACCTGCAGATTGCTGAGGGCTGCACTGCACTGAGGTTCCTCTGCATTGGCAGGACAGTGAGAGCTGTAATTATCCCCAACTACACCCGCCGCACTCTCTGTAATTTTCTGTGCAAAAGAATAAGCCCTGCCTGATGGTTACAGTGCATATATCTAGCCTGATAGCTGCCCAGCAGGCACCTGAGCCAAAAGCTACTCCCTGCCTGTGCCGCCCTGCTCAGACGTCCTGTGAGCACAATAGAGACAGAGGAAGAGCGGATGAGATGTCGGAGGTCTGCAGGAGATGAGAATGGAGGGAGGAGCGATGGAGGAAACACGAGAGAGTCAGAAAAAGCCTGTGATTGCCAGCCAGCATGTAGCCGGTAATTACAATACTGTGTTACTTCTCTCACTCTCCATCTTTCTTTCTCTCTCTCTGCCATTCACACCTTCCCGTCTTACATGCCTCTGAGCTCAAGGTTAATGGGAAGGGGATGCATGGCTAAATAAAGACACAAATACACAAGGCACAAACAGAAGCCACTTGCCGTGATAAAGAAATGAGGCAATCCACTGCACAGGTCAAAGGTCAATGTGTGATGGATCCAAATGACATGTTTGCAAAAAAATGTAATAGCCAAATTTGCAAAGGGAAAGGGCAAATATAAAACAGCATGACAACCTGTTGTTAGTTGGGGTATATGAATCAGTTGTTATGGTTTGTCTCAAATGAGGGCAATGTATCCACAATAAACAACAGTGTTATTATTGAGTCAAGATTAAGTCTCACAAACTTTTACTGTATGGAGTGTTGATTTTAGTCAATTTGCCACACGTATATTTCTAACTGAATAACTAAATACACAAAAGCTTATGTCAAGCCCTAGATATGAGGAATAACACTTTTTAGTGTCGAGGAAATTTTGTGTGTTTTGTCTGAACTTTTTTGAGATAAAGAATCAAATTGTTCCTATCCGACACTGTGTAAACACTTTTTGTGTATAAAGTAAGTAAAAGTGTAACAATCAAAATAATCGGATTAATTTGAAATGTTTATGGACATGAAATAGGGAGACTCTCTCTCTTATAATAGATAAAGTTTGCAGGGTTTGACAGAGACTCCTTTTAGCCACGAGATTCATTATTTACATGTGATTAAAGTAGGACAGCCTGGCCTCCAAAGCATCCTCACCAAGGAACTTTTGTCTCCCAGACCTGGTCCTCTTGTCATCTTCTCTGCCATGCCTCTCCTGCTGTCTTGCGTCATATCTCACATTTTCTTCCCTTTTCTCTCTCCTACTGTCTTGCTCATTGCCTTATCAGTCTGCTTTGCTTGATTCATCTCTTCCTCTCCCCGTTGCACTCACTATCAAACATGCACTTCTGCATGAGTGTGTCCTCTCCCCCCTCCTTCTCTCCTCCCACTCATTCACCCCAATCTCCATCTCTCCCCTGCCCCTCACTCATTTTTATGACTGTCACAGGAGCCTTTTTCTCATTCTCTGGCTGCCTGCTTCGCTCTCTGTCTGTGTGTTTATGAGCGGAGCTATATTGAGAGCGTCTGGCTGGTAGACACAGAGGAGAAGAGGGGGCGAGAGTGCAGCATGAGGCTAGAGACAAGTGATTGAACAAAGATAGAGAGAGGATTAGATCATATCTAACATGTCTGCACATACATGCACTTTATGTAACTATGTCAAAACTGTTTTTAAACCAAAAACAAGTTGTCTATGGATGTGACATTGCAGAAGCAAAAGAAAGATTGTAAAGTTTAGCAGTGGGCAAGTTCAAAGACTGAAAACATTAAAAACATGTATGTACAAACACATTCATAAATGCTTCAAAAGTTATATTTTGTGCATGTATTTAATGACAGTGTGAAAGATAAAGTTAACTAAAGAAAAGACTCAAACTGGAAATGAAACATAGGTCACTGATTATTAAATTCTGTTCAGTATAGAGTCCATATACAAGGGCTGTCAGCAAGGTGGCACTCAATCATTATGTATTTTCACATGTAAACAGTCCTACTGATAATGTCCACCACAAATAGATGCAGAAACAGTTCAATTTAACTGACCTGTTTGCTATTGCCCTGTCTTTTTGTTGTTGTTGTTTTATCAGGATGTGTAGTGGTTATATTGCCCAACACAAGGACTGCACCTTAGTGGTTGAAGGTGCGCAGAGATAGTTATAATACCTTCAAAATTATAGACATAATAACTTATATGTCAATCCATGTTGCCGAACTTCATCTTTCTACTGCTTTTTTTCTTTCCTCATAGTTTATTAGTTTTCCCATATCTCACCAAGTGGAAAGTGTTTAAGTACACTTTATAATGCAGTAAATAATTTTTTAAATCAAAGTATTTACAAAAAGTTGCAGATAGAAGTTTGCACCTAACTGGCGCAATACATACAGCTAATTTACATGATTGTCTTTCCGCTAGTCCTCATATGAACAACCACCAAAGCAGCCTCAGCTTTCTTAAAATGGAGATCTGTACCTCCATCTGAGAATGGAGCAGAATCTTCAGCGTTATCCTCATTACGCAGACATAATGGTAAGGCTCTCATGCAGACAATGTTTCTCTGTGAAACTATTGCACAAGTGTGCTTTACCAACTGAGGGAACACAAGACCTGGAGGCTCAGGCAATGGCACATCATCTGATGAGTCACCCAGTGCTTCTCCCTCCATCTAGATGGGTTTATATTTGGAGAAAGACAAGAAAGCCTTAGGCTCGAAGTATCTATTAAAGTTGGAGGTGGCTGTGTAATGGCAGCAGCTATACAGTGAATCATTGGCCAAGAGCTGATGGCAGTCAGAATAACTGAACAGGATCTTCCCTTTGTTTCTGGTTGTTTTTGAAGTGATTGCTCACTTGTTTTTAGGGGTTTTGGTGATTGTTCTTTAGTTTTTGCCACTGTTCCAATCAAGGGAAAGTTTTGTCATGTCAGTGTTTCTGAGATGGTCTATAGTTTGGAGATGACACAATAGATTTCTTGTATCAATCAACATAAAGTTTAGAAATTTTACAAATAAGTAACAGTAGACAGAGCCATACTGAGTAAAATTAAATAGGAACACTCACTCTGTAAGGTACACTTGGATGATAGTAGTTTTTGAAGTTTTAGAAGCATTTTAATGAAAGTATCTCACAACCCCACTTTCCAAAATACTGGACAATCCCATTAACACTTTTTTGCAGATATTCATGATAATCCTCTGAATTAATCATAGTGTCTTGTGCTTTTATCGAGGACAATTATAACGTAACATTTCTCACTGCTGTTTTTTTTTTTTTTTTCCAAAGATAATCATTTACTGGCAACTTCATAGTTCTGTTTGCTACTCTCTGTGGTAGACTCACCAAGTTAAGAGTTATAGTAAAGTAAGTTCTTTCAGATGGCTGTAGGGGAAAAAAGAGCAACATTTACAGCCAGCAGCAGCCACTGATCCAGATTTCTTCATTTTTAATGCTTTTGAATCTGTTGATACTGCTTTCATTTCATATGTAGGTCAGCTGAATAATACACCACATATCATCCATTTATGAACTGTATTACACAATAGTGTTAGCGGTTTTTACATTCTTTTTTGGGAGTCCTTTTCCCCTCAAAATGCCATGTTTTATTTTATTAAAGAAGACAATCTACATTTATCACTGAGAGCAGCAGAGAAGTACAAACTACTCAGTCACAAGAAATGATGTAATTGCCATGCTTTTATGGACACGCATAAAAATCACCTTAAAGGGATTAAATTGCAGAACAAGTCTTTCAGCACCAAAGACAAAATAAAAGCACAATCTGGTGTAGTCCAGGCAACAGACCCACAACACTAATATCAGCAATTTGTTTTGTAGATTGTTGGTACAGTTTTTAAACTACACAATACAGAGACAGATCTCAAGGCTAGCTTCAAGAAAAAAACAAGCATTTTTTTCTTCTAAATGTCTGTGTTTAACTCGCCAATCAGTCTAGAATTTGGGCAATTAACGCAGTTTTTACCAGGGCAAATGTTATATATAGGGGCTTTAGATTAAATATATGGCAAACAAATCAGCAATTTATTGGCAAAGTGTGGGAAACACTTTACTACTTCTTAGTTCAGTGTGTAGCTCAAATAGTAACAAGAGTAAGCAATAATAGCAACACATTAGATTAAACACAAACGAGCAGCAGTTTCTGAAGTGAAAAGGTATTGTGTTCCCTGTCAAACAGTACTTTTTAATTAAAAGTACAGCAGCTGAACAACCAGCTTTTAAGAGTTGAGCATAGAAATTCAGAACAACACAACAAAATCTCCTCTACAGCTAGAAAAAAAGCTGACCTTGCCACTTTAGTTCCAGGATTTTGCCATTTTTTTCTGTGGCTGCCAGATCAGAATGATATTAAAAAGTAATGTCTCTTGGATCCTTTTTACCACCAAAAAACAAAATCATGTTAATAAAAATGTATCCAAGTAGTAAGTCTATACTGATCTCTATCTGATTGACTGTTTCTTACACTACCTAATAAGCAGGGATTTTTAACAGCTTTATTGTGGCCCTCTTTTGATTTTCATTGTATTTTTTATTTATTCTGTTCAGGCCAAAATAAAAATAATAATCTATGTAGTTCTGAATATGGGATAGCCCCAGACTCCATCTTGTGCCAAGAGTGATATAAAAGGTCAGAACCCAAAAACTTGGCAATAACTTAAAAACTTCTACTGATGGGTTTTTAAACTATCTCAAAGGAACCCTAACTTACCAAGCTTCCTTCCACTGCAGCACAGTGCGGTCTCAGCAGTGATACCTCACAGAGTCAACCCAACTTTCCAAGAGACTTTGCCCCCTCTTGCCCTATCCCATCATGGGAGGTTTTGATTCACAGGACTGACAACCTTATTATGCAGCACACTTATTATTGATATTACACCGCAGAGGCACGGTTGCCATGGTCACCGAGCGAGAGACATTTAATTTTCTCTCCTCCATCATCATTATCTATGGGGCCATCTGTTGTGGAAAATGAATTCAGCCTCATTTGCATGACTGATAAGCACATTCTTTATCTGTCCCACAGAAGGTCATATGCCATGGATTTGGGGACCAGAGATTGAGAGAAAAAGAGTGAGGGGGTGAACTGATGCGTGGTCGTACCTCTGTGATGGAGGTAAATAGGGTGTCAGAGCATCTACTGGAGCTGGGACGTGTGCATGTGTCTGCATAATGCATGGACATGACTGTTTATGTATGCCCTCTTGTTTATATCCATGGCTTTGTTCTCTTGTAGATGCTTTTGAATTTACATAAGCACGTGCCGGCGTAAGCGTCTTTGTGTTTGTAGCTCTTATAATGACTGCGTACTGTAACAGTGTCAATGAGTGTGTGTTATTCCACAGCAGTGTGTGAGCGTGGTTATGTGGCACTGCATTGTAAAAGAGTCAGATGCTGATCACATAACAATTATACATGCAGCTAAACTAATCTATATCAATCCAAAGGTCAATCTGATCAGTTTAATGTTTTTTTTGTGTTTTTTTGTGTTTTGTTTTTTTTGCCTGAGTCAACTGAAACTTGCTGGATACAGACAAAGAGACAAAAGCACCAAATGTTTAAAAAATCCCTTAGCACTCATGTAAAAATAAAACGTGTCAAGCTTAGTACATCTATGGTCTCTAGTGTGGAGTTTTTGTGATGACTAACTTTTCCCTCCTTTGAAGTTTTGAAGTGCATTTAGCACCTGTGTGACCTATGTGACTGAGGAGGTGTAAATTCCGATTGCACAATACAAATCCTTTAGTAACCTACATCCTTCTCCTCCATTGACGTGCTTGTTTGTGTTTGTAGTTTTCAGAACTCTTCTCTGGAAACGGTTGTCGTAATCCTCTGTAGCCTCTCAGCTGTCCTTTTCACACAACATGCATATATTAGTCATTTGTTTAGTTGCTCATATAAAAAATGTTGATTACTTTGAGAACCCAGCAGTAATAGTGAATAGTGGAAAGGGATGTAACACTCTCGGAATGTGAATGTCTTTGCAAGTATAGCAAAGTAGTAAATGTGTGTGTTTCAGTATGTTTATCCCCTGAAGCCACTGTTGTGTGTGTATGTTTGCGTGTGTGCCTGTGTGTGTGTAGCTAAAGTGGCTCCCTAAGGTGTTGTGTGTGCTGTGCTCTGGTCTTTCATGTCTGGCACATTTGTCATCCCATTCCAAAGACACAAGTCTCGCTCTCTGGTGCATGGATACACACTGTACTGTACATAAGTAGGCTGAAGCTTGTTATTCCTCCTCTCCCTTATACTCCCAATACACCACCAATGCAACCTCTCTTTCCTTACACACCTCCCTCAAGGTATCACTCTCTTTACTTCTTCTTCTGCTTCTACACCCCCCCTTTCCCCACCCGCGCTTCTCCCTTGGTCCCACTGAACAACAAGCTTTCACCTTCTCCCACGCTATCATCTCCAGTCCCCAAACGGCCCCGATTCTCTTTCTCCTCCTCCTTTCGCTTCCCGGATCTCTCTTGCAACCTTCTTTTTCACTCCCCAGCATCACCACCTCTAACTAATGCTCCCTCCATCCCTCCTGCAGCTATGGTATGCCCTTCATTTCTCTCTCTTTTTTGGCTTCTGCCTGCATTCAGCCACTGTTCATTTACTTTTAAAACTTTGAGTTGATGTGAAATGTGTTTGCTTGTAGCCTATGCCTTGTACCATGAAAAGAATCTATAAACATTCAACCATCATGATGACCAAAGTAGCCTTTGCATGCCATGTTACCTCTCCCATTTTAACAAAGACAAATATTTGACTGTTCATATTTCAAACAGTTTTGTAGCAACATGTTGATGCTGAACACCCTGTGTCTGGCTTCTGAGATCGTCATTGTATTGTGTTAATCAGAAACCATAATTGCACATATTCTTTCATTATCAACATTTTGTACTTTTTGGCAGAAAGAGGCTTTGAAATTAGTCTTTACTACTCTTTTTAAATGACCTGTTTTGCACCTTTGAACTCCACAACACAAATCTTCAGTGAGTCATAAAAGTGCCTACGGTACTCAGTAGCCTAGTAACTGAAAATTTAAGGCAAGATAAAATTGTTATTGCGTGGGGGGTTTATTATTTTCCATCACACTGCAACTCTTAATAGTTAATATATCCTTTTCCAAATGATTTTAGTGAAGTATCCAATTATATTATTATTATAACAAGTTTAAACATGTGAATGTTAGAATAATTTCGAAATGAAATGAGTGTGATGTGAGTGAGAGTCTGAAGTATTGGAGATTCTTTATTTTCTATTTTATTTAATTTCCATTTCATTTTCTCTCAAAATCTTGAAATGAATACACAACTAAACCACCACATAAACATCGCAACATATGTTATAACTTTTTGGTCTTAATCAGAACCAGGAGTTGTGCACTGGAGTAGCGTCATTGAGTCACGCAGCAGCCTCGACGCTGATTGGTCAATGCTGCTAACGCTAAATGAAAGCTTCCGGTTAAAGACAAACCACGCCAGAGCAACCTGCAGACAAACATTATGATGAGTACACGATACAATGTCTGTATTCGCCGTAAGTTAACCATTTTAAGACTCTTTTTTACATTGTGAGCAGTGTACCATAATATAAATAGCAGCAGCAATAACTTTTAACAAGAGTTAAACTTCAGTTAAAACTTGAGGATATTCGTTATTTCAGTTTTTTGGCCTGTATTTTGTGAATCAGTTGATTTTGCTCCTAATACGAAAACTAATTCATCAATATTTAATTATTAGCAAACTGCTAAAAATTCACATGTGCAAGATGTATAGTTAGCCTTGTAGCGCCACGTGAATTCACTCATACACTACACAATAACAGAGATACATGTGCTTTGTATCTAGACATGGTTGATTTTTTTGCATATCAGCAGTATTATGTTTTGAGGTTATTATCATAGGATAGCAATTGGCTATGCTAAAGAACCAATATTTCAACATAAATTATACCTGTAATACTTAACATTGATTTTAAAAATACACTTTCATTTGCTGACTACACGTCTGTCTTTTGTTTATCTGTTTAAGAATGATGAGTAAATTAATTGCCTTTGATTGGCATTAACATAGCCAAATAAGAATTTGAAATTGCTAATATTGAACGCCCTTTGGGCATCTGTGTCCCAATGCACTAGAGTACTTATCATGCCTTCTTCCACTGCCTGGCAGCATTGTTGGAGAGAGCAGAGCTTGTTGGTTCTGCAAAACGCTGCTGTATGGCATTTGATTTGTTTACTGCTATGGGGAAGATCAAAACAATGTGCCTCATATACATTTATACTGAACTGAAACAAGAACACACACAGGCTTATGGCTTGCTATAATGAATAATTATGTGTAAACGTGCATTTTTTTAAATTTGCTGTTTTTTGGCACCTTCACATAGCAAATCAAATGTCCTCAAGTTTCATTTCAGTGGTTGATTTTCAGCTATAAGTCCCCTGCTGGTGGAAAATGAATGAATTAACACCTCTTGTCCGGTAAGAAATGAATCTAATTTATAATCTAATTATGATGATGTCTCAGGGATCAAATTAGCATTCTTAGTGTTTGCATATCTGGGCAAATACGGAAATCACCATGTTATTTTTCCTATTTTCATTCAGACACGAGTGCAAACACTGAATTCCACCATCTTTATGGGCAAGACATGACTATATTGTAAATATTGTCTCCTGTTTGGCGCTGTGCATTAGCAGTGCTTATCACTGAAGCACATGGCTAGAACTGGCCTGTTTCAATAGTCATTCATCTTCTTTGCCTTTAATTCTGGTGCTCAGCCAGCCTCGAAGCCTGGAATAGGGGAACAGCGTTAATTAACACCAAGGCTGCGATCAGCCATAGACTTCCTTTAAGTTTGCATCCTGTAGCTCTCTCGGCTCTTTGAATGATCCCAGGCCAAATAATGTGCACCCAACCACAAGTGGAGCTTTTTAAGGCAAAATGTGTATTTCCCATTTAAAATAAATACACTGCACATGTTCCACATGGCTCACCAACCCCCCCATACCCCACCTCCATCTCTACCAGGGCCCGTGGGAAGAACTGACTCTGGGAGCAGACAGTCTGCAGTCCTGAATAAATGTATAAGAGGGAGAAGGGGAAGGGAGGGCACATTAGCAGGCAGCGAGAGAGCCGGGGAGGGAGAGAGAACATATTGAGTGTTGGAGGACATACATGCACAGTGTACAGAGAGAACTAGATGCACAGATAGGAGAAAGAGAGAGGAAAGCAGCTTATAGCATTGGGAAAGGAATACATCTCCCTCTGCTTGAGCGCAAACACATGCTCATCCACACTCCCACCCTCCTTCCCCGACATACACAACCACACACATCCTCACACAGTTGCTTTAGGGTATACCAGTCAGCTTTGGCAGTCCTCTCCTTTGTTGTTTTTGCTATTGGTTAGTCTCAGCGGCAGCGCGGCGTGCGCCTCTATTGCTGGGGTGGGTGCATGAATTTGTGTGTGTGGATCTGCCAGGCGATGTGTGAAGGATGGCACTAGCAGTACCCAGGTAAGTCTGCTTCTTCTGCATTTGCCTGTCCCTCCTTCTCTCTATCTTTCTGTATTGCTTTTCTCTGAGCTGTTCATCTGCAGTGTTGGTGATGCTCGTCTGTCGTCCTACATCCACTCTGCCCTGCTCTCACTCTCTATTCCTCTCTGTCTGTCTCGGTCTGTGTTGTCCGCTTGCGTCCCGACTCTGCTCTCGCCATCCCCGCTTCAATCGCGCATCTCCTCCGCTCTCTCTCTGCTGCTCACTCTCTCTCTTCAGGCTGCGCCTCATTGGTGTGTCCTGATTCCCTTTTTCCATTAGGCTCCAGGCCTATTGGTCGCCTGCCTTCCAACCATTATCTCCACTCCTCCACCCCTCTGTCATCCCTTCTCCCGTCGCGCTGGCTTCTTCCCTCATTCTCAGTCTCTCAAGTCGTAAAAATGATTTGCATGCAGAAGCTGAGCAGAACTTTGCAGTGAGAACAGTAAGTGAACAGAAGAGTCTGAGAAGAATCGCATGAAAAAGGAGAGGAACACTTACTGGAAAGCACGAGGGAAAGTTTAAGAAACGACTGCAGTTGGTAGGTAACTTGTGTGTGTGTCGTATACAGCACAGCTGATGATGATGTTGTAAGCTACATATTCAGAATCATCTGAGTTATTAGTGTGACCCAGATGATATTACTGTATAACCACATAGTATAGTTACGGTGTAAGTCACTTGCTGTTGTTCATTATTTGTTTAGGTAGAGGTAGAGTTGGATGCTGTGAAGCAGGTGAAGTGTCTTCAGTGGTAACAATTAGAAAAGTGTTTGTTATTGTTTCTTGTGTGTTTTAATATTCCTCAGTTTTTGTGTCACTCAACATTGTATATCAGATATTTTCAAAGTGGTAAAATAACTTTTGTTAGCCACTTTCTCAGACTTTTAGCTCATGTTGAGAAGTTGTGTAAGTTTTGTCCTCATGCAGATGGATTTCTGCGTTTTTTCTGTGACAGCGTTTATTTCTAGATATTGTATTTCACAAACAATTGACTTGGTATGGGAATAGGGGCTATTGTTTGTGTTTTTACAAATATGTCTTTTTGTTGTAATTGAGGCACCGGTATGCTAACATATACGGTTTAAATTTTTAGGAATTTGAAGCCTACGCCAAGTAACAGTCACATGTTGTATTCAGAGGTGCAGAGTGCTTTGTTCCTTTTATTTTACTGCTTTGCGTATAAAAAGTATTCAGATGTTTTTAAGTGCTAAATACAGTATACCAGAAGCCAAATGTACTGCAACATCAAGACAAATCAAGCTCAAAAACAAAATGAAAAACTTGTAACTGCTCTCTTATGCCCAAAGTGTGGCAGACCGAGTGTTTGTTATCTCATTATGATGGAGACAAGGTTTTGGTAAAGTTTGGGGAACTCTGGGGGCTGTGGCACTGTTTTTATTTGAGAGGAAATCTGCCTACGTACACGATGGTTGCTGAATGAAGACCCTTTTAAATGTTGTTCATGTTTTACTTTACTGTTCTTCAAGTGAGAACAGCAGGGACTACGCGAGGGAGTCAATATGTCCTCTACCCCTGGTTATCTGAATGTATTGGAGCAGCTGAGACAGGCTGCCAGGCTGGCTTGGCGTGAGGAGAAACCATGTTCTTGGGGATGCTCCTTTAGCTGCAGACGGGGAAATGTCTTGCTTGTTAAGGACAGACTTGTGTGTGTGAGTGTGTGTGCGCAGCTGCGGTGCCTGATGTGCTTTGCTGAGCGAGCTGGGAGGACAGGCAGACAGCTGAATGTGATTAAATTATAGTGGGAAAGCACGCTACCGGGTCTTACTGGGACCAACATTGCGGGAACCCCCCTCCCTCCATCCTATCATTTCTTTCCCTCATTTTCCCTCCCTCGCTCTCGTCCGCTGCCTGCGCTGAGGAAGGAGACCCTAGCCCCTAATAATCACAAGAGTCTAGTCTGAGCTGGAGGGAAGAGGAAATTGGTTGTTGATAGCGCTGCTGAATATAGACTGTAAGGTGCGCTGTACATTCCAGTGTATGTCAACATGCACTGCTCTGAGATTTCTGGACAAACCACACCTTAATGTAGAATAATAAGGGTTTAGTTAGTGTTACAGTGCACATTCAAGTATTAAGGAAGCTTACTGTATGTGCGGTCTCGTGAAGACATGACCACAGCCTGAGCCAGTGGTTAAAGGTAGGGGGGGGTGTCTTTTCTCCAGACTCACTTGGGAAATACTCTATGTCCCTTATTCTTAGCAGCCTAATGAATGAGCAGAGGAAAGCCTCCTGGGGATCCTCTACATGCAACTGGCAGGGGCGGTGGGGGGGCGACCAGGCTAATATTAGCCTCCATGTTGAGGGGAGGTCTGGATTTCACTTCCACACTCTATGCTTAGTGTGTCTGTGCCATATATTGCAATAACATGACTCTGCGTTTATGTGCAGCTGTAATGTGCTGCAGTGGTCACTCACCTCTGCCATCACATGCATGCACTTAACACAATTTAACAGATCAATATAATTTCATTTCAACATGTTTTCAGATGTAATAAAAGTGTATAATATAATAGTAAAGTAATAGTATTTTTAATAGAATCATGTATGTACACAGACTGTAGATGAGAAATTAGCTTCTAAAATAAGTTCTTAAGCAAAAGGCTACTTAGGTACATTCCCTGAACATAAATATTGGCCTTTGGTTTTGCGGTTAAGACATCTTTTAACATAACCTGCCCTTGACGTCAGACTGCTCTCACCCACAGAAGTGCTGGCTGCAGTATTTGCCAAAACAATAAATGATGTTCCTACCTCTCGTGAATAACAGCACAATAAAAAAAGAAAAAAAAAAGCAAAAGCTGTTATTATTTAAACTTTTCTTACGTCCACTAATTTTGAACTATTTTTTGCTGTGCTTTTTGATTACAAAACATACAAGCAGCTAGGTTGTTGAGACCGTGTATTCATCTTGGCGAATATACCATAGGGAATCAATGTGTTCTTCCAATCAGTCTCAATGACGTGGTAACACTAGGGCTGTGAAGGGATTGATCTATTCGAGCAGACACAATGTCAATAGTGACGTCTACTCAGTGTGATGTAGCTACTCCCATGTCTTTCACACATGCACGCTCTCTACTCTAGCTAGGTTTACTTTAACAAACCCAAAAGACTGATGAGAAAACAACTATGAGCATACGCTGATTTTCTGTTGTTGTTTTTTTTTTTTTTTTCGTCAACTTATTTAATATAGATAAACACATAATGTAACTCTAAGCATTTTTATTGAGGTGTTTGTTAGATTAAATAGGTGACTGGACCTGGCTGCTGTTACTTGATGCTGGATGCTTAATGTTGCTGGATAAACAGCTTGATAAAAAGATGTACGCTACATTTCTAGCCAGGTATTCCTCAAGTGATAAGGTATGAATGGACAGGTGCCCCCCACCATATACACATACCTCAGTGCCTTTGCTCAGGGGAAAACATGATCTATCTCCTGGCGGGCAGGCCAATTAAAAACCAATCAGGCTGCTTGGAGTGCACTGGTAATGGGAAAGCCACGGCAGTGGAGGAAGTAGGCCTGATTAATGGACACTTTCACCTTGTGGCATAACAGCCTCCCACAAGCATCCATCACCTCAGGGGACAACGCTCACCTCCACTACAAGCCCACACCCATCCAGTACTGTCAGACTCATTGTATGAGTTGCAAATGTCTGGCATTATTATGATGAGCATGAATTGTCTCTGGAGGTTAGCAGTAGCTGTATATTAGCCTCCCTGACCTACAAGGCATTAAGATCATTTGCTGTAGCGTGTTTTACTGTGTCTTTGGTCGGACATTTGCCAGTATTGTATAAAAACATATAATTCTGGAAGGTCCCAAATAGTATTAATAGCTATGTGTCTTCACCTCACTGATATTTACACCATTTACTGCCAGTGTTGCCTATTTCTGTTGTACATACTGTACCACAGTCGAGATACTAAAGAGCAGCAGAAACAGTGTGTTTGTGTCTTTCCCTCAGGTACGATTGCAAGGCAGTAAGCATTCAAAAGAAGTATTAAACGATATGAGTGAGGTTCGCTCCATTTCAGGAGCTGTTGTGACCTACTTCACACAGCCAGGCAGCTCGCTGTAAATAAGGATTTTCATAACCTGGTTTGGCCTTTTCCCATTAGAGGCACAACTGTGCCTTGAAGAATATTCTAAAGAGCAGAGGAGCTGCTGTTGAGAGTGCTGCTGTGATATCATCAAAGCACTGACCTTGAGCCTGTTTGTGTTGTTGTCATGCCATTACAATTAGTTTTAAAACAGCTTTTACAATGATCTGAAGGTTATGTATGCAAGCTATGACAAAAAGGGAAGCACCTTAAGTTTTTGTGTCCCTAATAAACATTTGGTATAATTGTGTTTCCTTCATGCAGTCAATTGGCTCTCTGTCTACAAACTTTTACAGAGACAGAAGCATCTCAAATATGTCAATCCTATTTCCATTTCTTTCCAAAAAACAAATGAGTATTGGTGTTGTAGGGGATCATTTCTATGTAGACATGTATACTATTTTCTTCAGGGGTAATGAGTCTGGAAAAAGGTGTCAATCAAAACAACAGATTCCTCCACAGCCACGTTTTGTGTTGCCATCAGAAGCATGTTTAGTTTGTTTTAGCTGAGGCCAGATTAGATCATGTTAAACTTTATCATTTCAAGAAATCATGATGAGATGTAAAAAGAAAAAAGAATGAGCTGCCCTGCAAGCTTGGTTCAGGGGAAGGTAGTGTGATATTGGAAAATGATTACCAAACAGGCATTCATTATTCAACAGGGCAATCAGGGAGGGCACAATCTCCTTATTTATGCTAGCTCTGTAAATCAGATTTGTCAGTTTTGATCACTCTAAAATCTCCCAGTCACACGCCGGCAATATTGGGCGAATATTACGCTGTCTAATGGGTAATTGATGACGGCATGTGACACTGGTCGAGACGAATGGATGGCCTTCAGGAGCAGGGAGGGGGCCAGTTCACCGCGCAAGAGACAGGAGACGGCTATTAGTGGAGTCAGTAGACATTACAGGCTTTATCCTGTACACCTCTCTTTTTTGCCTTTTAGCTGCATACTCCTTTCTGGGTGCTTCTGTTGAATTTTGATTATTGAGCCTTTTTTGTGTGCATCGTTGAAGCAGTGTGTTTTGAGCATGACTGTCTGAAGCATGTAAAGTGTAAATGACTGGCTGCGGTCCATACGACAGCGCTGGGCGGTGGGGAGACATGATGTGCTCTGAGTTGCAGCGTCTCTGTAAGGGTGGCCTGACCTCTGCCTTCAGCTCTGCTTCACAGGACAGCAGCAAATGAGAGGTGTCATCACATGTCAGCAGCGCAGCCCCTCTTTAGGACGGACGGCTTATCGGGCTCGCCAGTACACCAGGCACAAACCGCAGACGGGCATATATGTACACATTAGTGAACATGCTGGCAACAGTTTAAACATAAACACACATACAGGAAATGCATAAATATTGACACGCACTTGCACACAGATTCTCAGCTGAGCATGGTGCAAATCAATAGCTTTGTTTTGTGAACACACAGCTTTTGTTTGGGAACAATGATTTGGATTTAGTTTTGACCACTTAGTGCTTATATGGTTTTGACAAGCTCCAAAAATCAAACTCCAGTGCATAAAAGATTGTGTAAGACGGCAATCAAAGCTTAGGTATTTTTATTCAGTTGTTTTCCTTGGCTATTGGTGCAGTCTTTTGAATTGTAAAGGGCATTTCATTTTGGGTAATTCTTTCTTGTCTTGTTGCCTGAAGTTTTTTGGAGTCTATTTTTTGTTTGATTGCAGTGTAAACCTCCTGCTTATGTTGAGGTTAAAAAGGTAACCCCATACCTTTGTTTCTGTGGTTGCTTTGTTTCTCTGTATATATGGCTGTGATCGTCCTCTAGCGTAAATGGGTGTGTACTGTTTTGCATGAGAAACGGGGCTCCTCAAACTGGGGCATATCCACCTGCCACCTGGAGACCTCCTCAAACACAGCCCCTTGAAACCGCTGACGAGGCACCACTGGGCCCTCCTGCTAACCTAACTCCGCTCCACACACACACACACACACACACACACACATGTCTCACCGTCTGCCCTTCGTCTGTACATCTCTGTGATCACAGCCTGTCTCTCGCTCTTTCGGCCTACACTGTCCTCTTCAGCGTCTCATTGTCCCTCTGCCTGTTATCATTTTTTTTTGTCTTTCCTATTCTGTTATCAATAACCTCCTCAATAACAGAATTTCTTTGTCCTCCTACATGATAAGTTAAAATGTCACTGAAAGGAAAGATGGCCTAGACAAGTTTTCTTCATTTCTACATCTCACTTCAACATCTGTGTCTCACAGTCTCATGTATCATAAATCAGACCCTCTGCACCATTACTGGTTTCTGCAGTCAAGAGAGTCACATAGTGCAGTGTTATGTGTTACAACATGAAGATTTTTCAGACGCTAAGCACTCAGAGCTGGATTTTCAATTTCCTTCAATCGCTGCAATGTATTCAGGTCATTCCAGGGCCTGTGTTAAAACGCTTCTTGGCTGTGCCTCTGTTAAGCTGTATATGTTGTTCTTTCTACTCCGATCTGTGTACCCCCTGCCCTGAATAAATAACACTACATGTTTTACTTCTTTAGTCTTAGACGCTTGCATCCCGAAAGAAGGCAGGCCCCTGCTCGTGTAAGTGACCTAATTTTCCTGCTCGGCCCAGCGTTTTCCGATGTGAGCTGTTCCAAAATAGCTTGGCTACAGCAAAGCATGGCAAACTCATCTCCATCTTGCATAACAGGGGCATAACAACCCCTTGCCCCGGCTCATAAGCCTAATGACGAGCTGTTTTTTCTTTGCATAAAATGTTTGTATCTGGTATTCTTTCATTTTTACTCATTGTTCACTGTCAGACTGTCAGAAGTATAAGCCTGAGTTATTCTTATTTATCAATGATGACAATATAAAGGTATGACAACATCAAAAATAACTAAAACGCCCACCATTAGGTAGATGGATTTAACAAAAAGATAGGGGGACCTCTGTGCCCCTGTCATTGCATGGGTTTGTGATGAAGGTAATGAGGAGCAAGGGGGTAGAGGAATCATTGTTGAACCCATGGCTGTGGTTTGTCCTAACAGGGTCTGTAGGATGCTTTCTCAAAGTTAATTTGGAGGAATGAAAATAGATGGAAGGCATGATTATATGATCAGCAAAGAGCTCTTGGTGGACTTTATAGTAACTGGACAAGACTGCTGAAAGGCAAGAGAGTGGGTTGTGTACATCTGTGGGAGTGTGTGTGTGTGTGATTGCTGAGGGAAGTGTGTTAATGTGTGGGTCTATTGTGGGTAGCTATTGTCTGTGCATCAGTTTGAACGCTGTGCATTTTCAATCTGTCCTCGTGTTTGAATGCACGTGCCCAGATGTGTGTTTTGTAGTATAGTAACAATGACAGCATTTGTTACATAGACACAAACTTGCATCTAAATAGAACTGGGAATATAGCTCAAATCTTAGGTAGGAAACATAAGAACTGTAAGTTAACATAAAGAACAAATATGTGTGGATGCTACCAAAAATACTAAATACAATACAAAACACTGTTTGAGTTTCAGTTCTGTGTTTCAAAGCCTGAAATTGCGCGCAGCAACTGTAGTAGTAAATGATGGAACAGTGGAACAACTGCTGATGAGGATGTAGTTTAAAAAAAATCAGCTTTTTAAAAGATGGAGTGACTGTCATCTGAGATTAGCCAGAACCATCATATCCAATGATGCTTTATGAACTTATGTACTCCACAAACTCACTGCCTTTTCTAATTTTGTCACTGTGTTGTTTTGCTTTTTTTTTTTTTTTTTAATCATTAATTACTGTTATTCCAAGATACCCTTTGCTTAACATATAATGCAGGCAGGAGCAGTGCATTTAAAGTAAGAGTGTCCATAAATTTACTGAAAAGTGGCGCCTCACATACATACAGCCGACAGTGGTATACAACAGTTGTGCGATAAACCCACACACACAACAGAGTGAATTAGTGAGGCTGTGTATTACTGTATTGATCTGCAAAGGTGGAGCTCTATGCCTCAGTGCACCATACTCACAGCAGCTGCAGTACAGCCACATAGTGGCTTCTAGTACGTCATCCTTGATGTGACAAACTGCCATGCGCACATGCATCAGGCTACTGTATGCATGTATACGATCTGTACAGCAGCACAGTGGTCTGCACAAGCATTGTGATAAAACACACTGCCTCTCACTTTATCTCTGTCTCTTTGTCAAACACACACTTGTGCTCACAAAGCCATCGAATAGGGTGCATTATCGCATGAGGTTCCCTGTCAGGCAAGGGTTGGAGGACAGGGCTCGCTGCTGTGCGTGTGTTTGTGCGTGACTGCCGGGCCACACCTGTCAACAGTACTCCATAGGCTGGGCGCTGATGCTATCTGACAGCCTGGCTGCCATGGCACAGTGTGTGTGTTTGTGTGTTCTGTGACCGTTTGGATGAGTCACTGTTATGCCTCCACTGCTGTGTTCCCCAGAGGACCCTCTAGTGTCTGACTGGTGGCTCTAGTGTGTGTGTGTTTGTCTATGTATACATGTGTGCTCAGGCCCTATTAACAGCTGGCCCTTTACTCACAGTAAACAAACATGCTTAACCATCTACTTTTTTGCAATTGAGTCTGTGGTAGTGTTCTCACCACGCCTTTGCAACACTTTCACATTTTTGTAGTGAAGTATTAGTCACTATTCATCTGCTCTGTGCATCTAACACAGCAATCTGCATTTGTTCAACAGAAAGCGTTCAATTGCGTTTACTGTATATTGTCCCGATCTAATGAGAAAATGTGTTGCTGTAAAGGTTTAGCTTGTATTTCATATAACATATTAAACTCAATATTTTGGGTATAGAGCAGTGAGACAGTATTCTGCCATCATGGCTGCCGTTGAGCCAGAATTATGAAGTAGCTATAACCTCCAGTGCCTCTCAGCAGCACATGCATTTGGCTGAAATATTCAGCCCAGCTCCCAGCGTTACCTTGCATGTATAATTACCGGATATGCTGCCTGCCGCTGATAACTCTCCCAAACAATGTTTGAAGGGAGAAGGCGGCGATGAATTCCCAATGAAGTGTGAAAAAGACTGATTAAAATTGCCGTGGTCAAAAGCCAGCGCACCAGTGTGTTCTGCTCTCATGGACCAGGGGAGAAGGAGAGACAAGCGCTGCTGTTGAGATAGCTTTTTTCTCCACATTGTGCTAAGGATAGATTTTTTGGGGGTGTTTTAGTCTGATGCCATTCTGGTCCACGGTAAAAATATTGGCATATATTCTTATGTTTGTTAAGTAAATATTGTATTCAAATGAAATCACACACAGTGGGTTGTACAAATGAGCAAAGCACAGTAGTTTTTGGACCCCACAAAAACCTTGCCAAATTTCCTTTTTATTGCACCAGTAATGAAATTTAACCACATAAAATGATATAAAATGGCATATGCCTGCAGCTTCTACCATACTGTTGCTAAACAGGCTACATCTAGTGAGATAAGATGAGTTGGATGAGATGTGGTTTTCCTGTCATTGGTATAAATAAGCAAAGCTAGCGCTGCTTTTACTGTGATTAATATTTCTGTATATATTGCATCGTAGACTTTAACTCCTCCCTTTTTTGCTGGCATTAGATTATATGTTTTTACACACAAACATGACTGGCTATTGTAGCTGCAAAATATTTCTGTTGAAATATTGATCCCGTACAAAATTTTCAAGGATTACCTGTGTCCTTTCTATTGTTGAAAACATTTCCTTTGCTTTGTTACCATTTCATAATTCCTGCACTCCTCTATATATTGTTGTTAAATTGTTAGATGTAAGATGTGTGCCATTTTCATACATCAGTGTTGATATGTCTTCTACTGTAGGTGAATACATAGGATAAATACATGTATTTCAGCGCCCAGGCACCTGGGAACCTATTTGTTGAGGGAAGGGAGGAATGGATGGCGTCTCATTGGAGGTGTGTGGGCGTCAAACTCAGGGCACCTAATTACAGCCCTGGCTCCCACAGCCGTCCTTCGTCTCCCACAGCCCCCATGTTTGGGTGCATCTTCCTCAGCACAGTCAGATGATACACTCTCATCGTCTCAGAGGCTTTGGTCTCAGGAGGGCTCCACCTTAGCACAAAGCATGGCAGTGCCTGATTAGCTGGTTTAAATGAGATCCTCAGCAAGCTGCGTATGTTGTCACTGTCTTTGTTGACAGTTATGAGTTGAGGTGGCACATTTTAATGCTATCAATGTTCAGATTGGTCATTACAATTCCCCATGGGCCCTCTAAGAGGCATCATTTGGGCTACTCTAGTCGGGTAGCTAGTTAGCTAGTAAGCTAGTTGTGTACCTTTGAGCTAACAAGCCTTTACACAGGCGGCACTTTATTTTTTTCTTCATTCTTTTCTTTTACACTGATATACAGGCCAATAATTGGTGGTTATTAGTGGGCTTGCTGGAAGAAGAGCTGGGTAGCTGGTTAACTCTTTGCTCACAGAAAGGACAGCAGTCTTCTCTTTCATCTGATTTCAGAGAAATACAAAGAGAATAGAAGACAGAGATGCTTGCCTATAGTGGGGGTTGGTTATTATTTTTTGCCAACGGCAGATGCCAGGCACAGTGGTTTCGACTGGGCACACTTTTTACACAACACAGCTGTCTTCTCTGCATCTGGGCAAAGGATAGAAAGAGGAGGAGTGAAGAAGGAAGGAAGAAGGGATAAGAAAGAGTTGTGTTTGTGCAAAGAAACACAAGAGAGACGCGGGAAGAGAGAAAGAAACAAAGACTGACACAGATAACATCTATGAGCGCAGCAGAAACATGGGCTGGCGCTATCATTATAAATAGAGAGATACCACCCCCCTCCCACCTTATCCCCAGTTTAGCATTCCCTTCCAAAAGCTGGGAACCACAAACTGGGCCAGTCCACAACAGGGATTAGCTATGGAGCTGCAGAGGCATTTAAATGTGCTCATCGTGAGCTCTGCGTCTATGTGGGAGTAACTGTAAACACAAACGCATACCAGAGACAGGGAAAAGAAAGAAGAAGAAAGATGCTTTTTGTTGTTTATACTCTTTTTATGGGATGTCAAGAGAATGCTATGATGGACCACTGTATAATACATATCCATTGTTATTATTGCAGGGAATCATGCAGCAGTTAGAAACAATAGGAGGAAATTAACACAGAACAGTAAACATCTTGCAACAAATATGAGAATAAAAAATAAAAAGGATAAAATACAAATAACAGAAAGCACAGAGCTATACAGATATAATAACTAATGAATGAAAGGTGAAAATGATTTGAATGTATATGTCCTTGCATAAACTTGAAAGCTTGTATAGTAGGGTGCTGTTTGATATGCAAAAAAGAAAGATTAAAATGTTCTTTCTCACTTCCCGCCTGTGGACAGTGGTGAAGGGCAAAAGCCATTGCTATTGAAAAGGGAATTACTTACCATTATTATTTGACAATATGTATAATTTCAAAGATCCTTGCACCACAGTGCACTTGTTTCTCTCCGTCGGCCTCTCCCTCTCCCCCTTTCCTTTGTTCTACCTCTATTAGAGTCGTCCTTGACTGCCGAGCGAGCACGCAGTGCAGCCTTTGGTTGAGAAGAGCCAGTCAAACGCTCTCTCGCTCTCCTGGTGAGACAAGAATAGGAGTGGACATGGGGGAGCGAACAGAGAGAGAGACAGAAAGAAAATAGTGAGAACACAGAGGAGAGAGCCCTTTTCAATTCAGCAAGTGAAAGCCACGAAGAGCTAGCTGTGAATGAGACAGGAAGAGTATTAGCAGGAAGTTGGCCTGATGACTAAGCGTCTGAAGACAGGGGAGAGCTCTGGGCGTCTTGTTTAGAAAGACAGTGAATGAAAAGACATTGTCTGCCAAGAAAGGATCTCTCCGAAATAGTGGTGCATTCACTGAAAGCTGCAAGGAATGTTAGATATTGGCCATGTTAAACATGCTCAGTCCTGACCAATGCTAAAGGTGGCATTTTTTATGGCGCGAAAGAGTGATGAATGCTGTAAATGCTTTAGCCTTAAGAGCCAAACTAAGTGGCCATTTCAGTACTACGGACAGCACCATGAAGCTATCCAAAGGGAAGCATGTATACTGTATCAGAAAAAGGGCTGGAAACAGCTCGTCAGCACCTGACTTAGCGATCAGGCACCAGTGAAGTTGTCATACATCAAACAAATCATTGTGATGGTGGATCAAATTACAAACAGATGATTTCTGTGTCAGGTCAATTCACATAGACTTACAGTATGACTGATAAAAGACAGATGGAAAGACAGACAGGTAAACAAGCAGATAGACGAGCAGGCAAACAAATACAGACACAAACAGATGACGAATAGACGGGCAGATATGCGGGCAGATTGGCTGAGCGGCTGACAGCCTGGCTGCTCTCCGGCAGAGAGGTATTGGCCAAAAACAGTGGCTGGCAGGCAGACAGGCAGATGGACAGGCAGGGACCCATGCACACAGACAGAGAAACAGAGACAAAAGCAGACAGACTCAAGGATGGAGGAATAATAGAGAGAGGGATTGGTTAGAAGGAAGACGGGCTTCTAGAACAGCAAACAGAATGGCAGGCACAGAGGCTTCCAGACAGACATGCACCGTTAGGAGCAGGACAGGCATTTGGCTTTGGAAGGAGACATGGGGACAGCAAATGCCTCTGGCTCCCAGGGAAGGCAAGAACGAGGCAGGCAGAAATAGAGGAAGAGAGAGCGAATGGGATGGGGTCAGTGCACGGCTGGCTGGCTGACTGTTGATCTGTGGCACTGGGCTGGCAGAAGAGGCTCCTGAGGGACAGAGCTGCTCCACACAGCCTCCGTCAACATCCCCCCAGCCCTTTATCTCTCCATTCCCTGATTCCCCGGCCCGGATGGGAAGACAAGCCTATAGCAAACAGTGGCACACACGCACAGCCTTAATGTTGTGTTGTTCAGAGATATTAGCCAAGCTGACAAATGCCAGTCACACAAGGTGTAGAAACACAACAGTGAGTTCAAAACACAATTAATCATCTGTCCTTTTGTTTGTCCTCTCTTCTGACACCAACATGACACACCACATCTCAGCAAAGCACTGAGAAGATCATCAAAATTAATAACTGACCTCAACAGATGGATTAAGAGTAGGAAATAAATGAGAGAATAGTGATACGAAAGAGGAGGAAGAAGAAGAGCAAAAAACTACTTGCATTATTTTCCTGCTCTTACATTAAGATAGTATGCCATGGCTCTATTGCAAAACTAGCTCAGTGAAACAACTGCACACTGATGGAGATGCCTGGAGGGTAAAAGAAAAGTGTCTGCCCAGCTGAAAAAATCTCTGGAGGTATTTTCAGGACAGAGCTGAAATATTAGAACATTATGGTAGTTTTGACTTACGCCTTGTTTGGACAGTTGAAATATTGGATCAGTATGTCGATATGTGATTTGAGGTGCTGAAGATGTTTTTATGGGTTTCTCGCAGTTAGAGTTACACCAGGCTAAAGTTACAGCAGTGTGTGGGAGTGTGAATTTGTGTGTATGCATGTGTGCATTTTGCTGCAGGGTGCAAAGCTGCTCCAAATGTCCATCTGCCGAGTTCACAATCCACCTGAGCCCACTCACACACATATGGATGCGCACAGTGGCACCCATGCTCCCATAACACACATGGGTTAACCTTGTTCTGATCCAAGAATATTCAGCTCATACCCATGCAGCCGTCTTGATTATTTCTCTCATTTCTTTTCCACAAAGACCGATCTTCATTCTTTCAGTGATTTGCATAAAAACATCCCACCTTTTCTCAAGCTGTCACCTTGATGTAGCTGCAATGCACAGTGTGATATCAACATAACAAGTTTTCTGACAAGAATCCAGAAATGCACATATACATATTTCACAACAGGTGTTAAGAGAAGTACGGGTGAGAATGAAGAATGCGCTGGCAAAGCTTAAACAAAAAATAAACACACACAAAAGCATGCACATCAGGCACGCAAAAAAGCAATACAATTCACGGCTTGATATGTATGTAGCAAATGTAGAGTGAAATTAAATATGGTCGCCACAAAATGTCAAGTTTAGTGGTAAAATTTGCTAAAATACTTCTAGCTTCTGAGCATTGTTTCCGTGTTTAACAGCTGATGACACATGCACATAATGGCCTTTGCACATCTGGATCTGTGTTTCACCTCTGCTGTCTTTATCACGCGATCAGAATAATATCTGATCAAAGAAGAAAGTTGCACATTGTGGTCTCCTTGTGGTCACCGGTGGAATTGCAACATCCAAGGTCGTTCTCATAAAACAACAAAGATTGCAACCGGCCAACATTATCTCGGTTGTGCTTTAATTGGTGCACAGGAGGTTAGTGAATTGCTTTCTAGATTGTGAACCACTCAAAATAGTCAAAGAAATGACCAATGAAGCCAATTTGTAAATACCGATATTTTGGAAATTGTGCAAAGCTTTGAAATGCAGTATATTCACTGGGTGACAATTTTACCAAGTTATATAAACAGTTGTGTTGCTATTTTGTGGTTTTGCAGAACTGCTGATAATTTTGGAGTAATATTATGAAGTTATAATTATTTTGTTCTCCAGTGTCAGCTCTGTTACAGATTTTATTACCGCGTCTTACAACTCATCCTGTGAATATTTAGCGACAGCCAAGCAGTAGTGGACTAGTTTGGCAGTGCATACCTCTGGGAATGCTTTCTGGCTTTTCATGGAGCTGTTTTGAATTACAGTGTGATTCATTCAAATGGAAACAAATTCAGCCTTGTGTTGTCCAATGTCTCTGACACCCTTGTTGATGTTGTAAGTCCTGTTTGAGTGGAGAGAAAGGGGACCATTTCTATTGCATTGTATTAGGCGTCTATTTTTGGTGCCACAGGATACCCAGTGACTGTGTACAGCCTTGTCAGTGACGAATGTGTTTGTGTGAGAAAACAGGGGTGGGGTGCCTTCCCACAGGAAGCCGTGTGTGTCTGTGTGTGTGTGTGTGTGTGTCGCAGATGGATGAAATTGGGGGATATTCAGTGTTTTTTATTTTGCCTAGAGGACTGTGTGTATGACCGAGGAGGCAAAATCGAGCGAGCGACAGCATGTGTGTACAGTGGAAGGGTGTTCTCTGTCGCTGGCTCGCTCCCCTGCAGTGATGCTGTGTGCGTATGCCCATTAGCTTGCCCAAGTGTGCGCACATGCCTCCCCGATGAATGTGAGTGTGTGTCAGTGCAGATACAGCATGCCAAGCTGGGGGTAACTATAGTGTATTTGTGTCTGTGTGTGTGTGCGCACCATGCCTGCTGTCATCCCAGGGTAAAGCCTCAGGACATATAGGGTCATGTGACAGACAGCGCTATCTATCTGCAGACTGCATCATTTGGTATTCTGGGCGACAGTGGTAGCCAGGCAGGAGGTGAGGCGGGGGGCAGGGGAGGGAAGCACCAGGCGAGCGAAGTGTGTATCGTGTGGGTAAGGGAAAAGAGAACAATAGAGCTCATCAGGGCATTGAGACCTGGCTGCAATCAGACACACACTCACCCAAGCACACATACAAATAACATGTCCCTATATTATGTACAAACCTATTCACACATAAGGCTGCAATCATGCTTTCCATAATGCAGCTATATTAGCATGGTTCACGATGTGAAATATGGCTGAGATTTACAGAGAAATGCTATTTATAAATAAATAAACTAATGCTCTTTATTGATAAATAAACCAAAAACACACTATTTTTTCAGTTCCTCTGTTTTTTCTACGATTTATTGCAGTACCATGATTGGCGCAACAGAAATTGCAAAATGCAATATTACCAAATTCATTACGTTATTTGATTAATGTTGATGGCAAATTTGGGCAGTATTGCAAAATGGTGATGAGGACTAACTCCAACACAATATTAGCCACTGTTACAGCTTAGGGTTGGTAAGGAGTGAAACTACCATCTGATCTGCTTTAAAAGAACTTTCTGGATTGATCCAATCCTTTCTTTAAAAGAAAGATATGGATTCTCTGTAAATAAGCATTGAGTCTGCTCTGACGGACGGTCACATGCAGGGCTATCAGTTCACGTGGAAAAGGCTGGATCTAATATCGTTTACCAGCAAAACATTCAAATCTGCTTATACTGAAACTTCTGAGGACAACTGAACCTTTTGAGTCTTTTATGAGAATTGCTCGGCATTGTTTTTATTGTTTTAGTCATAAGCAGTTTGAAATGCCGATGTGGTTAGGTCAGTAATCTAAGGCTTCATTTCTTTATGTAATTTACAGCTCTGTCCCTTATTTCGCACAATTTTTTTGTGTAACCTAAATTTGGACTTGAAATTAGGACAGAATTTCTTGCTTAATTGATCTTTAAACTACAGGTGACAACACTACCAGCTCTGAATAATCTTGAAGAATCTGTCATGGCATACTGTTTTAAGGTTAGTGTAGATTTTGCCATTTTCTATAGGTAGGAGAATTGTGCAGCAGTTTGTCTGTGGCTCTTTCAGGGCTTGGCCGTCTCACTCCTCGACCTTGGTGTTCTATAGCTGCCGGGTTGGAGAGATGGTGTTAACGCTTCTACAGGCGTAAATCACCTCTGCCTGCCTCTATCGCTGTCTGTGCTACACTCTGCCCCCCTCCCTCACCGCAATGTTGTTCTCTGCACTTGCTATCTGCACTGATTGGAGTCTTCCCAGTCTGATAATGGGCCACATATACACGTTACACACATACAGTCATAGCAGAGAGGAAGAAAGAGAGAGACAAAGAGACTCATCAAGTAATTAAGGCCCTGGCTCTCCCTTGGAAATTAAAGGAATGGCCCTTTGCTCTCCTCTCTCTCGCCGTCTTCCTGCTGGGCTGATTGCTGTCTGGCTTCTCTCCTCACCTGAGTATTCCTCTCTCTCCCAGTCAGCCTACCCATAGTGCATTGTGCTTGTGATTACCCCACTGTGGGTAATTGCGGCAGCAGTTTGCGCCATGTTATTTCTCCCAGTCTTTTTCCTTATAGACAAGGCAACTCCCCAAATGAAGAGCAGGGTTTTTAAGGGGTGCATTTTTAGCGAAATGCCTGCATCTGTGCTGTACTATATTGGGACGGGCAGCGTATTAATAAAGATGCTGCCTTGTTTTTGTCATTGCTGTATACGTTTTTATTTAAATCTTCACAGCTCGTCCAGAAAGTCTCTTTGTCAGCACAGCAAAACAACAGTACCTACTGTTTCAAAGAAAAGCACCAATTTTTTTCTATTTAATTTCAGCAGAAAAGTCCAAAACTCTCTTCACTTTTGGCCTTGCACAGACTTAGAATTTATGACAGATTTTACAGGTATATCTTACATAGAACTTGAAATGACAGAAAATCACTGTATTGATCCCCCAAAACAGAGTGCTTTGTGATTGGCTTGTTGTGCCTGGTGTTTTCTTTGTGATGTTAGCCACCCGTCCTCCTGAGCGAATCAAGTTTACCCCATTGTCTATTTTACGATCAGAGCAATAGAAGTATGAATACTTGTTTACACTACAATTTTTACAGTTGTTATTTCAACGTAAAAATACAGTATATTAAAGCTTTTTTAAATAGAATAGTTATTGTATGTTATGTTCTTTTGCCCAGGTAATAATAATTGAAAAAAAGTACTCCTATCTCTCTAAGTATGATTTAAATGGTCATACTTTCTTTTCTGCAGCACATGCACTAAGAGGAAAGGGATGACTTCCAATCCATGTCAGTAATATAAACACTGATGGTGATTAGTTTTTTCAAATGAATGAGCGCATTTCTTCCTGTTGGTTCAAGAATAATCTGAAAATCACATGTAATGATTCTTCGTCCATCTTCTTGAATCCTTGTCATGTGGTATACCATTTATTTATATTTATTGTGTGCCATGTAATTCTTTCAATTAAGTATGCTATTGTTCTACAAGTGTTTAAACTGTTCGTTGGAATTATCTTATCAGGCTGAAGCTGTTTAATTGACTTTCTGCCCTGTGTTTCCTTCACTAAAGCCAAAATGTGTCCAAATGACAGACACAGCAGTTGCTACCAAGTCATGGAGTGGACTTGGACTGTAAATGAACACACACCGAGGGACAGAGTTGCTCATATGCTCATTATAGATTCTGATTTGTCTTTTTCATTAGTTTTGGAGCCTTACTTTCTGCAATGTTGTGAAAGATAACTATGCAGTGTAGAAAATTGCTATATTTTATTTCAAGAGAAATATCAAAAATGTTACTATCCACTTAAATCCATCAGTCACATGCAGCAATATGGACATTGAAGCTGAGAAATGATAGTCACTGTCCACCTCTGATAGTGTGTGTGTGTTTGTGTGTGTGAGTCCAGGAGGCATGAACACACTCTGAAGACAGCACAGGATATGGAAGAGAGAGGGGCAGCAGCAGAGAGCGATTCCATCTCCTCTGCCTGTATACATATCTGTAGAATGTAGGTCAGGCAGCCCCAGTCATCTCCGGGCCTGGAGAAGAGATTGCTCTATGTGTGCGTGTGAATACTCATCATATGAATAAAGCATGTGTGTCTCATGTAAAATGTGCTTTTTTTGCACTGCCCTCTTGTCCCGATGTGCCATGTATGTTTCCATATGATGAGTGTGTTTAAAATGCCTGTCATGTACAGTGTGTGTCAGAGCAGACATCACAGTCTAGTTCCATATTGCAGTGCATATAACCATACAATACCCATTTCATTACAGTTGTATATTGTGGTGCAGCCAGCCTGCCCAGGCTATTTACAGTCTGTACCTTGGCTTTGATAGATAGAGAAGCACAGGAAAGGCCGGCCATTGCCCCCTCATATTCACCAAGGAATAGACACACACTTGTAGGATGCTGGGCGGAGGGGAAGTCTGCTCATTGACCATATTGCATCTTGTATCAAAAAAAAAAGGATAAGAATAGATGCAGTGCATGCGTATCTATAAAGTGTATGATTGTATAAGCGCTGGGATTGTCTGTAGGTGTCTGCTTATGCACCCAGTCCTTCACAGATGAAAGTGTTTCTGAAATAGTGTCAGTGAATAATAATCCTTCTTTACTTGCAATAATCAAAACTATTTTCTTTCTTTATCTGTGAAATGTCAACACAAAATAATAAGAAGAAAGTAGCATGTGGAGCATTTTGATTATGTACTTGTTTGCTGTCTTTTAGTTTCGGGGATGGCACCAGCATGCCCTCTGTGTCTTCAAATGGCAGGGTTTAGTTTGATTTACATGCTACACAAGGTCTTTGACAGGATAAAAGACTCGAAAGGTGATCTCTTTAATCACAGCACATGGCTAATTTACATAAATCAGTGAATAAACAGTGCATAACACAGATGCTATTCTATTGTATTTACGTCCATGTGGTTATCTTCAGCATCTGCACTGGTAACATGGGGAACAGCCAGCAGCACTATGGGCTTCACACGATGTACAGCACGGAAAGAAGAAAATTCAATTTGAATATTTTTGACATTTTGAATTTGATTTATCGCCCAGTCCCAGTTGGTTGTCAGGCCCATAGTACACCAGGCAGGGAACACAGGTGTCATTGTCATCATTTTCTAAAGTCTCTGAAAAATCTTCAGTATTAGAAATGTTTGTATTGTATTATTTTTTTCTGTATTTTTTATACATTGTATCGCTGAGTTCTGGAAATGTCAGATATTTGATTTGGGATACTGGCTTGTCCTGTATAAGGTGTTTTTTTCTGGGCTGCATTTGTCCTCTTTAATACTATGATTATGGAATACAAACACACGTACTGCTCTATGTGAAACTATAACCTTACAGTGGTAACACTCATGCCGAAGCCTGTCACTTTTCTCACTTTTTTGCACGTACATGGACTTGATAGACTTGCTCGCTGTCCAGGGGAATGTGGGCTGTGTCCTGATGAGGAGTCAGGGAGCTGTGATTTGTCATCAGCCTTCACATGAAGACCTTCATCAGAGGACAGACCCATCACTTGCACTCTGATTATAATGACCAAAGGCTGGGGAGAGTTGGATGTGCGTTTGTTTGTGCGAATCTAAGTTGTTGCTGTCTATATATACATATAACAAGTCACTAAAATGTAAATTGGTCCACCAAATTTTTATATTTAAATTTTTACATTTAAAAAAAGTCTTCCTGTGTCATGTAAGAAACCATCATGAATTTATTATTGTACCTGTAATGATTTTCAGGTTACATATTATGTTGCTTTAATAACACTGTCGTAGTTCTTGTGTAATTTCTTGTTTACCAGTAGCTGTAATCAAATATCAAACTGACACTGATGCCATTTCCCCAAAACCCGGCCGGGATGCAGGGGTCAAATGAAAATATACTTTGTGATTTGCCATTGTGGTTTCATGTGAATCTGTTTTTTTAAAGTTGCTTAAACAATCACCTACAACTCGTGCATGCTGTTTCCGGCTCGACCATGCTTATTATTCATACTACAAAGTCAGTGGACAAAAAAGGTTTTTGTGTTCTGAAGGGTAGAAAAAGCCCCCCTGCTGGTTCAAAGTAAAGTCCGCTTACACACGTAACCGCAGCGCTGCTTTTACATAACACACAACAGGCTTTGAGCACTGTCTGTATGCCGATGGTGTTAGTCCTAAGGGACCAACTATTGTTTTGATTTAAGCTGCTTTGAGATAGACTGTGAATGACTGTGTTAGTGCTTATATGTGCGTGTATACGTGTTATGGGCCGTCTGCTAGGCTCCCTATGGGGGCCTTCAGTCTTTGTGATGGTCCCTATACACCATCAACACCTCATCTGTGCTTTCCCATACATTTTCTCAATTAGCAGCCAAACTTCAGACAGAGGGAGGTTGTACACAGGCAGTGTTTGAGCGCACATGCTCTCATTTTCTCTCTATTGTTCTCTATTACCGTGTCATATATTATTGGACTGTTTTGGAGCGGGACATTGTTATCCTCTTGTGTTCCTCCACTCTCCCTCCTCTTCCTTCTCCTCCTCTGGCTTAGCGAACGATGGAGAGAAATCATGGAGGCAGCATGGATCATTAGCTATATTTGTCCCCACTTCCTGCAGAAGATGATAGATCTAGCTAATTACCCCATGTTGCCAAGCCTATTGCACACGACACGCACCCGTCGTCATGTTGGAAATCAACGTTCGCTTGGCGTGTGCCGCATAGCTGATGCTATATGACTATTCATGAGGCTGAGTTAAAGGAGAAGAGGAGATTTCTGATCCTGTCATGGCTGTATGTGAAAGTAATTGTTGGGGAAATGATTTTAATGATGCATGCTTTCTGTCTTCTTCCCTTCTGTGTAGAAAATGAGTTTGGAGGAAGCGTGGTGAGCCTCTCCTCTGCAGCTGAACGTCACAGTGGGAGCAGAGGTCTGGACCAAAGAACTGTCTCAACCCAAATCACATCAGGTAAAGTGTGGCAACTCCTGATTTTTTCACATGGATTACAAACAATCAAATGTAAATCACATAAAATGACTGGTTCAGCCAAGATACACATGACTGTGGTTAGGTGTGGTGTAATAAAATGTCCATAAAATATGATACCACTTCCAAATTAGTTCATATTTACATTCCCAATCTTCCTAACCACAAAAATAAAGTTACGTCCTCTAACCTTAAAAAAAAAACCAGCTCTGAATGCTAAACCTCATCTTTGACCCATCCACTGCTGCAACCTGTTCCATGCTCTTGTTTAGTATTATTGAAAATAGCTGTATTTCAAATAGCTTCCTAATCTATTCATCGAAAATTAAATAATAAAAAAAAGGGTTGATTTTCACATATTTTTTTAGT
The DNA here is from genome assembly GCA_036850595.1 of Rhyacichthys aspro. Lineage (NCBI taxonomy): Eukaryota > Metazoa > Chordata > Actinopteri > Gobiiformes > Rhyacichthyidae > Rhyacichthys > Rhyacichthys aspro. The sequence goes on along the minus strand of CM072169.1, from coordinate 13,469,794 downwards.
TTTCTTTGAATATCTGCTCAATGAGTACTGCGGGAATGCTGACGGTTAATTTATTCCCCAATAGCGAAACATTTTAGATAGAATGAAGTGGAATTAAAAAGTATCATGTTTGAATTAATATGCTGAATATAATTATGTAGCTGTCACTTAAGTTGTGCTCACAACTCTGTTTAAATTTAACTCTTCATGTAACAGCTCTGTGCCATCATGGGACGAGCTGATAAATTGTCATATTGAATTCACATCACAGCTTTTCACGGCTGAACGGACCTTGTGCGGCTGCTGTCATCCGCTAAAGCCATTTTCAATACTAGTTATGAATCGCTCAACGGATTTGTGTCCCTCACGCTGCTGCCGGCCGCGCTTTCTTTCTCTCAGTCCCAGCGCCCACTCAGATGCTATCTCCACAGCCCTTCACACTAATTCAGACGCACTTACCATCGGTTTGGCACACATGTTTACTGTCACTAGATGATGCATGGTGTAAATACCTATTTGCAGTGAAATTTGATAATGCCAGCGCGGCTTTGGTGGCTCCCTGCTGCTCCACTGTACAGAATACCAATGTGATATGAGCGGATGGGTGGCAGAGGGTGGGGCTGGGCGCCATATGCTTAAAACGCATTCTCCCAAAACTTCAAGGTGAAAACAAAGGGAAACTGATAACGATGTGAATTGCCATGACAGATGTCTAAACAGCCCCTTCCCCCAAGAGCATTGCCACAATGATAAACACATAACATATATGGAGGCCTTGTGCATATTACAATAATCACAGCATTACTTATCATCCTTCATCCGGGAATAATATCCCAATTTTTCTCTATCAAACAGCCCAAAGCATCCCCTGATTCCTGCATATTATTTATCACTGTCCAAAGGTATTCTGAGGTGAAAATATACAGTTTTCTACTAGTAAAGACAATTTACATTGTTCATGGTGATTATAAAATGTACATTTAACCAAGTAAGCATCACATCACATTGTCTTGTCTTTTCCATACTTTGATTTAAAAAAAAAAAGTTAAACCTTTGTACATGGGTTATTGGTTGTGAGTTAAGTAAACTGTTAAATAAGACAAGTGCATTATTTCCCCAATTTGAATCTAACCATGTACTGTGTAGATGAATGTGTCTGTGTTATTCACCTGGGCCTATAATGCCATTGATCTGAGGTCTAATTGGCACAGACAGAGAAGGAGCGGGCTTCCTCCTAATCCGCTGTAAGCAGGCTAACCTTCATTATAGCTGTGGCATTTTCCCAGGAGGTGCAATAGGATGATAGAAAAAAAAACCAGACAGAATATGAAGAGCTCTCCAACATATGGCGTGCCACATAGTCGTGCCTGTTTCCCGGGCCTAAAACTGACAAGAAGCTTTGAGTACAGAAAGCAAAAGCTGCTGCTGTGGCTACTGAGGATGAGTCACTTGTGACCTGTTGTTATTAGTGCAAATCTAAAAATCTGAGGGGTATGTGACTGTATAGTTAAGCCACATTTTCATACTTGTCTTCACTGATTTCTTGTTCACATTTTTATTCTAGCATACTAATGTATAGATAGATTTTTTTATAGTAACATGTCTTTAAAAATTGTGTTTGAAGGAACAATCCTCACTAGCAGGTAATGAACTTAACCAGAACAATACTTTATGTGGCTAAAACAAAGAAATTAGCGCCAACTGTTGAAACTTGAAAATTCATCCAAATACTTAAATGTAACACCCACACTTTAGCTTGATTGACAGTTCACCACCAAACATCTGTGTACAGAGAACTAAAATTAAATTAATTAAAATTAGAATTAAAAACGAAAATAATAAAGAATCTCCATTTTTTACGAACAGTATGTAAAGAATCTCCTTTTGTACATTTAGTCCACATTCTGTTTTTTATATTGTCCAAGGACACACTTTTATAAAAGGATAGACGGCCCTCATGAAAATATTCAGGTCACTCACTTACTGTACATAGAACAGGCAGGCTCTATGTTCAAGAACTAAAATGACGAAAATAGACATAAGCTAGATTTTTTTCATATATTCATTTTATAATTGTCATAGAAACCAAAGTTAAGATTTCTATAGGAAAAAAATATTTGAACAGTATATACAGTACAGATTCCTGACTAATTCATTTACTTTCACACCTACACAACCCTCTCACCCTCCCGATATAATCCAGATCATTCCCTCCCTTCTACACTAATAAGATTTACAAGTTATCCTTGCCTTTCATCATTTTATTTTTCTCCTGTTGAAACATTTATGACCATTCATAAAGAAACACACCATTAGGACTGAGGGCCTCTACAGTACAGTAAGTGTGCTGTTAATAAATCATGTTTAATAAAAAGAGACATCCAAATAGGACCATGGCCCGCTTCAGAGTCCAAGCCCAGCGAGCATGCATATTTAGGGACATCCGGAAATAACAGAGTGACATTCAAGGCATTTACGTTCCTTAACAATTTATGATACACTGGTAAGGGTTAAAAACTGCTTTAGGCAGACACAGTTTGGGTCAGAAGTCCACATACTGCTTTTCTTATACACACAATGTTTAGCACAAGTATTTTTCAGTAGTTAGCTTTTAGGCTGATTAAGTTTAAAATAACATTTACTAAAATATACTTTGATTGGAAAATATCTCATGAAAGAGGACATATTTTCTAAAAAAAATATAGTAATGCTGATTCAATCAAAATTAAACAAATTTATGTAAACTTTGATCAGATTCAATGGAAATTAGCTAAGTTATGAATCCGCACATAAATTGCTATAAAGTTCAGTAATTCAGAAATATGATTTATGTTTTTTTTTCTCAAACACAGAGCACGCCTCTGACACTGCAGCTATATCCAGTAACAATAAATTGTAACTTTTGATGATAAAAGATTCCTCTTCTTCATAAAAGACTTGTTATTTGTGGCATCTCCTTTAATTAGAATGAAGGGAACTGCTTTAATCATAAATTGAAATGCTGTCAGTCAGAAGATTTAAGTGTTGCAAACATCAGGTGTAAATTGCAATGTTTGACAAAGGGTAAAAGTCTTGTGAACCCGAAAGAACATGCATCTAAATGAAAGCTAATTTAGCCGCGGCGTGTGTTGTGTGTTTTAACAGCTTGTTTGTGCCTTCTCCGCAGATGGAGGTGGATGCAGACGATAAGCGCCATCGCACACGCTCCAAAGGTATCCGCACGAGTACACTGAACCCACAGCACACGGCAGCGCAGCCAGTCAGGGTGACCTTCACTCCTCCAACATGCACACAAACACACATGCCATATACTGTCCACACACCACTGCACAAATCCCACTGTCACACTTCACTTGGCTTTTCTCACAGAATCACAAAGCCTACACAAAATGAAATATGTGTTACAATGATAGCCAGCACTAAAAACAGTGTGTTATGCATTAATGTTAAATGCAGCTCTCAGACTTGACCTGGTAAAATTTCTTGTAACGGTAATATTTAACATTTTTGACTATGGTAGGTCTGCTTTATAACCATGACCATGACCAATGTTTGACTGACTTACATCCAGAGCTTGTTGCTTTAAAAGAGAGCTTCAGTTTGTAAATGCATGTGGATCTGTTGTAGAATATGTTTAGACCATGAAAGAAATTGTGTATTTATTTTTATCCTATTTTATTTGTGAATTTGAACTTGCTGTGGCTAGTAATTGAAATCTTGGTGAATCATGTCTCAGGCTATTGTAAAAAAAAAAAGGTGTTTTGTCTCATCCACAGAAATATACTGTACCGGGCTGAAGCCAGTCCTGTTGCATAATATCTGTCTCTCTTTCTCTCTCTTTCTCTTGCTCAGTGCCTGTGGATCCAGCATTAACAGAGCTTTTCAGGTCAGTGGGATTGAAAAAGTGCACTGCGCTCATACACAAATGCACAACACACGCACACAGCTGCAAAATTCACAGAGGGGTACAAACACACTAATAGGCAGCCACACACACAAAATTGTCCTGTTATTTTCTTAGAGCTGAGATGGAGACAGTCAAACATCGCCTGGATCAGTTGTCACTGTAACCAGCTACACATCCCTGCCTTTTCGGCACTGTTTGATAGCCCGTTCTCACCAGCAACCAATCAGCTGAGCTCTTCCTTTGCCTGTTCACTCTTATTCTCACATGTCCTTAGTTTTCTATATGTGTCACTCTGGGACATTTTCACATCACAACAGATCTCACAGCAGAACACAAACACAAAGCTCTAAAGCAGTATTCTTCTTGTTACTACAATTCATTGCAATGAAATATTTAACACTAGGGTTTTCTTTCTTTTATGTTTCAACCAGACAGGCTAAATAATTCTGCTTTTGTCTCTTATGCCTGATGATATTTTGCATGATGGCCAATTATCAGTTCATTAGCCATGCAGCACAGGTCTTCCTCCTTTGCCTTCAGCCTTAAAGTAGAGGCTGGCTCAGTTGAGTGTGTGGAAGGTACAACTCAACTTGAGCTCAAATTTGAATGATTTCTTTATAATAATTTTAGTGTATTTTTATAATATTTTCATTTTAGTTAATTAATAGACTTAGAATTGGCGTATGTTTTCGATTGTTTGTAGAGCTTAAATTAATCAAATTTACATCATTTGCATGTTGTTTGAAAACCTACACAACACGTCTTTTTCAGCATGATGGATATAAAGTCACACAAGGTCAGGTGTTTTTTATTTATTTTGCCATAGTTGCTAGGACAACATGTTCTATAGATTGATGAATCTTTTCAAATGCTGCCATTGACTTTGCTGAAGTCATATAGGACGCTCTTAAGCCTCAGGTTGAATATAGTTCTTATTGAGGCTCTAAGGCCATTCTAACAGCCCATCGACTTATGTTGCACATGGTGCAGACAGTGCAGCCTTATGGGAAAATGAGGACTATTGTCATAGGATGCCAGAGTTCATTTATGTTAGCCACTCAACTGCCTTGTCCAACATGCTGTTTGACCTTACTATTATAATACAGTTCCATTCATACAAAGATCTGCTGAATGTAAATCAACCTGTTTGAAAATTGAAGGGAGTGGGCGCTTTGGTGCCCTCTACTCGTCTTTGTGAGTTGTTTTCACTGGAGGAATGTGTGAATTTGATTTTGTCCTTGGCTGTGTGTGGGGGGGTTGGTTGCAGCTAAGATAAGAGTTCCAGTCTACCTATATATCAATAAATATTATTCCAGCTGGAAGATTACTGTGTGGCCTTTAGCTGATATCCATAGATTGTAAGGTCTTCTCTCCTTCATTGCTCTCCTCATCCCTTTATTTCCAATTGTTTGCCTCTTTTCCCTTATTCTATCCCTCTCACCTCTCCCTCCCTCTGTTTCTCCTCCCTCACTCTGCTGCCGCCTGCAGATAGTAATTAATCAGGCGATCGATGTGAAGCCTATCTCCAGGCTGAGGCGTCTATAATGTCGATAATGCTGCTCGATGGCCTCTCTCCCCAGAGAGCTGATAGTCTTCAGGACGAACACGCTTGACTTTGCATGGAGCTGCCTGCACTGGGTCAGATACACACTTGGACTGCTTCTGTGTATGTGTCCGCGTGGACTTTTTGTATATATGCAGAGAGTTTCTCCAATACTGAAACACGTAATTTTACTGTGCGGACTAAACATTTATCCCAAGCATTCAGAAAGCTGCTTCTTCTCATAAATAATATAATTTATTTAGTCTTAATGTCTTTTGATATTTACTGTGGTTTGAGATGTTTTAATTGTGTGTGTTTTAAGATTTAATTGAAAAAAGATAAGAAATAATGGCGAAGCTCCCCTCAAAAATATATTATCTTTTTAAACCTGGTAATGAGAACACCATCCTTGTGTAAACAGAAGACAACTGAAACTGTGCTCTTTGGGCAAACTGCATTGTCATGTAAACCGCCGCGTAACCTTCTTGTTGACACCTGGTGTTAACATGTGCCCACCTTTGTCTGTATGAGAGTAAGATTCCTGACCAATACCAAATATACAACAAAACTCTTGGGTTAAAGGCTTCCATTCTCATTCACAGCTCCAATTACATGGTTTATTCTTTTTTTATGAACAAAAATATAAAGCTAGCTTTAGCAGAGACCTTATCTCAATAAACCTCATTGTTCTTTCAATACATGAGCCTAGAGAGCGCTAGACAGAGATCACAGAATAAACTTTCCCCTCCATATCTCTCTTCTGTCATTCACATATTTACTGTCTGCAGTGCTGATTGTGTTTATTAGGGTGTATACATTTTGTATATGAGCTCAAAAAGGGCTAAAACCTTCACTCTAGACACTGGTGTAAGCTCTTAAATAAAAAAATTACCCTCACCCCTATTTTTGGAAATAAATGGTTCCTCCTGCAGTAATCCAATTTCAGAAGACAAAAAGAGTCTTCTTACATAACTAGGACGGCACAGGCTTTTGCTAATTATGGTGTTGCAGGAAAGATTTCCCTTGATTTAAAATAAAGGTTTATAGATTTGGGAAGTTGAGCACATGTCATATTTGCAGATGTTCAGAGGCTGGAGGTTGAACACTTTACACAACACACATGAAAGACCTTAGACTTTTCATGAATGAAAACAGATTACTGTTTAACTATTAAGGGGAAGAGACATGTAGGAAAATGTATAGTGTATAGAGTTGGTTTGCACAGTAATTGGTTTTATGGAATTTAATCATTTTAACTAGAGTAGATGAGATTTTTTTTAATTGCAGACTATGTAAAAGACATCAATAAGTAAAGATTTTCGAGGTCTGATTATAAGTCTGATTGCCTCAGGCTGACATGTGGAGGTAAACTATTCACTGTCTGATTTGCATTCATTAAAAAAATCCAAGGAAACCAAATCCAGATTTGCACAATTTCACCTTGAGCACGTAGATTGCATTGTCAGTCCTGTGTGCTTTGGTGCTGAAGTGTTGAGAACAGTTAAGTAAGGTGGATAACTGCTAAAGCCCCTCATTTTTCCCCTGTCAGATTTCCTCTCCCACACAAAAGACATAAGACTGTCCTCTGTCGGCCACTGGCCGATGAGAGAGGCGTACAGCCACGGCCCTGGCTGTAATTGCCAGTGTCAAGGCTGAAACATGGCTGAACAGGAAATGATCGAGTTAATGAAACGTTTTAATTATTCAACATAATTGTGGAATGTGATGAGCGTGTGGGTGAATCCCTGACCTGACTGTTCACACGAAGTGTCTTCCATCCTCATGTATTCACTGTCTAACTCCTATTCCCTTTGTCTCCAACTTGCTCTCCCATGGAGCTCTGCCTCTTCCTTATTACCCGCCTTTCTCTTCCATGATGGAAGCACAGAGATCTGTCTGTGTTATAATTACTTGCCCTTGTCTGTTCGGGGTCGTTCCTCTGAGCTGCCCACCTCAGCCCCACACCACCACCAGTGCGCCTGTATACCCACTGGCCTGATCCTCTGCAGCCATTCTGCACATCGCCACTGGGTATTTGGGCATTGGCATATTGGGCCGAGCGCCGCAGAGAATTCAAATAAATTTTTTTTTCTTAGTCTAATACATTAGACCTAGTATTCACGATAATGAAAGAAGACTAAAAACAAACATAAGGATATCAGTTGAATCAGAACTCTCTCTCCGGTCCTAATATCATCCATTGCCTTGTCTCCTATTCCCTCCTATAGACTCTTCTCATTCCTTCCTCACTACCTTCCTTCCTTTTGCATTCTACCCCTCCCATCTCTCTGGGCTGTCTCTGGCAGCGTTAATTCCCTCTTCAGATGGTGCGGCTCTCATTTGCATACTTATCAAAGTGTTTGGACTATCCGACAGAAGCTGTAGGTAGGTGGGGTCATTAATATGTTAATTAGCTTCCCCTTCCTCTTTCTCCCCCTCGCCTTTAGACGTTCAGACGCCAGCGCTCCATCCGTATCCTCCACCTCGCTCTGTGCTGCGCATGCAGCCTTTGAATGTTTGAATACTCTCAGAGGCCCTGCAAATGCCATAAGACTCTGTAGACATCCACAGATGGGGGGCCGGGGTAGGCTCACAGTTTTCTACAGACCTCTGTTTTTGCATATGGGGCATGGGCTGTAAGCTACCATCAATTACATGTCTCCGGTCGAGGATTAGCTGCATGTTGATGGGAATTTGTTTGTGCTATAATACAATGTAAATGCAAAAATCATAACTCCACCTTCTCCGAGGGCATATTTTTACTTTGAAACATACTGAATAGGTTCAGTCATGGCTTCCAACAGAGAAACCCTAATGAAGACCCTTTCTGTTCAAAAGCAGAAACAATGAGGAAAATTTCAACCCAAAAAGAGACATGAAAACATGCAAATCAGAAGGAAGGTTAAAAGTGGCAATACTTGTGCCTCTCCACTTAAGGGAGACTGTTACTCAGAGGTGAATAGGTCAGTCATGGTGGTGGCTGTTGTAACAAGGCTTTGTTGGCAGAGTGCTGCATATTAGTCAGTGTTGATATAGGTGATTGACTGAGGTACTGTCAACATGCAACTGTGGCTGATGTTAATTTAAAATGGCAAGGGATATTATAAGCAAATGTTGGCGCAAGGCAGCTTGGAAATTGATGTCCTTAGCCAAGTGTATTCTGTGGTTTCAGCCTCCATTTGTATGTATTGCTGAATTCCCAAATATGATAATGTTCATTTGGTAATAGGACAGCACCTAAAGGCAACATTTCCACCATCAAAACTGAAACATTTAAATGCATCCACATGCTCTTAGGAACAGCAAGTAAACGTACAGTAAATAGTAGTGTTTCTATGGCACAAAAATTTGACATCTCTACCAAATAAAACAGTTTGGAAGTTTACTTTACTCACTCTCAAGTTTACTCATTTATTATTCTCTACTTTTTAGAGAAAAAACATAAACAGGGCAGTGATATTGTTTAAGACATTGGGGGAATGTATGAGCCGGTGTTAATTAACTTATTAAAATATACTATTAGAGGATGAACTTAACATGAAAGGCAGATGCTGAGAAAAATGAGAGATATTAGAAGAGACAAAGGTGAGCTGAGGAAAGCCCTCACCTTGTCCTTCGCAACAATAAATGTCTTGCCAATCTGCCTGGCCTTGTCTCTCCATCTATATTTCTCTGTGTGCCATGCAGGGAGGGCGTTCAATTCAACCCACACAGGGCAGACTTAATAATTACTCTCGCTTTGAACGCAATTTCCTGGCTGTGGGAAATGATTGACAGATTGTAACCATGGTGTCAGGGGGCCAGCCACGCCCCTCCTGACTAAGGCACAAATTAGAGAACAGCAGGAGCTAAATTACACCTTAGCAAAGACCTCTGGCAAGAGGACAGGAAGAGAAGCATGATGAATGAGAAAAAGATGAGAACAGAAAGGTAGAGGCTGAGCCGTGTGGGAGATTATTGGAGGAATACTTTGAAAATACATTTGTAGCCACATGCAGAAACAGAGAACACACACCCTCATGTACACACACCACACCTTGTAATGGGCCTGCAGTACTATTGGAGTGCAAAGGGAAGACACTTAAATGCCATCTCTTCAGTGTGGATGCTATTTACTCTCTCTCTCTCTCTCTCTCTCTCTCTCTCTCTCTCTCACACACACACACACACACACACACACACACACACACACACACACACACACACACACACACACACACACACACACACAGTCATGTCAACTCTCCACTATGTCATGCTCTCAAAGCACTCAGACTGATATGAGAGCAGCAAGGAACCAGCAGAGTGGCACAATGAGGCTCAGGGTTTCTGCAGCTCAACAACAGCTGGGGGTAGGCACCGACAGAGACTTAGGTTGTGACAGACACCTTAAACTGAGGCCACGGCATTATTTTTGTTCTTTTGATATTTGTTCTTAATCAAAACAGTGACCAGTGTAAAGTGTTCAATTTACAACTTGTATAATGACTCAAGCGCTGATGGTTGACTCACAGGATTTGATTTGACCAGTTGAATGTGGGCAGCACCATTCTTGATTAGGCTTTTCACAAAATAAGGTACCTAATCACTTAACATTATCAACGACTAAAATCTGATCTCAAGTCATTTCTATATATTTTTAAGAAATAATACATTTACTTACAGTAAAGTACAGATTTATGATATTTCTCACCCTGACCATGCCATCTAAGCAGCATACAGTGAGTTCTTGCTAATGTTGACATGGATGTGTCTTGCGGAGTGGGGCATTGTTGGCAGCTGGAGCCAAACCACTTGTGGCTGCAGTCTGATGGTCCACTAAGTGTTTACGGCTAAGACAGATGGTGTACAGTAAATTTACCTCTATCTGGCTAAAGTGCTGCCAGCCTGGCTTAAGGGCTCTTGAATGGAGCAGAGCCCTCAGAACAGGCTCTTCACCTGGACTGGAAGGGGAGAAAGGCAAAGGGCAGCCTGCTGACACACACATATTCACAGGTACATTCACACCTACATAGTCTCCCTAATGCTCGCTGACACACATGTAGACACACACAGCCTACTTCACATGTAGAGCAGCATTCCCAGCTGAGTGCCTCTCTCCAACCTGGCAATTTCAGTGGAAAGAGAATCCAGCTAAAGTACACAGGGCGTCATGCTGCTTTCACAACAGGAAGGTTGAATGGCAGAATGGCCTCTACTACAGCCCTGGTTACTGATATGGCACAATCTAGCTCATCTGTTTCAATGGCACTTTGTCATTCACACCTTGCGCATATATACAGATAAAGCTCACGTCATTTTTGTCAAAGGCATTGAGATGGTACTGCAACATAGGGATCATAAAGAGAATGCATTCTTTCTGTCATTTAGTTTCTACCCTTTATCCTGTTATTACATTGGCCATAAGGTGGGGTATGCCTTAGACAATCACCAGTGAACCATAAGACGACACTTTGAGATATACACATACACTCTGACAATTATTTACTCTCACATTCATTCACTGTAGGCAATGTAGAGTCACCAATTAAACGTTACATGTTTTTGGAATTGGGAGGAAATCGGAGAAGCCAGAGAGAACCCACAATGACAGGTTTCAGTCTTGAAAATATTAAAAAATCGACCATTTGCTTGGGCAGTATTTGACACACACAACATGTGCATCGCCGGCTGTTTTATTGAAAACCTGTTGCTGTTAATTGCAACTCAAACTTAACTTTTCCTAGATTTTCAATGCTTTAAGCAATTTCAAGGTGGACAGATAACATACTTCCAGTCTGAATGAAAATTATACACAAGTTAGCACCATCTGACAGTGATGTTTTGGGTGACATTTAGTTTCTAGGTTGCACAAGATGCTCCTATAAATGAATCATGAGTAAATCTGTGAGGTGTGAATAATAGATGGGAGGAGAGGTAAAAACAAAGGAGTGCTGTTATTATTTGTTAATAAGACACTCTGGAGCATCACTAACTAGATCTCATTACCACAATACACGCAGGCATGCATACGCACACATTCTGCCACCTACGTGCACACACACACACACACACCGCACGCACCCCACATGCCAAACACATGCAGAAGTCTCTCATCCTGCATGACTATTTTTACCTGTGAAGCCTGTCGTTGCCTAGCACTCTGCAATTACATCCCACACTCCACCAACGAATGATTAGAAGCAATGATGGATGGGTTAACACTGTCACCTAAGAACGCCTCAGTGCAAAGCTAATTACGCCAGCATACATGTGTCATACGACTGATACATGTGATAGCCCTCTCAGCCTTCTGCCACAACTGTGGACGTGTGCGCCGTGCTAATCAAGAGATAAGACATGATGAACTAACCGCACTGTTGATTAACAGACCGTCCCCATCGAGGAAATATAGACTCATATTTAAGATGGACAGACTCAGTTTGAATTGAATCTGTACTTTAATGTTTGTGTCACTAAATATTTAATCCATGTTTTTGGGGCTGTTTTTTTTTTTCTTTAAAGAATATGAAGAATACAGACATTGTTCAAATTATTACACAAATAATCAAGCATTGTTTATTTAGAAATGACAATATTATAAGCTCCACTACCTGATTATTTTTTTTTTTTTTAGAGATTTTCCAATTGGCCAAGGTTTTCCGTTCTTGAATAGAGGTTCTCATATTTTAAATTTCATTTTAATAAACGGTAGATGGCCGATAGATGATCTGTTTTTTCACAATTGATTGCTTTTACTATATACTATTTGGGTCTTAAACCATTTTTAGGTAATTTTCAGGTCTGTTTACTTATTCTTTATCAGACAGTTGAACTTAGTAACACTGGCTTTACCTAGATTCAATTCTCACAGCATAGCTGGGTCATTTCCTAGCATTTTGATAGCCGCATTAATATCTCCCCCATTCTTCTGTATTTTAAAAAAAAGTAGCATCAATCAGTCAATCAGCAGTTTACTATCACATTGATTTAGAATGGGATTGTAGCAGGTAGGCCCACGTTTCTTTTAATTTTTAATTCCCAAAAAAGGTGTTTTTATGACATATGACATGAAAGTTGTATGCAGTTTTGTGCATGTATGTCTTGTGCACACAGTATGTGTGCCTTTGTTGTGTGTGTACAGACAGGGATGTGAGGAGCTGCGTTTATGATTGCCACAACTGCAGCTGGGACCGTGGGCTGAGTAATTGCCTGTCTTGGTGGAGAGAGCGCAGTACCAAGCTAAAAGTCAAGTGCTCTCTTCCTGCTGTAGACCTCATTTGGATTCCACATAGCTAGCTAGCAAGCTAACGCCAGCCCTGGGCCTGTATTATTCATAGCTTGACAGATAGCTCTCACTAAAAGCATTGGAACTGGGCCAGGTGGTGATGGAGCGACAGGAGGAGAGGCACCGCTGCACCTCGCTCTGCGCTGGGCGGGAGAGGGCAAAATGGAAATTGAAGATAGGATGGAACAGCAGCGAGATGAGCAGCTTTAACAGAAACAGGAAAGTGTCTTAGTGGTGTTGGGAAGTGGAGCACAGATAAAGAAATGAAGAGACACGAGGTGAAGCCAGTTCAGAGAAAAAAAAACAGACAGAATTGTCAGAGAGGGGACTAAAAGAAGTTAACACGTAGCTTAAATTCAATCATATTCTATTTATGAGTGTAATAACCAAGCAAGGGTAGGGAAGACAGAAGCAGAAACAGAGACAAAGTGAGTGAAAGCATTTCAAATAGAAGACAGAAACAGGTCTGGAAAAAGAAGAAGAGAACAGGCAGCTATCCACCCCCGCCAAGCTCAGCAACCCCTCTGCTTCCATGTGCACAACCAGATAAGGTCGCATTAATCAAAATCTGCCACTTCCCCTTCCAAAAAAACACAGTCTCTGCCATCAACCCCCCTCTGTGAAGTATCTGTCACCGAAACGGAAATTTCCATATTTAATGGGAAAGCTTTATATCACCAAAAAAGCAGTGTGGGCTGACGGTGAAAAGAATGGAGATGGTTGGATCTGTCAGCTCTGTCATTAGCGTATACACTTTAGGCTACATGTGGAGCGCTTGGACTTGTTTCAGTTTGCCTCTGAAGCCATTGTTACCATTATAACATTGAGCAGGACAGAGCAGTGTAGCAAATACTGTAATAAATATGATAACATAACATAAAGTAAAAAAAAAAAAAAAAAACACTTTCCCCAGCTTTTCTCATAAACCTAATGCATTTTAAAACACACTTTGAAAGTATTTCAAAGCCAGAGTGGCAAATTTTACATTGGCTTGTATTGGCTCCTTTGATGCCATTTGTTTATATTTTCCCTTTCTTTATTTGCCTCTGTTCATATTATGACAAGCCTGCAAAATTACCTTTCTGACATTACCCTGTGTCAGATAAACAGGTGGTGTTTATGTGTTTTTTGTTGTTTTTGTTGTTTGGGTTTGTTTTGTTTTTTTTGCTTCCTTATATTCTTTCTTTTTTAAGCGCCTCCCCGAGGAAAGACATCAAAGGGAATAACAGATCATGTGCAGTGAGTGTGGAGCGTGCCAGGGGGACATGGGCATGAAGGGGGAGCGAGGGGTGGGTGAGGAGGCGGGCAGCTGCTCAGGGCCAGCTTCAGGCCGGGCACATCCCGACCTCTAACCCTTGAACCCCATAACCCCCAGCCAGCCTCCCCTCAGAGCTGCTGCCAACTAAATTACATCAATGTCGTAAAGCCCTCCTCCTTCTCCTCTGCAAGAGCATGACACATTGTGGAATTCAAAGACACACAGTTTTGCGTGGTGGGCGTTTTTTGTGTTTATTTATGACCTGATATCAGCACCAAAAACTAAAGTGAATACTCAGAAGGCTCAGCTCCAAGTGTTATCTATCCTATTCATTCACATCAGCTTGAGTCTTTTAACTCATCCAAATAAACAACTGCTGTGACATCGTCCACTGTGCCTGGTGAGACAAATGTACCAGCTCTGGAAAGGAATCCCTTTTCAAGATGGCTGCTGGGCTAGCAGCTAACTGGCTGGCATCTGTGGGTATCTGCGAGTTGCAGTGATTGATTGAAGTCATTACACCGAGGGAGAGACTCCTTACCTGGCTAATCCAGGAGTGAATTTAGCTGCAGGATGACAGATAGCCACATTACAGCCCTCCAATCCCGCAGCATGATGAGCTTTCCTGCTCAAGACTTACCTACAAAATTATGCAGATTGGTTGGGATAATACACATATCAATATTGTACCACAATACATCCAAAAAACATACACATTTGTTGGTATAGTGACTACAGACTCTAAAATTGACATACATAAACAACTTAATATTAATAAATAATAATAATAATAATAATAATAATAATAATAATAATAATAATAATAATAATAATAATAATAATAATAATAATAATAATAAAGGTTTTTTATTATTATCAAAACACATATATTAATTAGGCTTCTTCAATGCTGATTACACTCAAACATCCCAGTAGGATTAGAACAATTATTATTTATTATTGATTGATTAAATGTGACACTTAAGCATTGTCTGCATAATAATTTGGCCTATAACACATCACACATCTTCACATGTGCTTAATTTATGCACTCATTTATTCTAGCTTCTGAAAATCTTATGATTTTGTTTTGTGTGTTTATCTCATTCTGTGGAAGCTATTTGGCATCGTGTGTGATGCAGGAGCGGTAGGAAAACAACCCCACACCTGAGCAGCTCTGACCTGTCTCATCTCATCTTTAATGATTTCAGCTCTGTCCCAACTGCCCTGTACTCCCTGTATTCCCATCAGAAAAAAAATCTAAATGTAGATAGTGTCAGCGTAGTACTAAAACTATTTTGAGGAGGTGTTGTCCCTGCAATAGGTTTGATAGTTGGCTATGGACAAAAGAAGCTAAAAGAGATCAGCTGAGATTTTAGAAGAATTTAGGGAGACAGAATGAGGGTTAGGAAAATGTATCTTTGCCAATGAGACATGTGTATTTTGATTATTGCTTACCATCATATAGCTAGTGCCACTAAAAGGTTAAGGGCCTTTTGTAGGCTTAGGACAAAGAACAAGCTCAAAAGACAATAGATAGCCCCAGCAGTGGCGTGAATAAAATACGGTCATGAGTTAAGAGTAAGAGTCAATAGAAAAACAATGGCGGCAAATTATTTAGGGCTGTTGGGCCACAACTGTATTTCATCTGCTGAAAACACATTGCTTGTTCAATTGCATAACTCAGAAAGTTAAGAATTATCATATATAACTCTCACAGTGTAGCTTATTTTAACTTATTTTAGCTTAGAGGCCATGGTTTATGAGTTTTAGGACAAACTGACTATCATTGTGCTGTGTCTGTGCATGTGTGTGAATGAGCCAAGGAGCTGATATGTGAGCCAGAGCCGAAGCCGTCAAAAAACGCCCCAAATTGCAGCGTCTGCCGTGCGATGAGCCTCCTGCACCAAGACACTGTCTTTTGTTCTCCCTTGCTAGAGGGAGAAGCCTGACAGCTCTGAAATGATCCGCTCTCCACTTTCTATACACACACAGACATACACACACTATTCTTTTTTTTCTGAACTCCTCCACTATATATTCCCCAATTTAATATGCAGACAAAATAATTTTAGGATATGCACATATGCAAACATGCACTAAAACATATATTCTGCTGTCTAGCTCCTATAGCCTGGTGTTGTCATTTCCCTACCTGCCTGTCTTGCGTTTCATTTTCCTCACTGGCTGGCTGTGTGGATGGCAAATCCCTCATGGATTTCTGGAGGGTATCACCATGGAGACGGGGCTCTGCCACACGTGTCTATAGATCCTCCTGCTGGAGAGGGACACAGCCAGAGGTGGTGCATTTCCACCACCATCTCTCATCTGCTCTCTGAGACAACACTGAGATGAGGCTGATGGATGGACAGGAGAAAATGGGAAAAAGGTGAAAGAGTAAGTGGTGGAAATGTATAAAGAAATTGGTGCAAGAGACAGATTGAAGACATATATACAATGATGGTAGCAATGGATAGAATGAGCACAAGCATGTGAGGTTACTGTGAGTGAGAATATGAGGTGGAATAGCTGCTGACAGAAGGAAAGAAAAAGACAAGTCAAGAAAAAGCCACAAGTAGAGGCAGAGCATCCTCATCCTTGTGTCAGGGAGACAAATAGCGTGAGATGCTAATGACTGGCTAAAGCTTTTGCCCCTGCTGCGAACAGCCGCTAATATGACTGCTAATAAAGGCACCGTGGAACGCTGTCGCATTCCAGCAGTCGCTCAACTGTCGCCAAAAATTAGCCAAACAGGAGCACTCCCTCTCCTGCCTCATATTAACGCTCCAGAAATAGGGCGCTCTCTAACATTTCCAGAAGGTTTTCAGGATTAAAGGGGCACTTGTTCAGACTGTAATAGAATTTGTTCCATCTTATAATGCCAAGGATGCCCACTCCATAAAATATGAAGTGGTCTTTTTGTGATCTGAAGCTCTTTTCCTCTATGATTGCTACTTCTCATACTGCACACTTCTCATGGAGGATTTTGTGAATTTGCCAGAGGACAAAGCAAATGGAATCTATAGTAGAATGTTTACTCATCTCCTCTCTGTAATGCAATGCCTGCTGAATGCCTT
Source organism: Rhyacichthys aspro (assembly GCA_036850595.1). Lineage (NCBI taxonomy): Eukaryota > Metazoa > Chordata > Actinopteri > Gobiiformes > Rhyacichthyidae > Rhyacichthys > Rhyacichthys aspro. The sequence goes on along the minus strand of CM072169.1, from coordinate 13,452,763 downwards.
TTTTCTCTTAAATGCCAACTGATAATTTGTGCAATTTTAATTGCCAGGCTCAGTGAGTGGGAGGCAGTGTCTGTGATGACGAACATTTTAGCCAAGGTCACACAGCGACAGAGCCAAGAGACGTGGGACAGCAGGGTTGCGAAGGCTTCTTGGAGCTTAGTCATCCTAGGGCTCAGAGCACCTCAGAGCACAACAACCTGGCAGCTCAAGGATGGGAGAACAACACTGACCTAAGTTTTTTACCACTATTCTGATTGCTATTTATATACATTTAACAGAGCTCTAGTGGCTGCTGAGCCACTAGCTGATCTTTTGGTGCATGATTATTCTCTAAAAAGGAAAGTGCCTTTTGGCTTATCCCCATCCGGGGGTCACCACAGCAAAATAGTCGCATGGCAATATTTTTACACTGGATGCCCTTCCTGACACAACCCTCTCCATTTTTCCAGGCTTGGGACCGGCACAGACTGGGGCTGTGTCTGGAGTTGAACCCCAGGGCATTAGAATCCCTAGTCTCTCACACCCAAACTGGGTGCACTAACCTCTCCACCACAGAGGACCCAATGCATGAGCATTCTCTGCAGTCCAGTTTTTACAGCCATGACCAAAACAAAGTGCACTTGACCCCTTTTAAGGATACAATAAACATACAAACCAAGCATTTATTGTTTGGTTTCCATTAGGTGATTTTGCCATGCAACGATGAATGATTCATGTGCATTCTTGTTATTACTAGTAGCTCTATTGTGACTCATAGGGTTGAGTAAATTCAGCTTTAATGCTGAGTTAAAAGTAGGAAGGAGAAGACTAAAGCCCTGAGTCTATCTGCCATTTCCTCCTCCTGTACACCTATAGTCCTGCCAGCCCAGCTGCCTTGGCAGGCACTAACCTGCTGGGACCAGCCCTTGATTTATTTGAAGAGGGCCCTGGAACCGAGGGGCCAGGATGAGTGGCATTTTAATGTGCTTTTGAGATGTTTGGTCACAAGCACTATTGATCACAGTGCCGCAGAGCACACCTCCCTCCCTGACTGTCCCGCAGACCCTCACACTGCCCTGGGGGAGAGGTCTTGCTGTCAGGCAGGGAATGGGTTTCCATGTGGGCTTAGATTAATGAAATGAGGCCCCTGGTTGCGAGGGAGTGCAATGGGTCAGACCATTAAGGAATCTCTGGGCTGGGTGAGATTGAGGCTGCCAGCTGCCTGCACCCTGACTGACTGATCGACATCCAGGTCTAAATACACAGCCAGAGAAAGAGTAGGGTGGACAGGATATTGGTCTGTGAAAAACAGTGGCATGAAAAACAGATGATGAGACAAAATGGGTATTTGCAATGCAATTAACTGGATCGCAATAGAGCAGTGTCTACTAAGTACTGCAGTGGGAGAAGAACCCTACAGGTAGCACTAACTGAGTACTAAATAGGACCTCTTTACTTCCTTGCTACACCTTGTGCCTTTCATTCACATCAGGCCTTACTTTAAGTAGTGCAGGGTCTCCTGGGGTTGTGAAAAAAAGGAGCCATGGATATTTTGTGGTTGAGTGAACATGGCCAAAAGCATGTTTAGCTCTCCTACACTCTAGCCTCGACATAAGGTTTATTTGACGACCAAAACGTTCATCATAATTCAGAAAAGTGATGGTGCTTTAGTTCTGATACAGCACACATAGTACATGCTTGCATAAATAAATGAAAAAACTCAAACAATGAAAAATCATGCAGGAGCAGCTCACATTGGGGCAGGTACATAGGATCTCTGAGGTTTGATGAGTGAAATGGATTAAACCCCTGTGATCAATAGCCTGAGCGAATACACAGATTATCAGATTATCAGATTAGGATCTGTCCCCCTGCTGCCGAGGGGAGCCAGAGAATACATTTAAACCTGAGGTGCCTTGGCAAGATTCAATTAATCAGGCTACAGGTTGTCTTTTCCCCCATACAGTCAATTCCCGACAAGCAGTTGTGTTTTGCTGCACTCGGTTCACATCAGAACAAGGGCATATCAGTCTGTGGAGCATGCACAGTGATTTTCTTTTGCCTGGAGAACAAATTGACGTTACCTGAATATAAATGAATATGAAAACAAACAGATTTCTGAGTTTTGTTTGCTTCAGAGATAAATATTGTATCCCTTTTAACTATGTTCTACAAGAAAGGGCCCTTTTTATTATTACAGCCTAATATTTAATTAGTGTATGTCTTATTAGTTGGTTAAAGAAGTTTATTTTTCAGAGGAAATTAAGAGGCATCCCTTAGAGAAATAGGGAAGGCTTTTTAACCTACAGTACCCTGACACGTGTTCAAATCCAAATGAGCATTATTATTATGTCCTGCCGATGCTAATAGCTAATGCTGCCCTCTTATGTCTCCTCTGCAGTGTGTACGGCTGCCCTCTGGCCAAGAAAAGGAAGAGTCTCGACCGACAAAGTGTGGAAAGCTCCCCCAAAAGGAGCACCTACCTAGATGACATGGACAACTCCACGATGGAGGAGTGCTACGAGACGGATGGGACGGAGGAGATGGATGACCGGGATGAGGAAGAGGAGGACGGAGCGGTAGAGGAAGAAGGGGAAGTGGAGGAAGAAGAGGAGGGTTTCATGGACTACAATGAAGAGCAAATGGACCAGGAGGAGGGCGAGGTAGAGCGAGGGGATGCCGAGGACGAGGACGAGGTGGAGGTGGAGCAAGAGGAGGAAGAGGAACGAGTAGAGGAGGACGAAGAGGCCGTGGAGGAGGTGGACTATGAAGACGATGATGAAGGAGAGCACAGTCAAGAGCAAGGTGAGAAACAAGCCCTGTTAAATAATATGACTAGATGTCCCATTCAGACTAAAGCCAATCCTCTTTGCTCTTGTTATTATTTCAACTTGTCAGAAATTACATTGTAGTAATAGTTTGGCAGAAGAACTCCTAGAGAAAGACAGCAAGCAAATACTGGCATTACAATACAACATTAATTCATATTTTAATCAAAATACATCACCTTTCAGTCAATGTATCCAAAAGGCTTTTACCTTATGTCATCAAAACACCCAGTATCTTTGTTAAACCACTTTCAGAGTGAAAGGTTTTACCTTGGATGCAAACTGATGTGGGAAAGTTACCTATACAAAGTGAGACACTGCATCAAAAAGTGAGACAAAACACAGGATTGTGAATCATTATATCTCCACATACACCTCAACAATATTGTAAATAGAATTAGATTTGTTTTATTCAGTCTTAATGCTGCACATACAGTAACTACAAGTGAAATTATAGCACCAAAGATTAAAATAATGTGCTTATAATTAATTTCTTTACTTTTTTGTGTATAAGGTTGACTTACATTATTATTGGAATTTTTGATAAATCAGTACAGTACAGCACCCTACAGTCCTAGAGATGGTGAAACAACATATCATGTGCTCAAAATACATAAACAAACCTTCTCAAAGATTTTGGGACTGAGAATTAAGAAGCTCCTGCCCATATGCTATCTCTTCTCCCCCCAGATTTGCCCAATACCAGATTTGGCAGGTTTCTCTCCCGCAGATTCGGCATTGCACCCCCGCATCACAATTGGACCTGACAGTGCCTTCAAGTCCAATTAAGAGTGAAGCTCAGAGAGAGGAGTGTGTTAACCCTGTTTGGCGCATAGCTCTACCCACCCAAAGTGTTGATGTGGCTTCACAGCAGCCTCTGCTCTTGTTTTTTTTGCCGACATGTGAAAACATCTCAACAGACTGGTGTTCATTAGAGCCTACAGCCCAGGCCTTACTCAACACTTAAACAGTGGACTGGTGCCACTGGCTGTCAAACCATGTCTAAAATGTACATTAAGTGATTATTCTGTATTTTATATTTTGATTTACTTTTTTTACTACCAGAAATCATTTCTTTTTTTTTTTGTTTTTGATCCCCAGAAAAAAACACAAAATTGTGTGTGCGCGTATCATAGCCATGTTCCTTGTTCACCCCAAGATAGCAGGAGTGGATAGGGACTGGGCAGATTCCAATCTCCTAAATGTAATAGAGGTGACATCTCAGAGCCTCTGTGTTTCTCAGAGACATGCACATCTGTAGCTAATCCAAAGCCAATTCGGGGCAGGGCAGTCTCTCTGTTCCCTCCCTTAATCTGTTTCGCTTCCACATCCCTTTTGTGTACCTTGATTGCTCTTCAAATTGCTTTCCTGTGCCATGTTTTATACCATCAAAAATTAAACCCCTGGTGCAGGGTGTTGCTGTAAGAAGTCTTCCACTGTCAAAATATGTGCCTGGTCATTCGTGACTGTTCCCTCTTCTTGCTCCAAAGCTCTCTTCCCCTGAGCACCAATATTGTGTTGCTCTCATTTGATTGTGAGTGTGTGGATGTGTGTGTGGAAGTCATTGTAAATGTTAACTAATGCATGTGTGTTAAACTGTAGAGCAGTCTATAGTGGCCCAATAAAATTACAAATGTAACATCACTTGATAATCAACTCATTTTGTTTTGTAAAGATTGTTTGACCTAATTTAATATTCTCTGTAATTTATATTGGTGCTTTGCATTTCAAATAATTCACCAAATCAGACAGAATTACAATCACATTGTGGTGCAACCAAAAGAGCAAGTTAGTGGCACCAGTGTGACACCACTAATCCAAAATCCTTTATTCGTGCATATAAAGTCATATTTATATCTCATTACTTCTATTTCCAGAATGACTTATTGCAACAACAAATACATTTTCAAGGTGATTGTTATTCAAATATTGCTTACATATACAAGTATATATTTATATTTTTTAAGCCTTTTCTGTCTCCTGCTGAGATGAAATTCTCCTTTATTACACTATGTCTTTGTGAGGGCCTCTAGGTTTGTTTTCTCTGCAGAAATGTAAGTGGCAAATGTGATGTCAGTGTGAGCGATGTGCTCTTGGCGGCTTGGGGCGGAAATGTGAAAGCAGAGTATTGGAGGTACTCCAGGAGTGAGTGCTTGAAATTACTGACAGAAGAGGTTCAGTAACCTTTTGCAGCCTGTCAGAATCAATTAGACAGTGAAAGGAATTCTAAAGATACTGATGAATGAATGAAAAAGATCTTTATAGCAAAAGATGAATAACAGCTGACTGGGGTTCATCTTGTGCAGATGGAACACTGTAATAATTCAAAGACTCTCACTACATTGATTTACAGTGCTGTGAATTTTATCTCATTTGCAACTATTTACTAAAAAGCAAAAGTAACGTTAACTAATGATATCCTTTGTATCTATAATAGTCTTGGGAGATCTTGGAATTAAAATAAAACTTAGTCTTGCTAAAGCTGTAGTCCCTTGTTTAGAGAACTAACATCTGCCAGAGCATATTACTCTGGAACTTTCCCAATCTGCTATATTTAACTTCCTGTGCTGATTCACAATTCAGAACACAAGCTGCTGTTAAGACTCTCAAAGTAAATTATTAGGGGAAGCAAAGAGTTCCTTATCCAATTTAGATGGACCAAGCCCAGAGATCTGATTTACCAGTAAAATAGAATGACGGAAATGAAATTACAAGACATTTGTTCTTTCTTTCCTACAGAGGACGATCAGATGAGCAGCGGCGAAGGGGGCCAGGGCGATGGTGAAAGTGGCTGCAGCAATGCCAAATCTGGCCTGACGGTGGAGAAGGACGACAACAACAACGATGAGTACGAGAACTATGATGAACTGGTAGCCAAGTCTCTGCTCAACCTGGGCAAGATTGCAGAGGATGCCGCCAACCGCGCCATGACCGAATCTGAGATGAACAGCAACTCATCACACAGCGCAGAGGAGGAAGAGGAGGAAGAAGAAGATGAAGAGGAGGATGAAGAGGAGGAAGACGACGAAGACGAGGAGGAGGAGGAAGAAGAAGAGGAGGAAGATGAGGACGATGATGAGGGGGAGGAGACACAGAGAGGCGATCTGAGTTTGGATGTGGACAGCGATGTGGTCCGGGAGACAGTGGACTCCCTAAAACTGCTGGCACAAGGTCATGGGGCAGTACTGTCTGACAATTTGGATGGACAGGAGTATGAGGACTGTATAGCGAATAGGGAGGAGAATAACTGTTCCCAAAATGGGGCAAATGCACACAGTGGTGGTAGTGGACAGGTAAAGACCACCATCAATGGACAAATAGAAAACAGTGATGAGGAAGTGTGTCTAAGCAGTCTGGAGTGCCTACGGAACCAGTGCTTTGACCTGGCTCGCAAACTCAGCGAAACAAAGTCTGCAGATCGAAATGGGTCATCCCAGCAAAATCATTACTCATGCGAGGATGCCAACCAACTGCCCCATCAAGGTTATGGGAATTACCACCATAACCAGGAAGACAGGCGGACCCTTGATAGGAATTATTCAGACATGGACAATCTTATGAAGCTCGAGGAGCAGCTGAGCCCACGCTCCAAGACCTTCTCCAGTTGTGCACAAGAGGACCGGTATCACCCCAGCCACCGAGACTTTGATGAGGACACTGCCTCAGTGACATCAGACCGATCAGAAGAGGTGTTTGATATGACAAAAGGCAACCTGTCCCTATTGGAGAAGGCAATTGCACTAGAGTCAGAGCGTGCCAAGGCAATGCGGGATAAAATGGCAGCAGAGGCTGCTAGAAGAGATGGAGTAAGGTATAACCATGAAGACCATGGCCCACGGCACGGTTATGGTGTTGAGCGGAAAGCACGGCTTCCTGATGGCATAAAGAAGCCATTTTACCATAAAGGTGAGTAGAGCTTTCAAACACGGACACGCTTAGATGCACAACACACTTCCATTGGACACTAAGAGTAGACATGTTTACCTCTTTTAACAAGCTCAGGTAGAACGTTTGCATGCCAGTGTTTGGCTCTGTATTCCATCTTTTCTGTCCTGGAGACTAGACAGCCCACATGCATTCTGGGAACCTTACCATAACCCCAGGACAAGCTTTTTCAGCCAATTTGGAAATTCGAATCTTGGTAGCAGCGGGAGCGGCAGCAGCAGCTTATGTTGTTAAAATAGGCCAGCATGGAAACATCAGAGGGTAGGCTTGTCAGGCATAAGTAATGGCAATCTGCACGGCCTGTTAGGACCGCAAATCTCATCCCTGTGATGCAGCTTGGGGTAAAGCTGCCTATTTTTAAACCTACGCAAGCAGTTGGGTAAGAAATCTAAAAAAGAGGAAGCTTCTGCCCTTATAGGAGGTTCAATCTAATGGAACAAAAGAATGTTGCTTTTTTTTTAATGTATTCTCCCACCTCTGAATAATAATGCACCGGCACGGTTTTCTTGTAGTGGCATTTACAGTGTTCTGATAGAGGCTCAATTGATTGGCTCCTAATTATCCCTCTGATATCCTTTACAACAAAACTAGGACTCGGTTTCATTTAGTTCCCTCAAAAGAAAGATATAAAATGAACAACAACAAAAAATCATTCAGTCCTTAAATGTCACACAACTTTCAACAGGTATACAGTAAATACTAAATGCCACAACAATGTTAATTTCAACAGCCCCCAGTGACTGGCTATTGATGGAATAATGAGAGGACCTGAGACAGTTGCACTGTGATAGTAATGGAGATAATAAGCAACACTTGTTGACCAGAGTTCCTGTGTGTGATTTATAAGGTTTCGAGTTGGGGGGCTTCAGAGAAGAGCTTGACTCCATATGAAAAGCACAGGGCTGAAATAAAAATTGAACAGTATCAGAATGACCGATAACGAACGACAGGCCCACTGACTGCACATTAATTATCCAGAGATGGTATGGTAATGGGGCCATTTGCTATGCAAAGAGCAGACCGTCCCCAGCCACAATCAATATCTTCTGCTTTCTAATATGCCTTCCACTTGGCTGCTCCTACTTTCTGCAATGCAAGCGTGGCAGGCAGAATGCAGGAGTGTTATATATGTGTATGTGCAAACTGTCCATGAGGAAATGAACAGTTATTTTTCCAACCTAACCTAACTATTCAAACCTAACAGTGAATGCAATAATGTGCCTCAAAAGAAGCCTTTATTAAGAAGCTGCATTTATATGCAGAAGAAGTGCGATATCAGTATGAAATTTGGCTGAATTTACTGCCCTGATGCCAGACATAAAAGGCCGCCAGGACATGGCATTACTGTATTATAGTCAACTCACATGCTCTAAACTGACATAGATGGATGGCAGCAACAGAGGCTAATAAGGTGCTCTTTCATGATGAATGAGATGTGGGGTTTCATTTGGTGACTCACTTATAAATGTATGGGTAGGTGTACCAACCATCCAATTTTGTCCTCATTTCCCCTTTCACTTGGTGGTTCTATTACATTGCATTCTTTATTCATAATTATCCTGTTTTACTTCTGCTAAGATGCTAAAACTTCTGGTCTGTTTTTTCATTAGTCTTGACATAAGCCCCTTTCTCATAGATTCATACATACTCATTCAAGTGTTAACTGCATTGTATATACCAAAGCAATGTCTTTTGTTGACTGTAAAAAGAATCTTTGACCTTGTGTGAGAGACAAAGACTGCCAGCTGGCACAGCTTGGCATTGCTTATTTTTTGGTAGTAACCAAATCTGACTTGGGCTGAAAGAAACATGAGAGCTTAGTTCTGAGAAAGGGAAGACAATCCTCTCCTGCATGAGAGTGTGTTCTAGTGTGTGATCTTTTATTATCCTCCAGCTAAATAGATCATAATATAAGGTTTTCATCATAAGTAAAAATTTCATTTCTTATATTGAACCTGTAACATAAATGTAGTACAATTGTCAATATTCATACCCCATATTCTAGCACTTATAAACATTGACATCATAGATATGAGCATGGTCTGATTCAATCTCATTGTATGTGGTTGCCATGGTGACACAATGGTTTGAGCTCTGTGCAGCAATCATAAAACTGTCTTGTCATGTATGATCACCTTTTTCTTGCTTCCAGATGCATCCCGGGCAGACAAAAAGGAAAGTCGATGTCCAACACCGGGCTGTGATGGCACGGGCCATGTGACAGGCTTGTACCCTCACCATCGGAGCCTGTCAGGCTGTCCGCACAAAGACAGGGTGCCACCAGAAAGTAAGTATTTCAGCCACACACCAGCCAAACAGAGCTTTGGCTTACTTACCAGACATGTGGCCTGTGTACTCGTTCAGGAATCAGCATGTTTCCTGTCATTGCTACTTGTCTAGATGTGTTTGATATTTCAGCAAGGCAGCACACTGGAGGGTCAGAGAGGTTACAGCTGCACTTGACCTTTTGTTTGGGGTCATGATTTGGCCTGCTGATTGCTTGCCTAGTGTGCCATAGTGTGGGATAATTTAAAATACAAGTTGTGGCAGTACACATATCCTGGCAAAGCAGTTAGGAGTTGTCTGTTCATGAAGTGAAAATTTCTTCTCCACTTCATTAAAATGAACAAGAACAAATGATACTGCGCTGCATTTCTGTGGCATATATATGTTGCATGCCGCTTTTAGACTTGTTTCATATAGTGCATGTATGAAAATACTAGATATAATGCATGAATGTGTTAATAATTTGAGTAATATTTTTGATTTTTTTTTTAAAAAAAGCTCACAGACTTTGATAACACTAATCTTGCTTCAATCAGCCATGCCATGACCCCATTCATTTATTTGTATTCCTTGCTCAATTAGACCGTTGAATAGAAAGGCAGTATCATATCTCAAAGCCACGGATCAAGAGAAGTGGCAATAAACATTAGCCTTGAATGAATAGTGAGCTTTCCCTTTAGAGATTTCACCCCAGCTATTTAGTCTCATTCACCTTGTGCTAACTTCTCAATAAAAGCCCCTTTACACGTTTCATTAACTGCAGCGTGAAAATCAGGTTATGATCTCTCATGACCCAGACGGCAATCAAAATAAAAGAGGTTTTAATAATGGCAAAGAAATTAGTTACTATTAAAACCAGGCTTGTAAAGACCAGCGGTGTCACAGATGACTCTTGTTCAGCAGAGCACTGTTCATGCAGAGGCCTCTAACCTTAGACATACTTGTCTCAGAGAAAGGCAAAAAGTGTCTTGACCTTGACAGGGATAAAGAAATACGAAAACAGAACTTCAATTGATTGTTACTGGAGATTTTGCAATATGATGTCTGTCTTCCTCCCTCTGCTTCTCAGTTGTGCTGCTCATCTGACTTTTTTGGGGCGAATGGTAACAGCAGTACTGCACAGTAGCACACATGCAGGAAAATAATTTCAGAAAAGCAACTTCTGAGCACACTGAGCTATTTGCCCCTGTAACATGTGCAAAGGGCAAAACATGTACTTTTGCACTGTTTTGGTGTATATATGGTCAGTAATCCCCTAAACATCAGTATACTCCATACTCAATAACATAGATAACTATTGATGGCATAAAGCCATATTCAGCTACGGGCAAGTCTTTTTATCCTATTAGCACATTTGCTGAACTGAATGGACAATGTATTATTAATGCAGGGGCTTCTTTTAATTGGAAAATCACACAGTTGTGTGAGTCCATTTCTTGGGAAATGTGAAAATTAGGATTAAATTATGTCCTAAATTGATTACATTTCTTTCATGTTTGCTCATTTGGTAAAATAACAATTTTAAATAATCTCACAGGAGGATGCCTGTTTTTTTTATCTCAAAACTGATTTACCTTTGCAATATTTAAAATACTTGAAATCACACTGTATCTGGCTTGTTTCAGATGTTCTTTTTGTGCCAATTGAATCCAGGCTTTAATTTCATGCCATTCTGTCTGTCTTTCTGCAGAGGACAGGGCAAAACTTGGACATGCATAATGTATTAGCTTGTGGCACGTTGAGGTGGCAGGCTTTGTCCAATTACCTGCACCGCACACCAATTAGTATGTAAGGGAAGGAGGATGATGAGGGGTTAAAGTTTAAGGGGGTGATAATGATGAAGCTCATGCCGATGGGGTTTGGCCTTGCACACTGCTGGTGTCGAGACGACCCTTCCCCGCGCCCCCGCCTGCACTGCTCCGATGGCTCCTCTTGGACATCCATAGATCATTAATCTAATTGGCTGGTTGCCAAGGGGATCTAAGACAGTTATGGACTGTTTTAATGGTAAATGGTATTGAAGACTGCACTCTCCTCCCTAACAATGTGCACATGATAACAAAGCACACTCTATCAAGAAGCTGTATTCCATCTGTCTGCTTTTCCCGTTGATTTCAAGGCTTGTGTTTTGCATGATTGCTAGCTGCTGGTTGCTTGGTTCTCTGCATGCCCAAAATTTCCTCCCATTTCTATCTCTCACCAGCTTTGTCCTGTTAAACTTAAATGACATCTTTTTATTCATGACTGTTCCTATTCCATGAATACTAATTTGAAAGAGCTGGATAAGTGGAAGCAATATGGTGGGAAACCTCGACTGCCCTTTCAAACTAGTGTTCATTAAAATGAAGAAGAGGTCATTTGGGTTCACATGGACTTATTTCTTAATGATGTTTATAATGCCAAGCTCCTCACACACTAATAGAGGTCTTTCGTGATTGTAAGGAGCCTCTAACCTTCCCTGTCTTTCACTCCTATCTCATGTCTGTACGAAGTTGTGGCTATGTATGAGAATGTTCTTAAGTGTCCTACGCCTGGCTGCACGGGACGCGGCCATGTCAATAGCAACAGAAATTCCCATCGAAGGTAAGTGACAGTGTGCCTGCATTAAAAAGGCACTGTCCGTGTTTTTTTTTTTTTCTTTATGTTGTGTTTTTGGCTTTCAATATGGTTTTCCTTTCACAAGGTATTTTTTTCTTATGGTTTAATTTTTACTAAAGCCACACTTTATGAGTTTGCAACAATTTATGTTCATAATCATTTGCATAGTCTTTCTGTAATCTAATGAATGAGATTGAAATAAATATATCAATAGTTTAGTCTCTCTTCAGTCACTTTTACTGTGGTGCTGATCAGAATGCAGCAATTCACACCTTCTGCAGCATAAATCATTTATCAGCTCCTTCCGAAAAATGGTGCAGGTTCGGAGGGAGGCACGGAAATAGCAGGGCGCTCTTGCCACTGCTGTCAGACGGGGCGAGGTGACAGTGAAAGAAGAGTGTCACCCACAGCAGATGCTCAGGGAGTCAGGCATAGCAGCAGCCATTAGCACCTTTCTGCCACTCAGTCTGGGTGACAGGAGAGGTACAGACCTGGGAGAACCAGGATGCCTCCATGCTGTGCTCAGTGACACAGCCGCTGTGCAAAATAGGCACGCACATGGACACGAACCATAAACTTTCACTTTTCCTCTAAAACCTCCTCATACTGGCTGGCACCCTGCTAACTGACACACACTGTCTCCCCTGCACTAGCATGCACACATTCATGCACGTCTCATGACAGGTGCTCATGAGTACGACTGTACACTGGCTTCAGGCCATTGTCAAAGTTCATTTTTTCACTGTGGCCCAACACACTGCAGCTGACAGACTGGATGGAGAATAATAGAGGTTAAGGATAACAACATGAACTTTTGTCACATTTGGTCACTTAGTTGTCAGGAGTAAGTTTTGCTGCACTAAATTTACCTCGAACATGTTGTAGGTGTAGTGTGCACGTATGTGTGACTTGTCAGCATGTGTTTGAAGGAGATAAGATGGTACACAATGCACTAAAATGCACATTTGCCCATTTGGAAATCTTTTTTTGAGAATTACTTAAGCCATTTACATGTTAAACTTGACCTTTGTGTTAATTTTGTTATTAATTATTATAGAAGAGATTAATTTGAACAATTGAGAATTTATTTTAAAAACTAAATCTGTGTGTTTTCAGTAAAGTTGTTCATGGAATTGGCTGCCCGTACTGGCTGACAAGCTCTGTAACAAAGAGACCAAAACTGTTTCACAGAATATCCATTGCATGTAGCATTTTCACCAATGTGTCTGTGCTGTTTTTATGTCATAGCGTGCCTGTTGTGATCTCATTTCAGTCTGTCAGGATGTCCCATTGCTGCAGCGGAAAAGCTGGCTAAGGCCCAAGAGAAGCACCAGAGCTGTGATGGCTCCAAGTCGAACCAGGTCTCTGACCGTGTCTTAAGGTAATTACTCTACACTTTAGATGCTTTTCATTGCGCTATATGGGGGTGAAGCAAATTACCCATGAATGCAATTGATGCTTTAGTGCATGTAGTCCACAAAAACATACATTAGCTACTGTAAGTCTTTCAGTCTAGAGAACTGATATTTAGTCATACTGTATATAATTTGTTATTTTCTCTTGCTTTCTGTAATGTAATAGAAGTTTAAATCTTTTGGTTTGTTTTATGTTTATCTTCTTGTGTCCCCTGAGAACACTTCGAAGTGATTGCATGTTTATTGCTCTAAAGACAAATCACTTTATTAGATTTTAAGAAAACCCTGCTACATTTATCACAGCAAGGCAGAGCTTTTCGAATGACTTACTTTGATAGTCATGAAAATGCTCTGATAAAAAGTAATAAGTAATTGTACGTTTCATATGTATATTTAGCTCGACTGTACTAGCACTAAAAGATCAATTCTGTCTCATTAAAGTTTACATATCAGATGATATAAGCATATCCAAAGTTTACAAGTGTAATGAAAGAAATGCGTAAATTAAATTTAGCTTTTTTTATTGACAAGATATAACAAATGTTTAAAACAGAGCTGGATTTTCCTGAGCAAGAGGAGAAACATTTAATCTGCATCCATCAGCAACAACATCCTCCATGTCCCCTAAATAATCCTGGAATATTACCATTACCCTTGCATCCGTCCCTTTATTTTTGACATAACCCAAGCTCCCTAATCTCCCCCTGGGCAATGTTCAGTGCCTCGGTCCAACTTCCACCCCCTCGTCATTTATTTTCCAGGCCTATGTGCTTTGTCAAACAACTGGACTATCCACAGTATGGTTACAAGAACAATGTTTCCACCAGCACGCCACGCTCCAATCTGGCCAAGGAGCTGGAGAAATACTCCAAGACCAGCTTCGACTACAGCGCCTTTGATGGAAGCAACAGCCACCCGGTGTATGGGAAACGGGCCATCGCACCCAAAGTTCATGGACAGAGGGATACCTCTCCCAAAGGATATGATGGTACAGTTATTTTTTTTACTTGCTTACTTACTTAATTGCTGTGTATAAAGACCCTGACTGCCTCCCTTTTTGACATAACTACTACATCTTGCAGCCAAACGTTACTGCAAAAACTCCAGCTCTGCGAGCAGCACCACCAGCACCTACGCCCCAAGCAGTAGCAGCAGTAGCTTGAGTTGTGGAGGAGCGGGACGGGGAACAGGAGGTGGCGGTGGTGGTGGGGGGAGCAGTGCCAGCAGTACCTGCAGCAAGAGCAGTTTTGACTACAGTCACGATATGGAGGCGGCCCACATGGCAGCTACGGCTATTCTAAACCTGTCCACACGCTGCCGGGAGATGCCCCACGGCATGGGGGGCAAGCCCCAAGACCTGTGTGCACAGGTAAGGCCAGTAAGGATCACCCACTCTTATGTGTTATCATATCATTTGGGGTAGAGTAATAACATTAAATGTGTTGTTATTTTAATGGCAGGGAGTTGCAGATGTCATTCCACATGACTCAGTATTTACTGCACTTTTGTAATTCTATGGTCTCTTGCGGTAGTCACAACAAATCCACTGAGAGATTATCGCTGTGGTTTCCTTCATTATACTAATACTGCCAGTGAAAAGTGACAAACATAGGAAGATTTCTGCTGCAGATGTTACATGCACACACAGTCCATTAAAAAGCCAGAGCTGTGTCTTACACTCAGGGCTCAGTGGGCTATTTTTATTTTTATTTTTTTCATCTGAGAATCAGATAGAAGCAGGACGAAGCGCCGTTTGACACGGCGTGAGCCCAGTGTGTCATTTCTGAGGAGATAAGGTAACAGTGTTCCTGTATTATCTGTGCCGAGATGCTGAGCTGGAAAATGGGGGCCAGAAAGAGAGTGCACAGCAGAGGGCTAATGCTGGCTTAATGCTAATGTTGACAGCAGACACTGCCAGAGAATGAGAGGCATGGTGATAGAATTGAAAATAAAGAAAAAGAGCAAAGAAAGCCTTTTGGTGGGAGGTATCTAAATGTCACAGTGCAGAAGAAGTGGGAGATTCAGAATTGGAGAAGGCTACAGAGGAAAGAGTGAGAAGCAGAGAAAGAGATGACATAGCAGTAGAAATGAGGAGGAAAAGGAAAAAAGCCAAAAGCAACAGACTTCTGAAGCAAAGTGGAATGGAATAACAAATGCCTAAAGCAGTCAGGACTTCCTCCGGTCCTACCTTATTTCATTGTCTGTCCTCCTCCTGCTCCAGGGCGAGACAGGCAGGATGCATTCAGGGCAGGATGGAAAGTCGAGAGACTTCAGAGGGATTTCTGCCCTGCTTCTTTCTCTTTCATCTTAACACCTCAACTCATGGCACATAGTGTTCCTTTATATGAATGAAATACACGTACACATCTATTTTTAATTTCATTATGATGTCTGCTTTAAATCTATCAGCAGTTTGGTTAAGAAAGAAAAGTTTATTTGTTTGTCAATATGTTTTCTGTGTTTATTATATTATGCTTAATGCAGTATTACGGAGACACCATCAAATAGACCAAGACAGACAGTGAATACTATCAGTGGATAAAGTAGAAGCCAGTACCTTCAAAATCAGTCTTTTGTAAAACTGTTATACAAAATAACCTTAAATGCCATGCTTTTATGCCTTTAACACGATATATGTTTTTCCTAGACAACCTAGAATAAGTAGACAGAAGAAATGTGGCAGGAATAAGCAAGGGACTGCTCTGGCCTGTTTCTACTCATAGCACTGCCACAGCAGCAGAGGTCAAAGGTTACAGAGAGGTCAAAGCGAGAATGGTTAGTCACTAATGATGGAGGTGGGGCAAATTCCCATGGATCACCCTTATTAATTCGATATGATGGGGTGGGTCACGTTGATTAGACCGTGACATAAAATACAATAGCTGACAAGGAGAGGGCAGTCTGCTGATGATATTTACAAAGACAGGCAGCACATGCCAACTCAGCTCTGTTCCAGCCTTTATACTGATCTTCTACCTCCCGATTAGAAGGGTTTCGTCAAACTGAAATTGGACTGCTACTGCCGTTTGAGTGTGTGACTTCTGGTGTAATGGTAGCATATCCCCACATCACAGAACAACATAAACTAAGACGAGTTGTGGCGGTTGCAATTTTAATGTATGGGGTGCAACCTTAGCCCTTGTCTTTTTAGAGTTTATCATTGTAACCTTTAGTGATTTTGTCCCCAGACCTGTGTTTTAAAGTCACAAAGGTGGCACATGTTAGTGCTTACATCACTGGGAGATTTTCTCGTGAAGGGCATTGTTGGGTGTTTTTAGCACAAGAGTGCCATTTCCTACTTGTAAAAGAGAGCACAAGGAGCAAGGAGTATGAGGAGGATAGAGGAGATGAAAAGAAGGAGCCATGTTAATGACAGCAAAGTGTGTTGTGAGTAGCCCTTTTGGTACATTTATGCCAGATAAAGATTAAAGGAAATGCATGCAGGCATAGACATATAGTGGCACACATAGTGACCAATAGAGAGTGAATTCTTGGTAAACCCACTTTGTAGATCCGGCCCACTTTGTGCCAGAACACAGTATAGTTCTTCCTCTATTTTGGGGTTTGCAGCAGGAGTCTAGTTCCAGCCACTGCTGCTCATCACAGTACTAACCCCACCCCTAAGCCTCAGCCAATGCACCCCCTCTGATGTCCACTCAAATTAGGCTCACACACACATATACACACACATGCAAAACACAAAGTCATGCAGACATATTTCTGACTGCAGAGGAGTCCAGGCTAGAGCGGGATGGAGGGAAGAGAGACAAAGAGAGAAATAAGGGGTTCACAGGGGGATGCACTCGTCCTTGAGCACTGGTGACCTCTTCTACATTTGACCTCCAATGAGCGTCACACTGCCTTGTTGTGCTGCAAGTGTCTAATGTTTCATCCCAGACAGACTTGAGCAGCAAAACAACAGAGTTTTGTTTCAGATATCTGAACTGTAGGTGTTCTTGATCCATCTTTGCAGACTTCTAAAATGTTCAAAAGTGAGCACATCAGTAAAAGAACAGAAAACTCAAATACTTTTTATGTCCTGCTTTAGTGTGCACAATGTAATCAGCTCCTGTTTTGCCCAGCTTTGATCTAAGACTATGAATGTTTGACTGCTATTTAATCAGAAACTCTCTCTCTTTTATCCCTTTCTCTCCATCCCTACGTCTTTATGTTCATCTTTCCCACATGAAATACACCTCACACACAAAAACTACAATTACATACACTTTGCAGAGTCCCAGCCTAGATGTTGATGAGAACGGTACGTTGGACCTGAGTATGAGCAAGCATCTGTGCGGTGGTGGTACTGAAGGGGACTCAGTGCTCACCCCTCTAGAGCCCATGTCCCCCCAGCGGCAAGCTGCCCTGCTGGGCTCCCGTTGCTACAGCATGGGGGACCCTGCCGACTGCTGGGACCTGCCTGTAGACTACACCAAGATCAAACACATAGACGAGGACGATAAAGAGGTAAAAGGAGCAAACAAGGACAGGTTACGGTTATACCTCATTCATATGACAACCTCTGTCGAGTAGTAGCCTTTAAAGATTGTAATAATTAAGAAATGATAACATAGACTTGGCATGCTTCACTTATATTTTCTGTTTCATGTGTCAGAGCCCAAATTATTCCCTCCAGGGAACTCATTCAACACTGTGTGTCCAAGTCAAACATTTGCATTGCCGTCTGATTGTCTGTTTCTAAGCCTCCTGACTGCCCCACTGTTAAATTTGAAATCATTATAAAGTCATATTAGAGATGTTTTAGGGAAACCTAATGAATCTGCATGTTAACTGATGTCAGAATTGCCATGCGCAGAGGTAGCTGCTCTGTTTGTATCATGCTTCCCGCATGCTGGCTTTCTGTTTTTACATTTTGCTCCTCTCCAAAATGAATTATGCAAAGTAGCACCTTGGGAGGGAATCGGAATAGCTCATCTCATCAAAGAACTGCTGGAAATCAATGCAGCACTGCTGGGTGCGCCTGTCGGTGTGTACAGGCGCATGCATGTGCAGTACTTGTGCCTCTGTTGGCATGTGTGTGAGAGTATGTGAATATTCATGCAAGTGTCTGTACTCATGTCTCTTTGGGAGTCTGCCTGCACACATGCCTTTATAAGCAAGTTCCATGCTTAGCCTACTTTTGCGCTGTGTCTGTATGTATGCATGTGTCACTCTACTTTCTGTCTGCCTCTCAGTCTGCGCTCTGCCTAATTGGAGATGCTTGCTGGCTGACCCAGCATCACACTCTCAGAGACAGCTTGAACACTGGATAATTTGAGCTGTATCTAGACCTGTCTCTTTATGGGCATTACTGTACATACACTGCGAGCATGGAAGAAAGGAAAGAGGATTTG
Source organism: Rhyacichthys aspro (assembly GCA_036850595.1). Lineage (NCBI taxonomy): Eukaryota > Metazoa > Chordata > Actinopteri > Gobiiformes > Rhyacichthyidae > Rhyacichthys > Rhyacichthys aspro. The sequence goes on along the minus strand of CM072169.1, from coordinate 13,434,358 downwards.
CATCAACAGCCATCGTGCCCTGACTGCATGTACTGCAGACAAAGCACAGCCCAACTTACAGAACAAGAAGCGCCATCATGCTGCACCACAGTGCCATCTAGTGATCTCCCTCTAAATTACAAGGCTATTTCCTGAATTGTTCCATAAGACCTCGTGACTATGTCTGTACTTCCTTCTAGAGATGCTGCAGGGAAAGTTGTCACAGTTACACAAATATTGTTGAAGCTTACAATGAACGCACAGATTGTAGGAGCTTTGTTAGGGTTTGTAAAATAAGATTTGGAGTTATTTGAAATTGGAAAAACTCAGTTTATCATATTTTCTATCTTCCCCTTTTCACCCCTGTCCTCTCCATTCTCTTTGTTTCTTTTGTGTTTTTTCTGGTTCTTTGCAAATCTCAGCCTGACGATCTGGATCCCTTCCACGACCTGCTGGATGACAGCTCTTTCACTACAGATGTTAACATGCCTAGCCCCAAGCCCAAGTATGCTCAGTGCAAGGAGAGTAAGAAAGACCTGATAACGTAAGAGCATTTCTGGTAATCCCCCCTATGTTTCAGTGTTCCTACTTTTCCTAACTGCTCCCCCCTCATGCTCTGCTTCCCCCTTCCCACCTTCATCTATTTTTTTGTTCACATCTTTCTTTTTACTGTTACCACAAAAAAACTGCCTATCCTTTTCCACCTGCTGGTGTAGTGGCTTGCTATATGATTTCATTGAGCCCATTTGTCCACATTAACTTCAAGGTAGCTTCTTTAATTTGTAAGACTTTTCTCTATTAATGAAACATTCACTGTTTAAAACAGTATTAAACAGACAGTGAAGCTAAACTGGAAACAATGAAAACAAATCTAAAACAAATCTAAACAACCCTTTTCCTGTCACATTCTCTTGTCCTTCCCTTTGGGCTTATGAATCTGTCTATTTTTCCGGTGGCAGATGTCCCACACCGGGGTGTGATGGAAGTGGTCACTTGACGAGCAATTTCGCCTCACATCGAAGGTGTGACTTCCTGTTCTCCTGGTGGATTCTAAGTCTATTTCTCTTTATTGTTTTCAGCTTACCTCAACTATACTGTCAAACATCTGTAGGCACAATGTATCTCTCTTCTCAGTTACCCTTTGACTATTTGTATACCTCAAACAATCAAGTGTGATTAAAAAAAAAAAAAAAAGAAAGAAACCAAATTAAAAACTATTGGATATATGCAATTTTTTCAGCCACAGATTGGGTATTTCTCAGTGGGCCATGTGTAAAATCATCTTAGTCCTCCAGCACAGTCCCACAGTGCATTGCAGACTAAGCATTTGCCATTCAAAACATAAATGCTTATAGCAGAATTGCTGAGTGTTGCAGTGTGAGGTGTGTCTGCAACAACTGAATGAAGTTGGCAAAGCTGACATAGACTCATGTACAAACAAGGACAAACTAGTCCTTAAAATAAATTAATTTGTATGTGATATTACATAATCATTGCATTTTAACAGCAGACATTTTGATAACAACTCCCATAATATCAAATACTCAGAGGGTTAACTATTTTAAATCAACTCCCTGCACTTGCATCATGGCTTTTTTACATTTCTTGTTGAATGTCTTAGCATGTGTTCATGTGTGAGGATATATTACTGCCACTTTGGTGATACTAATGTTATACTGATGTATTTTTCAGTCTCTCAGGTTGTCCTTTAGCTGATAAAAGCATTCGAAGCATGCTGGCCAACAACGCGCAAGAGCTCAAGTAAGGCCTGAGAGTAGTCTTTGATTTATGTATGAATTCTCTTGTCTGGTCAAGGAGAGGTTAGTCTCAATGTAGTTTGTTTTACACTGTCAGTAGTCCAAACGCCAAACAACATGACACATGACACTTTTGGAGCACATAATTAAGCCTTTTGATCTTTTAAGAGGGCTGACAATACATACATTGCTGGAAATGGATGTGAAATGGATGAATTAAGATACAGAAAAAAGTAGCACAAAACAAGGACCTAAACAGGAGTAAAAATAGGTACTTTAGTGTTGCTGTAGGCCCTGAGTCTTTTCTGTTTTTTCTGCCCCAGGTGCCCGACACCAGGGTGCGACGGTTCGGGACATATCACTGGCAACTACGCATCTCACAGAAGGTAATCCCGATCACATTTACAATACTTACACTAAACCACAACTTTGTCTCACATGAATGTTAAAAGTGCACCACCCCTCTCCTCGTGGGCACATATAGCACCTGTGCTTCAGCTTTGTAACACTGTCATTTGTCTGCAGTCTCTCAGGGTGTCCGCGGGCCAGGAAAAGTGGGATAAAGATCATCCACAGTAAAGAGAACAAGGAGGACCAGGAGCCTATCAGGTACAGTACAGACAGACACCATCTATCTTCTGCCCCCCCCCCCTTAAACTATATGCTTCAATTCAACTGCTAACACTTCTCATTTCTATGCCATACAGACTATCGCAGCTATATCAATGGCAAATGTTTTAATATTCATGCCTGCTTTACATGTTTCCGTGCAGGCAGGAATAAATCAGCTACGACAAGACAAATGTGCTGTGAGTGTTCAAGTTCCAACCCAAATGTTAAGGGAAACTTTAGAAGTGCAAGGCTGTAGCAGTTAGGGAGGGCAGTGTCTGCAGTCTCTGGTGAACTCGAGTACAGGTAGGAAATGCTAGAAGAGGAGCAAGCAGAGAGGCAGAGATACAGGCATACAGAGATTGATTGGACTCTACCTAAATCCCACAGTGGGCTTTTCTGGCCTCAGCCCTGCAGCTTCATTGATTTCTCTGGTGGTGCAGAGCACAAACAGCACACTTTGGCTGTGCTTGAGTCGATCTTGTCATTCGGTTGAATTTGGAGGTCAGCTTGGCACAGGTATCCCTGTTTGTATGATCTGTTGGCATTAAACTGTAAAATGTGAGGGCCAAGTAGTCTTGTGTATTGTAGAGCAAGTGAATGAATGTTTCTTCTATTCTATTTAACATATAATGAGGAATGTCAAAATGTATTTTAGTCTAAGCAAAAGTATGGATCACTCTTTTGATTAATCATATTCTTCAGAGAATCTTTGTATTATTCTCCTCATAATCATAACTATGGTGATATTTTTTTCCTTCACGAGGCAGAAAGGTTGACCTTTTGATGGTTATTTTTATCCCAACCCTTTTTGTTTCCATATTCAGTACATGAACCTGCTGCCACCATTCCACAATACAATACCTGCAGAGCGTCATGCAGTCCTGGGTTGCACTCATATTGGGTCCCCTTCGAAGTTATTCTTTTTAGATGTTGTGGCCCCTGTATGTGGGTAAATGGTATAAGATTAGCTTTACCAAAGACAGTAACGATTCATATGTATAAATGTATAGATGATAATATGGGAGCTAGAGATTCTGACTCTGGCTTTAAGGTTTATGTGTTGTGACATTTGTTTTTGACAAAGGAAAGAGAAAGGGAAAAAATCTGTCCAGTTTTACAAAGAGGGTACAACGGTAAACATTTCTCTGTCCTCCCAGGTGTCCTGTCCCAGGTTGTGATGGTCAAGGCCATGTAACAGGGAAGTATGCATCCCATAGAAGTGCATCGGGATGCCCTATTGCAGCTAAGAGACAAAAGGATGGCTACCTCAATGGTATTCAGTTCACATGGAAGTCTGGCAAGACAGAAGGCATGTCGTGCCCTACTCCAGGCTGTGATGGTTCTGGTCACGTCAGTGGAAGCTTTCTGACACATCGGAGGTAAGTAAGTCTGAATATGGAACATCAAGGGCTGTATATTATAACATATATTATTTCCTATGTGGTGATGGTGTATTGATTAACCTGAGATTATATAAACCAAGACATATTAAAGCAATGCTTGGTTCAGTCTTTCAGGTTGTCCGCGTGCCACATCTGCAATGAGGAAAGCCAGGCTCTCTGGAGTGGAAATGCTAACAATAAAACAGCAACGTGCCAGCAACGGTAACTACAGCTACACTACCACTCATCCACACAATGTAGCCAATCAGGAACACTGATGTGGAATGATTTAGTGAACATTGCTCCAATTTCAGATAATAAACCAATCAGGACACAGTGTGGTGAGGCTTAAATTGGAAATAAACTGCCATTCAAGGGTGGGCTGTAAATAGTGTTAGAGTGGCTCCAATCTGGAAGAACAGAGCCAGTTTACTTGGCAGTAATCAAACATAAAAATCAGAGTGAGATTGGGGCTCTGTGCTCCATCTGTTTTTTGCACACTACAGGCTGGACTGCAGTAAATTTTTGCTGCACATAAAAGCATGTGACACATAACATAGTGAAATTTTTTGAGAGAGTGTAGAGTGAATCTGAATTCTCTGTCATGTTGCATCATTAGTTACCTTTATGTAAGCACAATGTTGTTGGACTAAAGTATAAGTTAATGTGTGCGTGTGTGTGTGTGTGTGTGTGTGTGTGTGTGTGTGTGTGTGTGTGTGTGTGTGTGTGTGTGTGTGTACTTATCCTGTAGGGCTGGAGCATGAAGAGGACATTAAACAGCTGGATGAAGAAATCAAAGATTTAAGTGAATCAAATTCACAAGTGGAAACTGACATGATCAAACTTCGAACACAGGTAGGCGACTGCAGTCATTTTCTTCTGTAAGTCATTAAAGTTCACTTTTGATATATTATATTTTACTGTGTTTACTATTCTATCTTCCAGATCACAACAATGGAGTCCAACCTGAAGTCCATAGAGGAGGAAAACAAGGTGATTGAACAGCAAAATGAATCTCTCCTGCATGAGCTGGCCAACCTCAGCCAGTCACTGATTAACAGTTTAGCTAATGTCCAGCTCCCTCATATGGTAAGGGCCACCAGGAACAGCAAGCCGGCAAGTTGCAAAACATAGCTAACAGTAGCATTACAGCAGCTTATTCATTTTCTGTGTTACTGACCACAGACTATTATGCATGCTTAGTCCAAGATGTTCCCCATTGCTTGTTTTTCCAAAATGTGAGGGAGAGATGTGATATGAGGCTTTATTGGACATTTTTCACAAAGGCAACAACTCCACCTACAGGAATTACTGCTTCAGTTGTTTCTCAAAATTAAATTACATTTACTAAAATATTGTCTTTACCTGTTCACAGGTATGAGAAGTAAAATATATATGAGTATTTTTATTACAGATCAAAAAATCCTAAGTCACTGAATTTTTAAATAATCATTTTTATGTGCTTCAACTCATGCCTTTCAGTAAACAGTTGTGTGCATGTGTGTGTTTGTGTGAAAACTAAAATAATCATTTGTGTAGGAATGCGCTTATGCTTCTTTGTTGTATTCTTTTCGATAATAAGTAATGTGTCCCTTTCCTTTTTTCTATTCATTTTACAGAAACCACTGGCACACAAAGAACCCCCTCTTAGGAACAGCTGTCTACAGATGCACCAGCAAGTAAGAGACTGCCTCATATGACTCTACTAAATTTATCTCTGGAGCATCTTCATGTACAGTCTCAAATTAAATCTTTTGCTGTGTCCTGCAGGAGCCAATAAGTGAGCAGAATTTTGATGCCTATGTCACCACTCTAACAGATATGTACACAAACCAAGACCAGTACCAGACCCCAGAAAACAAAGTCTTGTTGGAAAATATCAAACAAGCCGTTCAAGGGATTCAAGTGTAACCACTGGGCAAAGAGACACTTTTATTCTCCCTGCAGGTGCAGCTGATCTCAAAATCCACAGACATCAAGGCAGTTTGATCCTTCGTTCGGTGCAGTAACTTCTCTAGTGTTATATATTCCAAATTCTGTTCTTTCAAAAAATGAGGTATTATGCTTAAAGAGACCTCAAGATTTTTTTTTTTGGGTCTTGCTTTGAAAAAGAACATTAAAAAAGTCAACTGCAAAATAGTTTTTGAGGACATTCACATTTTGTACGTTTTCATATGAGCTGACATAGTGTCATGTAATGTTTATAGCTGCTCATGTATGCACATTTTTAGTGTATATTTCTGAACAGGAAGCTATAACAGAACACAAGTTCTTTTTATTGCTTAACAACAAAGCATTTTAGATCAAAAAAGCTGAAAGTGAAATAAAAAAAAGTACATGCTAGGAGGAAGCTGTTTATTTTTCTCCTCATTGGATGATTTTGGACTTTTAGGTGTTTTCCTTCTTCTTGCGTGTAGATTGTTTAAAAGCAAGATCTGGTTTGCTAATTTCTTTATTTTCTGAAAATGCTTGAGAAAAGTTTGTGTTTTGTTTTGATAAAGAAAAAAGATGTGTAGCTGTAGGTGGGGGCATTTTTAATTGGTGCTGTAGATGATTCTGAAGAGGAAACTGACCTGATGTATGTATGAATGTATGTTTGAACAGTTCTATTGTAAACATCATTACACGGAAACCCGATGGTGGCAATCCCATTATCTAGGAGAGCCAATTAATTCCTAGTGAACACATCTTTGTGGTGCATGCATGTTTACATGCTCATCTTTACCTGATCTCAAATAGAAATTATGTGTAAAGACAATGACCTTTAGAGACCACATTCTAGCCTTTTAGTATGAAATCTGTTCTATTTGGAGACCTGTGAGGATCAACACATGTCTCAGCAATATCATAATAATATTAAAATCATTTGTTTATAGTAAGTACGGGATGCAATCCACAAAGAAAAAATGGATGGGTATATGCAATTTCTTGTTTATAAGCATAGTGGGGTTACATGAATCTTTTTAATATAACCTATGTAAATTATTGATTTTTATACAAATCTTTTAATAAAAAAAAGTCTTTTTAAAAAATGAGGAGCAAACCCGGACACTGACTTTAGAGAAGCAAAAATATATGAGTTCCCCTTTTTCTGTACGATTTTGCACAGGGACACCTTCGTTTCCATGTTTTGATGGTTTTACAGAAACTTAAAGCAGTACCCGAGAGCCTGAACGGAGGGTTTTGTAAAGAGTATTTATAAAGTATGACAGCGGGACTTACAGGGTCACTGTCCCCACTTATGTGCCAGTAGACTATTTGCACTTGTCCTTGAAGATATTATCCTTATGTACGGCGGTGTGCAATTTTCCATGTGACCTCTTTGGCACACGATTGGAGCAACCAACTGCTTGGAGCCACTTTAGGAGTGGAATTAGTACCACTAAAAGAGGAAGAACAGGGACTTGAATCAGAAAGGAGGATGTTTATATCCATAGCACCTATACTGTAGGCTATAATCGAGTGTAAAAACATTACAATGTTCTTTCATTCTTGCTATGTTTTAGGAAGATAAAGTTATCCCCCAGCAGCACTTTATATCTAATCACTGTACAAAGGATTAAATAGTCAATCAATTCAAGGTTTTTAAAAAAATCTGAATTAAACAAAGCTCTCTTCCCTGTTGCAGGAGAAATGAGTCTTTCAAGGGGTAATACAATCCAGCATCATGCCTGTATGCCTGACTGTATGCACCCCTCCATTCTGTTGTAGTTGTTAGAGATCATGTTCAAAATTTGCCTTTTTGAGAGCTAATGCAAAAGGTGCTTGTTGTTCACCTGACTGAATCTCATCTATTGTACTTTACTGTCCTCTTTCAGGACTTTACTACCCGTCATCCATGACTGCATATGCCTTTTTCCACAGCATTGTGTCTGCAGCTTTTTGCCAGTATAGTAATGCTTCAGTAGAGTAATAGCTAGTACCAGTTTTTGAATTAATTCTCATTATCAGTAAAAATGGAAAAAGGGATTTTAAAGCACAAACCGGCTGCTCATCTGATGTTGGTACATTAATAACAAACCTAAAAAGAGTTATCTGTGACTATCTATAGGGAACACAAAAGGTTGTCACATATTTAGAATGCTGACTTTTCAAATAATTTATTGTGAATTCATCAGAGTTTAATATTTTATTTGAGCCAACTGATTTGAAGGTTGATTTCAGTGACCATTAACAAGGACAGGATTTTGTATAAACTATTGTGCTCTCTGTGGAACTGAAGTTTGATTTATTTTTGTACTACACAGCATGGATTTGTTGACATTTTAATTTTGCTATAAATGTGTGAGATCACAAGTTCCTGTGATATTTCATTTATAAATTGTGAACTTTGTACAATTTTTGTCATGCTGGATGTTGACACATCTTACTCTAAATAAAGAAAAATGTGTTGCCAGAGGCCTGTATAATTACTGGATCTTTGTTTTCTTCACTCTTAAATTGTGCAATATACCAAATGTTCATTAGCCCCAGATTTACAAGCCTCTCCAGTAGTGCTATTGCCAAGTGCCCTTATTTACTGATAATCCAAACTGGGGGGATAGAAAGCAATTACAGCAAACTGAAGTTTAACACACATTGTATTGAAATACCTTTGTGCTATTGGCTCCTTAATAAAAGATGCAGCCAATTGTATTTGTAATTTACACATGATAATCTACCTCACAATGGAGCAATTAAAGAAAGCTATAAGGCCTTGATCCGTATTGATTTTCTTTTTCCCTCGGGCCTTGTCATAAAATTGGTAATTTATAATATTGTTAATTTGGGCTCAGTAGAGTTCCTTTGAAAAGCCTGTAGCCTATCTGTGTTGGTGCTCCATTCCCTCCCTTCCTTGGACAGTATGAAGGTCATGTTGTCCCATTTCCTCTTCAGAAGTAACCCTTTTGGCAAACCTTGGACTGGAAAACCTTATGCTAGTGCATGCTATGAGCAATGAATTCAAATTTCTTGTCATTGATTATTCAAGTAGCCTGCCACTAGAGGAAATCTGTCGTCATTACTGCACAAACAGTGAAATAAAATCCAAAGCACATGGGCCTGCTCCAAAATGTGTGCAACAGACTGCTCTCTGATCGTTTAAAAGACGTGGAGAGGAGACACGATTGCGCGTCAATCTACTGATTTAAATATTTTCATAACCAAACTTAAGTATTTTGGGTGAGTCCATGGCCCTGTCCAACAACTTTGGAGTCGTTGTGACCCACCAGCAGGAATTTCATTTGACCAGCAGGTGGCAGCAAGCCCAAACTTATGCCTGGAGAGAGTGAACGACTTACTGTAGCCCTACTCATAGCTGAACTTTGGTTGGTGTTTATTTGAGATATAAACATGCATCTTTTACAGTCATTTCACTTTGTTACCAATACAAAAGCTACACTATTGAAATCATTAAAATACGCAGGCTTTGGGCTCCGTGACAATCTTACATTTAGTAAATTACATTCTGTACTATTTTACTTCAAGACAGCACGTTACAGTTTAGTGTTTCAACCAGCTTTACGCACAACTCCACTACTATAAAACTAATAAAGTTAATTTTTAGCTTAATAAATAACATTTTCTTCAGGCATACTCGTAAACACTCGGACTCCTTGTGAATGAATCCGTGCAGGAGCTTTTAAACTTGGCGCCGCGCAGTGAGAGAGTTTATGTGGACTTTGTGATTGTCTGCCTTTTTCCTTCTCTCCCTAGTTTTTGTTTTTTTCCCCCCTCTCACGCACGCTCTCACGAACCCGCCCGGTGTGTGCGCGTCTGTCCTCTGGGCTGAGCTCTCTCTCAGTGTGTGGCAGCTGGCGGTCTGTGCTCTGCTCCGCTCACTCCTCGCAATGGCGCAGCGCGCTGGCCCCTCGGTTTCTCCTCCGTGTCTTCTCGCGGTGGCTCTGTTAGTGCTCGCCGGCGGACCGCAGTTAGTTCGTACTTGTCCGAGTCGCTGTTTATGTTTTCGGACCACGGTGAGATGTATGCATCTAAACCTGGAAACCGTGCCGGCAGTGTCTCCACAAACCACCATTCTGTAAGTAGCCCATTGCCTGCATCTAACGGGAACTAACTCTTCAGGAACTTCGCTCAGGAATGCAGTGAGAGGGCACTGGGGTTTGCAGCCTTATTTGATAGTGTAGCTTACTTGTGTTTGGTCATTCTGTTACAAGTATTTATATTAGACCAACACATACTTTGATAAATCGCAATGTTGAAACTTTTTGATTGTTTCTGGTCCATAAGGTTTAAACTAAGACAAAAGGCAGTGAATGCTTTATGCAGGAACAATGTCCCAGGAAGTTTGCTTGTTTTAAGTGAAGAGACACCTGCCAGTGAGTTCAGCTGCTGGCCACAGAGGTTAATGAGTAGGGTTTTAGGGCAACACAGCTGGTAAAGCCAACCACAAGCATTGTGCAGCGGTTGTGTTGTCAGCAGGAGAGTATTTCTACGAACAATAGAAAGCGGACCCCAAGGATACATGATCATTGTTTTCGATTACATTTGTGGTGCAACAGTAAGTCTCTTCATTAAAGCAAGCCTTTTTGCTGAGGTTAAACTCCATATTTGTCTTTCCCCCTTCGATGAAAGAAAGGAAATACTTCTCACTTGACAAGCACTTGTGAATGAGCCCTAGATGTCAGACGTACTCAAAGTTTTTTATGTCCCTGCTCATAGTTTCTCAGAGTCACAAAGTCTCCAAAGTATGTGGTGCCCTTTGTCTTTAATCAGCCACTGCAAAATTTCAGTCCATAATGCAACAACCTATAAATAGACCTATTCAAAGAGTAAACCAGAGCACAAAGAGGCAACTGAGCCAGCCACAGCAGCAAACTCTGAATTAGCCTTGTCCTGAAAAATCTGGGACATCCACACCCTTGAAGAAAACTTATGGTCCAGCACGACCCATTTACCCCCAGAGGAAAGATAAAAGTCTTGACTTCACCAGTGCAATGAAAGAATTGTTTAGTTTTCTTTTTGTGGGATGTGTCTGAATCTGTTACAGGGCTGAGCACAGCAAGGAGTATACTGTAGCCTTCATGCTTCTGAGCTTTGAAGCTAAAGCTGCTTGTTGCTATTGCCTGTGAGCTGTCAAGACAAGACTTGCCATCTTTCCTTGTTGTAGGAAGTGGTGAACACACTATTGCTCTCCCACAAAAGAAAAACTCATCCAGAGGAACATATAACTTGCCCAGGCATCACTGGAAGAGAAAAGTCAAAATGACTTCGTCTTAACTACAGCTGGGTCCTGGTAGATGGTGGTTTATTGAAGTGAGTTATGACCACATAAAGCCATCTAACAGAGGAGACAAGAACATTACTTTTATCAGGGATACTGTATGTCGCCATGTTGACTTTCAGTAAATGTGCAACATGCATCAAATTGAAAGTCTTTCTTTGTGTCCCACTTGGTGCCTGTAAAAGGGAACATGCCATTGTTGTTCTTGCTCCATCAGTTGGGAATACAAGTCTTGAGTCAACTTCAGACGTACTACTGGATATTGGCTTATTGCCAGTAGCTTTTCTTCATGACACTTGGACCGAGAAGCATGAGATTTCTTCCCTTGAATTTTTTGTTCTTTCTGGATGACATTTGTTTTTCAGCTGTTTCCTCTAAGGGCTTTCTGTTTGATGGATGATAGTAAATTACTTTTCCTCTAAATAATGACACTGGAGCTTATCTTGTCAGTAATTCTGGGGAAATAATTACTTTTGTGTGTATTTTAATGTCATTAAGGACTGTTCACAGTTAGAAGGATGTAGGCCAGGTAACAGTGATGACCTACATTTTGGATTAACAGTAGTAACCTTCTGCCCTGTGGTTTCAACCTAGCACCAGCCCAGTTTTATATAAACAGTCCTGATTTGAGTAGACTCTGCAAAACAGAGGAGAGTCAGCTCAGTGGGGGTTGGTGTCAAAAGTCTTACCAGGCTGTTGATTTGCACATGACCGGGTGAGTTTCCTGATAAACAAAGACAGTCCTTGGGCTACCTGCTGATCATTCTACAGTCATGCAGTGTTGGACTCTGAACCACTACCAAAAGACAGCGGCCTGGTCTGACTCCGAGTGAACGTCAGACAGAGAAAGAGGAGTTCCATTGTGTGGAATTTGCTGCAGTCAGGCTTTGTGAGGCACTCAGTCTCTGCAGCATTATGGAATGCAAAGCCAGAAATCCCTGAAGCTTTGCTCATTTGCACCGAAAGATTGGACCCAAGATAGTTGTTTAAAGGAGGTCTGCTGGCCTCTTTTCCTATGCCCTCCAACTCAGGACAGCTGCTGGTGTGGGAGGAATCGGGCTCATATTTCAGATCATATTATTTCCTGCAAATGCATATGAAATGTTGTGCTTCTAAGGAGGAAGGTTCATAAGTAGATATATAAATGAGATAGGTGTGTTTTGCAGAGAACCATTGCAGCATCAAATAAATCTAGATAACTGTCCTTCCAATGAAATGAAAATCTAGCAATGTTTATATCAGAATGACTCACACACACCGGGGTTAGTCCACATGGGCATGTGTCACAAAACCAAATGACTTGCCCTCCTTCAGAGGTGGAAGAGAAAAGTCCACACATGGCCCTCAGATGCTAAAGAATTGGGCACCAGCCAGGTTCAGTCGTCATCCTGGCTCTGATGAAAATTTACTGAAACCTTATAAAAGTTCCTTGCAGCCTTTGTCCACCTTTCATGAGTTTTGTTTGGATTTTGAACACACATCACCATTCTCATAAAATAGAGTCAATCAGTGATTGCATGTCAGTGCCAGTGCTATGTTTGTATCATTGGTTCAGCAGTAAGAGCTGTAAATTAAAACCACAGTGCGTCTCATCAGCATGCCATCAACATTTTTCAAGTGATAATTTTCTAACATGATTTTTCTTTCTACAGTTAACATAGGTACCATTTCATTTCCAAATGTTGGGGTCTGTTGTTCTTTGACAGAAAGCAGTTGTAATTCTTGTTCTTTGTTCAAGCAAAGCTAGCCAGCCTCTGCAGGGCTCTCAGACTGTTTTATGGCCCTCTCTCACTCTGTGCCTTGAGAACACATTAATTGACTCTTTTAAAAAAGTCCTGGAACAAATATCCTAGTCTTCTCATTTGATGACATCATGCAGTCTCAGCTCTTTTTCTCTGAATTTGTCTTGTTTATTAAACATGCACAATACTGTTTCCTCTATTCTTTTCCATGTGGATTGAGTCATCCCACTCCCCTTCTTGTTTCCTGATGATAAACACCACAAAGAACCTTGAAAAGGCGATCTTGATCTATGGCACAGCATCATTCTATTATGTTTTAGTAAACCAATTGTTTTTGTTATGCTTGTAAAGGAAGCACAGTGTCTTAATAATAACCTTGGGAATTATCATCTTAAATAATATGTTTAATGACTGAAATGAGGATTCAGGATGGAAGGAATGTCTATTATTAGCAATTAATAATTAAGTATTTTATTCATGAGGACTGGAGTTCATGGTTAGTGCTGTCTCTGATTAAGTGGCACTTGTATTACTTTTCCAGTTTTCCTTTACATTGATTATATTGCCACCTGTTTAGCCTACACAGCTTTCCTTAATTTCCTTTATGTCTTTGCTTTATATCAAAGCTGAGCTTACATGCTATGCATGTCATGTATGTTTCTAAAAGCAATGAACTGGTAGCAGGATAGCAGCACTGCCCCATGAATTTACAGCCAAGCTTTAGGCAGGTAAGTGGGACATGTCTGGGCACTGCAGTCATCACTCCAGCCCAGTGCCTCAGAGAAATGTTGTCTCTTCTTCACCTATGGTGGACCCCTTGTCTCCTGAATGTGTGCATGATTATATATAATGTTATGGACTTTGTTAGGATGGCTTGCACTGTAGACATCCACGTCTAAGAAAGTCTTCTGACTGAAGTGAATTCTTGTTCACAATTGCTGTCTATATAAAAGGAAGAGTGCATATGAATGTCTGACTCGCTCTGATGCAATCCATATGTGAGGACATTTTCTGATGAATTGCAGGCTCCAAAATTATTTCATTTTGTTGTTTGACCCACTTTTTTACAATAAGATTTGTTAATAGGTTGTTGCAGCATTACATCTCCATGGGATACTTTGATTGCATGGTATAAAAGAGAAATGTATAGAAAAGGTGCTTGGAAACTGCTTCCTTTAACTATTCTGATAGTTGTTTTACAGTCAAGTATGTATGTCTTTATGACCCCATCTTGGGGTATTTACTTTGTAAGACCCATAAGCTAACAAAATTCCTTCTAGTCAGAGATGTTGAGATATTGGTGAGTGAGGGTTGCAATTATATGGAAGAGAGAGATTTGATGTAATTTTCCTTCTTACATTTCCCTTCAGTGGGATCAGATTATCTTTCTGTGCTCTCCATGTCCCACGTTACTATATTGGTTAATGTAAATTTTGGAAAATATTTAGTAGATCCTCTAAAATGTTACTAGCATCACAGGACCATTGAGATTAAATTAGATAAATTCAAATAACTTGTCTCATGGTTGTGGGTGATCATGTATTCATGTTTAGAATGATTTCACCTTGACAGGGCTAATTTCAGTATTAAGGTTGTTAACTTGACTCTTTAATGACAGGTCAAACCAGCAATGATTAGTGTAAAAAGCCAAGCTTTATTCTGCCTCTTTAAAAATCGAGAGACACTGCTGTAACTATTTTATTGAATACACACAGATTTTAATGTCTAGGTCTATACTGAATAGTCATTTACCTTTTTTTTTTTTTACTTCACAGAGACTTAAGATTCAACAAAATCAAGGATCTTCAACCTAGTTCCTTTAGACGTTTGAAGAACCTCAACACACTGTAAGTCTATTCCTGTACTACATTTCCTTTTGTCATGTACCATACAGTCACTTTATGAAGTGAGGTTGAATGTTGTAAGAGCAACATTGAACTCCACATAGTCATTGTTACTTCCCAAAGAACCTTACTTGTATGTTGCACACAGGGACACTGGTGTGTTTCACACATGTAGTAATCTGTGAGGAATTTATTTTTCCACTTCCGCCCATAGGTCTATTTATCTATTTGTCCAGTCTGCAAAATGGTGCAATGCTAGGCTTGGAGATTAATAATGCTCCAAGATTTAGCAAGTTTATCAGAAGATTATTCTAGTGTTTGTTTAAAGAAGGTGTGTATAGTTTCTTATCTACTGATTCACATGATTAAATCTAGAATTACAGCATGGATCAAACAAACTTTACCTTGCATTAACTCTCAGTCAGAATCTTTTGTTGTGGAATGTGAAGAAAAAGCAAACAACAGTCGAAATAAGCAGATTTACATCTAGTTCAATTATAATTAGACTGAAAGTATGCACTGTAGGATGAGGGCTTATTACCTTTAAACTTCAACACAAGAGAAATTACCTCAGGCCGTTTTTCCAATCTGACTGGCAGTGGTGCTGTTTTCAGAGCTTTATCTTTTATGGTCCACAAAAATGCTGGCCTTTGTACGCCCATTGTAAGTCTTAACATACTTCTCCACATTTTTACAGTATGAGGTCAGGGGTCAAGTATACAAACAAACCACTGTACATTCTGTATCTTATCTCTAATGACACAAACTGTAAGTAGGACACTGGCCCTATTTTAACCGTAATAACCCAAAATAACCTCTATTTTCTCTTTGCCTCAGCCTTCTTAACAACAACCATATACGAAGGATCCCGAGGGGGGCATTTGAAGATCTGGAAAACCTCAAATATCTGTGAGTAAGCCCGATGTCATACTTTGCTCTTTGGATGGCAAGTAAAATTGGGAAATGTGCCAGGTTTGTGGATTTTAAAATGTAATAATAGCTAAATGGAGCCTGCTGCTTTGTGTTAGCAGAAGACTTGCTTCACACTGACTGTAACTTTGAATGGGCGAAGCCGTTAGACTGAATCAGGGAAATGTGTCATCGCTGTTTATAGAAAGTCTGCTCCTTTGAACTTAGGTGTCTGGTTGTCCTGACCTGGAGGCAGCTTTGATAGATGTGGTTTGAGTCGTGCATTGCCTGAGGGTTTCTGCAGGAATGATGAGCTGTTAGTCACTCGGATAGGAGTCCCACTCAGCTTTAGATGCGGTTGTAGCTCTGTCATTTCAGCTCTCATATGACACTGCATTTTACATTGTGTTTAGATAAAGTACAGCCTGCTGAGAGCTTTAACTTTCACGAATGACTGAAAATGCTTTAAAAAAAAAAAAAAAAGTTTTAAGTTTATGTCACTGCACATGCTAATGTTGTGGAACCAACCTAGAAAATGTACTTGATAATGCACTGAGGATAAAGTATGTAAAAAAAACAAAAAAACAATTTAGGCTTAAAAGTAATCTACTGGTCTTTTGTGACTTACGTGTCTTAGTTACTGTAATTCATGAATGGTTTTAATTACAGAGGACCTCAGTCTTTCAAGTCAAGTCAGTCTCAGTCAATCTGTGCCCTTTGTTCAGCCTTTGTGATTATCTAATTCAGTGTTTTCATGGCTTGGGGCGAGATTGTATCTCTGTGTCACCTCGGCACTTCCTTTGGACCTTAGTGAACCCCTCTCTCTGTCATCTTACGTGTCTTCCAAACTTCAGGGCTGGGCAGCTGCCTGTAGCACTACTTCCACCTCTCCCACGACCGCCACCGTAAACAAGTCAAGCAAAGGTCAAACAGTGTGTTTGCCTTATTCCACTGCTGCATATTTCATCTTATCAATTATTCAGCTGTATATACATATATCTGATAGTGTATGTGTAACTAATAAGCCACATCAACATCAGGCTTGGTATTTTCAGCAAAAACTGTCCTTTTAGCCTAGCACACTTCCCAGTAATAATGAAAAAAATAATGAACGGTCAGGTTTGAATCTGTGGTCATTTTCTGTAAACCCTAATCTTGGCCACCACACTATATTAGCAGAATATCTAAGGAACATTTTTAAAAGTGCATCAATCTTCCATGTTATGTCTCTCTTCTTTTGTTCCTGTCTAGTCTCTGTTATTTAAACATGCTGAGCATTAACACAGATAATTCTAAGCATAAAGCAAACATTAAAAGCATGCTTTTCCACAAATGGTGTTGGGAGATCTGTATCTTTTAGCGTCTGTCCTGATGAATGGGATATAACATGTCCTTTCACTGTTATGTTGGCAACGTACTGATAGACCTACCACTGAGACCAAATAACCCTAGAAGCCTAGATGCTGTGACTGTTGTATTGATGTGAACATTTGGATGGCTCAGAACTTTCTCCAACTCACCAAATTAACAAAAAAAAAAAGAAAGTTATTCATGCCCTCGTTTTCTTTAAACTGGAGTGGTCTAGACAATAAGTCACTATCCCGCCTCCAACTGGTTCCGAAATACACAGGTTTTATCAGACTTCACTGGCTTCCCGTCCATCACTGTAATTTACTGTATGTTTATTATTAGTGATGTTGTCCTTTAAAACATACCTCCAATTATTTGTTAAATTATTAAAATTTCCGCACGTTTACTTTTTTATATTTGTATCTTTGTTTTGCCTATTGCCTCCTCTAACTTATCTCACTAATTAGGCACAAACCTGCCCCTGTCTGTTTGTCTATCAATTTTGTTGCTGCTGTTTTACTATGCACTCTGTTTTTATTTTTAAGCACTTTGAAAACCCTGTTTTTAAAAAGTGCTATATAAATAAAGACTATGATAAGAGATAAAAGGACACACACCTGGAGGCCATTGCTTATTCTAGAGAAACCAAAACATTAATGACCCATGTTCACTAACAGGAAATAAAATCTACCTGTGCATCATGTTTGCCATAACGGCTCTGTTTTTAAGATACTGTAGTATTTATATACACTGAGGTGCTCTGATGCCCTAATTTCATCCTCTGTGTAACAATTAACATTTCATTATCAGATCATGTTAGATCCATTTCTCTCAAAAGTCGGAGTTCAGATTGTTTTGTGTGAAAGTGCGTGTGTTACTAATGTTACTGATTATCTCTTCTTTCAGCTATTTGTACAAGAATGAAATCCAATCAATTGACAGACAAGCATTTAAGGGGCTTGTCTCTCTTGAGCAACTGTAAGTGACCAACTTCTTTCTCCATCTTTTCGTCTGCTCACCTGCTGTTTGTTCCTCCAACCTACTGTTTCTCCATGTGTAAAATGCAGCTTCCTTACCCTCAGAGACTACTGAATGCATGGCGCCTGGTCAAGGCTATATGGCTGTTTCAATTGTATATACCTATAACACAGTAGAGTGACACAGATTTGTTAAAAAACATTGCTGAAATGGCTGTGTAGGCTTAAAGCAGGCATCGTGATATCCCAGTTCAGCCTTTTTCCACAGTGCTACCCTTCTTCAACCCCTGCAACCCCCTCCCCACTTTCCACTTTTTCACTGCCACCATGCATGCCATGTGTGCACCCTTGTATGCTAGACTATGCTGAGCCATGTTGTGCCTTTTGCATGAGTCGCATGTCCTGTGGTCAGGAAAGCATGGAAGTACCAGCCCCGTGGAAAGTACAAGGCATGATGTCTTTGATAGAATGGCTAGCATGTAGAGCAAAGCATACTTTGCATCATTTTTTAAAAGGCTGTGCTATGTGTGAGCTTAAGCATTTAGGCTGCTGTTGTTTTAGCAATTCAACAATTACAAACACATGACTTGTAAGTCATTGTATGTCTGTGTATTGTTAATGGGTGGAGAAAGCCAGACAAACATTTTATTTAATAAAGACAACTATTTTCTGGCTTCACCTGCTCTATATTTTGCTACTGTGTTAAGAATGTTGTATGTGGGAAACAACATTAGTCATAATGTGTATGCTGTGTGGTTCTTTGTGCATGAAATGCCAAAATCTAATAACCCAATCTAATAGCTTAAGGACACCCAAGGACACAAAGGGTTTCCAGCTGGCACACATAAGATTATATACAGTATGTTTGTAACTGCACCTAAAAGTCTATAATTGTATAGTATCCTTTTCTGCAAAGACCACATAATTGTTTGCATTATAGTTTGTAGACAAAATGTTATAATTTGAATTTTATTATGTTGTCTTTAGGGTCTCGAGACATAATAGGAATATTGAGTTGTCTAGTACATATGCCACCCCAATGTATTTGCTCTTGGTGCTGTTCACTGTTGTCTTGTATGATTTAGTCAATTTGATGTAATCTTTTTTTCTCATTGTTGTACGTCATACAAGTTAAAGGCTTTCTAATATGCGCATTTAGAAAATATTTGCATTGCATGTTATAACTATTGTACATCTTGTGTTTCACCCTTAAGCATAGTCATTTTTAACTCACCCTTTAGCTTTAGTTTTCAAACCCTGGTTATCAGCTCTCTAAAGATAAATGCCTGATCTGTACATTCTTGCCCAATGTCTTCATTTATCTGAAACTCATAACTGGGAATCAATCACTTTTTAGGGCCTGTAGACACAAAATAAGTAGTTATACAATTATTTATTTTTATGTATGTATACAGGAAGTTCTTATATATCTTGATCATGCTTTGTCTAAATTTGATCTTTTCCAGATACCTGCATTTCAACAGTATTGAATCGTTGGAACCAGAATCGTTTGCTCACCTACCAAAGCTGGAGCGTCTGTAAGTTGGTGACCTTTCACTTTTAACAATATGTCTCAGCTGGGACTCAGTCAAACTGTTCATTGAATTAATAAATTCTTTCGTGTTTGTTTTGCTCATACCATTTTACACTTATCATTGCTATATGGAAGCTTATTTGGGCTGTTGTCCTAATAATGTAAGGATAGAGGGTAAGCCATTTCTTTAGCGTGTAATCGGTAATTTATGATCACAAAATGTTATCCTGGTGTTGTAATTACATCATCTGAGTGTGCAGTAAGGCCAAGCTATGCTCTCAATCCTTAGTCTTATCCAAACTCTGACTCATTTGTTGTGATCTCATTCACTTCCTGTTTTTTCTGTCTGTGTATCCCATTACACATATTTTAGGAATTATTTACAATGTACAAAAAGGCGAAGGACTGACTTTTCCTGCTAATCATCTGAGCTCGAGCTTTTCATAAGAGGACTAAAAAGAACTGAACTTAAGGCAAAAATGTAAATGTGGGAGGGACAGGAATTCACAGGTGCACATTAGAGAACTGGAAAATATCTCCATAGTTATGCTTTTTTTCATAAAAATGTTTCATAAAATTTGTGGTCATAGACCTTATTTTAAGACTTCTAGAACTTCTAGAGTTATACCATAGTTTTATGATCAAGTCATGAATCTCAAGTAACACAGATTCTCTCTCCCTAAGGTTTTTACACAACAACAGAATCACCCAACTTGTCCCGGGAACATTTTCTCATCTTCAGGCTATGAAGAGATTGTAAGTACAAATTGCTTAAGCTCTGACACCCGTGTCTATGTCTTACATATATACTGGGGCTTTCTCAGATTATATTTACTGTTGAGTTGAAAATCATGTCAGGGTGGGGTTTGTTCTCAGACAAAAAATATTGTCTATATTATTGTATATTATTATATTGTTATAATATTATTGTTCTGCAGCTTTCTAAATCAAATTGAGGTTATTCTTGTGTTCAGGATATTCTAAATCTTACCTAAATTACGTGATTACATTCATACTGTACATTATAAAAATGTCATTAATAGCATTTCACATACGATGGAAATTGTTTCACATGGTATTATGCATACCCAGTTAAATTTTCTAGAAAATATGTCATGGATAATGGACAAATTGTATCAGAACTCAAAGCTTGATCAGTATCCAAAAGACAATAACCAGTGAGCCATGCACTTTCCCACACTGAGTCTCTTTCAACATAGTCCAGCAGACTCCAGTGTTTGGATTCAGTTGCTGAAGGTCAACTTTACCAAAACAACTGTAGATCTTATTCTACCAGAGAATTTATCACTGCCATTTAACCCCACATACACAAGATGACATGGCATGTGACTGTAGCACAATTGAGTATGCCTTATAATTGACAAAAGGCTGTTTTTTCTGTATCTATGTTGTCCATATTGTTTGTGTGATCAGGCGACTGGACTCTAATGCTTTAAACTGTGACTGTGAGCTGCTGTGGCTGGCTGATCTGTTAAAGCAGTATGCTGAGTCAGGCAACGCTCAGGCCGCGGCCACCTGTGACTACCCCAGCCGCCTGCAGGGCAGATCAGTGGCAACACTCACCGCTCAGGAGCTCAACTGTGGTATGGAGAGAAACATAAGGCAAATTTCTGGCTTTTCATTTTATCTGTGTCCTTTTGAAAAATATATGTACATACATATTGGGCAGTCTCAAGATATGAAGTTTGCCAAAGTGGCTGTGGATAAAAACATTATAAAAAAGCAAAAAGCAACTCAAGATGAATACAAATGAAAAATAAAATAAATAATGATAGTCCTTTTTAAAGTTCAGATGTTAATCTAATCTGGTTGTGTGTCTTATGTACACAGACACCACACAGGTGTATCCTCTCTTTGTGGTCTACAGAGATCCAGCTGGTGTCTGTACTGAGTCAATTTGGAAAGAATATGTCTCTTGAATCAGACCACCAGCAGTTTTCTGATGCTGCTTCCTGTCTATTAATTTATAAACAAGTGTAGGACATGAATCAGTGGAATATTGTGACAATGGGGCCCAGTCAGAAGTTATGCTCTGAAAAAGTGTGCAGTGTCTGGATAAACATTTGTGTCATGTTGTGTTTATTTATACTGCTTATTGTTTCTTAGTGAATTGTATGTATTGAATGTCTTTTTGGTTTAAAAATGGCATGACCGTATTATTTGTCTGCTGTCTCTCAAGGCAAACATGTATGGATACACTTGAAAGGGCAGAATGTTATGACCCAACCAAATTTAAATCCCAACATCTAACTCAAAAGCTGTGTGAACTTGTCCATTCTTGCTTAGTGTAACTCCCATTACTCAGTTTGTCTGTAAATCAAGGCACTAAGGGGGAAAAAAACAGCGGAAGTCACCACTTCTTACCCCTTTCTCCTTGTGTTCTCTTTCTTTGTGTTCTTTCTGTAAATAATAGATGACTGGCTGAACAGCTGTTTAAACACTGCCACCTCCCTGTACATCTTGAATCAAATTTGCAAAGAGAGATTAGTGAACTCTGAAATGAATCTGCTAAATTTACACTTATGTTCATGTTATGTCATTGCTTCACAACAACGACCAATGTATATAAATATAGTTTATACAACTATAAATTGCTTTTTGAATTAGTTTTACTTTAAACAAGCTGGAATCCTTTACTTTCAGTAGAAGAAGAAGTGTATCTGTGGATTATCTTTCGTTCATTATGTGTGGCCTTCTCCACCAGAGGTACCAAGGATCACATCAGAGCCACAGGATGTTGATGTTACATCAGGGAACACTGTCTACTTTACCTGCCGGGCTGAAGGAAACCCAAAACCACAGATCATCTGGCTCAGGAATAAGTAGGAAACCTTTTATTTGAATTTATGTCTTTGCTCTTGACAGTGTTTGTGTCTTTCTGACAGTAAAACATTTAAGTATCCCAAATTGTATCAAGCAAACAGTCATGTCCTTTGAAGTAAATTTATACATAACTGTATAAATCTATTAATTTGTATGGAAGTATCATGGATATATATCTTTTCTCTCTTGGCAGTAATGCTCTTAATATGCGTGATGACAATCGTCTGAATCTGCTTGAAGACGGAACCCTAATGATTCAGGATACCAGAGAGACAGATCAGGGAGTCTATCAGTGCATGGCCAAAAACGTTGCTGGGGAGGTCAAAACATCCCAAGTCACACTGAGATATTTTGGTGCTCCTTGTAAGTGGTAACTGTGAATATACTGTACTGGTGTTTTGTGTGTACTTGGCCAAATATGGACTGAAATCTGCTACTTTCCTCAAAATAATTTATTAATTTAATCACATCATTCATTTTCTAGCTCGACCAAGTTTTGTTATTCAGCCCCAGAACACTGAGGTGCTGGTTGGAGAAAGTGTAACACTGGAGTGCAGTGCTACAGGACAACCTCAACCCCGTGTCACTTGGACAAAGGGGGACAGAACGCCACTACCCAGCGATGCTCGCATCACAATAACCCCCTCTGGAGGGCTTTATATTCAGAATGTGGTCCAGGCTGATGGCGGCCAGTACACATGCTTTGCCTCTAATAATGTGGACACCATACATGCTACGGCTTATATTATCGTGCAAGGTAATACTTTGTAGATCAGAACTATTTTATGCCTGGTAACCAAGGTTCCTGTAAATAAGTATTATACGTTTTCTCCTTTGCCTCAGCAATTCCTCAGTTCACAGTAACGCCACAGGACCAGTCAGTTCTTGAAGGTCACACAGTGGACTTTCCATGTGAAGCAACTGGTTACCCACAGCCTATCATTGCATGGACACGTGGTGGGAGTCCATTACCGCTTGACCGCCGTCATACTGTCCTGTCTTCTGGTACTCTCCGCATCACTCGGGTTGCAGCCCATGACGAGGGCCAGTATGAGTGTCAGGCTGTCAGCCCTGTGGGAACTGTTCACACCGCAGTGCAGCTCAGCATTCAACAGAGATGTAAGAATTTGAATCTTCAAAACAAATAGATGAGAGATGTGTAGCGGGAGGAGTTTTTCATTACATTTTTTTTTCTTTGATAGATTTAGAGCATTTTATAAATCATATCTAAGCTGTGTGTTCACTGTAAATCATACTGTTCTGTTTTGATATGACCTAAATTACTCAAAGATTTTAATATTTCTTAATTTGTACATAAGATGAAGATGCACCATTACTGTTGTAGGGGGGCTGGTTGCATGGTTATTACAAACCCGTTTCAAACACTGTGCGTTTGTGTTAGACAGGGAGGCAGTATGAGGTGGTAAAAAGTTTAGAGGGTGGGAGTGGTGCAGTTCCCGCCATTCACACACATGACATGCTCATTAATAGTTGGAACACATGCTCACATTTATGCAGCTGTTTTGTGTGTTAATGTGCGATGTAAAGGCATTGTTTGCGCATGGGTTTAAATTCTGGAAGGTTTACAGAAGTAACTGTGACACATGGCTTGTGTCGTATTGTGGTTGTGGTTGTGTGTCTGTGTGTACCTAAAATTACAGGCTTGGCACAGCACAGGAAAGCATGGCAGTCTGTAATCCCAAGATGACACCATGTTTTTCCATGTAGTAATGGCCGTTAACATGACTTAAAGTACCCACTACATAATTGGCCTACGCTATTAAAGTTGAAGCCCTCCACAAACATACTGGCAATGTATTATATCTGCTTCATTGGCTGCACTAGTTTATGAGTGAAAGCCACTACTTATTGTAGAAGTAATGAACCATTTACACTTAGTTCTTTGTTGATTTTTAAATAGATTTTCAGTGTTGTAGGGACACAGTTTCCATCCTGTGTTCTTTAAATTAAAACCATTTGTATCTATGAGTTCAGATTTGATTTAAAAGCAGTTAATTGGTTTCAGACACCAAATGAACATGCCTCCCACTCTGCTTTGTGTTCTTAAATGTGTGGGATTTTCCCATGGCCAGGTGCGTGTCGTCTGGCAGCTGCATGGGAAGCTTGGAAGAATTTGAACGTGGTATGTGGGAGGCAGTGACATACTCTCTCTCATCCTACTGCTGTAGACTTGTGTCACTAGAGCAGACCGTACAACAGTCCTACTCAGGGATGTGTGAGACATATTCAACATACAGACTTTGTTGGCAGACTGATCCTGTATACAATAAAAAACAGATGTTTTCATCTAAGGTTTGTGTGTCGATGGATTTCAAGAGGTTTGAATTACAAGGAAAATATTTTACACACTGCTCACATCATGATGCAAATCTTTGTTAATGTTTGTTCATGTTCACATTTTCACAGTTTGGAGCTTTGATTATATCTTTTGAATTATATTGTTGTCTTGTATTAATTAATTAATTTTACATAGTTGTTAATGTTTTGGCAGTTTGTGGGCACTGTAGGACAGACAAACACCCAGACATTAATGTTTGACTGGTTTGGGATTATAGAATACTGTGTTGTGTCTTGGGAGAGTCAGCTGTATTTAATTGCAAAATATAGTCTTTATTTTCAGTACATCTGTCTCTACTACATAACCATTAACTTGTGTGTGTATGTTTTAACTCATTCAGTAACGCCTGTTTTCACAAATGCTCCAAGGGATCTGACGGTGGAGTCTGGCCAGGACGTCCAGATTCCCTGCAGTGCTCAGGGCCAGCCACAACCTGTCCTCACTTGGAATAAGGTTAGAAGCTGTAATTTAGTGATAATAAATACTATTAGCTTAATTTATTTATATAACCTGAACACAATGTCTGCAGTCCATGAGGGTTTGTGTCAGGGTTTTTTTTAAACATCATATGTATTGTTTATTAACTAAAATTTAACAATGAACAATATATTTTCAGTTTCAGTATTTTATTCATGACTTTGATTAGCTTAAAGCTGGCTCAAATAAGCATCTTGAAATAAACTACTAAAATTATAGAAATACAACAATGGGGCAATGAAGCTTCTCTTATCTATTCTTATTTATTCTGGAGGTACACATTTTGTTTTGTATGTCACAGTCACAAACCAGTTCCTGTAGGCCCTTAGTGTGGTTAATATTTTCTGATGCTAGTTTTAAAGGCCCAGACCTCTATCCTTTAGTAATTTCTAACTTTAATTTTTCAGGATGGTGTACAAGTGACAGAGAGTGGAAAGTTTCACATTAGCCCAGAGGGCTACCTAGAGGTGAAAGATGTGGGCACTGCTGATGCTGGACGCTATGAATGCATCGCCCGTAATTCAATAGGCTACCAGGTTGTCAGCATGGTGCTGACTGTCACAGGTACAGTACTTTGGCTCTGTTGGATTTTAGGTTTTACATGAACAAGGTAGATTTATCTTAAATGAATATTACATTATTTAAATGTAATAGCAACTTTTTCTTTTGAGTAAAATAAATAAGCAAAACCCCTTGCCTGCTACCATAAGTACAAAACAAAGAGTGAATGAGACTGTATTATTTTCACCTCATAGAGTTCCATGCTGTGATCTTGTCACTCTTAGCTTCAATGCTCTGCTGTTCCCCTTAGCTTTTCTCTAAAAATGTTGGTGTTTCCTGCTGTGAATTCTTGGGTGAGATCACAGTGCTCTGCTGGTAAACCATAAGCTACATTAACAAACGCAGTTGTTGTTGGAATCTCTAACATCTCACGTCACAGGCTGACTATTTTCAATGGCACTCTGTCATGTCAGAGTGTGCCAGAAATGCTTTTCTCCAACTAGAGGAAGGAACCTAAAATTTCATAGTAATTTTATTAGGTCACTATTCTAATCTTTTACAAATATATTAGTCCATAGAAAACATTTAAAATGTGTTTATAAAATGCAGTCTGTATTTCTTTAGTGGATTACATTTTTGCAGTCAAGTTGATTAAACTTGATACTTATCAGTTCCTCTCATTATTCATTCAATAACAGTTCCACCAGTAAGCCGAGAAGGGGACACATTTGTGAGCACATCTATTGAGCAAGCCATCCGAAATGTGGACAGTGCCATTGAGTCTACAAGGAGACGTCTTTTTGATGGGTAAGAACCATGTCATAATACATCTTTTATTTGATTTAAAAAATTCTATGCATTTTGACTGTCACATTTATAATAATTGCATTGAACTTACATTCAGAGTTTTAGTCATTAAATAAATGATTCTACTTTAAGTAGAGTGCAATGCTTTTCACTCATGTGATCTAAGTTAGATCATAAAGTTAAACTCAAAAACAAACTCAGATCACCCTGGTGCATGTCTTGCATATTCCCAGAATGAGTCAGAGCCTTCTCTGGAATAACGTAACACCATCCAATAGAGTTGTCTTTATGTAAAGCACTGTTGCAATTGAAAAATATTTTAGAGAGTGATGGCCATTACAAATCACATGTTGTCATTTATGCATGAGGGGTGCGGTGTTACTTAAAGCATTTTGTCTTATTCCTTTTATGCTTTTAAATTAATTCTTTGTGCTAGTCTCAGTTTGAACGTTTTTCCAAGCCAAAAATTATATGGTAGACAGCTGTTTGGTTTTTTTCTACATACACACACTCACTTGTTAATACCTAAATGTTCAAAATGTGTAACCAAGCTGTTTCTGTACACAATCAGAACAAACTCACTGGTAGCTTGAGCATCAATGGATTTACATGTGTGTTTAATGATATTAACAGATTTAACCATCAAATATGCATGTAGATATTTGAAAATCATAATAAAAATGTTCTCTGCAGTATCACTCAATGGAAGGAACCGCAAAATAACAAGTATATTGTTCTGTGTTATAGGAATAGTAGGCTAATGTTATGAATACTAATGAGTCCATCCTTTCATTGAATTACTGTCTCTAACAACTAGTTCACACTTCTGTCACTTATTCCTCCAGTCAGCCCCGTTCCCCTGGGGAGTTACTTTCCCTTTTCCGGTATCCACGTGACCCTTACACAGTGGAGCAAGCACGAGCGGGTGAGATCTTTGAGCAGACTCTGCTGCTAATCCAGAACCATGTCAACCAGGGTCTCATGGTGGACACAAATGGCACAGGTGAGGTGCATATATAAGGCAACAGACAACCGGCAATTTGTTAACCTCTCAATTTAGACTGTTGCTATTTGTATGAAGATTATGGTACCTAAAATGATGCAGAATACAAATAAAGATTCTTAGAAAGGTTAGAAAGGCATTTCAGTGTCCGAATGATGGAGACACTAGGTTCACTTAAATGTGTTCAAGAGTACCAAAAGTCATCAAGGACTGTTTATGTTTTACCTTGGTTGGTAGAAGTGAAAGCACAGAAAGAGACTGTGAAAGAATGTGGAATATCAACAGAGATGTATCAAAGATATTTTCTTTACTTATTGCAACAACAAATTGTTACGCAGGTTTCAAGGCAGATGAACTGAGAAATTTCTTCTTGTCAGCAGATACAATTACTGTTATTTCATTTACAAAGAAAACACTGCTTTCCCAAAGGTTTTTGAGCTCTGATATTCATAATTGGTATTGTAGTCAGTAGATGTAAAATGGGACAGCAGGGTTTGCGCCAGGTGCTCCAGTTTCCCCTACTGTTCCAACAACAGCTCCCCTATGAGACCTATTGTAAAACCATACACACAATAATCTACTGAGATTACATTCTTAACTCCATTTAAATTTTCAGACAAGGCTCTCAGTAGTCTTTTCTGTCTCCTTGCTGGGATAAACAGTATTTACATATAGTGATTACAGTGCATTGCTTCAATATGACAAATATCAGTTCTGTGCACATTGGTGCCCCACTGAAAAGAATATGAAAACGAGTCAGGACAGGTTACAGAAATTTTTTTGGTGCTTTTGAGAAATGAGGCTTTTTCCAAATGTCAGATTCTGCTGCACTTGTTCCTACTAGTAACATAAATGGAGAGACAATGTAAATTATACTGATGTTTCCTTATTTCTGAACTGAATCTTTGACATGTGATAATATAGTATTATGCGTTTATTACACTATTTCTTTTATTTATGTTTCCATCCTACAGCCTTTCGCTACAATGACTTGGTTTCCCCACGATTTCTGGAAATGATTGCCAACCTTTCTGGCTGCACAGCCCACCGCCGTTTGAACAACTGTTCTGATATTTGTTTTCACCAGAAGTATCGTAGCCATGATGGTACCTGCAACAACCTTCAGCATCCTATGTGGGGTGCCTCTCTTACTGCTTTTGAACGCCTCCTAAAGCCAGTCTATGACAACGGCTTTAACTTGCCTCGAGGTGCCACTGATCGGGTGCATAATGGATACAGATTGCCTCTGCCAAGATTGGTGTCTACCTCTATGATTGGGACAGAGACCATCACCCCTGATGATCGCTACACTCACATGCTCATGCAGTGGGGTCAATTCCTAGACCATGACTTGGACGCAACAGTTGCTGCTTTAAGCCAGTCGCGGTTTTCTGATGGCCAATTGTGTGCACAAGTCTGCACAAATGATCCTCCATGCTTTCCAATCCAGTTCCCACCCAATGACCCCCGTCAGCTGCGTAGTGGTGCCCGCTGCATGTTCTTTGTGCGATCAAGCCCTGTTTGTGGCAGTGGAATGACATCTCTTCTAATGAACAGTGTGTATCCCAGAGAGCAGATTAACCAGCTGACTTCTTACATTGATGCATCAAATGTTTATGGCAGTTCAAGGCATGAATCGGAAGAAGTCCGTGATCTGGCGAGCCAAAGGGGTTTGCTGCGGCAAGGTATTATTCAGCGAACAGGGAAGCCACTCCTGCCATTTGCCACTGGACCTCCCACTGAATGTATGAGGGATGAAAATGAAAGTCCTATTCCATGTTTCCTCGCTGGAGACCATCGTGCAAATGAGCAGCTTGGTCTGACATCCATGCACACAGTGTGGTTTAGAGAACACAATCGTATAGCCACAGAGCTGCTTAGATTAAACCCTCATTGGGATGGGGACACCATCTACCATGAGGCCAGAAAGATTGTGGGGGCCCAGATGCAACACATCACATACAGTCACTGGTTGCCTAAGGTAATGCAGCTATTTATGATCTAGATACAGCACCAAATGAAGTGTACTGCATGACTGGAACTGATTACATATTTTTAGTACAAATGAAGTTGTTTTTTGTTTCCATCTTTCAGATTTTGGGAGAGGCAGGCATGAAGCTAATGGGACCATATGATGGTTACAACCCAAATATTAATGCGGGCATCTTCAGTGCTTTTGCTACTGCTGCATTTCGCTTTGGGCACACCCTCATCAACCCAATACTCTACAGATTAGATGAGGACTTCCAACCTATTCCCCAGGGTCACATTTCTCTGCATCGGGCCTTCTTTTCCCCTTTCCGTATTGTGAACGAGGGGGGCATTGACCCACTCCTTCGTGGGCTATTTGGTGTTGCTGGGAAAATGAGGGTCTCTACACAGTTACTCAATACAGAACTGACAGAAAAATTATTTTCCATGGCTCATGCTGTGGCACTGGATCTTGCCGCTATGAATATCCAGAGAGGAAGAGATCATGGCATACCACCTTATAATGACTTCAGGACATTCTGCAACCTGACATCAGCCCAGACGTTTGAGGATTTGAGAAATGAAATAAAAAATCCTAATGTCAGAGAAAAACTGCAGAGGTAACTCTCAAGATTATATTTCTCCTATTAAATCTGCA
This sequence comes from Rhyacichthys aspro, assembly GCA_036850595.1. Taxonomy (NCBI): domain Eukaryota; kingdom Metazoa; phylum Chordata; class Actinopteri; order Gobiiformes; family Rhyacichthyidae; genus Rhyacichthys; species Rhyacichthys aspro. The sequence continues at coordinate 13,404,433 of CM072169.1, read as the reverse complement.
GTGGTATAAAATGTATTCATTTGTGGCTTAAAAAGTACATCTGTATATGTATTCAAGGCTATATGGTACTCCCCTGAACATTGACCTGTTTCCGGCATTGATGGTTGAAGACCTGGTTCCTGGCAGCAGACTTGGACCTACACTCATGTGTCTGCTGGCAACTCAGTTTAAGCGGCTACGAAATGGTGACAGGTAAAACCAAATTAAAAAACACCTCAAAATTATGTCTGTATAATGCCGAGCATAGTCTATACACTGATAACAGCCATTAATCAATCTATCATTAGATTCTGTCCTAATTACTGTCATTTATATTTTTTATCTTTTAGACAATTGTGCTTGAGCATTTAGCTAATAACAAATTTTAAATGAATAAACCATGCCTCACTAGAGCAAATTTTCCAGTGTCTAATCACTGTCTTGTCACTTTTCTTTCTTCACTCCAATGTGTAAAGGTTCTGGTATGAAAATCCTGGTGTGTTCACTCCTGCCCAGCTGACACAGCTGAAGCAAGCCTCTCTGGCCCGAGTGCTGTGTGACAATGGGGACAACATCACTCGTGTTCAGCAGGATGTCTTCAGCATGGCTGAGCTACCTCATGGTTATGGCAGCTGTGAAGACATTCCCCAGATTGACCTGCGCATGTGGCAGGACTGCTGTGAAGGTCAGACTCTATGCATGCTTGGATATCAGTCCACAGTATGTACATGCATAAGCCATCATTCTCTCATCCTTGTGTATTCCTTGTTGCTCTTCATTTTACACAAATTATGTACCTTCCTTCTGTACCTTTGTTTCCTTTGTAATTTCTTAGGGCAGTATATCATCTCTTAAATTACTAGTTATAAACTATAACATGTTATAAATGAACCAAGGTTAGTCACAGCTGCAACATGTAATTAATATCAAGGAGATCTAAGACTGTTAAATCTTAAGGAATACTAAGTGCTGCCATTCGTCTCTTTGTTTGTGGATCGTGACAACAGTAAAACAGCACTCCCGCTCTTATGACATAATCAAGGCTGTCTTTACAAGGACTGCTCGCCCTAATTGTAGGGACGAGAGATGGTATTTGTGTGTAAGCACGGAAAGTTGAAGAACATTCCACCTGAGGGTGCAGCTGATAAAGCAAAAAATCTATCAAAAAGGGCCTATTTTGTTGTTTAAGGAAGAAATTATGGAGTCACTTGGTTTAATTTTGATGTTTGCTTTTTACCAATTTGACACAGATATCCACCCATGACAAAAAAGAACATTGTAATACCTGTGAAAATAAACATAGTATTTCCTGCTAACAGAAAGGAAGGAAGGAGAGGTCTAGGTGACTGTCATATGAGCTGTTGCAAAATTCACATTTTATTTTTCAGTTAATGAGACACAACAGAGAAACTTTGGAGCCTTGCTTCTAAGGCTCATAATAGGATGCTTATAAAGTAAAAGCCACTTTCTGGTAAATCAAAGGCATTTGGAGCAGTGCCACTGGCTTTTACAAGTGAAACTACAGCCCACCTGATAGCAGGGCCTGATCCCTTGCCTCCCTCCTGAAGGAATTATAAACTCTTTTGATGCCCTTTGCTCATGCTCGGCGTGTCCCAGATAAGTAGTCGAGCATGAGGAGGTCTGTGTTTTGTCTTTCATTTACTTTGATGTGAGCACTGCGACGATATGCTGACAGTGATGCCTGGTAATACAGTAGACCTCAACATTACAGATCTGACATGAATTTTAGACCCTCACAACACACACACACACAAAATATCAGCTTTTCAGCTTAATAGTCTTAATGAATTTTGTTTTACTAGTAATTTGTAATCTATTGTCACACATTTGATTCTATCAGACTGTAGAACAAAGGGACAGTTCAATGCCCTGTCATACCACTTCAGAGGACGGAGATCAGCAGAGCACAGCTACAATGAGGACAGACTTGTCAACAGGTAACACATGATCGAAAACAAAAGAAAGGTAAAATATTTCTTTACTATATGTAATAATGTATGTCTATTTTCATATTTCATTATAGCCCAATGGAGTCAGCTTTAGAGAGTCCTGTAAATGTTACTGTGAACTCACAAAAAAGGACTGAACCGTCTATCAGTGACTTCCAGGACTTTGTCTCTGAAATGCAGAAGACTATTACAAGTTTACGAAAGCAGGTTTGTGCCTCATCTCTGTATGCCTTGTATCCCACAAACAACACTCTACTCTAACAATATCAGTCTTGATTTCATACTTTAGTATGTTTTCAATTAACCCGTGGTACAGTTAATTCTTTACACATGGGCCTTGACATCCTGTCATTGTCATCACATCAGCTTAAAGCCTTTAAAAAAGAGAGTGGAGAACTAAAACATGTTGTGAACAGTTAAATACAAAGCAACACATTGTAAGTTGAGTAAAATGTTCTTGAATCTTTGCAGATTAAGCGACTTGAAGCCCGTCTGAGCAAGACTGACTGCACTGATAGTGAGGGACGAGAGCGAGCAGATAGAGAACAATGGAAAAAGAACCCTTGCACCACCTGCGAATGCATAGTATGTCCAACACATGTATTTAATGTATTCCAGATGTTTGACATGACACTCTAGGTGCCAGAAACACAGTTTGTAGTGTACACAACATTAAATACTACTACTTAAAAAGTGTTTGTTTAAACACCTTCTTTGTGAAACTTAGTTCTCATTCTGTCCTGTGCAACTGTAGCAGGGTTACCTTCTGGTCCACGCCTGTCTTTGTACTTAGTGTTTCCTTCACTTGCAATCTGTCAAAGTTGTGTCACAGTATTATATCCTTGGCTCATTCTCTTCTATGCTCTCTCTAATTTAAGATTTTGATTTTGTTTCACTGGGCAGAAAAAAGTCTGAAAAATGGCTATGTATTGTATAAGAAGCCTACACTGTGAAATCAAGTACCCCACCAGAATATGTTCATGAGCAAAGCCATAAAGAAGCACAGCCCATACTTCCTTTTAGTGACCAGACTGTAACTTTCTAATTGTATTTGCCCTGTAGGATGCTCAGGTGACCTGCACTGTGGAGTCCTGCCCACCAGCTGGATGCAAACATCCTGTCAAGCTCAAAGGTGCCTGCTGCCCAGTGTGCCTCAAACAAACAGACACTCAGCACATCTAGCCATCAGGATGCCTCTGTCACACTCCAGTGTCTGAAAGTAACACACAGACGTCCAGAGAGAGAAAGAGACTCTTAAAGGTGTGCCGCGCTGCAGCCACCAACAGCCTTCGTTGACCCAATAGCCTCATTTGTTTTCATTTTGTGTTGCTCTCTTTGATCAGAGGGGTTTTGTTCCTTTCTGGATTGTTGCCCCCTCCAGGGGCAGCGGCCTGAGGCTAGGTTTGAATCTGCTGGCAACAAGCCAGCCATCGCTAAAAGGATTTATTTCTGAACCGATGGGTGAATGGATGAATGGGCAAATTGTAAACAGCACAGACAAACCTCTTCTCTTCGAGTCCCCTGAGGCTTCTGAAGTGAAACAAACAGCCACTGTGTTTGTTCGACTGCAACCAACATTCCGTAACAACGCAGAGGCCACGCTGCCGTCAAAAAGCAAAGGGAAAAAGATGACAAGGCGGCCAACATTTTGTTGTCTCACAAAATATTCTCAGGTTAGAGATACCGAAAACTGGTGCTATTTTACTTTTTTCCTAATGATCTAATCAATAAATAAATACCTATAAGTATTTTTTTGTATACACAACACCCTATATACATGCAGTATATGCCTTTTATGATCAAAGAACTGTTTTATTTGACCTTTAAAGACATTTTCTGAACAGAGTTACTTCATCTTTTTATCTAAGGTGCTTTATACCATGTGGTAAACAGGTTTTGTCCAATTTTGTACAAAATAACTTTCATATGAAGATAATGTGAAGCCCTACAAAAATGTTTGTAATGCAAAAATGTCTACTGATGCTTGCTCCTTATTTCATAAACAACATGTCAGTTTAGTTGTTTTGTCTGCTGGCCTGTCCTGAACTTGACCGAGGTGGACCGTGTGGTAACCCCTGTTGAAGGACATTTAAACCAGCTCTTGCACTGTCAAACTCATTTTAGATTTTTATTCTGTTTTGAAAAACGGTGTAGGAATATTCCTGTAACCACTTTAATATTGTGAAAAGCCAAATGTATGATTTAGCATCTTCTAAAATAGCACAAATAGCACATATGTATCTACAAAGCAGCATGAATGTTGTAATGGGGTCAGGTTTTAGCCTTTGGTACTGCTTGTTTTACCACAGCAGTATTTCCTTTCCAGCTGGCTCACGATTGTTTCCTCTCTTATATGTAGACTCTGCAAGTCTGGTCTCTTTTTTGTTTGTGGACTTGCAGTTTGCTCACTTCAGTTTGTATCAGGACACACTTGCATGCATTCCATTGTCAAGCGTTCATGTGGCCTATTCCTTTTCAAGTTTTTCACACGTGTGTTTAGTCTCTGGACATTTTCCTCTTGTGAGGACCATCTGCAGTGTCGATATAGTTAAAGAATCCTCGACCCACAACATTGTTTCTTTGCCATGTTGAAGTTTTTTAGACTGGGCTGACGTCATTTAGCAAAGCATGTGTGGAGCGCTATCCTCTGACCCTCATTTCGCTGTAATGGAAGCCATATGAAAGGGGAAGCAAGGGTGATGTCTGGGGGAGGAGCGATGATTGGGTTTATCAAATTAAAACTAAAGTTCTGGCATAAAGTCTTGACAAGCTTTTAATGGTGCTGCTTTTCCTGTCAACTGGTTCTGTACATGTACAGTTTGTAGAACCCCATGCACTGGTTTACCTCATGTAACAAACAAGCCACATTTATTTCTTAAGATGTTGTGAAAAGGCTGCATCTACAGTGTCCTTTTCCATTGTTTTCACTGTGTGGTAATGTCCTGTCACGTACCCGAAACAATACTCTGCTGAATTTTCCACTCATAACGCCAAGCAGATCACAAAACTGGCAAATTGAAGCATGGTTTGTTTTTTAAATAATACTGACTTGCATACTTTTTGCATATATTTCTTCCATCACATCTCACTGTGTGAATGTTTTGCTAGTGTATTGATACATGTGTGCCTTTCATCTAGGTTAAATGCGTTCGGGCAAGTTTTCCATGTTTTGGTCACAAAAGCACTGTGAGATTTCTCTGTTACTATCTGTCATAATCTATTTTTGTTGTGTTAGCTTTTATTTTCCTTACCCACCCCTTTCTGGATAATCTCTCTAGTATGTGTCAATGGAATGCACTGCCCTGCAAGACTGAACATGCTTTACTTACACTGTCCCATACAAGTGGTCAATGTGGATATGAAATTACCTATCATGACATTTGTATTGTATGTTTGCCAAAGAATGGTTTGCACTGTAATGCCTCTCAACAGTAATAAAAATAAATAAATAAGCCACATCTCTATAAAATCCATATACTCCTGTCTTAGTCAAGAAGTTAAGATAACAAGAGGTCAACTGATCTGATTGCTAGCAGATGTTTCCAATCCATTAGTTGTCATTAGCTTATCAGCACTAATCAGCACATAGAAATGTATTTGGTTGTCTTTGGGCTGATCTAAATGTGGTTCCTTTAGATCCCTGAGAAACTTGCATACCACAGTCTTTACTTTTCCTTAGAGCAAGGAAACTGATCGTAAACTCTCAAAGTAAGACGTGTTGCCAATCACTCACACTCTTTATTAATGCAACTTTCATCTCTATCTACAGCCTCTTTTCTTTTGGCTATCAGTCCTTCCTCAGTCCCCTTTATATCACTCCCAGTAGAGCAGCCAGACAGCTGGGGTAGTGAGAAGACTTAGGCTCTGGAAAGAAAACTGGACCAGGAAATGAGGTTTCCAGCGGTTGGGTTGCACAGATAAAAGAGCGCCCTTCTCCTGGCCGGTCAGGAAAAGACATTATCGCCCTGACAACAAGGGACCTGCATTAGCTAAAGTAGGTGTATTCCAGAGAGACCTCGACATAAACACTTCCTTTTAGTTGTTCCCATATTTGTCTGTGTTTGCTTCAAGGTTTCCCTTTCCCTCAGCAGCAGCTCAAGGTCAAGTCTGTTTTTTAAATGGAACCTTATTAGCCAACTTTGAAGGGCGTGTACACTCCAGTATAGTTAACTCGAACTAAAAGTGCATTCAGTTCAATGTGTTTTTCCAGCTCCAAAGCAAGATTTGTAGATTGTGAAATATTCTTAGAGAAAGAAGAGCAGACAACTGTAGCGTTCACAGTTTGGATAGACCACAAGTCTGCAGCTGCACTAGTCTGGCTCTGCAGCATGCCTCTCACTTCCCACTCATCACATACTGGAATTTCATTTAGGCAATTGGCTTTCTGTGTTGCACCTTTCATTTGCCAAGGTGGGGAATTCTTTCCCCTCACTAATGGAACGTCATTCTCATTTCCAAAGTGGGTCAGATAAAAGAGACAGAAGTGCTATCCCGCTGGGACAAAATAGGGTTTGCATACCAGGACTGAAAGGACTGCAGAGATGCCTTGTCACCCCCAGTGGGTGGGAAATGTCATGAGATAGCTTCCCGCTAATAATTTTGGATTTGACACACGCCACAAGCCCACTGAGTATTTAGTGCCAGTGTTTGTGTGGCCAGATGCAGTGCATAAAACCAGGGAGGTTAGTCATATCTGTGTGAAACCACTGAAGACACAGTGGTGAAACCCACATTATCATGTGGTTCTTTAAGTTACTACAAATTGTATTATGTCTTCTTAGCAGATAAAGAACTTGACTAATTTTATACAGAACAAAACGAGGGCAGCTCTGTTGAAAAAACATGCAATACTAGAGGGAAATAACTGCTGTTATAAACATGTTACACTTTCAGCACCACCACAGCAGCAGCAGTGTGCGACAACAACAAATAGACAAAAAACAAAAACAAAAAAGACAGCTTTGGAGCCATTGACTACTAGCTTGTCCTAACTCAATCAACATGAGTTGCAAAAGCTTCTTTTCTTCTTTCTTTGCAGATTGGATAAATTATAATGCCGCATATCATTTAGGTAGCCACTTTTTCCCAAACATCTGATATCAGCTCATTGCTTTTACGGATGGCAAACTTGATGAACTTAAATAGTGTCTTCTCTAGGATGATGACGAGAAAATTGATGCATGCTGATGTGAACCAATATGCTCTAGAGACCTTGTAAACGTTTGTAGTACACTACTACTAACACTTTACTGAATGTTCATTATATTGTTTTTCCTCTTGTGTCTAAACTGCCCCAAAGTTATCCACACCCCACAAAAAGATTTATACGAGTAGCCATCAGTTGTTAATGGATGACATCTTTCCTCAATACTTCCACAGCTGTGCTCCCTTGTTCCTGCTGGTCCCTAATGCTGTTCTCAGCTTTTGTTGTCTCAGACTCTCAGCGTTTCAGTTGCACTAATTAGATTTACTGCTGTAACTCAGCACCAAATGGAGAGTTACATTTGACCCCTTTCTCCCTTTAGGGAATTTTTCTCCACTGTGAGAAAACCAAAACTATTTTCTCATGGTTCATTTTGATCTTGTTGCTGAGACAAAATAGGTCACAGACATTCATTGTTCATAAGATGACTTTGTGTATGCAACGAAAAAACACATATGAAAATGAAATGGGCTAACAGAGACTGACTAGCAGATGGGATGACTCAGTAGGCTGCGTGACTGTCTGACCGCTAGACTCTGACTGATTTGCCTGCATTCCTCGATGGACACCAATGGGGTACAGCCTGACCCAGCGAGATAACCTCTTTCTGTCAGGGCCCTAATCAGCACTCCTAAACCGCTGACATGGGCTAAGCTAATCAGTGTAGAAGCATCACTCATGATTATCACTGGCACAAACTTTGGAAAACCCTTACTGTGATATGAATTGAGTTTAAAACTCTGCAACATCAAATGGGTACTTATGTAGCTCCAAAAAAGCCCATTATATCTTAGTGTTTGGGTTCAAATGAGTAATGGACTGATGTATAGCCCTTTTGTTGGCACCAAAACATTCCTCAGATTTTTTTCTCACTAAACCAAGGTGCAAAGCTGTGACACATGCAGCCTATAGACCACTGTTGTTCACCAGCATCTATTAGCCTTTGTTGTGTCCACAGAAATAGACCGACCGCAAATTCAGAGACACGTGCTTGCATGTTGTTCATCTAGCTCACATTCCTAAATTAACATCTTCCAAGACAACATGCAGAGCTGACACAATAAAAGCCCTCAGCAGTGATGGCTCATGGGGGAATGAATCACAAGGTAATTGCAGTAAAGTGGTTAGGCACTTCACTATCAAATGCCAGATGTTCACATGAAAATACCTAAACATGGTTTCAGAAAAGACCTTCATCGAGAATGTCAAGGATTCATTTTGAGTGTGTCTTCTCTTAAAGGACCTTTCTGAGTTAATGTGGCTCCAAAGATGGCACCTGATGCTGCCTTGTTATAGCATGTCCATAACTTAAGTAAGATGGAGACGGATGGAATGAGCCTGGGGCCAAACTCAGCTGTAAATCATCTCCGCAAAATGCCTTCTTTTTTTTTACAAGAAGGCTTTTCTCTCGACATAAATGGATGAACATAGATCACCTAGAGTCATAGGCGCAGACAGAGTGACAGGTCCCATCAGCTCTGCAGGAGGTAATACCTGGTCAAAGACACTAAAAAAGTCTGTAGCATTTCTGATAATAAGCTTCACATCTCAAATAAGTGTTTCCAGTAGATACCTGTGGGCTTGAAGTAAAATAAAAGTTTAGTTGGTTTATAGTGCAATCCCAAAGTTGGCCTCAAGAGGGCTCTGTTGTCTCATTTTTTGCTTGTGACATGAACCTTCTTTGAGATGCTGCAAGGGAATTGATGAAAGTATTTTGGCGTTTTTATGCGTCTTTCTTGTTGAGTTATTTATTTAGAAAAATGTCCCTGAGGTGCACTGATGTTTAACAAGATATGTCAGGCGTCTTCTCAATTTGTTGGTATCACTTCTCCATCTCTCAGCCTGTGATCGTTTATAGACCATTATATTCTCTCAGGGGGTAGAATATTTTTGCTTTTCTTGAATCTTGATAAGTATACTAACCCTCTAAAAGTGCATGACTTACAACTCTTTCAGTGGTGGCTGTAAGTGAGTGATTAAGTGTTTGTGTATGATTAATGCTCATGTTCACAAAACGAAAAGGTTTTCCCCTGTGACAGGTTGTGGTGGGATTTGTCACAAACACATCAAAACCACTACACTGCAACACTGGAAACATAAAATATGTAACTTCTTTCTGCGTCATGGACCACAACAATACCATAGTGCTGCACTGTTTTGTTTTCAAGTTTTTTCTATAACAACTGATGAACAAGTTTTATCTACAAGGGGGATTCAATTAAAATGAGGTGAAATGAATTGTTTAGCACTTTCGATGAGAAAATTCCCACTGTATTATGCATGTTTTTGTGGCTCTGTTTGATCTGCTCTGTGACCTGCTTTATCCCCTTATCACCACTGCCATCTCCTATAACCTTTTTTACTTTCTCTTATGTGTGAGAAAATCAACTGTTAACTATAATCTGTGTCAAAATGTCTCACCAACTGGACAACGCTGAATTTGCCGTTTTTTAAGTCAGATTCCTCAGTCTAAAAACTTGTATTTGTCAAAACACATTGCATTGCTTTAAATAATCACAATAATCATAGCGACAAGGTTTGTTTCTGTAATTTATTGTTTGTTTATTTAAAAAAAAAAAGTTCAGTTCAATACATATGTATAATTGTATAAAAGATAAAAGATCAATGTTTACAGCAAAGGTGAAGTGAGAAGCCTTTAGAATATTGCTAATAGTATATACATCAAGATATGCATTTAAGTGGAAAAAAAAGCGTAAAAGCAGAATCCTGTAACAGGTTTTACTCATTACAAATAAACAGTTGATATAATATATGACTGAAGATTGCTGTGTAATTTTGCTAGTATACAACAACTGTAATTCATGCACTGAATGAGGACATGTTGGAGCCCTCTACAGACCTGAGGCCTGAGATGCAGATGTCTGAAGTGTTGCGTGATGAGCGAGCAGAGTAGATGTACTTCTTGCCAACACACCACAAATCCAGCATGATTTGCCTGAAGTGGCTCCTGAACTTAACACCGACAAAGGCATACAGGATGGGGTTTAGACAGCAGTGCAGGTACGCTACACTTCGAAAAATGGCCAGAACTCTCATGAGGAGCTTTTCTGAGGCACAGCTTCTCTCCTTAAAAAGGGACAGTGTGTGTTTGAGTAGAGCCACATTGTAGGGAAGGTGGCAAACGATGAAGACCACAACAACAGCAAAAACAACTCTGACAGCTTTGTGCCGCTGGCTGCTCTGTGCTCTCACTAAAGTCACCAAGATGCTGGAGTAGCAGAACACCATGACCAGAAGAGGCAGCAAGAAGCCATTGGCCATTTGCAAGCTGGGAACCAGTATTTTAACAAATCTGGCTGTTTCATTTTTGTTGAAAGACATTTGGCATGTCACTAGCCCGGTGTCGGATCCGTGATTTGGCTCTTCAAAACGCTCTGTGTAGATAAGTGTGGGAAGTGTCAAAGAAAGTGCAAAAAGCCAAACCACTGAGCAGATGATGCGACTGTAGATGAGCGAACGTGAGCGTGTGCCAAAGGAGCGTCTTGCCTGGACTATGGCGATGTAACGATCACTGCTGATACACGCCAACAGCATCATCCCACTGTAGAGATTAATACTGTAGGTTGATCTGAGTATTTTACAAGCCACAGAACCCATCAGCCAGTTGTTTTGCTCGTTGTAGATCATAAAGGGCAGCGCCACTACAAAGATCAGGTCTGCCACAGCCACATTAAAGAGATAGACATCTGTCATCGTCTTGGTTCTTTTGTAGAATAAGTAGGTGACAATAACAAGAACATTTCCAATCAGGCCAAAGGCGCAGATGAAGGAGTGGATGTACGTCTGAATGATGACTTCATCAGGATTCGGGTCAAGGTTACAAAGCTCTTCATCTAAAGTGTAATTATCATATTCATAGTCTGGAGTCACAGTTGTCATCCTTTGAACTGTGGACAAGAAGAATCAAACCAGACATGAAAAACATAAATGACATGCCACCTAGTAACATTTGTCCAGTGTCAGCTAAATTTCACCCAGCTTTGAAACTGAAAGTTTCATGTTTGGTAGAGGATAAAAGACAATGCTCTAGTTCAGCTTTTCCTCTGGTTGTGCATGACCCAATTTTGGCATATTTAGACAATAAGTGAACATGCAAAAACAGGCCGCAGGTGGCTGAGCTGTAGGTTAAGTGATCTTAGGAGCTGATATTATTCTTATCTGATAATCTGACATGATCATAGGGCTTCACATAAAGACGAAAATATGTATGAAGATCAAAATGTCTAACAAAGACAGTTAACAACAACTGCCCTGCTAGAAAAAAAAGAGATTTTTCTACAGTTATGTTTACCTTACATGAACTTATTGCAACAACAATGTGTGCTACATCTCATAGCTTTCACTTCTCAAATTTTACAGAAAGATTATATTTGATGGGGTATGTGCTGTCTGCAATGAGGAAGATCTCATATTTACCACATGAATTATCTGACAGGGAGCACAAATTACCAGTACCTTTTAAATAGGAACACATTTTGAGAACTACAAATACTATGTAAATAACAGCCTGCTTCCATATTTACTAAATCTACAGTAAATAGGTAAATAAATTTAAAGAAAATGTTCAGGATATTTGTTTAATTTATTTTTAAAAAATTGTTAAATTTATAAAATCCCAACATTATCAACCATTTGTATTATTTTTGAATATTTTCCATTTATTCAATTGTAGAAAGTCCTTGAGAAATATATCCAAATGACACAAATCGTATTCAGGCCAAATGTTAAATGTTCATAACTGAAGTAAAAACATACCTTTAGTCTGTTGTCACCAGTGCAAGTTGTTTTTTACAGGTAAAACTTCACTGATTCTCAAACGTCTTGCAAAGAAAAAGTACAGCACAAGAGCTTTAAAGTTTTTCAAAAATCTCAAAAGAAGGTGAACCACAGTTGTACGCTGGGCTTCTGTGCAAATGCACTGCTGAGCCTCTACCTTCCTGCTTTTTTGATCTGTTTGTGCTGCCCACCTGTTTAGAGGTCCTCCTTTTGTTCCTCCTTTTTGTCCTCATCTCTATTTTGATATTAGATTATTGTTTTAGAATTTTTATCTCCATCATATATTTCGTATGTTTATTTTTTGTTGCATTACGTATTTAATTTCCCTGAATTTCTGTCAAAATTCAGTGCCTACCCTTTTATAAATGTCCAGTAGGTAGAGCTGTTTTCATATGATTTAAAATATGACACTAGTCTGACCGTGCGCACAGTGTGCAGTAGTATATTAACCGCAATGTAGCCAAAGCAAAGGCCAGATCAAAGATTAATTGTATGTAATGAATATAGGGTACGAGAGTAATATTCACAGTTTCATAATTTTCAAAAATTCAAAACTCTGGCCTACGCAAACCTCAAGAAGTATACGTTCGGGCCTTCAAAATAAAAGCATTTTAAAATCAATATCAGGAGACGATGAAAATCATGATAAAGTGAAGATGATGTGCCACGTGAACATCGATCACTTTCACTTTTGTGAATCTTTTACAGCCCCGATTTTTATGTTATAGTGTGACTGCGAGGCCACAACTCCCAAATAGCTATAACAGATAAATAAAAATAGAATCTTTGTCTGAATTTGCTCAATTAAGCCTGCAGATGTAGAAGTTTGAATGATAGGCCCTATAAAGGTTATCATCATTATTAACTGAAATAATACGCCTTTACATTGACCTGTACCTAATGGAGAAACTCGGGCATTTTTATTATATTTTACAGAATTTTAAAATAAAGAACTGGTTTTACAAAACATTCAACCAGCGCCTTGAAGTTTTATTTTGAAGAAGGCGGAAGTTGGACTATGTGATAAAAGCTACACCTGTGTCGTAGTCTACCTGTGGCGCGCGCGCGGCGTGGGCAAGTCCAAACTGCGCGGTAACCCGCTCTGCAGGTTTATTCCAGTGAATCACTTCTGAGCAGAGAAAACTCTTTTCCTCATGGTTTTGTTTTCAGTTCGCACTCTCCTGACGCGGACCTTCTCTTTGGCACCATGAGTAAATCCGGGACTTTAAAAGTCAAGAAATTCTTTAAAATTAAGTCTCCTGACAAGGAGAACAAGGAGGTGAAGCGGTCAGTGTCCCTCAAAGATGGGTTAGTGAGCAGTCCCATAGAAAAGGATTCAGTACCACCGAGTTCAGCTCCGGTCAGCCCGGGGGATAACGGAACCATGCCGGTTCACATGTCCCCTATCTCCCCCAAAGTGAAGAAAGGAAAAGGACTGTTGTCTTTAAGGCTCAAGAGGAAGAAATCCAAGCAAAAAGAAGATGAAGGAGATGTGTTCTTTGCTGAGACTGGAGAACTGGACAGCTTCAACGCTGGACATATGTAAGAAAATCCCTTTATTTACATTTTACTAACCATTCTACTTGGAGCTCCTTTTCATTTAAGTAGTTATTGGGGGATGATGGATATATGTAATTTTGCTGAGGTCTGACGTTGGAAAGCACAGTGAACCAGTTTAAGTTGGGCTTCTTTGTAAGTGGTAAGGCATTGCAAAATGTTGGTGACAAGCTCCCACAAGTGAATAAAAAGATGAATAAGTTTTGTGAAATCAAACCAAACTACCTGAGGGCTCCGTGTGTTGGAAACAGTTTCACAAGGCATAAGGTGACTAAACTAAAGACTCTAAGTGTGTAAGTAGATCACCACCAGGTAGCTGTTACCCCCTTTGGCAAAATTTAGATTTGTAACTGCGGTGAGCTGTAGAGGAACTAGTTCAGTCCTGTAAGAATTGTGTCTGAAAACCCAAGAAAAACACATACACTCAGATGGGGATTTAGTTGCATGATTTCAGAAAAGGATATGAAATTTAAATAGAAATTTATTCAGATTTTTGCCCCAAAGCAAGAATACAATCTTGCTTAGTCTTGCACATTCTGTGGGAGCTTTGGTGGAAACTAGACTGCAATACAAAAAAATCTATCTCACTCCCCCTCTGGAAAAGACAAAGCAAAAAAGTCTATTTTCACTTCAGGAGATCATAATAAGCTGTGAACTGCTCATTTCAAATAGTTCTGGTTAGTCAGCTCTCTGTTCAAGTTAGTGTGCTAGATAAAGACTTAATGTGTCTGACTCAGGTGTTGTTGTTGTGCCTATTGTTTGACCGCGTCTGGTATTGTAAGGTTCACCTACATTGGCCGCTGATTGTATTTGTTATAAGGAAGGCATTGCATAATGTTTAACAGAATAAAGGGGGAAAAAAAACCTGCTGCACGGGTGTGACTCATTTGATTGTTGAGTGCAATTACATAGGACTCTTTATGTACACTCAGTTTGAGCTCTTCTGAAACAGCGAGTAAATATGAATACTACTTAGCATGTAGTGTTTTGCTGCAAGATAATTTTGCTTCATAGACAGCTACAAGGAAATGAAAGGCACTGACAGTATGTCATGTGGCACAATTGATGCACACATTTCCCTAATACTCTACCTTTAAATACCGTAATGTACATCTTTAATTTAAGAGAGGGAAACAAGTGCACAGAAAAGGTGCTAAAATCATTCTGTTTTTTTGTTTTTCTCTTTATTGTTTCATCAGAGCTCATATGATGCCTAGTCCTTATTTAGACTGGAGAGTATGTGTGAATTGAAATGAGAAATTGACCCTACTGTAGCTTGTCGTCAATGCTATGTTAAGCTCAAGATGAAGCTATAATTTTGTACTGTAATGAAGGGAAATTGAGGCATGCGGAAGCTACAAAATCATATCCTTTAGGTAATCTGTTGGAGACACAGAAAAACCAGCGTGTGCCATCTACTCAGAGTTGCAGAGTTTTTGTTTCCATATACATAACCAAAGAAAAAGTTACTAGGCTCTGAAATCCCATCTGTTGTGTGCTTGCTTTTATGCCTGCTGAGTCAGTGTACTGTACTGTGTAAACACCCACACCTGGATTACACAGACAGGTGCCCTATAGCCACAACTTGTGCCTCAAAAACTCTGCTAAAACAAGAAGAAAAGGTTTGTTTTGTGGGACTATGACTTCATCACTTTACGTTGAGGCCTGTTTTTCTTGTCTCTTTACACAGATGAATTATGTTACAGCCGTGCTTCAGTGTAGTTTTACAGCTCTGTGACCTGCAGGAAACTGCATTGACTCACTGATTGAGTCAGAAGGAAGTTCAATTTTACTGATAAAGGTTGTGCTTTTTACGTCAGGAGTAGTAGGACATATGATCTGAAGGAGAAATATTATCATCTATTGTCAAGTTCACTGCTCAAATGATCCAGAGAACTAGTGTCTTATTGTACAATCAAGCTTTTAAAAAATATTGTAATCTAATAGGCGAGGCTGTGGATTCCTCATCTCACGATTACCAGACAACCCCTTAGGTGAGGGTGTGGAGGAGGCAATATGGTGCAGCTCAGCAAAATACAAAAAAAGTCACTGTGGACACATCACTTTTGATCATTCATGGGGGAAAATAATGAAAAGTGATGTTTCTCATGTTCATTATTTATTTGATTTGTAATTGCACTGTTTACATGCTATGCACTACATAAAGAGATCGGATTCAACATGCTTTTCACATTTAAATAGTATCATACTGCCGATTTCAAGTTGCATTTACACCTAATATGAGCATAAACACTCTTAGATTTTTAGATTTTCATGTTAGAGCCAAGCAGTGTGTGAACATCATTAGTATTGCACACTGAATGCAGCATCTGCGCTTCTCAAAAGCCCCGTGCGTGACCTCTGGCGTGACCCCCCCCTCGGTGCTTTGTGTCAGGTGTCTTCATGCAGGAATGCACTTTGCCAGGCAGCAGTATGTGTCAGGTGAAACAAAAAGGTATGACTGACTGCTTTTTAAATGATTGCTCACGCATTTTCACTGTTTTTGTTGCGATTACGTGAGCTCAGAAGCCAACGCATTAGGAACCTGACTTGTATTGCCTAATGATGGTTGTAAAACATAATTATACCATACCACTGTTTTTTTTGCTGGTAATTAACTATAACAGTTACAACAGTCCAATCATGTACATAGTGTTATATTACCAAAGAGAGAAGGATAAAGCTTTTGCAGATATGTTACCAAAGACTTTTGCTGAAGTTTGTGTTGAGAAATACTTCTGTCACTACACTAGTCCTAGCCTCTGATTTTAAAACTAAATAGAGCAAAGTTATCAGATTATTGCTGGGTGTTGTTTTCATGTAAATCAAGTTGCACCTACTGCTTCAGAAGGGAAACAGCTGAATAACCTTACACCACAGCTGTCACTTGATAAATTAGGTCAGCCTTCATTAAAAACAGGTCCTCATGTAAGAACTGGCTGGATGCTTTTGAATAATAAGCTGCAGATTTTGAATCAAAGTAGAATAACTGGAAACTCATCTTTTACAACAGAGCTGACAACGGCTGCTTCTGAAACTGGGCCAGGATCATGCTTATCAGATATGTGCTATGTTTTTTTATATCACTATCATTGTGCTCACTCCTAAATTAGCTTTGGCTTGTGATCATGTCATCATTCTGGTATCTATGTCCTAGCATGGTTTGGGTTTTGTACTTCAACAATTTATTATTGTGACATATACTTAAGTAGAACTGTGTGCATGTACCACATAATCTTTCTGAGAGTATTTAACAGCTCCACATAGATTTAGTTATTGAGTGGATATTATCTGCTACACTTCTTTGTCAGTGTTTTGTGAGCTGAAGCCTTCAAATAACAGGTATCAAAGCCAGCAAGAGCACACAGCAAACTGGGAGGTGGAACTAAGTAAACATGACCTACAGCAGGCTGCTAAGCTCTTATGTAAAGTACTCATAAAACATCTAATACTAATACAGCATACACTATACATTAACATAGTTTTAACACATATAAACAGAAATATTCTCAGTGTGATGTACTAAATCACAATAGAGATTAAAAGTTATATTGCATTCATATTCACAGAGCAATATATTGCCCTGGGAAACTAGAGATTTTAAAACCTTGATGTTGAACTTTTTTTTTTTTGCCTAAGGCAAGATTATATACATTCTTGAGATATCTCACTGTTGGTCATATTTTCTGCAAAATAAGAAAATGAAGGTATTCAGAGTCATAAAAATGAATAACTGGCCTCCAATGTAAAGCCACATTGCTTGTGCAGCAAGTCAGGAAATCAGAGGCTCATCACAAGAAGTAGGCTTACATCTAAAACAAACATGCCTGTTTCTCAATCAAAGAGTGGGTGTATGAAATAAACCAAGTTGGTCTTCTAAAACCTTTCTTGTATGCAGATTTCACTTAGACACAACCATTGTCTTACCTTGAGAAGTTTTTAAAGGACAGTGCCTGACTGATGCAGCTATTTACTTTTACTGACTTGTACCCTTTATTGCATTGTCACTGAAGATGATGTAAATGAAATGGCCATTGACATTGACGTAGTGAAAACTTGTTTTTATCATTGGCTTTCTTCCCCAAACTGTTTAAGGGGCATTAATTACTTCCAGTTAGTTTTACCCTCTCTGGGACAAAACCACGCTCACACATTTAAATGCGCAGCAAGAATCAACTGTATATACTTGAGGGACTTGCTAACAACAGACTCCCCAATAATATTTAGTTTCCATTGCATTTAGGTTTCCATTGGACACTACTTGGTCCAAATGGAAGCGTAGTGGCTGCAGCCTACTGGTTGTTAAAGACCCACCCAGCATCTGGCTGACACTCAGGCCAGCTACACTCCCTGGTGCACTTACAACAAACAGCTGCTTTTAATTCAGTGAACAAACCATTTGTATTTCTTACATTTGAGCTTTAGGTTATTTGATTTGTTTGCTAAATTAACCTATGAGGCAACTTTTGTCATTCTAGTGTGCATCTCCGGGTTTTGCTGAATTTAACTTTACTCCAGTCACAGATTTGTATTAGGTAACACCAGGGATCCACTGCTTTTGATCACATTTGGTGTCTTTTTCCAGTGTGGTCTGCCTTTTTACATTAGAGCAGGATATCTTCCATTGACCACCACCAGTGACTCATTATACCCCTCATGTACCCAACACTCTGTGAGTCAGCTGTTGAATCCGTTCCATCCCTTGTTTGAGTTTATCCAGTAGCTCTACTAAGATGTGCATGTTTGCTCAGCTCACTGGAGGCCCTTGTTTTTGCCAGTTTTGGTGAGCAGAGAGTGGTGAGCGTGTGTTGATAGGCTTTTTGGCAGCGTGTGTTGTACCAGTTTGGTGCCAGTGCCTGTGGGTTGACTTTTATTTATCAAGTGTATTTTTTAAAAGTTTTTTTGGAAGTGTACTATTGCAAGATGAGTTTACCTCTGTTGATATTTTACTGTCCAGACAGTGTAAAGGTTATTGTGCAGCGTTACCGGATTCCCAAGTTAACACAAACTTCAAAAAAAAACAAAAAAAAAAGTATAATGTGTTATGTTATGTTTGAGCTTCTACCGCATTGGAATTAAGTTTTTGCAGCTAATGTGAGAAAATACAATGGCAACTTCAAAATATAATAATTCGTTTCTGCTTAGGTTTGCAATGTTAGAGTTACAAATATACAAAAATGGGCACTCAAAAGAATGTAGCATTTCAACATTTTAACATTTACACAATCAGTGGTTTGTACAGCTATTTCTGCCATTCTCTCAACTTGTGCATATTTCTGAAAGTTTGTACCAGAGATCTTTGAGAAATCAGTTACCATGGTGTATCAAAAGCAACAGAAAACATTCCTGGTTGAAACCCCAGAAATTAACTGTGCAACTTTGTCTTTGGAGCAACAAAGGAGAAGCTCAGACAAGTTTGAGCGAGTTTGTTACTGAATGATGTGTAGTAGTCAGAGTGACAGATTTTACCCTGTGGATTAGGAAATTTCTTATCTCTCTTTTTTTTCTTTTTCTTTTTTTTTTTAAAGTGAGAATGTATTTGTCAAACATTTCTCTCACCGGATGTAAAGCTTTCCTGCATCTCAGATGATGCTGCCTAATTAGAAGTGCTGGGGCCAAAGTCTATTAAAAGAATTTTGCCTGTGACCTAAGATTGACCCCCCAACTTTAGCTTTTTTAACCCCATAATTGTATTTATACTAGGGCAGGACAATGTGATCTTGACTTTTTAGATTTTTGTATGGTGGGTTTAACAGTCACCAACAAGAGCAGGCGGTGTGATTTTAAAATAATCAAAGAAAGCACATAGAACTGAATAAATAAGAGGTATTTAATTGCCATGGGGTCCATATTCTTACTTTTCCAACCTTAAGTAAAATGTAGATCATTTTTCAGTTAAGTGCCCATCCAAAAAAGGCTGCAATTGTTTTACGTTAATGTGATTACTCAGCTAGCAAGCAATTTTGGAACAGCTTCATTTAATCTCATTTTGTCTCTGTCCTACACAATCATGATGTACAGCAGGTCACATCCGTTGGTGTGCAACAAGATTAAGATGTGAAATCCTGCGCCACTTTATAAATCACTTCTCACTCCAAAGATATCTGCAGAGGGATCTCAGCACTCTACTGACAGGACTATTTTTCTGTTGTGGATGCTGTTGTCAGTTACTACCCCTTCATGTATCAGCACGATCTGACTGATGTCATTTCAATTTCTATATGACCACATTCACACGAAAGCAACATGTTCACGCAAGTCTAGTAGAACAGCAGAAACCAGCGACTTTGGTAATATTTTTGTTATTGAAATGCTCTAATTGTTCTTAATAATCAGTGGAGCACAAAAGTTGGACAGATTGCTGAAAAACTTGTGTAGACGTGTTAATGAAGCATTTATAGCTTGTGGATTCTGTTAAAGAATGAAGGTGATCTGATCTAGTATTAAGTTTTTTGGGTTTTTTTTTACTAAAGGAGATTGTTATCAGAAGCTTGGGTGTTCATTTTCATTCTGTCCTTATCTGTTTCAAGGCTTAAAGCTTGTCTGTACATTTCTGGCATGAGTTAAAAGAAACACAAAAAGCTCAATTCTCACAAAATGTTTAATCCATGTCAAATAAATTGCCTCACTGCCAATCTTTTCTCTAAAAAGCTATCTAACTCTGCCTCCTTGTGGCAAGCGAGAGTATTACTGCGACATGTGACCTGTTGATTCTGGACTTGATAAACAGCTTAAAGTAATGTAGTTCACTTTCATGATCTATCATAGAGATGCACCTATTTTTATGTTTACTGTGTAACATTATTCTATCTGAATATCTTCAAATGAGGAGGAATCCAGTTTGTCTTTGTTACTTATAACATGCTATTCTTACAGACTGGGTGTGATTTCTCTGTCAACATGTTAGTGCACTTAAAGCCACTCCTCCTTTCTCAGTGAGCCTCCTCATGCCTCACACGTGTTACAGAATCCTCAGCGGTGCTCTAATTGCTCCGCAGTCATGGTTTGACGCCGAATAGTGAATGTTGTCCATCCAGTGTCACTTCAAGAGCATTTTCTGTGTTATTGTAATTATCCAAGAGCAAAGAATGGTAGACGTCACAGCCTTTGAAAACAATTAGTGGTGTTTGAAAAGTCCCATACAGCAGTAGAACTAGGTTGGGCTGGAGGAGCTATTGTTTGTGCACCTTAATAAACATAATATGTAGACTCCATTTAAAAAGATTTCTGTTGAATTGTTAGTAAAGGTATTTACTTAAATAAAAACATAACTAATGTAAGTGTACTGTCCAAGAGAAACAAAAGCCAGTGATCTAATATCCTCTTCTACCCCCTCTCTCCCCCCTCTCTGTTTCCTGCCTCTCTCCACCAGGAGCTACGACCAGATGAGTGTTTCCACCGAGTGTAGTTTCCGGACAGATTTGGACTGGGACCCTCACTGTGAGTCCTCATCGATGATCAGCTTCGACATGACCCAGCCGCACAGCCCCACCTCGCCCTCCAAATATTTCAAGGTTAGTGCCCTTCTTCTAACACTTTATAATTTCTTAAACTCTTAAAGTGTTGCAATGAGGGTCGTATAGTGTAGCTTTTGCACCAGCATTACCATTTGCATGTTTTAGGATGTGCATGCAGTGTGTGGTTATGTGGTGTCCATACAGTTCGGATGTACCAGGTTAACAGCAGCAAATGTAAAAAAAATGCATGTATGTAAGAATATGTTGTATTTTAGCTAGTTTTAGATATTTTTCATGCATCTAAGTATTGTCATATAATTTGACCATAACACTTTTTTATCTAGACCACACTTTGATTTGAGCTAATAAGCTAACTGCTATGTTATAGCAAAATTATCAACAAAAACAGCTATGTCTATAAATTAAATTACTATTTTCTATCTGTGGAATGCTGTTGAGACATTAGTGTCAGAACAATTTGTGTGTCACAGTTCAGATTCACTGTTGCACTGTAGTCTGTGGCTGATATATCCAGTTTCTGCCTGTAGGGGACAGTGGAGAAAACACTGACACACTACCAAACCTCTCTGACTAAAGTAATATTCAGCCAGGGTTTGCTCTTCCTCTTTACAATAATTGCCTAATCCTTTGGGATATCATTGTGCATGGGCTACTTTGGCCGATTGAAACCTGTCAGACCAGTAGGAGTAGGAGTAGGGTTATGAGTCATATGTACAGACATAACTCAAATTTGTTTATACTGTTTACTGAAATACATGACAGTAAACAGTAAGTAAGCAAAGTGTTAACTGAACGATAAGAAAGTTAGTTATAATAGCGCTTTGGCACATTATCTTCTCCACTTACCTGCTATTACTACATTAATAGCTATACCTATACTCACAGTGCTACTGCAGGCAAATACTGATAGCTTCACACAATAAAACTGTAAGACTACATTTATCCTCTGTTTCTTAATAATGGTGGGTTTGTGAGTTGCAGCTTCATTGAAGTAACTAGTTGCCCAATACTGGAGGCTTCCACCAAAAACGAGACTGAGGTCATTTGTATAGTATTTAAACATGAACTGGAAAACCCAGCTCCTGTTTTAAAATATTTGTTCAGTAAATTTGAGTTTTGGTGTACAGATAAACTGGTTTGGTGTTGTATTACCAGGACAATTCCACCATAAAAATAAAAAAAACCTCCAGAATGTATGCTGTATTTGTTCTGATTCATTGCTGATAAAAGCAAAGTTCTTTCTGACACGAAGGGTGCAGGAGATAACAGATGTGTATGAATTTACACAGCTTTAGAATGAGGAAGGGTGGGGTTTCCACCCACACCCTTTTATTTTACCTGGATTGGGAATTGTTTGCCATGTGAACTGTCTTTCAGTGTATTTTTTTAAACAGCAAATGTGATGCAAATGGCCATGCCCTAGAGTGAGACACTTACCTTAGGGCAGGGACACACAAACACACTGCAGGCGAGAGCAGTGTGTGCCTGGACAACGGCAAAGAAAAACTTCTTCAAATTTGCTTCGAGTTGAGCTTTTCTTTTTTATATTTGGGATATTGAAGATTAAGCTGGGAATAATAGGCTATTCAACTTGTATATCTCCGAGAGGTTTCAATGGTATGTTAACTGTTGTTGTTTTATATTGTGCTCTTCTTGTCTTAACATGTGCTCTATTTAGTCTGATTGTGAAAGGTGTGCATTGTATTATCCCAGCTTAATGGTATTCCATAGTATGCAATCTACCTACTTAATGTTTAAGTGCTTTGTTTTCTTTGTTTCTACTGCCCCATCTATCCCCTATTTCAGTCTTTAAAATATTCATACATTTTATCTTTAGTTTAGAAGTCGCTTTTCTTCTTCTTTTGTTTTCTTTTTTGTACAGTGTCAATGTGTGACCCTTGTCCTGAACAGAAGTTTTATGTGTCTAGTTAGTTATTCGTTTTCTCACTGGCGCCTGAATGATCCTGAGGTCTGTCTGTTCATTTTTAAGTTATGTATTTTTTGAGTTGTACAGATTTAACTTTTGGTAATTATGAATTCAAACTAATTAGAATGGCTTGAATAGTAATTATTAACTATTATAATCAGTACTGTCTTTAGTTATACTTAAACGTTTTCTTTTCACCAAAGCAAGAGACAGGGTGTGCCATGTGCTGTCCCACCTAATCTTTCTGTCTGTCTTAACTGTCTTTTTACAGAATTCGGAGGAGAAAAGGGGAATGTTTGATCGCATCAGCAATTTTTTCCACTCCAAGCGGAAGAAAAGCAGCAGCAGACATCCTTCAGATGCATCCACAGATGTAGGGTCCCCCTTGTCCCCACATTCGGTTCAATATCAAGAAGACGATGGGTTAAAGACCCCAACTCTTTTAAAAGACAGGCGTCATGATGTAAATAAAGGGGCTGAATGTGGCGACAATATCAGTCAGAGCTCCACTCCCAGCACCACAAGCATGGTGTCTGTAATTGCAGGTGACACCGAGCTGCCATTTGCTGATAGCAACAGCAGTGGAAAAAGTAGTGTGAGGGAAGTGGTTGTGTGCAAAATTAGCTCTGGAGAGAGAAATTCTGAGAATGTGACTTCTTTCATCTTTGAACAAGAATCCACCATTCTGCCCAGTGCTGATTCAAGTTCAGCTTTAAGTTTTGCTGACTCTGTGGTAGAGGAAGTAAGCAAGAGGCTGCAGGTACATTTAGACGAACACATGAAGGGCACAGAGGATCACAGAAGAGATAAAACAGAGGAACAGACAACACCAACAACATTTAAAATACCTGAAGTACCAATGTCACCAAACCTCACATGCATAAGCCTATCATCAAATAAAAGTTCAGTAAAAATTGGAGAAAATGGACACAGCACAAGTCTGTCAGGAATAATTTTAGGGTGTGAGTCATCCACCTCACACACCATCACAATACGGCGACGAGATGAGGACTCACAACGTGTATTAACAGACAACACTAAAGATGATAAGAAGAATGAAATGTCTAGCAGCAGAATCTTGGAGGAAGCCACTACTTTGAGTCCTTCACACAAAAATGAAGCACCCAGAAGTGAATCCCCTGCACTCCACAAAGCCATATGGGTGGAAACACACCTGGCAGGGGAGGAGGCCTGGGGGAGGGAGGAAGAGACAGAGGGTAAAATCAAAGAATCGGAGGAGGGCTTGAGAGCAGACTCACCTCCCGTGCTTGCTATACCTGTTACAGTCATTCCTGAGGATGACTCAGTTACGAAGAGCACTGCTGACAGACCAGTTACCCCCAGTGAGATTGTACCCTCGGGTGGCAGTTTGCCAGAGCCTGCAATCTCCTTGGTACCGGCTGCAGAGAAGTTTCAAACAACTTCTCCACAGTTAGAAAAGACTACTGGCACAGACTCAAAGCAAAAGTCTACTAAGGAGAAACCTTCAGAAGCCCGTGTCACACGCAAGACTGTGAGTCTGCCTTCAAAGTTTTTTGCCCACAAGGTGAACATTAGCCCAGAGGGTAGTTCGGATGAAAACAAAGCAAACGAAGAGGAGCATAGCACAGAACCATGTTCAAAGGCTGTGGACACAACTGAGGCAAAATTGTAAGTATCTGTTTGTTTTATTTTGCTGTGGCTATTGTTTAATAACCCTTTTGATCCTGATGGAAAAGTAAGCAAAGAGAGCATAGTTGAGCAAAGCTGTGTGCAACCTGAGCGCTGAGTTCCCATGCTCCATTGTACCAGGAGAGAACAATACAGACTCAAACTGCACACAGCCACTAAAATATTCATACAGAGCCTTGAGTTAGACCTATCAATACATAATTTACTATACAATCAACAACATTTAATAGATACGCCTGAAACCACAATTATGCTTATGTTTATTTTCAACTGGTAGGATGTTTTTTCTTTAGACTTTTACATGAAGGTCACCATTGTAGTGTTTACTAATGGTGTATTGCCAACTGAATAAGTCAGTGATTACAAACCTTGACCAGCAACCCATGAGTGTTGCTGCACACTGTTTGACTTTGGTTTTCATGGTTACATTCAGACATATAGAAAAAGGTGTGGTACTTCAGCTTTACTCTACAACATGAATAGTAGCATGGCTTGTGAATTTTACAGTTTGCTCCAACTCATACTTGGTCAGTACTAAAAGTGCCTGAGGACAGGGTAATGATTTATTGTTGGAGTTGTATTGCCAGTTAGAACTTGTATTGGGGTTATTTTGCAGAGCTAAGAAAAGAATTTGTTTGTGGTTCAAAAGCTTTAACAGTTGTTAAGATTCAACCGAATGTATGTTATCTATGACATGTAGAGTTAAGTAATAACCAGGAGTTAATACTTTCTACACAAGTCTTTTATTTTGTTTCGATTTTTCTCTCACATTAGACCAGCAACTTCCTCAATCAACAATGTGGAACCTCAAGAAGACAAACCAGAGCCATTTGCAGCAGATGATACTTCAGTACAGTCGGACGCCAAAGCAGATAAGCCTGTGGTCTTAGAAAAGACAGACTCTGAGATATCGGACTTTGATGATACTTCTTCATCCTCAGACATGCACAGAGCAAAGTCACATTCAGCAGAGTCTGGGGTGAGAGGCCAGGAGGCTAACAAGGCCACAACTTCTAAACAGAAAGTTAGAACATCAAGTGGCCTTAAGACCCAATCCTCAGCAGCAGGAAGCAAGCCCAGAAATGTGACAACAAAGGCAAAGGGAACCAAAGAAGGTGTAAAAAAGGTACTTTTGAGTGACACACCAGCCCAGAAGGAATGTAGCAATGACAAAACTGTTTCAATGATACCAACGTTGAAAGACCAAAGCAGCAGTGGTCTTTCAAGTGCAAAGTCTAAAATCCCTAAACGGTCAACATCACCAGTGACTCCTGATAAAACTTCACCATCTGATGCACCTGGACAAGTAGCAAGTTCCAAACTTAAGAGACAAAACAGGATTAAAGAACCGTTAAAATCTCCAGTTGCTGCCAAAGCTGAAAGGAAACCTAGTTTTGAGGAGGCTAAAAGAAAAGGGGGAGATGTTTCTCCTTCTAAAACAGCATACAAGACCACAACAAAAGTTGTCAGTGAAAAGACAAATGAGGATAGTGTAAACCTTGTAAATGGTTTGGAAAAAGAACACGAGAAAAGTAGTCTAAAAATAACACCAGCTGAGGAAAGCCCAGATGTTAATAACCAAAACTTGGAAAATAAATCCTCACCAACTTCAAGAAGTCGACTGCCTGTTACTTCTCCAACCAGAAAAAGGAGTGAAGAGATACCTGAAACAAAGAGCACTAGCTTTAAAAAGCAAGAAGTACATTCACCAAGCGAGACGCCATCTCCTGAAAGTCCAAACAAAGGTAAGTCAACCATGTTGGAACATGTTAATGCTCCCAGTACTGTACAGTACAGTAAATTAGTCTGCCAACGGGGCCTTTATATTTACTGGGCTCTTTGCACAATAAATGGGACATTAATGTTTTTTCTGTGTTAACCAGTTTTTTTTTTAACAGGAAGCACACCATCTAAACACCTGTACAAAAGAAACATTGAAGATAATAACTCAACAAGCTCTACACCTTCAACCAAACAGACATCATCATCCAGGTTGAGTGATGTGAAACAACACAAAAAGAAGGAATCAGCAGATCCTGTATCACCAGTTAGCAAGTTACCCACACTTGGCCCAAAGAGCTCCAAAACTAAATTCAAAAAGCTTTCTTCAACTTCATCTTTATCACCTACATCCAAACAGAAAGAGTTCAATCTGGACACAGAAACAGCTGTCAAAGCATGTGAAAATTTAGGAGACGGTCAAGAGGAGGACAATAATAGCAATTCAGTAGCTCATACGAAGGTAATACCTACAGATATCAAAGCAGACCTAAAAGACCAAGACAATCAGTTCATTGTTGATCAAAAGAATGATGATGACAATCAAAAAACAAAGTCTAACTCCGTTCCAGAGAATAAAATGCATTCACTAGTATTAAACAACTTTTGTGAACTAGACTCTCTGGTCTTGGCTGATGACAGAGGAACTAGCCATAAGGATGTAATGGATACAAGCGCCAAACCTGTTGTGCATAACAACAGCCACACTGATATAATATCTGATCAGGAAGTGGCTGTGCCTAATACGATTTCCCTTAAAGCATCAAGTGAAATGGAAAAAGAGTTGATCATTACTAATCCTCCTGATAACATTAATTCAAAAAAACAGCTGGCACCAGAACATGTACTTTCATCGGATTCTGTGAAAAATAATTCGCCAGAAGAAGGTAATGAGGCCATGAGCAGAAAACCAGCTGATGGTTTGAACTTTCAAACAGAGAATATGTCTGTCAGTAAAATGCCAAATAATGAAGAGACTGTGCCACACAAAGAGTCTGTTTTTCTGGTCAGAGAATTTAGCACACAAGAAAGCAATTCAGAGCCAAATGAAAAGCTTCAAAACCTTTCAATAGAGATTAATGACTCAAAGATGAGTGGCAAAGAGGAGCCTGAGGGCAAATCGACTGTGGATGAAGCAGAGAGATCCGCCCCACAGCAAGACCAGGAATCTGATTTATCACCAAAGCACAAATGTTTACAGGCTATGTTCAAAGAAAAACCACAGACTGAAGTCTCACATGCTCAGGTAGAAAAGGGAACTGATGAGAATATACCCAAAGTGGTTGACCAAAATCAGGACTTTTTGAAAGACAATGAACTAAGAACTGATCTGCCAGACAAGACATTAAATGATTCATCAGTAAAAAGCTCAAGTGAGAATACAGTAGCTAATAGTGAAGTTAGAAACCAACGAGATCACAAGTCCAAGATTGTCAAAGATGAAGAAAATGATGCTCCAAAACTAGAGAAAAGTGACAGTATTTCACTTAAATCTAAAAGTACACATTCAAACCTAGAGCGTAGGTTAGACAGCATCATGGAACCATTGGCAGAACAAGTTAACCAGGAAACATCTCCAGGTCTGGAGACATCAAGCACTCAGAGACATAGTGCAGAAAATGTGAAGAATGAAACAAGTCTAAATGAGGCCATTCATTCTTCCAGTGAAGTTGGCAACCGAAACGACCAAAACTCTGCTCTTGTTGATGAAGATAAAGGTCATAGTAATTTAGAGACGAGTAGTGAAATCCTTAAATCAGAGCCAAAGCATGCTAAAATGGAAGCTGGCAAACAAGAAGACCAAAAATCCATCACTATTAGTCCTCAAGATGAACAACCCAAACCTCTTTCTGGATTAACAGAATCCAAAATGGTAGTCACCACTCAAACTGGTATACAGGAACCAGAAGAAGTCATAAGTCCAGGTCAACCACGAGAGGAAAACCGTACAAATGGGCTGACTACAAAATTCAAGCCTTTAGAGCTTGAAGAAACAGTGGTTGTCCAAGAAAATGTCAAGGTTAGTAAGATTAAACCTGAGGCAACCTTTGATGCAGCTGCTGTTATAAAAGCACCAAGCTTTAAACTAGAGCCAAAAGAAAAGATGGAGACTCTTACTGCAGCTGAAAAAGATATTATGTCTGATGTACAACATGGAAATGACAAACAGGAGCAGATAATGACACCAGTTATTAATGAAAAACAAGAAAAAGCTGTGTCTATTTATAATAATGAGAACCAAAAGAAACCTGTTGTTGAGGAACAGATTATCAGTAAGAAGCAGCAACATGACAAGAACGCTAAAGAAATAATGACTACTGGAAACCAGAAACCAGAAATGTTAGGAAACAAATCTATAAACCTAAAGGCTAATTGGCCAGCAAAGCCATCAGTCAATGGAGGCTTGTCGCTTGACTCAGCAAAATCATCTCTAGTGAGGGAGTCTCCATCAGGCTGGTTAGATGTGGAACATGGCCAGAAACATCACCGGAAGAGGGAAAACAAACGAAGGTTAGACACTTCAGTCAGTGAGGATGATTCTCTGGAGTCTGACGATTTGGAGGATTTTATTAAAAGCATTAAAGACGGCGGGATCCCGTTCTCTTTACCCCCGAAGAAGAATATAGGGAAAAAGTCACCAGCTTTTGCCATGCCTGCCATCAAGGAGGATCATTTTGAGAGAACATTTGATCCAGATCAATTCCAGTTTGGCTTACGAAAAAATGATTTCTTTAAGGATCTTTCTCCAGCAATGGCAATCAAACGAAAAGCAGGCATCAAAGAGGGACTGGAGAAAAGTACACAAGATAATATCCTGCCTTCAGCCACAGAAAAATCAGACTCACTGATTGAGGCACAAGGAAAAGAAGTTGAAGATGGGACACAGAATGAAGCGGGACAAGAAGACGGGCCAAATATTGGAAATGGGAAGTTACCCTCTCGGCTAGGAAGGATGTCTATCCTTTCCAGCTTACTGACTTCCCCAAGGTCTTCTAGGAGCAACAAAGAGGAGGTTACCTCTGCCCTGAATGGCACTCATTCAGCAGCCCAACAGGACGTGCCCGCTGTTGAAAAGCAGGGCCGTTCACCGCTGCCTGACATCAGCAATGATAAGGAGGGTGTGAAGCCCTTAGATCAAGGCTCACCTTTAGTTGGTAGTGTTCATAGTGAGTCACCCTTTAGTCCCTCCTCTCCACCATTTCCCTCCTTTTCAGAGATAAAACTACCTGATCATTTAGAGAAATACCTCAAGAAGAACAAGTGTGAACCAGAGCCTGCTAAGAGTTTAGAAGAAACAAATAAACCAAAAATGGACTCTGGGAGAGGCACCGTTAAGGAACAGGCTGTAATACCTGATAAAACTGAGGTTGATTTAAGCTTGAAGAGTCCTAAAGGGCCTCCTCCAATGAACTACACCCGCCAGACTTCTCAAAGTGGAACCACCCTAAAGGCAAAGGCAAAGACAAAGGTAAGCAGAAGACACATTCATTCATACCGTTTACAGCTTTAATCTGGTGTTTATTCCAAATAACCACCCTTTTCAAAATCTGTGTTTGCTCACCACTCTGGCAAGTTGAGCGCCATATTCTTTTACATGAATCATTTTCAAGTGTGGACAAGACAGAATTTTGTTCAGAACGTTTTTTGCAAAGATGGCACGTAAAGCCAGGATACATCATTTGCATTCACATGCAAATGATGTATCCTAGAAATATTCAAACAACATCTTTGTGTATTGTTGAATGCAGACTTGTTTACTTCTATAGAAAGTATATTTTTCATGTTTCTCCTATTTTATGAAACGTATCTATATATCTACATTGCATGTGCTTTGTTTAATGTTTTTGTGTTTCAGATCCCAATCATTAAAGGGGTGCACAAAAGGCCTGGAAAGGTATGACAAAATGTTTGTTTTGTTTGTTGTTGTTGTTGTTGTGTTTTGATTTTCTGTTAGTTTTTTTATTTTTGATTGTGTGTTTCATGTTCCAGATGGTTATACATGAACATGCTGCGTTTGGAGGAGAAGCCTTTGACCTGTATGGTGATTTAGAGGATGCTACCTCAATTAAGCTATCCCCTGTCATATCTGTCAGAGTCATCAGAGGATGGTAAACATTTTTCAGATACTGTATTCATACTAAAAAAAAAATCTAGAATTTACTATGAATTTTATTTTGGTGTTAACAATTCTATAATTATAAAAATAAATTTGGTTATATTGTCAGCTGGCTGCTTTATGAGAAGCCAGGGTTCCAGGGGCGTACTATTGCCCTGGAGGAAGGTCCCACAGAGCAGATAGTGAATATTTGGGCAGAGGAGGAATCTCAGATAGCACCAGACAGCATGGGTCAGTCTGTGCCCACAGCACCTATGGTCATAGGGTCCATTAAACTGGCAATTAGGGTAAGTGGACTTTATAACATTTTCCTACAATGCAATTTTACTTTAAAGAGTTTAGAATTATGTGATTATTATTTGTGTTTATAGGATTACACTGTTCCACGAATAGACCTGTTTTCAGAGGTGAATGGGCTGGGAAGGATGATATCCTACCATGATGATATCGAAGAGATTGGTTCTTATGGGCTTCCACAAAGCACTGGCTCCATTAAGGTTCATTCTGGAGTGTAAGTTCTGCCTCACTGTTTTCTCAATTCAGTTAGTTCAAAGAATAGATAAATTAGTAGCCCACTTAATTTGTCTTGGTAAAAAAAAAATGCAAGTTCTAATAGTAAAAGGGTCAGTCTGTTTAAACTGGTCTTCATCCAGGCTCTAAACAGGTCACATGTTAGTTTCCATAAAAGATAAAACTTAAGGGATCCAGTTTCCCTTTGATGAAATTTTTGTCATCTGATCTGACCAAAACAATCACATGTTCCAAACCAAGCTATCGTTTAGTCTATATCATTATGGAATTCATTCAAATATTTGACCATTGAGTAGAGTCATTTTCCTTTCCTATTAGTTTTCTTATGAGGTAAAATATTCTGAAGCCTGTGGGACTATGTTCAGCATCTGTTTTCTGTCCATGAAGGAATGCAGGCTGCAGGCTGCAGCTTGTGGTTGTACTTGGGCACATTTTCAAACTAGCTGGTGATCTAGGGATCAAATCATTCCTCTTATTTAACAATAGGATATGAAAGGCATCCTGCTTCAAAAGATTTTAATGAAAGTAAATGGTCATTATGTTTTTTCGGTAATTCAGAGCTGAGAACATGGCAGCTGCTTGGGCCTACTCTTCACCTATTCTTCTATTCTATTCTTCTGTCTTTAGATGGCTGGTATACAGTGAGCCAGGGTTTGGAGGATTTGTTGGGGTCCTGGAGGTCGGGGAGTATCCTTGTCCAGAGACCTGGGGATTTCCAGAGCCTTTCATTGGGTCTCTCAGACCTCTGAGAATGGTACAGTGCATGAAATATTGAAATATTGATATGGTGATGCACTCTACTGTCACTTTTTAATTACTCACTTGACTGATGTGTCTTTTCCTCTTACAGGGAGCTATAAGGGTGGAGCATCCTAACGAAGTCAAGGTGTGTTTTGAAATTGCCTTACATATGAGGCATCCATCAGTATCTGTTGATGGTAGAAGCCACAGGCAGCTTAAAATGTCAACAGAAAGTTTTAGGATTAGGTCGAGGATTTAAGAGGTTCAGGATCATTAGCTTGCTGGTTTCTACCACAAGTCACAGAAGTCAGACACACATTTATCTGCTCTGAATCAGTATGTAAATGGCTTGGCTCTAGTTCAGGGTTGAGAAACAATAAGCTTGCTCTTGCATGTAAATATTTTTGAGGGGAACAACAAGAGCACCTGACAGAATAAGAATATCTTAACTAGCTTGCATTATATTTTTCTGTGATCTGTCACGTTATCTCCATGTGGGCATATGGAATCTTTGTTTCTTATGTTTTGTCAGGTAAATTCATAAATGTTGACATCTTATGAATAGTTATTTAAACACTTGCAAACTATTGTGGACCATGGAATGAATGGTATTTAACCATAAGACAGGGAAGGGCTGACAACTCATAAACTGCTCAAACAGATAATTCTTGCAGCTGAAGCTCACTATTAACTCTTTCCTCTCTAACTGATTTAGGCTCTGGTGTTTGAGAAGCCCAACTTTGGTGGAGAATGCTTTGAGTTGGACAGTGACGTGTTAAATTTCAATGAAATGTACAAACAAGATGAAACAGACCAACCTGATGTGAATAAGAGGACACTATCTTTAGTTGGATCTTTGAAGATAATTGGTGGACTGTAAGTAACATTCATCCTTTTTCTTTAATATTCATACATGGCCCTACAATTATTTGGGTTTTTTAAATAAAATATTTGTGTTTCTTGCAGTTGGGTGGGATACCAGGAGGAGGACTTTGAGGGCCAGCAGTACATCTTGGAGGAGGGAGAATATGCTCACTGCAGTGACTGGGGAGGTTCTGAAGATGGATTCCTGTCACTCAGACCAGTTTACTCAGTAAGTACATGTTGTCTTGTTTATATTCATTAACCTTTCAAAAACATTGACTTTTCACTCTCCTTTTCTAGGACTTCACTTCTCCCCACATTAAACTGTTTGGTGAGCGCAGGTTCAAAGAGCTTAGCCTCAATGTTGACCTGATGGGCCCCCTCTTTAACATTGAAGAAGTTGGACACAGCACTAAAACCCAGTCTATCAATGTCTTGAGTGGAGTGTAAGTTTTCCGAACACTAACCAAACTCACAAAGGTAAATTACAGACGGATTTATAGCTTGGGAAATGAAGGAACAAGTTTGAGTCTGTCAGGCGGGTGCATTCATGCTGCCATACAAACATTACCAAGTGTTGTGTCACAAAATACACACAAGGATTAACACCTTTACACAATTACATGCATTTTTAAATGTTGCAAAATAACCTATAGCTGTCGCATGTGGGGTCAATTCTCTAGACTTAATCCCAGTAAGGTGTTTGCTTGGTATCTACATCACATATTGAATTTAAAATGACCATTTAATATTTTAAAAAATGTCTAAAAATGTCTGTGTATGTGGCAGTTGGGTGGCATTTGAGAACACCGGATTTTGTGGAGAGCTTTACATCCTCGAGAAAGGCTTGTATGCAAGTCCAGAAGACTGGGGAGCCCAAAACTTTAAAATCTCCTCCATACAACCCGTCTTCCATGTAAGAAACACATTTTGGTCCAGTAGTCCTTTTAGTCTATTTAAAACCACATTCCCTAATTCTTCTAACCTTGCCCACAGGATTTGATGAGTAGGACATCAAAATTTAAGGTACCATTATTTGTCAGTATCACTACTTGCCTGTGATTTTTTAAAAGTCGTGTGTTTTGCTAAGATTTGACCTGTGTGTTGCAGGTGCAGTTGTTTTCTGAGCCAGAATTTCAAGGACAGTGTGTTATCCTTGAAAACAGTGCAGAGACTCTGGATGAGTTTGTACCCAGGTCCTGTAAAGTTCTTGCTGGCGGGTACTTACTACTTACTTCTTTTTATATGCTCTTTAATATATTCCCATGTCATTTAAAAGACACTGTTAGACTCCTGTGTGTCTCTGTCTCAGCTGGGTGATGTATGAAGGGGCCCAGTTCACAGAAAGAATGTATGTGCTAGAGGAGGGACAGTACCCCAACACAGAGGCCATGGGTTTTGAGTCTTCAGACACAACAATCCTCTCCATACAGACAGTTGGGCATGTAAGTATCAAACTTTTGTTGTGCAGACTAAAAGGACTGGATTCTTAATGCAACTCTGTGCTTTCTTTGTGTAGGAGTTTTCTCTGCCTTCCATTACTTTATTCAGTAAGGCAGGCTGCAGAGGCCGCAGGGTGGTGTTGACAAATGGAGCAGTGAATCTGACGCAGGCAGGACATGGTGGATGTGTGCGCTCCCTGGTGGTGGAGGGGGGAATGTACGTCCTATTCTTCACATTTTGATTTACTGTCTTTTTCTTGCATCCTTATGAGCATCTGGCACAAGTTGTCACATTAACATTCAATTAAATATGAAATTAGAATATATAACTGAACTTGTCACTGCATTTTATTTTTAGTGTAATAAAACTAAACTGCTACACAAAATATAATACTGCAATATTCTACTTACAGCATTACATTTGTCAGTAAGACTTCAATTTTCCTTAATTAATGCAAGATTAAAACCTTTAAGAAATGTAATTTGAACAGTTTCAGGTGTCATATTTTTAGTAAGTGAGTTAAGCTATACTTATGTCTGACTGATGGACTTTTACAGGTGGGTGGTCTGTGAAGGCAGTAACTACCGTGGTCCACAGCTGCTTCTGTTGCCTGGTCAAGTGTGTGACTGGTGTGAGTTTAGTGGATGGCAGCGAATAGGATCTTTGCGTCCGTTAATCCAGGTAAACAAAAAAAAATAAAAATACTGTTGTTAAGTGTTTAGTCTCTTTGTGTTGCTCATGTTAAGGTAATTTGTATGTTTTTCTGTATGTCTCAACAGAAGCAGCAATATTTCCATCTGCGCAGCAGGGAGAGTGGACATTTAATGTCTCTGACAGGAACATTGGATGACATAAAACTGATGAGGATTCAGGCTGTAGAGGAGACCGGAGGCATGGAACAGGTCTGGCTCTATCACGGCGGACAGCTCACCTGCAAGGTACTGCATAAATCTTCACACCCCAAAGCAAAAAAACATAAATATGGTAACATTGTTTTTAACATTACCCATTTCTTAGATTGCTTAATATCCTCTTTTACATTGGCCTCAAAATTATGGTCAGTGAGACACGTAATTTTTAGAGTTCGGTAGTACTCATTAAATGGCTTTGAAAATACTTGCCTCTCTGTTT